>JASDDO010000016.1:185403262-186773847 GCA_030015575.1 Agapanthus africanus | reverse complement strand
AACGGATCGGACTGTATATACATTGTCACTGTTAGGCTTAGTAGGGTTTCCGGAAGAGTTCGTTCACCGGCCTCCCTTGAGGTCAGTCCATGGGCAGCCGTTACGCATTGCTAGTGCCGCTGACGGTTTGTGGTTAAACCCACTGCCAGGGTACTGACGAGTCATTAGAGTTCCCCACAGACAGTTTCCCAAGTTCGGGCGAAACGTTGTAGAGGCCGTATGGTTTTATGTCAGGGTTTGGAAAATGCACGTGCGTTTACGCACGTGTTATTTTTCGGGCACGATAATACTGGTCGGCTTTGGTTTAAGCCGGATCCAAGTATTATATTGAGTAGGTATAATATCTTTGTCTCAGTTGCATTTGTATTCGGTCGTAATACAAATGCGGGTATATTTATACAGTTACAGGGTTATCCTGAAAGTCGTTTCAGGATCACTATTGGAAGTTGCCAGTTTCCAGTTTTCTATCAGCCGTCTTTTAACATTCGGTTGAAGACGGATTTGTCTTTTCTTGAGATGAGTGTGGATTCTTCTAGAAGATTCTAGAAGTGGTGAGGTGTTAAGTGACTCATTAGTGCCATTAATGATTCATTTAATGCAAGGGAGAGTTGTATTATGTTCATTGGTTTGCATTAATTGCTCTTTGTGACTCATGCTTTCATGAATGGTTATGATAAGCTTTAGGTTTATTATCACCTTCCTTCTTTTTCTCCTACACTCACCCTCCTCCTTCTCTTTATATGGCCGGCCCCTCCCCTCTCTCTCATTCACTTAGTTGATTTCATTTTTGATATAAGACTAAAGTTTTGGGTGCATGGAAATTTCATTACCTCTTTCACTCCATCACCCGATAAAATGGCAACTTCATTAACCAATCGTCCACGGTTTTGGACGAAGTGAGACAAAGTCATCTACTCATTCTCTACATCATTCTTGGTCGTCTCTTTTAGCAAACTTGACGACCGAGTTGCCTCGAGTCAGAGGCGGGAGCCCGTTTAAAGAATCAGTGACGTGGTGCCACCTGGACGAGCAGATCGGAGATCGAAGAGATCGGAGCAGCCGCAACGGAGCGTGGGATGATGGTTTAAAGAACGAAGGACTCGGATCGTTCGGGTATAACCTTTCTACACTCTTTACAGTTTGTTAGTTTAGCAATAATGGCAGATCCGGGTTAAAGTTTTACGATAGCGCCAGTTAAAAGTTTTTTGTTCCGCATTTGGCGTCTGTAGACTGCCGGGGCGCTACCGTAGACTTACAACTGTCAAAGAATTCGACTTTATCAAAAACCCAGATGAACCATGCATTTACAGTAAGATTGAAGGGAGAACTGTGGTATTCCTCGTCTTGTACGTGGATGACATTCTCCTAATAGGAAATGATATTCCTATGCTACAGTCAGTCAAAGGATTCTTGTCGCAGAGGTTCTCCATGAAGGACCTGGGCGATGCCAACTACATTCTGGGGATCCAGATCTATCGTGATAGATCTAAGAGGATGTTGGGACTTTCACAGTCAAGGTACATCGACACCATACTGAAAAGGTTCAGTATGGAAGATTCCATGCGCGATAATTTACCTGCTTGTCATGGGATCACCCTCTCCAAAGAGATGTCTCCCAAGACTGATTTGGAAAGGGATCGCATGTCTATTATACCCTATGCTTCTGCGGTAGGCTCTATAATGTATGCGATGTTGTGTACCAGACCAGATGTAGCATATGCATTGAGCGTTGTAAGCCGGTATCAGTCAAACCCAGGGGAGAAACACTGGATAGCGGTAAAGAACATTCTCAAGTACCTGAGAAGGACTAAGGAGACGTTCTTGGTGTATGGCGGAAAAGACCTCCAGCTTGAGGCCTTTGCTGACTCCAGCTTCCAGAGTGACAAGGATGATTCTAAGTCCACGTCGGGTTATGTCTTTACCCTCAATGGAGGGGCGGTTTGCTGGAAGAGTTCCAAGCAGGAGACCGTTGCAGACTCAACTATGGAAGCGGAGTACATAGCTGCTTGCGATGCCGCAAAGGAAGCTGTCTGGATGAAGAAGTTCCTCACGGAGCTTCAGGTGGTTCCTACCATTGTTGATCCAATACCGCTGTATTGCGACAACAACGGCGCTATAGCTTTAGCGAAGGAACCCAGGTCCCATCAGAAGTCCAGGCACATTTTGAGGCGGTACCACCTAATCAGGGAGATCGTAGATCGCCGGGAGATCGAGGTGAAGAGAGTAAATACGGAGAACAACACTGCAGATCCACTCACGAAGGCCCTACCCCAGACGCAGTTCGAGCGGCTGATCGAGATGATAGGTCTTCGATACGCCAGTACATGGCCTTAGTGCAAGTGGGAGATTGTTAGTGTATATGCCCTCGAGGCCACTACTGTATCATACTAGCTTGTATATTACTTGATGGAAGCTTGGGATATTCACAGTTGTATAGACAATCTTGCTCAAAATGGTAGTATGCTGCTTGGTTTGTCTCTACTTCAATATGTGCATGTGTTTCTTTTAGCATATCGCTTATATACATATTAGTAGAGCCCTTAGGATCTTTGCTTGATTACCAGCGTTGTGATGGCGCTAACACTCATGGGGGCTGGGTAATCCATAAGCACATCCTTATACAGGTCCCTAGTCGTTGGACTATCGAGACAGGGCATCGATACTCCGGAGTAGACTAGCATATGCGCTTCTCATCCCAGCGGGGGAGACGGTCTGTCCCACAGCCGTCAGTACGTTGTACTTGAGATAGTATGCGGGTGCTCGTTAGGTTACGAGTACACTAGACAGGACTCGTCGGAAACTGTTGGTTGGTATTATACCTATCGTCGGTTATCAGTTCCCAGGTGATTTGAGTACAGCTTAGTCCGCTGACTTGACACTGTCACTTCGCCTCGAGTGTGTTCCCACTGTACTTAGATTACTACCCTACCACGGCTCAATGGAGTCGTGCAAACAGGTAGTAGTTGGGTGCAGTCCCGAAGCACTTGGAGGCAGTGACGGTTAGACAGGATTCGTCTCTCCCGGTATTGGGGGTTGACATCACGCTGTGTCTAGGAGAGCCATTACACAAGTAGTCCCTGGCCAGGGCAAGCGAGATATACTGGTAGGTTTCCAGTTTTATCTCAGGGTGTTCTGGGCTACACTCCGACACGACTTGTACCGCTATTAGGGGACTGACGTTCACAGCCCCCTAGGCCCGCCATGCGATGTATCAGACGAACAGACCGGACTGTACGGAGATTGTCACATACAGGCTCAGTAGGAGTTCGGATGGGTTTACCTCATTGGCCTTCTTATCGACATCTACCTGGGGACCGTTATGTACAGCTAGTGCCGCTTGCGGTCTGTGGTTAAACTGTAAGTCTACGCTAGCGCCCCGGCAGTCTACAGACGCCAAATGTGGAACAAAAACTTTTAACTGGCGCTATCGTATACTTTAACCCGGATCTGCCATTATTGCTAAACTAACAATCTGTAAAGAGTGTAGAAAGGTTATACCGAACTATCCGAGTCCTTCGTTCTTCAACCATCATCCCACGCTCCGTTGCGGCTGCTCCGATCTCGTCGATCTCCGATCTCCTCCGTCGAGGTGGCACCACATGATCGGTTCTTTAAACGGGCTCCCGCCTCTGACTCGAGGCAACTCGATCGTCAAGTTTGCTAAAAGAGACGACCAAGAATGATGTAGAGAATGAGTAGATGACTTTGTCTCACTTCGTCCAAATCCGTGGACGATCGGTTAATGAAGTTGCCGAGGGAATCGGGTGATGGAATGAAATGAGCTGTGAATTCCATACACCCCAAATATCTATCATAATCTTTTTCCAATGAAAAACCATCAAGTGAGAGAGGGAGGAAGGGGGACGGCCACTTATAGGAGTGGGGGGGTGACCGTAGGAGAGGGGGGGGTGACCTTAGGATAAATATCATATGTGAACACAAACAAATATCTTGCTTAAAGATCTTAAGCAAAACAAGAAAGTAATGAAATCAAAGCATGAGTCACTTAGCCTTGTCACAAATTCTAGAACCTTCTAGAACCTTCTAGAAGCACGACTCACTCTCATCCAAGGAAAGATAAATCCGTCTTTAACCGAATGTTAAAAGACGGCTGATAGAAAACTGGAAACTGGCAACTTCCAAAAGTGATCCTGAAACGAATTTCAGGACAACCCCGAAACTGTATAAATATACCCGCATTTGTATTACGACCGAATACAAATGCAACCGAGACAAAGATATTATACCTACTCAATATAATACTCGGATCCGGCTTAAACCAAAGCCGACCAGTATCATCTGCCCGAAAACTGACACGTGCGTAAACGCACGTGCATTTTCTGAACCCTGCCATAAAACCATACGGCCTCTACAACGTTTCGCCCGAACTTGGGAAACTGTCTGTGGGGGACTCTAATGACTCGTCAGCACCCTGGCAGTGGGTTTAACCACAAACCGTCAGCGGCACTAGCAATGCGTAACGGCTGCCCATGGACTGACCTCAAGGGATGCCGATGAGCGCACTCATCCGGAAAACCCTACTGAGCCTAACAGTGACAATGTATATACAGTCCGGTCCGTTCGTCAATGAGTATCGCATATCTGCCTAGGGGGCTAGCAACGTCAGACCCCCAATAGCAGTATAAGTCGTGTCGGAGTATAGCCTAATAACACCCTGAGATACTACTGGAGTACCTACCAGTAAATCTCCTGCCATGGCCATGGACTTTGTGTAATGGCTCTCCTAGACACAGCACGACCTCGACCCCAATACCGGGAGAGACGAATCCCCTGCCGATCCGCTCACGTGCCTTCATATGGCTCGGGACTGTACCCAAAAGATACCTGTGTGCACGACTCCTTTGAGCCGTGGTAGGGTAGAAATCAAAGCACAGTGGGAACTCACACGAGACAAATGACGACCTCAGGTCGATGAACTAACCTGTACACATGTCACCAGGGAACTGCTATCTGACGATAGATATAATACTAACTAGCAGATTCCCGGCGAGTCCTGTCCGGTGTACTCATAACCCAATGAGCACCTGTATACATCTTAGGTGATCCAACTGACACCAGTGGCTTGTGAGACCGGCCACCGCCCCTCGTCGGGGTCTCTACTGTACACACTAGTCTACTCCGGAGTATCGATGCCCTGTCTCGAAACTCCCACGACTAGGGACCACAATTAAGGATATGCATATAAACTACCCAACACTCACGTATATGATCGCCATCATACTGTTGGTAGTAAAGCAAGATCCTAAGGGCTCTATCAAAGTGTAACATGCAATCAGTCACCTGAACATGTACACGACTGATAAAGGCAAACCAGATAGCATACTATCATCTCGAGTAAGACTGTCCTACCGGGATAGGTCCTCCGCAATCATTGCAATCACGTACCTGCGATCCAATAATTGACTATGAGGGCACTATCTCCAACAATCTCCCACTTGCACTCAAGGCTAATATTGCGATGTCGACTACTCACAGCCCGTGTGAAACCGAACATCCAACTCCTCTACTAATCAGTTTCACAAATCCCGTTTGTAAAACTATTGTGTTCGAGAAATAGCCTCAGTGAGTAGATCCGCCTAGAAGTATCTTTCTATATCTCTCTTAATCTTAAGTTCGCGGAGAAAACCATCTCCCGAATTGAGTAAAACCTGTCTTAGAACATGTCTGGATATCTGATGGGACCTTAGTTCATAAATGAACTCCATATCCAAACTTCTTAGACTGAATCGATCACTGAACCTAATCAGTATCGGGCACCTCGCTTCCCACAGTATCCTCTTGGACCACCTGTCTATAATACTGTCCCTTTTCGTCAGAGGGAAAAACTAAAACTCTGACAGTCACTCTGTCATCCACGTCACCTTTGAAGCCTGGAATGATAATCGTCTCCCGAAGGAGGCTGCCGTCATCAAATCCGTAGAACATGTACTTATGTTCTAAAACTGCTTCCTTATGTTTCTCCAGGATTGGATTAATACAAACTCATTGCTTCTAGTGCAAAACCAACATTTGGTGTGGTACTTGACATCTCATGATTGACTCAATTGCCTAAGCAAGTGATCTGCCAATCATGCACATCCCTCTCCCCTTTAGTCTATACGACACCTTTAGAGAGGGTGACTCCATCACCTGCAGGTACACCACCATGCTAGGAGTCAACTATTCCAAAAACCATTAGAATATCTGTCAAAGTACCCACATTGGGAAACTACCCAAATCCAGATCTAAAACCATAGATCCAGAAACCAGAATGTCAAATATTATATCCATATCCTGTCTGGAGAAACAACTGTGTGACGACCACAGTACAACCGATCGTAGTATAGGAATTTTACTTCCCACTCTGTGTATGTCATCCAGATACCATGACATCACACCCTACTACCTTCTTAACTGATCCATCCATTATTCTGATTGAAGTCAAACCCATGACTGTCACATCAAAATTAGATGATCTATCTCCGTTATAGCTGCTCTAGTCTATAAATAGACATAAGCTACTTGCCCACCATGCTTCCGTTGCTCCCACTGACTGCGACAACCCTCCTACCGGGTCTCATATCCTGGAACAACAGTAGTGTCAAGTCTGGGTAGATAAGAACCTCCCTGTCACCGTCCTTGAGCCTACCGAAGTACCTCTCGGGTGTCTGAGGTTACCTACCATACCTGCGGAGTGGCTATTGGAATGTCAAACCTGATTGAAAATATAGGTCCTATTAAATTTTCCGTAATCGTTCGCGGTTCTGGAATCACTTCCAGTTCTACCATACTCCCACTACTGTTTTCTGAAAAAGATCCATTTTTACTAAAACTGTGGCGAGTCAAGAACAATATCACTATTGATCTTCCAAATGGTAGAATATCAACCCTCGTCATAGCCAGGGTCAACCCACAAACAACCATTAAAGAAACGTGCCCTGAGTTATCCAGAGTCTGGTTTTAAGCATAAGCTGGACAACTCCCCGTACCTTAACATCTTTTAGGGTACGATCCATTCTATATCCAATATAGAAACTTTGGCACTAATTTAATTGGAACCATATTCAAACCATGCAGCTGTCTCCAGTGCATATCAACTTAATGGAAAGAGGCTAATCAGCATTACTCAACTTAGGAATCCATCCAATTATGAGTAACCTGAAAGAGAAACACGTTTCTCAAAACCATCACTATCATCTGAATACCAATCACAAGAATCTACATCTTCGATCTCCTTGAAGAATCCCGATACTTGTGATACCTGGTTCTCTACTTTATTCTTATACCCACAACTTCTCAAAACTTAGACCTTGTATTTCTACGAAACACTCGTCTAAATACTAGAGAAGTTATAAGTAAATAGAACATAGTACGAGGACCTACCCCTTTATCCTGATGGACACTTGACAACATACAATACTCTGTATAAGTCCGCTGAGTTGAACAACTCAAAACCTGTGCGTTGTAGGTGGAAAACTGTACCCTGGCGATTTCCTCAAATATCACCAATTACAAAGAATTCCGATATAATGAGGATGATCATCTAATTCCCAATATCTTACTCCCACTCATCATCTGTAAAACCATACAGATATGAGAATGAAACCTGGTAAATGCATACCCTTGGAGTAAGTGTCTAATCGGGAAAACAGTTTTTCTTTAACAATGCACTGAAACATGAAAATGTTTCGTAGGGGTATCCTGGTATTCATAGCAATGCCTCTTCCATAATCCAATTCATGACTTCAACCGTATATGTTTATTGCCATCTCTCCAAATCCCTTTATTTGTCTTTAGTCGTTACCTTCTGTACACCATCGTTAGGCTAACTGGTTTTCTTCCTTCCCTACCGTTCGGCACCAGCCTATGGTTTGGAATAAGACTATCCAGTAAGCATAATAGGTGTACCCTCCTAAACCAAGGAGTACTCGCAACTGAGAGAAGGTGATGATAAAAGACAACTGAATAATACCTTATTCTTTTAAAGGTGAAATAGGAGTGGCGATGGAGTACGCGGTTTTGGTCGTGAATGATATCAGTCGCAATTTACTTTGCCCTCTTTCTAATCCCTTTATTTTGTCTTTACATATTACCTTCTGCACACCCTACTTAGGCTAATTGGTTTTCTTCATTCCCTACCTTTCGGCACCAGCCTATGGTTTGGAATAAGACTATCCAATAAGCGTAATAGGTGTACCCTCCTAAACCAAGGAGCTCTCGCAACCTGAGAGAAGGTGATAAAAAAAGACAACTGAATAAACCAATTCTATTTCTCCTGAACCTGGATCCATCCTCGAAGAAGTCCCTTCGAGTTCGTATATAACCATACGATGGCTCTATCCAATGGAAGTGGATATCCGTAGTAATACGGGTGTTCTGAGAAATGCAAAGGGTAAAAGAAGGAGTGGCAATGACTTATGCAACATAGACAATCCAAAAGCCAGTATTTTAATAAGGTTCGGTCAACCTGGTCACTGAGTCATAGTCTAGGGTCGGTCAAAGGTCGCTGCCAAAGAGAGAGAGAGAAAAGAAACACTCTGCGTGCACTCTAACCTAGATCAGAATGGTCATCATTTTATCTAATCCGGAAACCTCCCACTGTCCTGTCAAATTAGCCTCCAAACCTAAAGAAGAATCAATCGGGATCACCCGAAGAGTAAACCAACTCATCAGTGGGAATCAGGATCCAACTCTCATCGCATGATAACGTGATGGAATGCATCCACGTTACTCATACTCCAGAAGGTATGCGCATACTTGGCAAGTTTCAGTTTCTTTAGAAACTCCCGATATAGTTTTTGCCCCATGCTCTTATAACCTTGGCGTTAGGTCAAAATGTCATAAGTCACATGCCAAGTTCTACCCATCACTATCTTGTTAATTTGAACCCACCCGCACATGCCCTTGGCGTTAGGTCAAAATGGCAGAACGGCTGTCCCAAACTAACTCATCTATCTATGCAACAATTGAATACCCAGCAGCTACCAAACACTATGCCTTGGCGTTGGTCAAAATACATAGCTTGAATACTACTGAATACCCAAAAGAAGTGACGGAGGGCTACGGCTGGTTTTTGGCGAAAAACCTTTAGCGTAGCGAACTTGATATCGCTGAAGGAACCTGATAGCTTTTTAAAATATAGTGGCGAAAAACCTTTTGCTAAAGAGGTCACTCCCGGTAAAGGGATCTCGGCTCTTTCCTCGTGGAATAAGGTGCAGGATATTCCACTGAATACCGCTATGCAAAGCAACATGTAATCGACTATAGTAAAGTTATTACCCTGACGCAAACTTCTGTCCAAGGGGTCTTTCCCGGTGAAGGGATATCAGCCCTTGCCTCGTCGAATGAGGTGCTGGATATTCACACCGAATACCGCTATGCATAACAAAAAGAAACGTCTTTGTAATAACATCTTTTTAAATTGTTCCAACAACTCAAACAGGTTTGTATTACTTTGCATTGAACAGAATCAACGCAGTCCCATCAATCAATCACACCAGAAAAGAACGAAAATAAAATGTACGTATATGCCATCCGCATTCGTCACTGGGTCCCGTCATCACCCGTTAGGTTACTTAACTAACGACAGAGCGGGGACTGGACTAGCGCGGGTGTAAAACATATACAACATCTAATAGTATATAAACCAATATACATAATCGCTCCAGGCGTGATAATATGCAACATTACAGAAAAGTAATACATCACAGAACAATACAGATAATCTGGGATCCCCGGGTTTCACAGAGCCGCTGCTGAAACCCGACGTTCCCCTGTCGTGTGGATAGCCTGTGCAATGAAACCTAGACCCCTACGGGTGCGGCAAGTTACCCGCCAAAACCTGAAGCGAGGCAGTCCCCCACAGCATAGTGAATGGAACACCCGGCACTTCACGGAGTCCGGTAAATTGAGCACCCCTCCTTGGGTCAACCTGTACCCCCTACGAGTGCGGCGAATAGTCTGCCAATTTTAGAGTGGGGCCCCTCTGCCTCCCAAAGCCATGAGATGCGGACCCGTTGCCCTCCAGAACCCGGCTATCCGTGCACTCCGTCTCGGGGCAAAACCTAGTACAGTAATGAAAAATAGTACAATAGGTACATCGACCGCAACCTGGTCGTGCCCCAAAAAGAATATTATACAACAGGCAGTGACGGCTGTCCACAAGTTGGACGCTCGCCCCGCAATATCAAATGTACAAATAAACACAAACTATACTACCATTGCACACTGCTATCCACCACGACAAATCCGCAACATCACAGCACAACACAGAACATCAACGCGAATGTCACGTTCGCAAACCCGTTTAAAAGAACTATAGCAATTAAACGCGGTTTACCGATCAAATGACATTCCCGGTCGGAGATATAATGTAAGCACTGTAAACTAACGTGTTTAAATTTCGATCGACCAAAGACCAAATATCAAAAAGTGGGCCCCACTGCTTACTGGTGAACAGTAACAAAACCTGGGCGCAAATGATATTTACCAAAAACCCCAAAATCCATCCAAGAAACCACTGACCAAATTTGGGAGCACGTGCTCCCCACGTGGCCGCGGATGCGCGGCAAAACCATGGGTTTGGCCGCGTTTCCGCGGCAGCTTGGAGGAGTTACGACCCCAAATTTTGTCGTGGCTCTTAAAAACGCCTGCACAGATTTTTAAGACATCCAGAAATAAATTTTGAGACCGTTTAAAATTAACAGAAACTGTCGGGCTAGGATTTTGCCGTTTTTGATTTTCGGTTCGATCGATATTTTGAACGAGTTAGCACAAGTTAGTATAGCAAAATGGTGAGGCTCTGATACCATTGTAAGTCTACGCTAGCGCCCCGGCAGTCTACAGACGCCAAATGCGGAACAAAAACTTTTAACTGGCGCTATCGTATACTTTAACCCGGATCTGCCATTATTGCTAAACTAATAATCTGTAAAGAGTGTAGAAAGGTTATACCGAACGATCCGAGTCCTTCGTTCTTCAACCATCATCCCACGCTCCGTTGCGGCTGCTCCGATCTCGTCGATCTCCGATCTCCTCCGTCGAGGTGGCACCACATGATCGGTTCTTTAAACGGGCTCCCGCCTCTGACTCGAGGCAACTCGATCGTCAAGTTTGCTAAAAGAGACGACCAAGAATGATGTAGAGAATGAGTAGATGACTTTGTCTCACTTCGTCCAAATCCGTGGACGATCGGTTAATAAAGTTGCCGAGGGAATCGGGTGATGGAATGAAATGAGCTGTGAATTCCATACACCCCAAATATCTATCATAATCTTTTTCCAATGAAAAACCATCAAGTGAGAGAGGGAGGAAGGGGGCCGGCCACTTATAGGAGTGGGGGGTGACCGTAGGAGAGGGGGGGTGACCTTAGGATAAATATCATATGTGAACACAAAAAAATATGTTGCTTAAAGATCTTGAGCAAAACAAGAAAGTAATGAAATCAAAGCATGAGTCACTTAGCCTTGTCACAAATTCTAGAACCTTCTAGAACCTTCTAGAAGCACGACTGACTCTCATCCAAGAAAAGATAAATCCGTCTTTAACCGAATGTTAAAAGACGGCTGATAGAAAACTGGAAACTGGCAACTTCCAAAAGTGATCCTGAAACGAATTTCAGGACAACCCCGAAACTGTATAAATATACCCGCATTTGTATTACGACCGAATACAAATGCAACTGAGACAAAGATATTATACCTACTCAATATAATACTCGGATCCGGCTTAAACCAAAGCCGACCAGTATCATCTGCCCGAAAACTGACACGTGCGTAAACGCACGTGCATTTTCCGAACCCTGCCATAAAACCATACGGCCTCTACAACGTTTCGCCCGAACTTGGGAAACTGTCTGTGGGGGACTCTAATGACTCGTCAGCACCCTGGCAGTGGGTTTAACCACAAACCGTCAGCGGCACTAGCAATGCGTAACGGCTGCCCATGGACTAACCTCAAGGGATGCCGATGAGCGCACTCATCCGGAAAACCCTACTGAGCCTAACAGTGACAATGTATATACAGTCTGGTTCGTTCGTCAATGAGTATCGCATATCTTCCTAGGGGGCTAGCAACGTCAGACCCCCAATAGCAGTATAAGTCGTGTCGGAGTATAGCCCAATAACACCCTGAGATACTACTGGAGTACCTACCAGTAAATCTCCTGCCATGGCCATGGACTTTGTGTAATGGCTCTCCTAGACACAGCACGACCTTGCCAGGTGGGAACTCACACGAGACAAATGACGACCTCAGGTCGATGAACTAACCTGTACACATGTCACCAGGGAACTGCTATCTGACGATAGATATAATACTAACTAGCAGATTCCCGGCGAGTCCTGTCCGGTGTACTCATAACCCAATGAGCACCTGTATACATCTTAGGTGATCCAACTGACACCAGTGGCTTGTGAGACCGGCCACCGCCCCTCATCGGGGTCTCGACTGTACACACTAGTCTACTCCGGAGTATCGATGCCCTGTCTCGAAACTCCCACGACTAGGGACCACAATTAAGGATATGCATATAAACTACCCAACTCTCACGTATATGATCGCCATCATACTGTTGGTAGTAAAGCAAGATCCTAAGGGCTCTATCAAAGTGTAACATGCAATCAGTCACCTGAACATGTACACGACTGATAAAGGAAAACCAGATAGCATACTATCATCTCGAGTAAGACTGTCCTACCGGGATAGGTCCTCCGCAATCATTGCAATCACGTACCTACGATCCAATAATTGACTATGAGGGCACTATCTCCAACATAAACCCACTGCCAGCGTAGTGTCGATTCTTTAGAGTCCCACACAGAGAGTTTCCCTGGATTGAGCGAAACGTGTAGAGGCCGTATGGTTTTACGGCAGGGCTTCGATCACTTACGTTCACTTGTGTGCGTATGCTGTTCGGGCCAGCAATACTAGTGGGCTTTGGTTTAAACCAGATCCTAGTATTGCACAGATGGATTTGATTTGTCTTCTGTGCATTCGCATTCTACGGAATGCGGATGCAGGTGTGTATGCACAGTTTTGAGGAGCGATGAAGGAGGAGGTGCCCCATTAGGGTTTTGGCAGTTGGTTCGGTCAAAACCGTTATCAGTCGGAGACATTGTTTATTAATCCTTTCAGTGATAGATTAGTGATGGCTAATTGCATTGACCATTTGACCACTTAGACCCCTCTTGACTTTGTTGACCAGTTGACCGTATTGACCATTGACCTTCAAGAGGGATCTACACTCTTCTTTTATTTTCTTTTTATTTCTTGTGTTATGATAATGGTCAATTCAATGTGCCATCAAGTCTTTCATGATAGGATTAGTAATGATGATTATTGTGTATTATTGCAACCATTGTTCATTTCATTTGGGCTTAATCCTTTTCATTATTCTATTCTCATTCTCTCTCATGAAATGAGAAGAAAAGAAAAGCTCCATGGTTGCTAACCTTTCTCCTTCTTCTTCCTCCTCTTGATCTTATCTTTTGATCTCATGTGTTGAGAGAAAAAGATCCCACAAAGACAAATACATACATACATCTCCTCTACACATTCTAGGGCTTCTTGACTAGCAATCACTTTGCCCTAGTTGCCTTGGCTTGAGGCGAAGCTTAGTGTACAACTCTCGGGTGGATCGTCTTCGACTCAAGAAGGCCGCGGAGGTGCCCAAGGTCCGGATCGACGCTTCGAGCTTGGATGGACGAGTGGGACAGCGGGATGAAGACCCGAAGGACCGGTTCTGTGAGGTATACTTTCTACAGCATAGTAGCCAAAACCTCTTAGTGTTTACTAGTTTCTAGTTTAGCAAAGATCCGACTTTTAGTCCATGTTGCCTTGCGCCAAAATCATTGTTATCCGCCGTTTCCGCCTCCCCGTAAGAACCGGGGTGAGCAACGTGGACTTACACTGACATGTGGTATATCACCATCCGGGAGTTCTCGGCATGTCCGTCCAGTGTACCCAGTCTCCACTGAGCACCCGTACACCATCCTTGATGTCAAACACCGATGGATATGGGATCATCCATCGCCCATCATATGGGTCAAGATGCGTATACGCTAGTCTACTCTGGTGTATCGATGCCCCGTCTCGATATACCCTCGACTAGGAACATTTATAGGATGTACTCATCGAATACCGTGGCCTCACTAGTATGATCTCATCATAACCCCAGTAGTCGAGTACAGATCCTAAGGGCTTTATCAACATGTGAGAGAAAGACAGTAAACCAATACAAGTCAACATGTTAAGATAAAGTGAAACCAAATAGCATACTATCTTGACGAGCAAGAAAGTCCTCTCTGTATATATCCAAGCATCCATCAAAATATACATCATATGTACAACAATGGCCTCTAGGGCATATACATAACTAACAATCTCCCACTTGCACTAAGGCCAGCTGCTGTAGTATCTCATACCTAGAATCCCGAATAATCTCTCAAACTGTATCTGGGGAATGGCCTTCGTGAGTGGATCCGCAGTGTTATCCTTCATATCTACTCTCCAGACTTCGATCTCCCGGCGATCAACTATCTCCCTGATCAGGTGATACCGCCTCAGAATATGTCTGGATTTCTGATGGGATCTGGGTTCCTTGGACAAAGCCACAGCTCCATTGTTATCACAATACAGAGGTATTGGATGCTCAATGGATGGAACCACGCCAAGTTCACTAATGAACTTCTTCATCCAGACAGCCTCTTTGGCAGCATCGTTGGCAGCGATGTATTCAGCCTCCATCGTCGAGTCTGCAACGGTATCCTGTTTGGAACTCTTCCAACATACCGCCCCTCCATTGAGGGTAAAAACAAATCCCGAGTGCGACTTAGAGTCGTCCTTATCACTTTGGAAGCTGGAATCGGTAAAGGACTCCACCCGGAGTTCTCCGTTACCATACACAAAGAACATGTCTCTAGTCCTTCGTAAGTACTTGAGAATGTTCTTCACAGCTGTCCAGTGACTCTCTCCGGGATCTGCTTGATACCGACTCACTACACTTAGTGAGTATGCTACATCGGGTCTGGTACATAGCATCGCATACATGATAGAGCCTACTACCGAAGCATAGGGTATCCCTTGCATGCGAGCTCTTTCCAAATCAGTCTTGGGAGACATCTCTTTGGAGAGAGTGAGTCCAGAGATCATGGGTTGGTTCCCACGCTTGGATTCTTCCATACAAAACCTCTTTAGTATGGTGTCAATGTACCTGGATTAGGACAATCCCAGTATCCGTTTGGATCTATCTCTATAGATCCTAATCCCCAATATGCATGAGGCATTACCTAGATCTTTCATTGAGAATCTTTGTGATAAGAAGATCTTGACTGATTGCAGCATAGGAATATCATTTCCTATCAAGAGTATGTCATCCATGTACAATACGAGGAAGACAACCTTACTCTCTACTACCTTCTTATAGATACAAGGTTCATCTATGTTTTTGATGAAGTCAAACTCTTTGACAGCTACATCAAAACAGATGTTCCAACTCCGCGATGCTTGCTTTAACCCATAAATGGATTTAAGCAGTTTGCACACCTTTCCGCTGCTCCCACTATCTATGAAGCCCTCTGGCTGAGTCATGTACACGCACTCTTCTAAATCAACATTTAGAAAGGCGGTCTTAACATCCATTTGCCAGATTTCGTAGTCATGGTATGCAGCAATGGCAAGTAAGATCCGGATGGACTTAAGCATAGCCACTGGAGAAAAGGTTTCGTCATAATCCACACCTGGTCGTTGACGAAAACCCTTTGCTACAAGTCTAGCTTTGAAAGTCTCAACTTTTCCATCTACACAAAATTTCTTTTTAAAAATCCACTTGCTCCCAATGGGTTTTACCCCTTCAGGAGCATTTTCCAAAATCCATACTTTATTGGTGTACATGGATTCCATCTCAGATCGCATTGCATCCAGCCATTTCACAGAGTCACCACTCATGATGGCCTGCTCGAAACTAGTCGGGTCATCATCTTCCATGATGCAATCCTCGCTTCCACCATCAATGAGAAAACCATAGTATCTCTCAAGTGGACGAGAAACCCTACTAGATCGGCGGAGAGGCTGGGGTTCGTCCGGTACTACTGAATCCTCTGGTTCTACTAAATCTTCAGTTGCAATTTGTGTTTCTGGAACCTCTTCCTGCTCTACCTCTTTGCCACTAATTTCTTTTGCAAGAAATTCCTTTTCCAAAAAGGTGGCATATTGAGAAACAAACACTTTTTGTTCTTCAGCGTGGTAGAAAAAATATCCTTGGGAATTCTTAGGATATCCCACAAACTTGCAAAGAACTGACCGTGCCTCGAGTTTGTCTAGATTTTGCCTTTTGACATAGGCCGGACAACCCCATATCTTAACTCGTTTAAAATATGGTCTCTTCCCACTCCATATCTTATATGGTGTGGTAGGCACAGATTTAGATGGAACTTGATTCAATAGGTATGCTGTTGTCTCAAGCGCATAACCCCAGAAGGAAATAGGCAACTCAGCCTCGCTCATCATAGAGCGCACCATATCTAATAGGGTGCGATTCCTCCGTTCCGATACACCGTTGTGCTGTGGTGTATAAGGAGGAGTAAGCTGAGAGAGAATCCCATTCTCTTTTAGATAATCTAGGAACTCATTGCTTAAGTATTCACCTCCTCAATCAGATCGAAGAATCTTAATACTTTTGCCCGTTTGATTCTCTACTTCGTGCTTATATTCTCTGAATTTCTCAAAATCTTCAGACTTGTGTTTCATTAGGAACACATGTCCGAATCTAGAGAGATCGTCAGTGAATGTAATGAAGTAGGAAGAACCGTTCCTGGCATGCGTAGACATGGGACCGCATACATCACTATGTACCAGTCCTAAGAGTTCAGTAACTCTTTCTCCGTGTCCACTAAACGGAGCTTTGGTCATTTTTCCTTTGAGACATGAATGGAAAGTATCATAAGATGATAATTCGAACGGATTCAAATAACCATCCTTATATAACTTAGCCAGTCGTGTCGCATTGATATGACCAAGTCTACAATGCCACAAGAAGGATTCGTTCATTTCTGAACTTTTCCTCTTGTGTGTGTTTTGTATATTGAGGACTGTATTCTGATTTAGAATGAATATGCCATTATGTAACGAGCCTGATGCAATCAACTTTTGATCTAGGAATATGTTCATAACATTATCCTTTACTACAAAATTATATCCTTCTTTACTTAATAAAGAGACTGATATAATGTTGCACATCATGTTCGGTATATAATAGCACTCATTTAGAATCAGTGTATTATGACTTGGCAATACAAGGTGATATTCGCCAACTGCTTTGGCTGCAATACTTGCACCGTTTCCTACTTGAACGGAATGATCACATTTTCTCAGTTCTCAACATTTTCGTAGCCCATGTAACAATTTACATATGTGGGATCCTGATCCAGTATCTAATACCCAGGACGTAGGGTGAACTGAGAAACAGTTTTCAATAACTAACACACCTGAAGAAGATGCATCAACATGCATATTCTTCTGGGAGGCTTGAGAATCCAAATATTCCCCTATTCCCTGTTCAGTCTTATAACTCTTATAAGAAAGAACGGGTCCAACGTTCCCCTGCTCAGTATAATAAGGGGGTTCAGTCAATACATCCATATTATTATCTTGATTATGGCCTGACATGGTCGCTACCTGGAGAGAGAGAGAAGAAAACACTTTAGCGTATGCTCTTGCAAGATTAGATTGGTTATTATCTTATCTAATCGGGATGTCTCCCACTGTTTTTATCAAATCTTCCTTCAAACCCTAAAAGGTAAGATTAGCCGGGATTAATTACACCCTACAATTTCGTCAATCTTTCAGCCAGATCAGTGTCGGTAGTTGAGGGAGGTTCCCCGTGCTTTCGTACGGACCTAATTAAAGTAAACCTCATTTTCCCAGAGGCGTAACCTCGTTAACACTTTTCTAGACACCTACTTGATCGACTAATTGTCCTGTGTAAAACTCTCCCATGAGTAACTCTTACTCGCAGTGGGTATCGGGATCCAACTATCTCATAGAAGGTATGCAATCTCATTGCAAATTTCAACACTTGAAATTCCCGATAATATTTTGCCCCTAGCAATTTATGACCTTAACATAGTCAATAAATCATAATTGCTAGCCAAGTTCAACCCGTCATTTCCCGATTGAATTAAACCCACCTGCACGACCCTTAACATAGCCAATAAAGTCGTACAACTACCCTAATCCAATCACATCTCATGTTTTAGCAGATAAGTACTAATTAGCTACCGCACACTACGCCATAACATAGTCAACAAACGTAGCACGAATACTAACTAGTCTTTATCTGAAATGGCGGAGGGCTACGCAGGTTTTTCAGAAAACCATGAGCGTAATGAACTTGATATCGTCGTAGAATCATGTGAAATTTTGAAATGGAGTGTTTTTTAGGCTTTCATTAGTTTTGCTAAAGAGGTCACTCCCGGTTAAGGGATCTCGGCTCTTTCCTCATCGAATAAGGTGCAGGACATATCATATATATCACTGTGCAAAGCAAAACTCTAAAAGCAATAAAAAGACAAACCGAGTTTTGTAGCATCTGCCAGTTTCGCTAAATAGGTCACTCCCAGTGAAGGGATCTCGGCTCTTTCCTCATCGAATAAGGTGCAGGGTATATCATATATACCACTATGCAAAGCAAAACTGTAGCTACCCTTTTTATAAAGTTTTGATTCTACAACATGTTTTAGGTTTCGTTTCTTTTTATTAATCTCATTAATAAAAAATCCCATCAGCTTATGCTTCCTAAGCATCACAGATAAATACGACGTACACTTATGCCATCCGCATTCGCCTCGATGTCCCCTCGTGCACCGTTAGGTTAGGTAACTAACGACAGAGAAGGGCAGGGCTAGTGCGGGTGTAAAACATAAGTAACGTCTATATAATATATCATATATACTATATACTGTATCCATCACAACATATCAAATGATCACATCACAGATATCGCAGCAGAAACATAAATATAATGTGGGATATATTAGGACGTCCGTATTTAGTATTTAGCCAACAATAGAAAATACGGATTCCACAGCCGCGATGAATAGCCAAGCCCACACCCTGGACCCCTACGAGAGCGGCAAGCGACCCTACCAATTCTGGAGTTTAGGAGACCCGGTCTCGACTCCTCGAGATGGCCTCCCACTGAACCCCAGAACCCGGTCACCTGTGCTCCCCTCCTTGGGTCCATCCTAATGCGGAAAAGTAAATAATATACAACACTGGTGGCATCAACCTCAACCCAGAAGTGCCCAAAAAAAAAGAATATTACATTACAATTGAATTTACATGAATGAAAATATAAAACTCTCATCTCACATAAAAACTCCGGCTATTCAATCGCGACAATCCTGCACATTATATCTCAGCAACACATAATATCTCATATCATCAACGTAAGTAAGTATGCATACACCGATCGTCGTCGATGTATAGCAACGACAACCGGCAATACAACTACATACTACACTTACGGTCACAGAAAAGAAATTGTAAAACTACAATATTTGGAATCCACAATCACTTTAGACATCGTAAATCCGAAATATCACATACTTCGCATTTCATGCCTAATTCTATGAATTCCACATATTGTATCACATTCCAGATAAATAGACAGTATTAAACTTTTCGAACAGATAATCAAATACCCAAAATTTCCCAAATTGCTCAACACTTGAGCGGAGTTCAAATAATCCGGAATGTGTCACAGTAGTAGCGGTCCGGCCGTAGAAGGGTCAAGTCAACGCCTCACATGTGGCTCGCCGTACTACCCCAAACCCGAAGGTTCAAAAGGCAGTTCAAGACGGTCACATAATCGAGTTAAGGTTTGTTGTCTTCTAGAGGGTCCACCACAAAACTTGCACGCATTTCCGAAAGATTCAAACTCGAGAAAAGATTCAACACTTGAAAAATTTTCTTGTCGGGAAAAAGTGAGTTAATGATATCCGTTCGAACTTTTTAACAGTTTCTAAATATCCGGAAAAACAATAACGAATTTAAAATTTCCGATCGAATCGACGATTACAAAATAAACCCCAGAATACTCAACACTTGAGTCAGATTAAAAATACCCATAAAATATTAACCACAGAGACAAGAATTACTGTGCAAAATTCCGTCCCTAATACCCTTACCCTGCCGCGGAACCGCCGCCAAACGTGGCTAATTGCCGCGATTCCGCGGCCATGTTGAGGAATTGGGGGCACGTTTTTCACCATAATACTTATATTAGCCTGCTGAATTTTTTAAGTATTTTTAATTCTTGAAAAACCCAGATTTTAAAAAATGTACAGAGAGGGGTTTGAAATGTCGTAATCGGGTTCGATCGGGGTTTTAACTTCGTTAACACATCGCCTAATGCTCTAGCTAGGCTCTGATACCACTGTAGGGTTCCTAGGCACACTTGTGAAGGTTCATATAGCATCAAACATGCCCGAATAATATTTTAGATGTGCCTAACAACCCAAAGACGGGATCTTTGCTAGATTATTAGGGTTTAGCATGTAAGATGACATCTTTAAAGCTAAGTGTGCGGGATTACAACCTTTGTAGTCCGCTCCTTCGCTTCACAAGCTCCGAGTAGAAGTCCCTTCGCCGCGATCCACGATCTCCCGGACTCAAGAGAGGCTCCACGACTCGAACGATCCATGCTAGCTTGAAGTGTTCCGCTTCTCCGATGATCTACGTCGAAATTGCTATAACCCAAGCTTTCTCACTCTAATGAGATGAACACCCTAATCTAATAGGCTAGATTAGATGAGGATGATGGAGTAGTATTTATGCTATCTTTTGAATTCACTTTCTCACAATAAATCATCACAAAAGGAATTTCTAGTGAGCTCTCTCTCAAACTCAAGAGAGAAAAAGATGAAGAATGAAAAGAATCATCCTTTTGTGATGAATAGTAGTCAAGAGTATATGATTGATTATGGAACCATGGTCAAGGATGAGAGGCTAAAACTTTGTAGAGAATAAACTAGAGTTAGGGTTTGGTTAGGTTAAGGATAAGAATCAACCATAATATCTTAACCAAGACAAAAGAGAATCCTTCTAGAATGAACAAGAAGGAGCTAACCCTAATCACACCCTAATCCTTTTTTATCATCCTTAAACATGTTTCATAATAAATCATATCATGTCACAATAATATATATCACATATATATTATATATTTGCAAAAAAAGAAAATAATACAATTAACATATATCGCATATATATCAATGTATTAATCCGGTGAAAAAATGAAATAATAAAGTGAGCCAATATTAGATAATGTAATACAATATATCATATATATCATTATACATTGAATCATCGAATCAACACTTGATCCGACGATCCGGCTATATCGAATATAACCGACTAATATATCATTTACCGATTCATTGAATCAACACTTGATTCGATGTCCTGGTTCATTTCTAAATATCGCGAGAATATAATACGGTATCTCATATCGCATTATCCTCGGTCCTGCACATATCATATATGTGCCTCTACTCCGTTTTGCCTGAGCCAAGAAAGCTCTGTGTAGGACTCTAAAGAATCGTCAATACGCCGGTAGCAGGTGATGATCATATCAAACACCCACAAGCTGCAAGCGGTCAGCTAAACGTAACAGCCACCCAGGTATTGAGCGATCAGAAGATCAACAAGCTAGCATGTCCATTCTCCTGTGAATCCAATCAGTTACACTCTAGTACAGTCCGGTCTGTTCGTCTGATATGTCGCATATCAAGTCTAGGGGTGGTATATGTCAGACCCCAGTAACCGATAAGTCGTGTCGATGCGAGGCTCATAACAGGTCGAGAAACTACTAGTAACACTTACCAGTATATCTCTATATCAGCCCTGGCCAGGGACTTCCAGTTATAGCCAATCGAATACAGCACAACATCAACTCCCTATACCGGGAGAGACGAATCCCCTCCTATCGCTCATTGCCTCCATGTGATTCGGGACTGTACCCAAAAGCCACCGTTTTATACGTCCTCTTGGACGTGGTAAGGTAGAAATCAAAGCACAGTGGGAATCACACAAGACTCTATGACGATCTCGGGTCTACAGACTACCCTGTACCAGTGTCACCGGAGAACTGCCATCTGACGTGTGGTATATCACCATCTGGGAGTTCTCGGCGAGTCCGTCCAGTGTACCCAGTCTCCACTGAGCACCCGTACACCATCCTTGATGTCAAACACCGATGGATATGGGATCATCCATCGCCCATCATATGGGTCAAGATGCGTATACGCTAGTCTACTCTGGTGTATCGATGCCCCGTCTCGATATACCCTCGACTAGGAACATTTATAGGATGTACTCATCGAATACCGTGGCCTCACTAGTATGATCTCATCATAATCCCAGTAGTCGAGTACAGATCCTAAGGACTTTATCAACATGTGAGAGAAAGACAGTAAACCAATACAACTCAACATGTTAAGATAAAGTGAAACCAAATAGCATACTATCATGACGAGCAAGAAAGTCCTCTCTGTATATATCCAAGCATCCATCATAATATACATCATATGTACAACAATGGCCTCTAGGGCATATACATTACTAACAAAATTTTGAAATGGAGTGTTTTTGAGGCTTTCATTAGTTTTGCTAAAGAGGTCACTCCCGGTGAAGGGATCTCGGCTCTTTCCCCATCGAATAAGGTGCAGGGTATATCATATATACCGCTATGCAAAGCAAAACTCTTAAAGCAATCAAAAGACAAACCGAGTTTTGTAGCATCTGCCAGTTTCGCTAAAGAGGTCACTCCCGGTGAAGGGATCTCGGCTCTTTCCTCATCGAATAAAGTGCAGGGTATATCATATATACCGCTATGCAAAGCAAAACTGTAGCTACCCTTTTTATAAAGTTTTGATTCTACAACATCTTTTAGGTTTCTTTTCTTTTTATTAATCTCATTAATAAAATCCCATTAGCTTATGCTTCCTAAGCATCACAGAAGAAACGAAAGCAGTAATATTTATATATCAGCATATATATATATAGTATAAGCATTCGTCTCAGGTAGTAATATGATCTCATCACAGAACATTGCAGCAGAAGAACATATATGAAATATTGGATATACTTGGATGTCCGTGTTTTCAATACGAGCCGGTATAAAACACGGATTCCATGGTCGCGATGAATAGCCAATCCCACATCCCAAGACCCCTACGAGAGAGGCAAGTAACTCTGCCAATTCTAGGGTTAGGAGACCCGGTCTCGACTCCTCGAGATGGCCTCCCACTGGACCCTAGAACCCGGTTACTTGTGCTCCCCTCCTTGGGTCTACCTAATGCGGAAAAGTAAATAATATACAAAGGTGACATCAACCTCATCCCGGAAGTGCCCCAATAAAAGAATATTACATACAAATGAATTTTACATGAATGAAAATAAAAACCCTCATCTCACATAAAACCCCCGGCTATTCAGAACACGACGATCCAATATAACATATCACAGCAACACATAATATCACATATCATCCACGTAAGTAAGTATGCATACACCAATCGTCGTTGATGTATAGCAACGAAAACCGGCAATACAACCGCATACTACACTTACGGTCACAGAAAAGAAATTGTAAAACTATAATATTTGGAATCCACAATCACTTTAGTCATCGTAAATCCGAAATATCACATACTTCGCATTTCATGCCTAACTATATGAATTCCACATATTGTATCACATTCCAGATAAATAGACAGTATTAAACTTTCCGATCGAATAATCAAATACCCAAGATTTCCTAAATAGCTCAACACTTGAGCGGAGTTCAAAAGTTCCAGAATACGTCACAGTAGCAACGGTCCATCCGTAGAAGGGTCAAGCCAACGCCTCACATGTGGCACGCCGTACTGCCCCAAACCCGAAGGTTCAAAAGGCAGTTCAAGACGGTCACATAATCGAGTTAAGGTTTGTTGTCTTCTAGAGGGTCCATCGCGTCACATGCACGTTTTTCCGAAAGATTTAAACCCGAGAAAAATTCAACACTTGAATGTTTTTCGTGCCGGGAAAAATTGAGTTAATGATATCTGTTCGAACATTTTAAAAATTTCTAAATATAAGGAAATAATAACGAATTTAAATATTCCGATCGAATCTACGATTACAAAATAAACCCCAGAATGCTCAACACTTGAGTCAGATTAAAAATACCCAAAAATTATAAAATACAGATACTGATATTATTGTAGAAAAACCAAGACCCAACTCCACATTCCCACCGCGGATCCACGGCCCAAGCGCGGTACGGCCGCGGTTCCGTGGTGGTATGTACGGATTGGTGACACGTTTTTCACAACAATATTTATATTTACCTGCTGAATTTTTTAGGAATTTTTAATTCTGAAAAATCACAGTTTTTAGAAAAAGTCCAGAGAGGGGTTCAAATCGTCGAATCGGAGTTCGTTCGGAGTTTTAACTTCGTAAACACGTCGCCTAATGCTCTAGCTAGGCTCTGATACCACTGTAGGGTTCCTAGGCACTCTTGTGAAGGTTCATAAAGCATCAAACATGCCCGAATAAAATTTTAGATGTGCCGAACAACCCAAAGTCGGGATCTTTGCGAGATTATTAGGGTTTAACATGCAAGTAAACATCTTTACTACTAAGTGTGAGGGATTACAACCTTTGTAGTCCGCTCCTTCGCTTCACAAGATCCGAGTAGAAGTCCCTTCGCCGCGATCCACGATCTCCCGGACTCAAGAGAGGCTCCACGACTCGAACGATCCATGATAGTTTGTAGTGTTCCGCTTCTCCGATGAACTACGTCGAAGTTGCTATAACTCAAGCTCTCTCACTCTAATGAGGTGAACACCCTTATCTAATGGGCTAGATTAGATGAGGATGACGGAGTAGTATTTATGCTTTCTTTTTATATCATTTTCTCACAAGAAATCATCACAAAAGAAATCACAAGTGAGCTCTTTTCAAAAACTCAAGAGAGAAGAAGATGAAGAATAATGAGATCATTCCTTTTGTGATGAATAGTAGATAAGAATATATGATTTATTATGGAACCATGGTCAAGGATGAGAGGCTTAACCTTTATAGAGAATAAACTAGAGCTAGGGTTTAGTTAGGTTAAGAATGAGTCAAGGATAAGTATCAACCATAATATCTTAACCAAGACAAAAGGAAATCCTTCTAGAATGAACAAGAAGGAGCTAACCCTAATCAAACCCTAATCTCTTTTTATCATCCCTAAACATGTTTCATAATAAATCATATCATGTCACAATAATATATATCACATATATATTATATATTTGCAACAAAAGAAAATAATACAATTAACATATATCGCATATATATCAATGTATTAATCCGGTGAGAAAATGAAATAATAAAGCGAGCCAATACTAGATAATGTAATACAATATATCATTATACATTAAATCATCGAATCAACACTTGATCCGACGATCCGGCTATATCGAATATAACCGACTAATATCTCATGTACCAATTCATCGAATCAACACTTGATCCGATGACCCGGTTCATGTCTAAATATCGCGAGAATATAGCACGGTATCACATATCGCATTATCCTCGGTCCTGCACATATCACATATGTGCCTCTACTCTGTTTTGCCTAAGCCAAGAAACCTCTGTGTAGGACTCTAAAGAATCGTCAATACGCCGGTAGCAGGTGATGATCATATCAAACACCCACAAGCTGCAAGCGGTCAGCTAAACGTAACAGCCACCCAGGTATTGAGCGATCAGAAGATCAACAAGCTAGCCTGTCCGTTCTCCTGTGAATCCAATCAGTAACACTCCCGTACAGTCCGGTCTGTTCGTCTGATATGTCGCATATAAAGTCTAGGGGTGGTATACGTCAGACCCCGGTAACCGATAAGTTGTGTCGGTGTGAGGCTCATAAGAGGTCAAGAAACTACTGGTAACACTTACCAGTATATCTCTATATCATCCCTGGCCTGGGACTTCCAGTTATAGCCAATCGAACACAGCACAACATCAACTCCCTATACCGGGAGAGACGAATCCCCTCCTATCGCTCATTGCCTCCATGTGATTCGGGACTATACCCAAAAGCCACCGTTTTGCATGCCCTCTTGGATGTGGTAAGGTGGAAATCAAAGCACAGTGGGAATCACACAAGACTCTATGACGATCTCGGGTGTACAGACTACCCTGTACCAGTGTCACCGGACAACTGCCATCTGACGTGTGGTATATATCACCATCTGGGAGTTCTCGGCGAGTCCGTCCAGTGTACCCAGTCTCCACTGAGCACCCGTACACCATCATTGATGTCAAACATCGATGGATATGGGATCATCCATCGCCCATCATATGGGTCAAGATGCGTATACGCTAGTCGACTCTGGTGTATCGATGCCTTGTCTCGATATACCCTCGACTAGGGACATTTATAGGATGTACTCATCGACTACCGTGGCCCCACTAGTTTGATCTCATCATAATCCCAGTAGTCGAGTACAGATCCTAAGGGCTTTATCAACATGAGAGAGAAAGACTGTAAACCAATACAAGTCAACATGTTAAGATAAAGTGAAACCAAATAGCATACTATCATAACGAGCAAGAAAGTCCTCTCTGTATATATCCAAGCATCCATCATTATATACATCATATGTACAATAATGGCCTCTAGGGCATATACATAACTAACAGAAAAGTCATCCGTAAAAGTAATGAAGTAAGAATAACCGCTTCGCGCATGTGTAGACATTGGACCGCACACATCGCTGTGTACGAGCCCCAAGAGCTCGCTCGCTCTTACTCCGTGTCCAGTGAACGGAGTCTTTGTCATCTTTCCTCTGAGACAGGATTGACAAGTTGCATATGATTGATATTCGAACGGATCCAAATATCCTTCTGTATGTTGTAAGTCTACGCTAGCGCCCCGGCAATCTACAGACGCCAAATGCGGAACAAAAACTTTTTAACTGGCGCTATCGTATACTTTAACCCGGATCTGCCATTATTGCTAAACTAACAAACTGTAAAGAGTGTAGGAATGTTATACCGAACGATCCGAGTCCTTCGTTCTTCAACCATCATCCCACGCTCTGTTGCGGCTGCTCCAATCTCGTCGATCTCCGATCTCCTCGTCGAGGTGGCACCACATGATCGGTTCTTTAAACGGGCTCCCGCCTCTGACTCGAGGCAACTCGATCGTCAAGTTTGCTAAAAGAGACGACCAAGAATGATGTAGAGAATGAGTAGATTACTTTGTCTCACTTCGTCCAAATCCGTGGACGATCGGTTAATGAAGTTGCCGTGGAAATCGGGTGATGGAATGAAATGGACTGTGAAATTCCATGCACCCCAAATACTATCATATCTTTTCTAACCGAAATGAAAACTCAAGTGAGAGTGAGAATTAGGAGAGAGAGAGGGCAAGCCATATATATAGAATGAGGAGGGTGAGTGTAGGAGCTTCAAGTGGTGACCATATCCTTTCATACTTATCATAACCATTATGAAAGAATGAATCATTAATTTGAACCAATTAGAACAAACCTAGTCACCTAAAGCTTTAATGACACCATTAATGCCTAATGAGTCATGAAGCCAAGTCATCACCCTAGTCACCATATTCTAGAACCTTCTAGAAGCACGACTCATCATATCTGAAGAAAAGATAAATCCGTCTTTAACCAAATGTTAAAAGACGGCTGATAGAAAACTGGAAACTGGCAACTTCCAAAAGTGATCCTGAAACGAATTTCAGGACAACCCCGAAACTGTATAAATATACCCGCATTTGTATTACGACCGAATACAAATGCAACTGAGACAAAGATATTATACCTACTCAATATAACACTCGGATCCGGCTTAAACCAAAGCCGACCAGTATCATCTGCCCGAAAACTGACACGTGCGTAAACGCACGTGCATTTTCCGAACCCTGCCATAAAACCATACGGCCTCTACAACGTTTCGCCCGAACTTGGGAAACTGCCTGTGGGGAACTCTAATGACTCGTCAGCACCCTGGCAGTGGGTTTAACCACAAACCGTCAGCGGCACTAGCAATGCGTAACGGCTGCCCACGGACTGACCTCAAGGGTGGCCGAGGAGCGAACTCAAGGGAGACCGATGAGCGAACTCCTCCGAAAACCCTACTGAGCCTAACAGTGACAATGTATATACAGTCTGGTCCGTTCGTCAATGAGTATCGCATATCTGCCTAGGGGGCTAGTAACGTCAGACCCCCAATAGCAGTATAAGTCGTGTCGGAGTGAAGCCCAATACACCCTGAGATACTACTGGAGTACCTACCAGTAAATCTCCTACCATGGCCATGGATTTGTGTAATGGTTCTCCTAGACACAGCACGACCTCGCCCCAAATACCGGGAGAGACGAATCCCCTGACGATCCGCTCACGTGCCTCCATATGGCTCGGGACTGTACCCAAAAGCTACCTGTTTGCACGACTCCTTTAAGCCGTGGTAGGGTAGAAAACAAAGCACAGTGGGAACTCACACGAGACAAATGACGACCTCAGGTCGATGAACTAACCTGTACACATGTCACCAGGGAACTGCTATCTGACGGTAGATATAATACTAACTAGCAGATTCCCGGCGAGTCCTGTCCGGTGTACTCATAACCCAATGAGCACCTGTATACATCTTAGGTGATCCAACTGACACCAGTGGCTTGTGAGACCGGCCACCGCCCCTCGTCGGGGTCTCGACTGTACACACTAGTCTATTCCGGAGTATCGATGCCCTGTCTCGAAACTCCCACGACTAGGGACCACAATTATGGATATGCATATAAACTACCCAACTCTCACGTATATGATCGCCATCATACTGTTGGTAGTAAAGCAAGATCCTAAGGGCTCTATCAAAGTGTAACATGCAATCAGTCACCTGAACATGTACACGACTGATAAAGGCAAACCAGATAGCATACTATCATCTCGAGTAAGACTGTCCTACCGGGATAGGTCCTCCGCAATCATTGCAATCACGTACCTGCGATCCAATAATTGACTATAAGGGCACTATCTCCAACATATGTAACTTCGTCAACCTTCTCTCATTGATGTGACCCAGTCTACAATGCCATAAGAAAGAATGATTTATTTCTGGAGACATTCTTTTGTGTGTATTCTGGACATTGAAAATCTGTGGTTAGTTTAATACGTATACACCGTTGCTTAATGTACCCGACCCAATCAGAACATGATTAAGGTGAATGTTTACAACATTGCTTACAAATGCAAAATCATAACCTTCTTTAGACATTAAAGATACAGATATGATATTACAAGTCGCACTGGGTACAAAATAACAATCACGTAAAACCAAAACATGTCCATCTGACAATCCCAAGTGATAGTCCCCCACGGACTCAGCATCCATGCCAGCTCCGTTTGCAACTCTGAGGGTTACACCACCTGCCTTCAAAACCCTACGCTTTCTCAATGCCTGCAAAGAATTACAGATATGTGATCCTGATCCGGTATCCAATACCCAGGAAGTAGAGTTTATTGATAGACAGTTTTGAATAACATACACACCTGAAGCCGAAGCCACAACTTGCTTCGGGTCCTGGTTTCTAGCCTTCCAGGCCCTGCAATCTTTCTTCCAGTGTCCACTCTTGTGACAGTAAAAGCATTCTTCATTTCCCACAAGCTTTCCCGCTACCTTTGCTACTTTTCCTTTCCCTTGGCTTCCACTTTACTAACACCGCCCCTTGGTTTGGTAGGGGCCTTCTTCTTCCTTCCTTTGACTCTCGCCTTGGACCTAGAAGAGGAAGCTCCTCCAACAAACAAAGTGGATGTTTCCCTTACTTTTTGTAGGGTGCCCTCTGCACTCCTCAACATGTTTAGGAGTTCCGAAAGTTCAACTTCCTTTTCTTGCAAGTTGAAGTTCAGGATAAACTGGGCATAAGTGGAAGGAATTCTCTAACGTGGTCCCAAGGTCCGCGAGCTCTTCAATAAAGCCAATCATCTTAAGCACGTGTTCCGCTACCGATGATCCGACGGCCAATCTCACCGAAAACAACTTTTTCGAGACTTCGTATCTGGCGATACGGGATTGCTCTCCATATAGTTTCTTAGTATGGAGAAATATGGATTCAAGGTCCATATTCTCGTGCCTCTTTTGATGTTCATTGTCCATAGAGGCAAGCAAGAGGCACTTAGCCTTCGCGCAGTCAATCTCCCAGGTCTTACGGATTTCCTTATCCGCGACGCTGGATTTGGGACCTGGGACAGGGGGAGCTTTGGTGGTAAGGAGATACCCCAACTTGTCATAAGTGATTGCCATTTTGACATTCCTGAGCCAATCTTTATAGTTTGGCCCTATCAGTTTGTTTTTATCTAGTAGTAACTTAAGTCCGGTCATGATGTTTGGTCGCTGCAATTAGGAGAGAGAGAAGAAACACTTTAGCATGATGCTCTTGCAAGTTTAGAGTGGTTTTTAGTTTGTCTAAATAGGATGGCTCCCACTGTTTCTTAAATCCCTCCTCAAACCAAAAAGGAAGAATCAGTCGGGATCAATCTCACCGTACAATACTTGCTTAACCGTTCGGCCAGGCCAGTGTTGGTACTTCGAGGGAGGTTTTCCAACGCTTTCGCGAAGTTTCTTAATTAAATAACCTCTTTTCCCTGTGGGCATAGCCCCGCTAACACCTTTCTAGACACCTACTTGGTTTATAGCATTGATCGTTAAGTGAGAAAGTTCCCGAGGAGTAGCATATACCACAGTAGGATCGGGATCCAAATATCATCGTGTGACAAAACTGAAGGAATCCTACCAGAATCATCATACTCTAAATGGTATGCAGCGCTAACAAGTTTCAGTTTCTTTAGAAACACCCGATGTAGATTTTTGCCCCATGCTCTTATGACCTTGACTTTGGCCAACAAATCATAAGTCACATGTCAAGTTCTACCCGTCATTTTCCAGGTTAATTTGAACCCACCCGTACCTACCCTTGACTTTGGCCAACAAGGCAGTACGACTGTCCCAAACCAACGCATCTATCTATGCTACATATGAATATTCAATAGCTACCAATCACTATGCCTTGACTTTGGCCAACAAACACAGCTTGAATACTATTGACTATCCATATGAAATGACGGAGGGCTACGAATGGTTTTGGCGAAACCGTGAACGTAGTGAACTTGATATAATCGAAAGAACGTGATAGCTTTTAAAAGGAGTGGTTTAAGCTCCGCGTTTAAAAGTTGTTTTGAAAGGAAACCGAGTGGTTTTGAAATTGTTCCAACGACTTTTCTTTGGTTTATTTTCTTGCATTAATTTAATGCGTCCCATCAATTAATCCTACCATTGCAGAAAACAACAAAATTATGACCTACGCTTATGCCATCCGCATTCGCTACGGGGCCCCGTCATTACCCGTTAGGTTACTTAACTAACGACAGAGCGGGGGCTGGACTAGCGCGGATGTAAAACATAAGCAACGCCTACTAGATATCATATATAGATATATACATTCATCAGATGCAATGATAGCCATTCCAGATCACAGATGAACATATTGGATATACTAGAAATCCTCTTTTCATTCAAGCCTGCAACGAAAAACGGATTACACGGTGTTGGAGATAGTGCCCTCATAGTCAATTATTGGATCGCAGGTACGTGATTGCAATGATTGCGGATGACCTATACCGGTATGACAGTCTTACTTGAGATGATAGTATGCTATCTAGTTTGCCTTTATCAGTCGTGTACATGTTCAGGTGACTGATTACATGTTACACTTTGATAGAGCCCTTAGGATCTTGCTTTACCACCAAAAGTATGATGGCGATCATATACGTGAGAGTTGGGTGGTTTATACGCATATCCTTAATTGTGGTCCCTAGTCGTGGGAATTTCGAGACAGGGCATCGATACTCCGGAGTAGACTAGTGTATACAGTCGAGACCCCGACGAGGGGCGGTGGCCGGTCTCACAAGCCACTGGTGTCAGTTGGATCACCTAAGATGTATACAGGTGCTCATTGGGTTATGAGTACACCGGACAGGACTCGCCGGGAATCTGCTAGTTAGTATTATATCTATCGTCAGATAGCAGTTCCCTGGTGACATGTGTACAGGTTAGTTCATCGACCTGAGGTCGTCATTTGTCTCGTGTGAGTTCCCACTGTGCTTTGATTTCTACCCTACCACGGCTCAAAGGAGTCGTGCAAACAGGTAGTTTTTGGGTACAGTCCCGAGCCATATGGAGGCACGTGAGCGGATCGGCAGGGGATTCGTCTCTCCCGGTATTGGGGGTGAGATCGTGCTGTGTCTAGGAGAACCATTATACAAAGCCCACGGCCGTGGCAGGAGATTTACTGGTAGGTACTCCAGTAGTATCTCAGGGTGTTATTGGGCTTCACTCCGACACGACTTATACTGCTATTAGGGGTCTGACGTTACTAGACCCCTAGGCAGATATGCGATACTCATAGACGAACGGACCGTACTGTATATACATTGTCACTGTTAGGCTCGGTAGGGTTTTCCGGATGAGTTCTCTCATCGGCATCCCTTGAGGTCAGTCCATGGGCAGCCGTTACGCATTGCTAGTGCCGCTGACGGTTTGTGGTTAAACCCACTGCTAGGGTACTGACGAGTCATTAGAGTCCCCCACAGACAGTTTCCCAAGTTCGGGCGAAACGTTGAAGAGGCCGTATGGTTTTATGGCAGGGTTCGAAAAATGCACGTTCGTTTACGCACGTGTTATTTTTTGGGCAGATGATACTGGTCGGCTTTGGTTTAAGCCGGATCCGAGTATTATATTGAGTAGGTATAATATCTTTGTCTCGGTTGCATTTGTATTCGGTCGTAATACAAATGCGGGTATATTTATACAGTTTCGGGGTTATCCTGAAAGTCGTTTCAGGATCACTTTTGGAAGTTGCTAGTTTCCAGTTTTCTATCAGCCGTCTTTTAACATTCGGTTAAAGACGGATTTATCTTTTCATCAGATAAGAGTGAGTCATCATTCTAGAAGGTTCTAGAAGTGATGAAGTGGCTAATGAGTCATCTTGACATTAATGGTTGCATTAAAGGCTTGATGAGGTGTTTATGTGAGTCATGCTTTAGTTTTAATGATTCTTGTTTTGGTTAAGATCTTTTGTGAGAAGCTTTTCTCTTATGGTCACCCCCCCTCTCTCCTACACTCACCTCCCTCATTACATATATGTGGCCGGCCCCCTTGAGTGAGAGAGAGAGAAAAATTGATTTAATTTTTGATACAAAAGACTATGGTTCAAAGTGTATGGAAATTTGATAGTTCATTTCTTGTTCCATTTCATTTCCATCGGCAACTTCATTAACCGATCGTCCACGGCTTTGGACGAAGTGAGACAAAGTCATCTACTCATTCTCTACATCATTCTTGGTCATCTCTTTTAGTAAACTTGACGACCGAGTTGCCTCAAGTCAGAGGCGGGAGCCCGTTTAAAGAATCAGTGACGTGGTGCCACCTGGAATCGGAGATCGACGAGATCGGAGCAGCCGCAACGGAGCGTGGGATGATGGTTAAAGAACGAAGGACTCGGATCGTTCGGTATAACCTTTCTACACTCTTTACAGTTTGTTAGTTTAGCAATAATGGCAGATCCGGGTTAAAGTATACGATAGCGCCAGTTAAAAAGATTTTGTTCCGCATTTGGCGTCTGTAGACAGCCGGGACGCTAGCGTAGACTTACAGTAGTATCAGAGCCTAACCATTTGGCTATACTAACTTGTGCTAACGCGTTTAAAACATCGATCCGACCGGAAATCGAAAATTGCAAAATCCAAGCTTGACAGTTTCTGTTGATTTTAAATGGCCTCCTAAAATTTTTCTGCATGTCTTAAAAATCTGTGCAGGCTTTTCTAAGAACCACGACCAAATTTGGGCACGTGTCTCCACCAAAGCGCCGCGGAAACGCGGCCAAATCCATGGTTTGGCCGCGCATCCGCAGCCACGTGGTGAGCTCGTGCTCCCAAATTTGTACAGTGGGTTCTCTGATGGATTTTAGGGTTTTTGGTAAATATCGTTTTGGCCCAGATTTTGTTACTGTTCACCAGTAAGTCGTGGGGCCCACTTTTTTGATATTTGGTCGATCGAAATTTAAACATGTTAGTTTACAGTGCTTACATTATATCTCCGACCGGGAATGTCATTTGATCGGTAAACTGCGTCTGATTGCTATAGTTCTTTTAGACGGGTTTGCGAACGTGACATTCGCGTTGATGTTCTGTGTTGTGTTGTGTTGTTGTGGATTTGTCGTGGTGGATAGCAGTGTGCAATGGTAGTACAGTTTGAGTTTATTTGTACATTTGATATTGCGGGACGAGCGTCCAACTTGTGGACTGCCGTCACTGCCTGTTGTATAATATTCTTTTGGGGCACGACCAGGTTGCGGTTGATGTACCTATTGTACTATTTTTCATTACTGTACTAGGTTCTGCCCCGCGACGGAGTGCACGGATAGCCGTGTTCTGGAGGGCAACGGGTCCGCATCTCATGGCTTTGAGAGGCAGAGGGGTCCCACTCTAGAATTGGCAGACTATTCGCCGCACTCGTAGGGGGTACAGGTTGACCCAAGGAGGGGTGCCCAAGATTACCGGATTCCGTGAAGTGCTGGGTGGTCCATTCACTTTGCTGTAGGGGGCTGCCTCGCTTCAGGTTTTGGCGGGTAACTTACCGCACCCGTAGGGGTCTAGGTTTCATTGCACAGGCTATCCACACGACAGGGAAACGTCGAGTTTCAGCAGCGGCTCTGTGAAACTCGGGGATCCCAGATATCTGTATTGTTCTGTGATGCTTATTACTTTTCTGTAATGTTGCATACTATCACGCCTGGAGCGATTATTGTATATTGGTTTATATACTACTAGATGTTGTATATGTTTTACACCCGCGCTAGTCCAGTCCCCGCTCTGTCGTTAGTTAAGTAACCTAACGGGTGATGACGGGACCCAGTGACGAATGCGGATGGCATATACGTACATTTTATTTTCGTTCTTTTCTGGTGTGATTAAATGATGGGACTGCGTTGATTCTGATCAATGCAAAGTAAAACAAACCTGTTTGGATGTTGTTGGAACAAATTTAAAAAGTGTTATTGCAAAGACATTTCCTTTTGTTATGCATAGCGGTATTCAGTGGAATATCCTGCACCTCATTCGACGGGGCAAGGGTTGATATCCCTTCACCGGGACTGACCCCTTGGGCAGAAGTTTGCGTCAGGGTAATAACTTCACTATAGTCGATTACATGTTGCTTTGCATAGCGGTATTCAGTGGAATATCCTACACCTCATTCCACGAGGAAAGAGCCGAGATCCCTTTACCGGGAGTGACCCCTTTAGCAAAAGGTTTTCGCCACTATATTTTAAAAAGCTATCAGGTTCCTTCAACGAGATCAAGTTCATTACGTTAAAGGTTTTTGGCCAAAAACCAGCCGTAGCCCTCCGTCGTTTCTTATGGATGGTCAGTAATATTCAAGCTATGTTTGTTGGCTTTCGTCAAGGCATAGTGTTTGGTAGTTGCTGGGGTATTCATTTGTTGCATAGATAGATGTGTTGGTTTGGGACAGTCGTATTACCTTGTTGGCTTTTGTCAAGGGTATGTACGGGTGGGTTCAAAGTAACAAGATAATGACGGGCAGAACTTGACATGTGACTTATGATTTGTTGACTTTCGCCAAGGTCATAAGAACATGGGGCAAAAATCATATCGGGAGTTTCTAAAGAAACTGAAACTTGCCAGGCATGCACATACCTTCTGGAGTGTGATAACGCGAGTGGATTCCGTCACGTTATCATGCGATGAGAGTTGGATCCCGATTCCCACTGATGAGTTGGTTTACTCTTCGGGTGATCCCGATTGATTCTTCTTTAGGTTTGGAGGAGAATTTTACAGGACAGTGGGAGGTTTCCGGATTAGATAAAGTGATGACCATTCTGATCTAGGTTAGAGTGCACGCAGAGTGTTTCTTTTCTCTCTCTCTTTGGCAGCGACCTTTGACCGACCCTGGACTATGACTCAGTGACCAGGTTGACCGAACCTTCTTAAAATATTGGCTTTTTGGATTGTCTGTGTTGCATAAGTCATTGCCACTCATTCTTTTACCCTTTGAATTTCTCAGAACACCCGTATTACTACGGATATCCACTTCCATTGGATAGATCCATCGTATGGTTATATACGAACTCGAAGGGACTTCTTCGAGGATGGATCCAGATTCAGGAGAAATAGAATTGGTTTATTCAGTTGTCTTTTATTATCACCTTCTCTCAGGTTGCGAGAGCTCCTTGGTTTAGGAGAGTACACCTATTACGCTTATTGGATAGTCTTATTCCAAACCATAGGCTGGTGCCGAAAGGTAGGGAATGAAGAAAACCAATTAGCCTAAGTAGGGTGTGCAGAAGGTAATATGTAAAGACAAAATAAAGGGATTAGAAAGAGGGCAAAGTAAATTGCGACTGATATCATTCACGACCAAGACCGCGTACTTCATCGCCACTCCTATTTCACCTTTAAAGGAATAAGGTATTATTCAGTTGTCTTTTATCATCACCTTCTCTCGAGATGCGAGTACTCCTTGGTTTAGGAGGGTACACCTATTATGCTTACTGGATAGTCTTCTTCCAAACCATAGGCTGGTGCCGAACAGTAGGGAAGGAAGAAAAACCATTTAGCCTAACGATGGTGTACAGAATGTAACGACTAAAGACAAATAAAGGGGATTTGGGGAGATGGCAAAGAGATATACGGTTGAAGTCATGAATTGGATTATGGAAGAGGCATTGCTATGAATACCAGGATGCCCCTACGAAACATTTTCAAGTTTCAGTGCATTGTTAAAGAAAAACTGTTTTCCCGATTAGACACTTACTCCAAGGGTATGTATTTACCAGGTTTCATTCTCATATCTGTATGGTTTTACAGATGATGAGTGGGAGTAAGATATTGGGAATTAGGTGATCATCCTCATTATATCGGAATTCGTTGTAATTGGTGATATTTGAGGAAATCGCCAGGGTACAGTTTTTCAACCTACGACGCACAGGTTTTGAGTTGTTAACTCAGCGGACTTATACAGAGTATTGTATGTTGTCCAAGTGTCCATCAGGACAAAGGGGTAGGTCCCCGTACTATGTTCTGTTTACTTATAACTTCTCTAGTATTTAGACAAGTGTTTCGTAGAAATACAAGGTCTAAGTTTTGAGAAGTTGTGGGTATAAGAATAAAGTAGAGAACCAGCTGTCACAAGTATCGGGATTCTTCAAAGAGATCGAAGATGTAGATTCTTGTGATTGGTATTCAGATGATAGTGATGATTTTGAGAAACGTATTTCTCTTTCAGGTTACTCATAATTGGATGGATTCCTAAGTTGAGTAATGCTGATTAGCCTCTTTCCATTAAGATGATATGCACTGGAGACAGCTGCATGATTTGAATCTGGTTCCAATTAAATTAGTGCCAAAGTTTCTATATTGGATATAGAATAGTTCGTACCTTAAAAGATATTAAGGTACAGGGAGTTGTCCAGCTTATGCTTAAAACCAGACTCTGGATAACTCAGGGCACGTTTCTGTAATGGCTGTTTGTGGGTTGACCCTGGCTATGACGAGGGTTGATATTCTACCATTTGGAAGATCAATAGTGATATTGTTCTTGACTTGCCACAGTTTTAGTAAAATGGATCTTTTTCAGAAAACAGTAGTGGGAGTATGGTAGAACTGGAAGTGATTCCAGAACCGCGAACGATTACGGAAAATTTAATTGGACCTAAATATTCAATCAGTTTTGACATTCCATTAGCCACTCCGCAGGTATGGTAGGTAACCTCAAACGCCCGAGAGGTACTTCGGTAGCCTCAGAGACGGTGACAGGGAGGTTCTTATCTACCAAGACTTGACACTACTGTTGTTCCAGGATATGAGACCCGGTAGGAGGGTTGTCGTAGTCAGTGGGAGCAGCGGAAGCATAGTGGGCAAGATGCTTATATCTATTTATAGACTTCAGCAGTTATAGCGGAGAAAGATCATCTAATTTTGATGTGACAGTCATGGGTTTGACTTCAATCAGGATAGGGGATGGATCTGTTAAGAAGGTAGTAGGGTGTGATGTCATGGTATATGGATGACATACACAGAGTAGGAAGTAAAATTCCTATACTACGATCGGTTGTACTGTGGTCGCCACACAGTTGTTTCTCCAGACAGGATATGGATATAATATTTGACATTCTGGTTTCTAGATCTATGGTTTTAGATCTGGATTTGGGTAGTTTCCCAATGTAGGTACTTTGACAGATATTCTGATGGTTTTTGGAATAGTTGACTCCTAGCATGGTAGTGTACCAGCAGGATATGGAGTCACCCTCTCTAAAGGTGTCTTACAGACTAAAGGGGAGAGGGATGTCCATGATTGGCAGATCACTTGCTTAGGCAATTGAGTCAATCATGAGATGTCAAGTACCACACCAGATGTTGTTTTTGCACTAGATGCAATAAGTTTGTATTAATCCAATCCTGGAGAAATATAAGGAAGCAGTTTTAGAACATAAGTACATGTTCTACGGATTTGATGACGGCAGCCTCCTTCGGGAGACGGTTATCATTCCAGGCTTCAAAGGTGACATGGTAGACAGAGTGATTGTCAGAGTTATAGTTTTTCCCCCTGACGAAGAGGGACAGTATTGTGGACAGGTGGTCCAAGAGGATACTGTGGGTGGCATGGTGCCCGATACTGATTAGGTTCAGTGATCGATACAGTCTAAGAAGTTTGGATTTGGAGTTCATTTATGAACTAGGTCCCATCAGATATCCAGACATATTCTAAGACAGGTATTACTAGATTCGGGAGATGGCTTTCTCCGCGAACTTGAGATTTAGAGAGATATAGAAAGAAACTTCTAGGCGGATCCACTCACTAAGGCTATTTCTCGAACACAATAGTTTTACAAACGGGCTTTGTGATACTGATTAGTAGAGGAGTTGGATGTTCGGTTTCACACGGGCTGTGAGTAGTCGACATCGCAATAATTAGCCTTGAGTGCAAGTGGGAGATTGTTGGAGATAGTGCCCTCATAGTCAATTATTGGATCGCAGGTACGTGATTGCAATGATTGCGGATGACCTATACCGGTATGACAGTCTTACTTGAGATGATAGTATGCTATCTGGTTTGCCTTTATCAGTCGTGTACATGTTCAGGTGACTGATTACATGTTACACTTTGATAGAGCCCTTAGGATCTTGCTTTACCACCAACAGTATGATGGCGATCATATACGTGAGAGTTGGGTGGTTTATACGCATATCCTTAATTGTGGTCCCTAGTCGTGGGAGTTTCGAGACAGGGCATCGATACTCCGGAGTAGACTAGTGTATACAGTCGAGACCCCGACGAGGGGCGGTGGCCGGTCTCACAAGCCACTGGTGTCAGTTGGATCACCTAAGATGTATACAGGTGCTCATTGGGTTATGAGTACACCGGACAGGACTCGCCGGGAATCTGCTAGTTAGTATTATATCTATCGTCAGATAGCAGTTCCCTGGTGACATGTGTACAGGTTAGTTCATCGACCTGAGGTCGTCATTTGTCTCGTGTGAGTTCCCACTGTGTTTTGATTTCTACCCTACCATGGCTCAAAGGAGTCGTGCAAACAGGTAGTTTTTGGGTACAGTCCCGAGCCATATGGAGGCACGTGAGCGGATCGGCAGGGGATTCGTCTCTCCCGGTATTGGGGACGAGATCGTGTTGTGTCTAGGAGAGCCATTATACAAAGCCCACGGCCGTGGCAGGAGATTTACTGGTAGGTACTCCAGTAGTATCTCAGGGTGTTATTGGGCTTCACTCCAACACGACTTATACGGCTATTGGGGGTCTGACGTTACTAGCCCCCTAGGCAGATATGCGATACTCATAGACGAACGGACCGGACTGTATATACATTGTCACTATTAGGCTCAGTAGGGTTTTCCGGATGAGTTCGCTCATCGGCATCCCTTGAGGTCAGTCCTTGGGCAGCCGTTACGCATTGCTAGTGCCGCTGACGGTTTGTGGTTAAACCCACTGCCAGGGTACTGACGAGTCATTAGAGTCCCCCACAGACAGTTTCCCAAGTTCGGGTGAAACGTTGTAGAGGTCGTATGGTTTTATGGCAGGGTTCGAAAAATGCACGTGCGTTTACGCACGTGTTATTTTTCGGGCAGATGATACTGGTCGGCTTTGGTTTAAGCCGGATCCGAGTATTATATTGAGTAGGTATAATATCTTTGTCTCAGTTGCATTTGTATTCGGTCGTAATACAAATGCGGGTATATTTATACAGTTTCGGGGTTATCCTGAAAGTCGTTTCAGGATCACTTTTGGAAGTTGCCAGTTTTCAGTTTTCTATCAGCCGTCTTTTAACATTCGGTTAAAGACGGATTTATCTTTTCTTCAGATAAGAGTGAGTCATCATTCTAGAAGGTTCTAGAAGTGATGAAGTGGCTAATGAGTCATCTTGACATTAATGGTTGCATTAAAGGCTTGATGAGGTATTTATGTGAGTCATGCTTTAGTTTTAATGATTCTTGTTTTGGTTAAGATCTTTTGTGAGAAGATTTTCTCTTATGGTCACCCCCCCTCTCTCCTACACTCACCTCCCTCATTACATATATGTGGCCGGCCCCCTTGAGTGAGAGAGAGAGAAAATTTGATTTCATTTTTGATACAAAAGACTATGGTTCAAAGTGTATGGAAATTTGATAGTTCATTTCTTGTTCCATTTCATTTCCATCGGCAACTTCATTAACCGATCGTCCACGGCTTTGGACGAAGTGAGACAAAGTCATCTACTCATTCTCTACATCATTCTTGGTCGTCTCTTTTAGCAAACTTGACGACCGAGTTGCCTCAAGTCATAGGCGGGAGCCCGTTTAAAGAATCAGTGACGTGGTGCCACCTGGACGAGGAGATCGGAGATCGACGAGATCGGAGTAGCCGCAACGGAGTGTGGGATGATGGTTAAAGGACGAAGGACTCGGATCGTTCGGTATACCTTTCTACACTCTTTACAGTTTGTTAGTTTAGCAATAATGGAAGATTCAGGTTAAAGTATACGATAGCGCCAGTTAAAAAGTTTTTGTTCCGCATTTGGCGTCTGTAGACAGCCGGGGCGCTAGCGTAGACTTACACACGGTCGCGATGAATAGCCAAACCCCACCCTAGACCCCTACGGGTGCGGAAAACTACCCGCCAAGTACCCGAAGTGAAGCAACCTCTCTCAACAACGTGAGTAGGCCACTCGGCACTTCGAGGTACCCGGTAGTTTGTGCACCCCACCTTGGGTCTATCCTAGGAGCAAAACAGTAAAAGAAATAATATACAATGGCGGTTACAACCTCATCCCGGATGTGCGGCCATAGAAATAATATTACATCAATTTACATATTACATCAAATGAAAGATAAAGAAAACTCTCATCTCACAACACCCGGCTATTCATCCGCGACAATCCAACGAGTTCATATACACAATCCATAAACATTATAGATCACAGATATGCACAACCCCCACAAATCGACGTATAGCGATTAGTTGACGTTCAGTGCATATATCACATCACAGATATAACCCATTAGCTAAAGTCTACAGAACTTCGATCAAAAATACGGATTTGTAACTACCCCAAACACAACTTTGTTCTCTGGAAAATCTGGGCAGAAACAAAATAATTTAAAAATCCCAAAACAGAACACTGAGAAAACTGCAGCAAAGACGAGTCACGGCCGAGTCAACTCAGCCGCGGATCCGCGGCAAGAAGCTTGTTCTCACCGCGGTTCCGCGGCGCGTTGACCGAGTCAGTGACTCATTTTTCCTGTGTCTTCCTACAAAACCCTGAACCGATTTTTAGTGTTTGTAGAATCATTTTTTGAACAGTTTAAAATCGACAGAAAGTTCAGTTCTTGGACTCGTTTTGTGATTTTTTTCTCCGATCGAAATTCTAAATACTTTGCTAACTTGCTAGTTGTTGTTTAGCTAGGCTCTGATACCACTGTAAGTCTACGTTCCCCGTCCCGGTTCTTTCGGGGATGCTGAAACGGTAAAAAACGATTTTTACGGTAAAGGTAACATGGACTTTAGAAATAGGATCTTTGCTAAACAAACACCTAGCAAACTAACTAGAAGTTTAACTACTATGTTAGGGGATTATACCTAGGTCTTGAACTCCTTCTCTTCTTGCTCCTTGGAGTGGTTAGATCGGCTCCACCTCGTAGTCCTCTTGTTGTCGAAGAAGGATCCACCCGAAAGCTTCTACCTTGAGCTCCTACCTCAACCGAGAGGAAACTAAAGTTCTTGGCTTGCTAGACCTTGTACTCTAGAGTGAGTAGAGGAGAGTTTTGAGGGTTTTATCTCAATGGCTCATGTTTCTCAACTCATGAGACATGAGAGCCTTGAGAGAGAGGGAGAGCTTGGATGAGAGAGAATGAGAATGATAGAATTTAGCTTGACTTTTTACAACCATGCTCACAAAAGAGAAAACAATCAAGATAATAATAATAATTAAGTATATGTGATGGTTCATATCAATGGCCATTATCATTTCATGCATTTAATGCATTTTGTAAAGAACAAAAAGTAAACAAAAGTCATAGCCATGAAATGATGATGGTCAAAAAGTCCAAAATAGTCAACCGGTCAACAAGAGTCAAACTTTCAACTCAACCATGGCACAATAATACTTAATTAATATTATTATTAATCATATTTCTTATTCTCATTAGGGTTTAGAAATAGTCAACAACCCTAATGAGAATCCTCTGCCTCTGCCTCTGTCTCTGTCAACCGTGCATACAAACCCGCATCCGTGTTCCGAGGAACACGAATACAAAGAGATAAAACCAATCCCAAAACATATACTAGGATCTGGCTTAAACCAAAGCCCGCTAGTAATAACTTCCCGGACACCAAACGTGCACAAGTGCGTGGATGTGAACGAACCCTGTCGCAAAACCATGCGACCTCTACTCTATTTTGCCCAAAGGCGAATAGCTCTCTGTGTGGGACTCTAAAGACTCGACACTACGCTGGCAGTAGGTTTAACCACAGGACGCAAGCGGTACTAGCTGTACGTAACGATCCCCAGGTAGATGCCAATAAGAAGACTGATGAGGTGAACCCTCCGAACTCCTACTGAGCCTGAATGCGACAATCTCCGTACAGTCCGGTCTTTTCGTCTAAGAGTATCGCATGGCGGGCCTAGGGGCGGTAAACGTCATTCCCCTAATAGCGGTACAAGTCATGTCGGATTGTAGACCATAACACCCTGAGATAACACTGGATAACCTACCAGTATATCTCGCTTGCCCTGGCCAGGGACTTTGTGTAATGGCTCTCCTAGACACAGCGCGATATCAACCCCCAATACCGGGAGAGACGAATCCCGTCTAACCCTCACTGCCTCCAAGTGCTTCGGGACTGCACCCAACTGCTACCTGTTTGCACGACTCATTTGAGCCGTGGTAGGGTAGCAATCTAAGAACAGTGGAAACACATTGTTCCCGAAGTGACAGTGTCAAGTCAACGGACTAAGATGTACTCATATCACCTGGGAACTGATAACTGACGATAGGTATAGTACCAACCAACAGTTCCCGATGAGTCTTGTCCAGTGTACTCGTAACCTAACGAGCACCCGCATACTATCTCAAGTACGACGTACTGACGGCTGTGGGACAGACCGTCTCCCCTGCTGGGATGAGAAGCGCATACGCTAGTCTACTCCGGTGTATCGATGCCCCGTCTCGATAATCCAATGACCAGGGACCTGTATAAGGATGTGCTTGTAGATTACCCAGCCCCCACAAGTGTGACTGCCATCACAACGCTGGTAATCAAGCAAAGATCCTAAGGGCTCCACTAATGTGAATAGGCGATATGCTAAAAAAAACACATGCACACATTAAAGTAGAAACAAACCAAGTAGCATACTACCATTTCGAGCAAGATTGTCTATACAACTGTGAATATCCCAAGATTCCATCAAGTAATATACAAACTAGTATGATACAGTAATGGCATCTAGGGCATATACACTAACATAGTGTTTGGTAGCTGCTGGGTATTCATTTGTTGCATAGATAGATGAGTTAGTTTGGGGCAGTCGTATTATCATTTGACCAACGTCAGGGGTATGTACGGATAAGTTCAAATTAACAAGATAATGATGGGTAGAACTTGACATGTGACTTATGACATTTTGACCAACGTCAAGGTCATAAGAGCATGGGGCAGAAATTTATATCGGGAATTTCTAAAGAAACTGAAATTTGCAAAAAGATGCATACCATTTGGAGTGTGATAATTTTGGTAGGATTCCTTCAGCTTTATCACACGATGATATTTGGATCCCGATCCTACTGTGAGTATCCGCTACTCATCAGGAGATTCGTCACTTAACGATCAATGCTATAAACCAAGTAGGTGCCGAGAAAGGTGTCAGCGGGGTTTCGCCCCCATAGAAAAGTGGTTATTTAATTAAGGAACTTCGCGAAAGCTTCGTAAAACCTTCCTCGAAGTACCGACACCGGCCTGGCTGAACGGTTAAGCAAGTATTGTACGGTGAGAATAGTCCTGGCTAGTTCTTCCTTTTTGGTTTGAGGAGGGATTCGAGAAACAGTGGGAGCCATCCAGTTTAGATAAACTAAAAACCACTCTAAACTTGCAAGAGCATCATGCTAAAGTGTTCCCTCTCTCTCTCAATTGCAGCGACCCAGAACATGATTGGCCTTAAGTTACTATTAGAGAAAAAATATATTGACAGGGCCAAACTATAAAGATTGGTTCAGGAATGTTAAGATGGCTTTGACTTATGACAAATTGGGGTATGTCCTTACTGCTAAGGCACCTGCTGTCCCTGGTCCAGATTCCAGTATTGAGGATAAGGAAATCCACAAGACCTGGGAGTTAGATTGCGCGAAGGCCAAATGCATCGTGCTTGCCTCTATGAATAATGAACATCAGAGGAGGCTCGAGGATATGGATCTTGAATCCATATTTCTCCATACAAAGTATCTGTATGGAGAGCAATCTCGTATAGCAAGATACGAGACCTTGAAGAACTTGTTTCAGTCGAGACTGGCCGTCGGATCATCTGTAGGAGAACATATCCCTAAGATGATTGGCTATATAGAAGAGCTCGCGGACCTCGGGACGACTTTGGAGAACGAGCTCTATACAGACTTGGTTCTTCAGTCCCTTCCTTCCACCTACGCCCAGTTTATTCTGAATTTCAACATTCAAGGAAAAGAAGTTGAACTTCCAGAACTCCTTAACATGTTGAGGAGTGCAGAGGGCACCTTACAGAAGGCAAGGAAAACACCCGCTATGTTTGTTCGCGGTTCCTCTTCTTCCGGGTCCAAGCCTAGGGCCAAAAGAAGGAAGAAGAAGGCCGCTACCAAACCAAGAGGTGGTGTTGGTAAGGTGGGAGTTAAGGGAAAGGCAAAGGTTGCGGTGCCAGTAGTGGCAAAGGACGAGTGCTTCCACTGTCGTAGGAAAGGCCATTGGATGAAAGATTGCAAAGCTTGGAATGCCAAGAACCAGGAAACGAAGCAAGCTGTGGCTTCGACTTCAGGTGTGTTTGTAATTGAAAAATGCATGTCAATCAACTCTACTTCCTGGGTATTGGATACCGGATCAGGATCTCATATATGCAATTCATTGCAGGCACTGAGAGACCGTAGTGAGCTGAAGGTTGGTGATATGACCCTCCAGGTTGCTAACGGAGCTAGCGTGGGTGCTGTGTCCGTAGGGGATTATCACCTAGGATTGACGAATGGACATATTTTGGTTTTGCGCAACTGTTTTTGTGTACCTCGTTTAACGTGTAATATCATATCAGTTTCGTTGTTATCAAAAGAAGGTTATGATTTCACGTTTGTAAGCGATGTTGTTAACATCCACCTTAATCATGGTTTGATTGAGTCCGGTACACTAGATAACGGTATATATGTGCTAACTAATTACAGATTTTCAATGTCCAGAACACACTAAAAAGAAAGTCTCCCGATATAAATAAGGCTTTCTTATGGCATTGTAGACTAGGTCACATCAATGAGACAAGGTTAACTAAGTTACATAGAGAAGGATATTTGGATCCGTTCGAATATCAATCTTATGCCACTTGTCAATCATGTCTCAAAGGAAAGATGACAAAGACTCCATTCACTGGACATGGAGTAAGACCGAGCGAGCTCTTAGGACTCATACACAGCGATGTATGCGGTCCAATGTCTACACATGCAAGAGGTGGTTTTTCATATTTCATTACTTTTACGGATGATTACTCTAGGTACGGATTCATTTTCTTGATGAAACATAAATCCGAGGCTTTTGAGAAATTCCAAGAATATAAGAATGAAGTAGAAAAACCAAACCGGCAAAAGTATCAAGACACTGAGATCTGATCGAGGTGGTGAATACTTAAGTGCCGAGTTCCTAGGTTACCTAAAAGAGAAAGGAATTCTCTCTCAGCTTACTCCTCCATACACTCCACAGCATAACGGTGTATCGGAGAGACAGAATCGAACCCTATTGGATATGGTACGTTCCATGATGAGTAATGCTGAGTTACCGCGATCTTTCTGGGGTTATGCGCTAGAATCAGCTGTATATCTTTTGAACAGGGCTCCTACCAAAACTGTGCCTACCACGCCATATCAGATGTGGAGTGGGAAAAAACCCTATCTTCAGTATCTGAAGATATGGGGATGTCCAGCTTTTTTTAAAAAGCAGCATGCAGACAAACTCGAGGCACGATCAGTACAGTGTAAGTTTGTGGGATATCCAAAGAACTCCAAAGGGTATTTCTTCTATTACGCAGAGGAACAAAAGGCTTTTGTTTCTCGTCATGCCCATTTTCTAGAACAGTAGTTTTTAGAAAAGGAAACAAGTGGGAGCGCAATAGAACTGGAAGAAATTCCAGAACCACAAACTACTACTGAAAGTTTCGTAGAACAGTAGTTCAAGAAGAACAGGACATTCCCGCACCCCTCCACAGGAGTAGTAGGCCGTCTCATCCGCCTGAAAGATACTACGGTTTTCTCATAGATGGGGATAGAGAGGATTGCGTCATTGATGATGATGAACCTACTAGCTTCCAGCAGGCCATCCAGAGTGGCGACTTGGTACGATGGCTAGATGCAATGCGGATCGAAATGGAGTCCATGTACACCAACAAAGTATGGACTTTGGACTTTGCTCCAGATGGGGTAAAACCCATAGGATGCAAATGGATCTTCAAGAAAAGATTGGTGTAGATGGACAGGTGGAAACCTATAAGGCTAGACTTGTTGCAAAGGGTTTTCGTCAAAGACCTGGTTTGGACTATGACGAAACTTTTTCTCCAGTGGCTATGCTCAAATCCATTCGGATCCTTCTTGCCAGTGCCGCCTTCCATGATTATGAGATCTGGCATATGGACGTAAAGACGGCTTTTCTGAATGGAAATTTAGAATAGTGCGTCTATATGGATCAGCCAGAAGGTTTCAATCAGAGTGGGAGCAGCGGGAAAGTGTGCAAGTTTCTTAAGTCCATTTATGGACTAAAGCAGGCATCGCGGAGTTGGAACATCTATTTTGATGAAACGGTCAAAGAATATGACTTTATCAAAAATCCAGATGAACCATGTATATATAGTAAAAATTGTAGCACGAACTGTCGTATTCCTCGTCTTGTACATGGATGACATTCTCTTGATAGGAAATGACATTCCTATGCTACAATCTGTCAAAGGATTCTTGTCACACAGGTTCTCCATGAAAGACCTGGGTGATGCCTCTTACATTTTGGGGATCCGGATCTATCGTGATAGATCCAAGAGGATGCTGGGACTTTCGCAGTCCAGGTATATCAACACTGTACTGAAAAGATTCAGTATGGAAGATTCTAAGCGCGGTAGTTTACCGGCTTGTCACGGAATCACCCTCTCCAAAGAGATGTCTCCCAAGACTGATTTGGAAAGGGATCGCATGTCAGTTATACCGTACGCTTCTGCGGTAGGCTCTATAATGTATGCGATGTTGTGCACCAGACCAGATGTAGCTTGCGCACTGAGCGTGGTAAGCCGGTATCAGTCAGACCCAGGGGAGAAGCACTGGATAGCAGTAAAGAACATTCTCAAGTACCTGAGAAGGACTAAGGAGATGTTCTTAGTTTACGGCGGAAAAGACCTCAAGATCAAGGCCTTTGCTGATTCCAGCTTCCAGAGTGACAAGGATGACTCCAAGTCCATGTCTGGTTATGTCTTTACCCTCAATGGAGGGGCGGTGTGCTGGAAGAGTTCCAAGCAGGACACCGTTGCTGACTCGACGATGGAAGCGGAGTATATTGCTGCTTGCGATGCCGCAAAATAAGCGGTCCGGATGAAGAAGTTCCTAACAGAACTTCAGATGGTTCCTACCATTGTTGATCCAATACCTTTGTATTGTGACAACAACGGAGCTATAACTTTAGCAAAGGAACCCAGGTCCCATCAGAAGTCCAGACACATCTTAAGGCGGTATCACCTGATCAGGGAGATCATAGATCGCCGGGAGATCGAGGTCCGGAGAGTTGCTACAGAGGAGAACATTGCTGATCCATTCACTAAGGCCTTACCTCAGATTCAGTTCGAGAGGCTACTCGAGATGATCGGTCTTCGATACGCTAGTACATGGCCCTAGTGCAAGTAGGAGATTGTTAGTGAATATGCTCTAGGGGTGTAACGTTTTGAAAATCGTTTCGGTGAAATTTCGAAAAATCGGTAAAATAAGGGGGTTTTCTGTAAAAAGTCAAAATACAAATATCTTATTATAAAAATTAAATATACATATTCTAGCTATGTAATTGCTATTATTTGGTGTTTATTGAGCTGCTGGTGAAATTTCAAATTTTCTGAAAAAAATATTATTTTATTATTATTTTAAGCCGTCACTAATAAATTTAATTAGGGAAAATTACAAATTGAATGAGTTGAAACAAATTTTTTGCATCATAAAACATTAAATAAAATTTTATCATGTGGTTTTTGGAACGAAATCATTTGCCAAAACGGTTTAGAAATTATTGAGGAAAAAAGGCTTTTTTTTAGCGTAAATGGATGTTTGGGGTATTGTATCTATCATTTTTCATCACCCCACACCCGTACCCACACCCACACACCCCCACTTACTCCCCCCCATGGCTGAATTCAGCAGCCCCCATTTATTTTCCCCACTTGAATTTCAAAGGAAGAAATGAAAGAAAAGAAAAGAAAATGATAAAAGAAAATGTTGACTTTGACTTTCCCACTTTCTCCACCTCACTCTCTCTCCTCCCTCACTCATTTACCCTCCCCATTCCAGCCGAGACCTCCAAATTCCTGCATCTACAACAGCCCCTCTTTCTCCCTCTCTCATTTTGTGTCAAAAATTCATCAAAATACCTCAAAAATCAAGCTAAAATCCAAATCCGATTCCTACCCATTTTCCCTCATCTTCTTTAGCATGGATCTTGGTGCAAGGATTTCAAATTGGAGGTCAATATTTCAAGTTTGATTCATGGTTGTGAGGTATAACTTTTGACCCATTGTTCAATTGTTGGTTTAATTCCGTAATGAAGCTTGTTAGGTGCTTAATTTCGGTTTAATTGAAAGTTGAAATCTAAAGAGAGGGTTTTGAAATTCAAGTGAGGGTTTTGATTTGGAGCTAGGGTTTGATCACTTGAGGTTGGTTGTGATGTGTGGTTTCACATCTTAAGTATGCTACAAACCTATCCTAATTGCTAAATTTCGAATTGTTACAACTAAATTGTCCAAATTGCATAATTGTTGTAAACTAGATTTTTTGATTTAATTCGAAATATGAGATTAAAAATATGGTTAGGGTTTTTATCATATTATTAACTTTATTAAGTGTGGTTTAATGCTTTGGATCATGCAATTCTAAGCTAGATTGTAGTTTGTGCATTTTGCTTTGAAATTGTTAAAAAGGGTATTTTTGTAAACTAGAATATTAGGATTTTTGGAATTTAATGAGATTAAATTCCGGAAATTGTTTATACGACTTATTTAAGATATTTAATAAATATATTGGCCTCTACATTCATTTAAACATCGTGTTTTGTACAAAAACGGCGAATGGTGCTTGCTAGATTTTCGGAAAAATGACTTTTTAAGTGAAATTGGCGTTTTTGTGAGTTTTAACCTATTTTATATTAAAATTTGTGTTCGTGAATGTGCAAATGAGTGTATTTGGGTTTTTCTCGATGGTCTGGCGTTTGTACGCCGACGTTGAGGGTTTTTGGGTCGAATTGTGAAAGCAACCATAGGTTTTGACCTATGTGGGATTCGTGCGTCGTTTTGATCATGGGTCGGATTTTAATGAGATATGATGCGTTATGATATGTAGGTACCCCCATGTGGACTTCGAGACGACAAGCAAGCGCGTGGCAACGTCGGCACCGGCTAGCGAGGACCAGGTGAGTAGATTTATATCTACGGGGAGAAGTCGGGTGGATGGCGTATAGCACCCCCGCAGTCCGTAATTAGTACTATGTAGTATATTTTTATGTGTGATAGTTAGTGTGTTATGGTTAGCTAGGGGTAGAAATAACTAGCGTAGTTCCTAGTTGCGAACCATAGGATAGATTTGCACCCACACGCATACACTTGTGTGTTTCTTATACTTGCACGGTGTTTGATGATATGGGATGACTTTGGAGTTGAGTCGATGATGTGGGCTTTGTGCCGCGAGATCGGTGATTTGATATGATTCGTATTTGGGATACGAAATGTGATTCTTGCGGGTTCGGGATGTGTGTTTACCCCCGCATTCATACTTTGTAGATGATATCAGTTGTACTAGACTTAGATCAGTACCCCAGATTATATGATATGATAAGTGATATCTGAAATGTGATGAGATAGTGTGATATTGAACCGTACCCAGCTTTTGGGATGCCGTACGACGATTTACCGTACGAGCCTATATTGATGATAGATCCGCGCTCATGACTCGAGGATGTCAGATGATATACTGTATCGTACGCGATACTATTGAGGCGGGATCACCGACTTATATATATTTATATATCGACTCAGATGTTAGGCGGTTTCCTTACCTGTAGTTCAGCTTGTTAGTTCGGCCGTATAGTTTAGTGTAGTTGTTAGAGTAGATTAGACTTCTTACCTATTTCAAAAACTAACGAATCGTGGGCATTTTTAAAGACAGCTCAAGGGAATCTACGGACATTTCAAAAACGACATATCTTTTCATAAAAACACCGTAGCCCTATTTTCAAAACCCCATAATTCGTGTTATTTCAAAAGGCACCATTCGTAGGACTTATATTAGATTAATGCAGATTAGTTTTGGTTACGTCTAGTTTCAGCTCCCACTTTTTTGTGGTTCGCTTTGCATCGCATTCTTATATTATGTTTCATACTCCATTTTAATATCATGCTGATAGGACACCAGCACTATTACCGATGATGCGTATGTACCACGTACACTTACTTGCCGGCTCACACACATCTTCATCGGTAATTGCCATGTCACGTACACCTTAGAAAATATATTATTGCTTGACATAGCCTATTAGCGAATAGTTTAGACATTGTAGTTATTACCTGCTACTTCATGCATACTGTTATTCATTGTTATGCCGCATTCATGGATTCTCATGCATATATTCACTATTTTGCATGCTATTGAGGTTTGGATTTGGATTTCTATGAGATTTTCTGGATTTGGAGGAAAACCGCAAAAACACAAATAATCATATTCTCTCTTTTAAAATAAAAAGTGCGGTTTTCCCATGATGTATGAGTCGTCCACCATGAGTTTGCTGATGGATTTGGAAACCCGATTCGAGGAGACAGATGAACCGTTTCGGGTACATGGTGGACCCGGTGCGGTACCCCGGGGCAAGAGGAATGTGGTGATGACGTTGAGCCTGGCAGGGGAGTACTACCTACCGGTGATTTTACCCGACGCGTCGGATATCCGGAGGATACCGTCGTGGTCTTGAGATTTATGGTAGGGGCCGGTCTGGACTGACGGCGCCCTAGATATTGAGATTGAGACATTGATATTTCGAGACAGTGAGATTTATGTTTTGTGTCGATACTAGACACTGTTGATGCTGATTTCATTTATGATACCTCAGTTTAAAAATACGAAGGAAATCTCACTAATTTATGAAAACAGTTTCTTCATTTACATGTATTCTGTTTCATGCATTCATACCTCATTCATAGGATATATTGCTACTTGAGGCACTGACACGGGCACATGAGTTTACACTCGGGTTAGATATTTACCCTAGCCTTGTTATAGGCTGCATGTTATATACTTATTTTGAGGATATATTATGATCATTGACCTAGGATTGCGTTATTTATGCGATTTCTGTGCGTAGATGTTTTTCTATTCACGAGTTGGCAACTCACCCCCGTTGTGCCCCAGTTTCTGCAGATTTGCCGTACAGGTTTCTTTACGGCTTGCGGGCTCAGTTTCATTCGGGTGATTTGCTAGTAGGTGGGTTTACTTGTATCATACCCCCATTATATATCTTGTATATCATTATTCTGTTGTATCTAGAAGTTCCATCAACCAAACATGTATTTATTGAGATAGAGACCAGTGTTGGTTATTCTTTCGACCTTAGAGTCGCTCGTTATATTTCTGGTGGTTTTGAGTTTCCTTTTGAGTTTTGATCCTCGCCGTTGGCGTTGTATATTTTATTGTTTGTGTGGTTGTGACCGTCGATTGACGAAGAGCTAGCTCCCGCTTAGGGATGCCTTTTTCTTGATTTCGTATACTATTCATGTTGTATCCCGTTTGGGGGCCAGTATTTACAAAGGAGACTCTGCCGAAATTTTCAGTAAATTTTCGATGTTTTAAAAACCGCATAATTCGGCTTATGCTAATGAAATTACTTGCTTTAAGTTGGTTTTTCCTACTCTCTACTACTCTTCTTGGTTTGGATTTCTGGGTTGTCGGTTTACTTAGATTACGTACGCCTCGAGGCGTTCGTAGTTTAAGTGCCGGTCATGTTCCGTACTTTCGGGTCGTGACAAAGTTGGTATCAGAGCGTTAGGTTTTAACCTTCGGAGCGTAGGATGACCCTTGGTTGATGGAATAGGTGACTAAAGTAGAGTGACGTACCGTTGATATGTTCCGCGGCATATTTACGACACGCCACTCCACTTATGAAGCCTTAGTATGTACATTTCATTGTTCAGTATTATATTCCTTCCTGATCTAGCCTCATCGGTACCAGTTTGGTTTTGCTGCTACGGTTATGGCAGGGAGAGCTACGGCTAGAGTTGCGGTCAGCACAAGCTCGTCACGAACGAGGACTGACCAGGGCGAAATTCCGGCGACAAACGATTGTAGAGATGTATCTTTTTACTGTGTTTCCGCGCCACGAGTGTTTGGCGGATCGCCTTTATGATGTTACTCGGAGGCGCTGATCGACACTAGAGAATTGAGCCAATGATAGAGGCCAGCCAGATTTTGATGACTGTTGGTGTGTTGCTTACTCCTAATGATTGAGGCACTGTTCAGCATGCAGACGAGCGAGCCAGTTGTTGCTGCGAGCGACGAGATATCGCCCATTATGTTGGAACTATGGCGGGGCGAGTTGTACGAATAGATGATAGAAGGTCGCTAGTCACCCGATGATGAATGACTAGGACAGGTGGTTCGTTCGCTTACCCCGATGCGAGGTCATCAGATAGATTGATTCCAGCTAGAGACGACTTCACGTGGAGGCGTTGGGAGTCGACAGAGACGATCGAATGTCAGAAACCTATTTATCCAAGTTTAAAGTAGTCGGAAAGACATGCAGGCAATTCTATGGTCCATCTAGAAGAATGAAACCCTAACTCGACTTAATGACCGTGTGAAAGCCTTTGAACCTTCGGGTTTGCGGCAGTTCTACGACGCCATTAGTGAGGCTTGGGTTTGCCCTTCTACGGCTGGACCACCGATGCTGTGGTATGTACTCGATACTATTAAACTGTGCCCAAGAGGTTGAGCTCTTGGGGGATTATGAGGTTTTGACGACTCGATCGGATGGCTCGACTTAATTCGGATGCTAGTTGGTGAGATGCATTCTTGGGAGACTCCAGATACGAGGATAGCCGTTGGAGCTCGGTCCATGCAGCCGCGACGAGACGAGTCTAAAGCAGACGACATTAGAGAAAAGTGGAGTAAGCGGTTCGCACCAGATCTAGATGAGATGACGTTCCACTCCGCCGACATCAGAGAGGCGATGCGCATGCCGAGGCATGGTACTTGGACTTACCTTCCAGAAGGAGTCGCGATGAGTATGCAGTTGTTCCAGAGCAAGATACAGATATAGGAAAGGACAATGACTTCCGGACAGTTGGCAAAGACGAGACATGGAAGAGACCGTGAGCAGGATTCCTTCCAGGAAACTGCTGCCATGATACTTGCACTCAGGATCAGATGTGTTACGTACATTCAGAGATCCAGAGGCCGACGCCAGTAATATGCTGTCTTACAAGTGGTCGCGATGATTGACCAAGAGATGACCAGAGAAGTGCCAGAACGGAATCGTCCCCGTTAGCACACTTGACAGGGCCGATGAGCCGATGGACCGAAAGATTGGTAATTCACAGTGAAGACCTTGACCCAGGAGTGGTCATGGTTACGCACGCCAGCAGGACAGAGTTCATGATCATCGACGAGACGTCCCACTAGTGACCGCGACAGTTGCCGAGATTCTTAGAGGATGCGCTTGAGCAGTACTATTCCGCCATACTTGATTTTGGGTATTTTGGGCGATCTATTCACAGGATTGATTTTGATGATTGAGTTTCATGATATTTGTTTTCATGGACCATGGTTGCACCTACTGAGTATTTACGATTTTGCACAGTGTTGCACTTGATATCATTTTCGTGCTTCAGTTTCACATGTTGGTGATTTTACGATTTTAAACAGTTGAGTTGGTTTTATGCGTATGCATGCACACGATTTGGTTCCTGCACTCTGTATAGTTGATATATGCTTACAGTGCAGTGATACGCCTCTCGTGCACTTAGATGCACTGGACTTCGATTTCGATGGTGATACTCGATATTTGTTTTGTGCACCTTGTGCACCTGATTGATTTTGCGCACGTTCGGCGCTTGATATTGGATTTCATGATTTCGTGCATGATGGATGCACCTGATTTGGATTTTTAGCGACTGTTGGGCGCCTGTTACGAGATGCGATTTGGTGCACACCAGATGCACTAATTCGAGATTTTTCGTGCATGTCAGATGCACCTGATTTTGCGGTCAGGCACACATGTTGCCTACGACAGATATTTCGTGCACACCCGATGCACTTAGATGTTGTTTCTGTGCGCATGTATGGCACATTCATGGATTTTGATTTCCGTGCGCACCAGACGCACGTAGTATTCATGTGCATATTTTGGGATTGATTTCTTATAGAGTAGTACGTTTTTATGATATTGCTATGTGTTTTCGTACTGAGCAGGACTAGTCAGAGGACAGTACCTGAATATATTTTGCATGCATTGATAGTTATTGAAGGGATTTCCAAAAAGCGAGCTATAGCCTCAGTATTTACCTACGTGTCTGATATGACATGAAATGTTTAAAACAAGGAGACCCTTCTAAATTTTTTTCCAAAACGGCGGAACGTACATTTCAAACAAAAGTATATATGTATATAGTTATTTTCTTATGGTAGACGTCCGCCACTGTGCAGTGTTATACGCGTGCACAGCGACTTAAAGAGATTTGGCATGCATTTCCTTCAGATACTTACAGATATAGATTCGATATTTACATTTATAGTTTCGAGTTATATCATATTGGTTTTGATTTGGATTTGGCATTGATGTCTTCTCCATGACTCCGATGATTGCGGGATGCTTGGAGGAGTTTTGATTTGAGTTATATGCTCATTTTTCAAGCGCATGCGCTGCGCTACGATTTGTTTTATGTAGTTACAATTTCGGAGCCCCGACGACTTAATGGTTTTTCTTAGATGTTTTAGTACTTGGGGGAGTTTGAATTTAAATTCGGGGACCGAATTTCTTTAAGGGGGGAAGATTGTAACGTTTTGAAAATCGTTTCGGTGAAATTTCGAAAAATCGGTAAAATAAGGGGGTTTTCTGTAAAAAGTCAAAATACAAATATCTTATTATAAAAATTAAATATACATATTCTAGCCATGTAATTGCTATTATTTGGTGTTTATTGAGCTGCTGGTGAAATTTCAAATTTTCTGAAAAAAAATATTATTTTATTATTATTTTAAGCCGTCACTAATAAATTTAATTAGGGAAAATTACAAATTGGAATGAGTTGAAACAAATTTTTTGCATCATAAAACATTAAATAAAATTTTATCATGTGGTTTTTGGAATGAAATCATTTGCCAAAACGGTTTAGAAATTATTGAGGAAAAAAGGCTTTTTTTTAGCGTAAATGGATGTTTGGGGTATTGTATCTATCATTTTTCATCACCCCACACCCGTACCCACACCCACACACCCCCACTTACTCCCCCCCATGGCTGAATTCAGCAGCCCCCATTTATTTTCCCCACTTGAATTTCAAAGGAAGAAATGAAAGAAAAGAAAAGAAAATGATAAAAGAAAATGTTGACTTTGACTTTCCCACTTTCTCCACCTCACTCTCTCTCCTCCCTCACTCATTTACCCTCCCCATTCCAGCCGAGACCTCCAAATTCCTGCATCTACAACAGCCCCTCTTTCTCCCTCTCTCATTTTGTGTCAAAAATTCATCAAAATACCTCAAAAATCAAGCTAAAATCCAAATCCGATTCCTACCCATTTTCCCTCATCTTCTTTAGCATGGATCTTGGTGCAAGGATTTCAAATTGGAGGTCAATATTTCAAGTTTGATTCATGGTTGTGAGGTATAACTTTTGACCCATTGTTCAATTGTTGGTTTAATTCCGTAATGAAGCTTGTTAGGTGCTTAATTTCGGTTTAATTGAAAGTTGAAATCTAAAGAGAGGGTTTTGAAATTCAAGTGAGGGTTTTGATTTGGAGCTAGGGTTTGATCACTTGAGGTTGGTTGTGATGTGTGGTTTCACATCTTAAGTATGCTACAAACCTATCCTAATTGCTAAATTTCGAATTGTTACAACTAAATTGTCCAAATTGCATAATTGTTGTAAACTAGATTTTTTGATTTAATTCGAAATATGAGATTAAAAATATGGTTAGGGTTTTTATCATATTATTAACTTTATTAAGTGTGGTTTAATGCTTTGGATCATGCAATTCTAAGCTAGATTGTAGTTTGTGCATTTTGCTTTGAAATTGTTAAAAAGGGTATTTTTGTAAACTAGAATATTAGGATTTTTGGAATTTAATGAGATTAAATTCCGGAAATTGTTTATACGACTTATTTAAGATATTTAATAAATATATTGGCCTCTACATTCATTTAAACATCGTGTTTTGTACAAAAACGGCGAATGGTGCTTGCTAGATTTTCGGAAAAATGACTTTTTAAGTGAAATTGGCGTTTTTGTGAGTTTTAACCTATTTTATATTAAAATTTGTGTTCGTGAATGTTCAAATGAGTGTATTTGGGTTTTTCTCGATGGTCTGGCGTTTGTACGCCGACGTTGAGGGTTTTTGGGTCGAATTGTGAAAGCAACCATAGGTTTTGACCTATGTGGGATTCGTGCGTCGTTTTGATCATGGGTCGGATTTTAATGAGATATGGTGCGTTATGATATGTAGGTACCCCCATGTGGACTTCGAGACGACAAGCAAGCGCGTGGCAACGTCGGCACCGGCTAGCGAGGACCAGGTGAGTAGATTTATATCTACGGGGAGAAGTCGGGTGGATGGCGTATAGCACCCCCGCAGTCCGTAATTAGTACTATGTAGTATATTTTTATGTGTGATAGTTAGTGTGTTATGGTTAGCTAGGGGTAGAAATAACTAGCGTAGTTCCTAGTTGCGAACCATAGGATAGATTTGCACCCACACGCATACACTTGTGTGTTTCTTATACTTGCACGGTGTTTGATGATATGGGATGACTTTGGAGTTGAGTCGATGATGTGGGCTTTGTGCCGCGAGATCGGTGATTTGATATGATTCGTATTTGGGATACGAAATGTGATTCTTGCGGGTTCGGGATGTGTGTTTACCCCCGCATTCATACTTTGTAGATGATATCAGTTGTACTAGACTTAGATCAGTACCCCAGATTATATGATATGATAAGTGATATCTGAAATGTGATGAGATAGTGTGATATTGAACCGTACCCAGCTTTTGGGATGCCGTACGACGATTTACCGTACGAGCCTATATTGATGATAGATCCGCGCTCATGACTCGAGGATGTCAGATGATATACTGTATCGTACGCGATACTATTGAGGCGGGATCACCGACTTATATATATTTATATATCGACTCAGATGTTAGGCGGTTTCCTTACCTGTAGTTCAGCTTGTTAGTTCGGCCGTATAGTTTAGTGTAGTTGTTAGAGTAGATTAGACTTCTTACCTATTTCAAAAACTAACGAATCGTGGGCATTTTTAAAGACAGCTCAAGGGAATCTACGGACATTTCAAAAACGACATATCTTTTCATAAAAACACCGTAGCCCTATTTTCAAAACCCCATAATTCGTGTTATTTCAAAAGGCACCATTCGTAGGACTTATATTAGATTAATGCAGATTAGTTTTGGTTACGTCTAGTTTCAGCTCCCACTTTTTTGTGGTTCGCTTTGCATCGCATTCTTATATTATGTTTCATACTCCATTTTAATATCATGCTGATAGGACACCGGCACTATTACCGATGATGCGTATGTACCACGTACACTTACTTGCCGGCTCACACACATCTTCATCGGTAATTGCCATGTCACGTACACCTTAGAAAATATATTATTGCTTGACATAGCCTATTAGCGAATAGTTTAGACATTGTAGTTATTACCTGCTACTTCATGCATACTGTTATTCATTGTTATGCCGCATTCATGGATTCTCATGCATATATTCACTATTTTGCATGCTATTGAGGTTTGGATTTGGATTTCTATGAGATTTTCTGGATTTGGAGGAAAACCGCAAAAACACAAATAATCATATTCTCTCTTTTAAAATAAAAAGTGCGGTTTTCCCATGATGTATGAGTCGTCCACCATGAGTTTGCTGATGGATTTGGAAACCCGATTCGAGGAGACGGATGAACCGTTTCGGGTACATGGTGGACCCGGTGCGGTACCCCGGGGCAAGAGGAATGTGGTGATGACGTTGAGCCTGGCAGGGGAGTACTACCTACCGGTGATTTTACCCGACGCGTCGGATATCCGGAGGATACCGTCGTGGTCTTGAGATTTATGGTAAGGGCCGGTCTGGACTGACGGCGCCCTAGATATTGAGATTGAGACATTGATATTTCGAGACAGTGAGATTTATGTTTTGTGTCGATACTAGACACTGTTGATGCTGATTTCATTTATGATACCTCAGTTTAAAAATACGAAGGAAATCTCACTAATTTATGAAAACAGTTTCTTCATTTACATGTATTCTGTTTCATGCATTCATACCTCATTCATAGGATATATTGCTACTTGAGGCACTGACACGGGCACATGAGTTTACACTCGGGTTAGATATTTACCCTAGCCTTGTTATAGGCTGCATGTTATATACTTATTTTGAGGATATATTATGATCATTGACCTAGGATTGCGTTATTTATGCGATTTCTGTGCGTAGATGTTTTTCTATTCACGAGTTGGCAACTCACCCCCGTTGTGCCCCAGTTTCTGCAGATTTGCCGTACAGGTTTCTTTACGGCTTGCGGGCTCAGTTTCATTCGGGTGATTTGCTAGTAGGTGGGTTTACTTGTATCATACCCCCATTATATATCTTGTATATCATTATTCTGTTGTATCTAGAAGTTCCATCAACCAAACATGTATTTATTGAGATAGAGACCAGTGTTGGTTATTCTTTCGACCTTAGAGTCGCTCGTTATATTTCTGGTGGTTTTGAGTTTCCTTTTGAGTTTTGATCCTCGCCGTTGGCGTTGTATATTTTATTGTTTGTGTGGTTGTGACCGTCGATTGACGAAGAGCTAGCTCCCGCTTGGGGATGCCTTTTTCTTGATTTCGTATACTATTCATGTTGTATCCCGTTTGGGGGCCAGTATTTACAAAGGAGACTCTGCCGAAATTTTCAGTAAATTTTCGATGTTTTAAAAACCGCATAATTCGGCTTATGCTAATGAAATTACTTGCTTTAAGTTGGTTTTTCCTACTCTCTACTACTCTTCTTGGTTTGGATTTCTGGGTTGTCGGTTTACTTAGATTACGTACGCCTCGAGGCGTTCGTAGTTTAAGTGCCGGTCATGTTCCGTACTTTCGGGTCGTGACAAGGGGCCATTATTGTATCATACTAGCTTGTATATTACTTAATGGAAGCTTGGGATATTCACATGTATATAACAGTCTTGCTAAAAATGGTAGTATGCTACTTGGTTTATATCTATCTTAATATGTGTGTACGTATTGATAGAGCCCTTAGGATCTTGCTTCACTACCAGCGTTGTGATGGCAGTCACACTAGTGGGGGCTGGGTAGTCTACAAGCACAACCTTTTTCAGGTCCCTAGTCGTAGGATTATCAAGACAGGGCATCAATACTCCAGAGTAGACTAGTGTGTACGCTTCTCATCCCAGTTGGGGAGATAGTCTGTCCCACAGCCATCAGTACGTCGTACAGGAGATAGTACACAGGTGCTCGTTGGGTTACGGGTGTTAGTTGTATGTATGCCCTAGAGGCCAGTATTGTACAGACGATGTATATTATATTGGATGCTTGGACATATATAGAGAGGACTTTCTTGCTCGATATGATAGTATGCTATCTGGTTGCTCTTTATCTTAACATGTATGCTTGTCTCTTGATACTGTCTTATAGTTACATGTTGCTAAAGCCCTTAGGATGTGTACTTGACTACCAAGACTATGATGCAGATCATACTAGTGAGGATATGGTAGTCCATAAGTTCATCCTTTAATGTTCCTAGTCATGGGTGTATCGAGACAGGACATCGATATACCAGAGTAGACTAGCGTATACGCTTCTCGACCCATGAGATGGGCGATGGACGATCCCATATCCATTGGTGTTTGACATCAGAGATGGTATACAGGTGCTTAGTGGAGACTGGGTACACTGGACGGACTCGCCGAGAACTCCCAGATGGTATTATACCTCACGTCAGATGGCAGTTCTCTGATGACACTTGTGCAGGTTAGTCTGTAGACCCGAGATCGTCATAGAGTCTTGTGTGATTCCCACTGTACTTTGATTTCCACCTTACCACGTCCAAGAGGGCGTGCAAAACGGTGGTTTTTTGGTACAGTCCCGAGTCACATGGAGGCAATGAGAGATAGGAGGGGTTTCGTCTCTCCCGGTATTGGGGGTTGATGTAGCGCTGTGCTCGATTGGCCATACAGGGAAGTTCCTGGCCAGGGCTGATTTAGAGATTTACTGGTAAGTGTTACCAGTAGTTTCTCGACCCGTTATGAGCCTCACATCGGCACGACTTATCGGTTATTGGGGTCTGACGTTTACCACCCCTAGACTTGATATGCGACATATCAGACGAGGAGACCGGACTGTACGACAAGTGTTACCGTTAGGCTTTTACAGGAGTTGGAGCGGGCTTGCTTGCTGATATTCTGATCGCTCGATACCCGGGTAGCCGTTACGTCCAGCTAGTTCCGCTGACGGTTTGTGGGTGTTTGATGTGATCATCACCTACTGCCAGCGTATTGACGAGTCTTTAGAGTCCTACATAGAGGTTTTACTGGCTCAGGCAAAACGAAATAGGAGCGGATATGTGATATGTGCGGGACCAAGAATAATGCGTGTATGTGATACCGTATTCTATTCTCGCGACTTTTTGTATCGGTCGGTTATATGTGATATAGCCGGGTTATCGAATCAAGTGTTGATTCGATAAGTCGATGCATTGGATGTTAGTCGGTTATATGAGATATAACCGGATTATTAAGTCAAGTGTTGATTTAATAATTTAGTGTATAATTGTATATTTGATATACTAATTTAAATTAACTAACATTTGTTCACTTAAGGATTTTTCTCACATGAGCACAACTTTAATATATATGTGATATATATTAAAATGTGTTTTCTTTTTGTATCATGGTTGTTGATACATCATTCATGGGTGTGCAAGACATACACCATTCTATTTTAAAGGTGGTTTATAATTATTTAAGGTTATTACAAATTAGTGGAGCTTTTGTCACAAGCATGAACTTGTAGAAGCTTGTGGATGCTTTGACAAAGTCCACTAACTTTGTTTTACTTTAGATTTTTATTAACCTAACCATTTTGGATTAGCTATGGTTATGTCTCTACATGAGTTAGTATATGATACTCACTCACCCATGGTTAACTCTCTTGACTTGATCATTATCCTCATCTTTTCTTTGGTTCATCTTCTTCTTCTTTGAGCAAAAGAAAAGCTTGCTAGGGTTTTCAAAAGAGAGTGATGGATTGTGAGAAAACAAATTCTAAAGAGAACCCACTTCCTATTTCTCCATCCTCTACTAGACTAGCACTTTAGTTTTGGGTGTTTTCTTCATTAATTCTCTAGATTAGTGAAGTAGTAGCTTGAGTTGGTATTCCCTCGACGTAGATCATCTTCGGCCTCGAAGACTTCAAGCAAGGACCCTTCTTTCTCTTCGTGAAGCCATGCAAAAGCCCGGGAGAACCATGATCGCAGCGAAGGGGCTACAGCAAGGAGCTTTAGAAGTGAAGGACCGATCTACAAAGGTTGTATTTCGTATTCACTTAGTCGTAAATGATATTTACTTGCATGTGAAACCCTAATAATCTAGCAAAAATCTTGTTTAGGGTTGTTCGGCACGGCTAAAATTTTAATCGGGCGTGGTTGATGCCTTGTAGAATCTTCATAGAGTGCCTAGTAACCCTACAGTGGTATCAGAGCCTAGCTAGAACATTAGGCGACGTGTTTACGAAGTTAAAACTCCGATCGAACCCCGAAACATCGATAAAGACACCCTCTCTGGAAATTTTTTTAAAATGTGATTTTTTCTGCATTAAAAATACTCAAAAAAATCAGCAGGGAATTCTAAGAGTTACTGTAAAACACGATATCCTAATTCCACTAAAGAGCCGGGAAACCGCGGCAATACCTTGCTTGAGCGGCGGTTCCGCGGCGAAACAGTAGAATCCGGGTTAGTGTTTTGTGCAGTAATATCCATAGGTATTTGTATATTCTTATGGGTATTTTTAATCTGACTCAAGTGTTGAATGTTATGGGGATTATTTTGAATTCGTTGATTCGATCGGAAAGTTTAATTTCGTTCTATTTTCCGGATAATTTAGAAAGTATTAAAATGTTCGAACGGATATCATTAACTCGCTTTTTCCCGACACGAAAAACTTTCAAGTGTTGAATTTTTCTTGAGTTTAAATCTTTCGGAAAAACGTGCATGTAACGCGATGGACCCTCTAGAAGAACACAAACCTTAACTCGATTATGTGACCATCTGAACCGCCTCTAAACCTTAGGGTTTGGGTCAGTACGGCGTGCCACATGTGAGGCGTTGGCTTGACCCTTCTACGGCTGGAACATTGGTACTGTGACGTATTCTGGAATTTTTGAACTCCGCTCAAGTGTTGAGATATTTAGGAAATCTTGGGTATTCGATTATTCGATCGGAAAGTTTAATACTGTCTATTTATCTGGAATGTGATACAATATGTGGAATTCATATAGTTAGGCATAAAATGCGAAGTATGTGATATTTCGGATTTAAGATGCCTAAAGAGATTGTGGATTCCAAATGTTGTAGTTTTACACTTTCTTTTCTGCGACCGTAAGTGTAATATGTGATATCGCCGGTTTCGTTGCTATATGTCAACGACAATTGAGATGTGCATATTTACTTACGTTGATGACATGTGATATTATGTGTTGTTGGATATGTTATATTGGATCGTCGTGTTCTGAATAGCCGCGGGGTTTATGTGAGATGAGGGTTTTTATTTTCATTCATGTAAAATTCATTGTATGTAATATTCTTTTATTGGGGCACTTCCGGGATGAGGATGATGTCACCATTGTATATTATTTACTTTTCTGCATTAGGTAGACCCAAGGAGGGGAGCACAAGTAACCGGGTTCTAGGGTCCAGTGGAAGACCAACTCGAGAAGTCGAGTCCGGGTCTCCTAACTCTAGAATTGGTAAGGTTGCTTGTCGCTCTCGTAGGGGTCTAGGGGTGTGGGTTTGGCTATTCATCGCGACCGTGGAATCCGTGTTTTATAGAGGCTCAAAATAAAACACGAACCTCCTAGTATATCTATTATTTCATATGTTTCTTCTGCTGCGATATCTGTGATGTGATCATTTGATATGTTGTGATAGATACTGTATATAGTATATATGATATATTATATAGACGTTACTTATGTTTTACACCCGCGCTAGCCCCGCCCCGCTCTGCCGTTAGTTACCTAACCTAACGGTGCACGAGGGGACATCGAGGCGAATACGGATGGCATAAGTGTACGTCGTATTTATCTGTGATGTTTAGGTGACTTAAATGATGGGACTTCATTAATGTGATTAATGAAAGAAAAGAAACCTAAAAGGTGTTGTAGAATCAAATTTTCAAAAAGGGTAGCTACAGTTTTTGCTTTGCATAGCGATATATATGATATATCATGCACCTTATTCGATGAGGAAAGAGCCGAGATCCCTTCACCGGGAGTGACCTCTTTAGCAAAACTGGCAGATGCTACAACACTCGGTTTGTTTTTGATTGCTTTTGGAGTTTTTGCTTTGCATAGCGATATATATGATATATCATGCACCTTATTCCATAAGGAAAGAGCCGAGATTCCTTCACCGGGAGTGACCTCTTTAGCAAAACTAATAAAAGCCTCAAAATCACTCCATTTCAAAATTCACTCGATTCTACAACGATATCAAGTTCATTACGCAATAGGTTTTCAGAAAAACCTGTCGTAGCCCACCGTCATTTCAGATAAGTCCTACTTAGTATTCGTGCTACGTTTGTTGGCCTGCGTCAAGGCGTAGTGTGCGGTAGTTAACTAGTATTTATCTGCTTATGCATATGATGCAGATTGGATTAAGGTAGTCGTGCGACTTTGTTGGCCTGCGTCAAGGGTCGTACGGGTGGGTTTAATTCAATCAAGAAATGACGGGTTGAACTTGACTAGCGCACTATGGTTTGTTGGCCTGCGTCAAGGTTATGGGATGCTAGGGGCAAAATATTATCGGGAATTTCAAGTGTTGAAATTTGCAATGAGATTGTATACCTTCTATGAGATAGTTGGATCCCGATACCCACTGCGAGTAATTGTTACTCCTGGAGGAGTTTTACACAGGACAATTAGCCGATCAAGTAGGTGTCTAGAAAGGTGTCAACGGGGTTACGTCTCTGGGAAAATGAGGTTTACTTTAATTAGGTCCGTGCGAAAGCACGGGGAACCTCCCTCAAAGTACCGACACTGGCCTGGCTGAAAGATTGGCGAAGTTGTAGGGTGTAATTAATCCCGGCCAGTCTTTCCTTTTAGGGTTTGAAGGAAGATTTGATAAAAATAGTGGGAGCCATCCTGATTAGATAAAATAATAACCAATCTGATCTTGCAAGAGCATACGCTAAAGTGTTTTTCTTCTTTCTCTCTCCAGGTAGCGACCATATCATGCCTTAATCAAGATAATAATATGGATGTATTGACCGAACCCGCATGTTATACTGTGCTGGGGAACGTTGGTTCTGTTCTTTCTTATAAAGTTATAGGACTGAACAGGATATAGGGGAATACCAGGATTCCCATGCCACCCGAATGAAGAAAGTACATGTTAATGCATTTTATTTGGATGTGTTCGTTACAGAGAACTGTTTCTCCATTTGCTCTACGTCCTAGGTATTAGATACCGGGTCAGGATCCCATATATGTAATCAGTTACATGGGCTGAAGAAAAGAAGAGAACTTGGAGAAGGTGATAAAGACATTAGGGTTGGAAATGGTGCAATTGTTGCAGCTAAAACCATCAGGGAATATCACCTTGTATTACCAACTGGTAATACAATGATTCTGAACGAATGCTATTACATGCCGAACCTGATATGCAACATTATATCGGTTTCTTTATTGAGTAAAGAGGGATATAATTTTGTATTACAGGATAATGTTATGAACATTTTTCTAAACCAAAATTTGGTTGGATCAGGCACGATGTGCAATGGCATTTATGTTCTAAATCAATCAACAGTTCTGAGCATAACAAACACACACAAGAGGAAGAGTTCAGAACTGAACGAATCCTTCTTGTGGCATTGTAGACTAGGTCACATCAATACGACACGGCTAGCTAAGTTGCATAAGGATGGATATTTGAATCCTTTTGAATTTTCATCTTATGATACTTGCCAGTCATGTCTCAAAGGAAAGATGACCAAAACTCAGTTTACGGGACATGGAGAAAAAGTTACGGAACTCTTGGGACTAGTACATAGTGATTTATGCGGTCCCATGTCTACACATGCCAGGAATGGTTCTTCGTACTTCATTACATTCACTAAAGATCTCTCTAGGTTCGGATATGAGTTCCTGATGAAACACAAATCAGAAGCTTTTGAGAAATTTAGAGAATATAAACAAGAAGTCGAGAACCAAACCGGAAAAAGTATTAAAATCCTTCGATCTGATCGAGGAGGTGAATACTTGAGCAATGAATTCCTGGACTTCCTAAAAGAGAATGGGATTCTCTCTCAGCTAACTCCTCCATATACACCACAGCACAATGGTGTATCGGAACGGAGGAACCGCACCTTATTAGATATGGTGCGCTCTATGATGAGCACAGCTAAGTTACCGATTTCCTTCTGGGGGTATGCACTGGAAACAGCTGCAGACCTATTGAATATGGTTCCCACCAAATCTGTGCCAACCACTCCATATGAGATATGGAAAGGAAAGAGACCATGTCTTAATTTTGTTAAGATATGGGGTTGTCCGGCATATGTAAAAACGCAAAATCCAGCCAAACTAGCGGCAAGGTCCATTCTGTGTAAGTTTATTGGATATCCCAAACATTCACGCGGGTATATCTTCTACCACACCGAGGAACAAAAGGTGTTTGTTTCTCGACATGCCACCTTTTTAGAAAAGGAATTTCTTGAAAAAGAGATTAGTGGCATGGAGGTGGAACTGGAAGAAGTTCCAGCAATACAGACTACGACAGAAGATTTGGTTGAATCGGAGGATTCTGTAGTTCCCGATGAACCCCAGCCACTCCGCCAATCTAGTAGGGTTCCTCACCCACCTAAGAGATACTACGGTTTTCTCATGGATGGTGGGAGCGAGGATTGCATCATGGAGGATGATGACCCAACTAGCTTCGAGCAGGCCATCACGAGTGGTGACTCAGTGAAATGGCTGGATGCAATGCGGTCCGAGATGGAATCCATGTACACCAACAAAGTATGGATTTTGGAAGATGCTCCTGAAAGGGTAAAACTCATTGGGAGCAAGTGGATCTTCAAGAAAAAACTTGGTGTAGATGGGAAAGTGGAGACTTTCAAAGCTAGACATGTTGCAAAGGGCTTTCGTCAAAGACCAGGTATGGACTATGACGAAACCTTTTCTCCAGTGGCTATGCTTAAATCTATCTGGATCATGTTTGCCATCGCTGCATATCATGACTACGAAATCTGGCAAATGGATGTTAAGACCGCCTTTCTAAACGGTGATTTAGAAGAGAGCGTGTACATGACTCAGCCAGAAGGCTTCGTAGCTAGTGGGAGCAGTGGGAAGGTGTGCAAGCATCTTAAATCCATTTATGGATTAAAGCAAGCATCGCGGAGTTGGAACATCTGCTTTGACGCCGTTATCAAAGAGTTTGATTTCGTCAAAAACGTTGATGAACCTTGTATCTACAAGAAGGTGGCAGAGAGTAAGGTTTCCTTCCTCGTATTGTACGTGGACGACATACTCTTGATAGGAAATGACATTCCTATGCTGCAATCGGTCAAGCTCTTCTTATCACAAAGATTCTCAATGAAAGATCTAGGTGATGCCTCATGCATACTGGGAATTATGATCTATAGAGATAGATCTAAAAGGATATTGGGATTGTCCCAATCCAGGTACATTGACACCATACTAAAGAGGTTTAGTATGGAAGAATCCAAGCATGGGAACTTACCCACGATCTCTGGACTGACTCTCTCCAAAGAGATGTCTCCTAAGATTGATTTGGAGAGAGCTCGCATGCAAGGGATGTTGGATATAGTGCCCTCAAAGTCAATTATTGGATCGCAGGTACGTGATTGCAATGATTGAGGGAGGACCTATACCGATAGAACAGTCTTACTCGAGATGATAGTATGCTATCTGGTTTGTCTTTATCATCATGTAGATGTTGATAGAGCCCATAGGATTCTTGCTTGACTACCAGCAGTATGATGGCGATCATATATGTGGGAGCTGGGGTCTATAAGCACATCCTTAAATTGTCCCTAGTCGTGGGAGTTTCGAGACAGGGAATCGATACTCCGGAGTAGACTAGTGTATACAGTCAAGACCCCGATGAGGGGCGGTGGCCGGTCGCACAAGCCACTGGTGTCTGTTGGTTCACCTAAGATGTATACAGGTGGTCATTGGTGTAAGTCGATGTACTACACCCCAATACTTGTGGGGAGGCGGAATTTTCAAAAACGAACTTGTTTAGTGAACGAACATCGACTAACCGCTTGAATCGAAGCTAAACTATAAACAACCAAACACAAAGTGTTTCTAAACTATTGTGTTTAGGGATTATACCTAATGAACCAACTCCTTCGTCTTTACGAACTCCTTGTTCTCCTCGGCCTTCTCGAAGTAGTAGACGATCCACCCGAGAGCAAAACTCCAAGCTTAGCCTCTAAACTTGAGGCAACTAACCTTCTTGGATTGCTAATCAAAGAAGGTAGATTGAGATAGAGTGATGGTTATGGATTGATTAGTCTTTCTAATCCTTTGATCTCAACTCATGAGGTGTAAGGATTAGGGTTTGAAGATGAGAGCTTGAGGAGAGAGAAGATGATAATAATTATGAAATGAGAATAGTAAGTTATCATAATATAAATGAAGCATTCTCTTTTATCAACAAAAGAAAATAAGTGATGAATAAGCATGCTTCACAAATATCTAGTGGTGATTCATTAGCATGACTCATTAAGCATTTATCATGCATTAATGATATGCATGAATCACCCTCATGACTCACTAAACCCATTTAATGCAAATGACACATAACCCTCCTTAGTCACCATCTTCTAGAAGCTTCTCGTACAATTACGAGAACGCCCCTCCAATCCGCAAAAATACGGAAAAACTTTAGACTGTAAAAATCCAATAACCGGATACCAGTAACTGGCTTAAACCAAAGCCGACTGGTAAAAACTGTCCGAAAGTCGTACGCGCGTAAACGCACGTATGTGTCCGAACCCTTGTCGTGAAACCATACGACCTCTATATCGTTTCGCCTGGAATAGGAAACTCTCTGAGTGGGACTCTAGAGACTCGACTACTACGCTGGCAGTGGGTTTAACCACATACCGCAAGCGGCACTAACTGTACATAACGGTCCCCAGGTAGTTGTCGATAAGAAGGCCGATGAGAAAACCCATCCGAACTCCTACTGAGTCTGATGTGACAATCTCCATACAGTCCGGTCCGTTCGTCCAAGACTATCGCATATCGGGCCTAGGGGGCGGCAAGCGTCAGTCCCCTAATAGCGGTATAAGTCGTGTCGGAGCGAAGCCCATTACACCCTGAGAAACTACTGGAACCTACCAGCAAATCTCGCTTGCCCTGGCCAGGGACTTTGCGTAATGGCTCTCTGACACAGCATGATATCTACTCCCAATACCGGGAGGGACGAATCCTTTCTAACCGCCACTGCCTCCAAGTGCTCGGGACTGCACCCAACTGCTACCTGTTTGTACGACTCCTTTGAGCCGTGGTAGGGTAGCAATCTAAGAACAGTGGGACACACTCGAGGCGAAGTAGCAGTGTCAAGTCTGCGGACTACGCTGTACTCATGTCACCTGGGAACTGTTCACTGACGACTGGTATCAAACCAACCAACAGTTCCCTGTGAGTCCTGTCCGGTGTACCCGTAACCTAACGAGCACCTGCATACTATCTCCAGTACGACGTATTGACGGCTGTGGGACAGACCATCTCCCCAACTGGGATGAGAAGCGTACACACTAGTCTACTCCGGAGTATCGATGCTCTGTCTCGATAATCCAACGACCAGGGACCTGAATAAGGATGTGCTTGTAGACTACCCAGCCCCCACTAGTGTGACTGCCATCACAACGCTGGTAGACAAGCAAGATCCTAAGAGCTCTATCAATACGTACACTCACATATTAAGATAGAAAAACCAAGTAGCATACTACCATGTTTAGCAAGACTGTTATATACATGTGAATATCCCAAGCTTCCATTAAGTAATATACAAGCTAGTATGATACAGTAATGGCCTTCTAGGGCATAAACACTAACAATCTCCCACTTGCACTAGGGCCATGTACTGGCATATCATAGACCAATGATCTCGAGTAGCCTCTCGAACTGAATCTGAGGAAGGGCCTTAGTGAATGGATCAGCAATGTTATCCTCCGTATTTACTCTCTTTACCTCGATCTCCCGGCGATCTACGATCTCCCTGATCAGGTGATACCGCCTTAAGATGTGTCTGGACTTCTGATGGGACCTTGGTTCCTTCGCTAAAGCTATAGCTCCGTTGTTGTCGCAATACAGAGGTATTGGACCAACACTGGTAGGAACCACCAGAAGTTCTGTGAGGAACTTCTTCATCCAGACAGCTTCTTTTGCGGCATCGCAAGCAGCTATGTACTCCGCTTCCATTGTTGAGTCAGCAACGGTGTCCTGCTTGGAACTCTTCCAACAGACCGCCCCTCCATTGAGGGTAAAGACATAACCCGACATGGACTTGGAGTCATCCTTGTCACTCTGGAAGCCGGAATCAGCATAGGCCTCCATCTTGAGGTCCTTTCCGCCGTAAACCAAGAACATCTCCTTAGTCCTCCTCAGGTACTTGAGAATGTTCTTTACTGCTATCCAGTGATTCTCCCCTGGGTTTGCCTGATACCGGCTTACAACGCTCAATGCGTATGCTACATCTGGTCTGGTACATAACATCGCATACATTATAGAGCCTACCGCAGAAGCGTAGGGTATAATCGACATGCGTTCCCTTTCCAAATCAGTCTTGGGAGACATCTCTTTGGAGAGGGTGATTCCGTGACAAGCCGGTAGGTTACCGCGCTTAGAATCTTCCATACTGAATCTTTTCAATATGGTGTCTATGTACCTGGACTGTGAAAGTCCCAACATCCTCTTTGATCTATCACGATAGATCTGGATTCCCAGAATGTAGGTGGCATCACCCAGGTCCTTCATGGAGAATTTCTGTGACAAGAATCTTTTGACTGACTGTAGCATAGGAATATCATTTCCTATTAGGAGAATGTCATCCACGTACAAGACGAGGAATACAACAACTCTCCCTACAATCTTACTGTATATGCATGGTTCATCTGGATTTTTGATAAAGTCGAATTCTTTGACAGTATCATCAAAACAGATGTTCCAACTCCGCGATGCCTGCTTTAGTCCATAAATGGATTTAAGCAGCTTGCATACTTTACCGCTGCTCCCACTGAATGAATCCCTCTGGCTGATCCATATAGACGCTCTCTTCTAAATTTCCATTTAGAAAGGCCGTCTTTACGTCCATCTGCCAGATTTCATAATCGTGGAAGGCAGCAATAGCAAGAAGGACCCGAATGGATTTCAGCATAGCTACAGGAGAAAAGGTTTCGTCATAGTCCAAACCAGGTCTTTGACGGAAACCCTTTGCAACAAGTCTAGCTTTATAGGTTTCAACCTGTCCATCTACACCAATCTTCTTTCTGAAGATCCACTTGCATCCTACGGGTTTCACCCCATCTGGAGCAGTGTCCAAAGTCCATACTTTGTTAGTGTACATGGACTCCATTTCGGTCCGCATTGCATCCAGCCATTTTACCGAGTCACCGCTCTGAATGGCTTGCTGGAAGCTAGTAGGTTCGTCATTATCAATGACGCAATCTTCTCTATCCCCGTCTATGAGAAAACCGTAGTATCTCTCGGGCGGATGAGACTGCCTACTACTTCTGCGGATAGGCGCTCGTATGTCCCTTTCTTCTGAAACTTCTTGTTCCACCAAACTTTCAGTAACAGCTTGTGGTTCTGGAATTTCTTCCAGTTCTACTGCGCTCCCACTCTTCTGATTTTCTAAAAATTCAGTTTCTAAGAAGCGGGCATGACGAGAAACAAAAACCTTTTGTTCCTCTGCGTAGTAGAAGCAATATCCCATGGAATTCTTTGGATATCCCACAAACTTGCACTCTACTGAGCGTGCCTCGAGCTTGTCCGGATGCTGCTTTTTTACAAAAGCTGGACATCCCCATGTCTTCAGGTACTGAAGATGGGGTTTCTTCCCACTCCACATCTGATATGGGGTGGTAGGCACAGTCTTGGTGGGAACCTTGTTCAAAAGATATGCCGCTGATTCTAGCGCATAACCCCAGAATGATCGCGGTAACTCAGCCTTACTCATCATGGAACGAACCATATCTAATAGGGTTCGATTCCTCCTTTCCGATACACCGTTGTGTTGTGGTGTGTATGGAGGAGTAAGCTGAGAGAGAATCCCTTTCTCTTTTAAGTAACCCAGGAACTCGGCACTTAAGTATTCACCACCTCGATCAGATCTCAGCGTCTTAATACTTTTGCCTGTTTGGTTTTCCACTTCATTCTTGTATTCTTGGAATTTCTCAAAGGCCTCGGATTTATGCTTCATCAAGAAGATATGTCCATACCTAGAGAAATCATCCGTAAAAGTAATGAAGTAGGAATAACCACCTCGCGCATGTGTAGACATTGGACCGCACACGTCACTGTGTACGAGTCCTAAGAGCTCGCTCGCTCTTACTCCGTGTCCAGAAAACGGAGTCTTTGTCATCTTTCCCATGAGACAAGATTCACAAGTGGCATAAGATTGATATTCTAACGGATTCAAATATCCTTCTCTATGTAACTTTGTTAACCGTGTTTCATTGATGTGACCTAGTCTACAATGCCATAAGAAAGCCTGATTCACTTCTGGAGACTTTCTTTTAAGTGTGGTCTGGAAATTGAAAACCTGAGCTTGATTCAATACGTATATACCGTCATCTAATGTACCGGACCCAATCAGAACTTGATTTAGGTGGATGTGAACTACATCGCTTACGAATGTAAAGTCATATCCCTCTCTTGAAAGTGAGGACACTGATATGATATTACAAGTCAAACTAGGTACATACAGACAGTTACGTAGAATCAATATCTGCCCACTTGTCAAACCCAGGCAATATTCTCCCACGGATTCAGCATCCACGCTCATTCCGTTTGCAACTCTGAGAGACAAATCACCTATCCTTATAACTTTACGGTTTCTCAAAGCATGTAACGAATTACAGATATGAGATCCTGCTCCGGTATCTAGTACCCAGGAAGTAGAGTTAATTGACAAACAGTTCTCAATTACAAACACACTTGAGGCTGAAGCCACAACATGCTTCGAATCCTGGCTACTGGCTTCCAAAGCCCTGCAATCCTTCTGCCAATGTCCATTCCCATAACAATAGGAATATCCCTCCTTACCTATACCAAGACCCAAAGCTGTTTCTCTTCCCTTTCCTCCTACTTTGCTGACACCGTATATCGGCTTTGCAGAGGTCTTCTTCTTTTCACCCTTTGCTTTCGCCTTGGATGAAGAGGAAGAAGGTCCCTTATTAAGCAGAGCTTGTGTCTCCCTGGTTTCTTTCAGGGTGTAAGTAGAGGGTAGGGACTGTGGAAATAAGTCAGTATATGACATGTTTCCCAACGTGGTCTCCAGGTCCTTGAGCTCATCAATATAGCTAGTCATCGTAAGGACGTCGTCCCTTACAGATGACCCGTCAGCCGACCTCGCTTGAATCAATTCGTTCGAGGCCTCATATCTTGCGATATGAGATTGCTCTCCATATAAATCTTTGTTATGGAGAAAGATGGAACCAGAGTCCATCTTCTCGTGCTGCTTCTGGTATCTACTATCAACTGAAGCCAACACGAGGCACTTGGCTTTCGCTTTATTCTTTTCCTTTGTCTGACGGATATCCATATCCGCTGTTGGAGATAGTGCCCTCATAGTCAATTATTGGATCGCAGGTACGTGATTGCAATGATTGCGGAGGACCTATCCCGGTAACACAGTCTTACTCGAGATGATAGTATGCTATCTGGTTTGCCTTTATCAGTCGTGTACATGTTCAGGTGACTGATTGCATGTTACACTTTGATAGAGCCCTTAGGATCTCGCTTTACTACCAACAGTATGATGGCGATCATATACGTGAGAGTTGGGTAGTTTATATGCATATCCTTAATTGTGGTCCCTAGTCGTGGGAGTTTCGAGATAGGGCATCGATACTCCGGAGTAGACTAGTGTATACTGTCGAGACCCCGACGAGGGGCGGTGGCCGGTCTCACAAGCCACTGGTGTCAGTTGGATCACCTAAGATGTATACAGGTGCTCATTGGGTTATGAGTACACCGGACAGGACTCGCCGGGAATCTGCTAGTTAGTATTATATCTACCGTCAGATAGCAGTTCCCTGGTGACATGTGTACAGGTTAGTTCATCGACCTGAGGTCGTCATTTGTCTCGTGTGAGTTCCCACTGTGCTTTGATTTCTACCCTACCACGGCTCAAAGGAGTCGTGCAAACAGGTAGTTTTTGGGTACAGTCCCGAGCCATATGGAGGCACGTGAGCGGATCGGCAGGGGATTCGTCTCTCCCGGTATTGGGGGCGAGATCGTGCTGTGTCTAGGAGAGCCATTACACAAATCCATGGCCATGGTAGGAGATTTACTGGTAGGTACTCCAGTAGTATCTCAGGGTGTATTGGGCTTCACTCCGACACGACTTATACTGCTATTGGGGGTCTGACGTTGCTAGCCCCCTAGGCAGATATGCGATACTCATTGACGAACGGACCGGACTGTATATACATTGTCACTGTTAGGCTCAGTAGGGTTTTCCGGATGAGTGCGCTCATCGGCCACCCTTGAGCTCAGTCCGTGGGCAGCCGTTACGCATTGCTAGTGCTGCTGACGGTTTGTGGTGAAACCCACTGCCAGGGTACTGACGAGTCATTAGAGTCCCCCACAGACAGTTTCCCAAGTTCGAGCGAAACGTTGTAGAGGCCGTATGGTTTTATGGCAGGGTTCGGAAAATGCACGTGCGTTTACGCACGTGTTATTTTTCGGGCAGATAATACTGGTCGGCTTTGGTTTAAGCCGGATCCGAGTATTATATTGAGTAGGTATAATATCTTTGTCTCAGTTGCATTTGTATTCGGTCGTAATACAAATGCGGGTATATTTATACAGTTTCGGGGTTATCCTGAAAGTTGTTTCAGGATCACTTTTGGAAGTTGCCAGTTTCCAGTTTTCTATCAGCCGTCTTTTAACATTCGGTTAAAGACGGATTTATCTTTTCTTCTGATATGAGTGAGTCATCATTCTAGAAGCTTCTAGAAGTGATGATGAGGCATTTGACTCATTAGTGCATTAATGGTTTCATTAAAGCATGATGAGGTGTATTTGTGAGTCATGCTTTAGGTTTAATGATTCTTGTTTTGGTTAAGATATTTTCTTCTTGATCTTTTGAAGTGAGAAGCTTTCTTAAGGTCACCACTTGCTCCTACACTCACCCTCCTCCTTCATATATGAATGGATGGCCTCCTCTCTCATTCATACTCTCACTTGATGTTTCATTTTGATTAAAAAAGATTATGATAGTATTCGGGGTGTATGGAATTTTACAGTTCATTTCATTCCATCACCCGATTTCCACGGCAACTTCATTAACCGATCGTCCACGGATTTGGACGAAGTGAGACAAAGTCATCTACTCATTCTCTACATCATTCTTGGTCGTCTCTTTTAGCAAACTTGACGATCGAGTTGCCTCGAGTCAGAGGCGGGAGCCCGTTTAAAGAACCGATCATGTGGTGCCAACTCGACGAGGATATCGGAGATCGACGAGATCGGAGCAACCGCAACGGAGCGTGGGATGATGGTTGAAGAACGAAGGACTCGGATCGTTCGGTACAATCTTTCCACACTCTTTACAGTTTGTTAGTTTAGCAATAATGGCAGATCCGGGTTAAAGTATACGATAGCGCCAGTTAAAAGTTTTTTGTTCCGCATTTGGCGTCTGTAGACTGCCGGGGCGCTAACGTAGACTTACATCCGCGACGGTGGAAACTGGACCTGGTACGGTGGGATCTTGAGTAGTAATAGGGTGGTCCAGCTTGTCATAGGCAATGGTCATCTGGACAGACCTTTGCCAGTCAAATAAGTTAGATTCAGTCATCTTGTTATCTAGATGTAACCTAGTCATGGTCACAAGGTCGCTGCAATGAGAGAGAGAGAAGAAAACACTTTAGCATGATGCTCTTGCAAGTTTAGATTGGTTTTTAATTTATCTAAACTGGATGGCTCCCACTGTTTCTCGAATCCTTCCTCAAACCATAAAAGAAGAATTAGCCAGGACTATTCTCACCGTACAATACTTGCTTAACCGTTCAGCCAGGCTAGTGTCGATACTTCGAGGGAGGTTTTCCAACGCTTTCGCGAAGTTCCTTAATTAAATAACCTCTTTTCTCTAGGGGCGTAACCACGCTGACACCTTTCTGGACACCTACTAGGTTTATAGCATTGATCGTTAAGTGACGAATATCCTAATAAGTAGCATATACTCACAGTAGGATCGGGATCCAAATATCATCGTCTGATAATGTTGTAGGAATGCTACCAACATTCATCAAACTCAAAATGGTATGCATCTCTTTGCAAATTACAGTTTCTTTAGAAATTCCCGATATACATTTTTGCCCCATGTTCTTATGACCTTGACGAAAGCCAACAAATCATAAAACACATGTCAAGTTCTGCCAATCATTATCTTGTTAATTTGAACCCACCCGTATATACCCTTGACGAAAGCCAACAAGGTTATACGACTGTCCCAAACCAACTCATCTATCTATGCAACAAATGAATACCCCAGCAGCTACCAAACACTATGCCTTGACGAAAGCCAACAAGCATAGCTTGAATACTACTGACCATCCATAAGAAATGACGGAGGGCTATGACTGGTTTTGGCAAAACCGTGAACGTAGTGAACTTGATATAACCGAAGGAACCTGATAGCTTTTAAAAGGAGTGGTTAAATCTCCGCATTTAAAAATATCTGTTTTAAAAATAACCGAGTGGTTTCTTTTAAATTGTTCCAACGATTTAAACTTGGTTTATTTTCTTTGCATTATAGATAATGTGTCCCATCATTAACCTATCATTGCAGAAAACAACGAAAATACAACGTCCTCTTATGCCATCCGCATTCGCCACGGGGTCCCGTCATTACCCGTTAGGTTACTTAACTAACGACAGAGCGGGGGCTGGGCTAGCGCGGGTGCAAAACATAAGTGACATCTAAATAGCTACAATATATATAGATATTTTACATTCGTCTGACGCAATGATATTCATTCCAGAACACGGATAAACAATATTGGATTTGCAAGCAATCTGTATTTCTTTTGAGCCTGCAAGAAAAGACAGATTACACAGTTGTGATGAATAGCCGTTACCCTACCCTCAACCCCTACGGGTACGGCAAACTACCCACCCGGCAGTTTGTGTACCCCACCTTGGGTCAGTCCTAGGAGCAAAAACAGTAAAATGAAATAATACAACGGTGGCTACAACCGCAACCTGGATGTGCCCCGCAAAAATAATATTACAACAAATTACATTTACAACAAATGAATTAAACAATAACCCATTGCTAAACCCCGGCTAAACACCACAACAGTCCAATACAGTTTATATGCACAAACAGATATAACCATTTCAGAAATGTGCAACCCCCTGCCAACCGACATACTAGCAGTTAGGGGAGGTTTACGAACACATTAAACAATCACAGAAATAATCCAATATGCAAATACTGTACAATTTCGATCGATTAAACATCTTTAATATTGCTCCAAAAACTGCTCTGTTAAACTGAAACCTGAGCAAAATTAAAATATTCCAGAAAATCCCAAATATCATACAGAAGCAACTCAAGAAAATCGGGATCCTGAATCGCCAACTCGGCGGCGGATCCGCGGCGACTCAGTAGACTGAGGCCGCGGTTCCGCGGCTAGTTTGGCGATTCAGGGGCCAATTTTTCTTGGGTGTTCTTATAATGTCTTAACAAGCTTTCTGAACGAACCTGAAAAATTTTAGGACATCATTTTAATTTCGACAGAAACTTGACAGATTTAGGGTTTTCCGGCTTCGTTTTTCCGTTCGAAATTCGTACAAATTTGCAATTAAGTTATTTATTGTTTAGCGAGGCTCTGATACCACTGTAAGTCGATGTACTACACCCCAATACTTGTGGGGAGGCGGAATTTTCAAAAACGAACTTGTTTCGTGAACGAACATCGACTAACCGCTTGAATCGAAGCTAAACTATAAACTACCAAACACAAAGTGTTTCTAAACTACTGTGTTTAGGGATTATACCTAATGAACCAACTCCTTCGTCTTTACGAACTCCTTGTTCTCCTCGGCCTTCTCGAAGTAGTAGACGATCCACCCGAGAGCAAAACTCCAAGCTTAGCCTCTAAACTTGAGGCAACTAACCTTCTTGGATTGCTAATCAAAGAAGATAGATTGAGATAGAGTGATGGTTATGGATTGATTAGTCTTTCTAATCCTTTGATCTCAACTCATGAGGTGTAAGGATTAGGGTTTGAAGATGAGAGCTTGAGGAGAGAGAAGATGATAATAATTATGAAATGAGAATAGTAAGTTATCATAATATAAATGAAGCATTCTCTTTTATCAACAAAAGAAAATAAGTGATGAATAAGCATGCTTCACAAATATCTAGTGGTGATTCATTAGCATGACTCATTAAGCATTTATCATGCATTAATGATATGCATGAATCACCCTCATGACTCACTAAACTCATTTAATGCAAATGACACATAACCCTCCTTAGTCACCATCTTCTAGAAGCTTCTCGTACAATTACGAGAACGCCCCTCCAATCCGCAAAAATACGGAAAAACTTTAGACTGTAAAAATCCAATAACCGGATACCAGTAACTGGCTTAAACCAAAGCCGACTGGTAAAAACTGTCCGAAAGTCGTACGCGCGTAAACGCACGTATGTGTCCGAACCCTTGTCGTGAAACCATACGACCTCTATATCGTTTCGCCTGGAATAGGAAACTCTCTGTGTGGGATTCTAGAGACTCGACTACTACGCTGGCAGTGGGTTTAACCACAAACCGCAAGCGACACTAGCTGTACGTAACGGTCTCCAGGTAGTTGTCGATAAGAAGGCCGATGAGAAAACCCATCCGAACTCCTACTGAGTCTGATGTGAAAATCTCCATACAGTCCGGTCCGTTCGTCCAAGACTATCGCATATCGGGCCTAGGGGGCGGCAAGCGTCAGTCCCCTAATAACGGTATAAGTCGTGTCGGAGCGAAGCCCATTACACCCTGAGAAACTACTGGAACCTACCAGCAAATCTCGCTTGCCCTGGCCAGGGACTTTGCGTAATGGCTCTCTGACACAGCACGATATCTACTCCCAATACCGGGAGGGACGAATCCTTTCTAACCACCACTGCCTCCAAGTGCTCGGGAATGCACCCAACTGCTACCTGTTTGCACGACTCCTTTGAGCCGTGGTAGGGTAGCAATCTAAGAACAGTGGGACACACTCGAGGCGAAGTAGCAGTGTCAAGTCTGCGGACTACGCTGTACTCATGTCACCTGGGAACTGTTCACTGACGACTGGTATCAAACCAACCAACAGTTCCCTGTGAGTCCTGTCCGGTGTACCCGTAACCTAACGAGCACCTGCATACTATCTCCAGTACGACGTACTGACGGCTGTGGGACAGACCATCTCCCCAACTGGGATGAGAAGCGTACACACTAGTCTACTCCGGAGTATCGATGCTCTGTCTCGATAATCCAACGACCAGGGACCTGAATAAGGATGTGCTTGTAGACTACCCAGCCCCCACTAGTGTGACTGCCATCACAACGCTGGTAGACAAGCAAGATCCTAAGAGCTCTATCAATACGTACACTCACATATTAAGATAGAAAAACCAAGTAGCATACTACCATGTTTAGCAAGACTGTTATATACATGTGAATATCCCAAGCTTCCATTAAGTAATATACAAGCTAGTATGATACAGTAATGGCCTTCTAGGGCATAAACACTAACAATTGGGTTATGAGTACACCGGACAAGACTCGCCGGGAACTTGCTGGTTAGTATTATACCTTGCGTCAGATAGCAGTTCCCTGGTGACATGTGTACAGGTTAGTTCATCGACCTGAGGTCGTCATTTGTCTCGTGTGAGTTCCCACTGTGCTTTGATTTATACCCTACCACGGGTCAAAGGAGTCGTGCAAACAGGTATATTTTGGGTACAGTCCCGAGCCACGTGGAGGCAGTGAGCAGATCGTCGGGCATTCGTCTCTCCCGGTATTGGGGGTGAGATCGCGCGGTGTTTAGGAGAGCCATTACACGAAATCCCTTGCCAGGGTAATCGAGATTTACTGGAAGGTATTCCAGTAGTATCTCAGGGTGTTATGGGCTGCTCTCTGACACGACTTATACAGCTATTGGGGGTCTGACGTTTACCGGCCCCCTAGGCCTAATATGCGATACTCATAGACGAATGGACCGGACTGTACGGATATTGTCACTGTCAGGCTCAGTAGGGTTTCTAGATGAGTTCGCTCATCAGCTTCCCTTCCAATCAATACATAGGCAACCGATACGTACAGCTTGTACCTCTGACGTGCTAGTGGTTATACCCAGTGCCAGTGTATTGATGAGTCATTAGAGTCCCCTACAGACACTTTCCTAAGTTCGGGCGAAACGTTGTAGATGCCGTATGGTATTATGGCAGGGTTCGGAAAATGCACGTGCGTTTTCACACGTGTTATTTTTCGGGCAGATAATACTGGTAGGCTTTGGTTTAAGTCGGATCCCAGTATTATACTGTGTAGATATAATATCTTTGTCTCAGTTGCATTTGTATTCGGTCGTAATACAAATGCGGGTATATTTATACTGTTACGGGGTTATCATGAAATTCGTTTCAGGATCACTTTTGGAAGTTGCCAGTTTCCAGTTTTCTATCACCCGTATTTAACATTCGGTTAAATTCGGATTTATCTTTTCTTCTTTGGGTGAGTCATGGTTCTAGAAGATTCTAGAAATGGTGACTAGGATTAGTGACTCATCATGGCATTAATTATTTGGTGACTAGGTTTTCATGACTCATTCTTGCATTAATTACATTAGTGAGGTGTTTAATTTGAGTCACCATTTGCATTAATGGTTTTTGGTAATGCTTAAGATATTTCTCCTTGATCTTTTGCCTTATGATTACCACCCCTTGCTCCTACACTCACCTCCCCCCTCTCCTTTATATGGCCGGCCCCTCTTGTGGGATTGGTGATGGTTATTTCCTTTGAAAAGATTATGATAGTTTAGAGTATGGAAATATGATAGCTCAATTTCCAATTAACCGATTCCAAATGGCAACTTCATTAACCGTTCGTCCACAGCCTTGGACGTAACGAGACAAAGTATTCTACTCATTCTCTACATCAATCTTGGTCATCTCTTTTAGCAAACTTGATGATCGAGTTGCCTCGGTTCAGAGGCGGGAGCCCGTTTAAAGATCCGTCGACGTGGTGCCACCTGGACGACGAGACTGGAGATCGAGGAGATCGGATCAGCTGCAACAAAGCGTGGGATGATGGTTGAAGACTGAAGGACTCGGATCGTTCGGTATAACATTTCTACCCACTTTGTAGTTTGTTAGTTTAGCTTTAATGGCAGATCCGGGTTATAGTATGCGATAGCGCCAGTTTATAAAAGTTTTTGTTCCGCATATTGGCGTCTAAAAGACGGTCGGTGCGCTACCGTAGACTTACAGTGGTATCAGAGCCTCACCATTAAGCTTTACTAACTTGTGCTAACGCGTTTAAAAGATCGATTGAACGGAATTTCCGAAACTACATTTTTCTGTACAAAAGTTTCTGTCGATTTTAAATCAGGTCTAAAAATTATTTTGAGCACTTCAGAAAACAGAGCGGGCTTTTTGAAGCAAACTGTACAAATTTGGTCACGTGATCCCATATAACAGCCGCGGATCCACGGTCAAACCTAGGGTTTGACCGCGCATCCGCGGCCGTTTAGTGGGAACAGTGCTCCAAAATTGTACAGGGGCTTCTACACAGTAAATTGTGGTTTTTGGTAGTATTCTTTTGGGCCCAGATTTTATTATTGTACAGCTGTCGTACGTGGGGCCCACTTCGGGAAATTTTGTCGATCGAAATTTAAACGTGTTAGTTTACAGTATTTACATTATTTCTCCGACCGGAAATGTCATTTGATCGGTAAACCGCGTCTGATTGCTATAGTTCTTTTAGACGGGTTTGCGAACGTGACATTCGCGTTGATGTTCTGTGTTATGCTGTGATGTTGCGGATTTGTCGTGGTGGATAGCAGTGTGCAATGGTAGTGCTGTTTGGATTTATTTGTACATTTGATATTGCGGGGCGAGCGTCCGACTTGTGGACTGCCGTCACTGCCTATTTGTATAATATTCTTTTGGGGCACGACCGGGCTGAGGTCGATGTACCCGTTGTATATTTTTCTTTTATGTACTAGGATTACCCCGCGACGGAGTGCACGGATAGCCGGGTTCTGGAGGGCAACGGGTCTGTATCTCATGGCTTTGAGAGGCAAAGGGACCTCACTTTAGATTTGGCAGAGTATTCGCCGCACTCATAGGGGGTACAGGTTTACCCAAGGAGGGGTGCTCAATTTACCGGATTCCGTGAAGTGTCGGGTGTTCCATTCACTATGTTGTGGGGACTACCTCGCTTCAGGTTTTGGCGGGTAACTTGCCGCACCCGTAGGGGTATAGGTTTCATTGCACAGGCTATCCACACGACCAGGGGAACGTCGGGTTTCAGCAGCGGCTCTGTGAAACCCGGGGATCCCAGATTATCTGTATTGTTCTGTGATGCTTATTACGTTTCTATCATGTTGCATATTATCACGCCTGGAGCGATTATAGTATATTGGTATATATACTATTAGATGTTGTATATGTTTTACACCCGCGCTAGTCCAGCCCCCGCTCTGTCGTTAGTTAAGTAACCTAACGGGTGATGACGGGACCCAGTGACGAATGCGGATGGCATATACGTACATTTTATTTTCGTTCTTTTCTGGTGTGATTGATTGATGGGACTGCATTGATTCTTATCAATGCAAGGATAAAACAAACCTATATTTGATGTTGTTGGAACAAATTTTAAAAGGAGTTATTACAAAGACGTTTCCTTTTGTTATGCATAGCGGTATTCAGTTAGAATATCATGCACCTCATTCCACGAGGCAAGGGCCGAGATCCCTCACCGGGAGTGACCTCTTGGGCAGAAGTTTACGTCAGGGTAGTAACTTCAATATAGTCGATTACAAGTTGCTTTGCATCGCGGTATTCAGTTGGAATATCCTGCACCTCATTCTACGAGGAAAGAGCCAAGACCCCTTCACCGGGAGTGACTTCTTTAGCAAAAGGTTTTCGCCACTATATTTTTTATAAAAAGCTATCATGTTCCTTCAACGAGATCAAGCTGATTACGTTAAAGGTTTTTCGCCAAAAACCAGCTGTAATCCTCCGTCATTTCTTATCGATGGTCAGTAGTATTCAAGCTATGTTTGTTGGCCTACGTCAAGGCATAGTGTTTGGTAGCTGCTGGGTATTCATTTGTTGCATAGATAGATGCATTAGTTTAGGACAGACATACAGCCTTGTTGGCCTATGTCAAGGGCATGTACGATGACCTAAATTAATCAGGACAACGACGGGTAGAACTTGACATGTGGCTTATGATTTGTTGGCCTACGTCAAGGTCATAAGAGCATGGGATAAAAATTACATCGGGAGTTTCAAACATACAGGAAACTTTCCAGACTTGAGCATACCTTCTGGAGTATGATGACATGAGTGGATTCCTTCACGTTATCATGCGATGAGAGTTGGATCCCGATTCCCACTGATGAGTTAGTTTACTCTTCAGGTGATCCCGACTAATTCTTCTTTCAGGTTGGAAGGAGAATTTGAGATTACAGTGGGAGGTTTCCTAATTAGATAAAGTGATAACCATTCTGATCTAGGTTAGAGTGCACGCAGAGTGTTTCTTTTCTCTCTCTTTGGCAGCGACCTTTGACCGACCCTAGACTATAACTCAGTGACCAAGTTGACCGAACCTTCTTAATATACTGGCTTTTGGATTGTCTATAGTTGCATAAGTCATTGCCACTCCTTCTTTTACCCTTTGTATTTCTCAGAACAACCCGTATTACTACGGACATCCACTTCCATTGGATATATCCATCGTATGGTTATATACGAACTCAGACGGATTTCTTCGAGGATGGATCTAGGTTCAGGAGAAATAGAATTATTTTATTCAGTTGTCTTCTATTATCACCTTCTCTCAGGTTGCGAGGGCTCCTTGGTTTAGGAGAGTACAGCTATTACGCTTATTGGATAGTGTTATTCCAAACCATAGGCAGGTGCTGAAAGGTAAGGAATGAAGAAAACCAATTAGCCTAAGTAGGGTGTGCAGAAGGTAATATGTAAAGACAAATAAAGGAATTAGAAAGAGGGCAAAGTAAATTGCGACTACTAACATTCATGACCAAACCACGTATTTCATAGCCACTCCTACTTCACCTTTAATTTCTCCAGAACAACCCGTATCACTACGAACATCCAATTCCATTGGATAAATCCATCGTATGATTATATACGAACTCGAAGGATATTTTTTCGAGGATGGATTCTGGTTCAGGAGAAAAAGGAATAAGGTTTATTCAGTTTTCTTTTATCATCACCTTCTCTCAAGTTGCGAGTTCTTCTAGGATTAGGAGAGTACACCTATTATGCTTACTGGATAGTCTTCTTCTAAACCATAGGCAGGTGCCGAACGGTAGGGAAGGAAGAAAACCATTTAGCCTAATGATGGTGTACAGAAGGTAACGAATAAAGACAAATAAAGGGAATTGGAAAGATGGAAGGGAAATATACGGTTAAAGTCATGATTTGGATTATGGAAGAGGCATTACTAAAGAATACCAGGATACCCCTACGAAACATTTTATTGTTTCAGTGCATTGTTAATGGAAAACTGATTTCCCGATTAGATACTTACTCCAGGGTATGTATTTACCAGGTATGATTCTCACATCTGTATGGATTTTACAGATGTTGAGTAGGAGCAAGTTATTGGAAATTAGGTGATCATCCTCATTATATCGGAATTCGTTGTAATTGGTGATATTTGAGGAAATCACCTGGGTACAGTTTTCAACCTACGACGCACAAGGTTTTGAGTTATTCAACTCAGCAGACTTACACAAAGTATTGAATGTTGTCCGGTGTCCGTCAGGACAAAGGGGTTGGTCCTCGTACTATATTCTATTTACTTGTGACTTCTCTAGTTTTTAGACAAGTGTTTCGTAGAAATACAATGTCTATGAATTGAGAAGTTGTGGGTGTAGGAATAAAGTAGAGAACCATGTGTCGCAAGAATCGGGATTCTTCAAAGAAATCGAAGATGTAGATTCTTATGATTGGTATTCAGATGATAGTGATAGTTTTGAGAAACTTGTTTCTCTTTCAGGTTACTCATAATTGGATGTATTCCTAAGTTGAGTAATGCTGATTAGCCTCTCTCTATTAAGTTGATATGTACTGGAGATAGCTACATGATTTGAATCTGGTTCTAATTAAATAAGTGCCAAAGTTTCTATATTGGATATAGAATGCTTCATATCTTAACGATATTAAGGTAAGGGGAGTTGTCAAGCTTATACTTAAATCAGACACTGGATAACTCAAGGCACGTTTCTGTAATGGCAGTTTGTGGGTTGACCCTAGCTTTGACGAGGGTTGATTTTCTACCATCTGGGAGATCAATAGTGATATTGTTCTTGACTCGCCACAGTTTTAATAAAATGGAATTTTTTTTCAGAAAACAGTAGTGGGAGTATGGTAGAACTGGAAGTGATTCCAGAACCGCAAACGATTACAGAAAATTTAATAGGACCTATATATTCAATCAAGTTTGACATTCCATTAGCCACTCCGCAGATATGGTGGGTAACCTCAGACACCCGAGAGGTACTCCGGTAGCCTCAAGGAAGGTGACAGGGAGGTTCTTGTTTACCCAGACTTGACACTACTGTTGTTCCGGAATATGAGACCCGGCAGGAGGATATGTATAGCGTCGTTCTAAACTAGTTTTAGAAGTGTACGTATATATTATTCAGCCAGAGGGTTGTCGTAGTCAGTGGGAGCAGCGGAAGCATAGTGGGCAAGTAGCTTATGTCTATTTATAGACTTGAGAAATTATAGCGGAGATAGATCATCTAATTTTGATGTGACAGTCATGGATTTGACTTCATCAGAATAGGGGATGGATCTGTTAAGAAGGTAGTAGGGTGTGATGTCTTGGTATTTGGATGACATATACAGAGTAGGAAGTAAAATTCATATACTACGATCGGTTGTACTGTGGTCGTCACACAGTTGTTTCTCCACAAAGGATATAGATATAATATCTGACATTCTGGTTACTAGATCTATGGTATTAGATCTAGATTTGGGTAGTTTCCCAATGTGGGTACTTTGACAGTATTCTAATAGTATTTTAGAATAGTTGACTCCTGGCATGGTGGTGTACCTGCAGGTGATGGAGTCACCCTCTCTAAAGGTGTCTTACAAACTAAAGGGGAGAGGGACGTACATGATTGACAGATCACTTGCTTAGGAAATTGAGTCAATCGTGAGATGTCAAGTAACACACCAGATGTCGTTTTTGCACTAGATGCGATAAGTTTATATTAATCCAATCCTGAAGAAACATACAGAAGCAGTTTTAGAACATAAGTGAATGTTCTACGGATTTGATGATGGCATCTTCCTTCAGGAGACGGTTATCATTCCAGGCTTCAAAGGTGACATGTATGACAGAGTGATTGTCTGAGTTATAGTTTTCCCTCAGACGAGGGATGGTATTATGGAGTACGGTAGAGGCAGAGGGAATTTCCGGTAGAGGATACTGTGGGAGGCATAGTGCTGGATACTGATTAGGTTCAGTTATCAATACAGTCTAAGAAGTTTGGATTTGGAGTTCATTTATGAACTAGGTCCCATGAGATATCCAGACATATTCTAAGACACCTATTACTCAATTCGGGAGACGGTTTTCTCCGCGAACTTGAGATGAAGAGAGACATAGAAAGAAACATCGGGGCGGACCCACTCACTGAGGCTATTTCTCGAACACAACAGTTTTACAAACGGGCTTTATGAAACTGATTAGTAGAGGAGTTGGATGTTCGGTATCACACGGGCTGTGAGTATGCGACATCGCAATAATTAGCCTTAAGTGCAAGTGGGAGATTGTTGGATATAGTGCCCTCAAAGTCAATTATTGGATCGTAGGTACGTGATTGCAATGATTGAGGGAGGACCTATACCGATAGAACAGTCTTACTCGAGATGATAGTAGGCTATCTGGTTTGTATTTATCATCATGTAGATGTTGATAGAGCCCATAGGATTCTTGCTTGACTACCAGCAGTATGATGGCGATCATATATGTGGGAGCTGGGGTCTATAAGCACATCCTTAAAGTGTCCCTAGTCGTGGGAGTTTCGAGACAGGGCATCGATACTCCGGAGTAGACTAGTGTATACAGTCAAGACCCCGACGAGGGGCGGTGGCCGGTCTCACAAGCCACTGGTGTCAGTTGGTTCACCTAAGATGTATACAGGTGCTCATTGGGTTATGAGTACACCGGACAGGACTCGCCGGGAACTTGCTGGTTGGTATTATACCTAGCGTCAGATAGCAGTTCCCTGGTGACATGTGTACAGGTTAGTTCATCGACCTGAGGTCGTCATTTGTCTCGTGTGAGTTCCCACTGTGCTTTGAATTATACCCTACCACGGGACAAAGGAGTCGTGCAAACAGGTATATTTTGGGTACAGTCCTGAGCCATGTGGAGGTAGTGAGCAGATCATCGGGGATTCGTCTCTCCCGGTATTGGGGGTGAGATCGCGCGGTGTTTAGGAGAGCCATTACACGAAATCCCTGGCCAGGGTAATCTAGATTTACTGGAAGGTATTCCAGTAGTATCTCAGGGTGTTATGGGCTGCTCTCTGACACGACTTATACAGCTATTGGGGGTCTGACGTTTACCGGCCCCCTAGGCCTAATATGCGATACTCATAGACGAATGGACCGGACTGTACGAATATTGTCACTGTCAGGCTCAGTAGGGTTTCTAGATGAGTTCGCTCATCAGCTTCCCTTCCAATCAATACATAGGCAACCGTTACGTACAGCTTGTACCTCTGACGTGCTAGTGGTTATACCCAGTGCTAGTGTATTGATGAGTCATTAGAGTCCCCCACAGACACTTTCCCAAGTTCGGGCGAAACGTTGTAGATGCCGTATGGTATTATGGCAGGGTTCGGAAAATATACGTGTGTTTTCGCACGTGTCATTTTTCGGGCAGATAATACTGGTAGGCTTTGGTTTAAGCTGGATCCCAGTATTATACTGTGTAGATATAATATCTTTGTCTCAGTTGCATTTGTATACGGTCGTAAGAGTAGTGAGTAGGTTTCAAGCTGATCCTGGAGAGAGTCACTGGACAGCAGTGAAGAGCATTCTCAAGTACTTACGAAGGACTAAAGAGATGCTCTTGGTATATGGTAACGGAGAACTCTAAGTGGAGTCCTTTACCGATTCGAGCTTCCAGAGTGATAAGGACGACTCTAAGTCGCACTCGGGATTTGTCTTTACCCTTTACGGAGGGGCGGTTAGCTGGAAGAGTTCCAAGCAGGAAACCGTGGCAGACTCGACGTTGGAGGCTCAATACATCGCTGCCAACGATGCTGCCAAAGAGGCTGTCTGGATCAAGAAGTTCATTACTGAACTTGGAGTGGTTCCATCCAATGAGCATCCAATACCTTTGTATTGTGATAACAATGGAGCGGTGGCTTTGTCCAAGGAACCCAGACCCCATCAGCGATCCAGGCATATTCTGAGGCGGTATCACCTGATCCGGGAGATAGTAGATCGCCGGGAGATCGAGGTCAGGAGGGTTGACACGAAGAACAACACTGCGGATCCACTCACGAAGGCCATTCCCCAGATACAGTTTGAGAGACTCTTCGCGATGCTTGGTATGCGATACGACAGCAGCTGGCCCTAGTGCAAGTAGGAGATTGTTAGTTTTATGTATGCCCTAGAGGCCAGTATTGTACAGATGATGTATATTATATTGGATGCTTGGACATATATAGAGAGGACTTTCTTGCTCGATATGATAGTATGCTATCTGGTTGCTCTTTATCTTAACATGTATACTTGTCTCTTGATACTGTCTTATAGTTACATGTTGGTAAAGCCCTTAGGATGTGTACTTGACTACCAGGACTATGATGCAGATCATACTAGTGGGGCTATGGTAGTCCATAAGTTCATCCTTTAATGTTCCTAGTCGTGGGTGTAACGAGACAGGACATCGATATACCAGAGTAGACTAGCGTATACGCTTCTCGACCCATGAGATGGGCGATCGACGATTCCATATCCATTGGTGTTTGACATCCGAGATGGTATACAGGTGCTCAGTGGAGACTGGGTATACTGGACGGACTCGCCGAGAACTCCCAGATGGTATTATACCTCACGTCAGATGGCAGTTCTCTGGTGACACTTGTGCAGGTTAGTCTGTAGACCCGAGATCGTCATAGAGTCTTGTGTGATTCCCACTGTGCTTTGATTTCCATCTTACCACGTCCAAGAGGGCGTGCAAAACGGTGGTTTTTGGGTACAGTCCAGAGTCACATGGAGGCAATGAGCGATAGGAGGGGTTTCGTCTCTCCCGGTATTAGAGGTTTATGTTGCGTTGTGCTCGATTGGCCATAACAGGGAAGTCCCTGGCTAGGGCTGATTTAGAGATTTACTGGTAAGTGTTACCGGTAGATTCTCGACCCGTTATGAGCCTCACATCTGCACGACTTATCGGTTATTGGGGTCTGACGTTTACCACCCATAGACTTGATATGCGATATATCAAACGAGGAGACCGGACTGTACAGCAAGTGTTACTGTTAGGCTTTTACAGGAGTTGGAGCGGGCTTACTTGCTGATCTTCTGATCTCTCAATACCCGAGTAGCCGTTACGTCCAGCTAGTACCGCTGACGGCTTATGGGTGTTTGATGTGATCATCACCTACTGTCGGCGTATTGACGAGTCTTTAGAGTCCTACATAGAGGTTTTACTGGCTCAGGCAAAACGAAATAGGAGCGCAAATATGATATGTGCGGGACCAAGAATAATGCGTGTATGTGATATTATATTCTATTCTCACGACTTTTTGTATCGGTCGGTTATATGTGATATAGCCGGGTTATCGAATCAAGTGTTGATTCGATAAGTCGATGCATTGGATGTTAGTCGGTTATATGAGATATAACCAGATTATTAAGTCAAGTGTTGATTTAATAATTTAGTGTATAATTGTATATTTGATATACTAATTTACATTAACTAACATTTGTTCACTTAAGGATTTTTCTCACATGAGCACAACTTTAATATATATGTGATATATATTAAAATGTATTTTCTTTTTGTATCATGGTTGTTGATACATCATTCATGGGTGTACAAGACATACACCATTCTATTTTAAATGGTGGTTTATAATTATTTAAGGTTATTACAAATTAGTGGATCTTTTGTCACAAGCATGAAGCTTGTAGAAGCTTGTGGATGCTTTGACAAAGTCCACTAACTTTGTTTTACTTTTTTATTAACCTAACCATTTTGGATTAGCTATGGTTATGTCTCTACATGAGTTAGTATATGATACTCACTCACCCATGGTTAGCTCTCTTGACTTGATCATTATCCTCATCTTTTCTTTGGTTCATCTTCTTCTTCTTTGAGCAAAAGAAAAGCTTGCTAGGGTTTTCAAAATAGAGTGATGGATTGTGAGAAAACAAATTCTAAAGAGAACCCACTTCTATTTCTCCATCCTCTACTAGACTAGCACTTTAGTTTAGGGTGTTTGCTTCACTAATTCTCTAGATTAGTAGAGTAGTAGCTTGAGTTGGTATTCCCTCGACGTAGATCATCTTCGGCCTCGAAGACTTCAAGCAAAGACGCTTCTTTCGCTTCGTGAAGCCATGCAAGAGCCCAGGAGAACCATGATCGCGGCGAAGGGACTACAACAAGGAGCTTTAGAAGTGAAGGACCGATCTACAAAGGTTGTATTTCGTATTCACTTAGTCGTAAATGATATTTACTTGCATGTGAAACCCTAATAATCTAGCAAAGATCTTGTTTAGGGTTGTTCGGCACGGCTAAAATTTTAATCGGGCATGGTTGATGCCTTGTAGAACCTTCTTAGAGTGCCTAGTAACCCTACAACGGGTACACCGGACAGGACTCGCAAGGAACTGTTGGTTGGTATTATACCCGTCGTCAGTTAACAGTTCCTAGGTGACATGAGTACAGCATAGTCCGCAGACTTGACACTGCTGCTTCGCCTCGAGTGTGTTCCCACTGTTCATAGATTTCTACCCTACCACGGCTCAAAGGAGTCGTGCAAACAGGTAGCAGTTGGGTGCAGTCCCGAAGCACTTGGAGGTAGTGGCGGTTAGACAGGATTCGTCTCTCCCGGTATTGGGAGTTGATATCGCGCTATGTCTGGAGAGCCATTAGGCAAAGTCCCTGGCCAGGGTAAGCGAGATTTACTGGTAGGTTTTCCAGTAGCTTCTCAAGGTGTAATGGGCTTCACTCCGACACGACTTATACCGCTTTTAGGGGACTGACGCTTGCCGCCCCCCTAGGACCGATATGCGATAGTACTAGACGAACAGACCGGACTGTACGGAGATTATCATATCAGGCTCAGTAGGAGTTCGGATGGGTTTCCTCATCGGCCTTCTTATCGACATCTACCTGGGGACCGTTACGTACAGCTAGTGCAGCTTGCGGTCTGTGGTTAAACCCACTTCCAGCATAGTAGTCGAGTCTTTAGAGTCCCACACAGAGAGTTTCCCTGCTTCGGGCGAAACGATATAGAGGTCGTATGGTTTTACGACAGGGTTCGGACACGCACGTGCATTTATGCACGTACGATGTTCGGAAAGTTTATACTAGCAGGCTTTGGTTTAAGCCAGATTCTAGTATTGGATTATTGGATTTATACAGTCTCAGTATTTCCGTGTTTTCACGGATGGGAGGGGCATTCTCGTAATTAGTCGAGAAGCTTCTAGAAGATTGATGAGGTGGAGAGCTTAGGTGTTATATGCATTAAATGGATTTGTGACTCATTAGATGAATCATCCAAATGAGTTAATGAAGCATTTATTGCTTAATGACTTAAGGGGTGATTCATTACGTGTATTAAATGAAGCATGGTTGTTAATATCAAATAATAATTTTATTTGATATTATTTATGCTTCATGATATATCAAAAATGAGACATAATTCATTTCATTCTCACTTTCACATTCTCTCTCCTCAAGCTCTCTCTCTTCAAAGAACTGAAAGGTTCCTAGGCACTCTAGTAAGGTCTCATAAGGCATCGAACATGCCAATTTAAAATTTTTGGTGCCGAGAAACCCTACACTACGGATCTTAGACTAGATGTTTAGGCGAAATGATAAAGCTAGTTAACAAATTAACTAAAGGTCGGAAGCTACAACCTTTGTAGATCCGGATTTCCACCTCCTTAGCTCCACGTGGTCATGCCCTCGCTGTCCATCATGAATCCTCGACTCATTCGTCGGCTTCATCGGAATAATGTGCGGAATAGGTCGTCGGCTTTGTGTCAAAGACGATCTACGTCGAGGTTGCACTAGTTCAAGCTCCGACTTCACAAAGTTGTGAAACTTGTGAAGAGAACACCCAAAACAACTTGGCAAGAGGTAGAGGGTGAAGAAATAGGAGGTGGGTTCACTTTAGATTTGGAATTCTCTCACTAGAACTCAAGTTGCCATTGGAGTAGCAAGCTTGAAGAAGAAGAAGAAGATGAAGAAGATGATGATAATGTTATGATAAGTAATTGAAATAAAAAGGAAAATCAATACTTATCATAAAGTAAACCATGGTTATGTGTAAAGAATTGACCAAGGTTAGATTAGTGGTTAGGGTTAAGGATGAAGACAAAAGGGATGACTTTGGTCAAAGTTTCATGAAGCTTCAATAAGCTTCATGAAGAAAAGAAACCCTTTTTGTTTTCTTTCACCTAATTAAATGAATAAATAATGAATAAATAATTAAGTGAATAATCAAAAAACCCTAACCCTTATCATAACCATGGTCCAATTCTTCACACAAAGCCAAGTTATTATGCATCATCAATCATGATACAAACAAGTGTACACAAAACATATCACATATACAATGTGCACACCAAGTGAGAAAAATCCGTTTAAAGTGAACCAATACTAGTTAATGCAAAGAAATATATCAAATATATAATTATATATTAAATCATTAAATCAACATTTGATTCAATGATCCGGTCATGTCGCACATAACCGACTAGTATTCAATGTATCGATTTATCGAATCAATGATTCGATAACTAGGTCATATCGAATATAACCAATCGAAAACATTTATCGTGAGAATGAAATGCTGTATCACATACACGCATTATTCTCGGTCCTGCACACATCTCATATGCGCTCCTATTTCGTTTCGCTTGAACCAGGAAACCTCTGTGTAGGACTCTAAAGACTCGTCAATACGCCGGTAGCAGATGATGATCATATCAAGCACCCACAAGCCGCAAGCGGTCTGCTAAACGTAACGGCCACCCGGGTATTGAGCGATCAGAAGATCGACGAGCTAGCCCGCTCACACTCCTGCGAATCCGACCAGTAACACTTACCGTATAGTCCGGTCTCTTCGTCTGATACGTCGCATATCAAGTCTAGGGGTGGTATACGTCAGACCCCAATAACCGATAAGTCGTGCCGATGTGAGGCTCATAACGGGTCGAGAAACTACTGGTAACACTTACCAGCAAATCTCCGATCAGCCCTGGCCAGGGACTTCCCTGTTACTGCCAATCAAGCACAGCGCAACATCAACCCCCAATACCGGGAGAGACGAAACCCCTCCTATCGCTCATTGCCTCCATGTGACTCGGGACTGTATCCAAAGACCACCGTTTTGCACGCCCTCATGGACGTGGTAAGGTGGAGATCAAAGTATAGTGGGAATCACACAAGACTCTATGACGATCACGGGTCTACAGACTAACCTGTACAAGTGTCACATGAGAACTGCCATCTGACGTGAGGTATAATACCATCTGGGAGTTCTCGGCGAGTCCGTCCAGTGTACCCAGTCACCACTGAGCACCCGTACACCATCTCTGATGTCAAACACCAATGGATATGGGATCATCCATCGCCCATCTCATGGGTCGAGAAGCGTATACGCTAGTCTACTCTGGTATATCGATGCCCCGTCTCGATACACCCACGACTAGGGACCTTAAAGGATGTACTTATGGACTACCATGTCCCCACTAGTATGATCTGCATCATAGTCCAGGTAGTCAAGTACACATCCTAAGGGCTTTACCAACATGTAACTATAAGACAGTATAAAGAGACTAGTGTACATGTTAAGATAAAGAGTAACCAGATAGCATACTATCATATCGAGCAAGAAAGTCATCTCTATATATGTCCAAGCATCCAATATAATATACATCATCTGTACAATACTGGCCTCTAGGGCATACATACAACCAACAATCTCCTACTTGCACTAGGGCCAGCTGCTGTAGTATCGCATACAGAGCATCCTGAAGAGTCTCTCAAACTGTATCTGGGGAATGGCCTTCGTGAGTGGATCCGCCGTGTTGTTCTTCGTGTCAACTCTCCTGACCTCGATCTCCCGGCGATCAACTATCTCCCGGATCAGGTGATACCGCCTCAGAATATGCCTGGACCGCTGATGGGACCTGGGTTCCTTGGCCAAAGCCACCGCTCCATTGTTATCGCAATACAAAGGTATTGGACGCTCAATGGATGGAACCACACCAAGTTCAGTAATGAACTTCTTGATCCAGACAGCCTCTTTGGCAGCATCGTTGGCAGCGATGTATTCAGCATCCATCGTCGAGTCTGCCACGGTTTCCTGCTTGGAACTCTTCCAGCTAACCGCCCCTCCGTAAAGGGTAAAGACAAAGCCCGACTGCGACCTAGAGTCGTCCTTATCACTCTGGAAGCTCGAATCGGTAAAGGACTCCACTTGGAGTTCTCCATTACCATACACCAAGAACATATCTCTAGTCCTTCGTAAGTACTTGAGAATGCTCTTCACAGCTGTCCAGTGACTCTCTCCAGGATCAGCTTGATACCTGCTCACTATACTTAGTGAGTATGCTACATCGGGTCTGGTACATAGCATCGCATACATGATAGAGCCTACTGCCGAAGCATAGGGTATCCCTTGCATGCGAGCTCTCTCCAAATCAGTCTTGGGAGACATCTCTTTGGAGAGAGTGACTCCAGAGATCGTGGGCATGTTTCCACGCTTGGACTCTTCCATACTAAACCTCTTTAGTATGGTGTCAATGTACCTGGATTGGGACAATCCCAAAATCCGTTTGGATCTATCTCTATAGATCCTGATTCCCGATATGCAGGAGGCATCACCAAGATCTTTCATTGAGAATCTTTGTGATAAGAAGAGCTTGACCAATTGCAGCATAGGAATATCATTTCCTATCAAGAGTATGTCGTCCACGTACAATACGAGGAAGACAATCTTACTCTCTGCCACCTTCCTGTAGATACAAGGTTCATCTGGATTTTTGACGAAATCAAACTCTTTGATAACGACGTCAAAGCAGATGTTCCAACTCCGCGATGCTTGCTTTAATCCATAAATGGATTTAAGCAGCTTGCACACCTTCCCGCTGCTCCCACTGTCTACGAAGCCCTCTGGCTGAGTCATGTACACGCACTCTTCTAAATCACCATTTAGAAAGGCGGTCTTAACATCCATTTGCCAGATTTCGTAATCATGATAAGCAGCGATGGCAAGCATGATCCGGATGGATTTAAGCATAGCCACTGGAGAAAAGGTCTCGTCATAGTCCACACCTGGTCTTTGACGAAAACCCTTTGCCACAAGTATAGCTTTGAAAGTCTCCACTTTCCCATCTACACCAAGTTTCTTCTTGAAGATCCACTTGCTCCCAATGGGTTTTACCCCTTCAGGAGCAACTTCCAAAGTCCATACTTTGTTGGTGTACATGGAATCCATCTCAGACCGCATAGCATCCAGCCATTTCACTGAGTCCCCACTCGTGATGGCCTGCTCGAAGCTAGTTGGGTCATCATCCTCCATGATGCAATCCTCGCTACCTCCATCCATGAGAAAACCGTAGTATCTCTCAGGTTGGCGAGGAACCCTACTAGATCGGCGGAGAGGCTGAGGTTCGTCGGGAGCTACTGAATCCTCTGGTTCCACTAAATCTTCAGTTTGAGTTTGTGTAGCCGGAATTTCTTCCAGTTCTACCTCACCGCCACTAATTTCTTTTGCAAGAAATTCCTTTTCCAAAAAGGTGGCATGTCGAGAAACAAACACTTTTTGTTCCTCTGTATGGTAGAAAAGATATCCATGTGAATGTTTGGGATATCCCACAAACTTACATAGAACTGACCGTGCCTCGAGTTTGTCCGGATTTTGCCTTTTGACATAGGCCGGGCAACCCCATATCTTAACTCGTTTAAGACATGGTCTCTTCCCACTCCATATCTCATATGGTGTGGTAGGTACAGATTTAGATGGAACTTGATTCAATAGGTATGCTGCTGTCTCCAGCACATAACCCCAGAAGGAAATAGGTAACTCAGCTGTGCTCATCATAGAGCGCACCATATCTAATAGGGTGCGGTTCCTCCGTTCTGATACACCGTTGTGCTGTGGTGTATATGGAGGAGTCAGCTGAGAGAGAATCCCATTCTCTTTTAGGAAGTCCAGGAATTCATTGCTCAAGTATTCCCCTCCTCGATCAGATCGTAGGATTTTAATACTTTTTCCGGTTTGGTTCTCAACTTCTTGTTTATATTCCCTAAATTTCTCAAAAGCTTCTGATTTGTGTTTCATCAGGAACACATACCCGAACCTAGAGAGATCGTTAGTGAATGTAATGAAGTACGAAGAACCATCCCTGGCATGTGTAGACATGGGACCGCATACATCACTATGTATCAGTCCCAAGAGTTCGGTAACTCTTTCTCCGTGTCCCGTAAACGGAGTTTTGGTCATCTTGCCTTTGAGACATGACCGGCAAGTGTCATAAGATGAAAATTCAAACGGATTTAAATATCCATCTTTATGCAACTTAGCTAGTCGTGTCATATTGATGTGACCCAGTCTACAATGCCACAAGAAGGATTCGTTCAGTTCTGAACTCTTCCTCTTGTGTGTGTTTGTTTTGCTCAGAACTGTTGATTGATTTAGAACATAAATGCCATTGCATAACGTGCCTGATCCAACCAACTTTTGGTTAGGGAAAATGTTCATAACATTGTCCTGTAATACAAAATTATATCCCTCTTTACTTAATAAAGAAACCGATATAATGTTGCATATCAGGTTCGGCATGTAATAGAATTCGTTCAGAACCAATGTATTACCAGTTGGTAATACAAGGTGATATTCCCCGACAGTCATAGCTGCAACAATTGCACCATTTCCAACTCTAATGTCTTTATCACCTTCTCCAAGTTCTCTACCTTTCCTTAGCCCATGTAACTGATTACATATATGGGATCCTGACCCGGTATCCAATACCCAGGACGTAGAGCAAATAGAGAAACAGTTCTCAGTAACGAACACACCCGAAGAAAATGCATCAACATGTACTTTCTTCATTCGGGTGGCATGGGAATCCTGGTATTCCCCTATATCCTGTTCATTCCTATAACTCTTATAAGAAAGAACGGAACCAACGTTCCCCAGCACAGTATAACATGCGGGTTCGGTCAATACATCCATATTATTATCTTGATTAAGGCATGAACTGGTCGCTACCTGGAGAGAGAGAGAAGAAAACACTTTAGCGTATGCTCGTGCAAGATCAGATTGGTTATTATCTTATCTAATCAGGATGGCTCCCACTGCTTTTTATCAAATCTTCCTCCAAACCCTAAAAGGAAAGACTAGCCGGGATTAATTACACACTACAAGTTCGCCAATCTTTCAGCCAGGCCAGTGTCGGTACTTTGAGGGAGGTCCCCCGTGCTTTCGCACGAACCTAATTAATGTAAACCTCGTTTTCCCAAAGGCGTAACCCCGTTGACACCTTTCTAGACACCTACTTGATCAGCTAATTGCAATGTGTAAAACTCTCCCAGGAGTAACTCTTACTCGCAGTGGGTATCGGGATCCAACTATCTCATAGAAGGTATGCAATCTCATTGCAAATTTCAACACTTGAAATTCCCGATAATATTTGCCCCTAGTGTCCTATGACCTTGACAAAGGCCAATAAATCACAGGATGCTAGTCAAGTTCAACCCGTCATTTCTTGATTGTATCAAACCCACCCGCACGACCCTTGACAAAGGCCAACAAGGCGTACGACTACCCTGAAACAATCTGCATCACATGCATAAACAGATAAGCACTATTCAGCTACCGCACACTACGCCTTGACAAAGGCCAACAAACGCAGCACGAATACTAAACAGTCTATATCTGAAATGACGGAGGGCTTCGTCAGGTTTTTCTGAAAACCTATTGCGTAATGAACTTGATATCGTTGTAGAATCAAATGAAGTTTTGAAATGGAGTAATTTTGAGGCTTTTCTAGTTTTGCTAAAGGAGTCACTCCCGGTGAAGGGATCTCGGTCCTTTCCTCATCGAATAAGGTGCGGGATATATCATATATATCGCTGTGCAAAGCAAAAACCGTAAAAGCAGTCAAAAGCAAACCGAGTGTGTAGCATCTGCCAGTTATTGCGAAAGGAGTCACTCCCGGTGAAGGGATCTCGGTCCTTTCCTCATCGAATAAGGTGCAGGGTATATCATATATACCGCTATGCAAAGCAAGAACTGTAGCTACTGTTTTATTTTAAAATTCGATTCTACAACATCTTAGGTTTCTTATCTTTCATTAATCACATTAATGAAGTCCCATCATTTAAATACCTAAACATCACAGATAGATATGACGTACACTTATGCCATCCGCATTCGCCTCGATGTCCCCTCGTGCACCGTTAGGTTAGGTAACTAACGACAGAGCAGGGCAGGGCTAGCGCGGGTGTAAAACATAAGTAACGTCTATATAATATATCATATATACTATATACTATATCCATCACAGAATCACATCACAGATATCGCAGCAGAATAAACATATGAAATATTGGATATACTAGGACGTCCGTGTTTTCAATACGAGCCAGTATAAAACACGGATTCCACGGTCGTGATGAATAGCCAATCCCACACCCCTAGACCCCTACGAGAGCGGCAAGCAACCCTTCCAATTCTAGGGTTAGGAGACCCGGACTCGACTCCTCGAGTTGGTCTCCCACTGGACCCCAGAACCCGGTTACTTGTGCTCCCCTCCTTGGGTCTTTCCTAATGCGGAAAAGTAAATAATATACAAAAGGTGACATCTTCCGCTACCTGGAAGTGCCCCAAATAAAAGAATATTACATACAAGTTTTTACATGAATGAAAATGAAAAACACTCATCTCACATAAAAAACCCCGGCTATTCGAACACGACGATCCAATATAACATATCCAGCAACACATAACATCACATGTCATCAACGTAAGTAAGTATGCATACCCCAATTGTCGTTGACGTATAGCAACGAAACCGGCGATATGATCATACTACACTTACGGTCACAGAAAAGAAAGTGTAAAACTACAACAATTGGAATCCGCAACTTCACATGCCTAATCAAATGAAATACTTAGACATCACATGCCTAACAGATATAAATCCCGCATTTTAGTCTCATTATCGAAAACTCTTTTCAATTATCATATGGGACTAAACTGCTAAATTTATAACATTCATTCAGTTATCTCATAACTGTTTGTGAATTCCAATTATTGTATCACATTCCAGATAAACAGAAAATGTTAAACTTTCCGATCGAACAGTCGAATACCCAAGTTTTCCCGATACAGTCCAACACATGAAATGAGTCTAGCAACATTCAGTTCGTGTCTCAGTACCAACGGTCCAGCCGTAGAAGGGTCAAGCCAACGCCTCACATCTGGCACGCCGTACTGCCCCAAACCCGAAGGTTCAAAGGACAGTTCAAGACGGTCACATAATCGAGTTAAGGTTTGTTGTCTTCTAGAGGGACCATCGCGTTACTTGCACTACTTAGAACGTCGTTAAACTACGGAAAAATCAAACACTTGGAAATTTCCCGACAGGGGAAAAGTTGGGTATTTATATCCGGTCGAACTTTTTAACATATTCTATAAATTATCCGGAAAAACACAAAAGATGAAATTTGATACCCCGATCGAAACACCGAATCCCCAAAGCAACCCCAGAAAATTCAACTCTTGAATAATTATTAAAAATATCCAGAGAACACATCACTGTTAAATATAAATTACTGTACAAAAGTCAAAGCAAGGGAAGACCAAACGGCCGCGGAACCGCCGCACATGCCAAGCTCGTGCCGCGGTTCCGCGGTGGATTATTCGAACTAGGCCCCCGTATTTTACAGTAATTCATATAAAACCCTGCTTGATTTTCTGAATATTTTTAATGTTGAAAAACTCACTGTTTTCAAAAATGTACAGAGAGCATGGAAATTTTAGACTTTCGGGTTCGATCGGACTTCAAAATCCGTCGGGACTTCGCCTAAGGCTCTAGCTAGGCTCTGATACCAGTGAAAGGTTCCTAGGCACTCTAGTAAGGTCTCACAAGGTATCGAACATGCCAATTTAAAATTTTTGGTGCCGAAAAACCCTAGACTACGGATCTTAGACTAGATGTTTAGGAGAAATGATAAAGCTAGTTAACAAATTAACTAAAGGTCGGAAGCTACAACCTTTGTAGATCCGGATTTCCACCTCCTTAGCTCCACATGGTCATGCCCTCGCTGTCCATCATGAATCCTCGACTCATTCGTCGGCTTCATCGGAATAATGTGCGGAATAGGTCGTCGGCTTTGTGTCAAAGACGATCTACGTCGAGGTTGCACTAGTTCAAGCTCCGACTTCACAAAGTTGTGAAACTTGTGAAGAGAACACCCAAAACAACTTGGCAAGAGGTAGAGGGTGAAGAAATAGGAGGTGGGTTCACTTTAGATTTGGAATTCTCTCACTAGAACTCAAGTTGCCATTGGAGTAGCAAGCTTGAAGAAGAAGAAGAAGATGAAGAAGATGATGATAATGTTATGATAAGTAATTGAAATAAAAAGGAAAATCAATACTTATCATAAAGTAAACCATGGTTATGTGTAGAGAATTGACCAAGGTTAGATTAGTGGTTAGGGTTAAGGATGAAGACAAAAGGGATGACTTTGGTCAAAGTTTCATGAAGCTTCAATAAGCTTCATGAAGAAAAGAAACCCTTTTTGTTTTCTTTCACCTAATTAAATGAATAAATAATGGATAAATAATTAAGTGAATAATCAAAAACCCTAACCCTTATCATAACCATGGTCCAATTCTTCACACAAAGCCAAGTTATTATGCATCATCAATCATGATACAAACAAGTGTACACAAAACATATCACATATACAATGTGCACACCAAGTGAGAAAAATCCGTTTAAAGTGAACCAATACTAGTTAATGCAAAGAAATATATCAAATATATAATTATACATTAAATCATTAAATCAACATTTGATTCAATGATCCGGTCATGTCGCACATAACCGACTAGTATTCAATGTATCGATTTATCGAATCAATGATTCGATAACTAGGTCATATCGAATATAACCAATCGAAAACATTTATCGCGAGAATGAAATGCTGTATCACATACACGCATTATTCTCGGTCCTGCACACATCTCATATGCGCTCCTATTTCGTTTCGCTTGAACCAGGAAACCTCTGTGTAGGACTCTAAAGACTCGTCAATACGCCGGTAGCAGATGATGATCATATCAAGCACCCACAAGCCGCAAGCGGTCTGCTAAACGTAACGGCCACCTGGGTATTGAGCGATCAGAAGATCGACGAGCTAGCCCGCTCACACTCCTGCGAATCCGACCAGTAACACTTACCGTACAGTGCGGTCTCTTCGTCTGATACGTCGCATATCAAGTCTAGGGGTGGTATACGTCAGACCCCAATAACCGATAAGTCGTGCCGATGTGAGGCTCATAACGGGTCGAGAAACTACTGGTAACACTTACCAGCAAATCTCCGATCAGCCCTGGCCAGGGACTTCCCTGTTACGGCCAATCAAGCACAGCGCAACATCAACCGCCAATACCGGGAGAGACGAAACCCCTCCTATCGCTCATTGCCTCCATGTGACTCGGGACTGTACCCAAAGACCACCGTTTTGCACGCCCTCATGGACGTGGTAAGGTGGAGATCAAAGCATAGTGGGAATCACACAAGACTCTATGACGATCTCGGGTCTACAGACTAACCTGTACAAGTGTCACATGAGAACTGCCATCTGACATGAGGTATAATACCATCTGGGAGTTCTCGGCGAGTCCGTCCAGTGTACCTAGTCACCACTGAGCACCCGTACACCATCTCTGATGTCAAACACCAATGGATATGGGATCATCCATTGCCCATCTCATGGGTCGAGAAGCGTATACGCTAGTCTACTCTGGTATATCGATGCCCCGTCTCGATACACCCACGACTAGGGACCTTGAAAGATGTACTTATGGACTACCATGTCCCCACTAGTATGATCTGCATCATAGTCCAGGTAGTCAAGTACACATCCTAAGGGCTTTACCAACATGTAACTATAAGACAGTATAAAGAGACTAGTGTACATGTTAAGATAAAGAGTAACCAGATAGCATACTATCATGTCGAGCAAGAAAGTCATCTCTATATATGTCCAAGCATCCAATATAATATACATCATCTGTACAATACTGGCCTCTAGGGCATACATACAACCAACAAGATCTAACCCTAACCTCTCATGTGTTGAGATCCAAGGGTTAGCAAGACTAATAGATCCCTAATCCTCTTCTATATCCTCTAGGTTACTTTGATTAGCACTCATAGCAACCTAGTTACCTCAAGTGAGAGGTTAAAGCTTGGAGAAGTAGCTCTCGGGTGGATCTTCTATCACATCGAGGAGGCCGACGAGGAGGTGATCAAAGAGAACAAGAAGGACTTGATTCATTAGGTATAATCATCTTTCATAGTAGCTAATCCCTTCTATGTTGTTGTTGGTTAGGGTTTGGCAAAGATCCGTAAAGTTAGTCGATGTTAGTTTAAACAAAATGATTGTTTTACCTATTCCGCCTCCCTGCATCATGTGGGGTGTCTAACGTCGACATACAGTTCTTAGACCTAAGATTGCTATAGTGTCTTGTGTGTGTTCCCACTGTACTTTGATTACTACCCTACCACGGCTTTAAATAGCCGTGCAAACAGGTTTTAGTTGGATACAGTCCCGAAGCACTTGGAGGCGGTGAGCGGTCGAGGGAATTCGTCTCTCCCGGTATAGGGTGTTGATGTCGCACAGTGCACAGCTGGTTATGACCGTAAGTTCTTGGCCAAGGCAGTCAAGAATTACTGATAAGTGTTATCGGTATTTTCTCTAATGGTCCTCAGCTTAACGTCGGCATAACTTATCGAGTTATTGGGAGTCTGACGGTTTCCACCTCCTAGACCTGGTATGCGACAGTCTTAGACGAAAAGACCGGACTGTACGGTGAGTGTCGCTAATAGGCTCTAGTAGGGTACGGACGGGCTTGCTTGTCGACCGGATTTTCGTTCAATACATAAGTAAACGTTACGCACAGCTAGTGCCGTTGACATGCTTGTAGGTTAACCTGGTGGGGGATTGATCTGAAAGTGTTTTAGATCAATCGGATATGATCCTAACCTACCGCCAGCGTATTGTCGAGTCTTTAGAGTCCCACACAGAGGTTTTTTCGGTTCTATCGAAATGATATAGTGCACGTACGACGATATGTGTGGGGTCCAGTTAAACATGTGTATGTGATACTACATGTATTAATCAGAGGAATATTAATACTAGCCGGTTTATGATTGAACCGGGTCATTAAATCAAGTGTTGGTTTAATGATATTACTTATATATGATGGTGCATATATAAAATAGTATTAATTGTGACAATCTTTTTCTATCTCTAAGTGTAAGGTTACATGACACGTGCTTATGTACACACACACACACACACACACACACACATATATATATAGAGAATAATGTAGGAAAAAGGCCCTAGGAGGCTTTTTCGTTAGGTGGCATCAAAAAACTACACCCTCCACCATTTTATTCAATGATCGGCACCCATCATCATCATCTTTATCATCTAAGATGTGGATACACCAAATATCATGTGATTCCAACACCTTTTCACCGTAGATTTTGCAATGTAAAAAGTTCTATTGTCGGTAAACCGTTAAATTTGCACCCACTAAATCAACGGTGAAAAAATGATGGAGTCATGTGAAATTTGGTGTATCAACATCTTAGATGATAAAGATGATGACGAATGCCGATCGTCGAAAAAAATGGTGTAGGGTGGAATTTTTTGCGCCTCCTAACGAAAAAACCCTCCTAGGGTCTCTTTCCTCCATTATTCTCATATATATATATATATATATATATATATATATATATATTCCTTTTTCTCCCTTTTTATTTTTCTTTCTTGATTTATGCATGTCATATGCATTATGTGTAAGCTTGTGGGCTTACATTTGGTATGCTTGATTATATGTGTAGGATGAGAGAGGAATATGTGGTGATATGGCAATGGGGTTCTAGACTCTTGCTCACAAGACTTAGCCATTTGGGGTTTTTGATTTCTCTCTCATCCATTAAATAAAGAAATGAGAGGTAGAAAAGAGAAAAGAGAGAGAGCCAAAGAAAGTACACATTCAACTCTATATCATCTCTCATCTCATCTCTAGCAAAGATCAAATGAGAGTTTCTTCAATTTGATTGAAGATGGAGATGGAACCGGGGGCTTTGGCGTGGATCATCTTCGACAAAGCTGATCGGAGACCAAGCGCGATCCAGAGCGTCTCAGAGCTTAGCCGGAGTCCAAGAAGAGAAGGCCAATGCGCTACAAAGGTTGTAGCCATCTTTCTCTTAATTTAGTTTTTATTGTTTCCAAGTTATTGAGTCTATGGTTGATTCTAGGATTTGGGTGCTTGTGCTCTCTTTGCATTTTTTTTTCGTTTTTCCGCTTCCGTAAAGTTTTTAAAACCCGTCCAGCGAGTACGAGTAACCTTACAACACTATCATCTCGAGCAAGACTGATATATCCATATAGGTTCTCTTTCAATTACAGTAATTGTCATCCTGCAATTACAATAATTGCCTTGAAGGCATTATATCCAACAGATGGTAGTGGTGATGGTGATGGTGAAGGTGATGACGATTGTGACGGTGATGCAGTTTGTAGCAACGGTGATGGTGCTGGTGAATTTTCACCGGAACCAGTGAGAGAGAGTGTGTGTGAGAGATCTGGGAGAGATCTTAGAAAGAGAGACCATAGAGAGAGAGAGAGAGAAAGAGCTTACCAGAGAGAAGAGAGAGATCGAGCGAGCGAAAGAGAGAGAGAGAGCGAGATAAAAGAAACACATAGTCATGGGCAGTTACATTTTGGAGCGCAGTTGTGAATTGCGTCCCATTCAAAAATGTATGCGATTCAGTTTCAAACTGCGCCCCATACATTACAGCTGGGGCAGCAGCAGAAATGTATGGGATGCACTTTGAAGTGTGTCCCATACATTTCTGCTAGGGAGCCCCATACAAATGTATAGGACACACTTCCAAAGTGCGCCCTGTTGGATATGTATGCCATAGAGGCCTGTATTGTATAGGATACTAGACATGTATATGTACAGAAACAATCTTTGCTCGAAATGATAGTATGCTATCTGGTTTATCTTTATCATAATATGTGATGTGTTGATAAAGCCCTTAGGACTATGCTTGACTACCAGGATTATGATGAGATCATACTGGTGGGACCTGGGCAGTCTACAAGCATATCCTTCAATAGTTCATAGTCGATGGTATATCGAGACAGGGCATCGGTATTACCAGATTAGACTAGTGTGTACGTTTCTTGACCCTGGGGGCAATGATTGATTTCACAACCATTGATGTTTGACATCAAAGATTGTACACAGGTGCTCATTGGAGAATGGGTACACCGAACAGGACTCGCTGAGAACTCCTAGATGGTATATATACCTATTGTCAGATAGCAGTTCTCTAGTGATACATGTACAGGTTAGTCTGTAGACCCGAGATCGTCATAGCGTCTTGTGTGATTCCTATTGTACTTTAATTTCCTCCCTACCACGGCTCTACTGAGTCATGCAAACAGGTGGATTTTGGGTACAGCCCCGAATCATATGGAGACAGTGAGCGATAGGAGGGGTTTCGTCTCTCCCGGTATAGGGAGTTGATGTCGCGCTATGTTTGATCGGCTATAACACCTAAATCCCTGGCCAGGGTTCTCGAGGTTTACTGATAAGTGTTATCAGTAGTTTCTCAAACTGTTATGAGCCATAAATCAGCATGACTTATAAAGTTACTGGGGTCTGACATTTACCACCCCTAGACTTCATATGCGACGTATTAGACGAAGAGACCGGACTGTACGGTAAGTGTTGCTTGCAGGCTCGTAAGGGTTGTGATGGGTTCGCTCGTCGGCCACCTTTTCGTCAAGTACCTGGGTAGCCGTTACGCACAGCTAGTGCCGCTGACGTGCTTGTGGTTAAACCCACTGCCAGCGTACTGTCGAGTCTTTAAAGTCCCACACAGAGGGTTCTCTCGTTCAGGCGAAATATGTAGAGGCTGTAAGTTGTTATGGCAGCCGTAAGCTGTTACGGCAGGGTTTTTGATTTTATTCATGTAATTGTTACAGGAATAATAATCGGAAGAATAATACTGGTGGGATTTGGTTTAAGCCGGATACCGGTATTATATTATTGGATTAATGGTATTCGTACTTTTCGGAATTCGGATGCGGGTATACGGTATACGGTATACGGAGGAGGGGTATTTTTGTAATTGTTACAAGAATACCTTCTAGAAGGTGCCACCTCATAATGACATAATAATGACATCATTTATGAAAAATAAAATGAGGTGGAAATTAAAAGGTACAAGCATGATAAGGTTGTTGTTATGGAGTTACTATTGAAGCATGATACTAATTTATATAATGCATGCTTCAATTAATTCTCTTAGTGCTAAATTTTTTATTTATCATGCTTGAACACTTTCATTATGATAAACACTTAATCCTTCTCATCTCCTCCTTCTCATTCTTCTTATAAATAGCTTCACATGAGATGTGAATGTTAAGTGAATCAAGAGAAGATTAAGAGAAAGAAATGCTATAGATTTCTAGCTAATCCAATACATTCATCTCTACATAATCCTAGTGATCTATTCTAGCAAAATTGGTCTCTAGGTTAAACTCTTGTGAAGAGTTTCAAGCTTGCACGAAAACTCTCGGGTGGATCATCTAAGTCTTCGGTGGCCGGAGATTGAAAACGTCGGCAACATCTAAAGGAGCCGAGGAGTTCACAAAAAGAGGAGAAAGGAGCAAAGGAGTTGCATCAAAGAGAAGACCCGAAGGACCGTATCATCAAGGTGTAATCCCTAACATAGTAGATAAGATCTCTAGTTAGGGTATACTAGTTGTGGTTTAGACAAGATCTTCGGTTAAGTGCGTGTTGTATGCCAAGAAAATTTTTGTTCACCGCTTCCGCCGCGCCACAAGAGTTGTGGGAGCATGCAACATACACTAACATGGTATCAGAGCCTAACTAAACCACAATTAGATGTTAGCCAAAAGTTAGAAGCTCAATCGACAGTTTTTTCTCCCGAAAACTCGTTTTCTGCCCTTGCTGCTGTCAGTTTTTGAAAGTGCTCCAAAATTGATTTGACATATCTTAAAAATACAAGCAGGCTTTTATTAGAATACTGTAGAAATTTGCACTCATGACTCCACAAAAGAGGCGTGGATCCGCGGCCAAACCCATGGTTTGGCCGCTAATCCGCCGCCATTTTGGAGCCATGTTCACTCAGTTTTCTACAGTATTCATATAATGCAGAATTTGGGTTCCTGGGATATAAAGAATTTTAAAAAGATTTTTGTACAGGAACATGTCAAGTGTTGGCATGGTTTAAAATTATCGATCGAAATTCTAATAGTGTTTGGCTAATCGGGTTTTTCGTTTTTGTGATATGTGTTTGAAACGTCCGCTAATTGCTATATGACGATTAGTGGGGGTTGCACATATGGATATCATGAGATGGTATGTGTATATGAATGTGTTGGATCGTCGTGATGAATGGCCGGGGGGTGTGAAAAGAGCGTTTTTTCTTTTCTTTCATTCCATGTAATTTGTAAAAAGGCATGTAATATTGTTTTATGGATACATCTGGGATGAGGTTGTAGCCACCGTTTGTATAATTTCTTTTTACTGTTTTTGCTCCTAGGATAGACCCAAGGTGGGGTGCACAAACTATCGGGTTTTCAAAGTGTCGAGTGGCCTATTCAACTGTTGAGGGAGGTTACTACACTTCGGGAATTTGGCGGGTAGTTTGCCGCACCCGTAGGAGTCGGGGGGGGGGGTTTGGCTATTCATCACGACCGTGGAATCCGTCTTCCATTAAGGGCTTGAATGAAAAACGGAATTTCTAGTATATCCAATGCATTCATCTGTGATCTGAAATGGTTATATTTATATATATGAGATATATAATAAACGTTGCTTATGTTTTGCACCCGCACTAGTCCAGTCCCCGTTCTGCCGTTAGTTAAGTAACCTAACGGTGCATGACGGGACCCAGTGACGAATGCGGATGGCATAAGCGTACGTTCTATTTTTTCGTTTCTTTTCTGTGATGTTTAGGAAACGTAAATGATGGGACTACATTAATGTGATTAATGATAAGAGAAAGAAACCTAAAGATGTTGTAGAATCAAATTTTTTTTTAAGAAAAAGGGTAACTCTAGCTTTTGTTTTGCATAGCGGTATTCTTGAATATCCTGCACCTCATTCGATGAGGAAAGGGCCGAGATCCCTTCACCGGGAGTGACCCCTTTAGCAAAACTGGAAAATGTTACAAAGAACTCGATTTGATTTTGTAGTTGATCTAACTTTGCTTTGTATCGTGATATTTTCATATCCAGCACCTTATTCGATAAGGAAAGAGCCGAGATCCCTTCACCGGGAGTGACCTCTTTAGCAAAATTAGAAAGATACTACAAAACCATTCGATTTTTAAAAACTGGAGCTTAAACCACTCCTTCCCACTCGATTCTACAACGATATCAAGTTCAAAACGTTAAAGGTTTTCATAAAAACCATCCGTTGCCCTCTGCCATTTTAAGAAGCAGAGTACTTAGTATTCGTGCCACGTTTGTTGACCATAGTTAAGGCGTGGTGTACGGTAGCTTAGTGATGAATTCTTACAAAGCATTTGATGCGATCGATTAGGGCATTCTCATGACTTTGTTGACCATAGTTAAGGGTCATGTGGGTGGGTCTAAATCAATCACGAAATGGCGGGTTGAACTTGACTAGTACTTATGATTTGTTGACCATAGTTAAGGTCATAAGTCACTAGGGGTAAAAATCATATCGGGAATTTCAAGAGTTGAGATTTGCAATGAGATTGCATACCTTCTATATGATAGTTGGATCCCGATCCCACTGTGAGTAAAAGTTACTCCCGGGAGAATTTTGCACTTTTCGGTTAGCGAACTTGTAGATTGCAATTTATCCTGGCTAGTTTTCCTTTTAGGTTTGAAGGAAAATTTGATAAAAAACAGTGGGAGACAACAATTAGATAAGATTAATAACCAATCTAATTATGCAAGAGCAATCCCTGAATGACTTCTTTTCTATCTCCTAATAGCAGATACCAATGTCGGGACTTAAACTTTTATTAGACAAAAACAAACTCACTGGACCGAATTATAAAGATTGGCTAAGGAACGTGAATATTGCCCTGACATATGATAAGGTCGCATACGTCCTGACTACTCCAGCCCCTCCTAGCCCAGGCCCTGATTCTTCAGTTGCGGATAAAGAAATCCGCAAGAAATGGGATACAGACTGCGCAACAGCCAAGTGCCTCGCGCTAGCTTCTATGAATAATGAACATCAGAAGCAGCACGAGAAGATGGATGTCCAATCCATCTTTCTCCATACAGAGGAGTTGTATGGAGAGCAATCTCGTACTCTCCGATACGAGGCATCTCGAAAGTTGTTTCAGATGCGCATGGCTGCTGGCACGTCTGTAGGTGACCATGTATTGAAGATGATTGGACTTATCGAAGAACTTGAGGACCTGGGTTGGACCATGGAGAACGAGCAATATGTTGATATTGTTCTGCAGTCCCTTTCCCCTGCCTTTGCTCAATTCATTGTAAACTTCAACATGCACAAAATGGAGAAGTCTTTACCAGAACTCCTCAATATGTTGAGGAGTGCAGAGAGCACGCTAAAGGTAGCGAAAACTCCCGCTCTTATTGCTGGGCCATCTTCTTCCTCCATCCCGAAAGCCAAGGCCAAGGGAAAGAAGAAGAAGAAGAATCCCATCAAGCAGAGAGGCGGAGTGAAAAAGGCATCGGGAAGGGACAAGAAAGGGGCTGCTGCAACAGGTCGTGGGGAATGTTTCCACTGCCACCAGACTGGGCACTGGAAGAGAAACTGTGCTAAATACTTGGCCGACCTCCAGAAGAAGAAGCATGGTGATGCTTCCACTTCAGGTGTGTTTGTAACCGAAAACTGTTTTTCAATTAACTCTGCTTCCTGGGTATTAGATACTGGATCAGGATCTCATATCTGCAATTGTATGCAGGGGTTGAGAAATAGCAGGTTGTTGAAGAAAGGTGATCACACTCTCCGGGTTGGGAATGGTTCCTCAGTACATGCTACTGCAGTGGGAGAGTATCATCTTGGATTGCTGTCGGGTTCTATATTGGTTTTGAACCCATGTTATTTTGTACCGTCAATGTTATGTAATATTATATCTGTATCGTTGTTGGACAATGCTGGATATAATTTCGTATTACAATCTAATGTTATGAACATTAATCTTAATCAAGAGTTGATTGGGTATGGAACATTAAATAACGGGATATACATCCTAAATCAGCATACAGTTTTTCATATACAACACGGAAACAAAAGAAAGGTTTCAGACATAAATGAAGCTTTCATTTGGCATTGTAGACTAGGTCATATTAATGAAACAAGACTGACCAAGCTGCATAAAGATGGATATTTAAACTCGTTTGAATATAAATCTTATGCGACTTGCCAGTCTTGCATCAAAGGTAAAATGACCAAAACTCCGTTTACTGGACACGGAGAGAGAGCTACTGAACTCTTAGGCCTTATACATAGTGATGTATGTGGACCAATGTCTACACATGCTGCAGGTGGTTTTTCATACTTCATAACCTTCACTGATGATTTATCGAGATTCGGGCACGTGTTCTTATTGAAACATAAGTCCGAAGACTTTGAAAAGTTCAAGGAGTATAAATCTGAAGTAGAAAAACAAACAGGCTTAAGTATCAAGAAACTTCGATCGGATCGGGGAGGTGAGTATCTAAGCTCAGAGTTTCTAGATTTCCTAAAAGAGAATGGGATTCTCTCTCAGCTCACTCCTCCGTATACACCACAGCACAACGGTGTATCGGAAAGGAGGAATCGCACATTATTAGATATGGTACGATCTATGATGAGTGATGCTGAGCTACCAATATCATTTTGGGGGCACGCATTGGAGACTGCGATTTATCTATTGAATAGGGTTCCAACCAAAACCGTGTCTACCACTCCATATGAGATATGGTACGGGAAGAGACCATCTCTTAACAGAGTTAAGGTATGGGGTTGTCCGGCTTATGTGAAAAAGCAGAATCCAGACAAACTTGAGACACGATCGGTTTTGTGTAAATTTGTGGGATATCCAAAACACTCGTATGGATATCTATTCTACCACAAGGAGGAACAAAGGGTGTTTGTTTCTCAGTATGCCACATTTTTAGAAAATGAATTTTTTACAAATGATAATGTTGGCAATGCGGTAGAACTGGAAGAAGTTCCAGATGCACAAACCATTACTGATGATTTGATTGAACCTGAGGTTTCAATAGAACCTGACATACCTCAGCCACTCCGTAAATCTAGTAGAACTTCTCGCCCACCTGATAGATACTACGGTTTTCTAATTGACGGCGATAAAGAAGATTGCATCATGAATGATGATGACCCTACTAGTTTTCAGCAAGCTATCACGAGTAGTGACTCAGTGAAATGGTTGGATGCCATGAGATCCGAAATGGAATCCATGCACACCAACAAAGTATGGACTTTGGAGGCTGCACCTTCTGGCGTAAAACCCATAGGGTGCAAATGGATCTTTAAAAGAAAGATTGGTGTGGATGGTCAGGTGGAGACCTATAAAGCTAGGCTGGTAGCAAAAGGATTTCGTCAAAGACCAGGCTTGGACTATGATGAAACTTTTTCACCAGTCGCGATGCTCAAATCCATTCGGATCTTGCTTGCTATAGCTGCTTACTATGATTATGAGATCTGGCAGATGGATGTTAAAACGGCATTTCTAAATGGTAATTTAGAAGAATGCGTTTTTATGGATCAGCCAGAGGGCTTCATTGATAGTGGGAGCAGCGGAAAAGCATGCAGGCTGCTTAAATCCATCTATGGATTAAAGCAGGCATCACGGAGTTGGAACATCTGCTTTGATGATACAATCAAAGAGTTTGGTTTTATCAAAAATGTGGATGAACCATGTATTTATAAAAGGATTGTAGAGAGTATTGTTACATTCCTCGTATTGTACGTGGACGACATTCTCTTGATAGGAAATGATATTCCTATGCTACAATCGGTCAAACTATTCTTATCGCAGAGGTTCTCCATGAAAGACCTGGGCGATGCCTCGTACATTCTGGGGATAAAGATCTATAGAGATAGATCTAAGAAATTATTGGGATTGTCCCAATCGAGATACATTGACACCATACTAAAGAGGTTTAGTATGGAAGATTCCAAGAGGGGTAATTTACCCGCTTGTCATGGGATCACCCTCTCCAAAGAGATGTCTCCAAAGACTGATGAGGAGAGGGCTCGCATGAGCATTATACCCTATGCTTCGGCAGTAGGATCTATAATGTATGCGATGTTATGTACTCGCCCAGATGTAGCTTATGCACTAAGTGCAGTAAGCAGGTATCAATCCAACCCAGGGGAGAAACACTGGACTGCTGTGAAGAACATTCTAAAGTACTTGAGAAGAACTAAAGAAATGTTCTTGGTGTATGGTAACGGAAATCTCCAAATGGAGGGCTTTACCGACTCCAGCTTCCAGAGCGACAAGGATGATAGTAAGTCCATCTCAGGGTTTGTATTTACTCTAAATGGAGGGGCGGTATGTTGGAAGAGTTCCAAACAAGATACCGTTGCTGACTCCACGATGGAAGCTGAGTATATTGCTGCTAATGATGCCGCAAAAGAAGCGGTCTGGATGAGGAAGTTCATTTCAGAACTTCAAGTGGTTCCATCCATTGCTAATCCAATACCTCTGTATTACGATAACAATGGATCCATGGCTTTGGCAAAGGAACCGAGATCCCATCAGAAATCCAGACATATCTTGAGGCGATATCACCTCATCAGGGAGATAGTGGATCGCCAGGAAATCGAGGTACGGAGAGTAGACACGAAAGACAACACAGCAGATCCATTCACTAAGGCTATCCCTCAAGTACAGTTTGAGAAACTGTTTGAGCTGTTGGGCATGCGGTACGCCGGAAACTGGTTCTAGCTGGTACTTATTGCATTAATTACAGGCCTTAGTGCAAGTGGGAGATTGTTGGATATGTATGCCCTAGAGGCCTGTATTGTATCGGATACTAGACATGTATATGTACAGAAACAATCTTTGCTCGAAATGATAGTATGCTATCTGGTTTATCTTTATCATAATATGTGATGTGTTGATAAAGCCCTTAGGACTATGCTTGACTACCAGGATTATGATGAGATCATACTGGTGGGACCTGGGCAGTCTACAAGCATATCCTTCAATAGTTCCTAGTCGAGGGTATATCGAGACAGGGCATCGGTATTACCAGATTAGACTAGTGTGTACGTTTCTTGACCCTGGGGGCAATGATTGATTCCACAACCATTGATGTTTGACATCAAAGATTGTACACAGGTGCTCATTGGAGAATGGGTACACCGAACAGGACTCGCTGAGAACTCCTAGATGGTATATATACCTATTGTCAGATAGCAGTTCTCTAGTGATACTTGTACAGGTTAGTCTGTAGACCCGAGATCATCATAGGGTCTTATGTGATTCCCACTGTACTTTAATTTCCTCCCTACCACGGCTCTACTGAATCGTGCAAACAGGTGGATTTTGGGTACAGTCCCGAATCATATGGAGACAGTGAGCGATAGGAGGGGTTTCGTCTCTCCCGGTATAGGGAGTTGATGTCGCGCTATGTTTGATCGGCTATAACACCTAAATCCCTGGCCAGGGTTCTCGAGGTTTACTGATAAGTGTTATCAGTAGTTTCTCGAACTGTTATGAGCCATAAATCAGCATGACTTATAAAGTTACTGGGGTCTGACATTTACCACCCCTAGACTTCATATGCGACGTATTAGACGAAGAGACCGGACTGTACGGTAAGTGTTGCTTGCAGGCTCGTAAGGGTTGTGATGGGTTCACTCGTCGGCCACCTTTTCGTCAAGTACCTGGGTAGCCGTTACGCACAGCTAGTGCCGCTGACGTGCTTGTGGTTAAACCCACTACCAGCGTACTGTCGAGTCTTTAGAGTCCCACACAGAGGGTTCTCTCGTTCAGGCGAAATATGTAGAGGCTGTAAGTTGTTATGGCAGTCGTAAGCTGTTACGGCAGGGTTTTTGATTTTATTCATGTAATTGTTACAGGAATAATAATCGGAAGAATAATACTGGTGGGATTTGGTTTAAGCCGGATACCGATATTATATTATTGGATTAATGGTATTCGTATTTTTCGGAATTCGGATGCGGGTATACGGTATACGGTATACGGTATACGGAGGAGGGGTATTTTTGTAATTGTTACAAGAATACCTTCTAGAAGGTGCCACCTCATAATGACATAATAATGACATCATTTATGAAAAATAAAATGAGGTTGAAATTAAAAGGTACAAGCATGATAAGGTTGTTGTTATGGAGTTACTATTGAAGCATGATACTAATTTATATAATGCATGCTTCAATTAATTCTCTTAGTGCTAAATTTTTTATTTATCATGCTTGAACACTTTCATTATGATAAACACTTAATCCTTCTCATCTCCTCCTTCTCATTCTTCTTATAAATAGCTTCACATGAGATGTGGATGTTAAGTGAATCAAGAGAAGATTAAGAGAAAGAAATGCTATAGATTTCTAGCTAATCCAATACATTCATCTCTACATAATCCTAGTGATCTATTCTAGCAAAATTGGTCTCTAGGTTAAACTCTTGTGAAGAGTTTCAAGCTTGCACGAAAACTCTCGGGTGGATCATCTAAGTCTTCGGTGGCCGGAGATTGAAAACGTCGGCAACATCTAAAGGAGCCGAGGAGTTCACAAAAAGAGGAGAAAGGAGCAAAGGAGTTGCATCAAAGAGAAGACCCGAAGGACCATATCATCAAGGTGTAATCCCTAACATAGTAGATAAGATCTCTAGTTAGGGTATACTAGTTGTGGTTTAGACAAGATCTTCGGTTAAGTACGTGTTGTATGCCAAGAAAATTTTTGTTCACCGCTTCCGCCGCGCCACAAGAGTTGTGGGAGCATGCAACATACACTAACACGCCCCATACATTTGTATGGGGTGCTACTATTCGAGATAGTGCCTTCAGAGTCGATTATTGGATCACAGGCACGTGATTGCAATGATTAAGGGAGGACCTATACCGGTAGGACAGTCTTACTCAAGATGATAGTATGCTATCTGGTTTATCTTTATCATCGTGTACTGTTTTAGGTGACCTTACAGGTCACTATTGCACGTTGATAGAGCCCCTAGGATTCTTGCTTGACTGCCAGCAGTATGATGGCGATCATATACGTGGGAGCTGGGGTCTATAAGCACATCCTTAAAAGGTCCCTAGTCGTGGGAGTTTCAAGACAGGGCATCGATGCTCCAGAGTAGACTAGTGTATATAGTCGAGACCCCGGCGAGGGGTGGTGGCCGGTCTCATAAGCCACTGGTGTCAATTGGATCACCTAAGATGTATACAGGTGCTCATTGGGTTATGAGTACACCGGACAGGACTCGCCGGGAACATGCTAGTTGGTATTATACCTGACGTCAGATAGCAGTTCCCTGGTGACATGTGTACAGGTTAGTTCATCGACTTGAGATCATCATTTGTCTCGTGTGAGTTCCCGCTGTACTTTGATTACTACCCTACCACGCTCAAAGGAGACGTGCAAACAGGTTTTAGTTGGGTACAGTCCTGAGCCACATGGAGGCAGGGAGCGGATCTGCAGGGGTTCGTCTCTCCCGGTATTGGGGGTGAGGTCGTGCTGTGTCTAGGAGAGCCATTACACGAAGTCCTTGGCCTAGGCAGGAGATTTACTGGTAGGTATTTCAGTAGTATCTCAGGGTGTTCTGGGTTACACTCCGACACGACTTGTACCGCTTTTGGGGGTCTGACTTTTACCAACCCCCTAGGCCCGACATGCGATGCTCATAGACGAACGGACCGGACTGTACGGATATTGTCACTGACAGGCTCAGTAGGGTGTCAGGATGAGTTCGCTCATCGACGTCCCTTTTGGTCAATACCTGGTAGCCCGTTACGTATGGCTAATACCTCTGACGTGCTAGTGGTTAAATCCACAGCTAAGGGATTGACGAGTCTTTAGAGTCCCCCACAGACCGTTTCTCAAGTTTCGGGCGAAACGCTGTAGAGGCCGTATGGAGATATGGCAGGGTTCGATCATACACGTGCGGTATTGCACGGATCATGATCGGACGGATAATACTAGCGGGCTTTGGTTTAAGCCGGATCCTAGTATTGTACAGTGTAGATTTTGTCTCATTACATTTGTATTCGGTCGCAATACAAATGCGGGTATGTATATACAGTCGCGAGGTTTTCCTGTAATTTATTACGGGATCAGTTTTTTGAAGTTGCCAGTTTGCTTTCTGTTTCGGCCATTTTTCCTTTGTTCTTTCTTTGGCTGAAAATTGATGTGGAGGGGCTTATTTGCAAATGTGCAAACTAGCAAAGTGGAGGGTGGTTTTTGCAAGTTGTTGCTTCATGATGGTTCCACCATCATTTGACTTTTTTGTTCATTATTACTTGACTTTTGCTTGATGAGATGGTTGATGTGGATTGGATTTTTTTTGTGATCATTATTCATCATGATAACCTTTTCTCTTTCATGTATTATTTTTGGCTTACTCATTCATACTCACTCATTCCATTCTCTCATTCCTCAAGCAAGGGCCGGCCACATTTTGTGAGGGGTTGTCCAATATTTTTGATGAGGGAATTCATCTCATTTGGCTTGCACAAAATAACATAGCTCCATTTTCAAAGCTCATCTCCTTCTCCACCCAAAAGGCAACTTCTAGTAACCCCATGAGACCCGGTGTTCTACACTTCATCTACAGCATTTCTTGGACACGTCGACTCGCCAACTTCGTGCCCGAGTTGTCTCGGTCCAGAGGTGGGAGCCCGTAAAAGAACCCAGCGATGTGGTGCCCTTCCGAGGAGGAGATGAAGACCGGAGACTCCGCGTGGAGATCGGGACGACGACGAGAAGACCGAAGGACACGGATCGCTCGGTATATCTGTCTACCCATTCTCTAGTTTGCTTAAAGTAGGTTAATGGCCCGATCCGGGTTTTATAGTGCGCGGTGGTGCCGGTTTAAAAAGTTAAAGAAAAGTATCGTTTCCGCATTTTGGCCTCGTTCAGACGGCCGGGGCGCCGCCGTGCACTTACACTGGTATCAGAGTCACGCCATTAACCTAGTCTATCTTGCTCTAACGTGTTTACAAGTTCGATCGAACGGATTTTCAAAAAACCGTGTTTCCTTGTCAAGTTTCTGTCGAATTTTTCCAGTGCTTTAAAAATTATTTGGTACATTGTAAAAATACGTTCAGGGTTTTTTATGCATTCTGTGAAAATTTGGTAGGCTGAAGTTATTGTAGCGCGGCGGATCAGCGGCCAAAACCACGTTTTGGCTGCGGATCCGCCGCCGAATTTTGGCTTCACTGCATCAAATTTTTACAGTGGCTCTCTGACATGGAAATAGGGTTTCTGGTATATTCTTTTTGGGCCCAGATGTTTTTGAGTGCTACAGTTGTGCTTGGGGCCCACTTCGGAAAATTCAGTCGATCAAAAAATTTAAACATGTTAGTTCACAGTATTTACATTATATCTGCGACCGTGAATGTCACTTGATCGGTAAATCCTGCCTAACTGCTATAGCCCTTTTAGACGGATTTGCGAACGTGACATTCACGTTGATGTTCTGTGTTGTGCTGTGATGTTGCGGATTGTCGTGGTGGATATCCTGGATGCAATGTTAGTACAGTTTGGTTGTATATGTACATTTGATATTGCGGGGCGAGCGTCCGACATGTGGACTGTCGTCACTGCCTGTTTGTATATTATTCTTTTGGGGCACGACCGGGCTGAGGTCGATGCACCTGTTGTATGTATATTTTATTTTCTGTACTAGGATTACCCCGCGGAAGGGTGCACGGATAGCCGGGTTCTAGAGGGCAATGGGCCCGCATCTCATGGCATTAAGATGGAGGGGGCTTTACTCTAGAATTGGCGGGCTATTCGCCGCACTCGTAGGGGGTACAGGTTGACCCAGGAGGGGTGCCCATGTTACCGGATTCTGTTAAGTGTTGGGTGGTCCATTCACGTTGCTGAAGGGGGCTGCCTCGCTTCAGGTTTTGGCGGGTAACTTGCCGCGCCCGTAGGGGTCAGGATTTCATTGCACAGGCTATCCACACGACTAGGGGAACGTCGGGTTTCAGTAGCGGCTCTATGAAACCCGGGGATCCCAGATATCTGTATTGTTCTGTGATGCTTATTACATTTCTGTGATGTTGCATTTTATCACGCCTTGAGCGAATATTATATATTGATATATATACTAGTAGATGTTGTATATGTTTTGCATCCGCGCCAGTCCAGTCCCCGCTCTGTCGTTAGTTAAGTAACCTAACGGGTAATGAAGGGACCCAGTGACGAATGCGGATGGCATATGCTTACATCGTATTTTCGTTCTTTATTGGTGTGATCAATTGATGGGACTGCATTAATTCGGATCAATGCAAGCTAAACAAACCTATTCTGATGTTGTTGGAACATTTTTCAAAAAGCTGTTATTGCAAGGACGTTCACTTTTGCTTTGCACAGTGGTATTCGGTTATGAATATCCAGCACCTCAGTCGACGAGGCAAGGGCCGAGATCCCTTCACCGGGAGTGACCCCTTGGACAGAAGTTTGCGTTAGGGCAATAACTTCACCGATTACTTTTTCTTTGCATCATGGTATTCAGTTGGAATATCCTGCACCTCATTCTACGGGGGAAAAGTCGAGATCTCTTCACCGGGAGTGACCTCTTTAGCAAAGGTTTTCGTCACTATATTTTTATAAAGCTATCTGGTTCCTTCAACGATATCAAGTTCATTACGTTAAAGGTTTTTCGCCAAAAAATATTCGTAGCCCTCCGTCATTTCATATGGATAGTCAATAGTATTCAAGCTGTGTTTGTTGGCCAAAGTCAAGGCACAGTGATTGGTAGCTATTGGATATTCATATGCAGCATAGATAGATGCGTTGGTTTGGGACAGTCGTACTGCCTTGTTGGCCAAAGTCAAGGGTAGGTACGGGTGGGTTCAAATCAACCTAGAGAATGACGGGTAGAACTTGACATGTGACTTATGATTTGTTGGCCAAAGTCAAGGTCATAAGAGCATGGGGTAAAAATCACATCGGGAGTTTCTAAAGAAACTGAAACTTGCCAGATATGCGCATACCTTCTGGAATGTGATAACGTGAGCGGATTCCGTCACATTATCATGCGATGATAGTTGGATCCCGATTCCCACTGATGAGTTGGTTTACTCCTCGGGTGATCCCGACTAATTCTTCTTTCAGGTTTGGAGGAGAGTTTGACGGTACGGTGGGAGGTTTCCAGATTAAATAAAGTGATAACCATTCTGATCTAGGTTAGAGTACACGCTGAGTGTTTCTTTTCTCTCTCTCTTTGGCAGCGACCATGACCCGACCCTAGACTATGACTCAGTGACTAAGTTGACCGAACCTTCTTAAACACTAGCTTTTGGATTTGTCAGAGTTGCATACCTCATTGCCACTCCTACTCTTACCCTTTTCTCCAGGACACCCCGTATTACTACGAACGTCCACTTCCATTGGATAAAACCATCATATGGTTATATACGAACTCGAAGGAATTTATTCGAGGATGGTTTCCGGTTCTGGAGAAAACGAGTAGGACTATTCAGTTGTCTTTTCCTTTTACCTTCTCTCAGGTTGCGAGTACTCCTTGGTTTAGGAGATAGTACACCTATTACGCAAATTAGATAGTCTTCTTCCAAACCTTAGGCTGGTGCCGAATGGTGGGGAATGAAGAAAACCAATTAACATAACGATGGTGTACAGAAGGTATTAAGTAAAGACATATCAAGGGATTAGTAAGAGGGCAAAGTAAATTGCGACTGCTATTCACGACCAAACAAAGTATTTCTTCGCCAATCTTAAATCACCTTTGTATTTCTCCAGAACACTCCGTATCACTACGAAGATCCACAGTTTATTAGATACTCCATCGTATGGTTATATACGAACTCGAAATGAACTTGTTCCAGTTCGGGGATGGACTCTGGTTCAGGAGAAATAGGAATAAGGTTTATTCAGGTGTCTTTTATCTTTACCTTCTCTCGTGTTGCGAGTGCTCCTAGGATTAGGACAGTACACCCATTATGCTTATTGGATAGTCTTCTTCCAAACCATAGGCTGGTGCCGAACGGTAGGGAAGGAAGGAAACCATTTGGCCTAAAGGGGTGTGCAGAAGGTAACGACTAAAGACATATAAAGGGATTTGGAGAGGTGGAAAAGAAATATACGGTTACAGTTGTGAATCTGGATAATGGAAGAGGCATTACTAGGAATACCTGGATACCCCTACGATGTAAGTCCATATCACGCACCCCATGAATTTGCGGGGAGGCGGAATATATGAAAAACGAATATCAAAGTTTCGTAACACGGACTTGAGCGCATGAATCGTGTCTAAATCGTTACTAGCAAACTACGAGAGGTTTAACTACTCGGATTCGAAGTTATACCTCACGTTACTTGTCCTTCGGGTCTTCATCGCCGTCCTCCACTCTTCGTAGGCTCCTTGGAACATCGGCACCTCAACGGCCTCCTCGAGTCAAATACGATCCACCCGAGAGCTCCTACGCCAAGCTTGATCTCTAACTTGAGATAACTAGGTTGCTCAAAGTGCTAATCTAAGCTACCTAGGGGATATAGAGTGAGGTTATGGATGTATTAGTCAAGCTAACCCTTGATCTCAACACATTAGAGGTTAGGGTTAGGGTTTCAAGAATGAGAGAGCTTGAGGAGAGAGAAGGTGATAATGAGAATCCTTTTGGATGAATGAATCATTTGTGTATATATGAAACATATCATATAATTAAATGAATAACAAATAATGATATATCATCATGTTTCATTAATACACTAAGTGATTCATCACATGAGTCATATAAATCATAAATGATTCATTAACTCCATGTATGAATCACACCATGACTCACTTATCCAATTAATGCAAATGCCACCTTAACCCCCAAGTCACCATGCTTCAAGAAGCTTCCCGACAAATTACGAGAACGCCCCTCCGATCCGTAAAAACACGGAAAAACTTTAGACTGTATAAATCCAATAATCCGATACTAGAATCTGGCTTAAACCAAAGCGGACTAGTAAAAACTGTCCGAACATCGTACATGCGTAAAAACACGTATGCGTCTGAACCCTGTCGTAAAACCATACGACCTCTATATCATTTCGCCCGAAGCAGGGAAACTCTCTGTGTGGGACTCTAAAGACTCGACACTACGCTGGCAGTAGGTTTAACCACAGACCGCAAGCGGCACTAGCTGTACGTAACGGTCCCCAGGTTAGATGTCGATAAGAAGGCCGATGAGGAAACCCATCCGAACTCCTACTGAGCCTGATGTGACAATCTCCGTACAGTCCGGTCTGTTCGTCTAAGACTATTGCATATCAGTCCCCTAATAGCGGTATAAGTCGTGTCGGAGCGTAGCCCATTACACCCTGAGAAACTACTGGAACCTACCAGTAAATCTCGCTTGTCCTGGCCAGGGACATTGTATAATGGCTCTCTGACACAGCGCGATATCAACTCCCAATACCGGGAGAGACGAATCCTTTCTAACCGCCACTGCCTCCAAGTGCTCGGGACTGCACCCAACTGCTACCTGTTTACACGACTCCTTTGAGCCGTGGTAGGGTAGCAATCTAAGAACAGTAGGACACACTCGAGGCGAAGTAGCAGTGTCATGTCTGCGGACTATGCTGTACTCATGTCACCTGGGAACTGTTAACTGACGACGGGTATAATACCAACCAATCAGTTCCCCTGCGAGTCCTGTCCAGTGTACCCGTAACCTAACGAGCACCTGTATACTATCTGTTAGTGTATATGACCTAGAGGCCATTACTGTATCATACTGGATTGTATATCACTTGATGGAAGCTTGGGATATTCACCTTGTATTGACATTCTTGCTCAAAATGGTAGTATGCTACTTGGTTTGTTTCTGCTTTTATGTGTGCATGTGTTTCTTTTAGCATATCGCCTTTACACATTAGTGGAGCCCTTAGGATCTTTGCTTGATTACCAGCGTTGTGATGGCAGTCACACTCGTGGGGGCTGGGTAATCTACAAGCACATCCTTATGCAGGTCCCTAGTCGCAGGACTATCGAGACAGGGCATCAATACTCCGGAGTAGACTAGCGTATGCGCTTCTTATCCCAGCTTGGGAGACGGTCTGTCCCACAGCCGTCAGTACGTCGTACTTGAGATAGTATGCGGGTGCTCGTTAGGTTACGAGTACACTGAACAGGACTCGTCGGGAATTGTTGGTTGGTATTATACATATCGTTAGTTATCAGTTCTGAGGTGACATGAGTACAGCTTAGTCCGTTGACTTGACACTGTCACTTCGCCTGGAGTGTGTTCCCACTGTAGTTTGATTACTACCCTACCACGGCTCAAAGGAGTCGTGCAAACAAGTAGTTTTTGGGTGCAGTCCCGAAGCACTTGGAGGCAGTGACGGTTAGACAGGATTCGTCTCTCCCGGTATTGGGGGTTGATATCGCGCTGTGTCTAGGAGAGCCATTACACAAAGTCCCTGGCCAGGGCAAGCGAGATAGACTGGTAGGTTTCCATTGTTATCTCAGGTGTTCTGGGCTACACTCCGGCACAACTTTTACCGCTAGTAAGGGACTGACGTTTACCGCCCCCCTAGGCCCGCCATGCGATGTTCTTAGACGAACAGACCGGACTGTACGGAGACTGTCACATTCAGGCTCAGTAGGAGTTCAGATGGGGTTTACCTCGTCAGTCTTCTTATCGGCATCTACCTGGGGACCGTTACGTACAGCTAGTGCCGCTTGCGGTCTGTAGTTAAACCCACTGCCAGCGTAGTGTCGAGTCTTTAGAGTCCCATACAGAGGGTTATTCGCCTTTAGGCAAAATGAGTAGAGGTCGCATGGTATTGCGACGGGGTTCGTTCACATACGCGCACTTGTGCACGTTTGGTGTCCGGACAGCTTATACTAGCGGGCTTTGGTTTAAGCCGGATCCTAGTATATGATTTGGGATTGGTTTTATCTCATTGTATTCATGTTCCTCGGAACACGGATACGGGTGTGTATGCACAGTTGACTGAGACAGAGGCAGAGGACTTTGATTACGGTTGATGACCATTGTCATTTTCTTAACCCTAATGTTTATGTGTGAATTATGATTTATTGATATTAGTTAATTATAATTGTGCTTGGTTAGGGTTTTTGACCATTTGACTATACTTGACTTGTTGACCTAGGTTGACAAGTTGACCATCATCATTCCATATGAAAGATGCTCTTTGATCCTTGCAAAAGCATTTAATGTGAAATGATAATGGTCATTTCTTGATTAACCATGACAATTATCTTTAACTAATTATTCATTTTCCATAATTCACATATATGTGAGAAGGTTGAGATATTCTTCTCACTTTATCATTTCCATTCTCTATCCTCCTCTTCCTCTCTCTCTAGCTCTTCCCTCTCATGAGTTGAGAACCATTTTGAGCTTGAGATAATCCCTTCAAAAACACTCTCTACTCTTTCTAAGGTCGTAGGTCTAGCACACCAAGCACCTTAGTTACTTCTAGTTTGAGGTTGGAGCCAAAGGTTGAGGCCCTCGAATGGATCTTTCTTCGGCAAAAGAAGGCGACAAGGAGAACCCTTTCTTCCACTCCAAGGAGCAAGAAGAGAAGGACTTGAAGACCTAGGTATAACCCACTTTCCGAGTAGCTAACTCTCTTTAGCTTTGTTAGTTAGTTTTGTTTAGCAAAGATCCCTCATTTACATAGTCCATGTTGCCTAGAGTTGTAAAAATCGGATTTTTCATAACGTTTCCGCCTCCCCGCAAGCACCGGGGTGGGCAACGTGGGCTTACAGTGGTATCAGAGCCTAGCTAAACACAAACTAACTAGTTAGCAAAGTATATAGAACTTCGATCGCAAAAAATCGCAAAACATTTTTTCAAAACCCTAACTTTCTGCCGATTTTTAAACCTGCTTTAAAATTAATAAATCATATCTTAAAAAACGCCTCAGGCTTTTCTAAGTACAGGCAATAAAAACGACCCACTGAAACGACCAACTCACCGCGGTTCCGCGGCAAAAGCTTGCTCTTGCCGCGGATCCGCGGCCGAGTTGACTCGGCCGTGGATCGTTTTTCCTGCAGTTTACTTCTGGGGGTGTTTTGTGATTTTTTGGATAGTTTGTTTCCACCCAGATTTTCCAGAGTACAAGTTGGTTTTTGGGGTGGTCACAAATCCGTTTTTTTGATCGAACTTCTTTACACTTTGGCTAATGGGTTATATCTGTAATGTGTTATATGTATTGAACGTCCGCTAATCGCTATATGTCGATTAGTGGGGGTTATACATATCTGTGATCTGTAATGTTGATGGTTTGTTGATCAGTCGATAATACTGAATTTTTAACACGGCAATTTCCCTATCTTTTGCACTCATCTAGAAGTGTTCGGCATTCATATAGCACATATTAGCAAATCAGTCGTTAAATATCAGATTGCATATATTAGACTCTAAAACCAGCACTATAAAGGAAATTGACTGCATTTCATGGCATCGCATCATCCCTATATTGTGCAACACTTGTCTTGAGAAATTGTGCAAGAAAATCCGGAAGAAAAGCCAAAATTGTCATTTTGCTGATCAAACATTACGCCAACTCAAAGACCTGAAAGCTGGTAGCAATCTAGAGGGAAATATTAAATTCAACATATCAGAAAAAGGCCCAAGTATTAGACCAAAGCAATACCAGAAATAACAAGCCCCAAGCCTCCAACATGGCCGCGGAACCGCGGTCGGAGCCGCCTTGCGCCGCGGTTCCACGGCGGCCTTGCCACATCATCACCCCAAAATTGCTTCATAATTCTTACCTCAGGTCATACAGCTCAGAAATATACTTCAAGTTCCAGAAGACTCCAGAAGCTTCTGCCAGTTCAGCAAACTAGGGTTTCTAAGCTTAAACAATCCTAGCTTAAAGCCTAAGCTAAGCTCCTAACAAACTATTTCTAGAAGCTCCTCAACAAACTTTTGGAGGGAATTGTAATTTCAAAACCTAGACCTAGGATTTGGAAAATCTATAAATAGAAGCCTAGACCTAGGGTTAAAGAATCTAATATCTCATCTAGATATCTCATATAGATCTCTACTTCTTCAATCTCTTATCATTAGTTCAATTCTCCATCTTCTTCCACAAGTCTAGTGACAAGACTTGTACGAAACCCTAACCCTAATTCCAATCAAAATTCAAGATCCCGAGTACAAAATCAAGCAAGAAGCCCTTCAACCTTTTAGGAGCTGAGCCGATCTTCAACAGAGCAAGTGGTCCAAGCCGATCCGCGACTCACGGAGACAAGCGAAGCCAAATCAACAATCGAGTTCTTCCTCTTGTAGTTCTTGAGCGACTGTAATGAAATTGTTGATATAAATAAAAGGTGAAATTCTTTAATCTTGTTTTCTTTAAATTCTTGCATCATGATTCGATCTCAATTTGTAATTATAGTTCTTGTTGTGATGTTTGAGTAATACTCCGCTCGTCGAGGAGTCGAGACGATCAATAGAATGATGATGTAACAAATCTTAAAACGATTCTTGAGTCCTACGAGTTTTGTAAACCCTAGCAAGTTCAAGAATCGATGACCTAGTTTCGTTGCGATGCTTTCTTGATTGTTATCGCTCGAAATTAAGGATCTACGATCGTTTCTTAAATTTACTAGAGGCTAGAATGTGAATGATATCGACGAAAGAACAAGGGATAAATGATGAAACCCTAGTTTCACTAGAAATCCCTAACTCTCGTCGATCATCATCGATCTAGTATCAACTCTTCGAAGGAAAAGAATACGACATCTTGAGATTACATCACATTTATAGATCCGATCGATTCCTACGAGCCTCATTTAGATTCTTGATATTTGGTTGGAAAAATCATCGAAACTCGATTCTCGATTGTTTATCATTTTCTTGATTCTTGATTAGAATAGTGACACTTGAATCCATCGATAAAATCTTGAATCATGTTTTCTTTTCTTTTCGATTAACTTTTCAATTCAAACAAATCAAACATATAAACGAATCGCACAATCCCTGTGGACGATCCGCACTCGCTTACGATCTACATCTGACACCGTAGTTGATTGCGGTCAAAATAATTCTTTGATTGTGATTTTATATTCATTTTCTAAATACCGACACAAAGAAACTTATTCGAGTTACACGACACAATCCGAAATCATTTCAATCAAATGGCGCCGTTGCCGGGGATCATTTGATAAACACAATCGGAATTTAAGAATCAATCAAATGGCGCCGTTGCCGGGGATCGCGCGCTAATTCGTTTTATATTGAAATTTGAATTGAAAGATTTATTCCATTGTAATTTTTGTGATCAAAATTCGCGCAAACCCTAAACGATTTGTTGTGGTTTATTGCAAGGAGATCTGGAGCTTGCTGCGAAATTGAAATAATTTTTGGAGATTTCCAGAGAGCTGAAGGAGTGAACAGAAGTTCACTGTTAAAATTTAGCGCAGAGATCAGCACAGACGACCGCGTTTCCGCGGTGGGAGCCTCCTATTGCGGCGGTTCCGCGGCTAGGAGAAGGCCCGTCGGTACAAAATTTTCTCTGTAAGCTTCTATCTTTCTTATCTTCTTCTCTATCTGCTCCAAATAATAAATTTCTGCAGGTTTCTTTGCAAATAATCGCAGCGCGAAAATTAGCAAAATTAAATTATGCTTGTTTTGATTCTTGTGGTTGTTTGCATTATAATACGGACATTAAGGGGCAAAGACCAAATCCAGATTAGGTGGGGAGTTCATTACCCTTCCTAAGCCCCGAAAATCGCAAAATTGCATCCGCATTTATCCCAATTAACTAAAAAAGATCTAGAATGACTCTGAGGACCGTCGCGCTCACTTAGGACTGAAGAAGGCCGTGGGTAATTCATTGCTTATCCGCGTTTCTCTTGTGGTGTCTAGGCAAGTGTGTCGAAGGCTAGTGGTTACTTAATTAGGCCCACTACTTACGTAGTGGAGAACCTCCCACTTACCTGGCACTTACCTGGCCACAGGAGAGACAAAGAGGCAGTGGAGGATTTATCATGCGTCTTGTCTTCTGGCAGTTAGGAGCGGTCTAGAGATCTGACCTAGGCGACCCCTAGAATTAGGGTTTTGGGTGCTGCATTTGTTGTGTTGCATCATTTTTTCAAAAATCCGTCCTATTTTCAAAACAAACACCGCATTCATTCATTCATTACCCCTAATTATAAAGCCACGCTGCCACTTGTACTAACCCTTTTTAGTACAAGATAGGCTGGACACGGGATTCTAGTGCCCGTTTAGTCCGCGTACCCTTTATCGACTCCGAAGTCGATATTTCTCCATTTACTTCTTCTTTACCCACTACCACACCCACATCGATGGATACACCTCCATCGAACTTCTTTAACCCTAATCTGCCGCCGTCCGTTGGTGCGCAGAATCCACCCCGCATTTCACTCCAAGAGAGGTGCTATCTACTGCGAGGTCCTCTTTCGACCTGCTTATCCATTCCACCAGCCAACGGGGATAACTTTGAGATTAAGACCCAGTACATCAACCTTCTACCCAAATTCCACGGACTCGAGACTGAGGACGCTTACGTTTTCATTACCAAATTTGAAAACGTATGCGCAATGATGGGTACGTCACAACTTTCAGTGGATGCTATGCGTCTATGACTTCTTCCATTTACTTTGTGCGATATAGCCGAGAAGTGGCTATATAACACTACCACACACTCTATCACGAATTGGGAAGAATTCGTCGCGGCATTCCTTAAGAAGTTTTACCCAATGCAAAAGACAGCTCGAATCCGTAGCGAACTGAATCAATTTACCCAGCTCCCTACTGAACCATTCTATAAATGCTTTGAACGTTTCAAGCATCTATTGGTTCAATTTCCTCATCACGGCATCCCGAGATAGGATCTTTGCCGAATCATTTATGAGGGCATTAACCCAAACACTAAACAGAACCTTGAAAACATGTGTCAAGGTACTTTTATGACTAAGGATGATGGGGAAGCTTGGAAGTTTTTAGAAGAGTTCGCTGAAAAATCACTACAGTGGGAGAGTGGAACCCAACCATTGAATAGGGGTGGCGTACACCAAATAGATGTGTCCATAGGTGTTCGAGCTGAGATGGCAGCAATGCAAAAGAAGCTCGACGCTATGGAACACAAATTTTCTGCAGCCTCCCTAAACCCAATGTCGCTCCCCAAAACTGTATGTGGCTGTTGTTATGATCCGTCTCATTTAACGGAAGAATGTCCATTAAACTCTGCATTTCAAGGTCACGAGCATACAAATGCCGCATTTCAAAGACCTAGAAACGATCCATATTATTCCACGTCCAATCAGGGTTGGAGGAATCACCCGAATTTTGCTTGGAACCAACAAAAATCTCAAAACACGGTTCCAAGCCAAAATAATTTTCAAAGGGCTCTTCCACCACAACAGCAACCACTTTAACTCACTCAGCACCCCTACCAGTCACAAAATTTCCAAAACCAGGTCAACACTCCTGCACAGTCTAATCCTATGTAGTTGTCCTATTCTGACGAATTCTCTCAATTCACTCAAACCATAAAATCACTTTTGTCAAATTTCATAGAGGTTTCGGCTGAGGTTAGAACTTCCGTCAGTGAGATAAAGAAAAACTCAGTGTCCCAAGCTGAGAGTATCAGATCGATGGAAGCTGAAATAGCACGACTTAAAGCCGAAATGAGTGCGAGAGAAAAAGGGAAACTTCCCTCTCAACCCCTACAAAATCCTGGGCATTACAATGTAAATGCCGTCACAACGTTGAGTCGGGAAGAGTGCTGAACAATCATGTCGGGGAAGGAATTGATGATATTGAAAATCCTATCAATAACACCCCGGCCGAGACCTTTCCTCACACACACACTTCTACTTCTGATCCTTGTTCTTCTAACCCACCACCTTCTCGAGAGCCTATTCTCCATTTCCCACTAGGCTCGACACCTCAGCCCAACCCTTATAGTTCTCCACAGACGGTCCCCACACCTCTTTTGGGATCTCGTCTACCCCCTCTTCCTTCTCCTATGATGGACCCGGCGCTTATTGCGAAAGCTCCTTACCCGAATCGATTAAGGGGTAATAGAACGAGTCCACATATGGAGAAAATTATGGAAATGTTCAAACAGGTTAACATCAACATCCATCTCCTAGATGCGATTCAACAAGTCCCCGCTTATGCGAAAATTCTTAAGGACTTGTGCACTAGGAAGAGGAAGACACAAGTGCCGAAGAAGGTCTTTATCTCTAATAATATTAGCACTGCTTTTATTCCCCAGCTACCAAAGAAACGAAAGGACCCAGGATGTCCTACAATATCGATTTCTATTGGGGGTAAAAATATAAATCGTGCTCTTTTAGACCTTGGCGCAAGTGTTAACCTACTTCCATATTCTGTATATGAGCAATTAGGGATTGGAGAGCTGAAACCTGCTCACTGCACTCTCCAAATGGCAGACCGTTCAATCACCAAACCAAGGGGTGAACTAGAGGATGTGTTGATAAAGGTCGGGGAATTTGTGTAAGTGTATATGCCCTAGAGGCCATTACTGTATCATACTAGTTTGTATATTACTTAATGGAAGCTTGGGATATTCACCTTGTATAAACAATCTTGCTCAATATAGTAGTATGCTACTTGGTTTGTTTCTACTTCAATGTGTACTTGTGTTTATTTCAGTATATCACTTATACGCATTAGTGGAGCCCTTAGGATCTTTGCTTGATTACCAGCGTTGTGATGGCAGTCACACTAGTGGGGGCTGGGTAATCTATAAGCACATCCTTATACAGGTCCCTAGTCGCAGGACTATCGAGACAGGGCATCGATACTCCGGAGTAGACTAGCGTATGCGCTTCTCATCCCAGTGTGGGAGATGGTCTGTCCCACAGCCATCAGTACGTCGTACTGGAGATAGTATACGGGTGCTCGTTGGGTTACGAGTACACTGGACAGGACTCGTCGGGAACTGACAGGTTAGTATTATACCCATCGTCAGTTATCAGTTCCCAGGTGACATGAGTACAGCTTAGTCCGCTGACTTGACACTGTCACTTCGCCTCGAGTGTGTTCCCACTGTACTTTGATTACTACCCTACCACGGCTCAAAGGAGTCGTGCAAACGGGTAGTAGTTGGGTACAGTCCCGAAGCACTTGGAGGCAGTGACGGTTAGACAGGATTCGTCTCTCCCGGTATTGGGGGTTGACATCGCGCTGTGTCTAGGAGAGCCATTACACGAGTAGTCCCTGGCCAGGGCAAGCGAGATATTCTGGTAGGTTTCCAGTGTTATCTCAAGGTGTTTTGGGCTTCGCTCCGACACGACTTGTACCGCTATTAGGGGACTGACGTTTTACCGCCCCCTAGGCCCGACATGCGATGTATTAGACGAACAGACCGGACTGTACGGAGACTGTCACATTCAGACTCAGTAGGAGTTCAGATGGGGTTTCACCTCGTCAGCCTTCTTGTCGGCATCTACCTGGGGACCGTTACGCACAGCTAGTGCCGCTTGCGGTCTGTGGTTAAACCCACTGCCAGCGTAGTGTCGAGTCTTTAGAGTCCCACACAAAGGGTAATCGCCTCTGGGCAAAACAGAGTAGAGGTCGCATGGTTTTGCGACAGGGTTCGTTCTCATCCGCGCACTTGTGCACGTTTGGAGTCCGGACGGATTTTACTGGCTGGCTCTGGTTTAAGTCAGATACTGGTATATGTTTTGGGGTTGCTTTTATCTCTCAGTATTCATGTTCCTCGGAACAAGAATGCAGGTGTGTATGCACAGTTATTTGAGGAGGAGGAAGAGGACTTTCATTAGGGTTTCGGAACGGGTGCGTACGCACAGTTGACAGTCGTCTTTTTCCAAACCCTAATGGATTTATGTTATATCAATTAATAATATTAATAAAATGAAATTGTGTCATGATTGGTTTTTATGTTGACTTGTTGACCATGGTTGACTTGTTGACCATGGTTGAAGTTTTGACCATCATCATTACAAAAGAAAGATGCTCTTTGATTCTAGCAAATTCATTTAATGTTTGAAATGATAATGGTCATTCCAAAACCTTCCATCAACCTTTTCATTTTCATTATTATTATTAATTTGATAATTCTTTTGCTTTTTGTTATGGTTGCAAAAAGAAAAGAGCTCATTCTATCATTTAGCTTCTCTCTCCTCACTTCATCTTCTTCTTCCTCTAGCATAAGGAGAACCCTTCTCATGTGTTGAGAATCCCTCTCCTTAAAAGAAAAGCACCCTTTAGACACTCTCTACTCACTTTAGGATCAAAGGTTTGGCAAGCCGAAGATTCTAGTTCTCTCCAAGTTCGAGAAAGAGCCCGAAGGTTGAACCCTTAGGTGGATCCATCTTCGACGGAAGAAGGCGACGAGAAGAGAACATCAACATCTACTAGGTTTCAAGAAGAAGGAGTTCAAATTAGGTATAACCACTTTGCCGAGTAGTTAACTCTCCTTTGCATGTTTGCTAGTTTAGTTTAGAAAAGATCCCGACTTTGTTAGTCGATGTTGCCCCATGCGCTAAAAATTTGATTTTTATACCGTTTCCGCCTCCCCGTAAGAACCGGGGGTCGCAACGTGGACTTACAGTAGTATCAGAGCCTTACTAAACTTAAACTAGCTTGGTAGTGAAGTGTAACGAAGTTCGGAACCGAAAAATCCAAAAACCAAACTTTTACAAAACCCTAGTTTCTGTTAAAAAAATTTCTGGTCAAAACGAGATTTGTTATACACCTAAATTCGGCTCAGGGTTTTGTGTGAACACCCAAGAAAAACGATCGCATGATTCCCTTAAAGCGCCGCGGTTCCGCGGCAATAGATGGCTTAGGCCGCGGAACCGCCGCCGTTTTGTTTCCTCTTGTGATCGTTTTTCGTGCAGTGTTCTTCTGGTAGGATTTTGGGATTTTTCAGATATATTATATGTGCCCAGATTTTCCAGAATAGAAATTTATTTTTGGGGGCCTATAATTCCGTATTTTTTTCCGAACTTCACTACACTTGGACTATATTGGTTATATCTGTGATGTTTGAATGTATTGAACGTCGGCTAATCGCTATAAGTCGATTAGCTGGGGTTATACATCTCTGTGATCTGTGTTTGATATTGGAATGTGTATATGAATGTGTTGGACTGTCGCGGGTGAATAGCCGGGGTGGATGTGAGATGAGCTTTTGTTTTTCTTTCATTCATTGTAAATGTAAATTGATGTAATATTATTATTTGTTTGGCCGCACAACCGGATCGGGGTTGTAGCCGTCATTGTATAATTCTTTTTACTGTTTTTGCTCCTAGGATAGACCCATGGAGGGGGTGCACAAACTGCCGAGTACTTGGCGGGTAGTTTGCCGCACCCGTAGGGGTCTTGGGTGGGGTATTGGCTATTCACCGCGACCGTGTAATCCGCTTTTTCGTTGCAGGCTCGAACGGATTGCGGATTCCTAATATATCCAATGTATTCATCTGTGATCTGTAATGTCTATCATTGCTATATTTATAACTATTTAGGCGTTGCTTATGTTTTACAGCCGCGCTAGCCCAGCCCCCGCTCTGTCGTTAGTTAAGTAACCTAACGGGTGATGACGGGGCCCCGTGGCGAATGCGAATGGCATAAGCGTACGTCATATTTTGGTTGTTTTCTGCAATGGTAGGATTAAATGATGGGACGCATTAAAAGAACTAATGCAAGAATATCACGCATTAAAAGAACTAATGCAAGATAATAAACCAAGTTAAAATCGTTGGAACACTTTCGAAAAACCACTCGGTTCTTTTCAAAACTAACTTTTAAATGCGGAGCTTGAGCCACTCCTTCTAAAAGCTATCTCGTTCCATCGATTATATCAAGTTCACTACGTTCACGGTTTTACCAAAACCATTCGTAGCCCTCCGTCGTTTCGCATGAATAGGCAATAGTATTCAAGCTATGTATGTTGGCCAAAGTCAAGACATAGTGATTGGTAGCTATTGGGTGTTCATGTGTAGCATAGATAGATGCGTTGGTTTGGGACAGTCGTACTGCCATTTTGGCCAAAGTCAAGGGTAGGTACGGGTGGATCCAAATTAACCTGGATAGTGACGGGTAGAACTTGACATGTGACTTATGATATTTTGGCCAAAGTCAAGGTCATAAGAGCATGGGGCAAAAATCCACATCGGGAGTTTCATAAGTACTGAAACTTGCTAGATTTGCATACCATTTGGAGTGTGGTGATTCTGGTAGGATTCCTTCAGTTTCGTCACGCGGTGATATTTGGATCCCGATCCTACTGTGAGTATATGCTACTCCTCGGGAAATTTCTCACTAAACGATCAATGCTATAAACCTAGTAAGTGCCTAGAAAGGTGTTAGCGGGGCTACGCCCCCAGGGAAAAGAGGTTATTTAATTAAGGAACTTCGCGAAAGCGTTGGAAAACCTCCCTCGAAGTACCGGCACTGGCCTGGCTGAACGGTTAAGCAAGTATTGTACGGTGGGATTGATCCCGACTAATTCTTCCTTTATGGTTTGAGGAGGGATTCGAGAGACAGTGGGAGCCATCCTGTTTAGAAAAACTAAAAACCATTCTAAACTTGCAAGAGCATCGTGCTAAAGTGTTTCTTCTCTCTCTCCTAACTGCAGCGACCAATCGACATGACTGGACTTAAGTTACTTCTAGATAAAAATATATTGACAGGGCCAAACTACAAAGATTGGCTCAGGAATGTCAAGATGGCAATCACTTACGACAAGCTGGGGTATCTTCTTACCACCAAAGCTCCCCCCGTCCCAGGTCCCACCTCCAGCGTCGTGGATAAGGAAATCCGTAAGACTTGGGAGATTGATAGCGCGAAGGCCAGGTGCCTCGTACTTGCCTCGATGGACAATGAACATCAGAGGAGGCACGAGAATATGGATTTGGAATCCATATTTCTTCATACAAAAGAACTGTATGGAGAGCAGTCTCGTATCGCAAGATACGAAGTGTCGAAGAAGTTGTTTTCGGCAAAGTTGGCCGTCGGATCATCGGTAGCGGACCACGTGCTTAAGATGATTGGCTACATTGAGGAGCTCGAGGAACTTGGGACCACGTTGGAAAGTGAACTCTATACGGATTTAATTCTCCAGTCCCTTCCATCCACTTACGCCCAGTTTATACTGAACTTCAACTTACAAGAAAAGGAAGTTAAACTTTCAGAACTCCTCAACATGCTGAGGAGCGCAGAGGGCACCCTACAGAAAGGTAGGGAAACACCCGCTTTGTTTGTAGGAGGATCTTCTTCCTCTAGGTCCAAGGCGAAAGCCAAGGGAAAGAGGAAGAAAGCCCCCGCCAAACCAAGGGGTGGTGTTAGTAAAGTGGGTACGAAGGGAAAAGAAATGGCAACAAAGATTGTGGGGAAGCTTGTAGGAAAGGAGGAATGCTTCTATTGTCATAAGAGTGGATACTGGAAGAAAGATTGCAGGGCTTGGAAAGCCAGGACACAGGAACTGAAGCAGGTTGCGGCTTCAGCTTCAGGTTTGTTTGTTATTGAAAACTGTCTTTCGATAAACTCTACTTCCTGGGTATTGGATACCGGATCAGGATCTCATATCTGTAATTCATTGCAGGCGTTGAGAAATCATAGGTTTTTGAAGGCAGGTGACATGACCCTCAGAGTTGCAAACGGAGCTAGCATGGATGCTAAAGCCGTGGGGGACTATCACCTGGGAATGTCAGATGGGCATGTTTTGGTTTTGCGTAATTGCTTTTTTGTACCCAACGAACTTGTAATATCATTTCTGTATCTTTGGTTTCTAAAGAAGGTTATGAATTTGCGTTTGTAAGTAATGTTGTAAACATTCACCTTAATCAAGTTCTGATTGGGTCAGGTACATTGAGCAATGGTATATACGTGTTAAACCAACCACAGATTTTCAATGTCCAGAATACACACAAAAGAAAGTCTCCGGATATCAATCAGACTTTCTTATGGCATTATAGACTGGGTCACATCAATGAGAGAAGGTTGACTAAGTTACATACAGAAGGGTATTTGGATCCGTTCGAATATCAATCGTATGCCACTTGTCAATCCTGTCTCAAAGGAAAGATGAAAAAGACTCCGTTCACTGGACACGGAGTAAGAGCGAGCGAGCTCTTGGGGCTCGTACACAGCAACGTGTGCGGTCCAATGTCTACACATGCGCGAAGCGGTTACTCTTACTTCATTACTTTTACGGATGATTTCTCAAGGTACGGTTATGTCTTCTTAATGAAACATAAGTCCGAAGCCTTTGAAAAATTCCAGGAATATAAGAATGAAGTGGAAAACCAAACCGGCAAAAGTATCAAGATTCTAAGATCGGATCGAGGTGGAGAATACTTGAGTGCCGAGTTCCTGAATTATTTAAAAGAGAACGGAATTCTCTCTCAGCTTACTCCTCCATACACTCCGCAACACAACGGTGTATCGGAGAGACAGAACCGAACCGTATTGGATATGGTACGGTCCATGATGAGTAGCGCTGAGTTACCGCGATCATTCTGGGGGTATGCGCTAGAATCAGCTGCGTACCTTTTGAACCGAGTTCCTACTAAGACTGTGCCTACTACACCATATGAGATGTGGTGTGGGAAGAGGCCCCATCTCAGTCACATTAAGACTTGGGGAAGTCCAGCTTTTGTTAAGAAGCAGCATGCGGACAAGCTCGAGGCACGCTCAGTACTGTGTAAGTTTGTGGGATATCCAAAGAATTCCAAGGGATATCTCTTCTACTACGAAGAGGAACAAAAAGTTCTTGTTTCTCGTCATGCCCACTTTCTAGAACACCAGTTCATAGAAAAAGAAACAAGTGGGAGCGCAGTAGAACTGGAAGAAATTCCAGAACCACAGACTATTACTGAAAGCTTAATGGAACCAGAGGGTTCAAATGAACAGGACATTCCTATGCCGCTCCGCAGGAGTAGTAGGCAGTCTCATCCGCCCGAGAGATACTACGGTTTTCTCATAGACGGGGATCGAGAGGATTGCATCATAGATTATGATGAGCCTACTAGCATCCAGCAGGCCGTTCAGAGCGTTGACTCGGTAAAATGGCTGGATGCAACGCGGACCGAAATGGAGTCCATGTACACCAACAAAGTATGGACGTTGGACATTGCTCCAGACGGGGTAAAATCCGTAGGATGCAAGTGGATCTTCAAAAGGAAGATTGGTGTAGATGGACAGGTTGAGACCTATAAAGCTAGACTTGTAGCAAAGGGTTTCTGTCAAAGACCTGGCTTGGACTATGACGAAACCTTTTCTCCAGTGGCTATGCTGAAATCCATTCGGATCCTTCTTGCCATTGCTGCCTTCCACGATTATGAGATTTGGCAGATGGACGTAAAGACCGCTTTTCTAAATGGAAATTTAGAGGAGTGTGTCTATATGGATCAGCCAGAGGGTTTCATTCAGAGTGGGAGCAGCGGAAAGGTGTGCAAGTTGCTTAAGTCCATCTATGGACTAAAGCAGGCATCGCGGAGTTGGAACATCTGTTTTGATGAGACGGTCAAGGAATTTGTCTTTATCAAAAATCCAGATGAACCATGCATCTATAGTAGATTTGTAGCGAGAACTGTAGTATTCCTCGTTTTATACGTGGATGACATTCTCTTAATAGGAAATGACATTCCTATGCTACAATCTGTCAAGGGATTCTTGTCACACAGGTTCTCCATGAAAGACCTGGGTGATGCCTCATACATCCTGGGGATCCGGATCCATCGTGATAGATCCAAGAGGATATTAGGACTTTCTCAGTCCAGGTACATCGACACCATAGTGAAAAGATTCAGTATGGAAGATTCCAAGCGAGGTAACCTACCGGCTTGTCACGGGATCACCCTCTCTAAAGAGATGTCTCCCAAGACTGATTTGGAGAGAGATCGCATGTCTATTATACCCTACGCTTCTGCGGTAGGCTCTATAATGTATGCGATGTTGTGTACCAGACCGGATGTAGCTTATGCACTGAGTGTGGTAAGCCGGTATCAGTCAAACCCTGGGGAGAAACACTGGATAGCGGTAAAGAACATTCTCAAGTACCTGAGAAGGACTAAGGAGATGTTCTTGGTGTATGGCGGAAAAGACCTCCAGATCGAGGCCTTTGCTGACTCCAGCTTCCAGAGTGACAAGGATGATTCCAAGTCCATGTCGGGTTTCGTCTTTACCCTCAATGGAGGGGCGGTGTGTTGGAAGAGCTCCAAACAGGAAACCGTTGCAGACTCGACTATGGAAGCGGAATACATTGCTGCATCTGATGCCGCAAAAGAAGCTGTCTGGATGAGGAAGTTCTTGGAAGAACTTCAGGTGGTTCTGTCCATTGTTGACCCAATACCTCTGTATTGCGACAACAACGGGGTTATAGCTTTAGCGAAGGAACCCAGGTCCCATCAGAGATCCAGGCACATCTTAAGGCGGTATCACCTGATCAGGGAGATCGTGGATCGCAAGGAGATCGAGGTTCGGAGGGTTGCTTCAGAAGAAAACACTGCAGATCCATTCACCAAGGCCTTACCCCAGACTCAGTTCGAGCGGCTGATCGAGATGATAGGTCTTCGATACGCCAGTACATGGCCTTAGTGCAAGTGGGAGATTGTTAGTGTATATGCCCTAGAGGCCATTACTGTATCATACTAGTTTGTATATTACTTAATGGAAGCTTGGGATATTCACCTTGTATAAACAATCTTGCTCAATATAGTAGTATGCTACTTGGTTTGTTTCTACTTCAATGTGTACTTGTGTTTATTTCAGTATATCACTTATACGCATTAGTGGAGCCCTTAGGATCTTTGCTTGATTACCAGCGTTGTGATGGCAGTCACACTAGTGGGGGCTGGGTAATCTATAAGCACATCCTTATACAGGTCCCTAGTCGCAGGACTATCGAGACAGGGCATCGATACTCCGGAGTAGACTAGCGTATGCGCTTCTCATCCCAGTGTGGGAGATGGTCTGTCCCACAGCCATCAGTACGTCGTACTGGAGATAGTATACGGGTGCTCGTTGGGTTACGAGTACACTGGACAGGACTCGTCGGGAACTGACAGGTTGGTATTATACCTATCGTCAGTTATCAGTTCCCAGGTGACATGAGTACAGCTTAGTCCGCTGACTTGACACTGTCACTTCGCCTCGAGTGTGTTCCCACTGTACTTTGATTACTACCCTACCACGGCTCAAAGGAGTCGTGCAAACGGGTAGTAGTTGGGTACAGTCCCGAAGCACTTGGAAGCAGTGACGGTTAGACAGGATTCGTCTCTCCCGGTATTGGGGGTTGACATCGCGCTGTGTCTAGGAAAGCCATTACACGAGTAGTCCCTGGCCAGGGCAAGCGAGATATACTGGTAGGTTTCCAGTGTTATCTCAGGGTGTTTTGGGCTTCGCTCTGACACGACTTGTACCGCTATTAGGGGACTGACGTTTTACCGCCCCCTAGGCCTGACATGCGATGTATTAGATGAACAGACCGGACTGTACGGAGACTGTCACATTCAGACTCAGTAGGAGTTCAGATGGGGTTTCACCTCGTCAGCCTTCTTGTCGGCATCTACCTGGGGTCCGTTACGCACAGCTAGTGCCGCTTGCGGTCTGTGGTTAAACCCACTGCCAACGTAGTGTCGAGTCTTTAGAGTCCCACACAGAGGGTATTCGCCTCTGGGCAAAACAGAGTAGAGGTCGCATGGTTTTGCGACAGAGTTCGTTCTCATCCGCGCACTTGTGCACGTTTGGAGTCCGGACGGATTTTACTGGCTGGCTCTGGTTTGAGTCAGATACTGGTATATGTTTTGGGGTTGCTTTTATCTCTCAGTATTCATGTTCCTCAGAACAAGAATGCAGGTGTGTATGCACAGTTATTTGAGGAGGAGGAAGAGGACTTTCATTAGGGTTTCGGAACGGGTGCGTACGCACAGTTGACAGTCGTCTTTTTCCAAACCCTAATGGATTTATGTTATATCAATTAATAATATTAATAAAATGAAATTGTGTCATGGTTGGTTTTTATGTTGACTTGTTGACCATGGTTGACTTGTTGACCATGGTTGAAGTTTTGACCATCATCATTACAAAAGAAAGATGCTCTTTGATTCTAGCAAATTCATTTAATGTTTGAAATGATAATGGTCATTCCAAAACCTTCCATCAACCTTTTCATTTTCATTATTATTATTAATTTGATAATTCTTTTGCTTTTTGTTATGGTTGCAAAAAGAAAAGAGCTCATTCTATCATTTAGCTTCTCTCTCCTCACTTCATCTTCTTCTTCCTCTAGCAAAAGGAGAACCATTCTCATGTGTTGAGAATCCCTCTCCTTAAAAGAAAAGCACCCTTTAGACACTCTCTACTCACTCTAGGATCAAAGGTTTGGCAAGCCGAAGATTCTAGTTCTCTCCAAGTTCGAGAAAGAGCCCGAAGGTTGAACCCTCAGGTGGATCCATCTTCGACGGAAGAAGGCAACGAGAAGAGAACCATCAACCTCTACTAGGTTTCAAGAAGAAGGAGTTCAAGTTAGGTATAACCACTTTGCCGAGTAGTTAACTCTCCTTTGAATGTTTGCTAGTTTAGTTTAGAAAAGATCCCGACTTTGTTAGTCCATGTTGCCCCATGCACCAAAAATTTGATTTTTATACCGTTTCCGCCTCCCCGTAAGAACCGGGGGTCGCAACGTGGACTTACAATTTGTTTTCCCTGTAGACTTCATTGTGCTTGACACACAGCCTGTAGCAAACCCCCGGGGCCAAATTCCAGTGATTATGGGTCGTCGGTTCCTTGCCACTTCCAACGCTGTTATAAACTGTAGAAATGGTTCAATGAACTTATCATTTGGAAATATGACCATTGAACTAAATATCTACAAAGTTGGAAGTCAGCCATCAGAACCCTCTGCTCATATTCTCGATGTGTGCTCTGTCCACGAGATTGCTCCCGATAGTTGCGGAGCTAAGGAACTTTGCTTTACTGATCTCGACGACATTACCACATCTCTGTTTGATCTTACACAAGATCTTAGTGAGGACACTTTTCCTACACTTGAGTCCTGCACTCCTGACTTTTCTCCACCCAAGTCTGTATCTTTCACGGGCTCTGAACTTCTTTGTAAATCCAAAAATCACTCAATGATCCCTCCTTCTATCATTTCTCCGCCTGAATTAGATCTCAAAATTTTACCTTCTCTTCTTAAATATGCTTATTTAGGTGAGAAGGAGTCTTTACCGGTTATAATATCCGCTTCTCTAGCATTAGAGCAAGCGAATGCACTTTTATCGGTATTGAGATCTAACAAAGAGGCATTTGGTTGGAGTATGGCGGACATCAAAGGGATTAGTCCCTTGATAGTTGAACATCATATACATGTGATGGATGATGCCAGACCAACCCGAGAACCACAGAGACGGTTGAATCCCGTCATGAAGGAAGCTGTGATGAAAGAGATCGTCAAATGCCTAGATAATGGTATTATATACCCCATCTCCGATAGCCAATGGGTGAGTCCTATACATGTCGTTCCTAAGAAATCCGGCATCACTGTTATTACAAATGAGGCAAATGAGTTGATTCAGACACGCGCCCAAACTGGGTGGTGTGTATGTATCGATTATAGAAAACTCAATGCTGCCACAAGGAAAGACCACTTTCCTCTACAATTCATTGATCAAATGCTGGAACACTTAGCAGGACGAGAATATTATTGTTTTATGGACGGATACTCAGGCTATAATCAGGTCCCCATCGCCAAAAAGGATCAAGATAAAACCACGTTTACTTGTCCTTTTGGTACCTTTGCTTACAGTCGCATGCCCTTTGGGTTATACAATGCTCCCGCTACCTTTCAGCGGTGTATGATGGGGATATTCTCTGATATGGTAGAGAATTTTCTGGAGATATTTATGGATGATTTCTCGATTTTTGGAGACTCTTTTTCTGATTGCCTATCGAATCTTGACGCTGTTCTTACTCGTTGCAAAGAGAAGAACTTAACCTTGAACTGGGAAAAATACCATTTCATAGTCCAAGAAGGAATTGTACTTGGACATGTCATTTCACAGAAAGGCATTGAGGTTGACAGAGCTAAGATAGATGTCATTCAAAACCTCCCTCATCCCAAAAGCGTCAAAGATATTCGATCTTTCCTTGGCCATGCGGGCTTTTATAGGAGATTTATTAAGGACTTTAGCAAAATTGCTAGACCTTTAACTCTTCTCCTGGCCAAGGATACGACCTTCCATTTTGACTCGGACTGTGAGACAGCTTTCGACTCACTTAAACACTCACTCACTTCAGCCCCTATTCTATCGTCTCCAAATTGGGACTACCCCTTTAAGCTAATGGGTGACGCATCCGACTTTGCAGTAGGTGCAGTCTTAGGACAGCACATCGAAAAGGTGCCGCACGTGATATACTATGCGAGTAAGACCCTGAATGATGCACAAATCAATTATACAACCACTGAAAAGGAACTTTTAGCGGTTGTATTTGCATTAGAAAAATTCAGGCCTTACTTAATTGGCTCACCTATAGTTGTGTATACTAACCATTCCGCCTTAAAACATCTTCTGGCGAAGAAAGATGCAAAAGGTCGACTAATACGTTGGATCCTTCTGTTACAAGAATTTGATCTTGTTATCAAAGATAAGAAAGGATGTGAAAACGTAGTAGCCGACCATCTTTCACGCATCTCTTCTTCCCCTGTGACCCAGCCGATCAATGATTCGTTTCCTGACGAACAACTCTTGAGCGTATCCAATGAACCATGGTTCAGGGATATTGTGAACTATCTTGTCACGGGACTTATACCCAGCGATTGGTCAAAACAGGACAAATACCGCTTTCTATCCCAAGTAAAACACTTTTACTGGGACGATCCATATTTGTTTAAGTATTGTCCTGATCAGATCATTCGCCGGTGTGTCCCGAAAGAAGAGTTCAAGAGTGTTCTTTCTTTTTGTCATGATCAGGCCTGTGGGGGTCACTTCGGTCCTAAAAAGACGGCGGAGAAGGTTTTGCAATGTGGTTTTTATTGGCCGACCTTATTCAAGGACGCATTTGACTATTGCAAAACCTGTACACAATGTCAGTACACGGGTAGAATCTCCCAGAGAAATGAAATGCCTCAGCAACCCATTCTGGTTGTTGAAATATTCGATGTTTGGGGCATTGATTTTATGGGTCCCTTTCCCAACTCCTTTGGGAATTTGTACATACTGCTGGCGTTTGATTATGTCTCAAAGTGGGTTGAAGCCATTCCATGTCGCACTAATGACAGGAAAGTTGTCATTAAGTTCTTGAAAGAGAATATCTTTTCGCGATTTGGACACCCACGCGCTATTATTAGCAATAATGGGACACATTTCTGCAACAGGTCTTTCGAGACATTGATGCAGAAATACTCAATCAACCACCGATTTTCTGTTAGTTATATGTATGCCCTAGAAGCCATTACTGTACATAGGATGTATATTGTAGTGGATGCTGGGACATATATAGGGAGGACTTTCTTGCTCGACATGATAGTATGCTATCTGGTTGCTCTTTACCTTAACGTGTATACCGATTGTCTCTCTGTTACATGTTGGTAAAGCCCTTAGGATGTGTACTTGACTATCTGGACTATGATGCGGATCATACTAGTGGGGACATGGTAGTCCATAAGTACATCCTTCAAAGTCCCTAGTCATGGGTGTATCGAGATGGGGCATCGATATACCAGAGTAGACTAGCGTGTACCTTCTCGACCCATACAGATGGGCGATGGATGATCCCATATCCATCGGTGTTTGACATCAGAGATGATATACGGGTGCTCAGTAGAGACTGGGTACACAGGACGGACTCGCCGACTGGACGGACTCGCCGAGAACTCCCAGATGGTATTATACCTTACGTCAGATGGCAGTTCTCTGGTGACACCGGTACAGAGTAGTCTGTTGACCCGAGATCGTCATAGAGTCTTGTGTGGTTCCCACTGTGCTTTGATTTCCATCTTACCACGTCCAAGAGGGCGTGCAAAACGATGGTTTTTGGGTACAGTCCCGAATCACATGGAGGCAATGAGCGATAGGAGGGGATTCGTCTCTCCCGGTATAGGGGTTGATGTTGCGCTGTGTTCAATTGGCTATAACCGGAAATCCCTGGCCAGGGTTGCTGAGATATACCGGTAAGTGTTACCAGTAGTTTCTCGAACTGTTATAGACCTCATATCGACACGACTTATCAAGCTATTGGGGTCTGACGTTTACCACCCCTAGGCAAGATATGCGACATCAGACGACGAGACCGGACTGTACGGTTGTGTTACTGGTTGGATTCACTGGAGTGTGAGCGGGCTTGCTCGTCGATCTTCTGATCGCTCAATACCCAGGTGGCCGTTACGTTTAGCAGACCGCTTACGGCTTGTGGGTGCTTGATATGATCATCATCTGCTGCCGGCGTATTGACGAGTCTTTAGAGTCCTACACAGAGGTTTCCTGGCTCAAGCGAAACGAAATAGGAGTGCATATGAGCTATGTGCGGGACCGAGAATGATACCAGTATGTGATACTGTATTCGATTCTCATGATTTGTGACATTGATCGGTTATATGCGATATAGCCGGGATATCGGATCAAGTGTTGATTCGATAAGTTGTTATTGTTTATATTAGTCGGTTATATGCGATATGACCGGATCATTAAATCAAGTGTTGATTTAATGATTTAATGCATAATTATATATTTGATATATTAGTTTGCATTAACTAGTATCGGTTTACTTTAAATGGATTTTCTCACTCGGGTGTGCACATTGTATATGTGATATATTTTTTGTGCACTTGATTGTATTATGTTTGATGATACATGATTGCTAGGGTTTGTGTAAAGAGTTAAACCATGGTTAAGTAAATGGTTAGGGTTTTTATTCATTTATTCATTCATTTATCTTTTAATTTGGATTAAAAGAAAAAGTGAAAAGAAAATAAAAAGGTTGCATTCTTACATGAAGCTTCTTGAAGCTTCATGCAACTTTGACTCATGTAACCTTTTTGTCTTCTTCTTCAAACCCTAACCATTCATCTAACTTGAGTTAACTCTCTACATCTAACCATGGTTCAAGTTATGATAAGAATAATTCTTTTTCAATTATTCTTATGAACTTATCATAACAATTCTTCATCTTCTTCTTCTTCTTCACTTCAAGAAAAGGCTTGATAGCTTTAATGGCAAAGTGAGAAAAAGAGTGAGAAATCCAATTCTAAAGTGAACCCATCTCCTATTTCTTCATCCTCTACCTCTTGCCAAGTAGTAGAGTGTGTTTCCTTCACAAGTTTTCAAGGCTTGGTGAAGGTGGAGCTTGATCTAGTGATGCCTCGACGTAGATCATCTTCGGCATCGTCGTCGATGACCTAGCCCGCCATTTCTCCGATGAAGCCGACGCTTGAGCCCGGGATTTCATTTGGACAGCGGAGAGGACTTCATTACGGAGCCGTGGAGGTGGAAGACCGGATCTACAAAGGTTGTATTTCCGTTCTCATAGTTAAAGTAGTTAACTAGTTTGTTTTGTCGCCTAGATTTCTAGCCAACGATCCGTATTAGGGTTTCTCGGCACATGTAAAATTTGAAATTGGCATGGTTGATGCCTTGTGAGACCTCCTTAGTGTGCCTAGGAACCCTACAGTGGTATCAGAGCTACTAGGCATTAGATGTCGACCTATGGGGGGTTCTCACTGTGTGACAGTGTGGCGAAGCATAGGCTCTTACCCCCAGGGTGTCCCGAGACCGGAAGGTGTTCCGGCGGGTTGTAGTCCTCGCGAGGGGGCATGCGTAAAAAGTAGCTGCTGAGGGACCCGTTGGTGCCACTGTGACCCCATTGGATGGGGTGGCTGCCTGACCTACAGTGGTATCAGAGCCTAGCTAGAGCCTTAGGCGATGCGTAGACGAAGTTTGAAACCCGATCGAACCCGAAACCCTAAAATTTCATGCTCTCTGGACTTTTTCTGAAAAAGTGGTTTTTTCCAGATTAAAAATTCTTAAAAAATTCAGCAGGGAATTCTAAGAATTACAGCGCAAAAATTACCCAAAGATGCCTCTAAAGTGCGGCGGAACCGCGGCAGAAGCAAGGCTTCTGCGGCGGTTCCGCGGCCGTATTGTCACATTGCCCCATAATTTTTGCACAGTAATTCATGTTTTCAGGTGCTGTGTTTTCTGGGAATTTTTAATATTTATTCAAGAGTTGAATTTTCTGGGGTTGTTTTGGGGATTCGGTGTTTCGATCGGAGTATCAGATTTTGTCTATGTGGTTTTCCGGATAAATTTTTGAATATGTTAAGAAGTTCGACCGGATATAAATACCCAATTTTTCTCCTGTCGGGAAATTTCCAAGTGTTGGATCTTTCCGTTGTTTAACAACGTTCTAAGTAGTGCAAGTAACGCAATGGACCCTCTAGAAGACAACAAACCTTAACTCGATTATGTGACCGTCTTGAACTGCCCTTTGAACCTTCGGGTTTGGGGCAGTACGGCGTGGCACATGTGAGGCGTTGGCTTGACCCTTCTACGGCTGGACCGTTGGTACTGAGGCACGAACTGAATGTTTTTAGACTTGTTTCATGTGTTGATCTGTATCGGGAAAACTTGGGTGTTCGATTGTTCGATCGGAAAGTTTGACATTTTCTATTTATCCGGAATGGGATACAATAATTGGAATTCACAACAAGTTATGAGATAACTGAATGAATGTTATAAACGTAGCACTTTAGTCTCACTTGATCGGTTGCCACGGAATTTTGATATGATCAAAAGTCCGTCGCAATCACGTAGCGTACGTGGATACTCGCCGGATAAACTTAATAGACAGCCTCACTCCATAGCCCCGACCAAGTGACTGTAGGAGAACCCCTTCGCCGAAGCACCCGTTCGGGTGCTCGCGGTGGCGGTGTTCCGCCTTGGTGCACTTCGTCGACGGCGTCGGGGGTGTGGCCGTCTACTAAAGTTTGCGACGAGCATTCGATCAGGATGTCGGGAATCTTGTTGAATTGCCCGACTTGATATTGAAAAGAGTTTTCGATTTTGAGACTAAAATACGGGGTTTATAATTGTTAGGCATGCGATGTCTAAGTAATTCATTAGGTCAGGCATGCGATGTCTGAGGTGGTTGCGGATTCCAACTGTTGTAGTTTTACACTTTCTTTTCTGTGACCGTAAGTGTAATATGTGATATCGCCGGTTTCGTTGCTATATGTCAACGACAATTGGGATGCGCATATTTACTTACGTTGATGACATGTGATGTTATGTGTTGCTGGATATGTTATATTGGATCGTCGTGTTTGAATAGCCGGGGGTTTTTATGTGAGATGAGTGTTTTTCATTTTCATTCATGTAAAAACTTGTATGTAATATTCTTTTATTGGGGCACTTCCAGGTTGCGGAAGTTGTCACCGTTGATGTATATTATTTACTTTTCCGCACTAGGATAGACCCAAGGAGGAGGGCACAAGTAACCGGGTTCTGGAGTCCAGTGGGAGACCAACTTGAGGAGTCGTGGCCGGGTCTCCTAACTCCAGAATTGGTAGGGTCGCTTGCCTCTCTCGTAGGGGTCTAGGGGTGTGGGTTTGGCTATTCATCGCGACCGTGGAATCCGTGTTTTATACTGGCTCGTATTGAAAACACGGACGTCCTAGTATATCCAATATTTCATATATTTCTTCTGCTGCGATATCTGTGATGTGATCATGTGATGTTCTGTGATAGATACAGTATATAGTATATATGATATATTATATAGACGTTACTTATGTTTTACACCCGCGCTAGCCCTGCCCCGCTCTGCCGTTAGTTACCTAACCTAACGGTGCACGAGGGGACATCGAGGCGAATGCGGATGGCATAAGTGTACGTCGTATTTATCTGTGATGTTTAGGTAATTTATATGATAGGACTTCATTAATGTGATTAATGAAAGAAAAGAAACCTAAGATGTTGTAGAATCGAATTTCAAAATAAAACAGGTAGCTACAGTTCTTGCTATGCACAGTGATATATATGATATATCCTGCACCTCATTCGACGAGGAAAGGACCGACGATCCCTTCACCGGGAGTGACTCCTTTAGCAAAACTAGAAAAGCCTCAAAAAACACTCCATTTCAAAATTCATTTGATTCTACAACGATATCAAGTTCATTACGCAATTGGTTTTCAGAAAAACCTGTCGTAGCCCTCCGTCATTTCAGATAAGTGATAGTTAGTATTCGTGCTACGTTTGTTGGCCTGCGTCAAGGCGTAGTGTGCGGTAGCTAACTAGTATTTATCTGCCTATGCATATGATGCAGATTGGATTAGGGTAGTCGTGCGACTTTGTTGGCCTGCGTCAAGGGTCGTGCGGGTGGGTTTAATTCAATCAGGAAATGACGGGTTGAACTTGACTAGCGCACTATGGTTTGTTGGCCTGCGTCAAGGTCATAGGACGCTAGGGGCAAAATACTATCGGGAATTTCAAGTGTTGAAATTTGCAATAAGATTGCATACCTTCTATGAGATAGTTGGATCCCGATACCCGCTGCGAGTAATTGTTACTCCTGGGAGAGTTTTACACATTACAATTAGCCGATCAAGTAGGTGTCTAGAAAGGTGTCAACGGGGTTACGCCTCTGGGAAAACGAGGTTTACATTAATTAGGTTCGTGCGAAAGCACGGGCACCTCCCTCAAAGTACCGACACTGGCCTGGCTGAAAGATTGGCGAACTTGTAGTGTGTAATTAATCCCGGCTAGTCTTTCCTTTTAAGGTTTGAAGGAAGATTTGATAAAAAAAGCAGTGGGAGCCATCCTGATTAGATAAAATAATAACCAATCTATTCTTGCAAGAGCGCACGCAGAGTGTTTTCTTCTCTCTCTCTCCTGGTAGCGACCATATCACGCCTTAATCAAGATAATAAAACGGATATATTGACCGAACCCGCTTGTTATACTGAGCTGGGGAACGTTGGTCCCGCTCCAACTTATAATTGTTATAAGACAGAGCAGGAAATTGGGGAATACCAGATTTCCCGTGCCGCCCAAACGAAGAGAGTGCATGCTGATGCATCATCTTCGGGTGTGTTCATTATACAGAACTGTTTCTCAGTATCCTCTGCATCCTTGGTATATGATACCGGATCAGGATCCCAGATATGTAATCTGTTACATAGGGCTACAGATAGGTAGAGAACTGAGAAAGGGTGATAAGTTTCATGAGGCAGAAAACGGGGCAAGAGTTGCAGCCAAGTCTGTCGGTCACTGTCACCCTGTATTACCAATACATTGATTCTGAACAAATGTTATTAGATACCGAACCTGATATACAAAATCATATCTATCTCTTTATTAGTAAAGAAATGATAAAATTTTGTATTGATGGATAATGTTTTGGACATTTCCTATATCAAAAGTTGATCGGTTCAGGCACGTTATCTAAAAGCATTGACGTTCTAAATCAAACTACAGTTCTTAGTATACGGAACACACACAAGAGGAAGAGTTCAGAAATGAACGGATCCTTCTTGAGGTATTGTAGACTAGGTCATATCAATGTGACCCGACTAGCTAGAGTTACATAAATATGCATATTTAAATTAGTTTGAATTTACATCTTGTGAAACTCGCCAGTCATGTCACAAAGATAAGATGACCATAGCTCTGTTTATTGGAAACAGAGAAAGAGTTAGTGAACTCTTGGGATGATACATGTTGATGTATGTAGGTCCCCTGTCTACACATGCCAAGACCGGTTCTTTATACTTCATTACATTCTCTGTTAATCTCTCGAGATTCAGATTTATGTTCTTGTTGAAACACAAGTCCGAACCTTTTGAGATATTCACAGAATATAAGTTAGAAGTAGAGAACCAAAATACGGGTATAAGTATTATGTCCTATGATGAGATCAGGGAGGAGAATACTTCAGCACGGAAATCCTGGACTATTCTAAAGGAGAATGAGATTCTCTCTCAGAATTACTCCTCCGTATACACCATAGAACGATGGTATATCGGGGCGGAGCAAATACACCCTATATGATAAGGTGTGCTCTATGATGAGTACTACTGAGTTACCTATTTCCTTTAGGGAGTTATGCACTTATGAAGTTGCATACCTATTGAATAGGGTCCTGATCAAATCAGTTGCCTACCACTTCATATGTGATATGGAAAGGGAAGAGCCCATATCTTAAGTTAGTTAAGATTTGGGGTTGTCCGGCCTATGTCTGAAAAACAAAATCCGGACAAGCTCGAGGCAAGATCTGTTATGTAGAACTGGAAATGTTCCAGCTATACAGACTGCAGCTGATGATTTGATATAACCAAAGGATTCAGTAGATTCCAACGAACCTCAGCCTCTCCGCCGATCTAGTAGGGTTCCTCACCCACCTGAGAGATACTTCGGTTACTCTATGACAGTGGGAGCGAGGATTGCATCATGAGATGATGACCCAACTAGCTTCGAGCTGGCCATCAGGAGTAAGACTCTGTAAGAACGGCTGGATGCTTAGTGATCTGAGATGGAATCCTTATACACCAACAAAGTATGGACTTTAGTTTCTATATCTGAAGGGTTAAATCCCCATCAGGAGCAAGTATATCTTGAGAAGATTACTTGGTGTACATGGAAAAGTTGAGACTTTCAAAGCTAGACTTGTTAAAAGTTTGCATCATTGACCAGGTGTGGATAATGATGAAACCTTTTCAAGTAGCTATGCTTAAGTCCATCCAGATCCTACTTGCCACGGCTACATACCATGACTACGATATCTGGTGGTTGGGTGTCTTGACTGCTTTTCTAAATGATGTTTTAGAAGAGTGTGTCTATAAGTACACAGCCAGAGGGCCTCGTAGACAGTGGGAGCAGCGGAAACGTGAGCAAGATGTTTTATGTGATAAAGCAGGCATCGCGGAGTTGGAACGTCTGTTTTGATGAGTTAGTCAAACAGTTTGACATCATCAAAATGGTAGATGAACCTTGTATAAACAAAAAGGTAGTAGGGAGTATGGTGGCGATTCACGTAGAGTACGTGGATGACATACTCTTGATAGGGAAGTAGTTTCCTATGCTACGCTCGATCAATCTCCGATTATCACAAAGATTCTCGAAATAGGATCAAAGTGATACCTACTAAATCCTGGATTTTGGATCTATAAGATAGATCTAATTGGATGTTAGGAATCTCACTAGCTGTAGTGAGATGGTATCAGTTGATCCTGGGGAGAATCACTGGAAGGGTTCCAGGGTGATAAAGACGACTGAATGTCAGTCACAGGCATTGTCTTTACCCTAAATAAAGGGACGATATGTTGGAAGAGTTCCAAGCTAGATACCGTGACATACTAGACGATAAAGGCAGGATACATCGCTACTTAAGATGCTACCAAAGAGGCTGTTTGGGTGTATATTGGTTCATGAGATGAACTACGTTCCAACCATTGTGAGACAATGGAGTTGTGGCTTATGCCAAGGAACTTCGGTCCCATCAGTGATCCAGACTTATTCTAAGGCAGTATCGCCTGATCATGGAGATGGTTGATCTCCAGGGTGATCGAGGTTAGGAGAGCAGACTCAGAGGATAACACGGCGGATCCACTCACGAAGGCCTATTCCCAGAGAGGGACTTTTATGGGATGGTTGAGTATGAGATACTTCGACTACTGCTACAGATGGCCCTAGTGCTAGTGGGAGATTGTTAGTTATATGTATGCCCTAGAGGCCATTACTGTACATAGGATGTATATTGTAGTGGATGCTGGGACATATATAGGGAGGACTTTCTTGCTCGACATGATAGTATGCTATCTGGTTGCTCTTTACCTTAACGTGTATACCGATTGTCTCTCTGTTACATGTTGGTAAAGCCCTTAGGATGTGTACTTGACTATCAGGACTATGATGCGGATCATACTAGTAGGGATATGGTAGTCCATAAGTACATCCTTCAAAGTCCCTAGTCGTGGGTGTATCGAGATGGGGCATCGATATACCAGAGTAGACTAGCGTGTACCTTCTCGACCCATACAGATGGGCGATGGATGATCCCATATCCATCGGTGTTTGACATCAGAGATGATATACGGGTGCTCAGTAGAGACTGGGTACACTGGACGGACTCGCCGAGAACTCCCAGATGGTATTATACCTTACGTCAGATGGCAGTTCTCTGGTGACACTGGTACAGAGTAGTCTGTTGACCCGAGATCGTCATAGAGTCTTGTGTGGTTCCCACTGTGCTTTGATTTCCATCTTACCACGTCCAAGAGGGCGTGCAAAACGATGGTTTTTGGGTACAGTCCCGAATCACATGGAGGCAATGAGCGATAGGAGGGGATTCGTCTCTCCCGGTATAGAGGGTTGATGTTGCGCTGTGTTCGATTGGCTATAACCGGAAATCCCTGGCCAGGGTTGCTGAGATATACTGGTAAGTGTTACCAATAGTTTCTCGAACTGTTATAGACCTCATATCGACATGACTTATCGAGCTATTGGGGTCTGACGTTTACCACCCCTAGGCAAGATATGCGACATATCAGACGACGAGACCGGACTGTACGGTAGTGTTACTGGTTGGATTCACTAGAGTGTGAGCGGGCTTGCTCGTCGAGCTTCTGATCGCTCAATACCCGGGTGGCCATTACGTTTAGCAGACCGCTTGCGGCTTGTGGGTGCTTGATATGATCATCATCTGCTGCCGGCGTATTGACGAGTCTTTAGAGTCCTACACAGAGGTTTCCTGGCTCAAGCGAAACGAAATAGGAGCGCATATGAGATATGTGCGGGACCGAGAATGATACCAGTATGTGATACTGTATTCGATTCTCGCGATTTATGACATTGATCGATTATATGCGATATAGCCAGGATATCGGATCAAGTGTTGATTCGATAAGTTGTTACTGTTTATATTAGTCGGTTATATGCGATATGACCGGATCATTAAATCAAGTGTTGATTTAATGATTTAATGCATAATTATATATTTGATATATTAGTTTGCATTAACTAGTATCGGTTTACTTTAAATGGATTTTCTCACTCGGGTGTGCACATTGTATATGTGATATATTTTTTGTGCACTTGATTGTATTATGTTTGATGATACATGATTGCTAGGGTTTGTGTAAAGAGTTAAACCATGGTTAAGTAAATGGTTAGGGTTTTTATTCATTTATTCATTCATTTATCTTTTAATTTGGATTAAAAGAAAAAGTGAAAAGAAAATAAAAAGGTTGCATTCTTACATGAAGCTTCTTGAAGCTTCATGCAACTTTGACTCATGTAACCTTTTTGTGTTCTTCTTCAAACCCTAACCATTCATCTAACTTGAGTTAACTCTCTACATCTAACCATGGTCCAAGTTATGATAAGAATAATTCTTTTTCAATTATTCTTATGAACTTATCATAACAATTCTTCATCTTCTTCTTCTTCTTCACTTCAAGAAAAAGCATGATAGCTTTAATGGAAAAGTGAGAAAAAGAGTGAGAAATCCAATTCTAAAGTGAACCCATCTCCTATTTCTTCATCCTCTACCTCTTGCCAAGTAGTAGAGTGTGTTTCCTTCACAAGTTTTCAAGGCTTGGTGAAGGTGGAGCTTGATCTAGTGATGCCTCGACGTAGATCATCTTCGGCATCGTCGTCGATGACCTAGCCCGCCATTTCTCCGATGAAGCCGACGCTTGAGCCCGGGATTTCATTTGGACAGCGGAGAGGACTTCATTACGGAGCCGTGGAGGTGGAGGACCGGATCTACAAAGGTTGTATTTCCGTTCTCATAGTTAAAGTAGTTAACTAGTTTGTTTTGTCGCCTAGATTTCTAGCCAACGATCCGTATTAGGGTTTCTCGGCACATGTAAAATTTGAAATTGGCATGGTTGATGCCTTGTGAGACCTCCTTAGTGTGCCTAGGAACCCTACATTTTCTACACCCTATCATCCGCAAACAAGCGGGCAGGCTGAGATCTCAAACAGACAAATCAAACTTATCCTGGAGAAGACTGTTGCTAAGAATAGAAAAGACTGGTCGACCAAATTGATGGATGCTCTTTGGGCATTCCGAACTGCATTTAAAACCGACCTAGGGATGTCTCCATATAGGATAGTGTTTGGGAAGGCATGTCATTTACCCGTTGATATTGAGCATAAAGCATTGTGGGCTATTAAGGAAATAAATTTTGATCTAAACCAAGGTTGCAACTTTCGGAAGCTGCAAATAAATGAGCTAAGCGAACTCCGCGATGAAGCTTATGATAACGCTGTGATCATAAAGAATAGGACTAAGGTTTTTCACGATAAAAACATTTTGAGGAAAACATTTTCACCTGGTCAACAAGTCCTTCTTTATGATTCACGATTACACCTTCACGCGGGTAAGCTTCGATCTCGGTGGAAGGGACCTTTTGTTGTGCGGTCTGTATACCCGCACGGGGCAGTAGAAGTAGAAAATGTTAAAAACGGCACATTTTTCAAAGTGAATGGACATAGACTAAAGCCGTATTTTTCCACTGACCCCACGGAGGAGCTCCTGTTCTTACAGGAGCCATTTTATGTGGATTAAAATTCCTCCGTCTCACCTTCATGTCCTGCATATCACTGCATCATCTTTTTGAATGGAGGTGAGTGAAAATAGTAAGTTTGGGAGAAGTTTTTCACTTATATATTTTGCCCCCACTAATAATTCCTCCCAGACTTACAGGTTTTGTAGATATAGCTGTTGGCAACAATGAGGACACTGTTGAAAGCAAGTTTGGGGGAGGTTTGTGCTTATTTTTGCATCATTTGCATACCATTTGCATAAGCACAAAACATTTCTTTAAAAACTTATAAAAAATTTAAAAATTTTCAAAATCCATAAAAATTTAAAATTTTCAAAATATAAAAATATTTAAAATTTAAACATTTTTTGTACATAAATAAGATAATGAAAGTTTAGATAGTGAAAAATTACATCTATGAGATTAGAAAAATTTAAGAAAACCAAGAAAATTAGAAGTTTTCTTATACGAACTAGTAATAAGTAGTTATGAGCCGTTGTCCCAAGGGTTAGTAAGATGAAAGACGTCACTAATCTGAGGATAAAAATAAGCCTGAAAAATAGTTTCTATTCTGGAAGCCAAACATTTTGAACGTTGATACCCTGCTATTCGCACTTACACACGTCTTAAAGCCTGGGATAGTAGAGGATACCTTGAAATGCTCTTGTCTTAAAGCCAAAAGTATGAAGGAAATAAAAAAAAATGAAATGAAGAAAATATAAAGTGGTGAGAAAAATGGACACTGGTTTTGTTATCACCGAGGGCAATAAAAAAATATATAGCGAGGGTGCTTCTTCACCTAGTGCTCTAAGGCCAACTGGTCTGGGAGTCACTGTTATGCCTGAGGTGGTGCAAGACGAGGAAAATACACCAAGTAAGCAAGAACGGGAGTAATCGATCGGTTAGTACCTCAAGAAGTATTAACGGTCGCATGAAAGTGTGTGAGCAATCTCGTCTAAATATTCATTAATTAAAAAGTACCGAGGCTGATGGACAAGAGTATGATAGCTTGAATTGAATTCTCCGGATGTAGGGATGTCCTTACACACACGCAGGGTTATATGATCGATGTTTGGAAGAAAGATAGGAATGAAGAATAAGACGATGTTTTATTGAGGGAGGACGTGATTTCCGACATCTTTTCATGACCATTAAGATAGGGCTCATGACAACCGAAAAGCTAGCTTAGTTGGAAACCCTAATTTTCAAAGTCTTTTCTTTTACAATTCTTTTCTTTAAATGTAAATTTCATGGTCTTCCTTTTATTATTGGATTTTGTGGGTGCAATCCGCTGAAAACCCTCAGGAGACAACACTCCTCCTACTAGGGACACCTAGAGGTTTAAAGGCTTGTTGCACGTGCTCAGTGCAATCGTGTTGCCTACGAAAGTGTGCTAGTTAGTTTTTCTCTTTCTTTATTTTCTCCTTCTTTTTAATAAAACAGTTCGCTCGAGACGATCGAAAATAAGTTTGGGGGAATTTGATCAGTCGAAAATACTGTATTTTTAACACGGCAATTTTCCTATCTTTTGCACTCATCTAGAAGTGTTCGGCATTCATATAGCACATATCAGCAAATCAGTCGTTAAATATCAGATTGCATATATTAGACTCTAAAACAAGCACTATAAAGGAAATTGACTGCATTTCATGGCATCGCATCATCCCTATATTATGCAACACTTGTCTTGAGAAATTGTGCAGCAAAATCCGGAAGAAAAGCCAAAATTGTCATTTTGCTGATCAAACATTACGCCAACTCAAAGACCTGAAAGCTGGTAGCAATCTAGAGGGAAATATTAAATTCAACATATCAGAAAAAGGCCCAAGTATTAGCCCAAAGCAGTACCAGAAATAACAAGCCCCAAGCCTCCAACATGGTCGCGGAACCGCGGCCGGAGCCGCCTTGCGCCGCGGTTCCGCGGCGGCCTTGCCACATCATCATCCCAAAATTGCTTCATAATTCTTACCTCAGGTCCTACAGCTCAGAAATGTACTTCAAGTTCAAGAAGACTCCAGAAGCTTCTGCCAGTTCAGCAAACTAGGGTTTCTAAGCTTAAACAATCCTAGCTTAAAGCCTAAGCTAAGCTCCTAACAAACTATTTCTAGAAGCTCCTCAACAAACTTTTAGAGGGAATTGTAATTTCAAAACCTAGACCTAGGGTTTGGAAAATCTATAAATAGAAGCCTAGACCTAGGGTTAAAGAATCTAATATCTCTTCTAGATATCTCATATAGATCTCTACTTCTTCAATCTCTTATCATTAGTTCAATTCTCCATCTTCTTCCACAAGTCTAGTGACAAGACTTGTGCGAAACCCTAACCCTAATTCCAATCAAAATTCAAGATCCCGAGTACCAAATCAAGTAAGAAGCCCTTCAACCTTTTAGGAGCTGAGCCGATCTTCAACAGAGCAAGTGGTCCAAGCCGATCCGCGACTCACGGAGACAAGCGAAGCCAAATCAACAATCGAGTTCTTCCTCTTGTAGTTCTTGAGCGACTGTAATGAAATTGTTGATATAAATAAAATGTGAAATTGTTTAATCTTGTTTTCTTTAAATTCTTGCATCATGATTCGATCTCAATTTGTAATTGTAGTTCTTGTTGTGATGTTTGAGTAATACTCCGCTCGTCGAGGAGTCGAGACGATCAATAGAATTATGATGTAACAAATCTTAAAACGGTTCTTGAGTCCTACGAGTTTTGTAAACCCTAGCAAGTTCAAGAATCGATGACCTAGTTTCGTTGCGATGCTTTCTTGATTGTTATCGCTCGAAATTAGGGATCTACGATCGTTTCTTGAATTTACTAGAGGCTAGAATGTGAATGATATCGACGAAAGAACAAGGGATAAATGATGAAACCCTAGTTTCACTAGAAATCCCTAACTCTCGTCGATCATCATCGATCTAGTATCAACTCTTCGAAGGACAAGAATACGACATCTTGAGATTACATCACATTTATAGATCCGATCGATTCCTACGAGCCTCATTTAGATTCTTGATATTTGGTTGGAAAAATCATCAAAACTCGATTCTCGATTGTTTATCATTTTCTTGATTCTTGATTAGAATAGTGACACTTGAATCCATCGATAAAATCTTGAATCATGTTTTCTTTTCTTTTCGATTAACTTTTCAATTCAAACAAATCAAACATATATACGAATCGCACAATCCCTGTGGACGATCCGCACTCGCTTACGATCTACATCTGACACCGTAGTTGATTGCGGTCAAAATAATTCTTTGATTGTGATTTTATATTCATTTTCTAAATACCGACACAAAGAAACTTATTCGAGTTACACGACACAATCCGAAATCATTTCAATCAAATGGCGCCGTTGCCGGGGATCATTTGATAAACACAATCGGAATTTAAAAATCAATCATTTGTGTATATGAATTCGTTGGATTGCCGTGGATGAATAGCCGGGGGGTTGTGAGATGAGAGTTTTCTTATTCTTTCAATTCTTGTAATATGTAAATTGATGTAATATTATTAGTATGGCCGCACAACCGGGTCGGGGTTGTAGCCGTCATTGTATAATTTCTTTTTACTGTTTATGCTCCTAGGATAGACCCAAGGTGGGGTGCACAAACTACCGGGTATCTCGAAGTGCCGAGTGGCCTACTCACGATGTTGAGGGAGGTTACTTCGCTTCGGGTACTTGGCGGGTAGTTTGCCGCACCCGTAGGGGTCTAGGGTGGGGTTTGGCTATTCATCGCGACCGTGTAATCCGTTCTTCGTTACAGGCTCGTACGAATTGCGGATTCCTAGTATATCCAATGTATTCATCTGTGATCTGGAATGGCTATCATTGCATGTGACGAATGTTTATATATATCTATATGATATCTATTTAGGCGTTGCTTATGTTTTGCATCCGCGCTAGTCCAGCCCCCGCTCTGTCGTTAGTTAAGTAACCTAACGGGTGATGACGGGACCCCATGGCGAATGCGGATGGCATAAGCATACGTTATATATTGGTTGTTTTCTGCAATGGTAGGATTAAATGATGGGACGCATTGGAATTAATGCAAGAAATAAAATACACCAAGTAAAAGTCGTTGGAACACTTTGAAAACCACTCGGTTCTTTTCAAAACCAAACTTTTAAATGCGGAGCTTGTACCACTCCTTTAGATAGCTATCTCGTTCCTTCGATTATATCAAGTTCACTACGTTCACGGTTTCGCCAAAACCATTCGTAGCCCTCCGTCGTTTCACATGAATGGTCAATAAGTATTCAAGCTATGTTTGTTGGCCAAAGTCAAAGCATAGTGATTGGTAGCTATTGGGTATTCATGTGCAGCATAGATAGATGTGTTGGTTTGGGGCAGTCGTTCTACCTTGTTGGCCAAAGTCAAGGGTATGTGCGGGTGGGCTCAAATTAACCTGGAGAATGACGGATAGAACTTGACATGTGACTTATGATTTGTTGGCCAAAGTCAAGGTCATAAGAGCATGGGGCAAAAATCCACATCGGGGGTTTCAAAAGAACTGAAACTTGCTAGCGCTGCATACCATTTGGAGTGTGATGATTCTGGTAGGATTCCTTCAGTTTTGTCACGCGATGATATTTGGATCCCGATCCTACTGTGAGTATATGCTACTCCTCCGGAACTTTCTCACTTAACGATCAATGCTATAAACCAAGTAGGTGTCTAGAAAGGTGTTAGCGGGGCTACGTCCACAGGGAAAAGAGGTTACTTAATTAAGGACCTTCGCGAAAGCGTTGGAAAACCTCCCTCGAAGTACCGACACTGGCCTGGCTGAACGGTTAAGCAAGTATTGTACGGTGAGATTGATCCCGACTAGTTCTTCCTTTATGGTTTGAGGAGGGATTCGAGAGACGGTGGGAGCCATCCTGTTTAGACAAATTAAAAACCACTCTAAACTTGCAAGAGCATCATGCTAAAGTGTTTCTTCTCTCTCTCCTAATTGCAGTGACCATTTATCATGACTGGACTTAAGTTACTTCTAGATAAAAACATACTGACAGGGCCAAACTACAAAGATTGGCTCAGGAATGTCAAAATGGCAATCACTTATGACAAGTTGGGGTATCTTCTTACCACAAAATCTCCCCATGTCCCAGGTCTCACCTCCAGCGTCGCAGATAAGGAAATCCGTAAGACTTGGGAGATCGATTGCGCGAAGGCCAAGTGCCTCGTGCTTGCCTCTATGGACAATGAACATCAGAGGAGGCACGAGAATATGGACCTCGAATCCATATTTCTCCATACAAAAGAACTGTATGGAGAGCAATCTCGTATCGCTAGATACGAAGTGTCGAAGAAGTTATTTTCGGCAAGATTGGCCATCGGATCATCGGTAGTGGAACACGTTCTTAAGATGATTGGCTACATAGAGGAGCTCGCGGACCTTGGGACCACGTTGGAGAATGAGCTCTATACGGACTTGATTCTTCGGTCCCTTCCTTCCACTTACGCCCAGTTTATCCTGAATTTCAACTTGCAAGAAAAGGAAGTTGAACTTTCAGAGCTCCTCAACTTGCTGAGGAGTGCGGAGGGCACCCTACAGAAAGTTAGGGAAACATCCACTTTGTTTGTAGGAGGATTTTCCTCTTCTAGGTCCAGGGCGAAAGCCAAGGGAAAGAAGAAGAAAACCCCCGCCAAACCAAAGGGCGGTGTTAGTAAGGTGGATACGAAGGGAAAGGCAAAAGCAACAAAGGTAGCGGGGAAGCTTGTGGATAAGGAAGAATGCTTTTACTGTCACAATAGTGGACACTGGAAGAAAGATTGCATGGCTTGGAAAGCCAGAACATAGGATCTGAAGCAGGTTGCGGCTTCAGCTTCAGGTGTGTATGTTATTGAAAACTGTCTATCAATAAACTCTACGTCCTGGGTATTGGATACCGGATCAGGATCTCATATCTGTAATTCTTTGCAGGCGTTGAGAAAGCGTAGGTTTTTGAAAGCAGGTGACATGACCCTCAAAGTTACAAACGGAGCTAGCATGGATGCTGAGGCCGTGGGGGACTATCACCTGGGAATGTCAGATGGACATGTTTTGGTTTTACGTAATTGCTTTTTTGTACCCAATGCAACTTGTAATATAATTTCTGTATCTTTGGTTTCTAAAGAAGGTTATGAATTTGAGTTTGTAAGTAATGTTGTAAACATTCACCTTAATCAAGTTCTGATTAGGTCAGGTACATTGAGCAATGGTATATACGTATTAAACCAACCACAGATTTTTAATGTCCAGAATACACACAAAAGAAAGTCTCCGGAAACAAATCAGACTTTCTTATGGCATTGTAGACTGGGTCACATCAATGAGAAAAGGTTGACGAAGTTACATACAGAAGGATATTTGGATCCGTTCGAATATCAATCATATGCAAGTTGTCAATCATGTCTCAAAGGAAAGATAACAAAGACTCCGTTCACTGGACACGGAGTGAGAGCGAGCGAGCTCTTGGGACTCGTACACAGCGACGTGTGCGGTCCAATGTCTACGCATGCACGAAGCGGTTATTCTTACTTCATTACTTTTACGGATGACTTTTCAAGGTATGGTTATGTCTTCTTAATGAAACATAAATCCGAAGCCTTTGGAAAATTCCAGGAATATAAGAATGAAGTAGAAAAACAAACAGGAAAAAGTATCAAGACACTGAGATCTGATCGAGGTGGCGAATACTTGAGTGCCTAGTTCCTGGATTACGTAAAAGAGAATGGAATTCTCTCTCAGCTTACTCCTCCATACATTCCGCAACATAACGGTGTATCGGAGAGACGGAACCGAACCCTATTGGATATGGTACGGTCCATGATGAGTAACGCTGAGTTACCGCGATCATTCTGGGAATATGCGCTAGAATCAACTGCATACCTTTTGAACCGAGTTCCAACTAAGACTGTGCCTACTACACCATATCAGATGTGGTGTGGGAAGAGACCCTATCTTAATCACATTAAGACATGGGGATGTCCAGCTTTTGTCAAAAAGCAGCATGCGGACAAGCTCGAGGCACGCTCAGTACAGTGCAAGTTTGTGGGATATCCAAAGAACTCCAAGGGATATTTATTCTATTGCGAAGAGGAACAAAAGGTTTTTGTTTCTCGTCATGCCCACTTCTTGGAAACTGAGTTTTTGGAAAATCAGATAAGTGGGAGCGCAATTGAACTGGAAGAAATTCCAGAACCACGAGCTATTACTGAAAGCTTAGTAGAACCAGAGGGTTCGAAAGATAAGGACATTCCTACGCCGCTCCGCAGAAGTAGTAGGCAGTCTCATCCGCCCGAGAGATACTACGGTTTTCTCATAAACGGGGATAGAGAGGATTGCATCATTGATAGTGATAAGCCTACTAGCTTCCAGCAGGCCATTCAGAGCGTTGACTCGGTAAAATGGCTGGATGCAATGCGGACCGAAATGGAGTCCATGTACACCAACAAAGTATGGACGATGGACATTGCTCCAGATGGGGTAAAACCTGTAGGATGCAAGTGGATCTTCAAAAGGAAGATTGGTGTAGATGGACAGGTTGAGACCTATAAAGCTAAACTTGTTGCAAAGGGTTTCCGTCAAAGACCTGGCTTGGACTATGACGAATCCTTTTCTCCAGTGGCTATGCTGAAATCCATTCGGATCCTTCTTGCCATTGCTACCTTCTACGATTATGAGATCTGGCAGATGGACGTAAAGACCGCTTTTCTAAATGGAAATTTAGAGGAGTGTGTCTATATGGATCAGCCAGAGGATTTCATTCAAAGTGGGAGCAGCGGAAAGGTGTGCAAGTTGCTTAAGTCCATCTATGGACTAAAGCAGGCATCGCGGAGTTGGAACATCTGTTTTGGTGAGACGGTCAAAGAATTTGGCTTTATCAAAAATCCAGATGAACCATGCATCTATAGTAGATTTGTAGCGAGAACTGTAGTATTCCTCGTTTTATACGTGGATGACATTCTCTTGATAGGAAATGACATTCCTATGCTACAATCTGTCAAAGGGTTCTTGTCACACAGATTCTCCATGAAAGACCTGGGTGATGCCTCGTACATTCTGGGGATCCGGATCTACCGTGACAGATCCAAGAGGATATTAGTACTCTCACAGTCCAGGTACATCGACACCATACTGAAAAGATTCAGTATGGAAGATTCCAAGCGCGGTAATCTACCGGCTTGTCACGGGATCACCCTCTCCAAAGAGATGTCTCCCAAGACTGATTTGGAAAGGGATCGCGTGTCTATTATACCCTACGCTTCTGCGGTAGGCTCTATAATGTATGCGATGTTGTGTACCAGACCAGATGTAGCTTATGCACTGAGTGTGGTAAGCCGGTATCAGTCAAACACTGGGGAGAAAAACTGGATAGCGGTAAAGAACATTCTCAAGTACCTGAGAAGGACTAAGGAGATGTTCTTGGTGTATGGCAGAAAAGACCTCCAGATCGAGGCCTTTGCTGACTCCAGCTTCCAGAGTGACAAGGATGATTCTAAGTCCATGTCGGGTTATGTCTTTACCCTCTATGGAGGGGCGGTGTGTTGGAAGAGTTCCAAACAGGAAACCGTTGCTGACTCGACGATGGAAGCGGAATATATCGCTGCAGCAGATGCCGCAAAGGAAGCTGTCTGGATAAAGAAGTTCCTCACGGAGCTTCAGGTGGTTCCTACCATTGTTGATCCAATACTGCTGTATTGCGACAACAACGGAGCTATAGCTTTAGCGAAGGAACCCAGGTCCCATCAGAAATCCAGGCACATCTTGAGGCGGTATCACCTGATCAGGGAGATCGTGGGTCGCCAGGAGATCGAGGTTCGGAGAGTTGCTACGGAAGATAACACTGCTGATCCATTCACGAAGGCCTTACCCTAGACTCAGTTCGAGCGGCTGATCGAGATGATAGGTCTTCGATACGCCAGTACATGGCCTTAGTGCAAGTGGGAGATTGTTAGTGTATATGCCCTAGAGTCCATTACTGTATCATACTGGATTGTATATTACTTGATGGAAGCTTGGGATATTCACCTTGTATTGACATTCTTGCTCAAAATGGTAGTATGCTACTCGGATTGTTTCTTCTTTTATGTGTGCATGTGTTTCTTTTAGCATATCGCCTTTACACATTAGTGGAGCCCTTAGGATCTTTGCTTGATTACCAGCGTTGTGATGGCCGTCACACTCGTGGGGGCTGGGTAATCTACAAGCACATCCTTATGCAGGTCCCTAGTCACAGGACTATCGAGACAGGGCATCGATACTCCGGAGTAGACTAGCGTATGCGCTTCTTATCCCAGCTTGGGAGACGGTCTGTCCCACAGCCATCAGTACGTCGTACTTGAGATAGTATGCGGGTGCTCGTTAGGTTACGAGTACACTGGACAGGACTCGTCGGGAACTGTTGGTTGGTATTATACCTATCGTCAGTTATCAGTTCCCAGGTGACATGAGTACAGCTTAGTCCGTTGACTTGACACTGTCACTTCGCCTTGGGTGTGTTCCCACTGTACTTTGATTACTACCCTACCACGGCTCAAAGGAGTCGTGCAAACAGGTAGTTTTTGGGTGCAGTCCCAAAGCACTTGGAGGCAGTGACGGTTAGACAGGATTCGTCTCTCCCGGTATTGGGGGTTGATATCGCGTTGTGTCTAGGAAAGCCATTACACAAAGTCCCTGGCCAGGGCAAGCGAGATAGACTGGTAGGTTTCCAGTGTTATCTCAGGTGTTCTGGGCTACACTCCGGCACGACTTTTACCGCTAGTAGGGGACTGACGTTTACCACCCCCCTAGGCCCGCCATGCGATATTCTTAGACGAGCAGACCGGACTGTACGGAGACTGTCACATTCAGGCTCAGTAGGAGTTCAGATGGGGTTTACCTCGTCAGTCTTCTTATCGGCATCTACCTGGGGACCGTTACGTACAGCTAGTGCCGCTTGCAGTCTGTGGTTAAACCCACTGCCAGTGTAGTGTCGAGTCATTAGAGTCCCACACAGAGGGTTATTCGCCTTTAGGCAAAATGAGTAGAGGTCGCATGGTATTGCGACGGGGTTCGTTCACATCCGCGCACTTGTGCACATTTGGTGTCCGGACAGCTTATACTAGCGGGCTTTGGTTTAAGCCGGATCCTAGTATATGATTTGGGATTGGTTTTATCTCATTGTATTCGTGTTCCTCGGAACACGGATACGGGTGTGTATGCACAGTTGACTAAGACAGAGGCAGAGGACTTTGATTACAGTTGATGACCATTGTCATTTTCTTAACCCTAATGTTTCTGTGTGAATTATGATTTATTGATATTAGTTAATTATAATTGTGCATGGTTAGGGTTGTTGACCATTTGACTATACTTGACTTGTTGACCTAGGTTGATAAGTTGACCATCATCATTCCATATGAAAGATGCTCTTTGATCCTTGCAAAAGCATTTAATGTGAAATGATAATGGTCATTTCTTGATTAACCATGACAATTATCTTTAACTAATTATTCATTTTCCATAATTCACATATATGTGAGAAGGTTGAGATATTCTTCTCACTTTATCATTTCCATTCTCTCTCCTCCTCTTCCTCTCTCTCTAGCTCTCCCCTCTCATGAGTTGAGAACCATTTTGAGCTTGAGATAATCCCTTCAAAAACACTCTCTACTCTTTCTAAGGTCCTAGGTCTAGCACACCAAGCACCTTAGTTACTTCTAGTTTGAGGTTGGAGCGAAAGGTTGAGGCCCTCGGGTGGATCTTTCTTCGGCAAAAGAAGGCGACAAGGAGAACCCTTTCTTCCACTCTAAGGAGCAAGAAGAGAAGAACTTGAAGACCTAGGTATAACCCACTTTCCGAGTAGCTAACTCTCTTTAGCTTTGTTAGTTAGTTTTGTTTAGCAAAGATCCCTCCTTTACATAGTCCATGTTTCCTAGAGTTGTAAAAATCGGATTTTTCATAACGTTTCCGCCTCCCCGCAAGCACCGGGGTGGGCAACGTGGACTTACACTATCTCCAGTACGACGTACTGATGGCTGTGGGACAGACCATCTCCCCAACTGGGATGAGAAGCGTACACACTTAGTCTACTCCGGAATATCGATGCCCTATCTCGATAATCTAACGACCAGGGACCTGTATAAGATGTTGCTTACAGACTACCCAGCCCCCACTAGTGTGACTGCCATCACGACGCTGGTAATCAAGCAAAGATCCTATGGGCTCTACTAATATCTATAAGTGATACGTTACAAGAAACATATGCACATATTAAAGTAGACACAAATCAAGTAGCATACTACCATTTTTAGCAAGACTGTATATACAACTGTGAATATCCCAAGCTTCCATTAAGTAATATACATACAGGTATGATACAATAATGGCCCCTAGGGCATATACACTAACAATCTCCCACTTGCACTAGGGCCATGAGCTGGCGTATCGCAGACCTATCATCTCAAATAGCCTCTCGAACTGCGTCTAAGGAATGGCCTTTGTGAATGGATCAGCAATGTTATTCTCTGTCTCTACTCTTTTTATCTCGATCTCCCGGCGATCTACAATCTCCCTGATCAGGTGATACCGTCTTAAGATGTGTCTGGACTTCTGATGGGACCTGGGTTCCTTCGCTAAAGCTATAGCACCGTTGTTGTCACAATACAAAGGTATTGGATCAACACTGGTAGGAACCACCTGAAGTTCTGTGAGGAACTTCTTCATCCAGACAGCTTCTTTTGCGGCATCGCAAGCAGCTATGTACTCTGCTTCCATTGTTGAGTCAGCAACGGTCTCCTGCTTGGAACTCTTCCAACAGACCACCCCTCCATTGAGGGTAAAGACATAACCCGACATAGACTTTGAGTCATCCTTGTCACTCTGGAAGCCGGAGTCGGCAAAGGCCTCCATCTGGAGGTCTTTTCCGCCATACACCAAGAACATCTCCTTAGTCCTCCTCAGGTACTTGAGAATGTTCTTTACTGCTATCCAGTGCTTCTCCACTGGATTTGCCTGATACCGGCTTACTACGCTCAATGTGTATGCTATATCTGGTCTGGTACATAACATCGCATACATTATAGAGCCTACCGCAGAAGCGTAGGGTATAATTGACATGCGATCCCTTTCCAAATCAGTCTTGGGAGACATCTCTTTGGAGAGGGTGATTCCGTGACAAGCCGGTAGGTTACCGCGCTTAGAATCTGTAACATTACAAAATAATAAAATAGTATTTTTTGGAATTTTTATAAATTAATATTATTTTAATGAATATTTTAATATTTCGGTATAATTAAATACAAATAAATGGGAAAAATTGTGGAAAAATTATGGAAAATTCTAAAATAGGGTATTTTAGGGAATTATGCCATTTTTAAGTTTTTATGATTAGTTATATGCTAATTTAATGCTAATCGCGATTAAAAATCGCTAATCGGCTTTTAAGCAATTTTGTGCAAAACATGCATATATCTTTTTCTACACTTGTGTTACATTTTTCTTGCCATGGTTGTATTTTGTGATCACTATTTGAGTGAGAAGGAATTAGAGAAAAAGAAAAGAAAAAGAAATGGAAAAGGGATTATTATATGAGGTATGGTGTGAGAGAGAGAGGTATGGGCTTCTTTGACCAAAAGACTTAGTCATTTCCTCTTCAACCTTCACTCATTTCTCTCCCTCTCCCTCTTGTTGATGCTGCTGCTCCTGCACCTCACCTCACCTCCCCTCTTAAAGTCCCAAATCACCTCAAATACAATTCCAAAACCCAATCTCCATTTCATTAGAAAGATGCACAAGCCCAAGATCTACACATTGGACCAAGAAAGCAAGGATTTTGGCAACTTGAGTCAACTCAAGAAAATTCTTGAGTTGCCAAATGAGGTAATTTCTAGATCATTAGATTAGTTTTTGCATTACTTAAACCCCTATATTAAAATTGAATCGATATCGGGTGGTGTTGTGGACTTAAAGGAAACCTAGTTAGGGTTTGAGGAAAATTGTGAGTTGTTGTGTGAATTGAGCTTAGTGGAGGCTGCACAAACACCCTAGTGATGGAATTGAGACCCAAACCTTAGATTTGAAACCCGGAATACGGATTTAGAAAACCGATATCGGAGATATTGTGAAATCTGGGAAGGTTTTAGGAATCTGCAATCACCCCGAGACCCCTAAAATAAAATTGAGCTGACAGTGAGTCGTGCAGGCACCTAGGAAGCTACCACCAAGACCCGAGCCCCTAATTCAAACCCCATGCCGCAGATTTAATCATTCTGGCCGCAATTTGCGGCCAGAGTAGAAGGGAATGGGTTGATTTTTGTTCCAGGGCTCATTTTGCACTAAATTAGACCCCTCCTATATGCAGTTTTGGCTAATTGTCACCTGGGGAAAATCTGGGAGCATTTTAGTGTGTTTTAGGCGATGTTTTCCGTATTTTAAAATGCACTTTCTTGATATTTGGATTTGTATTTGGTTGTCGGGTGTTCGTACATCGACAACAGGGATTGTTGGATTGATTTGTACATTTAGGCCATAGGTTCCAACCTATGAGCACACTGTGCGCTGTATTGGTTTTCTGCCTCAATTTTAACACGTATTGCGACGGTTTATAATTGTAGGTACCCTCGCAAGGATTCCGAGGCGAAGAAATGCGGCATCATCGATTTCGGCGAGCGAAGACCAGGTGAGTAGATTATATCTACGGGGGAAGTCGGGTGGATGGCGTTTAGCACCCCCGCAGTCTGTAGTGATGTATACGGATACGTATACACACGTATATTTATTATGTGTTTTTTAAGATTATTGATGGTAATAATTGATTAGTGATGATAAGAATGTATTGGTGTAGTATAGTGCGAAACCCTAAAGTAGTGGTTGCACCCACACATACACGTGCACATATACTTGCATACATTCTTTATTTTATCTGTGCGCGTTTGGAGGTGTGTATGTCTATACATCGGTATGGGACTATGTGTTCATATACGGGATTTGAGGATAGTACTTGGGATGTGAGTTGAGTCGATGAGATTCGATTTGAGGCCGTGAGATCGGCGATATGGCAGGTTTCGTATTCGAGATACGACATGATGGTTTAGCGGGCCTTTGGGCATGTGTTTTACCCCGCATTCATACTTGTGTAGATGGTATCGATTGTACTAGACTTAGATCTGTACCCCAGATTATATGATATGATGATAGTGATACATGATATGTGATGAGATAATGTGATATTGACCGTACCCCGCTATTGGGATGCCGTACGACGATTTACCGTACAAGCCTATATTGATGATAGATCCGCGCTCATGACTCGAGGATATTATATCGTTGTGATACTATTGAGGCGGGATCACCGACTATTATATTTATATGTATATATATATCGACTCAGATTTAGGTGGCTTCCATACCCCTCCTGTTTGGCTTGATAGTTGGATTCGTAGTTCGCATAGTAGGCGTTAGACTAGACCCGAGTCATACCTATTTCGAAACTAACGAATCGGGGATATTTTAAGGATAGGAAAAAAGGATTCTACGAATATTTTCAAATGACGCATCTTCTCTTAAAACATCGTAGCCCTTATTTTACCAAAAAGCCTGATTCGTCTTATTTCAAAAGGCAAGGCTGCATGATATATTTATTGAGGTAGATTCTTTACTGTTGCGTTGATTATTCTATTCCACATATTCATGCTATTTGCATTGCATTGCTTGTGTTTATTGATATATTATTATCATGCTGCTAGGACACCAACACCATTATCGATGATGCATATGTTCCACGTACACTGCTCGCCGGCTCACACACTTCATCATCGATAATTGCCATGTCACTATACTGTAGTACTGTTGCATCAGGATATGACCTTATATGCGCATACTATTATTCCATGCTGCAGGATAAATTGTTACTTGCATTTCATTTATATGTCACATGCATCATGCTTTCTGATTTGCGCATTGAGATATGTTGTTTCTATGATATTTCTGGTTTTGAGAGAGGGCTGACCCGGACTGACGGATGCCCGATATATTGAGAGAGGGCTGACCCGGACTGACGGATGCCCGATATATTGAGAGAGGGCTGACCCGGACTGACGGATGCCCGATATATTGAGAGAGGGCTGACCCGGACTGACGGATGCCCGATATATTGAGAGAGGGCTGACCCGGACTGATGGATGCCCGATATATGAGAGAGTGGGCTGACCCGGACTGACGGATGCCCGATATATGAGGATTTACATGCCGATGCTAGGCACAGGTTTTCATGATGTTTTCGAGTGTCGATGCTAGGCACTCAGGTTCCATGCTTTTGGTTATATCCTCATATTTTCCATGCATATGCTTTATGACATTTACATGCATAATGCTTATTGTCATTGGGTGACGAGTGGATGGGATCCACGTACATGCAGATTTGATTATATTGATCATACCTCATATTTATGATATGCTATTACACTGGCACGAGCACTTGGCACTACACTCATGTATAGAGATTACATTGCCACTTTAGCATGGTTCAGACTTATTCATTTTGAGGTTTATATATATCTGATCGTATTGACCTAGGATGGGTCATATATTTGATCTCTGCTTGTAGATATTTTCTATTCACGAGTTGGCAACTCACCCCCGTTGTGCCACAGTTCTTGCAGGTTTTGCCGTGCAGGTTTCATAGCGGCTTTTCTGGCACACTGCTTTCATACGGGTGACTTGCTTGGGTAGGTGGGTTCTTTTGTATCAGAACCGCCATTGTACTTGTACTATTTATTTATTCTAGAAATTCCATCAACCAAAACTTGTATATTGTTTCAGACTTAGAAAACAGTGTTGTATTATTTCGACCTTAGAGTCGCGCTTGTAGTATTACGGTTTTCAGGCTGTTGAGTTTCTTTTGAGTTTTGATCCTTGCCCTTCGGCGTTGTATATTCTATTGCTTGCGTGGTTATGACCGTCGATTGACGAAGAGCTAGCTCCCGCTTGGGGATGCCTTTTATCACTGCATTTATATATTATTCTTGTTGTACCCCGTTCGGGGCCAGTTTTTACAAAGGAAACTCTGCCGAATTTTTCAGAAAAGACTACACATTTTAAAAATGCATATTCGGCTTAGTTATTTAAAAAGCTGGACTTCAAAACATGTTTCTTTACTCCTTAAAATGGTTTTAGATTTCTGGGCTTTTGGCTTACTTGGGTCAGATGGAGTCCTATAGACTTCGTATGGTTCAAGGGCCAGTCACGTGCTCTTTCGGGTCGTGACAAAGTTGGTATCAGAGCGCTATGTTGACCTTGGTTCGAGTCTGAGTTTGACTATGTGGTGCCTAGGGCGTTTATATATATACGGAACTTAGGCTTGACCTTATGGAACTTAGACTTAGTCGAGGGGGTATTATACCCGAACTTTCGTCGCATAGGATGACCTTTGGTTGATGGAGTAGGTAGCTTGAGTAGAGGGACATACCGTACGTATGTTCCGCGGCATACTTACGACACGCCACTCCGCTTAAGAAACCTTAGGATGTACATTTCCTTGCACTGTATTATATTCCTTCCTATAATCTATCCTTATCGAGACTGGTTATGGTTTTGCTGCCACGATTGCACGGGCAGAGTGAGCTACGGCTCGAGTTGCGTCAGCATGAGCTCTTCAGGGACGAGGACTGACCAGGGCGTGATTCCAAAGACATACGATTGCATATAGAGGCTTCGTTTTATTGTGTTTTCGCGCCATGAGCATTTGACAGATCGCTTTTACGAGATTTCTCGGACGTGTCGATCGATATCAGAGGATTGAACCACTGATAGAAGCCAGCCAGGATGTGATGACCAGATATCGCTTGTTCATGATGATTGTGACCTCTTGTGGAGGCGAGTGCTTGATTTTACACCGGATGATCGGGCCATTGTTAGCGCTGCCAGTTGAGAGAGGACTGTTGAGGTACAGCATACCTCAGAGATTATGGTGTCGCCTACCGTGCAGACAGATGGACCAGCTGTTGCTGAGATTGATAGGATGTTGCTTCCGGAGCTTATGAGCTGAGATCACCGGAGCTTCCAGGCAGATATGAGAGAGTTGGTAGCTAGTCTACCCCGATTTGAGAGACGAAGGTGATTCGTCCGATTTATGCGCCGGAGCAGGCTCAGTTGAGTTGAAGGTTTCCAGTATGGAGAGTCTTACTCAGATCTAGAGCCGACCGATTCAGAGATGGCCGCCAATGTATCGTCTTTCCTGGAGGATTGAGGCGTTGTTCAGCGTACGGATGAATGAGCCAGTTGTTGCTGCAAATGAAGAGATATCGCCCAGATGATTGGAGCTATTGCAGCATGGGTATATACTTAGAGATATGATGGTAAGTCGCTAGTCACCGAGGATGAATGACTAGGACATGCGGTTCGTTAGCTTACCCGATGCGAGGTCATCAGATAGATTGATTTCAGCTAGAGGCGACTTCACGCAGATTCGTTGAGAGTCGATTGAGACGATTGAATGTCAGGAACGCATTTTCCAAGTTTAAAGTATTCGGAAAGACATGCAAGCGATTCCATGGACCCTCTAGAAGAATGAAACCCTAACTCGACATAATGACCGTGTGAAAGCCTTTGAACCTTAGGGTTTGCGGCGGTTCCATAGCGCCATTAGTGAGGCTTGGGTTTGCCCTTCTACGGTTGGACCACCGATACTGTGGTATGTACTCGATACTGTTAAACTGTACCCAAGATGTTGAGCTCTTAGGGGATTATGAGGTTCTGACGAGTCGATCGGATGGTTCGACATTATTCGGATATCATGGGATGGGACATATGGCTTAGGAGACCCCAGATACGAGCATAGCCGTTGGAGCGTAGTCCATGCAGCCATGAGTAGATGAGTCCGAATCAGTCGACGTTGGGGAAAGTGGAGTAAATAGTTCGCACGAGATTTCGACGAGATGACGTACTACTCCGCTGACATCAGAGATTTCGATATGCACGTTGAGGACGTGTTTGATTAGATACCTTCTACGGAGTGATGAAGATACCGAGTTCGTGATTTCGAGTCCGTGTGAAAGACTTCGGATTGACCGTAGCCGAGGACATTACAGTGCGCAGTTAGAGACGCGACGTCGAAGTGGACGACGATACAGACGAGTGGGATAAGAGGTTCGTGCGAGACGCTGACGAGCTGTCATTACTTCCCGTCGAGACTAGAGACCTGATATGCTTACAGAGGCGTTGGGATGCGACCAATTTCCGAAAAAATGCTGTGCTGAGGACGCAGATGTCCATCGAGCGAGAAAAGAGATGCAAAAGTACCAGCCTCCGTACAGACCGGCATAGGCAAGATCGGAAGAGACCTTGAGCGGGATTCCTTCCAGGACACTGCTGCAATGATATTTGCACCCCGGATCGGATGTGTACTGTGTATTCAGAAGACCAGAGGCCGATGCCAGTGACATGCTGCTTTATGAGCGGTCGTGGGGGTTGACCGAGAGATGACCAGAGAAGTGCCAAAACGGAAATCGTTCCCGTTAGTACACCTGACAGGCCGATGAGCCGATGGATTGCGAGATTGGTAATCCACAGGGAAGATAAGGAACCAGAGGCAGAGGACGCCAGCCGCGAGCAAGAGGCAAGTAGATATCTTGCGCCGCTAGCATTGGATGTACCGGCACCTTCTCGACTTCGAAGGAGGATATACCGACGACGGTATTCATGATTTATGATTTGTGATTTTATGATTCGGTTATCACATATCCGTCATCTTGGATTTCATATTTTTGGGCGTTCTGTTTGTATGATATTCACTGTGTATTGATGTTTTCGGAGACACGACAATTTGGATGTTTACTGAAATGTTTTTGTATTTGGGGGTTTAAATTTAAATTCGGGGACCGAATTTCTTTAAGGGGGGTAGATTGTAACATTACAAAATAATAAAATAGTATTTTTGGGAATTTTTATAAATTAATATTATTTTAATGAATATTTTAATATTTCGGTATAATTAAATACAAATAAATGGGAAAAATTATGGAAAAATTATGGAAAATTCTAAAATAGGGTATTTTAGGGAATTATGCCATTTTTAAGTTTTTATGATTAGTTATATGCTAATTTAATGCTAATCGCGATTAAAAATCGCTAATCGGCTTTTAAGCAATTTTGTGCAAAACATGCATATATCTTTTTCTACACTTGTGTTACATTTTTCTTGCCATGGTTGTATTTTGTGATCACTATTTGAGTGAGAAGGAATTAGAGAAAAAGAAAGGAAAAAGAAATGGAAAAGGGATTATTATATGAGGTATGGTGTGAGAGAGAGAGGTATGGGCTTCTTTGACCAAAAGACTTAGTCATTTTCTCTTCAACCTTCACTCATTTCTCTCCCTCTCCCTCTTGTTGATGCTGCTGCTCCTGCACCTCACCTCACCTCCCCTCTTAAAGTCCCAAATCACCTCAAAGACAATTCCAAAACCCAATCTCCATTTCATTAGAAAGATGCACAAGCCCAAGATCAACACATTGGGCCAAGAAAGCAAGGATTTTGGCAACTTGAGGCAACTCAAGAAAATTCTTGAGTTGCGAAATGAGGTAATTTCTGGATCATTAGATTGGTTTTTGCATTACTTATACCCCTATGTTAAAATTGAATCGATATCGGGTGGTGTTGTGGACTTAAAGGAAACCTAGTTAGGGTTTGAGGAAAATTATGAGTTGTTGTGTGAATTGAACTTAGTGGAGGCTGCACAAATACCCTAGTGATGGAATTGAGACCCAAACCTTAGATTTGAAACCCGGAATACGGATTTAGAAAACCGATATCGGAGATATTGTGAAATCTGGGAAGGTTTTAGGAATCTGCAATCACCCCGAGACCCCTAAAATAAAATTGAGCTGACAGTGAGTCGTGCAGGTACCTAGGAAGCTACCACCAAGACCCGAGCACCTAATTCAAACCCCATGCCGCATATTTAATCATTCTGGCCGCAATTTGCGGCCAGAGTAGAAGGGAATGGGTTGATTTTTGTTCCAGGGCTCATTTTGCACTAAATTAGACCCCTCCTATATGCAGTTTTGGCTAATTGTCACCTGGGGAAAATCTGGGAGCATTTTAGTGTGTTTTAGGCGATGTTTTCCGTATTTTAAAATGCACTTTCTTGATATTTGGATTTGTATTTGGTTGTCGGGTGTTCGTACATCGACAACAGGGATTGTTGGATTGCTTTGCACATTTAGGCCATAGGTTCCAACCTATGAGCACACTGTGCGCTGTATTGGTTTTCTGCCTCGATTTTAATACGTATTGCGACGGTTTATTATTGTAAGTACCCTCGCAAGGATTCCGAAGCGAAGAAACGCGGCGTCATCGATTTCGGTGAGCGAAGACCAGGTGAGTAGATTATATCTATGGGGGAAGTCGGGTGGATGGCGTATAGCACCCCCACAGTCTGTGGTGATGTATACGGATACGTATACACACGTATATTTATTATGTGTTGTTTAAGATTATTGATGGTAATAATGGATTAGTGATGATAAGAATGTATTGGTGTAGTATAGTGTGAAACCCTAAAGTAGTGGTTGCACCCACACATACACGTACACATATACTTGCATACATTCTTTATTTTATCTGTGCGCGTTTGGAGGTGTGTATGTCTATACATGGGTATGGGACTATGTGTTCATATACGGGATTTGAGGATAGTACTTGGGATGTGAGTTGAGTCGATGAGATTCGATTTGAGGCCGTGAGATCGGCGATATGGCAGGTTTCGTATTCGAGATACGACACGATGGTTTAGCGGGCCTTTGGGCATGTGTTTTACCCCGCATTCATACTTGTGTAGATGGTATCGATTGTACTAGACTTAGATCTGTACCCCAGATTATATGATATGATGATAGTGATACCTGATATGTGATGAGATAATGTGATATTAACCGTACCCCGCTATTGGGATGTCGTACGACGATTTATCGTACGAGCCTATATTGATGATAGATCCGCGCTCATGACTCGAGGATATTATATCGTTGTGATACTATTGAGGCGGGATCACCGACTATTATATTTATATGTATATATATCGACTCAGATTTAGGTGGTTTCCATACCTCTCCTGTTTGGCTTGATGGTTGGATCCGTAATTCGCATAGTAGGCGTTAGACTAGACCCGAGTCATACCTATTTCGAAACTAACGAATCGGGGATATTTTAAGGATAGGAAAAAGGGATTCTACGGATATTTTCAAACGACGCATCTTCTCTTAAAACATCGTAGCCCTTATTTTACCAAAAAGCCTGATTCGTCTTATTTCAAAAGGAAAGGCTGCATGATATATTTATTGAGGTAGATTCTTTACTGTTGCGTTGATTATTCGATTCCGCATATTCATGCTATTTGCATTGCATTGCTTGTGTTTATTGATATATTATTATCATGCTGCGAGGACACCAGCACCATTATCGATGATGCATATGTTCCACGTACACTGCTCGCCGGCTCACACACTTCATCATCGATAATTGCCATGTCACTACACTGTAGTACTGTTGCATCAGGACATGACCTTATATGCGCATACTATTATTCCATGCTGCAGGATAAATTGTTACTTGCATTTCATTTATATGTCACATGCATCATGCTTTCTGATTTGCGCATTGAGATATGTTGTTTCTATGATATTTCTGGTTTTGAGAGAGGGCTGACCTGGACTGACGGATGCCCGATATATTGAGAGAGGGCTGACCCGGACTGACGGATACCCGATATATTGAGAGAGGGCTGACCCGGACTGACGGATGCCCGATATATGAGAGAGTGGGCTGACCCGGACTGACGGATGCCCGATATATGAGGATTTACGTGCCGATGCTAGGCACAGATTTTCATGATGTTTTCGAGTGTCGATGCTAGGCACTCAGGTTCCATGCTTTTGGTTATATCCTCATATTTTCCATGCATATGCTTTATGACATTTACATGCATAATGCTTATTGTCATTGGGTGACGAGTGGATGGGATCCACGTACATGCAGATTTGATTATATTGATCATACCTCATATTTATGATATGCTATTACCTGAGACACTAGCACGAGCACTTGGCACTACACTCAAGTATAGAGATTACATTGCCACTTTAGCATGCTTCAGACTTATTCATATTGAGGTTTATATATATCTGATCGTATTAACCTAGGATGGGTCATATATTTGATCTCTGCTTGTAGATATTTTCTATTCACGAGTTGGCAACTCACCCCCGTTGTGCCACAGTTCTTGCAGGTTTTTCCGTGCAGGTTTCATAACGGCTTTTCTGGCACACTGCTTTCATACGGGTGACTTGCTTGGGTAGGTGGGTTCTTTTGTATCAGAACCGCCATTGTACTTGTACTATTTATTGTATCTAGAAATTCCAACAACCAAAACTTGTATATTGTTTCAGACTTAGAAAACGGTGTTGTATTATTTCGACCTTAGAGTCGCGCTTGTAGTATTACGGTTTTCAGGCTGTTGAGTTTCTTTTGAGTTTTGATCCTCGCCCTTAGGCGTTGTATATTCTATTGCTTGCGTGGTTGGGACCGTCGATTGACGAAGAGCTAGCTCCCGCTTGGGGATGCCTTTTATCACTGCATTTATATATTATTCTTGTTGTACCCCGTTCGGGGCCAGTTTTTACAAAGGAAACTCTGCCGAATTTTTCAGAAAAAGCTACACATTTTAAAAATGCATATTCGGCTTAGTTATTTAAAAAGCTGGACTTCAAAACATGTTTCTTTACTCCTTAAAATGGTTTTAGATTTCTGGGCTTTTGGCTTACTTGGGTCAGATGGAGTCCTATAGACTTCGTATGGTTCAATGGCCAGTCACGTGCTCTTTCGGGTCGTGACAGAATCATCCATACTGAATCTCTTCACTATGGTGTCTATGTACCTAGACTGCGAAAGTCCCAACATCCTTTTTGATCTATCACGATAGATTCGGATCCCCAGAATGTAGGTGGCATCACCCAGGTCTTTCATGGAGAATTTATGCGAAAAGAATCTTTTGACTGACTGTAACATAGGAATATCATTTCCTATTAGGAGAATGTCATCCACGTACAAGACGAGGAATACTACAGCTCTCCCTACAATCTTACTGTATATGCATGGTTCATCTGGATTTTTGATAAAGTCGAATTCTTTGACAGCATCATCAAAATAGATGTTCCAACTCCGCGATGCTTGCTTTAGTCCATAAATGGATTTAAGCAACTTTCATACATTACCGCTGCTCCCACTCTGAATGAATCCCTCTGGCTGATCCATATAGACGCACTCTTCTAAATTACCATTTAGAAAGGCCGTCTTTACGTCCATCTGCCAGATTTCATAATCGTGGAATGCAGCAATAGTAAGAAGGACCCGAATGGATTTGAGCATAGCCACTAGAGAAAAGGTTTCGTCATAGTCCAAACAAGGTCTTTGACGGAAACCCTTTGCAACAAGTCTAGTTTTATAGGTTTCAACCTGTCTATCTACACCAATCTTCTTTTTGAAGATCCATTTGTATCCTACGGGTTTTACCCCATCTGGAGCAATGTCCAAAGTCCATACTTTGTTGGTGTACATGGACTCCATTTCGGTCCGCATTGCATCCATCCATTTTACTGAGTCACCGCTCTGAATGGCTTGCTGGAAGCTAGTAGGCTCATCATAGTCAATAGTGCAATCCTCTCTATCCCCGTCTATGAGAAAACCGTAGTATCTCTCGGGCGGATGAGATTGCCTACTACTCCTGCGGAGTGGCGTCGGGATGTCCCTTTCTTCTGAAGCCTCAGGTTCTACCATACTTTCAGTAGTAGTTTGTGATTCTGGAATTTCTTCCAGTTCTATTTCGCTCTCGCTTGTTTCCTTTTCTAAAAACTGATGTTCTAGAAAATGGGCATTACGAGAAACAAAAACCTTTTGTTCCTCTGCGTAATAGAAAAAATACCCCGTGGAGTTCTTTGGGTATCCCACAAACTTACATAGTACTGAGCGTGCCTCGAGCTTGTCCACATGCTGCTTTTTAACAAAAGTTGGACATCCCCATGCCTTCAGGTACTGAAGACAGGGTTTCTTCCCACTCCACATCTGATATGGTGTGGTAGGCACAGTTTTGGTTGGAACCTTGTTCAAAAGATATGCGGCTGATTCTAGCGCATAACCCCAGAAAGATCGCGGTAACTCAGCTTTACTCATCATGGAACGAACCATATCCAATAGGGTTCGATTCCTCCTTTCTGATACACCGTTATGTTATGGCGTGTATGGAGGAGTAAGCTGAGAGAGAATTCCATTCTATTTTAAGTAACCAAGGAATTCGGCACTTAAGTATTCACCACCTCGATCAGATCTCAGTGTCTTTATACTCTTGCCTGTTTGTTTTTCCACTTCATTCCTGTATTCTTGGAATTTCTCAAAGGCCTCGGATTTATGCTTCATTAAGAAGACATATCCATACCTAGAGAAATCATCCGTAAAAGTAATGAAGTAAGAATAACCACCTCGCGCATGTGTAGACATTGGACCGCACACGTCACTGTGTATGAGTCCCAAGAGCTCGCTTGCTCTTACTCCGTGTCCAGTGAACGGAGTCTTTGTCATCTTTCCTATGAGACAAGATTCACAAGTAGCATAAGATTGATATTCGAACGGATTCAAATATCCTTCTCTATGTAACTTAGTCAACCTTCTCTCATTGATGTGACCTAGTCTACAATGCCATAAGAAAGCCTGATTTATTTCTGGAGACTTTCTTTTAAGTGTGTTCTGGACATTGAAAACCTGAGCTTGACATAATACTTATATACCGTTATCTAATGTACTGGACCCATTCAAAACTTGATTTAGGTGGATGTTAACTACATCGCTTACGAATGTAAAATCATATCACTCTCTCGAAAGTGAGGACACTGATATGATATTACAAGTCATACTAGGTACATACAAACAGTTACATAGAATCAATATATGCCCACTTGTCAAACCTAGGCGATATTCTCCCACGGATTCAGCGTCCATGCTCATTCCGTTTGCAACTCTGAGAGACCAATCACCTACCTTTATAACTCTACGGTTTCTCAAAGCATGTAATGAATTACAGATATGAGATTCTGCTCCGGTATCTAGTACCCAAGAAGTAGAGTTTATTGACAAACAGTTCTCAATTACAAACACATTTGAGGCTGAAGCCACAACATGCTTCGTCTGGCTTCTAAAGCCCTGCAATCTTTCTGCCAATGCCCAATCCCATAACAATAGGAACGTCCCTCTTTTACTATATCCAGTCCCGAAACTTTTGCATTTTTCTTTCCTTCTACTTCCCTGGTTTCCTTCAGGGTAGAAGGTAAAGACTGTAGAATCAAGTCAGTATCTGACTCGTTCTCCAACGTCGTCTTCAGGTCCTCGAGCTGATCAATACAGCTAGTCATTGTAAGGACGTTGTCCCCTACAGATGACCCGACGGCCAACCTCGCTTGAATTAATTCGGTCAAGGTCTCATATCTTGTGACATGAGATTGCTCTCCATATAAATCTTTATAGAGATAGATGAAAACTGAGTCCATCTTCTCGTGCTACTTCTGGTATACACCATCAACTGAAGCTAACACGAGGCATTTGGCTTTTGCTATATCTTTTTCCCTTGTCTGGCGGATATCCATATCCGTGACGGTGGAAACTGGACCTGGGACGGCGGGATCTTGAGTAGTAATAGGGTGGTCCAGCTTATTATAGGCAATGGACATCTGGACAGACCTTTGCCAGTCATATAAGTCAGATTCAGTCAATTTGTTATCTAGATGTAACCTATGTGTGGTCACAAGGTCGCTGTAATGAGAGAGAGAGAAGAAAACATTTTAGCATGATGCTCTTGCAAGTTTAGAGTGGTTTTTAATTTATCTAAACAGGATGGCTCCCACTAATTCTCGAATCCCTCCTCAAACCATAAAAGAAGAATTAGCCAGGACTATTCTCACCGTATAATTCTTGCTTAACCGTTTAGCCAGGTCAGTGTCGATACTTCGAGGGAGGTTTTCCAACGCTTTCGCGAGGTTCCTTAATTAAATAACCTCTTTTCTCTGGGGGCATAGCCCCGCTGACACCTTTCTTGACACCTACTTGGTTTATAGCATTGATCGTTAAGTGACGAATCTCCTGATAAGTAGTATATACTCACAGTAGGATCGGGATCCAAAATATCATCGTATGATAATGTTGAAGGAATCCTACCAACATTCATCAAACTCCAAAATTGTATGCTCTCTCTGCAAATTTCAGTTTCTTTAGAAATTCCCGATATAAATTTTTGCTCCATGCTCTTATGACCTTGACGAAGGCCAACATATCATAAGTCACATGTCAAGTTCTACCCGTCATTATCCAGATTAATTTGAACCCACCCGTACATACCCTTGACGAAGGCCAAAATAGTAGTACGACTGTCCCAAACCAACGCATCTATCTATGCTACAGATAAATATTCAGCAGCTACCAATCACTATGCCTTGGCGAAGGTCAAAATACATAGCTTGAATACTACTGAATATTTAAATGAAATGACGGAGGGCTACGAATGGTTTTGGCAAAACCGTGAACGTAGTGAACTTGATATAATCGAAGGAACCTGATACTTTTTAAAAGGAGTGGTTAAAGCTCCGCAATTAAAAATTCTGATCCTTTAAAATAACCGAGTGGTTTCTTTTAAATTTGTTCCAACGATTAAACTTTGGTTTATTTTCTTTGCATTATAATAATGCGTCCCATCATTTATCCTATCATTGCAGAAAACAACGAAAATACTACGTCCTCTTATGCCATCCGCATTTGCCACGGGGTCCCGTCATCACTCGTTAGGTTACTTAACTAACGACAGAGCGGGGGCTGGGCTAGCGCGGGTGTAAAACATAAGTGACGTCTAATAGCTATCATATATAGATATTGTACATTCGTCAGACGCAATAATAAGCATTCCAGATCACTGATGAACTTTATTGGATATACTAGCAATCCGCATTTGCTTTGAGCCTGCAATAAAAGACGGATTACACAGTTGTGATGAATAGCCATTACCCCAACCCTAGACCCCTACGGGTACGGCAAACTACCCGCCAAGTACCCGAAGTGAAGCGGTCTCCCTCAACAACGTGAGTAGGCCACTAAACACTTCAACGTACCCGGTAGTTTGTGTACCCCGCCTTGGGTCTATCCTAGGAGCAAAAACAGTAAAAAGAAATAATACAACGGTGGCTACAACCGCAACCTGGATGTGCCCCGCAAAAGAATATTACATCATATTACATTTACATCGAATGAATGAATATTAAACCCATCTCAAACCCCGGCTAATCATCACAACACACCAATCAAGTCCATATACACAAACAGTAAACATTACAGAAATGTGCAACCCCCTGCCAACCGACATACTAGCAGTTAGAGGAGGTTTACGAACACATTAAACATTACAGATAAAAACCTAATTAGCAAATAACTTAGAACATCCATCGACAACCATTATCTGTGTCTACCCCAAAAGCAAACCTGCACTGAAGTAACCTGGGCAGAAACAGAACATACAGGAACCAAAACACCAAAAAATATGAATTACTGAGCAAATCCGAGTCGACTCGGAGTGGACTCAGCGGCGGATCCGCGGCCAAAAGCACCTTCTTGCCGCGGATCCACGGCCGTCTTGCCGAGTTAGGGGCTCGTATTTTCCCAGTATTCTTATATTTCCCAACTGTGAATTTTAAGGCATATCATATAATTTTTTAGACATGTTTAAAATTAACAGAAACTGTTAGGGTTCCGGGGTTTCGTTTTCGTGTTTTCCGTCGATCGAACTTCTAATTAGTTGCTAACAAGCTAGTAATGGTTTAGTTGGCTCTGATACCACTGTAAGTCCATGTCACGCACCCCACGAATTTGCAGGGAGGCGGAATATATGAAAAACGATTATCAAAGTTTCGTAACACGGACTTGAGCGCATGAATCGTGTCTAAACCGTTACTAGCAAACTACGAGAGCTTTAACTACTCGGATTCGAAGTTATACCTCACGTTACTTGTCCTTCGGGTCTTCATCGCTGTCCTCCACTCCTCGTAGGCTCCTTGCAACATCGTCACCTCAACGGTCTCCTCGAGTCAAAGACGATCCACCCGAGAGCTCCTACGCCGAGCTTGATCTCTAACTTGAGATAACTAGGTTGCTCAAAGTGCTAATCTAAGCTACCTAGGGGATATAGAGTGAGGTTATGGATGTATTAGTCTAGCTAACCCTTGATCTTAACACATGAGAGGTTAGGGTTAGGGTTTCAAGAATGAGAGAGCTTGAGGAGAGAGAAGGTGATAATGAAAATCCTTTTGGATGAATGAATCATTTGTGTATATATTGTAAGCGCACGGCGGCGCCTCGGCCATCAATCCGACGCCGGAATGCGGAAGCGGTGATAAACTTTAATTTTGCGAACTTAGCAAACCGGCACCACCGCGCACTAAACACCCGGATCGGGCCATTAAACTAGTTCTAGCAAACTACAAGACGGGTTAGAGATATACCGAATGATCCGAGTCCTCCGGTCTTCTCGTCGTCGTCACGATCTCCTACGGAAACTCCGGTCGTCGCCTCCTCGCCGGAAGGGCACCACATCGCCTGTGTCTTTTACGGGCTCCCACCTCAATACCGAGGCAACTCGGGCGCGAAGCTGGCAAGTCGACGTGCCCAAGATTTGTTGTAGAATGTAGTGTAGAGGCTATGTCTCATTTGGGGGTTTTAGTTGCCATGGAGGATGGAGGAGGAGGTTAGGAAAATTGGTGCTTTCAATTTTCTAGCAAGAAGAATATGAGATGAAGAATTCCTCACATAACAAAATGAACTCTCTCATTTTCTTCTCTCAAGTGTGGCCGGCCTCTTCTTGGTGAGAATGGTGGAGGGAAAGCATAATACAAGAGGGAGGTGAGTGTAGTAAAAGGTGGAGGGTGACCACATCCAAAGCAATGATAACCATGTCACACTAAATCAAATCCATTTCTAATCAACATAAAGCAAGAAAATGATGATAGAAAAGAATGCTATCAAAATATGCTTTCATAATCAATCCATATGCAAGAAACCCCTCCACAATATGTTATTTGCAAACTTGCAAATAACACCCTCCATCGGAAAAGTCCGGCCGGGAAAGAACAAAGGAAAACCGGCCGGAACGGAATGCAAACTGGCAACTCCAGAAAACTGTTCCCGTAATAAATTAAAGGAAAACCCCGATACTGTGCATACACACCCGCATCTGTATTCCGACCGGATACAAATGCAAAGAGACAAAATCTACACTGTACTATACTAGGATCCGGCTTAAACCAAAGCCGGCTAGTAATATCCGTCCGATCCTGATCCGTGCAATACCGCACATATCTGATCGAACCCTGCCATATTTCCATACGGCCTCTAGTACTAACCGTCCGATCCGGATGCGTGCAATACCGCACGTATCTGATCGGACCCTGCCATATCTCCATACGGCCTCTACAGCGTTTCGCCCGAAACTTGAGTAACTGAAAGTGTGGTGGACTCTAAAGACTCGTCAATACTATGGCTGTGGATTTAACCACTAGCACGTCAGAGGTATAAGCCAATACGTGACGGGCCACCAGCTATTGACCAAAAGGGACGTCGATGAGCGAACTCATCCGGACACCCTACTGAGCCTGTCAGTGACAATATCCGTACAGTCCGGTCCGTTCGTCTATGAGCATCGCATGGCGGGCCTAGGGGGTTGGTAAAAGTCAGACCCCCAAAAGCGGTACAAGTCGTGTCGGAGTGTAGCCCAGAACACCCTGAGATACTACTGGAATACCTACCAATAAATCTCCCGCCTTGGCCAAGGACTTCGTGTAATGGCTCTCCTAGACACAGCGCGAACTCACCCCCAATACCGGGAGAGACGAACCCCTGAAGATCTGCTCACTGCCTCCATGTGGCTCGGGACTGTACCCAACTAAAACTTGTTTGCACGTCTCCTTTGAGCGTGGTAGGGTAGTAATCAAAGTACAGTGGGAACTCACACAAGACAAATGACGATCCTCAGGTCGATGAACAAACCTATACACATGTCACCAGGGAACTGCTATCTGACGTCAGGTATAAGACCAACTAGCATGTTCCCGGCGAGTCCTGTCCGGTGTACTCATAACCCAATGAGCACCTGTATACATCTTAGGTGATCCAACTGACACCAGTGGCTTGTGAGACCAGCCACCGCCCCTCGTCGGGGTCTCGACTGTATACACTAGTCTACTCTGGAGTATCGATGCCCTGTCTCGAAACTCCTACGACTAGGGACCTTTTAAGGATGTGCTTATAGACTACCAGCTCCCACGTATATGATCGCCCTCATACTGCTGGCAGTCAAGCAAGAATCCTAGGGGCTCTATCAACGTGCAATAGCGACCTGTCAGGTCACCTAAAGCAGTACACGATGATAAAGGTAAACCAGATAGCATACTATCATCTCGAGTAAGACTGTCCTACCGGGATAGGTCCTCCCTCAATCATTGCAATCACGTACCTGTGATCCAATAATTGACTTTGAGGGCACTATCTCCAACAATCTCCCACTTGCACTCAAGGCTAATTATTGCGATGTCGCATACTCATAGCCCGTGTGATACCGAACACCCAACTCCTCTACTTGTCAGTCTCACAAAACTCGTTTGCGAAACTATTGCGTTCGAGGAATAGCCTCAGTGAGTGGATCCGCTTGGATGTTTCTTTCTATGTCTCTCTATATCTCAAGTTCGCGGAGAAAGCCATCTCCTGAAATGAGCAATACCTGTCTTAGAATGTCTGGATTTCTGATGGGACCTAGCTCATAAGTGAACTCCAAATCCAAACTTCTTAGACTGTATCGTCAACTGAACTTAATCAGTATCCTACGCCATGCCTCCCTCAATATCTGCCTGGATCACCTGTCCAGAATACTGCCCCTCGTCAGAGGGAAAACTATAACTCTGACAATCACCCTGTCGTCCATGTCACCTTGGAAGCCTGGAATGATAACCGTCTCCTTAATGAGGCTGTCGTTATCATTTCCCTAGAACATCTACTTATGTTCTAAAGTTGCTCCCGACTGTTTCTCCAGGATTGGATCAATATCAACTTATTGCATCTAGTGCAAGAACAACATCTGGTGTGGTACTTGACATCTCATGATTGACTTAATTGCCTAAGCAAGTGATCTGCCAATCATGCACATCCCTCTCTACTTTAGTCTATAAGACACCTTTAGAGAGGGTGACTCCATCACCTGCAGGTACACTTCCGTGCCAGGAGTCGTCCATTCTAAATACTCTTAGAATGCTGTCAAAGTACCCTGATTGGGAAACCACCCAAATCTAGATCTAAAACCATAGATCTAGTAACCAGTATGTCTGATATAATGTCCAAGTCCCATGTGGAGAAAACACTGTGTGACGACCAAAGTATAACCAATCGTAGTATAGGAATATCACTTCCTACTTTGTGTATGTCATCCAAAACCCGGATATCACACCCTACTACCTTCTCAACAGATCCATCCCCTATTCTGATTACGTCAAACCTATGACTGTCACATTAGAAATAGATGATATATCTCCGCTATATCTGCTTTAGTCTATAAATAGACATAAGCCTGATGTCCACCAATGCTTCCGCTGCTCCCACTGACTACGACAAACCTCTGGCAAAGTCATATAGACGTGCACTTCTAAAGCTAGTTTAGAACGACGCTATACTCATCCTCCCACCGGGTCTCGCAGCCTGGAACAACAGCAATGGCAAGTGTGGGTAAACGAGAACCTCCCTGCCACCGTCCTTGAGGCTACCTGAGTACCTCTCGGGTGCCTGAGGTTACCCATCTTATCTACGGAGTGGCCAATGGAATGTCAAATCAGATTGAATCTTTAGGTTCCCATCAAATCTTCAGTAATCGTTTGTGGTTCTGGAATCACTTCCAGTTCTACCATACTCCCACTACTGTTTTTCTGAAAAAATCCATTTTTTTAATAAAACTGTGGCGAGTCAAGAACAATATCGCTATTGATCTTCCAGATGGTAGAAAATCAACCCTCGTCGTAGCCTGGGTCAACCCATAAACAGCCATTACAGAAACGTGCCTAGAATTATCCAGAGTCTGGTTTTAATCATAAGCCAGACAACTCCCCGTACCTTAACAACGTTAAGATATGAACTGTTCTATATCCAATATAGAACCAGAGGCACTGATTTAATTGAACCAGATTCAAATCATGCAGCTGTCTCCAGTGCATGTCAACTAAATGGAAGGAGGCCGATCAGCGTCACTCAACTTAGGAATGCTTCCAATTATGAGTAACCCGAAAGAGAAGCAAGTTCTCTTAATTATTACTATTAACTGAATACCATACACAAGTATCTACATCTTCGATCACTTTGAAGAATCCCGATACTTGCAATACCTGGTTCTCTACTTTATTCAAATACCTATAACTTCTCAAAATTCAGACCCTGTGTTTCCACGAAACACTTGTCTAAAAACCAGAGAAGTCATAAGTAAAACGAATATAGTACGAGAACCAACCCCTCTGTCCTCATGGACGCTGGACAACATACAATACTCTGTATAAGTCCCTTGAGTCTGATGACTCATTCACTGTGTGTCGTAGGTTGAAAACTGTACTTATGGTTAAGAAGAATTACACCGCTGTTTAATGCTCCTTACCTAACCATCCACTGATATAGGTAAATGTCGTAGACATAATTTCAAAAAGGTATATCTCACTCTATAAAAATAGACGTACAGATATATCAATTTGAAATTGGTGCATAATAATGGATATTCAAAACCAAATAATTGCCGTCCGGCAAACAACCCAGGTGACTTCCTCAAATATCACTGATTACAACGAATCCCGATATAATGAGGATGATCACCCAATTCCCAATAACTTACTCCCACTCATCATCTGTAAAACCATACAGATATGAGAATCATACCTGGTAAATACATACCCTGGAGTAAGTGTCTAATTGGGAAATCAGTTTTCTATTAACAGTACACAATGAACCTGAAACATTGAAATGTTTCGATGGGGTATCCTGGTATTCCTAGTAATGCCTCTTCCATTATCCAGATTCACAACTGTAACCGTATAATTCTTTGCCACCTCTCCAAATCCCTTTATATGTCTTTAGTCATTACCTTCTGTACACCCCTTTAGGCCAAATGGTTTTCTTCCTTCCCTACCGTTCGGCACCAGCCTATGGTTTGGAAGAAGACTATCCAATAAGCATAATGAGTGTACTGTCCTAATCCTAGGAGCACACGCACCGCGAGAGAAGGTGAAGATAAAAGACACCTGAATGTACTTTATTCCTATTTCTCCTGAACCAGGATCCATCCCCGAACTGGAACAAGTTCCTTTCGAGTTCGTATATAACCATACGATGGATTATCCAATAAACTGTGGATCTTCGTAGTGATACGGAGTGTCCTGGAGAAATACAAAGGTGATTTAGGATTGGCGAAGAAATACTTGGTTTGGTCGTGAATAGCAGTCGCAATTTACTTTGCCCTCTTACAAATCCCTTGCTTTGTCTTAACTTAATACCTTCTGTACACCATCGTTATGCTAATTGGTTTTCTTCATTCCCCACCGGTCGGCTCCTGCCTATGGTTTGGAACAAGACTATCCAATAAGCATAATGGGTGTACTGTCCTAATCCTAGGAGCACTCGCACCGCGAGAGAAGGTGAAGATAAAAGACACCTGAATGTACTTTATTCCTATTTCTCCTGAACCAGGATCCATCCCCGAACTGGAACAAGTTCCTTTCGAGTTCGTATATAACCATACGATGGATTATCCAATAAACTGTGGATCTTCGTAGTAATACGGGGTGTCCTGGAGAAAAGGGTAAAAGTAGGAGTGGCAATGAGGTTTGCAACTCTGACAATCCAAAAAGCCAGTGTTTAAGAAGGTTCGGTCAACTTTGGTCACTGAGTCATAGTCTTAGGGTCGGGTCAATGGTTGCTGCCAAGAGAGAGAGAAAAGAAACACTCAGCGTGCACTCTAACATAGATCAGAATGGTTACCAATTTATCTAATCTGGAAACCTCCCACTGTACCTCAAATTCTCCTCCAAACCTAAAAGAAGAATTAGTCGGGAATACCCGAGGAGTAAACCAACTCATCAGTGGGAATCGGGATCCAACTATCATTGCATGATAACGTGACGGAATCCGCTCACGTCATCACACTCCAGAAGGTATGCACATATCTGGCAAGTTTCAGTTCTTTTGAAAGTCCCGATGTGGATTTTTACCCCATGCTCTTATGACCTTGACTTTGGCCAACAAATCATAAGTCACATGTCAAGTTTTACCTGTCATTCTCCAGGTTGATTTGAATCCACCCGTACCTACCCTTGACTTTGGCCAACAAAGCAGTACGACTGTTCCAAACCAACGCATCTATCTATGCTGCATATGAATAACCAACAGCTACCAAACACTGTGCCTTGACTTTGGCCAACAAACACAGCTTGAATACTATTGACTACCCATATAAAACGACGGAGGGCTACGAATGGCTTCTGGTGAAAACCTTTAACGTAAAGAACTTGATATCGTTGAAGGAACGGATAGCTTTTTAGAAAATATAGTGACGAAAACCTTTACTAAAGAGGTCACTCCCGGTGAAGGGATCTCGGCTCTTTCCCCGTAGAATGAGGTGCAGGATATTCCAACTGAATACCACGGTGCAAAGCAAAAGTAATAGGCTATAGTGAAGTTAATGCCCTGACGCAAACTTTTTGTCCAAGGGGTCACTCCCGGTGAAGGGATCTCGGCCCTTGCCTCGTCGACTGAGGAGCTGGATATTCCAACTGAATACCACGATGCAAAACAAAAGTGAACGTCCTTGCAATAACAGCTTTTTGAAAAGTGTTCCAACAACATCAGATTAGGTTTGTTTTAACTTGCATTGATCCGAATCAACGCAGTCCCATCAATAGATCACACCACAAAGAACGAAAATATACTGATGTACGTATATGCCATCCGCATTCGCCACTGGGTCCCGTCATTACCCGTTAGGTTAGCTAACTAACAACAGAGCGGGGACTGGACTAGCGCGGATGCAAAACATATACAACATCTACTAATATATATACCAATATATTATATTTCGCTCAAGGCGTGATAAAATGCAACATCACAGAAATGTACAGCATCACAGAACAATACAGATATCTGGGATCCCCGGGTTTCACAGAGCCACTACTGAAACCCGACGTTCCCCTGGTCGTGTGGATAGCCTGTGCAATGAAATCCTAGACCCCTACGGGCACGGCAAGTTACCCGCCAAAACCTGAAGCGAGGAAGCCCCCTTCAGCAACGTGAATGGACCACCCAGCACTTCATGGAATCCGGTAACTTGGGCACCCCTCCTGGGTCAACCTGTACCCCCTACGAGTGCGGTGAATAGCCCGCCAATTCTAGAGTGAAGCCCCCTCCGTCTTAATGCCATGAGATGCGGGCTTGTTGCCTTCTAGAACCCGGCTATCCGTGCACCCCTCCGCGGGGTAATCCTAGTACAGAAAGTAAAATATACATACACCGGGTACATCGACCGCAACCTGGTCGTGCCCCAAAATAATAATACAATCAGGCAGTGACGGCAGTCCACATGTCGGACGCTCGCCCCGCAATATCAAATGTACATAATACAACAAAATCTGTACTACCACTGCAACCAGGCTATCCCCCACGACCGATCCGCAACATTACAGCAAAATACAGAACATCAACGTGAAAGTCACGTTCGCAAATCCGTCTAACCGGGCTATAGCAGTTAGACTGGATTTACCGATCAAGTGACATTCACGGTCGCAGATATAATGTAAATACTGTGAAATAATGTGTTTAAAATATCCGATCGATCAAATTTACCAAGTGGGCCCCCAAGCAATACTGTAGCACTCACAGAAATTCTGGGCCCAAAAATAATATTCCAGAAACCCTATTTTCACCCCAGAAGCCCACTGAAAAAGTTTGACGCATTGATCCCTCCATACTGCGGCGGAACCGCGGCACAAAGTGGGGTTTGGCCGCGGTTCCGCGCTCTCCCTGAAAGATCAATGTGTCGAATTTCTCCATAATTCTTAGGACTTCCAGTACATCAGTTTTCTACAACCTGAAAAAATTTTAGAGCCAGAAAAAATTCGACAGAAAACTGATGTGAAGAAAACGCGGGTTTTTGGAATTTTGGTCGATCGGAAATGCAAACACATAAAACAAAGCTAGACTATGTTAATGGCGAGGCTCTGATACCACTGTAAGTGCACGGCGGCGCCCCGGCCGTCAATCCGACGCCGGAATGCGGAAGCGGTGATAAACTTTAATTTTGTGAACTTAGCAAACCGGCACCACCGCGCACTAAACACCCGGATCGGGCCATTAAACTAGTTCTAGCAAACTACAAGACGGGTTAGAGATATACCGAGTGATCCGAGTCCTCCGGTCTTCTCGTCGTCGTCCCGATCTCCTGCGGAAACTCCGGTCGTCGCCTCCTCGCCGGAAGGGCACCACATCGCCTGTATCTTTTACGGGCTCCCACCTCAATACCGAGGCAACTCGGGCACGAAGCTGGCAAGTCGACGTGCCCAAGATTTGCTGTAGAATGTAGTGTAGAGGCTATGTCTCATTTGGGGGTTTTAGTTGCCATGGAGGATGGAGGAGGAGATTAGGAAAATTGGTGCTTTCAATTTTCTAGCAAGAAGAATATGAGATGAAGAATTCCTCACATAACAAAATGAACTCTCTCATTTTCTTCTCTCAAGTGTGGCCGGCCTCTTCTTGGTGAGAATGGTGGAGGGAAAGCATAATACAAGAGGGAGGTGAGTGTAGTAAAAGGTGGAGGGTGACCACATCCAAAGCAATGATAACCATGTCACACTAAATCAAATCCATTTCTAATCAACATAAAGCAAGAAAATGATGATAGAAAAGAATGGTATCAAAAGATGCTTTCATAATCAATCCATATGCAAGAAACCCCTCCACAATATGTTATTTGCAAACTTGCAAATAACACCCTCCATCGGAAAAGTCCGGCCGGGAAAGAACAAAGGAAAACCGGCCGGAACGGAATGCAAACTGGCAACTCCAGAAAACTGGTCCCGTAATAAATTACAGGAAAACCCCGATACTGTGCATACACACCCGCATCTGTATTCCGACCGGATACAAATGCAAAGAGACAAAATCTACACTGTACTATACTAGGATCCGGCTTAAACCAAAGCCGGCTAGTAATATCCGTCCGATCCTGATCCGTGCAATACCGCACATATCTGATCGAACCCTGCCATATATCCATACGGCCTCTAGTACTAACCGTCCGATCCTGATCCGTGCAATACCGCACGTATCTGATCGGACCCTGCCATATCTCCATACGGCCTCTACAGCGTTTCGCCCGAAACTTGAGTAACTGAAAGTGTGGTGGACTCTAAAGACTCGTCAATACTATGGCTGTGGATTTAACCACTAGCACGTCAGAGGTATAAGCCAATACGTGACGGGCCACCAGCTATTGACCAAAAGGGACGTCGATGAGCGAACTCATCCTGACACCCTACTGAGCCTGTCAGTGACAATATCCGTACAGTCCGGTCCGTTCGTCTATGAGCATCGCATGGCGGGCCTAGGGGGTTGGTAAAAGTCAGACCCCCAAAAGCGGTACAAGTCGTGTCGGAGTGTAGCCCAGAACACTCTGAGATACTACTGGAATACGTACCAGTAAATCTCCTGCCTTAGCCAAGGACTTCGTGTAATGGCTCTCCTAGACACAGCGCGAACTCACCCCCAATACCGGGAGAGACGAACCCCTGAAGATCCGCTCACTGCCTCCATGTGGCTCAGGACTGTACCCAACTAAAACCTGTTTGCACGTCTCCTTTGAGCGTGGTACGTAGGGTAGTAATCAAAGTACAGTGGGAACTCACACGAGAAAAATGACGATCCTCAGGTCGATGAACTAACATGTACACATGTCACCAGGGAACTGCTATCTGACGTCAGGTATAAGACCAACTAGCATGTTCCCGGCGAGTCCTGTCCGGTGTACTCATAACCCAATGAGCGCCTGTATACATCTTAGGTGATCCAACTGACACCAGTGGCTTGTGAGACCAGCCACCGCCCCTCGTCGGGGTCTCGACTGTATACACTAGTCTACTCTGGAGTATCGATGCCCTGTCTCGAAACTCCTACGACTAGGGACCTTTTAAGGATGTGCTTATAGACTACCAGCTCCCACGTAAATGATCGCCCTCATACTGCTGGCAGTCAAGAAAGAATCCTAGGGGCTCTATTAATGTTCAATAGCGACCTGTCAGGTCACCTAAAGCAGTACACGATGATAAAGGTAAACCAGATAGCATACTATCATCTCGAGTAAGACTGTCCTACCGGGATAGGTCCTCCCTCAATCATTGCAATCACGTACCTGTGATCCAATAATTGACTTTGAGGGCACTATCTCCAACATATATGAAATATATCATATAATTAAATGAATAACAAATAATGATTTATCATCATGTTTCATTAATACACTAAGTGATTCATCACATGAGTCATATAAATCATAAATGATTCATTAACTCCATGTATGAATCACACCATGACTCACTTATCCAATTAATGCAAATGCCACCTTAAATCCCAAGTCACCATGCTTCAAGAAGCTTCCCGACAAATTACGAGAACGCCCCTCCTATCCATAAAAACACGGAAAAACTTTAGACTGTATAAATCCAATAATCCGATACTAGAATCTGGTTTAAACCAAAGCCGACTAGTAAAAACTGTCCGAACATCGTACGTGCGTAAAAACACGTATGCGTCCAAACCCTGTCGTAAAACCATACGACCTCTATATCGTTTCGCCCGAAGCAGGGAAACTCTCTGTGTGGGACTCTAAAGACTCGACACTACGCTGGCAGTGGGTTTAACCACAGACCGCAAGCGGCACTAGCTGTACGTAACGGTCCCCAGGTAAATGTCGATAAGAAGGCCGATGAGGAAACCCATCCGAACTCCTACTGAGCCTGATGTGACAATCTCCGTACAGTCCGGTCTGTTCGTCTAAGACTATCGCATATCAAGCCTAGGGGAGGCAAGCGTCAGTCCCCTAATAGCGGTATAAGTCGTGTCGGAGCGTAGCCCATTACACCCTGAGAAACTACTGGAACCTATCAGTAAATCTCGCTTGTCCTGGCCAGGGACTTTGCGTAATGGCTCTCTGACACAGCGCGATATCAACTCCCAATACCGGGAGAGACGAATCCTTTCTAACCGCCACTGCCTCCAAGTGCTCGGGACTGCACCCAACTGCTACCTGTTTGCACGACTCCTTTGAGCCGTGGTAGGGTAGCAATCTAAGAACAGTGGGACACACTCGAGGCGAAGTAGCAGTGTCAAGTCTGCGGACTATGCTGTACTCATGTCACCTGGGAACTGTTAACTAACGACGGGTATAATACCAACCAATCAGTTCCCCTGCGAGTCATGTCCGGTGTACCCGTAACCTAACGAGCACCTGTATACTATCTCCAGTACGACGTACTAATGGCTGTGGGACAGACCATCTTCCCAACTGGAATGAGAAGCGTACACACTTAGTCTACTCCGGAATATCGATGCCCTATCTCGATAATCCAACGACCAGGGACCTGTATAGGATGTTGCTTACAGACTACCCAGCCCCCACTACTGTGACTGCCATCACGACGCTGGTAATCAAGCAAAGATCCTATGGGCTCAACTAATATGTTTAAGTGATACGTTACAAGAAACATATGCACATATTAAAGTAGACACAAACCAAGTAGCATACTACCATTTTTAGCAAGACTGTATATACAACTGTGAATATCCCAAGCTTCCATTAAGTAATATACATACAAGTATGATACAATAATGGCCTCTAGGGCATATACACTAACATACAAAACATTTCAATGTTTCAGTTTCACTGTGTACTGTTAAAAGAAAACTGATTTCCCGATTAGTCCTTACTCCAGGGCATGTATTTACCAGGTATGATTCTCACATCTGTATGGTTTTACAGATGATGAGTGGGAGTAAGTTATTGGGAATTAGGTGATCATCCTCATTATATCGGAATTCGTTGTAATTGGTGATATTTGAGGAAATCGCCTGGGCTATTTGCCGGACGGCAAATATTTGGTTTTGAATATCCGCTGTTATGCACCAATTTCAAATTGCTATATCTGTACGTCTATTTTTATAGAGTGAGATATACCTTTTTGAAATTATGTCCATGATATTTATCTATATCAGTGGATGGTTAGGTAAGGAGCATTAAACATCGGTGTAATTCTTCTTAACCATAGGTACAGTTTTCAACCTACGATGCATAGGGAATGAGTTATTAGACTCAAGGGACTTATACAGAGTATTGTATGTTGTCCAGTGTCCATTAGGACAAAGGGGTTTGTACTCGTACTATATTCTGTTTACTTGTGACTTATCTAGTTCTTAGACATGTGTTTCGTAGAAATGCAAGGTCTGAGTTTTGAGAAGTTATAGGTTTAAGGATAAAGTAGAGAACCAGGTCTTGCGAGTATCGGGATTCTTCAGGGTGATCGAAGATGTAGATACTTGTGTATGGTATTCAGTTGATAGTAATGATTAAGAGAACTTGCTTCTCTTTCAGGTTACTCATAATTGGAAGCACTCCTAAGTTGAGTAATGCTGATCGACCTCTCTCCATTTAGTTGACATGCACTGGAGACAGCTGCATGATTTGAATCTGGTTCCAATTAAATCAGTGCCTCTATTTCTATATTGGATATAGAACAGTTCATATCTTAACGATGTTAAGGTACGGGGAGTTGTCCGGCTTATGCTTAAAACCAGACTCTGGATAACTCAAGGCACGTTTCTGTAATGGTTGTTTGTGGGTTGACCCGGGCTATGACGAGGGTTGACTTTCTACCATCTAGAAGATCAATAGTGATATTGTTCTTGACTCGCCACAGTTTTGATAAAAATGGATTTTTTTCAGAAAACAGTAGCGGGAGTATGGTAGAACTGGAAGTGATTCCAGAACCGCAAACGATTACTGAAAATTTAAAAAGAACCTAAAGATTCAATCTGGTTTAGCATTCCATTGGCCACTCCGCAGATATGGTAGGTAACCTCAGGAACCCGAAAGGTACTCCGGTAGCCTCAAGGACGGTGATAGGGAGGTTCTTGTTTACCCAGACTTGACACTACTGTTATTCCAGGCTATGAGACCCGGCAGGAGGATGAGTATAGCGTCGTTCTGAACTGGTTTTAGAAGTGTACGTGTATATTACTCTGCCAGAGGGTTGTCGTAGTCAGTGGGAGCAGCGGAAGCATAGTGGACAAGTAGCTTATGTCTATTTATACACTAAAGCAGATATAGCGGAGATAGATCATCTATTTCTGATGTCACAGTCATAGGTTTGACTTCATCAGAATAGGGGATGGATCTGTTAAGAAGGTGGTAGGGTGTTATGTCCTGGTATTTGGATGACATACACAGAGTAGGAAGTGAAATTCCTATACTATGATCAGTTATACTTTGGTTGTCACACAGTGGTTTCTCCACAAAGGACTTGGATATTATATCAGACATTTTGGTTACTAGATCTATTGTTTTAGATCTAGATTTGGGTAGTTTCCTAATCTGGGTACTTAGACAGTATTCTAAAGGTGTTTTAGAATGGAAGACTCCTGGCACTGTAGTATACCTGCAGGTGATGGAGTCTCCTTCTCTAAAGGTGTCTTACAGACTAAAAGGGAGAGGGATGTGCATGATTGGCAGATCACTTGCTTAGGCAATTGAGTCAATCATGAGATGTCAAGTACCACACCAGATGTTGTTTTTGCAGTAGATGCAATAAATTGATAATAATCCAATCCTGGAAGACCAATCGGAAGCAGTTTTAGAACATAAGTGGATGTTCTAGGGATATGATAACGGTATCCTCCTTCGGGAGACAATTATCATTCCAGGCTTCCAAGATGATCTGGATGACAGAGAGGTTGTCAGAGTTATAGTTTTCCCTCTGACGAGGGGCAGTATTTTGGACAGGTGGTCCAAGGGTATACTGAGGGAGGCATGACGCAGGATACTGATTAAGTTCAGTTGACAATACAGTCTAAGAAGTTTGGATTTGGAGTTCATTTATGAGCTAGGTCCCATCAGATATCCAGACATATTCTAAGACAGGTATTGCTCATTTCGGGATATGTCTTTCTCCGCGAACTTGAGATAAAGAGAGACATAGAAAGAAATATCAGAGCGGATCAACTCACTGAGGCTATTCCTCGAACACAATAGTTTCGCAAACAGGCTTTGTAAGACTGATTAGTAGAGGAGTTGGGTGTTTGGTATCACACGGGCTGTGAGTATGCGACATCGTAATAATTAACCTTGAGTGCAAGTGGGAGATTATTGGAGATAGTGCCCTCAGAGTCAATTATTGGATCACAGGCACGTGATTGCAATGATTGAGGGAGGACCTATACCGGTAGGACAGTCTTACTCAAGATGATAGTATGCTATCTGGTTTATCTTTATCATCGTGTACTGCTTTAGGTGACCTTACAGGTCACTATTGCACGTTGATAGAGACCCTAGGATTCTTGCTTGACTGCCAGCAGTATGATGGCGATCATATACGTGGGAGCTGGGGTCTATAAGCACATCCTTAAAAAGGTCCCTAGTCATGGGAGTTTCGAGACAGGGCATCGATACTCCAGAGTAGACTAGTGTATACAGTCGAGATCCCGACGAGGGGCGGTGGCCGGTCTCACAAGCCACTGGTGTCAATTGGATCACCTAAGATGTATACAGGTGCTCATTGGGTTATGAGTACACCGGACAGGACTCGCCGGGAACATGCTAGTTGGTATTATACCTGACGTCAGATAGCAGTTCCCTGGTGACATGTGTACAGGTTAGTTCATCGACCTGAGATCGTCATTTGTCTCGTGTGAGTTCCCACTGTACTTTGATTACTACCCTACCACGCTCAAAGGAGACGTGCAAACAGGTTTTAGTTGGGTACAGTCCCGAGCCACATGGAGGCAGTGAGTGGATCTGCAGGGGTTCGTCTCTCCCGGTATTGGAGGTGAGGTCACGCTGTGTCTAGGAGAGCCATTACACGAAGTCCTTGGCCAAGGCAGGAGATTTACTGGTAGGTATTCCAGTAGTATCTCATGGTGTTCTGGGTTACACTCCGACACGACTTGTACCGCTTTTGGGGGTTTGACTTTTACCAACCCCCTAGACCCGACATGCGATGCTCATAGACGAACGGGCCGGACTGTACGGATATTGTCACTGACAGGCTCAGTAGGGTGTCAGGATGAGTTCGCTCATCGACGTCCCTTTTGGTCAATACCTGGTAGCCCGTTACGTATGGCTAATACCTCTGACGTACTAGTGGTTAAATCCATAGCTAAGGGATTGACGAGTCTTTAGAGTCCCCCACAGACCGTTTCTCAAGTTTCGGACGAAACGCTGCAGAGGCCGTATGGAGATATGGCAGGGTTCGATCATATACGTGCGGTATTGCACGGATCATGATCGGACGGATAATACTAGCGGGCTTTGGTTTAAGCCGGATCCTAGTATTGTACAGTGTAGATTTTGTCTCATTTCATTTGTATTCGGTCGCAATACAAATGCGGGTATGTATATACAGTCGCGGGGTTTTCCTGTAATTTATTACGGGATCGGTTTTTTGAAGTTGCTAGTTTGCTTTCCGTTTCGGCCATTTTTCCTTTGTTCTTTCTTTGGCTGAAAATTGGTGTGGAGGGGCTTATTTGCAAATGTGCAAATTAGCAAAGTGGAGGGTGGTTTTTGCAAGTTGTTGCTTCATGATGGTTCCACCATCATTTGACTTCCTTGTTCATTATTACTTGACTTTTGCTTGATGAGATGGTTGATGAGGATTGGATTTTGTTTGTGATCATTATTCATCATGATAACCTTTTCTCTTTCATGTATTATTTTTGGCTCACTCATTCATACTCACTCATTCCATTCTCTCATTCCCCAAGCAAGGGACAGCCACATTTTGTGAGGGGTTGTCCAATATTTTTGATGAGGGAATTCATCTCATTTGGCTTGCACAAAATAACATAGCTCCATTTTCAAAGCTCACCTCCTTCTCCACCCAAAAGGCAACTTCTAGTAACCCCATGAGACCCGTGTTCCCCACCGAACGGCGGCCCGGACTTCGCGTCCGTTGCCTGAGGTTCGGGGCAGATGCTATTTGGTTTTATCCGTCTACCTCTCCGAAGATGCCAAGTTGATTTATGGCACCGTGTATCGGAGGTTTAGACGGATGCGGCCGATGTAGCAGACTTCGTCAGATTCCCCCTCAGGGTGAGGGGTTTTTTAATTGTGGGGACGCTCTTCCCTGCAGGCGCAAGCCCCTGCAGTTAATTACGCTACCGCATCGCGGTAACAACTTTCTCCTTCTCCAGAATTTCACTTCGTGTCGTGTGTGTTTGTTTTATTTGTGGTTGCCCGTGGATTGTATACGGAGACTGAGTAATGCCGTCGCCCGTAGGACGTGGATTAGTCCAAATCCGTATTTACTTAGATTTGGGTTTGGTGTTTTTAGTTTAAGGATACGTTAGTCGCGTTGCGACTAAGATCAACTTAAACGTTCGTTAAGGATACGTTAGTCCAGTTTGAGACTAAGATCAACTTAACGGGATCGTTTAGATCCGACAAAAGAGCATTTGGGCTCTATTGTTCCAGTTTGGGAGATTCATAGTCCAATTTGGGACTAAAGTCTGTTTGGAGGATACGTTAGCCATTTTTGAGGCTAAGATCGACTCAAACGTCTGTTGATACGTTAGTCCGGTTTGAGACTAAGATCAACTTAACGGGACCGTTTAGGTCCGACAAAAGAGCATTTGGGCTCTATTGTGCCAGTTTAGGGACGTGGTGGTCTATCGCCAGTTTAAGGACGTGGAGGTCCATTGCCAGTTTAGGGACGTGGCGGTCTATGTTTAGTTTAGGGACGTTTCGGTCCGATATTAGTTTAGGGACGTTTCGGTCGACGAGTTTAGGGACCCCGCAGTCCATATCGATGTGTGGTCGTTGGGACCCGTCACCTTTTTGACGTCGTTGAGGAATTACAACGACGAATGTCAAAGGAGTTCGGAGATGTACCCTCGAACCGGATGTAAATTGATTTAGAAGAGCAATTTTGCTCAGTCAATTTAATTTAAGGACTTATGGCCAAAATTGGGCCAAGTCCAGTTGAAATGTTCAACATTTTATTTGCTTTTGCATTGCATTTCTTTTTTTTATTTTTATTTGGGCCTTGCCCAGAAAGGATGCAGAGCATCAATTTGTTTTGGGCTCTGCCCTTTTAGGAATGATGCAAGGCATCAATTTTATTTGGGCTCTGCCCTTGTATAAAGGATGCAAAACATCAATTTATTTGGGCTCTGCCCATTTATTGCCTTGCAATTTAATTAGGCCTACTAGGTCTTTTTGGTTTGGGCCTGGCCCTTTAGAAAATGCATTGCATTTGTCAAGCGCTTTGCGCCAATCAAAAAGCACAACGGTGCAAATTTATAAGTGCAAAGCACTATTAATTTTAGAATCTTTTAGATTCAAGAACCGATGGTTCATAAAAGAAGTGCAAAGCACTATTTGATTTCTTGATCTAATTTAGATCAAAGAAGAACAAGTTTTTTCTTTTTATTTCAAGAACCAAAGGTTCATAAAAGTGCAAAGCACTATCTTTTTTTTTATTTCTGTTTTTCTTGTTTTAGAGAACCAGTGGTTCATAAGAAGTGCAAAGCACTATTAATTTAAGAACCTTTTAGGTTCAAGAACCGATGGTTCATAAAACAAGTGCAAGGCACTATTTGATTTATTTTTAAGAAAAAACAAGTTTTTCTTGTTTTTCTTATCTCAGAGAACCAAAGGTTCATAAAAGTGCAGGGCACTATTAATTTAATAACCTTTTAGGTTCAAGAACCGATGGTTCATAAAACAAGTGCAAGGCACTATTTTTACTTATTTATTTTTTATCGTTAAAGATCTATGATCTTGTTCATAAGAGAATTTTCTCTTCTTTAAAAGGTTTTTACCTTTTTTTTTATTCTTCAAGAGTTCTCTTCTCTTTTCTTTTTAGCAAGATCTTCCTCCTTTTGAAATGAGGTCTAGGGTCCTTTTTATAGCGCCCATAAATTAGTTAAAGTTTGTTAAAGAGAATATTCTCTAAGTGATTTGGGGAATTTTCCCCACCGTCGGATCTTTAATCCAAAGGTTTCTGCTTTACAGAAGAAAATCTTCTTGTTTTAGCAAGAACAGAAAAGATTTATTCTGTTTTGCGCAACTCCCCCAGCGCGTGACACGTGTCGCGCAGCTGTGCTTGCGCAACTGCGCAGACACGTGTCGCGCAACTGAATTTTTTCTTTTTTCTTTTTTTTAAGCTTACGCAACTGCGCGCGCTGACACGTGTCGCGCAGCGCACTGCGCAACTGCGCAGACACGTGTCGCGCAGTTGCGCACTTGAGCACTGCGCAATCTTCTTTTCTATTTCTTTTTCTTTTTTTTTTTTTTAGCTTGCGCAACTGCGCAGACACGTGTCGCGCAGTTGCGCACTTACGCACTGCGCAATCTTTTTTTTTTTTTTTTTAATCTTACGCAGCTGCGCGCGCGGACACGTGTCGCGCAGCGCACTGCGCAACTGCGCAGACACGTGTCGCGCAGTTGCGCACTTGCGCACTGCGCAATCTTTTTTTTTTTTTTTTTTAATCTTGCTCAGCTGCGCGCGCAGACACGTGTCGCGCACTGCGCAGTTGCGCACTTGCGCAATCTTTTTTTTTTTTTTTTTTTTTTTTGCAAGAGTTTTGCTCTAAAACTCTTATGGTATCTTCATTTATTTTAACTTTAATTTTCTTTTTAATTTTCAAGACAGAGCTTTGCTCTGATTGGAGAAAAACAGAAGTATTGCTTGTTTCCCACCTTGGAATTTAAACAGAGCTTTGCTCTGATTGAGGTAAACAAATGCCCCCCCACCGTTGCGCTTACGTGGCTTCCTAACGTGAGGGCAGCGGTGGTAGACTCCGGACCGTCGCGCCATCTTTTGGAAGCTGAAAGGGCACTTGATGCCTATAAATAGGACCTTTGGTCCTTGAATTTTTTTTTTTTTTTTTTTACCACTTCAAGAATTTTGACTCAAAGCCTTGCTCTTGCTTAAGAATTTTCAGAGCCTTGCTCTTGATTTTTTTTTTTCCAAGAACTCCAGAGTTCATAACCATCATAGGTAAAAATTAAATTAAATTAAAGCTGATTAATAGAGCCTTGCTCTCCATAGATCCCTGATCTAAAGAAAACCTATTTAGGGTTTCATTTAGCAGAGCTTTGCTCTAAAGAGGTCCAAAGAGAACTCAGGAGAATCCTGTTAGGGTTCCATTAATAGAGCTTTGCTCTATAAAAGATTTTTCTTATATCTTCTTAATTAATAGAGCTTTACTCCTCCCAACTTATATGGCACTTGAGAATATTATTATTATTATATCATTTTTTTCCCAGAGCGGAACTCTCAATATTTTCAGGGAATTTTTCTCAAATTCTCCTCATAACTGATTTTGACTGGTGTCGCTCCTGTCTGCAGAGCATTGCTCTCGAGGAGTTTAACTTTTAACTTTCTGTATTTCCTTGTTTATTAATATCCCTGTATTGTTTTCTTCAGGTATTATGGCGGTGCGTCTATACAGCTTGCACGAGTTCATCACTTATAAGGATATCCGTGTACAGGGCCGTCAACAGAACTAGGAGTTTACGGACGCTCAATGTGCAGAGGTCATGGGTCGCCTGAATGCCAGCGGTGGCTGGCTGCTACCTCGTCGTTCGGCCCTTTTGAAAGTCGTGTTGGGGTCAATATGGAGAGCACTCCCAGGTCTTCACGAGGCCTTACCGCTCAATGCGTTAGATGATGCCGAAGACAAGGTGCATTCAGTGTACCTGACGGGGCTGATTTCGAAGAAACGGCGAAACAACCTCGTTGACATCCTACATCAAATCTTTCAGCAGACGACAATCGTTGCTGCTTATCGAAGGCCGGAGGGGCTTGCCGATGATATTGACACCGAGGAGCGCGAGATGCTGCGCATAAGAATAATTAGAAAGGCCAAAAGAAGTTTGGACGGCCTTACTTTTGAATTCCTCAATCCCTGCCCCGGATCTGAAGTTATTCCATTGTAATAATGTTTTCCTTTTACCGCTTTTCAAAATTGTAAGAATTTTTGCCAATATGAATGGAAACTTTTTACTTCAGCTTCTCTTATTTCCCGTCCTGAGTTTTCTGTCCATGCATAAATGAATGCGTCACGCATGCCAGATCAAATGTAGACCGGATATTCTCTCTGTCATCTTCTTTCTTTTAAAGTCAGCAGGCTGTCTTAATAACCATGGTTGATGGATGTCTAAAACGAGTATTCTGACTTCCTCAGGAAATAGCGATGGCTTAGGCCGCAGGTTCAGGTCTAATGCCTAAGACTTTTCAATTCTATAAGCTGAGAGGGTCTCATAGAGGCTTTTCTCCCTACGGATCGAGAGGATCTTATAGGTGGATTTTCTCCTTAGGAATCGTGAGGATTCCTAAGTGTGGTTTTCTCTTATAAGTCGTAAGGATCTTATAAGAGAATTTTCCCTCTTACGAATCGAGAGGATTCGTAAGTGGTTGTTTCCCTCCTCGTCGAAATTCGACTTCGGAGAGTGAGACCCGTGAATAGTATGCAAGAGACCAGTTTGGATTGACTTGCAAGGCCCCATTGCTCAAAAAGCAAGCTTTTCAATCCTTGCTGTCTAAGACTTCATCTCACGAGTCGAGCCGCCTCGACAATTTTTCACAAGTCGAGACGAATCGAACGTTTCTCGCAAGAACATCTTAACGTCGCATTTAACCTCTGCTCTTTACGACAGAAGCCCGTTAAGGTCGGTGGTACTTAGGGTTTTGGCCATCGTACCGTCGCATAAGCTGATATAGTCCTCGATAGGCAATCGTGCTGTTCGAGTAGCCCCGCGACTGCCGTGTCTCTGATCCCTTCGGGGGCTGGACAAGACGTCTTCAAGCAATCCTCCTTGGCAGTTTGACCGTCGGAAGAGCAAGCGCTAGGAATTTGCCATGCCGCTTTTTACTTGAGGTTAGGCTCATTTTGGAGAGCCCCGATGAGTCATAACCACTCCGCGCTGGTGTGGGATGATCTCCGATAGTCTTTCAGGCTTTATATGACTTGCCGTTAAGACCCTGAAGCTAGGAATTTGGCCTTTGCTTCGTTTGCTGGCATTGCGTCCTCTGTATCGAGACGAATGTCATGGTGGGAACTAGGGATTTTGTCGTGGCTCCATTTGTTTGATGACGTTGCGTCTGCTGTGTCGAGACGAACGTTGGGACGACATCTCGTCTGCTGTATCGAGATGGACGTCGAGGTTGTCTTTAGGTTGCTGGTGAACCGTCGAGGTTTGGAACTAGGGATTTTGCCGTGGCTCCATTTGTTTAATGACGTTGCGTCTGCTGTGTCGAGACGAACATTGGGATGACATCTCGTCTATTGTATCGAGACGGACGTCGAAGTAGTGACCACTCTGTGCTGGTGCAAGATGATCTACGGTTGTCTTTCCGGTTTTATATGAGTTACCGTCAAGACGTCGAAGCTAGGAATGTGGCCTTCGCTTCGTTTGCTTTGGTGTGTCCAAATCCTGTTGGAAGACGAACGCTGGGGTTAACATTTCGTCTGCTGTATCGAGACGAACGTCAAGGTGGTGACCACTCTGTGCTGATGCGAGATGATCTCCGATTGTCTTTCCGGTTTCATGTGAGTTACCGTAAAGACGTTGAAGCTAGGAATGTGGCCTTCGCTTCATTTGCTTTATCATGTCTGAATCCCTGCTGGAGGAAGAACGCTGAGGTTGACATTTCATCTACTGTATCGAGACGAACGTCAAGGAGGTGACCACTTCATGTGAGATGGTCTCCGATTGTCTTTCTGGTTTTATGTGAGTTACCATAAAGACGTTGAAGCTAGGAATGTGGCCTTCGCTTCATTTGCTTTATCATGTCTGAATCCCTGCTGGAGGAAGAACGCTGAGGTTGACATTTCGTCTACTGTATCGAGACGAACGTCAAGGAGGTGACCACTTCATGTGAGATGGTCTCCGATTGTCTTTCCGGTTTTATGTGAGTTACCGTAAAGACGTTGAAGCTAGGAATGTGGCCTTCGCTTCATTTGCTTACACTGCGTCTGGTGTATTGAGACGAATGCTGAGGTGGAGCTGGGATTTTGCCATCACTCCGCTTTGTTTCGACTGTGAGGTCTTTTGTTGACGTTGCATCTGCCTCCAGCTGGACTGCGGAGGAACGCTGTTGTTGACATTGCGTCTACTGTATCGAGACGAATGCTGAGGTGAAGCTAGGATTTTTGCCATCGCTCCGCTTGATGGTGTAACATCTGTGTCCTGTTGGAATGAGGAGGCACACCGTTGTTGGTCTCCAGGCTGTAGACGTGGCCATTGAGATTTGGAACTAGGGACTTTGTCATGGTTCCGTTTCGTTGCGATTCTGAGGTCAGTTGTTGACGTCATGTCTGCATCTGGTTGGAGTAAGGAGAAACGCCGTTGGTGGTCTCTAAGTTGTCGATGTTGACGTCGAGACCCTGAAGCTCGGGATCTTCATTTGCTTCATTTGTTGACATCGTGTCTGTAATATTGCGATAAATGTCGAGATTTTCTCTAGGTTGTCTATGAACCGTCGAGATTTGGCTTCGCTTTCTGATGGAGCCTGTTGGGAAGGTATGGTTCCCTCTTTATCTGCGCCCCTGGATTGTATACAGGGATCGATGTGATTTCACCTGTAGGGCAAAAAGTTTCATTCTTTCATTTTTTTTATTCTTTCCGCGATGCTCTATCATTTCAGCTTTTTATATCGCGAAAATCGCGATTGCCCAATCATTTCGGCTATTTTTCGCGGTGCCCAATCATTTCGGCTATTTTTTCTTTTTACTCGCTGTTTTTTATTGCGAGTTGCCCAATCATTTCGACTGTTTATTTTATTTTTACTCGCTGTTTTTTTATTGCGAGTTGCCCAATCATTTCGGCTATTTTTCTTTTTACTCGTGCATATATTTTTACTTGCTGATTTTGTTTGCAAGTTGCCCCATCATTTTGGCTATTTCGTATGCATTTTTTTTTTGGCTCGCTGATTTTTTTTTTTTTTTTTTTTTGCGAGTAGGGGATTGGGGATCTGATACCAATCTTGGCATCAGCATCGCTGCGACTGGAATATTGCCAGGAGCGAATCATCATTTGCCGTGAAAGGACTCGGAATTTGATACCGGTCTAGGCATCAGCATCGTTGCAACTGGGATATTGTCAGGAGCGAATCATCATCTGCCATGAAAGGACTTGGAATTTGATACCAATTTAGACATCAACATCGCTACAACTGGAATATTGCCAGGAGCGAATCATCATCTGCCATGAAAGGACTTGGAATTTTATACCGATTTAGGCATCAGCATCGCTGCAACTGGAATATTGCCAGGAGCGAATCATCATTTACCGTAAAAGGACTTGGAATTTGATACCGGTCTAGGCATCAGCATCGCTGCAACTGGGATATTGCCAGGAGCGAATCATCATTTGCCTCTGTCGATGTTGAACAAAGGTGGCTTAGTAAACAGGGTTAAGGGTCCTGTCGGCTAAGGCTTTTGACTTCATGAGCCGTAAGGGTCTCACAAAGGTATTTCTTCCTACAAGTCGTGAGGATCTTGTAGGTGTGTTTTCTCCTTGGGAATCGTGAGGATTCCTAAGTGTATGTTTTCTTATAAGTCGTAAGGATCTTACAAGAGTGTTATCTCCTCATGAGTCGAGAGGACTCACAAGGGTTGTTCACCGTGTGGACATATCCCCAGTCACGGATGGGACTTGGTTAGGGAAATGTTTATTCGCGCCCGTGGATTGTATACAAGGGCCAATATCGGACCACTTGTAGGGCAATGTCGAAAGTTGTGGGGGTTGCTTAAGCACAGATTTAGGCCTCTGTAACTTAAGACTTTCAAATCTTATGAGCCGTAAGGGTCCCACAAGAGAGTTCTCCTTACGAGTCGTGAGGATCTCGCAAGTGTATTTTCTCCTTAGGAATCGTGGGGATCCCTAAGTGTGTTGTTCCTTTGTGAGTCGTAAGGATCTCACGCAGGTGGTTTCTCCTTACAGGATCGAGAGGACCCTATAAGTGTTTCTCAACGAGGTTGCGCCCTTTCGGGTTTTCACAAACACTCGCCGGTAGTCCTGCTGTTTTTACTCACGGAGCCCTTTCGGGTTTTCATCCGTGCCCATTTTGCTTGTGGACATACCGTTTTTTTTTTATTCTCTTTTTTTTTCTTTTTTTTTTCTTTTTCCTTTTTTTTTAAACGAGGTCGCGCCCTTTCGGGTTTTCACGAACACTCGCCGGTAGCCCTGCTGTTTTTACTCACGGAGCCCCTTCGGGTTTTCATCCGTGCCCATTTTGCTTGTGGATATACCGTTATTATTATTATTTATTTTTATTTTTATTTTTTTAACGTCAGCCTGAAGATGCTGCGGGTTGGGAGTAGTTTAACGACGTTTCGGTCATTTGCAAGTTTTTAGGACATTGCGGTCCATCATTAGTTTAAGGACATCTCGGTCCGTTGTTAGTTTAAGGACGTTTCGGTCCGTTATCCAGTTTTAGGACGTAGTGGTCCGTTAGGCTTTCTCTATGAATGAGCATGATGCCCCCGGCGTGTCCATATTTTTCGGAGCATGCGGTTGTGGCGGGTTCACCTTCCAAATTTCGGACAACGCGAACTTGCCCTGTTGGTATTGGTCTTCAACCCAGTTCTTGAAGACGTAGCAATCCTCGATCAGATGACCTACCGTTTGGTGGTAAGGGCAATAATTAGGATTATTAACGTCGCCTGGCTGCAACGGACGTTTTGGATTCGGCAGGTTAATGAGTCTGTTGCGCACTGCCAGCTCGAACAGTCCCCTTGTTTTATCTTGCGGAAACGAGTAAGGGCGTTCCAACTTTTCCTGGAGGGATTGCCGCTTGTTGTTTTGGCAAGCAATCGGTCTAGGGTCACCTGATTGTTGGTGAGTGCTGGCGACGAGGGCCTTTTTTCCTTTTCTTTTATCCTTTTTGTTCGATCCCTTGTTTACGGGGCCGAGATTTTTTTCGAGTAGCATGCGATTGCACGGCTGAACGTTCTCGCAGCTTCTCAATTCCTTTATTTTTGAAATAGATTCCCCGAGGGAAGAGTTGGGGGTAGCTTCTTCGTCAGAGTCGCTTCCAAAGGTGATAACTTGTGATCCCTTGAAGTCGGCTATATGACACTCGGCGGCGACTCTTTTGCGCTCATCTATCGCATTTTTCCGATGTCCACAAGCTTCACACTTTGTTCTGTCGGAGTGTCGCTTTTGAGCGACGTACCCTTGCCACCAACAGTTAAAGGATTCGCAGTCTTCGGTAGGATGTATGATCTTCTGATGATATAAACAGAAGTTAGGGTGCATCTCTACCTCAGAGAAAGGATTTTCTTCAGAGGGCGGTAGCTTCATTCCTACTGATAGAGCTTTGGCGAACCGTTTCCTCGTCTTGAATTTGTTTTTACCCGCAGTGTATGGCTTTTGATTTGACGGGAATACCTTGGTTATTTCCAGTATGGCCATTTCATGCTCTTGATTGGCTTTTGCTTTCAGACGAATTTCATTTAGGAAGGCATCGATCAACTTGTCTGACGGCCGCGGAATTTCTGTTTCAGGGTCCGCCATTGATTTCTCAGCGCAAGGAGCCTCCTCATCATCCGTCAGTGAATGAGAAATCACATGACAAGTAGCCACATAGTCTTCGGATTCATCCGATAAGTTTTCTCTGTCGTTTTCATCCTCGACGAAAGAACAAGTTGCCCCCGGCGTGTCCGTCTTCTTTGGAGAGTGCGGCTGTGGGGGGTTTACCTTCCAGCTTTCAGACAGCGCAAACTTGCCTTGCAGGTATTGATCCTCGATCCATCCCTTAAAGACGAAACAATCTTCAATTGGGTGACTTACCGTTTGGTGGTAAGGGCAATAATTGGGATTATTAAGGTCGCCTGGCTGCAACGGACGTTTTGGATTCGGCAGATTAATGAGTCTGTTGCGCACTGCCAGCTCGAACAGTCTTCTCGTTTTATTCTGAGGAAACGAGTAATGACGTCCTAGCCTCTCTTCGAGGGATGGGCGTGGACGCACGTTGTTTTGGCGAGCGACCGGCTTTGAGTTGCTCGACTGTTGCTGAGCGTTGGCGACGATGATCGCTTTTCCTTTCTCATTTCGGAGATCGGGTCTTGGAGGAGACGGTCTATGGCTCATCTGGTCCATTTGGGCTAATTTGTCGATCAAGGCCTGGAAGGTGGTCGGCCTGAAGAACATCATGAATTGCGAGATGGTCGCTTGCGGATCGAGAGTGCCCACAAACATGCCTACCGCAGGTGCCTCTTCTATACGTTGTTCGCATTTCGACCATAGATTCCGCCATCGTGTTGCGTATTGGACCCACGTTTCGCTTGGCCTTATCCTGGCATTTATCAGTGCTGTTATCGGAGTGCGTTCACTAGCACTCGCGAATCTTTGTGTAAACAGCAGCTCCATCTCTGCAAATGTTTTGATAGAGTCGTTAGGCAGCTCCGAATACCATTCAAAGGCTGTTTCTGCTAAGCTGCCGACGAATTGACGTAGCAACAATTTGTCATCGCCTCCAGTATTCCCGCATAAGGCCCTGAATTGAGCGACATGCTGATGCGGATTCCCTGTCCCTTTATATACGTGGAATTTAGGGATCGTATATCCTGGCGGGTAACTGATTTGGTCATACCAGCTCGGATACGGTCGTCCGGTTCTAACAATTTGCCCAGCCGCTTCATTCGCTTGATGAACCCGGATCTGCTGGGCTATATATTCGTCTAGGTCAACATTGGAGATCGCCTCCTCCTTGGCTGTTGATAGAGCCGGCGGAGGATCTGACGTTTCTCCCCTGTCGTCTTCAAGGACGATCGGAGGGTCTTCAGCAGGAGGGTCCGGCTGTAACATCATCCCTACCATATCTTGGAAGAGGAGCGCCATCTGTTTTATGTTAGCCGCTTGCTCTGCAGCTTCTTTGTCCCTCTTTTCGAGGACTCTGCGTAAAAAGTCAGCGTCGGTTTCTTGTTCTTGACGCTCATCCGAAGACGTTTCAGAGCTTTCTTTTGGCTCAGTGAGTGCAGCCATTGTAGTCATCATTTCCTGAAGCTTTTGTTGTTGCTCCTGGGCTTTCGTCACGGATCGGGTGAGCGGTCGGTGGCCCGTAGAAGTGCGGCTTTCCTCCTTTCCAGAAGCCAAATAAACAGTATGCACCACCATGCCCCCAGACTTAGGGCGTTTGTGTTCGGTGTTTTTGCGATTTGCCGAAGACACATGGGCTTTTTGCGGCCTCCTTTTTTGAGTGATTGGAGTTAAGGGAACCGTTGTAGTGGGCATCCGAGTAGCTTTTGCTTCTTGTGGTTTGACAGAGTAATCCTTCCCCTGCCGAACCTTCATCTTTTTCTGTCGTCGGAGGCAGTCTCGATCGATCACCGACTCTTGGACCTGTCGCCAGACTTTGTAAATTTTAGAGGACAGCCGTTGAGGGGGCTGCTCTAACTTCTTCTCTGGAGTATTCTCCACAGGTGAAGGAGTTCGTTTCAATATCGCAGTAGGAGAGTTTCTGCGCACCTTGTTGAGCAGTTCAAAGCTGTTCTTGGTTGGAACAGCAGCATCGATCCCAACCATTAGAGTTGGACGAGTAAGTCCAGAGGGGGAGTTGCCCCCAGCCTTCCTCACTCGGCGCCAGTAGCGACGTCGAGCATGTCGTGCTGATGGAATTGTTTCAGATATAGGGGTGACCTCCTCATGCCCCCTGCGTTGGTCAGAATATGCTGGTACCAGCCCTTTAAAAATCGATGTCCGTTGAACGGGGACGGCCAACCTGTCAGAAGCGGGCTTCCGAACATAGGAAGCAACCTTGGTGACTTCGCCAAGAACGGGAGCTGGGATGGCTATCCGCTTCGGGATAACGCCTTCTGGTATGGCAGGCTTCTTCATGGGCCCGATGGAGCTCTGGCCTAATCCATTAAAACCTGAAGCAATGGAGTTGGGCGACCTATTGAGAGGGGTCGCGGCAGTGGTAAGTCGATCGAAAACCGACTTCTTTGGAGCTTCTTGCAATGTCATTGGGGCGTTGAAGCTCATTGGTGGGAGCATGGTCCCGAAGAATAATCCAGTGGTGGCCTGAGTTACCTGCTCCACCGGCATTTTGAAAAGGGAGGCCGCTTGGGGCCCATAAGTCACTCCTCCGGTAATGACGGAGCGAGAGTTGTTGCTGCAGGCGATGCAGTTCGAAGCCATTGATCTTCTGTTTTCTGCACGGAGCAAGACACCAAATCTTAGTACCTTGAATCCACAGGCAATCACAGCAAACCGCGATTTGTTCGCGAACACGACACACGAAGTGTGGAGTGGAAAGAGAAAGAGGTCCCACCGGGCGTGCCAGAATCTGTTCACCACCGAACGGCGGCCCGGACTTCGCGTCCGTTGCCTGAGGTTCGGGGCAGATGCTATTTGGTTTTATCCGTCTACCTCTCCGAAGATGCCAAGTTGATTTATGGCACCGTGTATCGGAGGTTTAGACGGATGCGGCCGATGTAGCAGACTTCGTCAGATTCCCCCTCAGGGTGAGGGGTTTTTTAATTGTGGGGACGCTCTTCCCTGCAGGCGCAAGCCCCTGCAGTTAATTACGCTACCGCATCGCGGTAACAACTTTCTCCTTCTCCAGAATTTCACTTCGTGTCGTGTGTGTTTGTTTTATTTGTGGTTGCCCGTGGATTGTATACGGAGACTGAGTAATGCCGTCGCCCGTAGGACGTGGATTAGTCCAAATCCGTATTTACTTAGATTTGGGTTTGGTGTTTTTAGTTTAAGGATACGTTAGTCGCGTTGCGACTAAGATCAACTTAAACGTTCGTTAAGGATACGTTAGTCCAGTTTGAGACTAAGATCAACTTAACGGGATCGTTTAGATCCGACAAAAGAGCATTTGGGCTCTATTGTTCCAGTTTGGGAGATTCATAGTCCAATTTGGGACTAAAGTCTGTTTGGAGGATACGTTAGCCATTTTTGAGGCTAAGATCGACTCAAACGTCTGTTGATACGTTAGTCCGATTTGAGACTAAGATCAACTTAACGGGACCGTTTAGGTCCGACAAAAGAGCATTTGGGCTCTATTGTGCCAGTTTAGGGACGTGGTGGTCTATCGCCAGTTTAAGGACGTGGAGGTCCATTGCCAGTTTAGGGACGTGGCGGTCTAAGTTTAGTTTAGGGACGTTTCGGTCCGATATTAGTTTAAGGACGTTTCGGTCCACGAGTTTAGGGACCCCGCAGTCCATATCGATGTGTGGTCGTTGGGACCCGTCACCTCTTTGACGTCGTTGAGGAATTACAACGACGGATGTCAAAGGAGTTCGGAGATGTACCCTCGAACCGGATGTAAATTGATTTAGAAGAGCAATTTTGCTCAGTCAATTTAATTTAAGGACTTATGGCCAAAATTGGGCCAAGTCCAGTTGAAATGTTCAACATTTTATTTGCTTTTGCATTGCATTTCTTTTTTTTATTTTTATTTGGGCCTTGCCCAGAAAGGATGCAGAGCATCAATTTGTTTTGGGCTCTGCCCTTTTAGGAATGATGCAAGGCATCAATTTTATTTGGGCTCTGCCCTTGTATAAAGGATGCAAAACATCAATTTATTTGGGCTCTGCCCATTTATTGCCTTGCAATTTAATTAGGCCTACTAGGTCTTTTTGGTTTGGGCCTGGCCCTTTAGAAAATGCATTGCATTTGTCAAGCGCTTTGCGCCAATCAAAAAGCACAACGGTGCAAATTTATAAGTGCAAAGCACTATTAATTTTAGAATCTTTTAGATTCAAGAACCGATGGTTCATAAAAGAAGTGCAAAGCACTATTTGATTTCTTGATCTAATTTAGATCAAAGAAGAACAAGTTTTTTCTTTTTATTTCAAGAACCAAAGGTTCATAAAAGTGCAAAGCACTATCTTTTTTTTTTATTTCTGTTTTTCTTGTTTTAGAGAACCAGTGGTTCATAAGAAGTGCAAAGCACTATTAATTTAAGAACCTTTTAGGTTCAAGAACCGATGTTCATAAAACAAGTGCAAGGCACTATTTGATTTATTTTTAAGAAAAAACAAGTTTTTCTTGTTTTTCTTATCTCAGAGAACCAAAGGTTCATAAAAGTGCAGGGCACTATTAATTTAATAACCTTTTAGGTTCAAGAACCGATGGTTCATAAAACAAGTGCAAGGCACTATTTTTACTTATTTATTTTTTATCGTTAAAGATCTATGATCTTGTTCATAAGAGAATTTTCTCTTCTTTAAAAGGTTTTTACCTTTTTTTTTATTCTTCAAGAGTTCTCTTCTCTTTTCTTTTTAGCAAGATCTTCCTCCTTTTGAAATGAGGTCTAGGGTCCTTTTTATAGCGCCCATAAATTAGTTAAAGTTTGTTAAAGAGAATATTCTCTAAGTGATTTGGGGAATTTTCCCCACCGTCGGATCTTTAATCCAAAGGTTTCTGCTTTACAGAAGAAAATCTTCTTGTTTTAGCAAGAACAGAAAAGATTTATTCTGTTTTGCGCAACTCCCCCAGCGCGTGACACGTGTCGCGCAGCTGTGCTTGCGCAACTGCGCAGACACGTGTCGCGCAACTGAATTTTTTCTTTTTTTTTAAGCTTGCGCAACTGCGCGCGCTGACACGTGTCGCGCAGCGCACTGCGCAACTGCGCAGACACGTGTCGCGCAGTTGCGCACTTGCGCACTGCGCAATCTTCTTTTCTATTTCTTTTTTTTTTTTTTTTTTAGCTTGCGCAACTGCGCGCGCTGACACGTGTCGCGCAGCGCACTGCGCAACTGCGCAGACACGTGTCGCGCAGTTGCGCACTTGCGCACTGCGCAATCTTTTTTTTTTTTTTTTTTTTAATCTTGCGCAGCTGCGCACGCAGACACGTGTCGCGCAGCGCACTGCGCAGACACGTGTCGCGCAATTGCGCAATTGCGCCGTTTTTTTTTTTTTTTTTTTAATCTTGCTCAGCTGCGCGCGCAGACACGTGTCGCGCACTGCGCAGTTGCGCACTTGCGCAATCTTTTTTTTTTTTTTTTTTGCAAGAGATTTACTCTAAAACTCTTATGGAGTACGTTACTTCATTTATTTTAACTTTAATTTTCTTTTTAATTTTCAAGACAGAGCTTTGCTCTGATTGGAGAAAAACAGAAGTATTGCTTGTTTCCCACCTTGGAATTTAAACAGAGCTTTGCTCTGATTGAGGTAAACAACCCGGTGTTCTACACTTCATCTACAGCATTTCCTGGACACGTCGACTCGCCAACTTCGTGCCCGAGTTGCCTCGGTCCAGAGGTGGGAGCCCGTAAAAGAACCCGGCGATGTGGTGCCCTTCCGACGAGGAGATGAAGACCGGAGACTCCGCGGGGAGATCGGGACAACGACGAGAAGACCGAAGGACACGGATCTCTCGGTATATCTCTCTACCCATTCTCTAGTTTGCTTGGAGTAGGTTAATGGCCCGATCCGGGTTTTATAGTGCGCGGTGGTGCCGGTTTAAAAAGTTAAAGAAAAATATCGTTTCCACATTTTGGCCTCATTCAGACGGCCGGGACGCCGCCGTGCACTTACAGCCGCAGCAGAAATGTATGGGGCGTACTTCAAAAGTATGCCTCGTACATTTCTGCTGGGAAGCCCCATACAAATGGTATGGGGCGCACTTTAGAACTGTGTCCTATACATTTGTATGGGACGCGCTTCCAAAATGCGTCCCTATAAAAAAATTTAAAAATAGCCAGCGCCAGTGCTGAGCTGGCACTGACGTGGCGCCCTTTGGCAAAAAATAGCCCACATTTGTAATATATTTTGAAATTGACTTTTTTTTAATAATTTTTTATTAAATAGGCTTATTCTAATAAAAATTGTACATATATATTTCACTATTGATCAGTATTTACAATTACAGGGCAGAGAGAAAGAGAGGTAACTCAAGTTTCCTCGACTGCATTAACATGAATCAATATTGCCTAAATCTACACTTTGACATTTGCATACATGAATCAATTGCCAACTCTAATCTCAGCCATTTCTGTAGAAGTTCCTTCTGGCAATGCCATATTTGTATGCACAGGCACACCCGTCTCTCTAAACCACATGATCCGTTCATCAGGTGATGTGCCAAAATTAAAATCGGACAGGTTCGAAATCATGCTAACTGGGCTCTGCGAACCGTCACCAACATTATTTAAATCCGGCGTCCTTATCACATCCCCAGCCCTATTATTGTGGCTCGACCCCCCTTCATTCACACTCATCTCATAATCTTTAAATGTATGAGAAGCGAGGTCCTTCGTGTCAAAATATCGAGCCCAATCAACTATTTTTCTCCACGGGGAGCTTTGTGAGGCGACAATTTTTAAATCGTTGTGTTCTTTATAAAGGAAGGTGATGAGGAAGAGTATGAGAGCAAGCAATGTGACCAATCCGGTGATGAGGAAGAGACCACCAAAGCTTCGGAAGTCGAGGCTGTTGGATGTGAAGCTAGCGGTGTCTGTTGGGCATGTGGTTTGATCCCCGAACCATTTCTTCTCGATGCCGGACATTGTGTAGCCTTCAGTTACATTCAGGATGGCTCGTGAGATGTCGGGTAGTAGAGGGGACCCTCTTGGGAAAACCTGACACATCCGGATCAAGCATGCACCATATCCATATAAAATGCATATAATTCCATGCTCTAAATTGCTGTCAATTATACACTGACTAATTAAAGAAGAGGGTAGAGCAAGAAACTTACAAAGCCAAATCCATCGGTCTTGTACGTCCGGCCCACCATCGCATAATCATCGCAATGCTTTGACAAAAACAGCTTCAGATATGGAATCTCATCGAATATCGCGGCCACTCCCCCATTCTTACTCCCCAGTGTCAGAGCATCCGCGTACTCCTCTGAAGTGCTGTAGTTCTTGAGCTTTTTCGGATCGAACTTCAGCTGGTTTGTAAGCAACCCTACCACGAAAGATCCCTCTTGGTACCCGACATAATCCCCGTTCTTGATCAATTCATTCAAATCGGTCACCGATGGCTGAAGCTGCTGCACTGTCAGCATTGACGTCAAGCTCGCCGTGTAGCTCGACGTCAGTATCAGCACAACAAACACCCATATTATCACCGTGAACCTCGACAGGTTACTCTCCAGTTTCTCCTCTGCATACATGTACACAATTCTGTAATTTGTAATGTGACTATAGAATTAGTACAACTGCAATATTTTCTTAATCCACTATGTAAATTTGCGACCAGTGGGATTTGAATTCCGTTTGTATTGATACCATTTTGATATCCTAGTTATTTCACAAAACTCTGAAGTTGTGACGAGGATTAAATGATATATCTTCAAATTCTAATAAAAGCCGCAGCTTATTACTCTCTTGAGCTACAGGTTAATGCATATTCCCTAATCTGCAATTAGACAACAAGTATGAATTTTATTGGTGTAGAGATGTCGAGGCACTTTACTGTGAGCGAAGACGAGGGTGGAGAAGGCGAAGTAGAAAATGGTGCCCATCTGCTGAGACGGAGGGCCACGAAACTCTCTGTTGATGCGGTGCTCAATGACCCAGACTACAAAACCGGTGAAAAAGAAGAAGGCGAGGCTTGCGAGCCAGAGATCGGTTGTGAGTGGCTGCAAGAAGATCCACGCGTTCTTGCTCTTGTCCTCCTTCACGGGGACGATCATCGATACTCCTGATTCCGTGTATGGCAGAGTGAAGTCGACATACATGGATCGGTTGGCGATGATCGTTGTGTCCCCTACTACTGCATCAAACGTCTGCAAATTTAAAGCAAACCTATTAGCAATTTTAATAATAATAATAATAATAATAATAATAATAATAATAATAATAATAAGAAGAAGAAGAAGAAGAACTATATCCAATTTTGCATACAAATGAAGCAGTTTAGTGCAAAAACCTGATTGAAAACTTCGTGCACAAGATCATCATACCAATCCCCGTGGAAAGCCACATACTTGTACGGCAAAGCATACGGTAGTGTACTCATCACCGCCTCGAACACGTCGATGCAGTACCCTGTTACGGTCACCCTCCCGGTCACTTTATCTGTCTCAACGTTCACAAACTCGTTAAACCCGTGCTTCACCGGCACCCCTATCCTTAACTTTCTCCCAAGAGTCGGCATTTCCCATCCCTTCGGCACCTCCTTCGAATCCCCAGGAAAGATCACCGTCTTCAGTCCCTTGCTTGAACCATTCCTCAAATCTTTTACTATTCCCATGGCCGGTGACCAGAACCCCACCCTTTTTCCGCCTTTGGTTCCGATCGCATTCACGATCTCGAATGCTGAGGACTGCAGCTGGCCGTCGACGAGCTGAAATGGGCCTGTCAGTCCACGGAATTGAGAGCTTAAGAGCGCGGCGAGGAACTGAGGGCCACTGCTTGAGACACCGAGCTGCGCCAAGTCAGTGGCAGCACCACGTGGAGTGTTTTGGAACGTGTTAGTGAGTTTTGCTGACTTTTTGGACGCGAGGGCTACAGCCCATGCGGCGTCGTAGGCAAAGTGTTGGTAGAGCGTGGGGTCAGGCATGGGGCTTGTGGGGTTGTCACGTGCGAACCTCGCGCGCCAGCGCTGGGTGAAGGCGTTAAGCGCGTGTGAGTTGGGGACGTAGGATCGGACGCCGAGGACACCTTCCATGGAGTCAAGAGTGGTGGGGTCCAGCGTGTCCAGAACATTGGTCAAACCGTCGGTGATGATCCAGACGGAGCCGGAGTTCATCAGTCCGATGGCCTGAGCCTGTATGGAGATGCATATGATATCAGATGTATGTTAAGCAAACTAACACTAAATATTTTGGAAGAATTATAGATATATTTCTGTGCTATAGAGAATTGAAAGATGATGCTCTCTCAGCTGTACGACCATATGTGCCCGGTCACTATAATTTTTGCACATGCTATGCTATGCACGTGTAGGAGATGTAAGATCCATCGTCTTTTTAATAGATATTGTTGGTGTAAGGATGCCGTGCTCGTCTAGACGGGTTTTAGGATGCAGCGGAATCGAAGAACGAAAATTTCTAGTGAGTAAAACATCATAACCCTAAAATCTACCAAAACTTGCAAACTATAAAAAGAGCTAGAACAAGGAGATACAGCCTTTGTAGCGCGTTGACCATCTCTTCTTGGACTCCGGCTAAGATCCGAATACTCCGGATCGACTTGCCTGAAAATGATCCACATGAAAACTTCCAATTCTAGCTTCAACTTCAACACTTGAAGTTACTCTCATTTGATCCTTACAAGACATGAAATGAAAGAGATGTAGGAATCAAATAAAATGTAAACTCTCTAGCTCTCTTTTTTTCTCATGTCCCTTTTCATTTTTTCTCTCTTTTTGGATGAAAGAGAAAGTGTAGAATATTATTGCTAGAGAATAATATTCTGCTAGCTATATCACCCACCATTTTCTTTAATCTTTCCACTTGGTTTGACATATGAGAGTATAGACCATCTTGCATACACCTCATCCTTAGCCATGCAAAATTAAGAGAGAAAAATAGAAAAAAAAAATAATGTATAAAAACTATTATACAAACAAATGCACATGTAAAAAAATGTAGCATGCACATGGCATGTTACGTAACAATTAAAAGAGAGTGAGAATAGCACAATAATCCTAGTTTATATATGCATCATCATATATAAGTAATATCATTAAATCAAAACTTGATTTAATGATCCGGCTAAACCATAGGCCGGCCAGTATTATGAACCGTCCAATTAATGCATGTAGAATCACATACACATGTTTAATTGGACCCCCGCACGTATCGTCGTACATGCACTACATGTAGTACCGCTGACGTGCTTGTAGGCTATGGATATGATCCTAACCTACTGGCAGCGTATTGTCGAGTTTTTAGAGTCCCACACAGAGATTTCAAAGAACAGGTGAAACGATATAGGGCACGTATAAAGATACGTGCAGGAGTTCGATTAAACACGTGTATTTAATACACGTATTTTAATCAGGTGTTAATTGATATTAGTCGGTATATATATGATATAACCGGATTATTAAATCAAGTGTTGATTTAATAATTAAATGTATATTTATATATTGATATATTTATATATTAACTAATATCATACTCACTTTATTATTTTCTTCTCTTTATTAATATTTATATTTGATATAAATATTGTGACATGTATGATGATACATTTGAGATGGGTGTATAAGACTTATATGATTTATATGAGAACTTTCTTAAATGTTATGAGTCGTGGACTTTTAGATGGTGGTACAATTCTTTAGGTGTTTTCTTTGATGATTCATTTTTAGTGACTCGTTTTTGTTTTGGATTTTGTTCTCATCTTAAAACATTATTCTTGATACTCTCATCTCCATTTCAACCTCTCTTGAGTTTTTCTTAAGGAATGAAAAGAGAAAAGAGAAGATTTAGTGAGCTAATTATTCTATATCTTCTACTAATCATCCTCAGCAAGTTTAATTAGTGAATTGTTTCATTTTGATAAGATCAATTTAAAGCTAAAACTTGTGCTGGAGTTATCTCAAAGTGAATCATCTACAGCGAGGAGATTATCGAGCAAGCTTGTTCCGGACTTCGTGGAGACTAGCCGGATCCCAAGAAGAGGTGGCTAACGCGCTACAAAGGTTGTACTTTGCCAATTTCTTTATTTTCGCTTACTAGTTTTGTTGCATGTTGTAGTTGTTGTTCTTGATCCTATGTTTGCTTGTAGTTGCTCTCTAAGTTTTTAAAATTATCGCTTCTGCCATGTTATAAATCCTATTGTAGAGAGCATAGAGAACTTACAGTGATATCAGAGCTGGTCCAATGACTACAACGTGTTTTTGTGGCGAAATGAATCCTTAAATCTATTTTACGATGCACATTAAAAACAGTTTTTTTTCGCTTTAAAAACCATTTCTTTTTAGTTTTTTTGTTGCGCCGGGGATTAATTGAAGGGTTAAATATAAAATTAGAGGTGTTACGGAAGTTAGGGAGAGACCACCCCTACCCTGAAGCACCAATTGGTGCCCTCGGAGGAGGGTGAACACCCGAGCGCACCATAAAGCCACCCCTACCCTGGAGCACCAATTGGTGCTCTCGAGGGAGGGTGAACACCCAAGAGCATCATTATGGTGCTCTCTGGTCAGCCATGACCTGAGCCCACTTTTTGGTGGGTTCGGGCCATGGTCCCTTCCAGTATTCGAAATGTAGATCTAATTTTTCCCAGGGACTTCACGAAAAATTTAGGCACGTTTCTGGTTCGTTTCGGCGCTAAAAAGGATGATTTTTGTGTCGAGATGAATAGTGTTTTTCAAGTGTTGAAAATTAACGTTTCGGCTTCGAAGTTTTAAGGATTCATTAGCTATTTGCGATGAGTTGAATAGAATAAAATATTTAATAGATATAACTCGTCGGCGTATGTGATACGCAGTGCTTAACGTCGTCAATTTGATGCAATCAATTCGACGGGGTTGCACGTATATATTGTGATATATTGTGATACTTGTTTTGAATGTGTTGGATTGTTGTGAAATGAATAGCCCCGTGCGGAAGTGTGATATTGCGATAAGTGTTATTTCCATTCATGCTTATAACCATCTTGTATATTCATTTATTCGGGACGAGTTCCAACTTGTGACCGCTATTTTCGCTTTATGTACATTTTTGTTTTGGGACTTGGCGGTTCATATGTGGTCGTAGTCGCCGCTTTATGTACTATTATTTTTCGGAACACGATCAGGTTGCGATCGTTGTCGCCGTTGTATAATACAGGTTATAGGTTTACCCCGCGGTGAAGCGCACGAGTGGCCGGGTTCTACATTGCAGCAGGTGGCCATCTTAAGAGTTGGGATCGGGTCAGTCAAGTCTAAAATTGGCGGGTTATTTGCCGCGCTTGTATGGGATATAGGATAGACCCGCGGAGGAGTGCTCAAGTCACCGGATTCGAGAAAATGTCGGATAACCCTCCTATGATGATGATACCGGGTGCCTCGTTTCTCAGATTGGCGGGTGGTTTGCCGCACTCATAGAGGTCTGCTTTTGACTGCGCACGTGCTATTCACGTGATCAGGGAATCCCAATTTTCGCTTGTGGCTTGAATGAAACGCGGGATTCCTAGGTAATCCGACCATTCCTATTCTGTGATGTTCATTGCATGGCTGTAATGTGTTTACCTGCCTATGATGATATTTATCGCTTGCCTGTAATGCTGATTATCTTTCTGCGATGATATATATAGTGATATATAAATAAATGTTATATACGTTTTGTACCCGCTCTAGCCCTGCCCTCGCCCTGCCGTAAGTTAATTAACCTTACGGTGAAAACCCGGGGCCCCGTGGCGAATGCGGATGGCGTATATATGCATTCTATTTTCTTTTCATACTTTTTCTGTAATTGTGTGAAGAGATGCTAGGTAATGAGATTATCTAAATGATGTGATTGTATTGATTCGGATTAATGTAAAGATAATAAACCTAAAACACATTGTAGAAACCAAATATTGGATATTGATATTATAGTCGATTCTTTTGCTTTGTATCAAGGTATTCGGTTAGGAATATCCTGCACCTCATTTGACGAGGAAAGAGGCTAGATCCCTTCACAATGAGTGACCTCTTTGGCAAAAGATTGTGTTATTATAAGTTTGCAAATTGAATAGTCGTATCCTATTGTTTTGCACAGTGGTATTCAGTTAGGAATATCCTGCACCTCATTCAATGAGGTAAGAGCCCTGATTCTTTCACGGGGAATCCGCATTTAACCAATAGTCTACGTAACTATAAATTTGCAAAACCATTCGGTTCCTACGATGAGATCAAGTTCTTTATGTTAAAGGTTTTCTTCAAAACCAGTCGTAGCACTCTGTCATTTCATGAAGTAGAGTACTTAGTATTCGTGCTACGTTTGTTAGCCTCTAGTCAAGACGTGGTGTACGGTAGCTAAGTGATGTCTTCATGACAGCATGAGATGTGATTGGTTAGAACATTCGTATAACATTGTTGGCCTCTAGTCAAGGATTTGCATAGGTGGGTCTAAACCAATCATGAAATGATGGGTTGAACTTGACTAAGACTTTTTGATTTGTTAGCCTCTAGTCAAAGGTCCTAGGGGAAGAAACCATATTGGGAGTTTCAACTGTTGAAACTTGCAATAAGATTGCATACCTTCTATGGAGTGGGGTAATTTGTTGATGTTTAGTCAAGGTTACCACGCCGTGATAGTTGGGTCCCGATTCTCACTGTGAGTAATAGTTACTCTCAGAATATATTTCATAAATAATCTCGGCTAATTCTCCTTTTAGGGTTTGAAGGAGGATTCGACAGGACAGTGGAAGCCATCCTGATTAGATGAATTAATCAACCAATCTAATCTTGTTTAAAGTGCACGACAAGTGTTTCTTTTTCTCTTTCTCTCTCTGGCAGCGACCTAAGACCGACCTTAAACTAAAAACTCGTAAACCATGATAACCAAAGTTTTTACAATCAAAGGCTTTGGAATGTCATGATTGTTCTATTTTCACAACATAGTCCCATATATCCTTATCCCTCCCACTTTCCCTTTTGCTTCCTCCAGAACACTCTATATCCGATACAGAGTTCCATATTGCTTGGAAGGCCATCGTATAGTTAGATACGAACTCAAAGAAATTGTTTCAGTCGAGAATGGCCGCAGGTTCTGGAGAAAGTGAATTGTATATGATACAATTCATTTGTCTCTCCTCTCCACCTTATCTCAAGTTTGAGGGCTCCTTAAATAAGGAGAATATATAAGTTACGCTTGTTAGATAGTTTTCTTCCAATCCCGATGCTGGAGATGAAAAGAAAGGTAAGAAGAAAACCAACTAGCATAAGTGCGGTATAAATAAGATAAGAAAGAGATGCAACAATAGGGGATGAAGTGAGCGGAAAGCGGAAAGGAAAATGCAACTACTGTTATGACCCTGGGCAATGAAAGAAGTATTACTTAGAATACCCGGCCACCTCTTGAAACATTTTGATATTTCATGTTTTCTATATGATTGTAATCGAAAACTGTTTTCCAATTTATTATGACTCATGGGTATATAGATACCTGATTAACATCCCACATCTGTAAGTTAATACAGATATTGAGAAGGATTAGATTATTGGAAAGGTGATTTCATTTTCAATATCGGATATTGGAGCAATTGTTGCTATTAGGGAAATCACCTGATTTTGCTTTTCGACAAACTTTTAGTTTTGAATATTTGTTAATATACACCAACTTTTAAAAACTGATATATCCGTCTCTTTATTTGATAAAGCGGGATATAGATTTTCAAAAATTATGTTATGAACATTTGCCTTAATCATTTGATGATTGGGTAAAGTGGATTAAATAACGGGAAATACATTCTTAACCAAAATACAGTTTTCAAATTATAACACACAGAGTATGAGTTAGTGAACTCATAGAACTTATAAATATTGATGTATGTTGTCCAATGTCCATCTGGACAAGGGGTTGGTACTCATATTTTGTTCTGTTTTTCTATGAGTTCTCTGATTTTAGACACGCATTCTTGTTGAAATACAAAGTCCAAAATTTTTGAGAAGTTCATAAGATAAAAGAATAAAGTAGAGAACCAATTGTTGGAAGTATTGAGATTCTTCAAAGTGCTTGAAAATGTGGATACTTATGCTAGGTATTTCATAGTTAAATAATCGAGAATTTGATTCTCCCTCAGATTACTCATCCATGGGTGCGCTTCTTGATGAGTAATTCTAAATCGTCTTTTTCATTTAGGGATGCACTAAAAATAGATGTATATCAATTGATATTGGTTCCACCTAAATCAGTGCCTCAAATTCTATATGTGATATAGAATGGGTTATCATCTTAACATTATTAAGATGTTGAGTTGTCGGGCTTATGCTTAAAACCAGAATCCGGATAAACTCAAGGCACATTTCAGTAATGGCAGTTTGTGGGTTATCCCGGACATTGACGAGAGATTAACTTTCTACCATTTTCGGAATCAAAAGTTTTGTTTTCGACGCTCCACCTTTTTAGAAAAGCAATTTCTTGCATAAGAAATTAGTAGAAGTATGGTAGAACTGGAAGTAATTTCAGAATCATAAACGGTTACTGAATATTTAGTAGAACCTGAAAAGTCAATTGACCCTGACAAATCTTAGCCTAATCTGCAGATTTAGTAGGTGACCTTAGGCACATGAGGGATACTTCGGTTTCCTCATAGAAGGTTGTTGGATATAATGCCCTCAGAGTTACTTTGCTTGCTTCTCTCGCGCTTGCTTGCGCGAAGGCATCATAGTCCTTTTCGCTGGGTCCAAATTCGTCAAAGCGAAAGATTGGATCACATGCATGTGATTACAATAATTGAGGGAGGACCTACGCCGGTAGGACAGTCTTACTCAAGATGATAGTGTAAGGTTAGTATAGCACCCTATGAAGTGTTTTGAAGCATCAAATGACCCAAAGTTGTGATTTTTAAGGTGCTAAGCTAACATGCAAAGGATAGATCCTAGAAAGTTAGGTTTATTAAACTTTAAGCTAACAAAAATTAGGGTTTGAATGCTACAACCTTTGTAGCTCCCGTTTTTGATTCGCTCCTTAGGCTCTTTGGTGTTGAGACGAGGTCCTCTTGGTGTCCTTTTTTGTCCACGATGATCCACCGCGGAGATATCCGTCCAAGCTCACTACTTCGTCAAACCGAAGATAACACTCTAAACAAAACGGCTAAGCTTGTGTAGAATGTTGTTGTGGCTTTGAATCTCACTTCAAAAACCTTTCTTTTGTTGTGTATCACTCACTAGAAAAGAACTAGAGAGAAGAAGAAGAAGGAGGATGAAAATGGTGGCTTTTTCTTTCAAGAGATAAAATGATAACCCTTAGGTTAACCTTAAAAAGAAAATAAATATCACTATATATATTTTATCCTTCTTGACTCCAACCATGATTAAAAGATGGATGATTAATTTAACTTGGGTTTAGAATGATAAAGGAAAAGATAACCATGGTTTAGTGGTAGGTGAACATGGTTAGGTTAGAAGAAGCATGTAGAAACTATCATAATTATCCTTTCCTTTTTCATTTTCTTTTAAAACCAAAATTAAATAATTATCCATAACTTAATCTATGGTGTGAAGCTTATATTGCCACCATTTCCATATATAATCAACCATGATGGTTTGATGTATGTATGTGTACATGTATGCACATCTTCATGTGCATGAAACTAGAAAAGAAAAATAGAAACACATTCATGCATGCATACATCCATCAAACTCTAGAAAGGTTTCAAGTGAGATAACTTATGGTTAAATGATAAATCAACACTTGATTTATCAATCCGGTCATATCTCATATGACCCTACCAAAAGCAATTCACCCGATCAATGTTCGGTATCATATACGCACATTTCAATCGGGTGTATGCGCATATCGCATATGCGCACCACAACGTTTCGCCTGGACTGGGTAACTCCTCTGTGGGACTCTAAGACTCGTCAATACTCCGGCAGAGGGTAATGATCATATCAAGTGCCCTCAAGCCGCAAGAGGTCAGCTAAACGTAACGGCCACCCGGGTATTGAGCGATCAGAAGACAACAAGCGAACCTGCTACAACTCCCATCGAGCCATCTGGCAACACTACCGTACAGTCCGGTCTCTTCGTCAGATATGCTGCATATCGAGCCTAGGGATGGTCACGTCGACCCCAATAACTCAATAAGTTGTGTCGGTGAATGGTCTATAACAGATCGAGAAACTACTGATAACACTTATCAGTAAATCTCAGCAGCCCTGGCCAGGGACTTGCTGTTATAACCAGTCGAGCACAGCACAGCATCAACTCCCAATACCGGGAGAGACGAAACCCCTCCTATCGCTCATTGCCTTCGTGTGTCTCGGGACTGTACCCAATGGCCACCTGTTTGCACGACTCAGTAGAGCCGTGGTAGGGTGGCAATCAAAGTACAGTGGGAGAACACACAAGACTCCATGACGATCTCGGGTCTACAGACTAACCTGTACCAGTGTCACCTGAGAACTGCTATTCGACGATAGATATAATACCATATAGGAGTTCTCAGCGAGTCCGTCCAGTGTACCCAGTCACCACTGAGCACCCGTATATGATCTTGATGTCAAACATCCATGAATGTGGGAACATCCATTGCCCATCACATGGGTCTAGTATCATATACGCTAGTCTACTCTGGTATATCGATGCCCCGTCTCGATACACCTCCGACTAGGGACATTTCAGGATATGCTTATAGACTACAGATGTCCCACTAGTATGATCTGCATCATAATCAGAGTAGTCAAGCCGATATCCTTAGGGCTTTATCAGCATGTATGAATGAAATAAAAGCATGATCAAATCAACATGTCAGATAAAGAGAAACCAGATAGCATACTATCATGTCGAGCAAGAATGTAAACTGAATATATATACATGTATAGATACATCAACTATCACATAATGGCCTCTAGGGCATACATATATCCAACAGATAGTATGCTATCTGGTTTATCTTTATCATCGTGTACTGCTTTAGGTGACCTTAAAGGTCACTATTACACGTTGATAGAGCCCTTAGGATTCTTGCTTGATGGCCAGCAGTATGATGGCGATCATATACGTGGGAGCTGGGGTCTATAAGCACATCCTTAAAAGGTCCCTAGTCGAAGAAGTTTCGAGACTAGGCATCGATACTCCATTATTAGACTAGTGTATACAGTCGAGACCCCGACGAGGGGCGGTGGCCGGTCTTACAAGCCATTGGTGTCAGTTGGATCACCTAAGATGTATACAGGTGCTCATTGGGTTATGAGTACACCGGACAGGACTCGCCGGGAACATGCTAGTTGGTATTATACCTGACGTCATATAGCAGTTCCCTGGTGACATGTGTACAGGTTAGTTCATCGACCTGAGATCGTCATTTGTCTCGTGTGAGTTCCCACTGTGCTTTGATTACTACCCTACCACGGCTCAAAGGAGTCGTGCAAACAGGTTTTAGTTGGGTACAGTCCTGAGCTACATGGAGGCAGTGAGCGGATCGGCAGGGGTTTCGTCTCTCCCGGTATTGGGGGTGAGATCGCGCTGTGTCTAGGAGAGCTATTACACGAAGTCCTTGGCCAAGGCAGAAGATTTACTGGTAGGTATTCCAGTAGTATCTCAGGGCGTTCTGGGCTACACTCCGACACGACTTGTACCGCTTTTGGGGGTCTGACTTTTACCAACCCCTAGGCCCGCCATGCGATGCTCATAGACGAACGGACCGGACTGTACGGATATTGTCACTGACAGGCTCAGTAGGGTGTCAGGATGAGTTCGCTCATCGACCTCCCTTTTGGTCAATACCTGGTAGCCCGTTACGTATAACTAGTACCACTGACGTGCTAGTAGTTAAATCCACAGCCAAAGTATTGACGAGTCTTTAGAGTCCCCCACAGATAGTTTCTCAAGTTTCGGGCGAAACGTTGTAGAGGCCGTATGGTATTATGGCAGGGTCCGATCATATACGTGCAGTCATACACGGATCATGATCGGACAGATCATACTAGTGGGCTTTGGTTTAAGCCGGATCCTAGTATTAGATTTGTTGGATTACTTTAGTCTCATCGCATTCGCATTCAGTCGGAATGTGGATGCATGTATGTATATTTACAGGTGAGGGGTATCCTTGTGATCCGTCATGAGTTTACTTTAGATGTTGTCGTATCTTTTTATTGTTGTAAACATTTGGGTTAATGTTTACAAATGGAAATTATGAGCTAGAAATCATAATTAGGAGCATTAATTGTGACACATGCACAAGTGGTGACTCATGATCTCTTTCTTTGTGCATGTGTTACATTATGTGATTAATTTATGGTTGATATGATAAGAGGAGAGAGGAGGGGCAGCCATATGAAGAGTTTTGGTCTTGTATTTTTTTCACTCTCACTCTCTCATTTTATCACACATACAACAAAAGAAAAAGTAAGCTTCTTCTTCTTCTTCTTCTTCCTCTAGCTCACAACCTCGATTGATGGCTTCACCTTCAACCTCCATCCACACTATAGATGAAAGAGACAAAGTTGTTACACACATTCTCTACATCGCCTTGGACACGTCGGCTAGCGAACTTCGTGCCCGAGTTGCTTCGGACGAAGCGGGAGCCCGTAAAAAGACTCGAAGATGTGGTGCCCTTTCCGACAAGGAGATCGAGCTCGGAGATGCCGCGAGGAGCTTGGGATGGCGGCCAAAGACCGAAGGACACGGATCGATCGGTATAGCTTTTCCAACCCTTTCTCTAGTTGCTAGTTGTAGGTTAATAGTTCGATCCGGATTTAAAGTATACGATAGCGCCGGTTTCAAGTTTTGAAAAAGTTTTCGTTTCCGCATTTTGGCCTCGGACAGACGGCCGGGGCGCTACCGTAGACTTACATGGTATCAGAGCCATGCCATTAACCTTTACTAGCTTGTTCTAACGTGTTTAGAACTTCGATCGAACAAAATTTCCGAAACCGAGATTCCAATTCATGAAGTTTCTGTCGAATTTTTTTTATCGTCAAAAAATTAATTTGAGTGTTGCAGAAAATCAGGCAGGCTTTTTTAAGAAATATGGGAAAATTTGGTACACTGCTATCACTGTAGCGCCGCGGAACCGCGGCATTACCCTAGTTTTGGCCGTGGTTCCGCCGCCGTACTGTAGCATTAGTGCACCAAATTTTCTGCAGTGCTCTTTGACTTAGAATAGTGGTTTCTGGTATTTTTTGTTTGGGCCCAGATTTGTATGAGTACTGGGTATTGTGCTTGGGGCCCACTTCGGGAAATTTTGTCGATCGAAAATTTTAAATATGTTAGTTCACAATATTTACATTATATCTGCGACCGTGAATGTCATTTGATCGGTAAATCTTGTCTAATTGATATAGCTCTTTTAGACGGATTTGCGAACGTGACATTCATGTTGATGTTCTGTGTTGTGCTGTGATGTTGCGGATTTGTCGTGGTGGATAGCCTGGATGCAATAGTAGTACAGTTTGGTTGTATTTGTACATTTGATATTGCGGGGCGAGCGTCCGACATGTGGACTGCCGTCACTGTCTGTTTGTATATTATTCTTTTGGGGTACGACCGGGCTGAGGTCGATGTACCCGTTGTATATTTTACTTTCTGTACTAGGATTACCCTGCAGTGGGATGCACGGATAGCTGGATTCTAGAGGGCAACGGGCCCGCATCTCATAGCTTTGAGACGGAGGGGGCTTCACTCTAGAATTGGCGGGCTATTCGCCGCACTCGTAGGGCGTATAGGTTGACCCAAGGAGGGGTGCTCAAGTTACCGGATTCCGTGAAGTGCTGGGTGGTCCATTCACTTTGTTGAAGGGGGCTGCCTCGCTTCAGGTTTTGGCGGGTAACTTGCCGCGCCCGTAGGGGTCTAGGATTTCATTGCACAGGCTATCCACACGACCAGGGGAACGTCAGGTTTCAGTAGCGGCTCTATGAAACCCGGGGATCCCAGTTTATCTGTATTGTTCTGTGATGCTTATTACATTTCTGTGATATTGCATTTTATCACGCCTTGAGCGATTATTATATATTGATATATATACTAGTAGATGTTGTATATGTTTTACACCCGCGCTAGTCCAGTCCCCGCTCTGTCGTTAGTTAAGTAACCTAACGGGTGATGACGGGACCCAGTGGCGAATGCGGATGGCATATACGTACATCGTATTTTCGTTCTTTTGTGGTGTGATTAATTGATGGGACTGCATTGATTCGGATCAATGCAAGCTAAACAAACCTATTCTGATGTTGTTGGAACATTTTTCAAAAAGCTGTTATTGCAAGGACGTTCTCTTTTGTTTTGCACAGTGGTATTCAGTTGGAATATCCTGCACCTCATTCGACGAGGCAAGGGCCGAGATCCCTTCACCAGGAGTGACCCTTTGGACAGATGTTTGCGTCAGGGTAATAACTTCACTATAGCCGATTACTTTTTTCTTTGCATCGTGGTATTCAGTTGGAATATCCTGCACCTCATTCTATGAGGAAAGAGCTGAGATCCCTTCACCGGGAGTGAGCTCTTTAGCAAAGGTTTTCGCCACTATATTTTTATAAAAGCTATGCAGTTCCTTCACTGATATCAAGTTCATTACGTTAAAGGTTTTTCACCAAAAACCAGCCGTAGCCCTCCGTCATTTCTTAAGGGTATTATTTAGTATTCGTTCTGCGTTTGTTAACCTAGTCAAGACGTAGTGTTCAGTAGCTAAGTGGTGCTTGTTTGTTGCATAAATGGGATTGATTAGGACAGTCGTGCGGCCTTGTTGACCTAGTCAAGGGTACGTATGGGTGGATTTAATGCAATCCAGAATAATGACGGGTTGAACTTGACTAGCGGTTTATGGTTTGTTGACCTAGTCAAGGTCATAAGCCGCTTGGGGTAAAAACATACATCGGGAGTTTCTAAAGAAACTGAAACTTGCCAGGCATGCGCATACCTTCTTGAGTGTGATAACGTGAGTGGATTCCATCACGTTATCATGCGATGATAATTGGATCCCGATTCCCACTGATGAGTTGGTTTACTCCTCGGGTGATCCCGACTAATTCTTCTTTCAGATTTGGAGGAGAATTTGACGATACAGTGGGAGGTTTCCTGATTAGATAAAGTGATAACCATTCTGATCTAGGTTAGAGTGCACGCTGAGTGTTTCTTTTCTCTCTCTTTGGCCGCGACCATGGCCTGTCCCTAGACTATGACTCAGTGACCAAGTTAACCGAACCTTCTTAAAACACTGGCTTTTGGATTGTCAGAGTTGCATACCTCATTGCCACTCCTACTTTTACCCTTTTCTCCAGAACACCCCGTATTACTACGAACATCCACTTCCATTGGATAAAACCATCGTATGGTTATATACGAACTCGAAGGAACTTGTTCCAGATTCGAGGATGGTTTCTGGTTCTGGAGAAAATGAATAGGACTATTCAGTTGTCTTTTCCTTTTACCTTCTCTCAGGTTGCGAGTGCTCCTTGGATTAGGACGGTACACCTATTACGCTAATTAGATAGTCTTCTTCCAAACCATAGGCAGGTGCCGAACGGTGGGGAATGAAGAAAACCAATTAGCCTAACGATGGTATACAGAAGGTAATAAGTTAAGACAAATAAAGAGATTAGAAAGAGGGCAAAGTAAATTGCGACTGCTATTCACGACCAAACCAAGTATTTCATCGCCACTCCTACTTCACCTTTGTATTTCTCCAGAACACCCCGTATCACTACGAACATCCAATTCCATTGGATAGATCCATCGTATGGTTTTATACGAACTTGAAGGAACTTATTCCAGTTCGGAGATGGATTCTGGTTCAGGAGAAATAGGAATAAGGTCTTATTCAGTTGTCTTTTATCTTTACCTTCTCTCAGGTTACGAGTACTCCTAGGATTAGGAGAGTACACCCATTATGCTTATTGGATAGTCTTCTTCCAAACCATAGGCTGGAGCCGAACGGTAGGGAAGGAAGAAAACCGTTTAGCCTAAAGGGTGTACAGAAGGTAATGACTAAAGTCATATAAAGAGATTTGGAGAGCTGTCAAAGAAATTTACGGTTACAGTTGTGAATCTGATAATGGAAGAGGCATTACTAGGAATACCCGGATACCCCTTCGAAACATTTACATGTTTCAGTTTCACTGTGTATTGTTAAAAGAAAATTGATTTCCCAATTAGTCCTTACTCCAGGGTATGTATTTACCAGGTTTGATTCTCACGTCTGTATGGTTTTACAGATGATGAGTGGGAGTAAGTTATTGGGAATTGGGTGATTATCCTCATTATATCGGGATTCGTTGTAATTGGTGATATTTGAGGAAATAACCTGGGTTGTTTGCCGGAAGGCAAATATTTGGTTTTGAATATTCGTTGTTATGCACCAATTTCAAATTGATATATCTGTACGTTTATTTTTATAAAGTGAGATATAACTTTTTGAAATTATGTTCATGACATTTACCTATATCAGTAGATGGTTAGGTAAGGAGTATTAAACAGCGGTGTAATTCTTCTTAACCATAAATACAGTTTTCAACCTACGACGCACAGGGTTTGAGTTATTCAACTCGGGGGACTTATACACAGCATTGTATGTTGTCCAGTGTCCATTAAGACAGAGGGGTTGGTTCTCGTACTATATTCTGTTTACTTGTGACTTCTCTAGTTTTAGACAGGTGTTTCGTAGAAACACAATGTCATAGTTTTGAGAAGTTATAGGTATAAGAGTAAAGTAGAGAACCAGGTATTGCAAGTATCAGGATTCTTCAAGGTGATCGAAGATGTAGATACTTGTGTATGGTATTCAGTTGATAGTAATGATTAAGAGAACTTGCTTCTCTTTCAGGTTACTCATAATTGGAAGCACTCCTAAGTTGAGTAATGATGATCGGCCTCTCTCCATTTAGTTGACATGCACTGGAAACAGCTGCATGATTTGAATCTGGTTCAAATTAAATCAGTGCCTCTGTTTCTATATTGGATATAGAATAGTTCATATCTTAACATTGTTAAGGTACGGGGAGTTGTCCATCTTATGCTTAAAACTAGACTCTGGATAACTCAAGGCACGTTTCTGTAATTGTTGTTTGTGGGTTGACCCGGGCTATGACGAGGGTTGACTTTCTACCATCTGGAAGATCAATAGTGATATTGTTCTTGACTCTCTACAGTTTTGATAAAAATGGATTTTTCAGAAAACAGAAGTGGGAGTATGGTAGAACTGGAAGTGATTCCAGAACCGCAAACGATTACTGAAAATTTAATAGGACCTAAAGATTCAATCTGGTTTGGCATTCCATTGGCCACTCCGCAGATATGGTGGGTAACCTCAGGCACCCGAGAGGTACCCCGGTAGCCCCAAGGACGGTGACAGGGAGGTTCTTGTTTACCCAGACTTGCCATTGCTGTTGTTCCAGACTATGAGACCCGGCAGGAGGATGAGTATAGCATCGTTCTAAACTAGCTTTAAAAGTGTACGTGTATATGATTCTGCCGGAGGGTTGTCGTAGTCAGTGGGAGCAACGGAAGCATAGTGGACAAGTAGCTTATGTCTATTTATGGACTAAAGAAGATATAGCGGAGATAGATCATCTATTTCTGATGTGACAGTCATAGGTTTGACTTCATCAGAATAGGGGATGGATCTGTTAAGAAGGTAGTAAAGTGTGATGTCCTGGTATTTGGATGACATACACAGAGTAGGAAGTGAAATTCCTATACTATGATCGGTTATACTTTGGTTGTCACACAGTGGTTTCTCCACAAAAGATATAGATATAATATCAGACATTCTGGTTACTAGATCTATGCTTTTAGATCTAGATTTGGGTAGTTTCCCAATCTGGGTACTTAGACAGTATTCTAAAGGTATTTTAGAATGGACGACTCCTGGCATGGTAGTGTACCTGCAGGTGATGGAGTCACCCTCTCTAAAGGTGTCTTACAGACTAAAGAGGAGAGGGATGCGCATGATTGACAGATCACTTGCTTAGGCAATAGAATCAATCATGAGATGTCAAGTACCACACCAGACGTTGTTTTTTGCACTAGATGCAATAAGGTGATATTAATCCTATCCTGGAGAAACGTTCAAAAGCAGTTTTAGAACATAAGTGGATGTTCTAGGGAAATGATAACGGTGGCCTCCTTCGGGAGACAGTTATCATTCCAGGCTTCCAAGATGACCTGAATGACAGAGTGGCTGTCAGAGTTATAGTTTTCCCTCTGACGAGGGGCAGTATTTTGGACAGGTGGTCCAAGCCAGTACTGAGTGAGGCATGGCGCAGGATACTGATTAAGTTCAGTTGACGATACAGTCTAAGAACTTTGGATTTGGAGTTCATTTATGAACTAGGTCCCATCAGATATCCAGACATATTCTAAGACAGGTATTGCTCATTTCGGAAGATGGCTTTCTCCGCGAACTTGAGATAAAGAGAGACATAGAAAGAAACATCAGGGCGAATCCACTCACTGAGGCTATTCCTCGAACGCAATAGTTTCGTAAATGGGTTTTGTGAGACTGATCAGTAGAGGAGTTGGGTGTTCGGTATCACACGGGCTGTGAGTATGCGACATCGCAATAATTAGCCTTGAATGCAAGTGGGAGATTGTTGGATATAGTGCCCTCAGAGTCAATTATTGGATCACAGGCACGTGATTGCAATGATTGAGGGAGGACCTATGCCGGTAGAACAGTCTTACTCAAGATGATAGTATGCTATCTGGTTTATCTTTATCATCGTGTACTGCTTTAGGTGACCTTACAGGTCACTATTACACATTGATAGAGCCCTTAGGATTCTTGCTTGATGGCCGGCAGTATGATGGCGATCATATACGTGGGAGTTGGGGGTCTATAAGCGCATCCTTAAAAAGTCCCTAGTTGAAGGAGTTTCGAGACTAGGCATCGATATTCTATTAGTAGACTAGTGTATACAGTCGAGATCCCGACGAGGGGCGGTGGCCGGTCTCACAAGCCATTGGTGTCAGTTGGATCACCTAAGATATATACAGGTGCTCATTGGGTTATGAGTGCACCGGACAGGACTCGTCAGGAACATGCTAGTTGGTATTATACCTAACGTCAGATAGCAGTTCCCTGGTGACATGTGTACAGGTTAGTTCATCGACCTGAGATCGTCATTTGTCTCGTGTGAGTTCCCACTGTGCTTTGATTACTACTCTACCACGGCTCAAAGGAGTCGTGCAAACAGGTTTTAGTTGGGTACAGTCCCGAGCCACATGGAGGCAGTGAGCGGATCAGCAGGGGTTTCGTCTCTCCCGGTATTGGGGGTGAGATCGTGCTGTGTCTAGGAGAGCCATTACACGAAGTCCTTGGCCAAGGCAGGAGATTTACTGGTAGGTATTCCAGTAGTATCTCAGGGTGTTCTGGGCTACACTCTGACACGACTTGTACCGCTTTTGGGGGTCTGACTTTTACCAACCCCCTAGGCCCGCCATGCGATGCTCATAGACGAACGGACCGGAATGTACGGATATTGTCACTGACAGGCTTAGTAGGGTGTCAGGTTGAGTTCGCTCATCGACCTCCCTTTTGGTCAATACCTGGTAGCCCGTTACGTACAGCTAGTACCACTGACGTGCAAGTGGTTAAATCCACAGCCAAAGTATTGACGAGTCTTTAGTGTCCCCCACAGACAGTTTCTCAAGTTTCGGGAGAAACGTTGTAGTGGCCGTATGGTATTATGGTAGGGTCCGATCATATACATTCAGTCATGCACGGATCATGATCGGACGGATTATACTAGTGGGCTTTGGTTTAAGCCGGATCCTAGTATTAGATTTGTTGGATTACTTTAGTCTCATCGCATTCGCATTCAGTCGTAATGCGGATGCAGGTATGTATATATACAGGTGAGGGGTATCCTTATGATCTGTCACGAGTTTACTTTATATGTTGCCGTATCTTTTTATTGTTGTAAACATTTGGGTTAATGTTTACAAATGGAAATTATGAGGTAGAAATCTTGATTATGAGCATTAATTGTGACACATGCACAAGTAGTGACTCATGGTCTCTTTTTTTGTGCATGTGTCGCATTATGTGATTAATTTATGGTTGATATGATAAGAAGAGAGAGGAGGGGAAGCCATATGAAGAGTTTTGGTCTTGTATTTTTTTCACTCTCACTCTCTCATTTTATCACACATACAACAAAAGAAAAAGAAAGCTTCTTCTTCTTCTTCTTCCTCTAGCTCACAACCTCCATTGATGGCTTCACCTTCAACCTCCATCCACACTATGGATGCAAGAGACAAAGTTGTCACACACATTCTCTACATCGCCTTGGACACGTCGGCTAGCGAACTTCGTGCCCGAGTTGCTTCGGACGAAGCGGGAGCCCGTAAAAAGACTCGAAGATGTGGTGCCCTTTCCGATGAGGAGATCGAGCTCGGAGATGCCGCGAGGAGCTTGGGATGGTGGCCAAAGACCGAAGGACACGGATCGATCGGTATAGCTTTTCCAACCCTTTCTCTAGTTGCTAGTTGTAGGTTAATGGTTTGATCCGGATTTAAAGTATACGATAGCGCCGTTTTCAAGTTTTGAAAAAGTTTTCGTTTCCGCATTTTGGCCTCGGACAGACGGCCGGGGCGCTACCGTAAACTTAAAAAGGTGACAGGAAGGCTTGCATCTTGTGATGATGACCCTACTATATCAGCAAGCCATGGGCAGTGGTGGCTTCCGACTGATGGCTGGATGCCGAGTTATCCTAGTTGGACTCCATGCATTGCAATAAAGTGTGGACTTTGTTGGGTGCTCCTGAAGGGGTAAAACCCATTAAGAGCAAGTATATCTTATAAGATCAGTGCAAATGGAAATGTACTAACCTAATAAGGCTAGATTTGTAATAAATAGTTTTCATTAAATACCCGATGTGGATTGTGATGAAACTATTACTTCAATATCTGTGCTGAAGTCCATACGGACATAACTTGCCATTGATGTCTTTCATGACTATGATATCGGCATGTTGATGACTATAACGTCTTTCTAAATTGGATTTAGAAGAGTACGTGTATATGACTCTGCCAGAGGGTTATCTTAGTCAGTGGGAGCAGCGGTAAGTGTGCAAGTTGTTTAAGCCTATCTTTAGACTAAAGCAGGCATAGCGGAAATGGATCATCTGTTTTGATGTCACGTCAAAGTTTTTGACTTCATCAAAATGAGAGATGAACCTGGTATTTGTAAGAAGGTAGTATGGAGTATTGTTAGATTCCTCATATGATATATGGATGACATACTAATAACAGGAAGTGATGTTCATATGCTAAAAATCGGTTAAACAATGGTGGTCACATATGTTTCTCCATATAGGATATGGATATCAGTCCAATCCTGGAGAAACATAGGGTAGCGGTGAAGAGCATTTGATATTCTTGGTATATGGTAATAACAGCCTCCTGAAGGAGGTGGTTATCAATTCTAGCTTTCCAGGTAACATGGAAGACAGAGCGTCTGTCGCAAGTTATAAGTTTACTCACTTTTGAGAAACAGTATATTGGAAAGAGTTCCAAGTGGGATACTGAGGTAGTCGTGGAGCAAGATGCTGATTGTGAATCAGCAAAGAATACCGCCTAAGAATTCGCTGGATATAATTGTTCATTTATGATCATGATCCTATCGTCAGTCCAGGCAAATACTAAGGCATGTATCGCTCAGTTCAGGAGATATTTAATCTCCACAAAGTTTAGATTCAGAGAGAAACAAAGAGATGCGCTGTGCCAGATCCACTCATTAAGGCTAGTTCTCGAACACAGTTTGCGAAACGGTTAGACAAAAGTTGGGTATGCGACACCGCAATAATTGGCCTTAAGTGCAAGTAGGAAATTGTTGGATATAGATGCGCTCAACGCAATTATTGTAATTGAAGGAAGACCTATACGAGAGAACAATCTTACTCGAGATGATAGTATACTATCTGGTTTGTCTTTATCTTACATGTGATGCGTTTTATTCATTATCGCTCATCGATAAGACATGAGATAAAGCCCTTAAGATTTTTCTTGACTACCAAGACAATGATGGAGATCATACTAGTGGGGTCCGGGTTCGATAAGCACATTCTTAAAAGTCCATAGTCGTATGAATATCGAGACTGGGCAGCAGTACTCCAGTTTAGACTAGTGTGTATGTTTCCTTACCCGATTGGAAGGCGATAGCTGATACAGCAGCTATTGTTGATTGACATCGAAGATTGTATACACGTGCTCATTGGATGAGTTACACTGGATGGACTCACCGTGAATTCCTAGTTGGTAATATACCAATGTCAGGTAGCAGTTCTCTGGTAACATGACTACAGAGTTGTCCCTTGGGCCTGAGATCACCATAGCGTCTCATGTGTGTTCCCACTATACTTAGACTTCTACCCTACCACGGCTCAAAGGAGTCGTGAAAACAAGTTTTTGTTGGGTATAATCCCGAAGCACGTGGAGGCAGTGGGTGGTCGAAGGGATTCGTCTCTTCCGGTATAGGGAGTTGATGTCGCGCCGTGCAGGAAATGACTATAACCACAAGTCGGTGGCCACCGTAGTGGAGATAAACTGATAAGTGTTATCGGTTGTATCTCCAATTAGTTATGAGTCCTCTGTCGCGCGACTTATCGAGTTATTGGGGTCTTACAGATTTCAAACCCTAGACCCTATATGCGATACTCTTAGACGAAGAGACCAGACTGTATGGTGATGTCACTGATAGACTTTGCAGGGTTCGGATGAGCTTGCTCATTGACCTTTCGATCAATAACTGAGTAGCCGTTACGTGCATTTAGTACCGTTGACGTGCTTGTAGACTATGAATATGATTCTAACCTACTGCCAGCATATTGTCGAGTCTTTAGAGTCCCACACAGAGGTTTCCCAGCACAGGTGAAACAATGTAGGGCACGTATAGGGATACATGTAAGAGTTCGATTAAACATGTGTATTTGATACACGTATTTTAATCGGGTGTTAATTAATATTAGTCGGTATATATATGATATAACCGGATTATTAAATCAAGTATTGATTTAATAATTAAATTTATATTTATATATTGATATATTTATATATTTATACATTAACTAATATCATGCTCACTTTATTATTTTCTTCTCTTTATTAATATTTATATTTGATATAAATATTGTGACATATATGATGATACATTTGAGATAGGTGTGATTTATATGAGAACTTTCTTAAATGGTACGAGTCGTGGACTTTTAGATGGTGGTAGAATTCTTTAGGTGTTTTCTTTGATGACTCATTTTGGATGACTCATTTTTGTTTTGGGTTTTGTTCTCATCTTAAAACATTATCTTGATACTCTCATCTCTATAGAAACCTCTCTTGAGTTTTTCTCAAGGAATGAAAAAAGAAAAGAGAAGATTTAGTGAGCTAATTATTCTACATCTCCAACTAATCATCTTTAGCAAGTTTAATTAGTGGGCTGCTTCATTTTGATGAGATCAATTTGAAGCTAAACCTTGTGTTGGAGTTATCTCAAGGTGAATCATCTTCGGCAAGGAGATTATCGAGCAAGCTTATTCCAGATTTCGTGGAGACTGGCTGGAGTCCAAGAAGAGGTGGCTAACACATTACAAAGGTTGTAGTTCGCCAACTTCTTTATTTTAGCTTACTAGTTTTGTTGCATGTTGTAGTTATTGTTCTTCATCCTATATTTGCTTGTAGTTGCTTTCTAGATTTTTAAAATTATCGTTCCCGCCATGTTATACCCTATTGTAGAGAGCATAGCGAACTTACAATATCATCGTAGGAACCGAGTAATTTTGCAAACTTATAGTTGCGTAAATTTAGCCCAATAGCGAACTCCCCGTGAAGGGATCAAGGCTCTTTTCACATCAAATGAGGTACATGATATTCTTAATACCACGATGCAAAGCAAAAGAATATGGCTATAGAATTTGCAAGTTTATAGTAACACAAACTTTTGCTTAAGAGAAAACTCTCTGTGAAAGGATCAAGTCTCTTTCCTCATCGAATGAGGTACAGGATATTCCTAACCGAATACCTCTACACAAAGAAAAAGAATCGACTATAATTTTAGTAACACAAACTTTTGCTCAAGAGCGAACTCCCCATGAAGGGATCAAGGCACTTTTCTCATCGAATGAGGTACATGACATTCCTGACCGAATGCTTCTATGCAAAGCAAAAGAATCGACTAAAATATCCTTATAGAAAAAGTTTGGTTCCTACAATGTATAGGTTTGTTTTACTTTGTATTAATCCAATCAATACAATCTCATCTTTTAGATAACCTTTATCTAGCATTTTTCTTCTCACACACTTACAGAAAAAGTATGAAAAGAAAATAGAATGCATGTATATATCCACATTCGCTATGGGGCCCCGAGTCTTCACCGTAAGCTTACTTAACTTACGACAGGGCGGTGGCAGAGTTAACGCGGGTGCAAAAAGTGTATATATATATATACACACACATACATACATACATACATACATCATCACATGCAAATAATCACATTACAGCATGCGGGAAAACAATATCACAGAATTGGAATGATCGGATCACTTAGGAATCTCGTGTTTCGTTCGAGCCATAAACGAAACGCGATATTCCCCAGTCGGGTGAATATCCTGTTGGAGATAGTGCCCTCAGAGTCAATTATTAGGTCACAGGTACGTGATTGTAATGATTGAGGGAGGACCTATCCCGGTAGGACAGTCTTACTCGAGATGATAGTTTGCTATCTGGTTTACCTCTATCATCGTGTACTGCTTTAGGTGACCTGACATGTCGCTATTGCACGTTGATAGAGCCCTAGGATTCTTGCTTGACTGCCAGCAGTATGAGGGCGATCATATAAGTGAGAGCTGGAGTCTATAAGCACATCTTTAAAAGGTCCCTAGTCGTAGGAGTTTCGAGACAGGGCATCGAAACTCCAGAGTAGACTAGTGTATACAGTCGAGACCCCGACGAGGGGCGGTGGCCGGTCTCACAAGCCACTGGTGTCAGTTGGATCACCTAAGATGTATACAGGTGCTTATTGGGTTATGAGTACACCGGACAGGACTCGCCGGGAACATGCTAGTTGGTCATATACCAGACGTCAGATGGCAGTTCCCTGGTGACATGTGTGCAGGTTAGTTCATCGACCTGGGGATCGTCATTTGTCTCGTGTGAGTTCCCACTGTACTTTGATTACTACCCTACCACGGCTCAAAGGAGTCGTGCAAACAGGTTTTAGTTGGGTACAGTCCCGAGCCACATGGAGGCAGTGAGCGGATCTTCAGGGGTTCGTCTCTCCCGGTATTGGGGGTGAGGTCGCGCTGTGTCTAGGAGAGCCATTACACAAAGACCTTGGCCAAGGCAGGAGATTTACTGGTAGGTATTCCAGTAGTATCTCAGGGTGTTCTGGGCTACACTCCGACACGACTTGTACCGCTTTTGGGGGTCTGACTTTTACCAACCCCCTAGGCCCGCCATGCGATGCTCATAGACGAACGGACCGGACTGCACGGATATTGTCACTGACAGGCTCAGTTGGGTGTCGGGGTGAGCTTCCTCATCGACGTCCCTTTTAGTCAATAGCTGGTGGCCCGTCACGTATTGGCTTATACCTCTGACGTGCTAGTGGTTAAATCCACAGCCATAGTATTGACGAGTCTTTAGAGTCCACCACACTTTCAGTTACTCAAGCTTTCGGGCGAAACGCTGTAGAGGCCGTATGGAGATATGGCAGGGTCCGATCAGATACGTGCGGTATTGCATGGATCAGGATCGGACAGTTTTGTACTAGTAGCCGTATAGTTATATGGCAAGGTTCGATCAGATACGTGCGGTATTGCACGAATCAGGATCGAACGGATTTTACTAGCCGGCTTTGGTTTAAGCCGGTCCTAGTTTAGTACAGTGTAGATTCTGTCTCATTGCATTTGTATCCGGACGGAATACAGATGCGGGTGTGTATGCACAGTATGGGGTTTTCCTGTAATTTATTACAGGACCAGTTTTCTGGAGTTGCCAGTTTGCTTTCCGTTCCGGCCGGTTTTCCTTTGTTCTTTCCCGGCCGGACTTTTCCGATGGAGGGGGTTATTTGCAATTGTGCAAATAACATTTGTGGAGGGGGTTTCTTGTAAAAGATTGATTATGATAGCTTTCATTTCTTTTCAACCATGCTTTTGCTTTATGAGATTTGAAAGGGTATGGTTTGAAAAAGGTTAAGCATGGTGTATGTTTCTTTGTCCCTTGATGGGGTCATCCCTTTCTTCACTCCTACACTCACCTCCCTTCATGCTTCATATAGATTTTCCTCCACCATTATTCTCACTTGATGCATAAGTTTTTTCCATGGTTAAGTGAGAAGAAGAGAGAGCTTCATCTTTGAGAGAGTAGCATTCTTGATCTCATTTTTTACATACTAGAAAAATGCAAGCACCATTTTTCTTCTTGATTCCTCCATCATCTTTCAAAAGGCAACCAACCCCAAAGTGAGACACACAATCTACTACACATTCCTACAGCAAATCTTGGACGCGTCGATTCGCCAGCTTCGCGCCCGAGTTGCCTCGGTATTGAGGTGGGAGCCCGTAAAAGATACAGGCGATGTGGTGCCCTTCCGGCAAGGAGGCGACGACCGGAGGATCCGCGGGAGATCGGGACGACGACGAGAAGACCGGAGGACTCGGATCACTCGGTATATCTCTAACCCGTCTTCTAGTTAGCTTAGACTTGTTAATGGTTACGATCCGGAGTTTAGTGCGCGGGGGTGCCGGTTTGCTAAGTCCGCAAAATTAAAGTTTTTCACCGCTTCCGCATTCCGGCGTCGGATCGACGGCCGGGGCGCCGCCGTGCACTTACAGTGGTATCAGAGCCTCGCCATTAACATAGTCTAGTTTTGTGTGATGTGTTTTACGTTTCCGATCGAACAAAATCCCGAAAACACGTATTTCAGTTCACATCAGTTTCTGTTGAAATATTTTGTTCTCGAAAAATTTTTCTGGTTGTCTCAGAGTGATGTGCAGGGAAATAGAAGCATACTGAAAAAATTTGGCAAAATGATCTCACTATTCCGCCGCGGAAGCGCCGCGAAACCCCACCTCGTGCGGCGCTTCCGCCGCGGATTTTACTATTCACCCCCCCAAATTTTTCCAGTATGTTCCTGAGTTGAAAATGTGGTTTCTGGAATATTAAAATTGGGCCAATTATTTCTGTGAGTGCTACAGTTTTCTTTGGGGCCCACTTGTTAATTGTTTGATCAATCGGAATATTTTAAAACACATTTTTCACAGTATTTACATTATATCTGCGACCGTGAATGTCACTCGATCGGTAAATCCTGTCTAACTGCTATAGCCCGGTTAGACGGATTTGCGAACGTGACTTTCACGTTGATGTTCTATGTTTATGCTGTGATGTTGCGGATCGGTCGTGGGGATAGCCTGGATGCAATGCTAGTACAGTGTTGTTGTATTATGTACATTTGATATTGCGGGGCGAGCGTCCGACATGTGGACTGCCGTCACTGCCTGATTGTATTATTCTTTTGGGGCACGACCTGGTTGCGGTCGATGTACCCGGTGTATGTATATTTTGCATTCTGTACTAGGATTACCCCGCGGTGGGGTGCACGGATAGCCGGGTCCTTGAGGGCAACAAGCCCGCATCTCATGGCATTGGGACGGAAGGGGCTTCACTCTAGGATTGGCGGGCTATTCGCCGCACTCGTAGGGGGTACAGGTTGACCCAAGAGGGGTGCCCAAGTTGCCGGATTCCGTGGAGTGCTGGGTGGTCCATTCACGGAGCTGAAAGGGGCTGCCTCGCTTCAGGTTTTGGCGGGTGACTTGCCGCGCCCGTAGGGGTCTAGGATTCTCATTGCACAGGCTATCCACACGACCAGGGGAACGTCGGGTTTCAGTAGTGGCTCTGTGAAACCCGGGGATCCCAGATATCTGTATTGTTCTGTGATGCTATACATTTCTGTGATGTTGCATTTCTTTTCACGCCTTGAGCGAAATATAATATATTGGTATATATATTAGTAGATGTTGTATATGTTTTTCATCCGCGCTAGTCCAGTCCCCGCTCTGCCGTTAGTAAGCTAACCTAACGGGTGATGACGGGACCCAGTGGCGAATGCGGATGGCATATACGTACGTCAGTATATTTTCGTTCTTTGTGGTGTGATCAATGATGGGACTGCGTTGATTCGGATCAATGCAAGTTAAACAAACCTATTCTGATGTTGTTGGAACACTTTTCAAAAAGCTGTTATTGCAAGGACGTTCACTTTTGTTTTGCATCGTGGTATTCATTTGGAATATCCTGCTCCTCAGTCGACGAGGCAAGGGCCGAGATCCCTTCACCGGGAGTGACCCCTTGGACAGAAGTTTGCGTCAGGGCATTAACTTCACTATAGCCGATTACTTTTGCTTTGCATCGTGGTATTCATTTGGGATATCCTGCACCCCATTCTACGGGGAAAGAGCCGAGATCCCTTCACCGGGAGTGACCTCTTTAGTAAATGTTTTCGTCACTATATTTTCTAAAAAGCTATTCGTTCCTTCGACGAGATCAAGTTCATTACGTTAAAGGTTTTCGCCAGAAACCATTCGTAGCCCTCCGTCGTTTCATATGGGTAGTCAATAGTATTCAAGCTGTGTTTGTTGGCCAAAGTCAAGGCACAGTGTTTGGTAGCTATTGGTTATTCATATGCAGCATAGATAGATGCGTTGGTTTGGGGCAGTCGTATAGCTTTGTTGGCCAAAGTCAAGGGCTTGTACGGGTGGGCTCAAATTAACCTGGAGAATGACGGGCAGAACTTGACATGTGACTTATGATTTGTTGGCCAAAGTCAAGGTCATAAGAGCATGGGGCAGAAATCACATCGGGAGTTTCAAAAGAACTGAAACTTGCCAGATATGCGCATACCTTCTGGAGTGTGATACCGTGAGCGGATTCCGTCACGTTATCATGCGATGAGAGTTGGATCCCGATTCCCACTGATGAGTTAGTATACTCCTCGGGTGACCCCGACTAATTCTTCTTTCAGGTTTGGAGGAGAATTTGAGGTACAGTGGGAGGATTCCAGATTAGATAAATTGGTAACCATTCTGATCTTGGTTAGAGTGCACGCTGAGTGTTTCTTTTCTCTCTCTCTTTGGCAGCGACTTTTGACCCGACCCTAGACTATGACTCAGAGACCAAGTTGACCGAACCTTCTTAACACTGGCTTTTGGATTGTCAGAGTTGCAGACCTCATTGCCACTCCTACTTTTACCCTTTTCTCCAGGACACCCCGTATTACTGCGAACGTCCACTTCCATTGGACAAAACCATCGTATGGTTAGATACGAACTCGAAGGAATTTATTCGAGGATGGTTTCCGGTTCTGGAGAAAACGGATAGGACTATTCAGTTGTCTTTTCTTTTTACCCTCTCTCACGTTGCGAGTACTCCTTGGTTTAGGAGTAGTACACCTATTACGCAAATTGGATAGTCTTCTTCCAAACCATAGGCTGGTGCCGACCGGTAGGGAATGAAGAAAACCAGTTAGCCTAAACGGTGTACAGAAGGTATTAAGATTAAGACAAAGCAAGGGATTAGTAAGAGGGCAAAGTAAATTGCAACAGATATTCACGACCAAACCATGTATTCCTTCGCCAATCCTAAATCACCTTTGTATTTCTCCAGGAAACTCCGTATCATTACGAAGATCCCATTTTATTGGATAATCCATCGTATGGTTATATACGAACTCGAAAGGAACTCGTTCCAGTTCGGGCATGGATCCTGGTTCAGGAGAAATAGGAATAAAGTACATTCAGGTGTCTTTTATCTTCACCTTCTCTCGCGATGCGAGTGCTCCTAGGATTAGGACAGTACACCCTTTATGCTTTTTGGATAGTCTTCTTCCAAACCATAGGCTGGTGCCGAACGGTAGGGAAGGAAGAAAACCATTTGGCCTAAAGGGGTGTGCAGAAGGTAATGACTAAAGACATATGAAGGGATTTGGAGAAGTGGCAAAGAATTATACGGTTATAGTTGTGAATCTGGATAATGGATGAGGCATTACTAGGAATACCAGGATACCCCAACGAAACATTTCAATGTTTCAGTTTCACTGTGTACTGTTAATGGAAAACTGATTTCCCGATTAGACACTTACTCCAGGGTATGTATTTACCAGGTATGATTCTCACATCTGTATGGTTTTACAGATGATGAGTGGGAGTGAGTTATTGGGAATTGGGTGATCATCCTCATTTTTGAGGAAGTCACCTGGGTTGTTTGCAAGTTAGCAATTATTTGGTTTTGAATATCCGCGGTTATGCACCAATTTCAAATTGATATATCTGTACGTCTATTTTCATAGAGTGAGATATACCTTTTGATATTATGTCGATGACATTTGCCTATACCAGTGGATGGTTAGGTAAGGAGCATTAAACAGCGGTGTAATTCTTCTTAACCAAAAGTACAGTTTTCAACCTACGACACACAGTAAATGAGTCACTAGACTCAAGGGACTTATACAGAGTATTGTATGTTGTCTGGTGTCCATCAGGACAGAGGGGTTGGTCCTCGTACTGTATCCTGTTTACTTTTGACTTCTCTAGTTCTTAGACATGTGTTTCGTAGAAACACAGGGTCTGAATTTAGAGAAGTTATAGGTATTTGAATATAGTAGAGAACCAGGTGTTGCAAGTATCGGGATTCTTCAAAGTGATCGAAGATGTAGATACTTGTGTATGGTATTCAGTTGATAGTAATGATTAAGAGAACTTGTTTCTCTTTCAGGTTACTCATAATTGGAATCATTCCTAAGTTGAGTAACGCTGATCGGCCTCTCTCCATTTAGTTGACATGCACTGGAGATAGCTGCATGATTTGAATCTGGTTCAATTAAATCAGTGCCTCTGGTTCTATATTGGATGTAGAACAGTTCATATCTTAACGTTGTTAAGGTACGGGGAGTTGTCTGGCTTATGATTAAAACCAGACTCTGGATAACTCAAGGCACGTTTCTGTAATGGCTGTTTGTGGGTTGACCCAGGCTATGACGAGGGTTGATTTTCTACCATCTGGCAGATCAATAGAAATATTGTTCAAGACTCGCCACAGTTTTATTAAAAATGGATTTTTTCAAAAACAGTAGTGGGAGTATGGTAGAACTGGAAGTGATTCCAGAACCGCAAACGATTACTGAAGATTTGATAAGGAACCTAAAGATTCAATCTGATTTGACATTCCATTGGCCACTCCGCAGATAAGGTGGGTAACTTCAGGCACCCGAGAGGTACTCCGGTAGCCTCAAGGACGGTGACAGGGAAGTTCTTGTTTACCCACACTTGCCATTGTTGTTGTTCCAGGCTGCGAGACCCGGCAGGAGGATGAGTATAGCGTCTTTCTAAACTAGTTTTAGAAGTGCACGTCTATATGACTCTGCCAGGGGGTTGTCGTAGTCAGTGGGAGCAGCGGAAGCATTGGTGGACATCAGGCTTATGTCTATTTATAGACTAAAACAGATGTAGCGGAGATAGATCATCTATTTCTGATGTGACAGTCATAGGTTTGACGTCATCAGAATAGGGGATGGATCTGTTAAGAAAGTAGTAGGAAGTGATATTCCTTTACTACGATCGGTTATACTTTGGTCGTCACACAGTGGTTTCTCCACACAGGACTTGGATATATATCAGACATTCTGGTTACTAGATCTATGGTTTTAGATATAGATTTGGGTGGTTTCCCAATCAGGGTACCTTGACAGCATTCTAAGAGTATTTAGAATGGACGACTCCTGGCACGGTAGTGCACCTGCAGGTAATGGAGTCACCCTCTCTAAAGGTGTCTTACAGACTAAAGGGGAGAGGGACGTGCATGATTGGCAGATCACTTGCTCAGGCAATTGAGTCAATCATGAGATGTCAAGTACCACACCAGATGTTGTTCTTGCACTACATGCAATAAGTTAATATTGATCCAATCCTGGAGAAACAGTCGGAGGCAGTTTTAGAACATAAGTGGCTGTTCTAGGGATATGATAACGACAGCCTCATTCGAGAGACAGTTATCATTCCAGGCTTCCAAGGTGACCTGGACGACAAGGAGGTTGTCAGAGTTATAGTTATCCTTCTGACGAGGGGCGGTATTTTGGACAGGTGGTCCAAGGCAATACTGAGGGTGGCATGGCGCAGGGTACTGATTAAGTTCAGTTGACGATACAGTCTAAGAAGTTTGGATTTGGAGTTCATTTATGAGCTCGGTCCCATCAGACATCCAGACATTCTAAGACAGGTATTGCTCATTTCGGGAGATAGTTTTCTCCGCGAACTTGAGAAATAGAGAGACATAGAAAGAAACTTCTAGGCGGATCCACTCACTGAGGCTATTCCTCGACCGCAATAGTTTCACAAACGGGATTTGTGAGACTGACTAGTAGAGGAGTTGGGTGTTCGGTATCACACGGGCTGTAAGTATGCGACATCGCAATAATTAGCCTTGAGTGCAAGTGGGAGATTGTTGGAGATAGTGCCCTCAGAGTCAATTATTAGGTCACAGGTACGTGATTGTAATGATTGAGGGAGGACCTATCCCGGTAGGACAGTCTTACTCGAGATGATAGTTTGCTATCTGGTTTACCTCTATCATCGTGTACTGCTTTAGGTGACCTGACATGTCGCTATTGCACGTTGATAGAGCCCTAGGATTCTTGCTTGACTGCCAGCAGTATGAGGGCGATCATATAAGTGAGAGCTGGAGTCTATAAGCACATCTTTAAAAGGTCCCTAGTCGTAGGAGTTTCGAGACAGGGCATCGAAACTCCAGAGTAGACTAGTGTATACAGTCGAGACCCCGACGAGGGGCGGTGGCCGGTCTCACAAGCCACTGGTGTCAGTTGGATCACCTAAGATGTATACAGGTGCTTATTGGGTTATGAGTACACCGGACAGGACTCGCCGGGAACATGCTAGTTGGTCATATACCAGACGTCAGATGGCAGTTCCCTGGTGACATGTGTGCAGGTTAGTTCATCGACCTGGGGATCGTCATTTGTCTCGTGTGAGTTCCCACTGTACTTTGATTACTACCCTACCACGGCTCAAAGGAGTCGTGCAAACAGGTTTTAGTTGGGTACAGTCCCGAGCCACATGGAGGCAGTGAGCGGATCTTCAGGGGTTCGTCTCTCCCGGTATTGGGGGTGAGGTCGCGCTGTGTCTAGGAGAGCCATTACACAAAGACCTTGGCCAAGGCAGGAGATTTACTGGTAGGTATTCCAGTAGTATCTCAGGGTGTTCTGGGCTACACTCCGACACGACTTGTACCGCTTTTGGGGGTCTGACTTTTACCAACCCCCTAGGCCCGCCATGCGATGCTCATAGACGAACGGACCGGACTGCACGGATATTGTCACTGACAGGCTCAGTTGGGTGTCGGGGTGAGCTTCCTCATCGACGTCCCTTTTAGTCAATAGCTGGTGGCCCGTCACGTATTGGCTTATACCTCTGACGTGCTAGTGGTTAAATCCACAGCCATAGTATTGACGAGTCTTTAGAGTCCACCACACTTTCAGTTACTCAAGCTTTCGGGCGAAACGCTGTAGAGGCCGTATGGAGATATGGCAGGGTCCGATCAGATACGTGCGGTATTGCATGGATCAGGATCGGACAGTTTTGTACTAGTAGCCGTATAGTTATATGGCAAGGTTCGATCAGATACGTGCGGTATTGCACGAATCAGGATCGAACGGATTTTACTAGCCGGCTTTGGTTTAAGCCGGTCCTAGTTTAGTACAGTGTAGATTCTGTCTCATTGCATTTGTATCCGGACGGAATACAGATGCGGGTGTGTATGCACAGTATGGGGTTTTCCTGTAATTTATTACAGGACCAGTTTTCTGGAGTTGCCAGTTTGCTTTCCGTTCCGGCCGGTTTTCCTTTGTTCTTTCCCGGCCGGACTTTTCCGATGGAGGGGGTTATTTGCAATTGTGCAAATAACATTTGTGGAGGGGGTTTCTTGTAAAAGATTGATTATGATAGCTTTCATTTCTTTTCAACCATGCTTTTGCTTTATGAGATTTGAAAGGGTATGGTTTGAAAAAGGTTAAGCATGGTGTATGTTTCTTTGTCCCTTGATGGGGTCACCCCTTTCTTCACTCCTACACTCACCTCCCTTCATGCTTCATATAGATTTTCCTCCACCATTATTCTCACTTGATGCATAAGTTTTTTCCATGGTTAAGTGAGAAGAAGAGAGAGCTTCATCTTTGAGAGAGTAGCATTCTTGATCTCATTTTTTACATACTAGAAAAATGCAAGCACCATTTTTCTTCTTGATTCCTCCATCATCTTTCAAAAGGCAACCAACCCCAAAGTGAGACACACAATCTACTACACATTCCTACAGCAAATCTTGGACGCGTCGATTCGCCAGCTTCGCGCCCGAGTTGCCTCGGTATTGAGGTGGGAGCCCGTAAAAGATACAGGCGATGTGGTGCCCTTCCGGCAAGGAGGCGACGACCGGAGGATCCGCGGGAGATCGGGACGACGACGAGAAGACCGGAGGACTCGGATCACTCGGTATATCTCTAACCCGTCTTCTAGTTAGCTTAGACTTGTTAATGGTTACGATCCGGAGTTTAGTGCGCGGGGGTGCCGGTTTGCTAAGTCCGCAAAATTAAAGTTTTTCACCGCTTCCGCATTCCGGCGTCGGATCGACGGCCGGGGCGCCGCCGTGCACTTACATATCCCGTGCGCAGCTAAAAGCAATATCCCTACTGTTAGGAACTCATGCACACTAGTAAGCTAATTTTGCAAGATAGCATCATGGATTTTAAATTTTTTCTAGTTTGCTAAAGTTCCAAAACCAAGAATCAAACTAAAATGCTAGAACTTGTAAACAAAAATCTAGTGAGCTAAACTAATCTACTATGTGTAGAATACTCACATTCTCAAGTTTTCTTCAAGAGCTCCATTTGGGTTGGACTCTAGCAAACTCTCAAGAACTTCGGATCGCGCTTGCAAGCCGGTCTTCTTTCGCCGAAGATGATCCACCCGAGAGAACTGATCCAAACTCCGGCTTCACCTTGTGAAGCAACCGACGCTCAAGCTCGCTAGGAATGGAGAGTGGGGATGTAGGAATTTTCTACTATAATTTTCTCTCAAATCTAATGCTCAAGAGCAAGTAAAGAAGGAGGAGGTAAGGAAACTTAACCATGAACAAGTTTAGAAAACAAGAGAGCATGAATGAAGAAGAATAGAATGGCTTCATATTTATTTTCCACCATGCAAATAAAAAATCTCACAACCTTTTGTAATAAACTAATGAAGCTCATTCCTCTTTACATGTCTTCAACCATGCTCAATGTCACCTCACCCTCCACCTCATTTTATGAATATTCACAAATGAGATGTCCATCTTCTAGAACAAATTCCATATTAAATATGGAATACAGCCCGGTATACGTATTGAAATACATATACGCGCATTCGTATAAAAATACGAATAGCCAAGAGAGAAAATGAATAGTGAACAATAATACTAAAATACAAATATTAAAAACATATATAAAAATTATTAAATCAAAACTTGATTTAATAATCCGGTTTAATCCTAAGCTGCTAGCATTATCAACCGTCCGATTAAAGTCTGTGTAGCCTGTACACATATTTAATCGGACACTTGTATGTACCAACATACGTCATCTATATCATATTACCCGAAACGGGAAAACCCTCTGTGTAGGACTCTAAAGACTCGACAATACGCTGGCAGTAGATTTAACCACAAGCACATCAGCGGCACTAGCTGTATGTAACAGTTACCCATGTATTGAGCGAAAGGAAGGCCGACGAGCAAACTCATCCGTACACCTACTGAGCCCGTCTGTGACAATCTTCATACAGTCTGGTCTATTCGTCTAAGAGTATCGCATACCAGGTCTAAGGGGTGGATAAAGTAAGACCCCTAATAACGCAATATTTCGTGTCGGTGTGAAACTCATCACCCACTGAGAAACTACTAATCTAAATCAATAAATCTCTTCCACGTTGGCCAAGGATTTCTGGTGATGGTCACCCGTGCACAGGGCGATATCTACCCTCAATACCGGGAGAGACGAATCCTTGACGATCCGCTCACTGCCACCATGTGGCTTAGGACTGTACCCAACTAAAACCTATTTGCACGACTCCTTTGAGCCATGGTAGGGTAGTAATCAAAGCACATTGGAAACTCACACAAGACAAATGACGATCTCAGATCGACAGACTAACATGTACTCATGTCACCTGAGAACTGCTATATGAAAATAGGTATACTACCACCTAGCATGTTCCCGTCGAGTCCGTCAAGTGTAACTCATAACCCAATGAGCACCTGTATACTATCTTTGGTGACTAACTGACACCAATTGCTGCGAGACTAGCCATCGCCCATCATCGGGCTCAAGAAACGAATACACTAGTCTACTCTAGAATATCGATGCACAGTCTCGATATTCCCATGACTAGGGACATTTAAGGATTTGCTTATAAACTATCCAGTTCTCACAAGTGCGATCACCACAATAACCTTGGTAGTCAAGCAAGAATCCTATGGGCTCTATCAACATATAATAATGATATGTAATACCACATAATACATGTACATGATGATAAAGATGAACCAGATAGCATACTATCATCTCAAGTAAGACTGTTCCACCCGTATAGGTTCTTCCTCAATCATCATAATCGCTTGCCTGCGATTACAATAATTGCCTTGAGGGTACTATAACCAACAATCTCCCACTTGCACTTAAGACTAATTATTGCGGTGTCGTATACTCATAGCCCGTGTGCTACCGATCACCCAACTTCTCTACTAATCAGTTTCGCAAAGCATATTTGTGAAATATTCGCGTTCGAGAAATAACCTCAGTGAGTGGATCCGCTCCAATGTTTCTATCTTTATCTCTCTATATCTCAACTTCGCGGAGAACGACTATCTCTCGAAATGAGCGATACCTGTCTTAGAACTTGTCTGGATATCTGATGGGACCTTGGTCATAACATGAACACCAAATCCAACAAACTTCTTAGACTGTATCCATTTGCTGATGTAATCAACACACAGCGCCATGACCATCTTAGAATCCTTCTTGGAAACCTATCCAACACACTGAACCTTAAAAAAGGGAAAACTATTAATTTTGACAGCCACTCTGTCATCTAGGTCGCTTTGGAAGCCTGAAACTATAACCGTCTCCTTAAGGAGGCTGCTGTTACCATATACCAAGAACATTATTTTATGTTCATAACTGCTTCCCAATATTTCTCCAGAATTGGATTAATATCTGCTTATTGCAGCTAGTGCAAAGAGCAATATCTGATGCGGTACTTGACAAAACATGATTGACTCAATTGCCTAAGCAAGTGATATGTCATTCATGCAAATCTCTCTCCTCATCAGTCTAGAAGACATCACTTTAGAGAGGGTGACTCCATCACCTGCGGATACACCACCATGCCAGGAGTCGTCCATTCTAAAACACTTTAGAATAGTGTCAAATTTTCAAATTGGGACACTTCTTAAATCTATATCTAAAACCATAGATCTAATCACCAGAATCCATGGTATTTTGTCCAGATCTTATATGAAGAAACACCTGTGACAACCACGGTATAACCGATCGAAGTATAGAAACATCACTTCCTATTAAGGAGCACATCATCCAAATATTAGGACATCACTCCCTATTATCTTCTTACCAGGTCCATCTGTTGTTCTGATGGAGTCAAACTCTATGACTTTCATATAAAAAAATAAATGATCTATCTTCGTTATACTTGTTTTAGTCTATAAATAGACATAAGCTATTGGCTCATCACGCTTCCGCTGCTCCCACTGAGTACAAAAACCCTCTGGCAGAGTCATATACACGTGCACTTCTAAACCTAATTTAGAATGACATTATAGTCATCCACCTGCCAGATCTCATAGTCTAGGCAACAGTAGTGGCAAGCTTGGGTCATCAAAACCTCCCTGGCACCGTATTTGAGAAGACCGAAGTACCTCTCGGGTAGCTGGGGTTACCCACCAAATCTGCGGAGTGACTAATAGATTGTCGAATCTAATTGAATTCTTTGGTTCTACTAAATTTTTAGTAACCGTTTGTAGTTCTGGAATCACTTCCAGTTCTACCATACTCACACTAATGTTTTTTGAAAAGAATTCATTTTACTAAAACGGGTGACGAATCAAGAACAATATAACTATTGATCCTGCAAATGGTAGAATGTTAACCCTCATCAAAACCCGGGATAACCCACAAACTGCCATTACTGAAACGTGCCTTGAGATTATCCGGATTATGGTTTTAAGTATAAGACGGACAACTTCATATACCTTAACATCGTTAAGATATGAATCCATTCTATATCCAATATAAAAACAAATGCACTAATTTAATTGAAACCGGATTCAAAATACATGCAGTTGTTTCCAGTGCATTTCAACTAAATGGAAGAAGGCCATGTAGCATTACTCATCAAAGAGTGCAACCACAGATGAGTAACCTGAGAGAGAGGCAAGTTCTCAAATATATTACTTACGACGGAATATCTAGCATAAGTATCTACATCTTCAATCACCTCGAAAAATCCTGATACTTCCAATGCATGGTTCTCTATTTTATTCTTATACCTATAACTTCTTAAAATTTGGACCTTGTATTTCAACGAAATGCATGTCTAAAACCAGAGAAGTCATAAGTAAACGGAATACAGTACGAGTACTAACCCTTGTCCTAATGGACATCGGATAACATATAATACTTTGTATAAGCCCTCTGAGTTTAATAACTTAAACCATGTGTGTCGTATGTTGAAAACTGTATTATGTTTAAGAAGAGTTACACCGTTATTGAATGCACCTTACCTAATCATCATCTGATAAAGGTAATTGTCATAAACATAATTTCAAAAAGTTATATCTCACTTTATAAAATAAATGTATAGATATATCGGTTTGAAATTGGTGCATAACAACGGATATTCAAAACCAAATATTTATCGTAAGGAAAAACCCAGGTAATTTTCTCAAATATCACCAATTATAAAGAATTCTGATATTGAGGATCTAATCACCCAATTTCCAATATTCTACTCCTACTCAGTATCTGTAACGCCATACAGATGTGGGAATCAAGTCTGGTAACTACATACCCTAAAATCAGAATCTAATTGGGAAAGCAGTTTTCAATTAACACTGCACAGTAAAACTGAAACATGAAAATGTTTCGAGAGGGTGGCCAGGTATTCCTAATAATGCCACTTCCACAATCCAGATTCATGACAGTAGTTGCAATTTTCTATGCCCCCACTTCAATCCCTTTATATGTCTCTATATTTTACCTTCTGTACACCATACTTAGACTAATTAGTTTTCTTTCTTCCCTACCTTTCGACACCTGCCTAAGCTTTAGAAGAAGACCATCCAAAAAGCGTAATATGTATACTCTCTTAATACAATAAGCTCTCGTAACCTGAAACAAGGTAAAGAGAAAAAACAACCGAATAATCCTATTCAATTTCTCCAGAACCGGAATCCATCATCGAACTAAAACAAGTTTCTTCGAATTCGTATGTAACTATACGATGGAATACCCAAGCAATATGGATCTTCGTAGTAATACGGAGTGTTCTGGAGAAATGCAAAGGGAAAGTAGGAGTGGCAGGGATATATGCGGCTTTATCGTGAATCATGACAATCCAAAACCAAAGTGTGTAAGAAGATTTGGTTAACTTGGTTCATGAGTTTTAGTTTAAGGTAAGTCATGGTTGCAATCCAGAGAGAAAAAATACTCAGCGTGCACTCTAACCTACATTAGATTGGTTAATCACTTTATCTAATCAGGAATGCGCATATCTTCTGGAGTGTGGTAACTTGAGTGGCTTCCATCATATTATCACGCGATGATAGTTGGGTCCCGATTCCCACTGATAAGTAAGCTTTACTCCTCGGATGATTTTCTGATGATCCCGACTAGTTCTCTTTTTAGAATTTGAATGAGAATTCGAGGAAATAGTAGGAGCCCAGTAAGTTTCCTTTATATTTGAAACTCCCGATATGGTTTTTTCCTCAAGCGTCTTATGACTTTGACAAAGGCTAACAAATCATAAGTCGCAAGTCAAGTTCAACCCGTCATTATCCTGGATTACTCTAAACCAACCCGTATAAGCCCTTGACAAAGGCCAATAAGGCTATACGGCTGTTCTAGATAATCGCATCACTATGTAGCACGAATACTAGATAATATCAATCTGAAATGACGGAGGGTTATGGCTGGTTTTTGGCAAAAAAGCTTTAACGTGATGCACTTAATATCATTGAAGGAACCGAGTGGTTTTACAAATATATAGTGGCACAAACTTTTGCCAAAGAGGTCCCTCCCTGTGAAGGGATCTAGGCACTTTTCTCATCGAATGAGGTGCTGGATAATCCTACCGAATACCTCTAAGCAAAGCAAAAAATCAACTATAATGAAGTTATTACAGTGACGCAAAATTTTGCTCAAAAGGTCACTTCCCGTGAAGGGATCTAAGCTCTTGGCTTGTCGAATGAGGTGCAGAATATTCATGACCGAGTACCGCTGTGCAAAACAAAAGGAAACGCTTGTAATGTCAGTTTTAAAACAGAATCGGTTCCTGCAACATCATACAGGTTTGTTTTACTTGCACTAATCAGAATTAATGCAATCCCATCAATTAAACATATCATGCAGAAAGAAACGAAAATAGGCATGCACATATATGCCATCCACATTACCACAAGGTCCCAGATCTTCACCGTAAGGTTACTTAACTTACGGCAGGACGGGGACAGGACTAGCGTGATGCAAAACATATATAGCATTTACTATATGTATATGTGTGTGTGTGTGTGTCTATATATATATATATATATATATATATATATATATATATATATATAAACATTCGTCTCACGCATGATAATATAGCAAACACAGAATCACAATGGAAGCAAGCAAAATATGAAAATGCGGATAAATTAGGAAAAGTACGTTTCAATAAAGCCAAATATGAAATGTAATTTTCTGATCGTGTGGATAACCCGTAGTATCGGATCCTAGACCCCTACAATTGCGGCAAGCCACCTGCCAATATTATAAGCAAAGTAACTCCAATTAATGAAGTGAGTGGGCCACCCAGCACTTCCAAAATCCGGTGACTTGGGCACCCCTCCGCGGGTCAATCCTATACCCCTATAAGTGCAGCGAATAGCTCTCTAATTCTAGAGTAAGACACTCCGATCTCAACGCCATGAGATGGAGGCCTGTTGCCCTCTAGACTCCGGCTACTCGAGCACTCCGCCGTGGGGTAATCCTAGTGCATGTAATGAAAACCTGAATATACAACGGTGACTACGTCCGCAACTAGGACGCACCCCAAAGATTAATTCAAGCCACGATGATGACAGTCCACATGTCAGACGCTTGTCACGCGATATGAAAATAGATTACATCACAGAGAATTGCATCTAATACTACATACACCGAGCTATCCATCGCGACAAATCCAACACAACCACAATCACAGAGCAACACAGAACATCAACGCGAATATCATGTTCGTAAACCCGTCTGATTGTACATATAACAACCAGTCGGATTATACCGCGCTATGATATTCACGGTCGTAGAAACAAAAGCACAAAAATCCACGAATTTAAAATTTCGATCGATTAAAACTTTCCGTAATGACCCCAAGCACTAGCAGTATTCAAACACATCTGGACCAAAACAAAAATAGACATAAATCACAATTCCAAGTGCTGGACCACTTGAAAAAAATTGGTGGCCTAAAACAAAAATTTGGCCGCTGTTTAGCTCCCAAATGGCGGCGGTCCCAAATTTTGTCTTCAGGCCCCCAAACTTTTTTCAGGGCCCAAAAATAACCTGCGCATATTTTTAAGGGTCTAAAAAAAATTTTAAGCACCTTTGAAAATCCAAACAGCAAGCACTAAAATGAAATTGTGAATAGGAAAAAATTCTTCGATCGATATTTTAACTTCGTGCAAGCAAGTCTAGCCTTTAGCCTGGCTCTGATACCACTGTTAGGAACTCATGCACACTAGCAAGCTAATTTTGCAAGATAGCATCATGGATTTTAAAATTTTTCTAGTTTGCTAAATTTCCAAAATCATGAATCAAACTAAAGAGGTAGAACTTGTAAACAAAAACCTAGTGAGCAAAACTAATCTATTATGTGTAGAATAGTCACATCCTCAAGCTTTCTTCAAAAGCTCCATTTGGGTTGGACTCTAGCAAGCTCTCAAGAGTTCCGGATCACACTTACAAGCCGGTCTTCTTTCGCCGAAGATGATCCACCTGAGGGAACCGATCCAAGCTCCAGCTTCACCTAACGAAGCAACCGACGCTCTAAGCTCGCTAGGAATGGAAAGTGAGGATGTATGAATTTTCTACTATAATTTTCTCTCAAATCTAAAATTCAAGAGAGCAAGTAAAAAAGGAGGGGATGATGAAACTTAGCCATGAGCAAGTCTAGAAAGCAAGAGAGCATGAATGAAGAAGAATAGAATGGCTTTATATTTTTTTTCACCATGCAAATAAAAAATCTCACACGCTTTTGTAATAAACTAATGAAGCTCATTCCTCTCTACATGTCTTTAACCATGCTCAATGTCACTTCACCCTCCACCTCATTTTATGAATTCATAAATGAATATTCACAAATGAGGTGTCCATCTTGTAGAACAAATTCCGTATAAATACGGAATACAACCCGGTATACATTTCGAAATACATATGCGTGCATCCGTATAAAAATACGAATAGCCAAGAGAGAAAATGAATAGTGAACAATAATGCTATAATAAATATATTTAATATATATATATATATATATATATATAAATTATTAAATCAAAACTTGATTTAATAATCCGGTCTAATCCTAAGCCGCTAGTATTATCAACCGTCCAATTAAAGTCCGTGTAGCCTATACACATATTTAATCGGACACCTGTATGTACCAATATACGCCATCTACATCATATCGCCTGAACCGGGAAACCCCCTGTGTGGGACTGTAAAGACTCAACAATACGCTCACAGTGGGTTTAACCACAAACACGTCAGCGGCACTAGCTGTACGTAACAGCTACCCAGGTATTGAGCAAAAGGAAGGCCGGCGAGTAAACTCATCTGTACCCTTACTGAGCCTGTCTATAAAAATCTCCATACAGTCCGGTCTATTCGTCTAAGAGTATCGCATACCGGGTCTATGGGTTGAATAAAGTCAGACCCCTAATAACGCAATATTTCGTGTTGGTGTGAAGCCCACCACCCACTGAGAAACTACTGATCCAAATCAGTAAATCTCGTCCACCTTGGCCAAGAATTTCTGGTGATGACCACCCGTGCACAGTGCGACATCTACCCCCAATACCAAAAGATTCACTGCCTCCATGTGGTTTGGGCCTGTACCCAACTAAAACCTATTTGGACGACTCCTTTGAGCCGTGGTAGGATAGTAATCAAAGTACAGTAGGAATTCACACAAGACAAATGACGATCTCATGTCGACAGACTAATTTGTACTCATGTCACCTGAGAACTGCTATTTGAAAATATGTATAATAACATCTAGTATGTTCCCGACGAATCCGTCCAGTATAACTCATAACCCAATGAGTACATGTATACTATCTTTGGCGACAAACTGACACCAATGGCTGTGAGACCGGCCATCGCCTCTCATCGGGGTCAAGAAATGTATACACTAGTCTACTCTGGAATATCGATACCGAGTCTCGATATTCACACGACTAGGGACACTTAAGAATTTGGTTATAGACCACCCAGTTCTCATAAGTGTGATCGCCACAATAATTCTGGTAGTCAAGCAAGAATTCTATGGGCTCTATCAACATGTAATAGTGATCTATAATACCACATAATACATGTATATGATGATAGAGATGAACCATATAGCATACTATCATCTCGAGTAAGACTACTATACCCGTATAGATGCTCCCTCAATTATCAGAATCGCCTGCCTTGGATTACAATAATTTTCTTGAGGGCACTATAGCCAACACCTGCGAGTGCAGTGAGCCACCTTTCAATTCTAGAAAACGAGGCAGCCTGCCTCATCTCCATGAGTGTACCACCCATCGCTTTCTTGAATCTAGTAGCTCGGGCACTCCATCATGGATGCACCTATACCCCTTACAAGCGCAACGTGTTATCCGCCAATCTTACAATAAGGTGGCCCGGTCTCAACTCCTTAAGATGGTCATCCGCTGCCTTTAGAATCCGATGACATGAGCGCTTCTCCGCGGGGCAATCATAAACCTTATTATATACAATGGAAACAACGACCGCTCCTATGTCGCGTTCCAACAAAATAATAATACAATAAGCGGAAACGACGGCCACAACCCAGACGCTAGTCCCTAATAAATGAATATACATTTTCTTTAGCACATGAATAGAAAATCTATATACATCATATCACACAATTCCGCACAGGGCTATTCATTTTGCGACAATCCGCAACCAAACCAAACAAACCAACATATTAGACTCACACACATATCAACAGGTATGGGTCATCACATTACCTGGGTTAAACACTTTAACCACATCAATATGGAACCCCACAATGTTACGGTTTCGATAAAAAACAATCCGAACTTTCCAAAACACAAAAACGAGATAAAATCTCAAACCTGGGGAAAAACAAAGTATTCAAAAAATCCAATTTCCAAGATATAAACCCTAGAATGAATCTGGAGGCCTAACTCCTCTGTCTGGCCGCCGGAATCGGCCAAAAAGACAATTCCGACGGCCAGGGAGTTTGGCTCCCGGATTCAAACCACATCATTTTTAAAACCAACACATCACTCTGCAATACTTTAAAGTTTTTCAGGTGAAGTTTTAAAAAATCGAACATAGGCTTAAACTATGGAAATAGGTTACGGAGAATTTCAATGATCAAAACTTCAACTTCGTCCAATACCAGCTAAGGTATATGGCCGGCTCTGATACCACTGTAAGGATGTCGTGCTCTTCTAGACGGGTTTTAGGACGCAGCGGAATCGACAAACGAAAATTTGTAGTGAGCAAAACATCATAACCCTAGAATCTACCATAGATACAAAACTTGCAAACTACAAAAAGAGCTAGAACAAGGAAATACAACCTTCATAGCGCGTTGGCCTTGGACTCCAGCTAAATTCCGAGTACTCCGAATCGCACTTGCTTGCCGATCGACTTGGCCGAAGATGATCCACGCGAGAGCTTCCAATTCTAGCTTCAACTTCAACATTTGAAGTTACTCTCATTTTATCCTTACCAGAGATGAAATGAAAGAGATGTAGGAATCAAATAAAATATGAACTCTCTAGCTCTCTTTTTTCCTCCTCCCTTCTTCATTTTTCTCGCTTTTTGGATGAAAGAGAAATTGCAGAATGTTACTGCTAGAGAATAATTCTCTACCAGCCATATCACCCACCATTTTTTTTAATCCTTCAACTTACCTTGAGATATGAGAGTTTATGCCACCTTGTGTACACCTCATCTTTAGCCATGCAAAATTAAGAGAGAAAAATAGAAAAACAAAATAATGTATAAAAAATTATTATACAAACAAATGCACATGTAAAAAAATGCAGCACGCACATAACATGTTATGTAACAAATTAAAAGAGAGTGAGAATAACACAATAATACAAGTTTATATATGCATCTTCATATATAAGTAATATCATTAAATCAAAACTTGATTTAATGACCCGGCTTAATCATAAGCCGGCTAGTATTATGAACCGTCCAATTAATACATGTAATATCACATACACATGTTTAATTGGACCCCCGCACGCATCGCTGTACGTGCAATACATCATTTTGCTAGAACCGGAAAACTCTCTGTGTGGGACTCTAAAAACTCGATAATACGCTGGCAGTAGGTCAGGATCATATCCGATTGATCCGAAACACTTTCAGATCAACCCCCCACCGGGTTAACCTACAAGCACGTTAGTGGTATTAGCTGTATGTCACGGCAATCCAGGTATTGAACGAAAATCCGGTCGACAAGCAAGCCCGTCTGTATTCTGCTAGAGCCTATCAATGACATTCACCGTACATTCCAGCCTCTTCATCTAAGACTGACGCATACCAGGTCTGGGAGGTGAAAACCGTCAAACTCCTAATTACCCGATAAATCGTGCCGACGTCAAGGTCATGACCACCAGCGAAACTACTGATAACACTTATCAATAAATCTCGATTGTTTTAGCCAAGAACTTAAGGTTATAGTTAGATGTGCACTGTACAATATCAACTTCATATACCGGGAGAGACAAATTCCTTAGACCGCTCACTGGCTCCATGTGCTTCGGGATTGTACCCAACTAAAACCTGTTTGCACGGCTCTTTAAATCCGTGGTAGGGTAGTAATCAAACTACAGTGAGAACACATACAAGACACTATGGAGATCTTGGGTCTAAGGACTACCCTGTAATCATGTTATTAGAGAATTGTTATCTGACAATTGGTATAATATCATCTACGGGTTCTCGGCGGGTCCGTCTAATATAACTCATCCAATAAGCACATGTATACAATTTTCGATATTAAACACCAATGGTTAGGTGATCAACCATCGTCCCTTACGGGGTCAAGAAACGTAGACGCTAGTCTAAACTGGAATACCGATGCTCATTCTCGATACTCCTACAACTATGGACTTTTTAAGGATGTGCTTATAATACCCAGGCTCCACTAATATGATCTCTATCATAATCCTGGCAGTCAAGCAAAAATCCTATGGGCTTTATTATCATGCATCAGTGATACGTTACAACGAGTAAAACATAAACTCATGAATGATAAATACAAACCAGATAGCATAATATCATCTCGAACAAGACTGTTCTTGGTATAGGCCCTTCCTGAATTCAGCAATTGCATTCCTACAACTACGATAATTATCTTGATGGAACTTATATCCAACGGCTGGTCTTTCTTTTTCATTACTTTATACAATCCAATTTTGGCATTATTAAATTTCATGAAAGAAGAGTATGAAATAAATAAATATGAGGATAATTAAGTATGATGTTATTTAGCTTATGTGTGGATCCTTATTATTTGTCGCTTTTCTAATCATTGCATTACGAAAAAAACATTTCTTTTAGTAAAAACAAAATACTCGGCAATTAATTCATTTTTATGTGGCAATATAGAATGATCGAAAAGAAGTGTTTTTAAAAGTTGGCAGGCTAAAATGTAAATTTTACATATCTTTTTTCCTTTTTTTTAGAGAGAGGATGATGTGGATACCCTCTTAAGCATAGAAATTTTCTCTGTTTTCTTAAAATTCTTCTTGGAAGAAGAAGATGGGAACATGGGGCAGCCTTTAATTCAAGTTAGCTAGAGATTGGAAAATATAAGAGAGGGGGCAAATTGCACATTTTTTCCCTTTCTGCTGAGAAAACTCAGTATACATTTAGGCGCTCCAAAATCTGTAAACAAGGTTTTCAAACAAAGTGTAATAAGTTAGTCGGTTATATACCTTTTGAAAGAGTCGTGCTCCAAGAGAAGAAGTCAGATGCACTACGAAGACCCGACTCTGCATCGACATGAGTTTGTATAGCTCTGCAGCCAACCACTCATCGGAAGCGTTGGAAGGCACGACACTGCGGTAAGGAACACGAGTGTCGATGGTGTTAAACGCATCGATAAGAAAAGGGACAATGCCGGAGCCATAATCGGTGTCTTCGTAAGCGAGAACAGCCTCGCGCCATCCGTAGAGTTTGATGATGGCGGAGATTGCGCCGACTTGGGCCGAATCGTTGAGGGTCGCACGGACAAAGTAAGGAGCGGTGATGGATGAGAGAGAGGGGCTGGTGGCGGAGAAGGAGACTATAGGAACTTGAGTCTTGTTTCCGAGATTGGCTACGAATTCGGATTGGGATGATGTGATCGGCCCGATGATGGCCTGAACTTTGTCATTCTTCATTAGGTCTATAGCTGCAATGATGAGCAGAAAGATAATCGCAAAGACTATTAGTTAATTATTTTGAACTAATTAATAAGATAATTTGGAAGAATTTTCAAGATAAGTATCCTTTATCGTTGTCTCAATTATTTGTTAAGAGTAAAACAGAGATATTTGAAATGGATATTCAAATAACATTTTGTTTGACCACCCTTCTTGCTAGCTTCTTTTTAAAATACGGATGTTACAATATCCACTGCAAAATATATATGAATGTTATGATTATAAATTAGCTGTGGTCAAACACATGGTGCATAGAACTTAATTTCAAGGAAAAAATATATTTGTAGCCCCATCTTGAGAAGTTTATTGTGGCCTTTGAGTACTTGGCGTGATTTGTAAATTAATTATGGGATTTGTAAATTAATTATGGCCTTTGAGAAGTTTATTGTGGTCTACATTCAATATGAAAGCGCAATATTATACAAAAGTAGACCATTGGACGCTACTTGCAAAAGTTTTGATTTAATTAATCATCATGGTAGAACCTACATAGATTTAATTAATCATCGGATCCCATATCAGCTAAATATTAAACATTCATATTATTAAGTTATGTTTGGTAATGATGGTTAGCTAACTTAATTTTTTAATTAATTCAAGTTATACTAACTAAAACATGATAGATTGTCTTTAATTATTCAAAGATCAATTTAATTTCAATTACATATCATAAATAGAAATAGTTTGTTTAAAATTAAAAAGAAGAAGAAACAATTACCCTCCTATCCTATTAGTTTTTTGGCGGAAAAACTTAGTTTACGGACTATTTGTTTCTCTAACTTTAGATGGAATTAGGCGTGATATCCTGTTGTAGAATGCTCAACTCCACGTTAACTTGCAAATCCCTATTATGTCAGCTAAAACGTCCGTAAAAAATTGATGATGCTCGATATTGACGACCTCCAAGATCAGGACACGTGGCAAATGACGTGTCCCAAGACTCAGAAGAAGGGGCCCACAGGGACCGACCTGCAAGCGCAAACTGGCCCTCCTCGGGGCCCCCTGCAAATTAGCCTCCTCGCCCCCTCAGCTCGCCCGAGCTGCCACGGGACAAAGACTCCTCGGCCTCCTCGCTCGTCCCCGAGCCCTCAGCCGAGGCCGTCTTCCTCGTCCCTCCGACCAACTCCACCACTCACAGGCGTAACCGCCGCTCCGTGAATCTCGCCACGCGCAGATTCTACGTCAACAACATCCCATGTTCCACGCCCTTACGATCCCCATTAGTGGGTGATCCGCTCTCTGCGCGGGCGTGACGTCGGGAGCGTAACTGCCGGCGAGATTCTCGTACCTGCCGCTGCGTGCCACCACCGCTATATAAACCCCCATCATAGAGGGGTTGGGTAAGCGATTCTACACACTTATGCCGTTACTCTGCTCGGATCTCATCACTAACTTGAGCGTCGGAGGGTCCTCGGTGGTACCAAACCACCACGGGACTTCTTTGCAGGTACTCGGCGACAGTCTCCTCACCCCACCTTCTCCTTTCAAAATCCATTGAGACCCACACGCAACGAAGGATAATCAGTCAGTTCACCTCGAGATCAACGGAAGACAATATCTGACGGAGGCCCGAGAAGGAGACCCCATCAGTTGGCGCCGTCTGTGGGAAGAGTTAAATTCCACAAAATACAAAGTTGGCCTTCCTATCTCCTCTCTCATGGCAGACGACTTTTCTAGGGATCCCGGTACCAGCCGCCGCCTTCTGCTCATCGAAGGCGGGGATGAACCTCCCCCCATGACCGTCATCAACGCCCTCGCAGGCCGGATAGATCTCCTGCAATCCCTCATGGAGGCCCTCGTCCGAGTCCAAACGACCGCGCCCGGGCCCCAGATCGCTGCTCCTCCGCCTCCAGAAGGCTCTGTCCCTGTCTGGACGGCCAACCACCAGCAGGCTGCATCCCCTCGCCACCGGTCCCTCGAACCGGTGCTCCCTGAGGCCTGCTGGGCGCCCCAGGGCTCCATGCCAAGATCCGTCGCCAGGGAGCCTCGCCCCGAGCCTCCTCGCGACCCTTACCCCCCTGAGGAAATGTCGGTTACCTCTCCTATCCACGAGCGTGGCCGACCCCACCATGATCGGCGAGAACGAACAGAAGGGGTCCGTCCCGGCGACTCAAGAGCTACTCCATCCCGGGACCTGAGGCACCTTATCGAGAGAAACCGGGACCGCTCCCAGACGCAGTCCACCCGCAGCGGGGCTCGGGAATCCCGAGGCGCCGATTCCTCAAGGTACCAAGGTCGGCTCGACGCCCTCGAGAAGAAGATCGAGGGCATGCGCCGAGAAGCTAACTTATCGAGCGACGAGGCTAAGTACGCCTCCGACTCGCTCACAAAGCCATTCACCGAGGGATTGCTCGCCGTGCGCGTCTTCTCGCGTAATAAGCCTCCGAAGGTCTCTCTGTTCGACGGGAAAATTGACCCGAAGGACCACTTGGATGCTTTCACCGCGGGAATGGGCTTCCAAGATCACTCCGACGCTACCCAGTGCAGAGCCTTCCCGGCCACCCTCATCCGTGCGGGTCGGGACTGGTTCCGGGGGCTCGAGCCCCACTCAATTTCGACCTTCGACGAGCTGGCCACCCAGTTCCTCGGCCATTTCGTGGGGAACCGTCGACAGAAGCACGTGGTCGACTACCTCTTCACGGTTAAGAGCGGGGATAAGGAAACGTTCAAGGCCTATATTACCCGCTTCTACAATTCCCTCCTCGAGGTGACCGAGCACCGGGACGAGACCGTCATAACGGCACTCAGATCCGGTCTGAGGCACAAAGAATGGTTGCACTCCTTCGCGCTGGCTCAACCTAAGACCATGGCCGAAGTCAAGGCGTGGACCGAGTGCGAGGTCCATCTAGAATCCGAAGTGAATACTAACCTTCCCCGGTCGGACCGGCCCGACCAGAAGAAAAGGACTCGGGAGGACAGGCCGGAGCATCAGCTGCCCTACCACCCGAAGTTCCAGGAGTATACCCCCCTCAACGTCTCCCTCGCGGTGTTGCTGGAGGAGGCCCAGAATGAGGGGTTCTTCAAGTTCCCCCCGGTCCCACGTCAGGCCGCTAAGCGAACCCGGGGCCCCTACTGCGCTTTCCACCGGGTGCTGGGCCACGCCACGGAGGACTGCAAACAACTGTGGGACTACATCGAGGAGCTCATCCGGTCCGGGCACCTCGCCACCTACTTAAGGGACAAACGGCAAACCGACCGCGAGCAGGAGCAGCCTCGCCCAACCACCAACCTAACCATCGGCCAGATCATTCTCGTTTCGGCGGACAGCCAGCCCGGGGCTCAGGGAGCCCCATGCCCTATGCCAAGCGCGGGGGTCGGCGGCCCTTCAGGGGGCTTGGCCCGAGCCAACAAAGTCATCCTTTAACCTGTACCTGTTCTTTGTTTTAAGCAATGTAAATTCTTCCTAGAACCTACTGTTGACTAAATAAGGATCAATGGAGCATTGCGAAAAAGAAAGGAAATCATTGTTTATTCAAAAGGTACTATGGGCTCCTCAGCCGTACATACATAAAAAAACTGCTAAGTTACAATAGCGGGGGTAAGAGGTGCAGCGAGCACCGCTCGTGGTACTCGGCGAAGATCTCTGCCAACCGGGGCCGCGCAAGTTCCAGCCTCTGCTCCCGATTCCCCCCGCGGGCGCTGACCCCGAGCCTCAGCTCGTAGCATTCGCGGACGAGCGCCTCCGAGCGCGCCAGATAGTTCGTGAAGATCAAACCGAAGCGCCTCAAAGACCGCAGCTTGCCTAAGGCCTCGTCGAAGAGCTGCTCCGACAGGGGGTTGTAAAGCCCCGGCGATACCCTCCAGATGGAGTACATCAGTAGCTGCACAGGGAGGAGCTCCTGGGGAGCAGCCGATCGAAGTGCTCCTCAATGCGAGCAACAACCAACTGCACCGTGTCCTCGGTGCGGTCACGGTCATAAAGGTACACATCCGCAGAACTGATGATTTCGGGGATAGTGAATGGGAAATCCTCCATTTTCGATGGCCTATTTGTGAAGGGGGAAGAACCGGTACTCCTTATATAGCCCGCTGTATAGACAAACGGCCGCCACGCGGCGTCTATCGATCGTTACCCGGTGGAAATGAAGCGCGGCGTCCTTCAACGTTACTCGGTGGAAACGAAGCGACACGCCCCTGTCGCTTCGTTTCCCCCTGCATTCTATGCACTAGATGCGCGCACCGTTGCCCCGACCCTTCCCATTCCCCGCACCTACAGCCAAACGACCAGGCTGCGCCTCGTCAAAGGTTCAACCCAGCAGCCGCCCTGCTCAAACATCCCCGGCCGGCAGCTTCCCTGCCACAACGCCGGGGATCAGAAAGCCCTCCCAGAGGCAGCCGAGCCCGAGGGATCAAAGCCCTCACCAAGAGGCAACCGTGCAGCTTCACTGCCCGGTTATCCTTAGCAGGCCTCCTACGGCCCCTCCAACGCTAAGGATCAAAGTCCTCCTTAGAGGCAGCCGAGCGGCCTCCCTGCTCGGCTATCCCTAGCCGGTAGCTTCCCTACTCGCAACGCCAGGGATCAAAGTGTAGGGTTACCAGGCACACTCATGAGGTTCCACAATGCATCAACCATGCCAAAATCAAATTTTTGTGTGCCTAACAACTCTATGCAAGATCGTTAACTAGAGGTAAGGCGAAACTACAAGCAAGCAAACTACTTTGCTACTAAGTGAATGGGAATACAACCTTTGTAGATCCAGTCCTTCACTTCTAAAGCTCCGTGTTGACGTCCCTTCGCCATGATCATCGAGATCCCGAACCCTAGCGTTGGTTTCATCGGAGAAAAGAGCGGGCTGGGTCGTTGACTTCGGGGCCGTAGATGATCTACGTCGGGGAGACTCAAACTCAAGCTATTCCTTCACTTGGTCAAGAACTTTGTGAAGAGAACACCTTATACAACATGGCAAGTGGTAGAGGATGAAGAAATAGGAAGTGGGTTCACTTTGGATTTGGATTTCTCACTCTTTTTCTTCACTTGAAAATTTTCAAGAAAGCTTTCTTCACTTCAAGAAGAAGATGAAGAAGAAAAGAATATGAATAATGAATTATCTAAAATGAATAATCAAGTGAAGTCTATCATGTTGCAACCATGGGTGAGTAAACCATTGTAGAGACTAAACTAGAGTTTAGGTTGATGGTTAGGTCAAAGAACAAAACAAAATGGTTAGACTTTTCAAAGATGCTAAAAAGCTTCATGAAGCTTCAAGCATAAAACAAAGAAAGCCACCATTTTATTTTTGCCAAAATAAATAAAACAAATAAAATCCTAACCATTAACCTAAACATGGTGTAAGTCATACACACACCCAAGTTTGCATGTATCATCAATCATGATACAAACTAGTGCACAAACATATATCATATATACAACTTGTGCACATCAAGTGAGAAAATCAATCTTAAGTGAACAAATACTAGTTAATGTAAAGTAATATATCAAATATATAATTATACATTAAATCATTAAATCAATACTTGATTTAATGATCCGGTCATATCGCATATAACCGACTAATATGTAGTGTATCAATATATCGAATCAACACTTGATTCGGTAACCCGGTTATATCACATATAACCGTCTGATGATACAAATCGCGAGAATAGAATACAGTATCACATACTGGTATTATTCTCGGTCCCGCACATATCTCATATACGCTCCTATTTCGTTTCGCTTGAGCCAGGAAACCCCTGTATAGGACTCTAAAGACTCGTCAATACGCCGGTAGTAGGTGATGATCATATCAAACACCCACAAGCCGCAAGCGGTCTGCTAAACATAACGGCCGTCCGGGTATTGAGCGATCAGAAGATCAACAAGAAAGCATGCTCACACTCCTGTGAATCTAACCAGTAACACTTACCGCACAGTCCGGTCTGTTCGTTTGATATGTCGCATATCTCGCCTAGGGGTGGTAAACGTCAGACCCCAGCAGCTTGATAAGCCATGCCGATGTAAGGTCCATAACAAGCATGAAACTACTGATAACACTTACCAGTAAATTAGTGCAACCCTGGCCAGGGATTTCCAGTTATGGCCAGTCGAGCATAGCGCAACATCAACCCCCAATACCGGGAGAGACGAATCCCCTCCTATCGCTCATTGCCTCCATGTGAATCGGGACTGTACCCAAAAACCACCTGTTTGCACGACTCAGTAGAGCCGTGGTAGGGTGGAAATCAAAGCACAGTAGGAGACACATAAGACTCTATGACGATCTCGGGTCAACAGACTAAGCTGTACCAGTGTCACCAGAGAACTGCCATCTGACGTAAGGTATAATACCATCTGGGAGTTCTCGGCGAGTCCATTTAGTGTACTCAGTCTCCACTGAGCACCCGCATACCGTTTCTGATGTCAAACACCAATGGATATGGGATCATCCATCGCCCATCACATGGGTCGAGAAGATATACGCTAGTCTACTCCCCGTATCGATATTCCCACAACTAGGAACATTGAAGGATGTACTCATGGACTACCCAGGCCCCACTAGTATGATCTACATCATAGTCCTGGAAGTCGAGTACACATTCTAAGGGCTTTATCAACATGTAACAGAGAGACAATAAGTATACATGTTAAGATAAAGAGCAACCAGATAGCGTACTATCATGTCGAGCAAGAAAATCCTACCTATATATGTCCCAGCATCCACTACAATATACATCTCATGTACAGTAATGGCCTCTAGGGCATACATATAACTAACAATCTCCCACTTGCTCTAGGGTCATCTGTAGCAGTGGTTGTAGTATCTCATACTCAACCATCCCAAAAAAAATCTCTCTGGGAAAAAGCGTTTGTGAGTGGATCCGCCGTGTTGTCCTCTGAGTCTACTCTCCTAACCTCGATCACCCTGGAGATCAACTATCTCCATGATCAGGTGATGCTGCCTCAAAATATGTCTGGGTCACTAATGGGACCGTGGTTCCTGGGCCAAAGCCACACTTCCATTGTCACACAATGGTAGGAACCTAGTTCATCTCATGAACTTATATACACCCAAACTTTCTCTTTGGTAGTATCTTTGATAGCGATGTCACCAACCTTTATCGTCTAGTGTGACACGGTATCTAGCTTGGAACTCTTCCAACATACCGTCCCTCCACTGAGGGTAAATACAATGCCTGCGACTGACATTCAGTCGTCCTTATCACCCTGGAACCTTTCCAGTGATTCTCCCCAGGATCAACTGATACCATCTCACTACAACTAGTGAGAATCCTAACATCCATTTAGATCTATCTCATAGATCTAAAACCTAGGATTTTGGAGGTATCATTTTGATCCTATATGGAGAATCCATGTGATAAGAGGAGATTGACCGAGCGTAGCATAGGAAACTCTTTTCCTATCAAGAGTATGTTGTCCACGTACTCTATGAGGATCACCACCTTACTCTCTACTACCCTTTTGTATATACAAGGTTCATCTACCATTTTGATGAAGTCAAACACTTTAATTGAGTTAATGATATCCGTTCGAACATTTTAATACTTTCTAAATTATCCGGAATAACAAAACAAAATTAAATTCTCCGATCGAATCGATGATTTCAAAATAATCCCCAAAATACTCAACACTTGAGTCAGATTTAAAAATACCCAGAAATATATAGGAATAGCTACGGAGGTTACTGCACAAAACACTGCTCACAATTCACCTTTACGGCCGCGGAACCGCCGCCAGAAGTGGGGTGGGACCGCGGTTCCGCGGCGCCTGTACGGAATTGAGGGCTCGTATTTTGTGGTAACCCTTAGATTTCCCTGCTGATTTTTTTGAGCATTTTTAATTCTGAAAAAACACAGATTTTAAAAAATGTACAGAGAGGGGTTCATCTTGACGGGTTCGGGTTCGTTCGGAGTTTTAACTTCGTTAACAAATCGCCTAATGATCTAGCTAGGCTCTGATACCACTGTAGGGTTACTAGGCACTCTAATAAGGTTCTCCAAAGCATCAACCATGCCCGTTTAAAATTTTAGCCGTGCCGAATAACCTTAAACAAGATCGTTGCTAGAAAATTGGGGTTTCATATGCTAGTAAACTATGTTTACAATATGAAATACAACCTTTGTAGATCGGTCCTTCACTTCTTTAGCTCCTTGTTGAAGTCCCTTCGCTGCGATCGTGGTTCTCCTGGACCCTTGCATGGCTTCACGAGGCGAAAGACGCGTCCTTGCTTGAATTCTTCGAGGCTGAAGATGATCTACGTCGAGGGCATGCCAACTCAAGCTTCTACTTCACTAACTTGAGAATTAGTGAAGCAAACACCCTAAACTAAAGTGCTAGTCTAGTAGAGGATGGAGAAATAGGAAGTGGGTCTCTTTAGAATTTTATTTCTTACAATCTTTCTAACTTTGGATCAAACCCTAGCAAGCTTTTTCCTTTACACAAATGAAGAAGAAGATGAACAAAAGAAAGAGATGAGGATAATGATCAAGTGAGAAAAGTAACCATGGTGAGCGAGTATCATATACTAACTCTTGTAGAGACATAACCATGGCTAATCTAAATGGTTAGGTTAATAAAAAATCTAAGGTGAAGACAAAGGTAGTGGACTTTGTCAAAGCAAAGCAAGCTTCTACAAGCTTCATGCTCTTTCCAAAATTCCACCAATTTTGTAATTTCCTTAAATAATTATAACCCACCATAAAAATAGAATGGTGTATGTCTTGTACACCCATGTTTAGTGTATCATCAACCATGATACAAAAGAAAACACTTTTAATATATATATCACATATATATATATATATATATATATATATATATATATTCAAGTGTACATATGAGAAAATACTTAAAGAGAACAAGTGTTAGTTAATGTAAACTAGTATATCAAATATACAATTATACAATAAATTATTAAATCAATAATTGACTTAATAATCCGGTCATATCACATATAACCGACTAACATCCAATGTATCGACTTATCGAATCAACACTTGATTCGATAACCCGGCTATATCATATATAACCGATCGATACAAAAAGTCACGAGAATAGAATACGGTATCACATACATGCATTATTCTCGGTCTCGCACATATCACATATGCGCTCCTATTTCATTTTGTCTGAGCCAGTAAAACCTCTATGTAGGACTCTAAAGACTCGTCAATACGCCGGCAGTAGGTGATGATCACATCAAGCACCCACAAGCCGTTAGCGGTACTAGCTGGACGTAACGGCTACCCGGGTATTGAGCGATCAGAAGATCAGCAAGCAAGCCCGCCCCAACTCCTGTAAAAGCCTGCCGGTAACACTTCCTGTACAGTCCGATCTCCTCGTCTGATATGTCGCATATCAAGTCTAGAGGTGGTAAACGTCAGACCCCAATAACCGATAAGTCGTGCCGATGTGAGGCTCATAACGGGTCGAGAAACTACTGGTAACACTTACCAGTAAATCTCTAAATCAGCCCTGGCCAGGGACTTCCCTGTTATGGCCAATCGAGCACAGCGCAACATCAACCCCCAATACCGGGAGAGACAAAACCCCTCCTATCGCTCATTGCCTCAATGTGACTCGGGACTGTACCCAAAAACCACCGTTTTGCACGCCCTCATGGACGTGGTAAGGTGGAAATCAAAGCACGGTGGGAATCACACAAGACTCTATGACAATCTCGGGTCTACAGACTAACCTGCACAAGTGTCACCAGAGAACTGCCATCTGACGTGAGGTATAATACCATCTAGGAGTTCTCGGCGAGTCCGTCCAGTGTACCCAGTCTCCACTGAGCACCCGTATACCATCTCTGATGACAAATATCAATGGATAATGGATCATCCATCGCCCATCTCATGGATCGAGAAGCGTATACGCTAGTCTACACCGGTATATCGATGCCCGTCTCGATACACCTACGACTAGGGACCTTGAAGGATGTACTTATGGACTACCATGTCCCCACTAGTATGATCCGCATCATAGTCCAGGTAGTCAAGTACACATCCTAAGGGCTTTACCAACATGTAACTACAAAACAGTAGAAAGAGACAAGTATACATGTTAAAGAAAAATGCAACCAGATAGCATACTATCATATCAAGCAAGAAATTCCTCTCTATATATGTCCAAGCATCCAATATAATATACATCATCTGTACAATACTGGCCTCTAGGGCATACATACAACTAACAGCTTCCCTACTCTCAACGTCAGGGGTCAAAGCCCTCGCCATGAGGCAACCGCGCAGCTTCACAGCTCGGTTATCCTTAGCAGGCCTCCTACGGCCCCTCCAACGCTAGGGATCAAAGTCCTCCTTAGAAGCAGCTCAGCAGCTACCCTTCTTGGCTATCCCTGGCCGGTAGCTTCCCTACTCGCAACGCTAGGGATCGAAAAGTCCTGCCAGAGGCAGTCGAGCCCGACCCTCGCTCGGCTATCCCCGGCTGGTAGCTTCCTACCACAACCGACAGGGATCAAAAGCCCTCCCAGAGGCAGTCGAGCCCAACCCTTGCTCGGCTATCCTTCAGGACAAAAGCCCTCGCCAAGAGGCACCGGGCAGTAACCCTGCCCGGCCAAGGGTCCTTAGTAGGCTTCTTATATCCCCTCCCGCGCTAAGGACCAAAGTCCTCCTTTGAGGCGGTCGAGCCCGACCCTTGCTCGGCTATCCCCAGCTGGTAGCTTCCTACCACAACCGACAGGGATCAAAGTCCTCGCCAAGAGGCACTGGGCAGTAACCTTGCTCGGTCCCCGTCCTGAAGGATCAAAAGCCCTCGCAAGAGGCAACCGAGCCCGACCCTTGCTCGGTCATCTCCAGCTGGTAGCTCCCTACCCACGACGCCAGAGATTAAAGTCCTCGCCAAAAGGCACCGAGCGGCTACCCTGCTCGGTCACCCCCGGCTGGTAGCTCCCTACCCTCTAACGCCAGGGATCAAAGCCCTCGCCAAGAGGCACCGAGAAGCTACCGTGCTCGGTCATCCCCGGCTGGTAGGTCCCTACCCACGACGCCAGGGATCCAAGCCCTCGCCAAGAGGCACCGAGCAGCTACCCTGTTTGGTCATCCTCAGCAGGCCTCTCACGGCCCCTCTGACGCTGAGGATCTCAAGTCCTCACCGCGAGGCCGCCGAGTTCCTTCCGCTCGGCTCATCCCCAGCGGGCATCCTCCTTCCCATCAGACGCTGAGGATTTCAAGCCCTCATCATGAGGCCGCCGAGTTCCGTCCTGCTCGGCGCATCCCCAACGGGCATCCTCCTGCCCATCAGACGCTGAGGATCTCAAGCCCTCACCGCGAGGCCGCCGAGTTCCTTCTGCTCGGCGCATCACCAGCGGGCATCCTCCTGTCCATCAGACGCTGAGGATCTCAAGCCCTCATCGTGAGGCCGCCGAGTTTCTTCCTGCTCGGCGCATCCCCAGCGGGCATCCTCCTTCCCATCAGACGCCGAGGGTCTGAAGCCCTCATCGCGAGGCCGCCGAGATCCTTCTTGCTCAGCGCATCCCTAGCGGGCCTCCTCCTGCCCATCAGACGCTGAGGATCTCAAGCCCTCACTGAGAGGCCGCCGAGTTCCTTCTGCTCGGCGCATCCCCAGCGGGCATCCTCCTTCCCATCAAACGCCGAGGATCTCAAGCCCTCATCGTGAGGACGCCGAGTTCCATCCTGCTCGGCGCATCCCCAGCGGGCATCCTCCTGCCCATCAGGCGCTGAGGGTATGAAGCCCTCATCGTGAGGCCGCCGAGTTCCTTCCTGCTCGGCGCATCCCCAGCGGGCGTCCTCCTACCAATTAGACGCTGAGGATTGGAAGCCCTCATCGTGAGGCCGCCGAGCCCCTTCCTGCTCGGTGCATCCCAGCGGGTAGCTTCTTACCTAACAAAGACAAGGATCAAAGTCCTCCTTAGAGGCATCCGAGCGGCTTCTCTGCTCGGCTATCCTTGGCCAGTAGCTTCCCTACTCGCAACGCCAGGGATCAAAACCCTCGCCAAAAGGAAACCGCGCAGCTTCACTGCCCGGTTATCTTTAGCAGGCCTCCTACGGCCCCTCCAACGCTAAGGATCAAAGTCCTCCTTAGAGGCAGTCGAGCGGCTTCCCTGCTCGGCTATCCCTGGCCGGTAGCTTCCCTACTCGCAACGCCAGGGATCAAAGCCCTTGCCAAGAGGCAACCGCGCAGCTTCACTGCCCGGTCATCCTTAGCAGGCCTCCTACGGCCCCTCCAACGCTAAGGATCGAAGCCTTCCTCTGAGGCGGCCGAGCGGCTACCCTGCTCGGTCATCTCCGGCCGGTAGCTCCCTACACATGACGCCATGGATTAAAGCCCTCGCAAGAGGCATCTGAGCGGCTACCCCGCTCGGTCATCCCAGGCTGGTGGTTGCCTACCTGCGACGCCAGAGATCAAAGCCCTCGCCGAGAGGCAACCGCGCAGCTTCACTGACCGGTTATCCTTAGTAGGCTTCTTACAGCCCCTCCAATGCTAAGGATCAAAGTCCTCCCAGAGGCAGACGAGCAGCTTCCCTGCTCGGCTATCCCTGGGCGGTAGCTTCCCTGCTCGCAACACCAGGGATCAAGGCCCTCGCCAAGAGGCAACCACGCAGCTTCACTGCCCGGTTATCCTTAGCAGGCCTCCTACGGCCCCTCCAACGCTAAGGATCAAAGTCCTCCAAGAGGCAGTCGAGCTCGACCCATGCTCGGCTATCCCCGGTTGGTAGCTTCCTGCCACAACCGACAGGGATCAAAGCCCTCGCCACGATCAACCGAGCAGCTTCCCTGCTCGGTCATCCCTAGAAGGCATCCTCCTGCCCAACAGACGCTGCGGGTTTGTAGCCTTCATACCGAGGCCGCTGAGCCCATCACATGCAGCGGATCCGAAGCCCCAACAAGAGACATCAGGTCTATCCAAGTCTGAGTAATTCCCCCCGACTTCGGGGCCATGGAGATGCCTCCTTCTCAGTAGCGCTTGGCACACTTGGAAAGTGATCGAAATCAACTCGACGACCGATCGCTCCACTTGACGCTCCCACATTGTACCGCATCCCATCAGACGCCACAGGTCTGCACACGTCGCGTCGGCCAACCGACGCTTGACACGTGGACCGTCGCTTCGGTGACAGAACACACGAACCGGCGCACCTTCCTTAAATGTAGAGATTTCGCCCTGGTTCGCTGGCAGAAAAGGCAGCTGACAGCCCGTGGACGCGTCCCGACGAAATCTTAGGAGGGAGCTCACCCCGGGCGGCCCGGCAGTCCACTCTTGACCCGACCCGCCAGCTGGTCGGGACAAGAGTGGGGGGCTAATGATGATACTCTATATTGGTGATCTCCCAGATCAGGACACGTGGCAGACGACGTGTCCCAAAACTCAGAAGAAAGGGCCCACAGGGGCCGACCAGGCCATCCCTGTACCCGACCTGCAAGCACAAGCTGGCTCTCCTCAGAGCCCCCTGCAAATTGGCCTCCTCGGCCTCTCAGCTCGCCCCGAGCTACCACAGGACCAAGATGCCTCGGCCCTCTCGCTCGTTCCCGAGCTCTCCCGCCGAGGCCATCTTCCTCGGTCCCTCTGACCGACCAACTCCACCACTCACAGGCGTAACCGCCGCTCCGCAAATCTCGCCATGCGCGAATTCTCCGCCGGCAACATCCCACGTTCCACGCCATCACGATCCTCATTAACGGGCGATCCGCTTATTACGCGGGCGTGACGTCGGGAGCCTAACTTCCGGCGAGATTCTCGCATCTGCTACTGTGTGCTGCCGCCACTATATAAACCCCCATCACCGAGGGGTCAAGTAAGCTATTTTTCACCCCACTTAGCCGTTACTCTGCTCGAATCTTATGCTAACTTGATCATCGGAGGGTCTTCGGTGGTACCAAACAACCCGGGACTTCCTTGCAGGTACTCGGCGCAAACTTCTCAAAACCACTAATCTGCTCAAAACCCATTGAGACCCACGCGCAACAGGAGATCACCTCCAAAATCCACCAAGAGATCGACAAAAGACAACATCTGACGAAGACCCGAAAAGGACCTCCATCAGAAAGTGACCCAAAATTAATGCTTTCGGGACAAATTCGTGGGTCCTTTGAGTGTGTGTTTGTTGTGTGCTTGTGATGCGTGCATGTGTGTGTTGTATGTGTGTGTTGTGTATAGGTTAGGGTTTATTAGTCAGTGCCAAAAAAAAAACAGCAGCATGAGTTCATAGTAACAATATTGTTTGTTTTTATGTGACCCGTCTTTTCGAATCAAACATGAGACCTCTAATTTTGGAAAGGAAAGTTACACCGCATAAACTATGTCCAGTTGGTTCTCATAATAACAATGTTATTTAAATCATTTTTGACAAAACAATGTTCGTGATAGTTGCATACCGCATTGAAATAGAGAAGAAAAGGAAACACCATCTCAAAAAGAAAAATAGAAAAAGAAAAAAAAAATACACACACACTATGCTTTTTGTAATTACAAAATATCCCACTAAAGAAAACATTCTTCAATTAGCTAATTCTTTATGTACTAATATGACCATCATTCCTTTGCTTATTAATGCGTTCTCCTATTGGAGTTTTTTATAATGGTATATTGGATTTTCAAGGAAAAATTCAATCATGCATTTATTTATTTTAATGGATATATCTCAAATACATACATTTTTTGGTCAAAAAATCAATGTATTTTTATTTACTTCAAATGATTTTTTGTCATTTTGAATATGTTCTTAAAGGCAATTAATATCATATAAAGTAAATATCATAAACCGTTGAAGATCTCGAAACCTTAGCCGTTTTCTAAGTTTTTTTTGAAGAAATTTAACTTCATTTATAAGGCATTGAGGAGTTTGCTAGTGAAAAACTATAGGTTGTCGTTAATTTATATTGTATAACTATTTTTCTGAAGAAAATAATAAGAATTGAATATGAGAATTATTTCAGTATATTATCCACAAAATTTGAGTACTGTACATTTAATTTTAAAGAAAATTAGTCTAATTTCTTGCTTTCCCGGCTTCATGAGAGATCGATGAAAAAAGTATATAAAGACAAGAATATGCAGATAAAATTTTATTGGATCGATCGACCACACCGTTACGGTTGTGGCGGAGGGATGGATCCCACCCCAATAAAACATCATCGGCTTGCCTTCTTATTTTGACCTCATTTACGATGGGACGAGTCGACCGCAACACCATTTATCCCAAGATGTTAATATATAAACTGAAAGAAAGAAAAAGTTCATTATATATATGTACCTGCCGATGCTGCACCAACAATGTCACTCTGAGAATCCCTCGGTTTTAGAATCACCCTATTGTTGATGCTGAGGTTACCGCAGGTAGCATAGAAATCATCCACGGCCAGAGAAATGCTCGCCCAGTTTTTCTTCCCACGTAGAGACTCGAAGTCCAGAATGACGCCGACGTTAACATCTGCTGCTACAAGCTGGATTTTGTGTAATTCTATGAAGAAAAGGAGGATGAAGAAGGAGGAAAAGAGAGTGAATTTCTCCATCTTTTACACTTTTAGCTATTCCCAATTCAACAACTGCAATTATATGTAATAAATCTCTCTCTTCTCTCTTCCTTTTCTTTTTCTTAATTTATTGAATTTGGGTTTTGGGTCGCATATATGATGGAGGTGGTTAAGTTACCTCAAAATTTCTTGACTTGACTGAAGAACACTAAAAACGAGGAGTCGAATTAAATAAAACGAAAATAATTTGACTAAGCGCGTGTGATGCCAACCTACACGCTATGAGAGGATGCTGACGGGGCTGAGCAACTGCCACATAGAGGGGGAGTTGACATGGACTTTGTCTCCTACCATGCCATTCAATTTGGAATTTGGTACTGATATGAGACGGAGTTTCATTAGAAAAATAAAAATTGATACAAGGAGTGGGTATATGTGAGTTTTTTTTGTAATCTCCTTATGTGGTAAGGAAATCCCCTTGAGATTTGTCCGGTGGATGTAGGCCAAGATCGAACCACGTTAAAATCTGATGTGTTGTGCTTTTTCGTAGTATATTGTGTTGCAATTTTCATTTTATCGATGGTTTGAAAGGATCTAAATCACCAACAAGTTTTAATATAGATGATCTCTTATGAGATGCAGAGTAAACATTGTCATTTGGCAAGACAAATCGCATCACCCTATCCATTAATCCATGTCTTTGCATCTTTCTTCGCTCAAAACTAAAACTCTCTTGTATTTGCAAATGCAACCTACACATGAATTAATGAATCATGTAATGCCATATTCTTAGTTTTTAGGATTACCATGTCTACCATGTTTATGTTTTCTCTTATAGGTTGTTTTTGTTGTTCTAATGTGATTTGAGTGGGATCCTAATGTAACTAGAATTAACAGTTTTCTTGATCCGAAACAAGAACTACATTCTCACCCTCATAACATTGCACAACCAATTCCTCAAATTGCTTTAATGGTATTGAAATTGCTTGATGTCACATTTCATTAATCGATTTATCGGCCTATAAGGACAACAAAAAGAAACTCTCTGGTCATTCTCCAAATACCTAAAAGTGTTTAAGGTGACATATCTTACCATGAGTACTAAAGTACAAAATACTAAAAGTTTCAAGCTTGGAAGTGGCTAAAGTGACATATTTTACCATGGAAAAAATCAATGCTTTGATCCTCTACTTATTTTTAGATACTTCCCATTTAAGAGGGTCTGTATTGGGGGTCCTCACGGGTTGCGAGATGAGTCTTCAGGATGCCTCCCTAAATGTCACTGATTTCTCTTTTGCAAGGGTGGCTTGGTTTTGTCTTGTGACTAATTGCCTGGCTACACTTCATCCATTTAACAGTTTTATACTTGTTTTTTACCTCTGGTTACTTTACATTATTCACCTGTGATTGTATGTCTCTTATATGTGTCAGGCATATATGCAGCTTCTCATTGTCAAAACTTTTATCCTTTATTTTCCGCATTGGTTATTGTTTGTTAGCACTTGATTGGGAGATTATGTATTAGGTTGAGACTTGAATTGTCTTGTGCTTTTTTTGTTTTGTCCATACACATCCAGGACCTCATGATGAGGAGGAGGATCCGGAGATGCAGAGGTGGAGAGATAGGCATACACTTGACTAGCGCAGGGGGCTAAGATTTCAAGCATCTTTGGTAGATTTAGCTGCCATATCGCTTATTTATTTATGTTTATGCCATATGCTGTGGTTGTTCATTTGACTTTGTATGGGAGTTGTTCCTCGGATTCTCTGGCTTGGTTTGTATGAGTGTGTTGAGACCGCAGATCAATCGGCAACGCAGCGGAAAACCTTACAAATCTGTAAACTTAGATCCCTTTGTAGACGAATAACAAAAACACTAGATGCAAACCGCGATAATAAATAACACGAGATTAATGGGGGAAACGGGAGAACCTTTATTAGAACTTTTAAGAGAAAAGAGAAACACGTTACAGAGAATTACAATAAACTCTCTCCGTACGATCTCCAACAAGATCTTCCTCTCTCTCTCTCTCCAAGTTCTCCTTCTTCGATAGCCTAGATCCCTTATGAAGCCGATGAATCCCTAAAACATTATAATAAAACACTATCAACCCTAATTAATAACCCTAAGATTATATATATAGTGTCACGACCCAAATTTGGCCCGTAACCGGCACTTAAACTACGTAACGTCTAAAGGCGTACGCAACTTAAGTAAGCCGAAACCCAGAAATCTAAACCACCCAAAACTGGATCAACGGAGAAAACATTGTTTTAAACATTCAGAATTTTTCAAGTAAAAATCTTTAAGTTTAGTTTTCGTTCTTAAAAATTTCGGCAGCACCTCTTTTGTAAAAACTAACCCCGAAAACGGGTACAACATAGATAATAATAAAAGCATCCCAAACGGGAGCAAATCACGCCGAACGGCGGAGACAACCACTACAACATATATACGACGCCGAAGCGAAGAAATATAAAAGGAAACTGCATAAAGAAGTAAAACTTTTCAACAAAACCGGCTCCCACGAGCACGGCACCCAAAGTCACCACAAAATATAACACTGAATCCTCACAAGTCGTCTCTAAGTCATATACAACATAGTGGTAGATGGAGAATACTAGATCCAACAAAAAATATACAAAGTACAAACAGATAACCGCAACCCACCTAAAAGCAAGGCTTCACAGCCAACCGTAGCGGTATCCGCAAAAGTAGAGATGATAAGATACCCTGCCGCGACTACTCAGAGGGTAAGTCCTGCACAATACTGTGGCACAACGGGGGTGAGTTGCCAACTCGTGAATAGTAAATAACATCATACAGTAATCGCAAGTATGCACGAACAGCGATCTATCTATCACAAGTAATCCGATAGCATAAGTATGATAAGTGAATATGCAACAATCATGTAAAGGTACATCATCAGGGTACTACAACTACATGAAACGATGCATATCAACATAATCCTGAGTGTGGGATGATATAATATAGAATCTCATGCAAAAATCATGAGCATGGAAAAACACCAGTGTCCCTCACTGACATATCAAATCCTAAATCCTCAGGCACTGCATCCTCAGATCGGCCCTCACATCCTGTATGTCTCACGAAAACCTGAGTGTCAAACACCGACACTCGAAACATCATGAAACCCGTGTCTAGCATCGACACGTAAATCCTCATAACTCAGGCGCTGTCACCATGACTAGCCCTGACGATATGTCATACCTCACTCCGGTCGGTATCTCCATGATAACCGCCGAGTCCAAATACAATCACCGGTAGGTAGTGGTCCCACCGTCAGGCTTATCGTCTACACCACGAAATCACCACTCACCCCGGGGTACCATACCGGGTCCACCATGTACCCGCAGACGGTGTGTTCCGCTCCTCGAATCGGGTATCACAAGCTAAATCTCAGAACCGAGAAATCACATGGTGGACGCATCAAATATCATATCAAGAGAAACCGGGTTTTCAAACAATACATAGTTTTCTTGAAAATATCCCCCACGGTTCTCAAATCCATAAATCATATGAAATCCATACTGTAGGGTTCCTAGGCACTCACTAGAGGTCTCACAAGGCATCAACCATGCCAATTTCAAATTCTATATGTGCCGAGAAACCCTAACAAGATCGTTGGCTAGAATTTTAGGCGACAAATGAAACTAGTTAACATTTTAACTAAGTGAACGAACATACAACCTTTGTAGATCCGTTTCTCCACCTCCTAGCCTCCGTGATGAAGTCCTCTCCGCTGTCCAAATCGAACCATGACTCTAGCATCGGCTTCATCGGAGAAAAAGCGGGCTAGGTCATCGACGACGATGCCGAAGATGATCTACGTCGAGGCATCACTAGATCAAGCTCCACCTTCACCAAGCCATGAAAACTTGTGAAGGAAACACCCTATACTACTTGGCAAGAGGTAGAGGATGAAGAAATAGGAAGTGGGTTCACTTTAGAATTGGATTTCTCACTCTTATTCATCAATCACCATTGATGGTCAAGCTTTTTCTTCTTGTGAAGAAGAAGAAGAAGATGAAAAGAATAATATGATAAGTTAAAAGAAAATAATACTTATCATATAATAAACCATGGTCAAGTGTAGAGAACTAACTAAGGTTATGTGAATGGTTAGGGTTAAAAGAACAAGACAAAATGGTCACTTGGTCAAAGCTTCATGAAGCTTCAATAAGCTTCATGAAAGAAAAGAAAGAAAGAAACCATTTTGCTTTTCTTTTTATGCTTTTATTAATATCCAAAATGAATAAACAAATAATTAAATGAAAAAGCAAAACCCTAATCATTAGCTTAACTATGGTTTAATTCTATACACTTAACCAAAGAAGCATGTATCATCAAACATGATACAATCATTTGTACAATACGTATATCACATATACAACTTGTACATCCAAGTGAGAAAATCCATTTAAAGTGAACCATTACTAGTTAATGCAAAGTAATATATCAAATATATAATTATGCATTAAATCATAAAATCAACACTTGATTTAACGATCCGGTCATATCGCATATAACCGACTAGTATCCTATGTATCGGCTTATCGAATCAATACTTGATTCGATAACTAGGTTATATCGCATACAACCAATCGATACATTCATCGCGAGAATAGAATACGGTATCACATACACGCATTATTCTCGGTCCCGCACATATCTCATATGCGCTCCTATTTCGTTTCGCTTGAGCCAGGAAACCTCTGTGTAGGACTCTAAAGACTCGTCAATACGCCGGCAGCAGGTGATGATCATATCAAACACCCACAAACCGCAAGCGGTCTGCTAAACGTAACGGCCACCCGGGTATTGAGCGATCAGAAGATCGACGAGCAAGCCCGCTCACACTCTAGTGAATCCAACCAGTAACACTTACCGTACAGTCCGGTCTGATCGTCTGATATGTCGCATATCTCGCCTAGGGGTGGTAAACGTCAGACCCCAATAGCTCGATAAGTCGTGTCGATATGAGGTCTATAACAGTTCGAGAAACTACTGGTAACACTTACCAGTATATCTCAGCAACCCTGGCCAGGGATTTCCGGTTATAGCCAATCGAACACAGCGCAACATCAACTCCCTATACCGGGAGAGACGAATCCCCTCCTATCGCTCATCGCCTCCATGTGATTCGGGACTGTACCCAAAAACCACCGTTTTGCACGCCCTCTTGGACGTGGTAAGGTGGAAATCAAAGCACAGTGGGAACCACACAAGACTCTATGACGATCTCGGGTCAACAGACTACTCTGTACCAGTGTCACCTGAGAACTGCCATCTGACGTAAGGTATAATACCATCTGGGAGTTCTCGGCGAGTCCGTCCAGTGTACCCAGTCTCTACTGAGCACCCGTATATGATCTCTGATGTCAAACACCAATGGATATGGGATCATCCATCGCCCATCTGTATGGGTCGAGAAGGTATACGCTAGTCTATACTGGTATATCGATGCCCCGTCTCGATACACCCACGACTAGGGACCTTGAAGGATGTACTTATGGACTACCATGTCCCCACTAGTATGATCCGCATCACAGTCCAGGTAGTCAAGTACACATCCTAAGGGCTTTACCAACATGTAACAGAGAGACAATCAGTGTACACGTTAAGGTAAAGATCAACCAGATAGCATACTATCATGTCGAGCAAGAAAGTCCTCCCTATAAATGTCCCAGCATCCACTACAATATACATCCAATGTACAGTAATGGCCTCTAGGGCATACATATAACTAACAATCTCCCACTTGCACTAGGGCCATCTGTACAGCAGTGGTTGAAGTATCTCATACTCAACCATCCCATAAAAGTCTCTCTCTGGGAATAGGCCTTTGTGAGTGGATCCGCCGTGTTGTCCTCTGAGTCTGCTCTCCTAACCTCGATCAGCCTGGAGATCAACCATCTCCATGATCAGGTGATACTGCCTTAGAATATGTCTGGATCACTGATGGGACGGGGGTTCCTGGCATAAGCCACAACTCCATTGTCACACAATGGGAGGAACTAAGTTCATCTCATGAACAAATATACATCCAGACTGCCTCTTTGGTAGCAACTTAAGTAGCGATGTATCGTGCCTTTATCGTCTAGTATGTCACGGTATCTAACTTGGAACTCTTCCAACATACCATCCCTTTACTGAGGGTAAAGACAATGCCTGCGACTGACATTCAGTCGTCTTTATCACCCTGGAACACTTCCAGTGATTTTCCCCAGGATCAACTGATACCATCTCACTACAACTAGTGAGTATCCTAATATCCATTTAGATCTATCTCATAGATCCAAAACCCAGGATTTAGTAGGTATCAGTTTGATCCTATGTAGAGAATCATTGTGATAAGCGGAGATTGATCGAGCGTAGCATAGGAAACTCCTTCCCTATCAAGAGTATGTCATCCACGTACTCTACGAGGATCGTCACAATACTCCCTACTACCTTTTTGTTTATACAAGGTTCATCTACCATTTTGATGATGTCAACTTCTTTGACTAATCCATCAAAACAGATGTTCCAACTCCGCGATGCCTGCTTTATCCTATAAAGCATCTTGCACACGTTTCCGCTGCTCCCACTGTCTACGAGGCCCTCTGGCTGTGTACTTATAGACGCACTCTTCTAAAACATCATTTAGAAAAGCAGTCATGACACCCAACTGCCAGATATCGTAGTCATGGTATGTAGCCGTGGCAAGTAGCATCTGGATGGACTTAAGCATAGGTACTGGAAAAGGTTTCATCATTATCCACGCCTGGTCGATGACTAAAACCTTTAACAAGTCTAGCTTTGAAAGTCACAACTTTTCCATCTACACCAAGTAATCTTCTCAAGATATACTTGCTCCTGATGGGGATTTAACCCTTCAGATATAGCAACCAAAGTCCATACTTTGTTGGTGTACATGGATTCCATCTCAGATCGCTAAGCATCCATCCATTCTTACAGAGTCCTACTCCTGATGGCCAGCTCGAAACTAGTTAGGTCATCATCTCATGATGCAGTCCTCGCTCCCACTGTCATAGAGAAACCGAAGTAACTCTCAGGTGGGTGAGGAACCTTACTAGATCGGCGGAGAGGCTGAGGTTCGTTGGAATCTACTGAATCCTTTGGTTCTGTCAAATCAGCTGCAGTTTGTATAGCTGGAACATTTCCAGTTCTACAAAACAGACGTTGCCTCGAGCTTGTCCGGATTTTGCTTTTTAGACATAGGCCGGACAACCCCAAATCTTAACTAACTTAAGATATGGGCTCTTCCCTTTCCATATCACATATGAAGTGGTAGGCAACTGATTTGATTTGAACCCTATTCAATAGGTATGCAACTTCATAAGTGCATAACTCCCTAAAGGAAATAGGTAACTCAGTAGTACTCATCATAGAGCACACCTTATCATATAGGGTGTAATTGCTCCGCCCCGATATACCATCGTGCTATGGTGTATACGGAGGAGTAATTCTGAGAGAGAATCTCATTCTCCTTTAGAAAAGTCCAAGAATTCCGTGCTCAAGTATTCTCCTCCCTGATCTCATCATAGGACATAATACTTATACCCGTATTTTGGTTCTCTACTTCTAACTTATATTCTATGAATATCTCAAAAGGTTCGGACTTGTGTTTCAACAGGAACATGTGTCTGAATCTCGAGAGATTATCAGAGAATGTAATAAAGTACAAAGAACCGGTCTTGGCATGTGTAGACAGGGGACCTACATACATCAACATGTATCATCCCAAGAGTTCATTAACTCTTTCTCTGTTTCCAATAAACAGAGCTATGGTCATTTTATCTTTGTGACATGACTGGCGAGTTTCACAAGATGTAAATTCAAACTGATTTAAATATGCATCTAAATGTAACTCCAGCTAGTCGGGTCGCATTGATATGACCTAGTCTACAATGCCTCAAGAAGGATCCGTTCATTTCTGAACTCTTCCTCTTGAGTGTGATCCGTATACTAAGAACTGTAGTTTGATTTAGAACATCAATGGTTTTAGATAACGTGCCTGAACCGATCAACTTTTGATATAGGAAATGTTCAAAACATTATCCAACAATACAAAATTATATCCTTTCTTTACTAATAAAGAAACTGATATGATTTTGTATATCAGGTTCGGTATCTAATAACATTCGTTCAGAATCAATGTATTGGTAATACAGGGTGACAGTGACCGACAGACTTAGCTGCAACACTTGCCCTGTTTTCTGTCTCATGAAACTTATCACCCGTTCTCCGTTTTTCTATCCTTTTGTAGCCCTATGTAACATATTACATATCTGGGATCCTGATCTGGTATCATATACCAAGGATGCGGAGGATACTGAGAAACGGTTCTGTATAATGAACACACCCGAAGATGATGCATCAACATGCACTCTCTTTGTTTGGGCGGCATGGGAATCTTGGTATTCCCCTATTTCCTGCTCTGTCTTATAACTATTATAAGTTGGAGCGGGACCAACGTTCCCCAGCTCAGTAAAACAAGCGGGTTCGGTCAATATTCCGTATTATTATCTTGATTAAGGCGTGATATGGTCGCTACCAGGAGAGAGAGAGAAGAAAACACTCAGCGTGCGCTCTTGCAAGAATAGATTGGTTTTTATTTTATCTAATCAGGATGGCTCCCACTGCTTTTTATCAAATCTTCCTTCAAACCCTAAAAGGAAAGACTAGCCGGGATTAATTACACACTACAAGTTCGCCAATCTTTCAGCCAGGCCAGTGTCGGTACTTTGAGGGAGGTCCCCCGTGCTTTCGCACGAACCTAATTAATGTAAACCTCGTTTTCCCAGAGGCGTAACCCCGTTGACACATTTCTAGACACCTACTTGATCGGCTAATTGTAATGTGTAAAACTCTCCCAGGAGTAACTCTTACTCGCAGCGGGTATCGGGATCCAACTATCTCATAGAAGGTATGCAATCTCATTGCAAATTTCAACACTTGAAATTCCCGATAATATTTTACCCAGTGTCCTATGACCTTGACGAATGCCAAACAACCCATAGTCCACTAGTCAAGTTCAACCCGTACATTTCTTGATCGAATTAAACCCACCCGCACGACCCTTGACGAATGCCAAACAACGCCGTACGAATACCCTAATCCAATCTGCATCATATGCATAAGCAGATAAATACTAGTTAGCTACCGTACACTACGCCTTGACGAATGCCAAACTACCGTAGCACGAATACTAAATAGTACTTATCTGAAATGACGGAGGGCTACGACAGATTTTTCTGAAAACCTATTGCGTAATGAACTTGATATCGTTGTAGAATCAAATGATTTTAAAATGGAGTGCTTTTGAGGCTTTTCTAGTTTTGCTAAAGGAGTCACTCCCGGTGAAGGGATCGTCGGTCCTTTCCTCGTCGAATGAGGTGCGGGATATATCATATATATCACTATGCAAAGCAAAAACACTTAAAAGCAATCAAAAGACAAACCGAGTGTGTAGCATCTGCCAGTTATTGCTAAAGGAGTCACTTCCGGTGAAGGGATCTCGGTCCTTTCCTTATCGAATAAGGTGCAGGATATATCGTATATACCGCTGTGCAAAGCAAGAACTGTAGCTACCTGTTTTTGTTTTTGAAATTCGATTCTACAACATCTTTAGGTTTCTTTTATTTCATTAATCACATTAATGAAGTCCCATCATTTAAGTACCTAAACATGACAGATAAATACGACGTACACTTATGCCATCCGCATTCGCCTCGATGTCCCCTCGTGCACCGTTAGGTTAGGTAACTAACGACAGAGCGGGGCAGGGCTAGCGCGGGTGTAAAACATAAGTAACGTCTATATAATATATCATATATACTATATACTGTATCTATCACAGAACATCACATGATCACATCACAGATATCGCAGCAGAAGAATCATATGAAATATTGGATATACTAGGACGTCCGTGTTTTCAATACGAGCCAGTATAAAACACGGATTCCACGGTCGTGATGAATAGCCAAACCCACACCCCTAGACCCCTACGAGAGCGGCAAGTAACCCTACCAATTCTAGAGTTAGGAGACCCGGACTCGACTCCTCGAGTTGGTCTCCCACTGACTCCAGAACCCGGTTACTTGTGTCGTCCTTCTTGGGTCTATCCTAGTGCAGAAAAGTAAATAATATACAAAAGGTGACTACTTCCGCAACCTGGAAGTACCCCAATAAAAGAATATTACATACAAGTTTTTACATGAATGAAAATGAAAAACACTCATCTCACATAAAAACCCCCGGCTATTCAAACACGACGATCCAATATATCATATCCAGCAACACATAACATCACATGTCATCAACGTAAGTAAATATGCGCATCCCAATTGTCGTTGATATATAGCAACGAAACCGGCGATATCACATATTACACTTACGGTCACAGAAAAGAAAGTGTAAAACTACAACAGTTGGAATCCGCAACCACCTCAGACATCGCATGCCTGACCAAATGAATTACTTAGACATCGCATGCCTAACAATTATAAACCCCGCATTTCAGTCTCATTATCGAAAACACTTTTCAATATCAAGTCGGGGAATTCAACAAGATTCCCGACATTCTGATCGAATGCTCGTCGCAAACTTTAGTAGACGGCCGCACCCCCGATACCGTCGACGAAGTGCACCAAGGCGGAACACCGCTGCCGCGAGCACCCGGACGGATGCTTTCGGCGACGGGGTTCTCCTACAGTCACTTGGTCGGGGCTATGGAGTGAGGCTGTCTATTAAGTTTACCCGGCGAGTATCCGCGTACGCTACGTGATTGCGACGGACTTTTGATCACATCAAAATTCCGTGGCAACCGATCAAATGAGACTAAACTGCTAGATTTATAACATATATTCAGTTATCTCATAACTACTTGTGAATTCCAATTATTGTATCACATTCCGAATAAGATAGAAAATGTTAAACTTTCCGATCGAATAATCGAACACCCAAGTTTTCCCAAAACAGATCAACACATGAAATAGGTTCAAAGACATTCACTTCATGCCTCAGTACCAACGGTCCAGCCGTAGAAGGGTCAAGCCAACGCCTCACATGTGGCACGCCGTACTGCCCTAAACCCGAAGGTTCAAAGGGCAGTTCAAGACGGTCACATAATCGAGTTAAGGTTTGTTGTCTTCTAGAGGGTCCATCGCGTTACTTGCACTACTTAGAACGTCTTTAAACCACAGAAAAATCCAACACTTGGAAATTTCCCGACAGGGGAAAAAGTGGGTATTTATATCCGGTCGGACTTTTTAACATATTCAAAAATACCCGGAAAGCCAAATAGACAAAATTAGACAATCCGATCGAATCTTCGAATCCCCAAAACAACCCCAGAATACTCAACTCTTGAGTCAAATTAAAAATTCCCAGAAAACTCAGAATAATAAAATAGGAGTTACTGTGCAAACAGGGAAGGATGATGTCATCATACGGCCGCGGAACCGCCGCAGAAGCCAGGCTTCTGCCGCGGTTCCGCTGCACTTTGGAGGAATCATGGACACGTGTTGCACAGTAATTCTTAAGATTCTCTGCTGATTTTTCTGCATATTTTTAATTGACAAAAATCCACAAATTTGAAAAATGTCCAGAGAGCATTATCGGGTTAGGGTTTCGGGTTCGTTCGGGTTTCAAACTTCGTCTAGACTTCGCCTAAGGCTCTAGCTAGGCTCTGATACCACTGTAGGGTTCCTAGGCACTCACTAGAGGTCTCACAAGGCATCAACCATGCCAATTTCAAATTCTATATGTGCCGAGAAACCCTAACAAGATCGTTGGCTAGAATTTTAGGCGACAAATGAAACTAGTTAACATTTTAACTAAGTGAACGAACATACAACCTTTGTAGATCCGTTTCTCCACCTCCTAGCCTCCGTGATGAAGTCCTCTCCGCTGTCCAAATCGAACCATGACTCTAGCATCGGCTTCATCGGAGAAAAATCGGGCTAGGTCATCGACGACGATGCCGAAGATGATTTATGTCGAGGCATCACTAGATCAAGCTCCACCTTCACCAAGCCATGAAAACTTGTGAAGGAAACACCCTATACTACTTGGCAAGAGGTAGAGGATGAAGAAATAGGAAGTGGGTTCACTTTAGAATTGGATTTCTCACTCTTATTCATCAATCACCATTGATGGTCAAGCTTTTTCTTCTTGTGAAGAAGAAGAAGAAGATGAAAAGAATAATATGATAAGTTAAAAGAAAATAATACTTATCATATAATAAACCATGGTCAAGTGTAGAGAACTAACTAAGGTTATGTGAATGGTTAGGGTTAAAAGAACAAGACAAAATGGTCACTTGGTCAAAGCTTCATGAAGCTTCAATAAGCTTCATGAAAGAAAAGAAAGAAAGAAACCATTTTGCTTTTCTTTTTATGCTTTTATTAATATCCAAAATGAATAAACAAATAATTAAATGAAAAAGCAAAACCTTAATCATTAACTTAACTATGGTTTAATTCTATACACTTAACCAAAGAAGCATGTATCATCAAACATGATACAATCATTTGTACAATAAGTATATCACATATACAACTTGTACATCCAAGTGAGAAAATCAATTTAAAGTGAACCATTACTAGTTAATGCAAAGTAATATATCAAATATATAATTATGCATTAAATCATTAAATCAACACTTGATTTAATGATCCGGTCATATCGCATATAACCGACTAGTATCCTATGTATCGGCTTATCGAATCAATACTTGATTCGATAACTAGGTTATATCGCATACAACCAATCGATACATTCATCGCGAGAATAGAATACGGTATCACATACACGCATTATTCTCGGTCCCGCACATATCTCATATGCGCTCCTATTTCGTTTCGCTTGAGCCAGGAAACCTCTGTGTAGGACTCTAAAGACTCGTCAATACGCCGGCAGCAGGTGATGATCATATCAAACACCCACAAGCCGCAAGCGGTCTGCTAAACGTAACGGCCACCCGGGTATTGAGCGATCAGAAGATCGACGAGCAAGCCCGCTCACACTCCATTGAATCCAACCAGTAACACTTACCGTACAGTCCGGTATGATCGTCTGATATGTCGCATATCTCGCCTAGGGGTGGTAAACGTCAGACCCCAATAGCTCGATAAGTCGTGTCGATATGAGGTCTATAACAGTTCGAGAAACTACTGGTAACACTTACCAGTATATCTCAGCAACCCTGGCCAGGGATTTCCGGTTATAGCCAATCGAACACAGCGCAACATCAACTCCCTATACCGGGAGAGACGAATCCCCTCCTATCGCTCATCGCCTCCATGTGATTCGGGACTGTACCCAAAAACCACCGTTTTGCACGCCCTCTTGGACGTGGTAAGGTGGAAATCAAAGCACAGTGGGAACCACACAAGACTCTATGACGATCTCGGGTCAACAGACTACTCTGTACCAGTGTCACCTGAGAACTGCCATCTGACGTAAGGTATAATACCATCTGGGAGTTCTCGGCGAGTCCGTCCAGTGTACCCAGTCTCTACTGAGCACCCGTATATGATCTCTGATGTCAAACACCAATGGATATGGGATCATCCATCGCCCATCTGTATGGGTCGAGAAGGTATACGCTAGTCTACACTGGTATATCGATGCCCCGTCTCGATACACCTACGACTAGGGACCTTGAAGGATGTACTTATGGACTACCATGTCCCCACTAGTATGATCCGCATCACAGTCCAGGTAGTCAAGTACACATCCTAAGGGCTTTACCAACATGTAACAGAGAGACAATCAGTGTACACGTTAAGGTAAAGATCAACCAGATAGCATACTATCATGTCGAGCAAGAAAGTCCTCCCTATATATGTCCCAGCATCCACTACAATATACATCCAATGTACAGTAATGGCCTCTAGGGCATACATATAACTAACACATATCTCAATGCGTAAAATCCATATAAAACTGATATATGCAACATAAAACATCAATATGAGCATATAAAGGGAAAACCGCTCTTTAAATTGAATCTATTTTTAAAACATATCCCGCGGTTCCCAATTCCTTCGAAAATAAATGCAGTATCATATGAAGTGTACATGTAAGTGTAGGAAGGTTTAAATATCTACATGTAATCAAGTACGAGGGTGTACATGTCAATATGTATGCATGATGTATAAGTAATTATAGCAAGATATAAGTGAAGTGGAATAAGGTTCACTACCTTAACTATTCCTGCCCAATGCAATATCACGTATGTATGTGCCCACAGTATTTCATATGCACAATAGAATAAGACTTACTACTCCAATCATTCCTATCCACTATCATATCATATAGGTTGGTGTTTGTGCGTGTCATGGCAATTACAGACGGTGTGGGTGTAGCATACAATTTAGTGCTCGTGCAACATGAACCGTCAGTAATGTGTTATATCTAAAGGTACGAGTCAAGTACAACAGATAATGCTATGAAATGACATTCATATGAAAGTAACTAATATGCAAATACATTCAACTATCATATCATATTCGCCCCGACGCATAACGCCATACGGGCGATTTCCCCATAGATGTCAAATCTACTCACAGATAGTCTCGAGCTATGAAAATCCGACCACCTGCTTCCCATTGTCCGCAGCACCCGAAGTCCCTGCTTGCGAACCTAAAATTTCATAAATACAACACATAAGCTAAATATCCTATAATGACGAAAAGACAATGAAATACGACGAAAACGCTCGGAAAATTACATTGCGCGCTTAGCGCATCTATCGCGCACGATACCGGTCAAAACCCTAATTGGGGTCGCTAAACTACAAAACACCAAGTCTGGACCCCGATCGTCCCGATCGCGCAACACAACACAAAAATTACGAGGAATACACTGGATATAACCTCGCAACTACTAAACGAACCCTACGTCGGAAAACCCCCGAAATCTAGTAAGCAACCTATCGCAATATATCGCACTAGATTCAAGATAACACAAATCTAACAATTACAAATACCTTAAAATAGCTTAACTAAGCTATCTAAACCAATCCTATATTTTTAACACTCGCTAATTATGTTTTAGCAAAAATCTAGTAAGCAATTTTGCTTAATTAAACAAAATAATCATTAGCAAATTTTAACACTTTCTACTAGATTAATCTTTTCCAAAACACAATTTAACACTTGAATTAAACACTAATCACTTAATCAAAATTTAAGCCTAACATGAATTTCTTAAACCAAATATAATGAATTAATCATGAATTAAAAGCTAAACTAAGCACTTAAATGGTTAACTAAATTAGCTAGTTCAAGATTAAAGCAATTAATTATGGATTAAGGTAAGAAATTATACCTCCTCAAGAACACCAAAAAGAATTTAGATCCATCATATTAGCCTCCAAAAAAACAAGCTTTGATGAAGATCCATGAAGGATTAGTGAAGGAAAAATGGTTTAATATTTATATAGGAATTTTTGGATTTATTTTTGTATTTTTGAAAGAAAAAGAGTGAGAAATGAGCTTGGAATTTTTTTGGACAGAAATGGGGGGATGAGGGTCGGCCAAGGTGAGAGGGGGGGGGGGTTTGTGTAATATTTTGTGAAGAAAAAGCAAGGAAAAAGAGTAATAAATGCTAATTAATGCATTTTGCCACCATTACACCCTTTTCTTTTATTTTTAAAAAGAAACCATTAGTCACCAAAAAAAATCTAGATATTTAAAAAGAACCTTCTAAAATAATTCTAGTGACAAAATTAATTTATTCACAAAAGAAAAATTTTCCCGATTTACGTGCACAAAATACCGCTTAAAATAATATTTTATTCGGGAAAAAATCTATCTGAACTAAAACCTCCCAAATACTTCCAAAGTTCGCGCAAAAGCTTTATTTTGGCCAAATTAGGTGTCGGTAAGCTTATACGGTCGTTTGATCGAAATCGGGTTAAAACGGGAAAAACCGACAATTTTGCCCTAAAACGGGAAAATTCGCAAAACGATTTCTAAAACGTTACAATCTCCCCTCCTTATAGAAATTCGGTCCCCGAATTAAAATTTCATACTAAGCGTACCTTCAAAAAGATGAGGGAATCTCTTCCGCATCTCGCTCTCGGCCTCCCAAGTGATCTCCTCACTAGTCGGGCTACGCCAAAGAACCTTCACAGATGGCAAGACCTTTGACCGAAGTTTCTTCACCTGCCGATCCAAAATAACTACCGGCTTTTCGGTGAATGAAAGATCGCGCTCAATCTGAACGGTCTCGTGCTGAATCGTGTGAGAAGGATCATGAAGGTATCTACGAAGCATCAACACATGAAAAACAGGGTGAACATCCGGAAAACTGGGCGGGAGCGCCAAACGATACGCAACAGAACCCACTCGCTCAAGGATCTCGAAAGGACCTACAAATCTGGGACTGAGCTTCCCTCTCTTCCCAAATCGCATAACGCCCTTCATCGGAGAAATCCTCAGGAATACATGATCCCCCACTGCGACGACGACGGTCGGCATAAGACTTCTGCCTGCACTGGGCTGCTCTCATCCTATCCTGAATCAGCTGGATCTTCTCCGTGGTCTCCTGAACTAGCTGGGGTCCCAAAACCAAACTCTCACTAAGCTCGGTCCAACAGACTGGCGATAGACACTTCCTACCATATAAAGCCTCAAAAGGTGCCATCTGAATAGTCTCCTCAAAGCTGTTTTTGTAGGAGAACTCAATCAACGGCAAGTGACGATCCCAACTGCCACCAAAATCAAGAACGCATGCACGGAGCATATCCTCTAGAGTCTGTATAGTCCGCTCCGACTGGCCATCGGTCTATGGATGAAAAGCGGTACTGAAACTCAGCCGGGTACCCAAAGCTTCCTGAAGCTTCTGCCAAAGACGGCGAGTAAACTGGGTGCCTCTGTCGGACACTATGCATGTGGGAACACCGTGCAAACGCACAATCTCATCTATGTACAACTGAGCATACTGAGCATAACCGAAAGTGGTCTTCACTGGAAGAAAGTGAGCCGCTTTCGTCAACCGGTCTATAATAACCCAAATGGAGTCATACCCTCGACTGGTCCTGGGTAGACCCACAATGAAGTCCATGGAAATCTGCTCCCATTTCCACTCCGGAACGGGTAAAGGCTGCAACTCTCCAGCCGGTCTCTGATGCTCAACCTTGACTTGCTGACAAGTCAGGCACCTCGAAACGAAGTCCGATATATCACGCTTCATCCCTTCCCACCAGTAGAAGTCCCTCAAGTCACGGTACATCTTGGTGGAACCTGGATGAACGCTAAAGGCCGACTGATGTGCCTGCTCTAGGATCTCGCGTCTCAACCCATCAACATCTGGTACACACAAGCGAGTCCCGCATCGTAGCACACCCTGGTCATCAATCGTGAACTCCGAAACTCTTCCCTGCCGAACAAGCTCAAGAATCTCAATCAAACGGGCATCACTGGGCTGCGCCTCACGGATACGATCAAAAAGAAGTGGACGGGCGCGGACATGAGCAAGCTGTCCCCCAGCGGAAGTGAACTCGAACTGCACTCTACTATCACACAAGAGCTGCCAATCTACAGAAGACTGACACTGAACTGCGCTCAACTGGGACAAGCTACCCACGGGCCTACGACTCAAAGCATCTTCTACCACATTCGCCTTGCCCGGGTGATAAAGGATCTCACAATCGTAATCCTTCACTAGCTCCATCCATCGGCGCTGTCTCAGGTTCAGATCTCGCTGCTGGAAGATATACTTCAAACTCTTGTGATCCGTGAAGATCTGACACGACTCTCCGTACAAGTAGTGTCTCCAAATCTTCAACGCAAAGACTACCGCTGCCATCTCAAGATAGTGAGTGGGGTAATTCTGCTCGTGCTTCTTCAGCTGCCTAGTAGCATATGTAATCACCCTATCATACCGCATCAAAACACAGCCGAGCCCCACTCGAGAAGCATCACAATAAACAACATAGCCGCCCGATCCAGAAGGTAAAGAAAGAACTGGTGCTGTCGTCAACCGAGTCTTCAACTGCTGAAAACTCTGCTCGCACGCATCAGTCCAGAGAAAAGGAATCCCCTTCCGGGTCAGTCCAGTCAGCGGTGCAGCGATACTCGAGAAATCCTGCACAAAACGGCGATAATAACCAGCTAAGCCCAAAAAGCTGCGGACCTCCGTCACCGATACAGGTCTGGGCCAAAGCTGTACAGCCTCGATCTTCCTCGGGTCTACAAGAATACCATCATCAGTCACCACATGACCCAGGAAGTCAACTCTATCAAGCCAAAATGCGCACTTTAAGAATTTAGCATACAGCCGGTGCTATCTCAATATCTGCAAAGTAATCCTCAAGTGTTGCTCATGCTCCTCATGACTCCTAAAGTAGACCAGTATGTCATCAATAAACACTATAATGAACTGGTCGAGGAACTGCCTGAAAATCCGGTTCATCAGATCCATGAACGCTGCTGGCGCATTGGTGAGTCCGAACGACATCACCAAAAACTCATAATGCCCATAGCGCGTACGAAAAGCAGTCTTCGGAATGTCATCATTCCGAACCCGCAACTGATGATAACCCGAACACAAATCAATCTTCGAAAATGTTTCGCACCCTGGAGCCGACCAAATAAATCGTCAATGCGGGGTAAAGGATACCTGTTCCGCACCGTAACTCGGTTCAACTGACGATAATCCACACATAACCTCAAACTGCCGTCCTTCTTCTTGACGAACAGAACAGGAGCTCCCCACGGCGAAACACTCGGACGCACAAGTCCCAAAACAAGCAACTCTTGCAATTGATCTTTAAGCTCTGCCGGAGCCATCCGATAAGGCGGTATTGAAATAGGCTCCGTGCCAGGAATCAGATCAATGCAAAACTCAATATCGCGCTCTGGCGGCAACCCAGGTAACTCATCGGGAAAGACATCGGGAAACTCTCGCACGGTAGTAACCTGGTCCAACGACTCCACCGTACCTCCAGTATCATGAATGAAAGCCAAGAATCCCCGACATCCCCTCTTCAAAAGCCGACTAGCGCACAAAACAGAAACCAAACTGTGAGGGGCGGCACCACGGTCCCCCTGCACAACAAACACTGACTCGCCGGGAAAACAAAATCTAACTGTCTTCTCGCGGCAGTCCACGGACGCATAGCAAGTCGCTAGCCAGTCCATGCCCAACAGAACGTCGAAGTCCAACATCTCAAGAAGGATCAAGTCGACGGACAGATCTCTGTCTCCTAAACGGACAGCACATGATCAGAACACGTGCCGCGCAACAAACGACTCTCCCATAGGAGTAGTCACTACTAGCGGCTGATCCAGCAAACACGACTCTCGGCCTAACCTCGGCGCGAAGTGCGTAGAAACATACGAATGCGTAGATCCCGGATCGAAAAGAACATGTGCATCAAAAGAACATAAGGAAAGGGTACCTGAAACCACAGCATTGGACGCCTGAGCGTCCTGGTGAGTCAAGGCAAAAACCCGTGCCTGCCCTCTACCGGCTACTGGCTGTCCTCTGCCTCTGCCACCTCGTCCTCTCGGCACAAAACCACCGCGACCACGACCTCTCTGAGTAGGAGTCTGACGCGGCGCAACAACAGGAATAAGAGGCAACGCCCTCTGAGGCGGAGAAGGTGGTAAGGTAACCTGCGGTACTGCTGGCCCTCTCTGACGCACCACAGTACAATTCCGAACAAGATGATGCAAACTGCCACAACCGAAGCATCCAAAAGACGGTCGCTGGCCCTCCTGGGAATAAGAACTGAATAACTGGCTACGTCCCACATCTCTGCTACTCCCCGAGTCTGAAGGAACTCTGCCTCTGCGGACAAACCTCGGTCCCCGTGCTGGTTCATCCGTATGAGTCCTCTTCGGTTCTGGAACAACCGATGACTCAGCTAGACGCTCCTCCACCAATAGGGCTGCATCGACAGCTGCCGCATACGTGTTGCAATGCTGAATGCTGATGGCTAGGAACAACTGGGTAAGCAGGCCTCGAACAAACCTCTTCACCCTCATCTCCTCAGTGGCCACCAGGTACGGAGCATACACCGACAGCTCAGTAAACAAAACATCATACTCCGACACCGTCATCCCCGGCGTCTGACGTAACGACTCAAATCTGCGTGCTCGCGCATCCCTGACGCTCGGTGGAAGAAAACGGGCAAGAAACGACGTCACAAACTCAGCCCAGGTTATAGGAGCAAGACCAGCGGCTCTGCCCCTCTCCAACGACTCACACCACTTCTGGGCCATACCCTCCAGCCGGAAACTCGCAAACTCTACCCATCTCACGTCGGAGCATCGGAGTGAGCGACAAATCCTGGCCATCCGGTCTATGAACGACTGCGGATCCTCAGTAACATCTGTTCCAGTAAACACCGGAGGCCTCAGCCTCATGAACTCCGTCAGTGACACGGTAATAACCTCTGGAGCTGCAACTACGACTGCCGGATCAGTAGGTACCATCGTGGTCCCTGCAACGGGTGGAACAACAGCCTTCCCCTGCGCTCGAATGGCCTCTACTAAAGTCCCCACAATCTGGCGCAGATCCTGCATACCAGCCCCAATCATAGCAATGTGCTCCGGTACCACAGGTGTATCGCCCTGGTCAACCTTCGCCTCAGACGAGTCGACTCTGGCCTCGGCCCTCGCGGCCGCTCTCTGTACCCTCGTAGTGTTCGGCGGCATATAGGCTGGAAATTGAAACAAGATTCGATAAGGAAATGGAAATCGAATCACAAAGATGTATATCAATCACGGAAGGAATTTCAATCAATAAGTCCTAAGGTCACTTAGGCGGAGTACCGTGTCGTAAGTATGCCGCGGAACATACACACGCTACGCCACTCTGCTTAAGCTACCTACTCCATCATACCAAGGTCATCCTACACTCCGAAAGGTAAAAACCTAGCGCTCTGATACCAACTTTGTCACGACCCAAATTTGGCCCGTAACCGGCACTTAAACTACGTAACGTCTAAAGGCGTACGCAACTTAAGTAAGCCGAAACCCAGAAATCTAAACCACCCAAAACTGGATCAACGGAGAAAACATTGTTTTAAACATTCAGAATTTTTCAAGTAAAAATCTTTAAGTTTAGTTTTCGTTCTTAAAAATTTCGGCAGCACCTCTTTTGTAAAAACTAACCCCGAAAACGGGTACAACATAGATAATAATAAAAGCATCCCAAACGGGAGCAAATCACGCCGAACGGCGGAGACAACCACCACAACATATATACGACGCCGAAGCGAAGAAATATAAAAGGAAACTACATAAAGAAGTAAAACTTTTCAACAAAACCGGCTCCCACGAGCACGGCACCCAAAGTCACCACAAAATATAACACTGAATCCTCACAAGTCGTCTCTAAGTCATATACAACATAGTGGTAGATGGAGAATACCGTAGCGGAATCCAAAGTACAAACAAATAACCGCAACCCACCTAAAAGCAAGGCTTCACAGCCAACCGTAGCGGTATCCGCAAAAGTAGAGATGATAAGATACCATGCCGCGACTACTCAGAGGGTAAGTCCTGCACAACACTGTGGCACAACGGGGGTGAGTTGCCAACTCGTGAATAGTAAATAACATCATACAGTAATCGCAAGTATGCACGAACAGCGATCTATCTATCACAAGTAATCCGATAGCATAAGTATGATAAGTGAATATGCAACAATCATGTAAAGGTACATCATCAGGGTACTACAACTACATGAAACGATGCATATCAACATAATCCTGAGTGTGGGATGATATAATATAGAATCTCATGCAAAAATCATTAGCATGGAAAAACACCAATGTCCCTCACTGACATATCAAATCCCAAATCCTCAGGCACCGCATCCTCAGATCGGCCCTCACATCCTGTATGTCTCACGAAAACCTGAGTGTCAAACACCGACACTCGAAACATCATGAAACCCGTGTCTAGCATCGACACGTAAATCCTCATAACTCAGGCGCTGTCACCATGACTAGCCCTGACGATATGTCATACCTCACTCCGGTCGGTATCTCCATGATAACCGCCGAGTCCAAATACAATCACCGGTAGGTAGTGGTCCCACCGTCAGGCTTATCGTCTACACCATGAAATCACCACTCACCCCGGGGTACCATACCGGGTCCACCATGTACCCGCAGACGGTGCGTTCCGCTCCTCAAATCGGGTATCACAAGCCAAATCTCAGAACCGAGAAATCACATGGTGGACGCATCAAATATCATATCAAGAGAAACCGGGTTTTCAAACAATACATAGTTTTCTTGAAAATATCCCCCACGGTTCTCAAATCCATAAATCATATGAAATCCATATCTCAATGCGTAAAATCCATATAAAACTGATATATGCAACATAAAACATCAATATGAGCATATAAAGGGAAAACCGCTCTTTAAATTGAATCTAGCTTTAAAACATATCCTGCGGTTCCCAATTCCTTCGAAAATAAATGCAGTATCATATGAAGTGTACATGTAAGTGTAGCAAGGTTTAAGTATCTACATGTAATCAAGTACGAGGGTGTACATGTCAATATGTATGCATGATGTATAAGTAATTATAGCAAGATATAAGTGAAGTGGAATAAGGTTCACTACCTTAACTATTCCTGCCCAATGCAATATCACGTATGTATGTGCCCACAGTATTTCATATGCACAATAGAATAAGAGTTACTACTCCAATCATTCCTATCCACTATCATATCATATAGGCAGGTGTTTGTGCGTGTCATGGCAATTACAGACGGTGTGGGTGTAGCATACAATTTAGTGCTCGTGCAACATGAACCGTCAGTAATGTGTTATATCTAAAGGTACGAGTCAAGTACAACAGATAATGCTATGCAATGACATTCATATGAAAGTAACTAATATGCAAATACATGCAGCTATCATATCATATTCGCCCCGACGCATAACGCCATACGGGCGATTTCCCCGTAGATTTTAAATCTACTCACAGATAGTCTCGAGCTATGAAAATCCGACCACCTGCTTCCCCTCGTCAACAGCACCCGAAGTCCCGCTTGCGAACCTAAAATTTCATAAATACAACACATAAGCTAAATATCCTATAATGACGAAAAGACAACGAAACGCGACGAAAACGCCCGGAAAATTACACTGCGCGCTTAGCGCATCTATCGTGCACGATACCGGCCAAAACCCTAATTGGGGTCGCTAAACTACAAAACACCAAGTCTGGACCCCGATCGTCCCGATCGCGCAACACAACACAAAAATTACGAGAAATACACTGGATATAACCTCGCAACTACCAAACGAACCCTACGTCGGAAAAACCCCGAAATCTAGTTAGCAACCTATCGCAATATATCGCACTAGATTCAAGATAACACAAATCTAACAATTACAAATACCTTAAAATAGCTTAACTAAACTATTTAAACCAATCCTATATTTTTAACACTCACTAATTATGTTTTAGCAAAAATCTAGTAAGCAATTTTGCTTAATTAAACAAAAATAATCATTAGCAAATTTTAACACTTTCTACTAGATTAATCTTTTCCAAAACACAATTTAACACTTGAATTAAACACTAATCACTTAATCAAAATTTAACCCTAACATGAATTTCTTAAACCAAATATAATGAATTAATCATGAATTAAAAGCTAAACTAAGCACTTAAATAGTTAACTAAATTAGCTAGTTCAAGATTAAAGCAATTAATTATGGATTAAGGTAAGAAATTATACCTCCTCAAGAACACCAAAAAGAATTTAGATCCATCATATTAGCCTCCAAAAAAACAAGCTTTGATGAAGATCCATGAAGGATTAGTGAAGGAAAAATGGTTTAATATTTATATAGGAATTTTTTGATTTATTTTTGGATTTCTTTTTGTGTTTTTGAAAGAAAAAGAGTGAGAAATGAGCTTGGAATTTTTTTGGACAGAAATGGGGGGATGAGGGTCGGCCAAGGTGAGAGGAGGGGGGGGGGGTTTGTTTAATATTTTGTGAAGAAAAAGCAAGGAAAAAGAGTAATAAATGCTAATTAATGCATTTTGCCACCATTACACCCTTTTCTTTTATTTTTAAAAAGAAACCATTAGTCACCAAAAAAAATCTAGATATTTAAAAAGAACCTTCTAAAATAATTCTAGTGACAAAATTAATTTATTCACAAAAGAAAAATTTTCCCGATTTACGTGCACAAAATACCGCTTAAAATAATATTTTATTCGGGAAAAAATCTATCTGAACCAAAACCTCCCAAATACTCCCAAAGTTCATGCAAAAGCTTTATTTTGGCCAAATTAGGTGTCGGTAAGCTTATACGGTCGTTTGATCGAAATCGGGTTAAAACGGGAAAAACCGACAATTTTGCCCTAAAACGGGAAAATTCGCAAAACGTTTCTAAAACGTTACATATAGCCTATACAATTTAAGTTATAATAAGTTCCCACAATTTACAAAAATACCACCAGATATCTAATTTTCGAGATAAATCTTGAACTCAAAATTCTGAACTTATCTCTAAGGCAGATGTCTGAACCATTGATGGGAAGACGTCTTCCTTTGCACTGCAAAAGTCAGAACGCTTGATAGACGTTTGAACTTATGAGGTTCAGAAGTCTGTGCCTATGGGAGACGTCTGAGTCTTTTAGGTTCAGACGTCTATGCCAAAATCTCGAGTTGAGATGACTTTAATGCCAGACATCTGAAGCTCATTGCTACATACGCCTGACCCTTCTCTGGAACTGCATTCTTGAATATATACGAGACACCCTTTACAACAATCTCCATCTTGGCTCGTATATCCTTATAGCCATCTGAAAGTTCCTACTGCTCTCGCCGGTAACCCGCGGCCAATGCGGAATACGAAAACGAAAATTTTGATGGCACTAGAAACTTATACCCAAGAATCTAAACCAAACACCTAAACTAGCAAGCACAAAAAGATAGAAATCACAACCTTTGTAGTGTCTTCATTTGCACCAATTAGGTTGGACTTTAGCATACTCTCAAGTGTTCTGGATCGCGCTTGCAAGCCAGTCTTCTTTCGCCGAAGATGATCCACCCGAGGGAACTGAAAGTGTACGCTTGCACCGCGATGGGGTTTAAACGGGCATCATACATGCAATTTTAAAAATTTCGGATGCTAACGAACACTAACCAAGATCTTAACTAGAATATTAGGGTTTTACAATGTGATGATATGAAAACTAAGAGAAGGGAAGGAGGCTACAATCTTTGTAGACCGTGTCCTTCTCTTTAAATGCTCCGGGTAGCAGTCCCCGTGACTCCACCAGGCTCCACTTTGAAGAATGAACAAGGTTCCTCCGATGATCTTCGTGCCGAAGATGATCAACCCGAAGTCCGCCAATCCAAATTACCTCTTCACTAAACTCTTTAGTGAAGGAAACACACTTCACTAGAGTGCTAATGAAGTGTAGGATGGTGAAGTAGGGGTTTTATATGCTTACTAGGGTTTCAATCTCTATGGTTCATATCACATGTGAGGGTTTAGAGCTTGAAGTATGAAGTGAAGAAAATGGAGAATGCTAGAACTCATCTCATGAGATCAAGAAGGAGCTAAAGAAAAATAACTCAAGTCAAGAATGAATTGTGAGAGTGAAGTGAAGAATGGCTCTCTCTTTCCTCACTTATTCAAGCATGGCATAAAATGCAATAAGAAATTACAACCATGCTTGAATAGTGAGTCAAGAGTAATAAGCAAACAATAAAGCCCATGCTTCACACCATGCTCAAAATATCTCCCCATTTACACCTCATTTTCTATTTTCCAAAAATAGAAAATTCATGCCATGCTTCATATAATATATATATTATGAAGAATAATTAGTGAGCTAATAATATTAGTTAATATATAATTATATCAAATATAATATATATCAAATTATTAAATCAACAATTGATTTAATAATCCGGTTATATCACATATAACCGACTAATATCATTTATTTGTATATCACATTATCTAATTAACACTTGTTTCAATAATCTGGTTATATCACATATAACCTAATCGATAACAAATAACTGCCAGATTAGAATACGGTATCACATACTCGTATTTAGTCTGGCCCCCGAACATATCAGCATATGTGCCCTACTTCATTTCGCTTGAACTAGAAAACTTCTGTATGGGACTCTAAAAACTCGTAAATACGTCAGCAGTAGGTGATTATCATATCAGTTACCCACAAGCCGTCAGCGGTACTAGCTGAACGTAACGGCTACCCAGGTATTGAACGATTAGAAGATCAACAAGCAAGCTTGTCCAAACTCCCATGAAGCCTATAGGTAACACTTACCGTACAGTCCGGTCTCTTCGTCTGATATGTCGCATATCGAGTCTAGGGGTGGTATCGTCATACCCCAATAACTTGATAAGTCATGCCAATGTATGGCTCATAACAGTATGAGAAACTAACGATAACACTTACCAGTAAATCTCATCAACCCTGGCCAGAGACTTACTGTTATAGCCAATCGAGCATAGCGCAACATCAACTCTCAATACCGGGAGAGACGAAACCCCTCCTATCACTCATTGCCTCCATGTGACTCGGAACTGTACCTAAAATCCACCTGTTTGCACGACTCCTTTGAGCCGTGGTAGGGAGGAAATCAAAGCATAGTGGGAGCCACACAAGACTCTATGACGATCTCGGGTCTACAGACTAACATGTACCAGTGTCACCAGAGAACTGCTATCTGAAGATAGGTATAATACCAACTAGTAGTTCTCGGCGAGTCCTGTTCGGTGTACCCATTCTCTAATGAGCACCTGTGTACAATCTTTGATGTCAAACACCAATGGATATGGGATCAACCATTGCCCCCATACAGGGTTAAGAAATGTACACACTAGTCTACTCTGGTGTATCGATGCCCTGTCTCGATATACCCTCGACTAGGAACAATTGAAGGATGTGCTTGTGGACTACCCAGGTCCCAGTAGTATGATCCGCATCATAGTCTAGTAGTCAAGCCAACATCCTAAGGGCTTTATCAACATGTATATGAGAGACAGTATAATAATACCAGTGAACATGTTAAGATAAAGGAAACCAGATAGCATAATATCATGTCGAGCAAGAAAGTCCTCCATATATATGTCCAAGCATCCACTATATCATACAATAATGGCCTCTAGGGCATACATATCACTAACAGGAACCAAGTTCAAGTTTGAACTTCATCAATGAAGTAACTAAAGATCTTAGGTTGCTAATCTAGGATGCTTAGTGATGTGTGTGAGTGTTTTAGTATTTTTCTTTCTCTTTATGTTTATGATTCTCAACTCATGAGAGGGTTAAAGATGAATAAGAAGAAGAAGCAATGGAAGAAAGATAAGCTAGAATGGTGGAATGAAAACTCATGTACCAATTCAAGCATGCTTGATTTCTTTTGTTAAAAGAATTTCCTCCATTTAAAATTACAACCATGCTTGAATAGTGTGTGCAAATGAATATATAATTCATTTTCCCATACTCTCCACCATTTCTTTTTTCCACCTCATTTCTTAATTTCTTTAAAAAGAAATAAAAACCTAGGAAAGAGGTGTCCTCATTCTATAAGTATTCTTGTATAAATACAAGAATACGTCTCCGCAAATACATGCTCGTATTCGTATCAAAATACGAATACCCAAGAGATAGAAAAACACAATGAACATAATATTAGAATATACAAATCGAAATATATATATATGTAAATTATTAAATCAAAACTTGATTTTGTAAGTCTATATTGCACACTCTACGGTGTTTGTAGAGAGGCGGAATTTTCAAAAAATAATTTTTGAAGCATGAAACAAAGACTGTAACCCAAGATCTACCATAAGCCCTAATAGCAAAAACTTCATAGGTGTTTATTATAGGGTTCCCTAGTGCCTGCGGCACAGCGGAGGCGTAGATTGCGAACAAAAAATTCAAGCAAACACAAAGGAACCCCGAACCTAGAATCGATCCAAACTCCTAAACTAGCAAACCAAGCATGCTAACATACGGAATACTACCTTCGACACGTGTCCACCCAATCGTGGAAGACCCCTTCAAGCTCTGTGTATACTGTCCGGATCGAGCTTGAGTGGCGACCGCCCTTATCGAAGAAGATCCATCTGAGGGAAACCGATCCAAGCTCCGGCTTCACCTAGTGAAGCGACCGACGCTCCAAGCTCGCTACGAATCGAGAGTGGGGATGTAGGTATATTTTCACTATCTTTTTCTCTCATTTATAAGCTTAAGAGAGCTACCTAGAAGAAAGAGGATGAGGTGAAGAAGAAGAAGCCATGGAAAAATGGCTAAGTCTTTTTTTGTGTGAAGAACAAACTAGCAAGCATACAAAAGAGAATGGCTTGATTATTTAGCAACTATCCAAGAATAGTATTCACAAATGAAAATACTATATAATAATCAACCCATACCTCTCTACCATCCTACAAAAACACCTCATCCTCCATCTCATTTTTGATTTTCTATAAAAAAAAATCAAGAAATGAAGTGTCCATCTTCTAGAACAAATTCCGTATAAATACGGAATACAACCCGGTATACGTATCGAAATATATATACGCGTATTCATACAAAAAATATGAATAGCCAAGAGAGAGAAAATGAATAGTGAATAATAATACTAGAATATACATATTATATATATATAAATTATTAAATCAAAACCTGATTTAATAATCCGGCTTAATCCTAAGCCGCTAGTATTATCAACCGTCCGATTAAAGTCTCTGTAGCATGTATACGTATTTAATCGGACACCCTGTATGCACCAACATACGCCATCTATATCATATCGCCTGAACCGGGAAAACCCTTTGTGTGGGACTCTAAAGACTCGACAATACGATGGCAGTGATTTACTGGATAAATCCAAAAACCATAAGTATGTCAGCGGCACTAGCTGTACGTAACGACTACCCAGGTATCTGTCGAAAGGGAGATCGACAATCAAGTCCGTCCATACCCTGCTGAGCCTGAATGCGACAATCTTCGTACAGTCCGGTCTTTTTGTTTGAGAGTATCGCATGCCGGGTCAATGGGGTGGAAACATCAGACCCCTAATAACCCGATAAGTCGTGTCGGAGTCAAGCTCATCACCAACGGTGAAACTACTAACTCGTATCAGTAAATCTCATCCACCGTGGCCATGAATTTAAGGTTATAGCCAACCAAACACAGCGCGACATTGACTCCTAATATCAGGAGAGACGAATCCCCGACAATCGCTCACTGCCTCCATGTGGCTTGAGACTGTACCCAACTAAAACCTGTTTGCACGACTCCTTTGAGCCGTGGTAGGGTAGTAATCAAAGTGCATTAGGAACTCACACGAGACAAAAGACGATCTCATGTCAAAAGACTAACCTGTACTAATGCCACTCGAGAACTTCCATCTGACGATAGATATAATGCCATCTAGAAGTTCTCGGCGAGTCCGTCAAGTGTACTCACCTCCCGTGAACACCTATATACTATCTTAGGTGACATAACACTAATGGCTTATGAGACCGGCCACCACCCCTCGTCAGGGTCTAGAAACATATACACTAGTCTACTCCGGAATATCGATACCTAGTCTCGATACTCCCACGACTAAGGACATTTAAAGACGTGCTTATAGACTACCTAGCTCTCACGTATATGATCGCCATCATAATACTGGTAGTCAAGAAAGAATCCTACGGGCTTGATCATTATTTATTAGCGACACGTAATAACAAGTAAAATGTGTGCACATCAATGATAAAGACAAACCAGAAAGCATACTATCATTTCGAGTAAGATTGTTCTACCTGTATAGGTCCTCCCTCAATTATCATAATCGCGTGCCTACAATTACAATAATTGCTTTGAGGGCACTATATCCAACAATCTCCCACTTTCACTTAAGGCTAATTATTGCTGTCACGACCCAAATTTTGGCACGTGACCGACACTTAAACCACATAACGTCTACAGGCGTAACGCAATTTAAGTAAGCCGAAAACCTAGAAATCTAAACCATCAAAAGTAGTAAGTGATAAAACATTTGGAAATCTCAAGTAAAAATCTTTAAAGTTTAAATTTATTTTCTTAAAAATTTCGGCAGCACCTCCTTTGTAAAAACTAGTCCCGAAACGGGTACAAACATAAGATGTAAGTAAAACAACATATGATATAAATAAAGCATTCCTAAACGGGAGCAATCACGCCCAACGGCGGAAACAACCACCACAAGTATAATATACGACGCCGTAGCGAAGTAATGGACAATATAAGTGAAAAACAGCATAAAAGATAAAACTGCATAATAAAAGTCGGCTCACATGAGCACGACACCCAAAGTCACCAAATATACAATAATCGTACTCACAACTTGTCTCTAAGTCAATACATGAAATGATAGATGGAGAGTACTAGATACAATAAGATGTATAATGAAATATAAAATCGGATAACCGCAACCCACCTACAGCAAAATGGCTCACAGCCAATCGTAGCGGTATCCGCAAAATAGAGATAATGAGAAGCCTGCCGTGACTACTCTGAGGGTCAACATGCAAAACACTGTGGCACAACGGGGGTGAGTTGCCAACTCGTGAATAGTAAGTAATATCATACAGGTAATCGCAGGTATGCACAACTGCGATACCCTATCACATGCAATCTAATAGTATCAATATACTAATATGGATATGCAACAATCATGAAAGGTACTATATCAGGTACTACAAATACATGAAGCAATGCATATCAATCAATGCTGAGTATGGGATAAAACATATCATCATCATGAATCATCATCGTGGAAAACCAGGTGTCCATCAAATACACCCCAAATCCCAATACCTCAGGCGTCGTCACTCTGATCGGCCCTCATATCCTATAAATCTCATGGAACCTGAGTGCCCAACATCGGCACTCGAAAACATCATGAAATACTCGTGTCCAGTATCGACACGTAAATCCACATATATCGGGCTCCGTCTGTCCGGATCGGCCCTCGGGCTCCGGCAGTACGGATCGACCCATATCCATCTCTCGACTCCGGTCGGTATCCTCCAGATAACCGCTATGTCCAACCAATCACCGGTAGGTAGTAGTCCCTCTCTGCCAGGCTCATTTTCTACACCAAAAAAACTATTCTTTCCCCGGGGTACCATACCGGGTCCATCATGAACCCGCAAACGGATCATCCACCTCCTCGAATCGAGTTTCTATCACACGTCTCAGAACCGAGAAAACGCATGGTGGATGCACTGAAATATCAGATCAAGAGAACCGGGTTTTCAAAACAATGCATACTTTCCTGAAATAAGACCACGGTTCTCAAATCCATAAATCACATGAAATCCGTATCTCAATGCGTAAATCCATGCAATATGATATATGTAACATAAAACCGAAATATGAGCATATCAAGGGAAAACCGCTCTTTTAAATGAATCCAGTTTTTAAATGTATCATGCGGTTCCCAATTTCTCCAAAATTCAATGCAACATCACATATGGGCATATATGTAGCTATAGCAAGGTATGTATGTACGCAAGTATGTATGTACGCATGTATGTACGTACTCAAGTATATATGTACGCAAGTATGTATGTACGCATAATGAAATTCATATGCGCAATAGAACAAGAATCATATCAAATGATAAGGTAAGCTTAGCAATGTATTATCCATGGCAATTCTATAGTGTGAGTGGCATGACAATTACTAACGGTCTGTGTGTAGCATACAATTTAGTGCTCGTGCAAACATGAACCGTTAGTAACAGTGCTGTGTCTCATTAATACTACGTCCATATGCAACAGGAAATGGGGTATGCAACAACGGTACACATGCACAATCAATGTATGTATGTATATATATATATATATATATATATATATATATATATATATATATATATATATATAAACATGCGGCTATAATATCCTAGCAAGCCCTGACGCATAACGCCATACGGGCGATTTTCCCGTAGATGTTAAATCTACTCACCGTGATCTCGAGCTAGGTATATCCAACCACCTGCTTCCCTTTCTTCGCAGCGTTCGAAGTCCCAGCCTGCGATCCTATTAACACAAAACATAGCAAGTGCCACTCAGAAGTCGATCAATAATACATACAATTACGTTTAAATCGACGCACCGTCTCCAACACCCTCTAAAGTGTTCGCTTAGCGGCTAACGTGTGTGGTGACACTACTAAAACAAACCCACGTGCAGAAATCACGCGAAGCACAGAAACTGAGCCGGACACCGTATCGCGCGTCGTCGAAACACTAAAAACTAGCTAATCGATCCCAGATTTTACCCACTATCAAAGCATCAAAATCTAGCAGTACCAAACACCCTAGAACGACAGCAGACAGCTACCCTAAAATTTACAACATCCCAGTCCATTCCTCGGCCGAGCTCGCCGGAAAAAGACCTCATCTCGCAGGCCAAAACCGCTCAGGTTGGGCTCGTGTTACTGGTGTACACTCAGGGAAACTAGTACAACACTTCTACACTGCTAGTTTTCACAGTAAAGACTCGTAGACACAACAGGTTACAGACATCAAAAAAGACACTAAAGACACGATATTACACCAAAACCTTATCTTTAGGGTTCTAAACAACATCTACTAAGCAACACAACATAATTAACACCTACTTAACAGTTTAGAGTCATTACCTATCCAAACTTGCTTCAAAACCCTAGCTTTCCATGCTCCAAGTGATTCTAGTGGCTTGATCTTGGCTTGTGAAGGGTTTTGATGGAGTTTAGTGGAGATTTTTTGTGGGTTTGTGAGGGTTCGGTTAGGGTTTCAGTTGAGGGATATGAGGGTGTGCAATGAGGTGAAGAAAATAATGAGAAGGAAATGATAAGTGAATAAGAGTGAGGAGTGTATGAGTGAGGGTGATGGAAAAATGAGGGTATGAGTTTAGCCTAAGCCATGCCTCCCTCTTCTCTCTCCTCATTTAATGCATGGCATGCTTGCCATGCCTCATGATGCCCTCTCTCTCTCCTCTATCAAGTCAACATATTTTCAAAACCCTTTATTTTAGTTTGAAAACTAATTAATTAACTGATTACATAATACATAATGAAATGAGGTTAAGGTGCCATGGCTACTTAAGCATGGTTTAACACCTAAATTAACCCTAGGTTAACATGCACATGTGTGTGCAAGCCAAAAATAAATTATAATAAAATATTACTTAATTTTGATAAAATATTTAAAAACTATTTTGGTAAACTTTTTACTAAAAATCCGCATTATCGCTTAATTAACACTAATCACGTTCTAAGGTGTTACAATTGCGGTATCGCATACCCACATCCCGTGTGCTATCGAATACCTAATTTCTCTACTAATCAGTTTCTCAAATCTCGTTTGAGGAACATCCGTGTTCGAGAAATAGCCTCAGTGAGTGGATACGCTATAATATTTCAACTTCCTTTCTCTATATCTCAACTTCGCGGAGATGAACAATCTCCCGAACTGAGCGATACCCCGCCTCAAGAATTTTGTCTGGATACAAGATGGGACCAAGTTCATAAATGAACAACCTTATCCTACAAACTTCTTGGGCTGTATCCTCTGTTGAGTCATAACCAACATCATGAACCATTCTTACCTCAGTATCCCTATTAGAGCACTATCCAATATACCGATCTTAAGAATAGGCAAAACTAAAAACACTGACAGCATCTCTGTCATCCAGGTCACCTTGGAAGCCCAAACCGATAACCGCTTCCTGGAGGAGGCAGACGTTATCATATACCAAGAACATCCTCTAATGTTCATAACTGCTTCCCTTTGTTTCTCCAGGTTTAGATTAATATCTGCTTACTATAATAAGTGTATAAGCAATATCTGGTTTTGTATTAAACATTGAATGATTGACTCATTTGCCTAAGCAAATGATATATCATTCATACCAGTCCCTCTCCTCATCGGTCTGAAAGATATCTCTTTAGAGAGGGTGACTCCATCACCTGCGGGTACACTACCATGCCAGGATTCGTCCATTCTAAAATACTTTTAGAATGCAGTCTAAGTACCCGGATTAGGACACTTCCTATATCTAGATCTAAAACCATAGATTCAGTCACCAGAATCCCTGATATTGTATCCATATCCAACATGGAGAAAATACTATGTGACAACCAAAGTTTGACCGATTGTAGTATAAGAATATCACTTCCTATCTGGTGTATGTCATCCAAATCTCAGGACAGTACTCCCTACACCCTTCTTACTAGGTTCATCTATTGTTTTGATGAAGTCAATCACCTTGACCGTCACATCAAAAACAGATGATTCGTCTCCGCTATACATGCTTAAGTCTACGAATAGACATATGCAACTTGCACACCTTCCGCTGCTCCCACTGACTACGATAATCTTCTGGTAGAGTCATATACACGTGCACTTCCAAATTCCTATTTGGAAAGACGTTATAGTTATCCTCTTGCCAGATATCATAGTCTAGAGCAGCAGCATGGCCAAGTCATATTCGTATGGACTTTAGCATAGACACTGAAGTAAAAGTCTCATCACAATCCACAATGGGTATTTGATGAGAATAATTACAACAAGTCTAGCCTTATTAGGTTAATACCTTTCCACTTGCACAAATCTGGAAAGATCCACTTTCTTCTAATGGGTTTTACCCCTTTAGGAGCACCCAACAAAGTCCAAAATCCAATATTTGCCAAAGTGCGTGGAGTCCAACTTGGATATGAAGCATCTGGTCACCTGGAAGTTACCACTTCCTATGACCTACAGATAACTAGTAGGGCCATCATAACCATGATGCCGACCTCCCTGTCACCGTCTCCAAGAAAGCCGAAGTATCTCTCGAGTGGCTGAGATCACCTACTAAAATCTGTGGAGTGGTTAATGGATTATCAAGCCCAATTGAATCCTTAGGTTCTACTAAATTTTCGTTAACCGTTTGTGGTTCTGGAATCACTTCCAGTTCTACTATACTCCCACTAGTTTCTTTTGCAAAAAGATTCCTTTTATAAAAAGGCGGTAAGTCAAGAACAATGTAACTATTGATCTTGAAAATGGTAGAAAAAAACCCTAGCGAATGCTTGGGATAATCCACAAACAGCCATTACCAAAGCGTACCTTGAGTTTGTCCGGATTCTGCATTTAAACATGGATCGGATAACTCCATATCTTTATAACCTCAAGATATGTAACCAATCTATGTCCATATAGAATCAAAGGCACTAATTTAGATGGAACCGGATTCAAATATCATCGAGCTATTTCCCGTGCATATCACTTATGGAAAAAGATCAATAAAATATTACTTATCAAGGAGCGAACCCGTGGATGTGTAACCTGAGAGAGAATCAAGTTCTCAATATTACTATAATGGAATACCTAGCACAAGTATCTATATCTTCGACCACTTCGAAGAATCCTGATACTTCCAACGTATGGTTCTCTACTTTATTCTTATACCTATAAACTTCTCAAAATCTTTGGACCTTCCATTATAACGAATGCGTGTCTAAAACCATAGAACTCATAAGTAAAACCTGAATGAAGTAAGAGTACCAACCCTTTGTCCAGAAGGACACTGGACAACATACTTTTTTATGTATAAGTCCCAAGAGTGTACTAACTCAAATTCCATGTGTTGTAAGTTGAAAACTGTATTTTGGTCGAGAATGTCTTACACCGTTATTCAGTGCACCTTACCTTATCCTCAACAGATAAAGGTGAATGTTTGGAACACAATTTTCAAAATTTATATCTCACTTTATAAAATAATGATATAGATATTTTGATCGAAATAGATTCCGCGTGTCGTATCTAAGTTTAAAGTTAACCGCAATCAAGACGGCGTCGCGTGTAGCTAGCCGTGATGAGTACATGTCGTCCGCAGGGAGATGGTGCGTTCTAAGTTCTTATTCTCACGAGTTAAGCCGAAGGTCGGAACGAGTTCAATTCTAACATATGTGTCTGTATATGTAACAAAACGCTTGTTAGGGATAGAGATAGGTTTGTTTAAGTTAGGAAAATCCATATTCGTTCCTTTGTGCCTTACTTGACTTATTGAAGCTGTGGTAATCGGCAACAATGTGGATTAGGGTGGTTAAACACAGTATTTCGAGAAATCCGGCTTATTGACCTTTGTCCTTCCGTTCTTGTCTCTTATCCATCGCCTCCGGCCAAACCAAACGCAACCGGTCACGGTTAGGGACTACCGCTACCATGGTAGGATAGGGTGCCTAACGGAGCGCTTACGTGAGGTTTGGGCGGAGTTCGATTAGCAATTCTCGGGCAAAGGAAATGCGTAAAAAAAAACATAACTTAAATAACCATTCTCTTTCCCTAACAAGATACACTATTCACAATTCATAACCAACATTAAAAGAAAGTACAAAAAGAGAAGAGATCAAAGAAAACAACACAACTAAATAAATTGCAAGAAAGGAAATTGCAAGTAAATAAGAAGTAAGAAAATACTAAGAACCATATTGCAAAAATAAAGCTTCATTCAAGTTCAAAATGGGAGTACAAGATAATGAACTCAAATACTAAAATATAACCTTACAAGCTCAGTTAAGAGGTTGAAAGATGAGATAAAAGCAAAGAGCTCAAAACTAAACCTGCCTATTATGTACAATAACTAAAACAAAAATGTAGAGTGAAAATTGAAACTTGGACAAAAGTATGGCAAAGTATCTCCTTGAGTTTGCTCTCTATTCTGGTATTTATAGGCACAAAATCAACAAAAAAAACAATAAAAATGAGATTATGTGACAATATGGAATGACAAGAAGAAAGTTGGAGCCAAAATGTTGATGTGGGACCGGCGGCGACGGGCATTTCTTCATTTCTGCCGGTTTTCTTCGGTGTGGTGAGGCTTGTTTTTGTGTGGTGATCTCATGTCCTCTCCATAATCTCACTAGCATTGTTTGATTCTTTTATAAACACTTGGTTATTGATCTATAGATTTGGAGGGAAATTGTAATTTTAAATCACATCATACCTTTTTGCTTCACTCATCACACATCCACTAGCACAAGTCATGATTCTTGTGTGCCCACTTGCGCTAGGCTGTCCCACCAAGGTTCATGCATCAAAAGAGGCTTGTGTTCACACTTGTATTGTTGCATCATGCTTGATAAAAAATGTGTACACTTGTTTTTTGCAAAAAAGAAACTCTTTGAATATTGATCGGTTTTCTGTTCTGGTTGCAGTGTCGTCTCACAAATGTCGTATCCGTTTATTTGAGTGTGTTTTCAGTGTTTTGTCACGAATACCTGTAATTTGTATTTTTTGAGCAGACATGGGTTAATAGCACCGATATATCATAAAATTGATAATGAATGAGCGGTATTGAAATGCAGTTTTTCATGATGAACAAATATCCCCAAACTTATCTTTTGCACGTCCCGAGCAAAACAAAATCCTAACCTCACTTTTGCATGGAACGCGATTGCACTAATCCCGTGCAACAAGCCGTTAAACCTCTAGGTGTCCCTAGTAGGAGGAGTGTTGTCTCCTTAGGGTTTTTAGCGGATTACACCTTCAAAATCCCATCAAGCTAGTTTTGCGAAATAACCGTTGATTATAATCCTAGGGTTTAGTATGAAAGCTTCAAATTCTATTATCCTAAGTTAGAAATATTCGTTAGGAATATGTATGCCCTAGAGGCCATTATTGTTGATATAGTGGATGCTTGGACATATATATAGAGGACTTTCTTGCTCGACATGATAGTATGCTATCAGGTTACCTTTATCTTAATATGTAGACTGGTATTTATACTTTCTGTCTCTTACATGTTGATAAAGCCCTTAGGATATGTACTTAACTACCAGTATTATGATGAGATCATACTAGTGGGGCCAGGGTGGTCCAAAAGTTCATCCTTTAATCAGTTCCTAGTCGAGAGAATATCGAGACTAGGGCATCGATATTTCAGAGTAGACTAGTGTGTACGTTTCTTGTCCCTTAGAGGGCGATGGTTGATCCCACAACCATTGGTGTGTGACATCAAAGATTGTACACAGGTGCTCTTTGGAGAATGGGTACATCGAACAGGACTTGCCGAGGACTCCTATGTGGTAGTATACCTATCATCAGATAGCAGTCCTCTGGTGACACTGGTACAGGTTAGTCTGTAGATCCGAGATCGTCATAGAGTCTTGTGTGGCTCCCACTGTGCTTTGATTTCCTCCCTACCACACTCAAAGGAGACGTGCAAACAGGTGGATTTTGGGTACAGTCCCGAGTCGCATGGTGGCAATGAGCGATAGGAGGGGTTTCGTCTCTCCCGGTATTGGGGGTTGATGTTGCGCTATGCTCGATTGGCTATAACTGGAAGTCCCTGGCCAGGACTGCTGCTGAGATTTAATGATAAGTGATATCAGTAGTTTCTCGAACCGTTATAGGCCAGACATCGGCATGACTTATCACGTTACTGGGGTCTGACATTTACCACTCCTAGACATGATATGCGACATATCAGACGAAGAGACCGGACTGTACGGTAGTGTTACTGATAAGCTTCATGGAGACTATGGACAAGCTTTCTTGTTGATCTTCATATCGCTCAATACCTGAGTAGCCGTTACGTCCAGCTAGTACTACTGACGGCTTGTAGGTGACTGATGTGATCATCAATTACTGCTGGCATATTGACGAGTCTTTAGAGTCTCACACAGAAGTTCCCTGGTTCAAGCGAAATGAAGTAGGACACATATGCGATATGTGTGTGAGCCTGATTAAATACGTGTATGTGATACTATATTGTAATCTTGCAGTTATCTATTATCGGTTTGGTTATATGTGATATTGTAGGGTTACTTAGCACGACAGTAAGGTTTCGGGAGGCATCGTCAATGCCATTTTTAAATTTTTGCCATGCTACATAACCCTAACCCTAGAATTTTAACTAAAGATTTAGACGAAGCAATATGTAAACAACTTTATAATTAAGTGAACTAGGAATACAACCTTTGTAGTCCGGTCCTTCACTTCTATAGCTCCTTGTAGTGGTCCCTTCGCTGCGATCAATGAACTCTCGGACTCTTGAGAGGCTCCACAAGGTGAATGATGCATACTTGCTTGAAGTTTTCAAAGTCGAAGATGATCTACATCGAGGAAACACGAACTCAAGCTATCACTTCACTAATATGGAATTAGTGAAGGTAACACCCTAAACTAAATGGCTAGTTTAGTAGAGAATGATGAAGTAGGAATTTTGCTCACTTTAGAATTTAATTTCTCACTATTTTTTCTTTATCTCCTCAAAACCTAGAAAGAGCTTGAAGGAGATGAATGAGATGATGAATCAAAAGAGAATGAGAGTTAGGTTAGAAATGCAACCATGGTGAGTTTATGTTATACACTAACCCATGTAGAGAATAAATCATGGCTAAGTGATTATGGTTAGGTTAATAAATATCTTAGGTAAAACAAAACAAGTGGACTTAGTCAATGGTTCTATAAGCTTCATCCAAGCTCAACCATGACAAATATCCAAATGTTTTGAATTACTTATATAAATAAAAACCAACACATTATCAAAACCATGGTGTAAGTCTCATGCACCCATGTTGCATGTATAACCTAACATGTCACAATAATATATATCATATATATATTATTTATGTAACAAAAGAAAACAATACAATAAACATATATCACATATATGTTAAATGTATCAAAAGTGAGAAAAAGAAATACTTAAGTGAGAAAATATTAGTTAATGTAAATTAATATATCAAATATATAATTATACATTAAATTATAAAATCAACACTTGATTTAATAATCCGGCTATATCACATATAACCGACTAATATAATATGTATCATTTCATCGAATCAACACTTGATCCGATAATCCGGCTATATCACATATAACCCGGGTATTAAGCGATCAGAAGATCAACAAGTAAGCCCGCTCTAACTCCTGTAAAGCCTGTCAGTAACACTACCGTACAGTCCAGTCTCTTCGTCTGATATGTCGCATATCCAGTCTAGGGGTGGTAAACGTCATACCCTAGTAACCGATAAGTCATGCCGATGTAAGGCTCATAACGGGTCGAGAAACTACTGATACACTTATCAGTAAATCTCCGTAGTAGCCCTGGCTAGGGACTTCCTGTTATGGCCAATCGAGCACAGCGCAACATTAACCCCCAATACCGGGAGAGACGAATCCCCTCCTATCGCTCATTGCCTCCATGTGATTCAGAACTGTACCCAAAAGCCACCATTTTGCACGTTCTCTTGAACGTGGTAAGGTAGAAATCAAAGCACAGTGGGAATCATACAAGACTCTATGACGATCTCGGGTCTACAGACTAACCTGTACCAGTGTCACCAGAGAACTGCTATCTGACGATAGGTATAATACCAACTAAGAGCGAGTCCGTTCAGTGTACCCAGTCTCCACTGAGTACCCGCATACCTTCTTTGATGTCAAACATCAACGGATGTGGGATCATCCATCGCCCATCATATGGGTCAAGAATCGTATACGCTAGTCTACTATGGAATATCGATGCCCTTTCTCGATACACCCTCGACTAGGAACAATTATATGATGTACTTGTGGACTACCCTTGGCCCCACTAGTATGATATCCATCATAGTCCTGGCAGTCAAGTACACATCCTAAGGGCTTTATCAACATGTGAGAGGAAGAGAGTATCACAATATTAATCTACATGTTATGACAAAGAGCAACCAGATAGCATACTATCATGTCGAGCAAGAAAGTCCTCTCTATATATATCCAAGCATCCACTATAATATACATCACATATACAATAATGGCCTCTAGGGCATACATATAACTGACAATCTCTTACTTGCACTAAGGCCAGTTGTTGTAGTATCTCATACCCAACATCCCGAAGAGTCTCTCAAATTGTATCTGGGGTATGGCCTTTGTGAGTGGATCCGCTGTGTTGTCCTTCATGTCAACTCTCCTGACCTCGATCTCCCGGCGATCAACTATCTCCCGGATCAGGTGATACCGCCTCAGAATATGTCTGGATCGCTGATAGGACCTGGGTTCCTGGCCAAAGCCACTGCTCTATTGTTATCACAATACAAAGGTATTGGATGCTTGATGGACGGAACCACTCCAATTTCGTTTATGAACTTCTTCATCCAGACAGCCTCTTTGGCAGCATCGTTGGCAGCGATGTATTCAGCCTCCATCGTCGAGTCTGCCACGGTTTCCTGTTTGGAATTCTTCCAAAAAACAGCCCCTCCATTGAGGGTAAAGACAAATCCCAAGACCGACTTAGAGTCGTCCTTATCACTCTGAAAGCTCGAATCGGTAAAGGACTCCACTTGGAGTTCTCTGTTACCATACACCAAGAACATCTCTTTAGTCCTTCTCAAGTACTTGAGAATGTTCTTCACAGCTGTCCAGTGACTCTCTCCAGGATCTGCCTGATACCTACTCACCACACTTAGTGCGTATGCTACATCGGGTCTGGTACATAGCATCGCGTACATGATAGATCCTACTGCCGAAGCATAGGGTATCCCTTGCATGCGAGCTCTCTCCAAATCAGTCTTGGGAGACATCTCTTTGGAGAGAGTGAGTCCAGAGATCGTGGGTAAATTCCTATGCTTGGATTCTTCCATACTAAACCTCTATAGTATGGTGTCAATGTACCTAGATTGGGACAATCCCAGTATCCGTTTAGATCTATCTCTATATATCTTAATCCCCAAGATGTAGTTGGCATCACCTAGATCTTTCATTGAGAATCTTTGTGATAAGAAGAGCTTGACCGAGTGCAGCATAGGAATATCATTTCCTATCAAGAGTATGTCATCCACGTACAATACGAGGAAGACAACCTTACTCTCTGCCACCTTCTTGTATATACAAGGTTCATATACGTTCATGATGAAGCCAAACTCTTTGACTACAACATCAAAACAGATGTTCCAACTCCGTGATGCCTGCTTTAACCGTAGATGGATTTAAGCAGCTTGCACACCTTTCCGCTGCTCCCACTATCCACGAAGCCCTCTGGCTGAGTCATGTACACGCACCCTTCTAAATCACCATTTAGAAAGGCGGTCTTAACATCCATTTTCCAGATTTCGTAGTCATGGTATGCAGCAATGGAAAGTAGGATCCAGATGGACTTAAGCATAGCCACTGGAGAAAAGGTTTCATCATAATCCATACCTGGTCGTTGACGAAAAACTTTTGCAACAAGTCTAGCTTTGAAAGTCTCAACTTTTCCATCTACACCAAGTTTCTTCTTAAAGATTCATTTTCTCCCAATGGGTTTTACCCCTTCAGGAGCAACTTCCAAAGTCCATACTTTGTTGGTGTACATGGATTCCATCTCAGATCGCATTGCATCCAGCCATTTCACAGAGTCCCCACTCGTGATGACCTGCTCGAAGCTAGTTGGGTCATTATCTTCCATGATGCAATCCTCTCTCCCACCATCAATGAGAAAACCTGTAACGCCTTAGATTTCGGTTAGTGTTAGTTTAGATGTTAATGCGGGTTTTTGGTAAAAGTTTACCAATTTGGGTTCCTCACATTTTATAACATTTAATTAATAATTTATTATTATTTGTTATAGGCATGCACGCACGTATGCACATTAATGTGAGGGTTTGTTTGTGCTAATCTAGATTAGTGACCATGACAACTTAACCCTAATTTAATCCTTTGCTTTAATCCATTCCTAATCCTTGCTTTAAACCTTAACCTTATTCCCTAGATATTTGTTGAGAGAGAAGATATTCTTCTTTGGGTTTTGTTTGATGAGAGGTGGCATGGTGACTAATGGTGTGCATTTATGGCTTGCATTAATGTGTGATTTAATGCAAAGGATGCACCCACCTCACTCTCACCCTACACTCACCTCCCTCTCTCATTATCCTCACACTCTCTCTCATTTTCTCTATCTCTTTTCATTTTCTTCATATCTCTTCACCTCAAACTGAACACTTCACTATCCATCACAAATCCATCTCAAATCTTCATCAAAACTCACAAAAATCACATCTTTTGCCTTGATTTGCCTCTTGGATGCCTTGGAGCTTGGGAAGCTAGGATCTTTGAGCTCTTTTGGATAGGTAATGATCTCTTTCTGTTAGTTAAGTGTTTGTTGTGTAGCGTAGCTTATTAGTTTCAGTTTTGAACGCGTATAGTTTCGTTTCGGGTAAATATCGTATTTTTAGTGTTGTTTTGGGTCTCGGATGATCGGCTATCAAACCAGGTATTTTTTGCAAAAGTTCCTATCACAATGATCTAGTGTAGTGACCTAGAACCTACCCTCAAAATACGAACCTATTCTTTCTTGATTAGGCCGCAAATAAATTGCTTCTGGCCGCAAATTGCGGCCAGACTAGGGAGTTAGGGTTTGGGTTTTGGTGTAGGGGTCTCTGGGGTTGTATGTGGTCTCATGGTACTTGCAACTTTTACAGATTGTTAGTATAGCAAAATCTGGGATCACTTGCTTGTTTTCTTGTGTTTCGTTTCACGCGTTACGTTATCCGATACGGTTCGTGTTCTGTGTTGCTGTTGCTCTCGAGTTGGTTTCGTAGTGTTGCTATGCACGTTAGCCACAATACGAACACTTGAGAGTAAGTTTTGTGTTGTCGCGTTGGTCAGCGTAGTTTGTACGTGTTTTGGGTCTATTGCTAATATATATACTTGCTTTGTTGTGTTATGTTTTAGGTTCGCAGGCGAGGACTTCGGACGCTGCGAAGAAGGGGAAATAGGTGGTAGGCTTTACTTAGCCAGGAGCGTTGGTGAGTAGATTTAACATCTACAGGGGAATCGCCCGCATGGCATTATGCGTATGGGCTAGAGATGTTTTGATATTAGTCGCATATCCTATTGCATATATAGAGTTGTGCATACACCTCATTGCTTATTTACTAGTTGTGCTTGGATTTGTACCCTTAGGACACTGCACTATTATTGATGGCTCATGTTGCACGAGCACTGATTGTATGCCACCCATACCGTCAATAATTGTCATGACACGCACAACACACACATATGATATTGTTTGGTTAGGGACTTTGAGACATTGATTCATATTCCTTATTGCATATGACATATAGCATACATGTATACCTATATACTTACACATATGCCTTGATATGCTTACATGCTAGTTATCCATATACCTATATGGTATTGTACCATTAGTGATAGGTATATACACATATGAGACATAGCTACATGTATACCTCGCATACATACTTACACTTATACCCGGAGGGTATATTACATCTTTACTGATAGGTAGATACATATACATTGATATACCTAAATGTTTACACATATATCTGGTTATAGCTACATATTCACCTTTATTTGATGATATATTAGACTTGGAGAAATTAGGAACCGCATGATTTATATATTAACTTGTTACAGTTAAATAGCGGCTTTTCCTTTATATGCCCGCATTACAGTTTTATGTTGCATATATTATATTCATGGATTTTCACATTGAGTTATGGATTTTTCATGACGTTTTCTGGATTTGAGGACCGTGGTAGTTTCATGAAATTATGCATTATTTGAAAAACCCGGTTTCTCTTGATATGATATTTCAGTTTCCACCATGAGATTTATCGGTTCTGATATATATACCCCACGCGAGGAACGGAGGGAGCCGTGTGCGGGTACATGGTGGGGCCTGGAGGTACCCCGGGGCAAGATTTTCGTGGAGGAGACGATGAGTTAGTGGGGGAACTATACCTACCGGTGACAGTACCTATGACTCGGCGGTTATCGTGGGGATACCTACGGGATTCATGTACGTATGGATACGTCGAAAGGCGAGGGTCGAAGCTGGGCACTCGAGTTTTCGGTATAGCGTATGATAGTACCTATCAGGGGGCCAGTCGTGGTGACGACACCTGATAGATCAGTATTTTTGTGTCGATGCTTGACACATTGGTTTCATGACATTTTTTTTACTTCTAAGTATATATAACAGTGGAATGGGACGCTGTTATTTATGTATATATATGTATACATATCAATTCATATATTTCATCATAATTATTCATGCAAATATACTTAGGATATATGAGATTGACTTGATATTGGATTCAGGATATATGAGATTCACTTGATAATGGACACAAGATATATGAGATTGACTGATATTGTACATTCATGATATATGAGATTTACTTGATATTGCACATTATGGATTTATGAGACTTACATGATATGAGAGCCAATTTGGGGGCTGATTTGAGGAAATTGGGATTTGGATTGTCTTGATGGACATTGGTCCTACCACGACGTCAGGATTCCGTGGGAATGACATGTTTGATCCTATACTCCGCATTTATTTTATATGCATTGCTTCATGTATTAGTTGTACCTGCTAGAGTACCTTTCATGACTGTTGCATATATACATTGTCATATCATTTCTTCATGTATTAGTGGTACCTGCTAGTGTACCTTTCATGACTGTTGCATTCATATGACCTTTTATTGCTATTAGTTGCATATGTTAGATTTGCGCTGTACGTGCATACTTGCGATTACCTGCATATGTTATTTACTATTCACGAGTTGGCAACTCACCCCCGTTGTGCCACAGTATTTTGCAGGTTGTTCCTCACAGTAGTCAGAGGCATGGCTATTCTCATCTATCGTATCATATTTTGCTGCGGATACCGCTTCGGCTCACAGTGTGCAGTTTTGTTTTAGGTGGGTTTGTGGTTATCCGTTTATGTTTTTTGTATATTCGTTGTATCCTGTACTCTCCATCTACCATTATCTTGTATGACTTAGAGACTTGATGCGAGGACGATTTTGTATATTATTTTGTGACATGGAGGTTTTTATGCAGTTTTATTTATATCGTCTTTTATTTCTTTGCTACGGCGTCGTATATCTGTTGTGGTGGTTGTTTTCCGCCTTTGGGCGTGTTTTTGCTCCCGTTTGGCGATGCTTTACTTATATTTATGTTGTACCTATTTTTGGGGCTGGTTTTTACAAAGGAGGTGCTGCCAAAATTTTAAAGGAAGAAAAGTTGGACTTTAAAGAATTTGGATTGAGATTTCAAAAGTTTTAATAATTTTCTTATTTCTTACTATTTTGATGGTTTAGATTGCTGGGTTTTCGGCTTACTTAGATTGTGTTACGCATGTGGACGTTGCGTGGGTTAAAGGCCGTCACGTGCCTTTTTCGGGTCGTGACAAAACCGTAGTATCTCTCAGGTGGATGAGGAACCCTACTACATCAGCGGATGTTGGATATATGTATGCCCTATAGGCCATTATATGTATAGTGGATGCTTGGACATGTATATATATATATGATCATCACCCACTGCCGGCGTATTGACGAGTCTTAGAGTCCCACACATAAGTTTCCTAGCCCAGGCGAAAAGATGTGGTGTGCATATGAGATATGCGCGGGACCCGATTAAATACGACTATGTGATACCGTATGTTAATCAGGCGTTTTTCTATTGGTCAGGTCGTATGTGATATGACCGGATTGTAAAATCAATTGTTGATTTAACATTTTGACTTTTAGTTTTATTTTAATTCTTTAGTCAAACCCTTTTTATTAAAGAGGAAGAATGCATGCATGTATGCACATGTTGATGTGCAAGCATGCACATGTTGATGTGCATGAATACATGCATACAAAAGTATCATGGTTGTTGATACAACTTTGGTGGCAATATAAGACTTACATGGTTATATAATATATGGTATATATTTGCATTTGTTTTAAAACAAAAGGAAAAGATAATTATTAATCCATGGTTATCTTCTACACTCTTCTTGAAGTTAACCTTGCTCACCGACTTTTTAACCATAGATTAATCTTTCCTTTTGTCTTTTAACTCAAGTGCAATAATATCTATATTATGTAACCATGGTTTGAGATGAAGAGTAGAAAATATATATACTTATCTTTTCTATTATTCATCAAGCTTTATCATTTCACAAAAGCTTTTGCCTTCATCTTCTTCCTCCTCCTTGCTCTCTAGGTTTTTCCATAGTGAGAGAGAGATAAAAAGAAAGGGTTTTGACAAAAGAAAACTCACCACTTCATCATTCTATTCTAATCTAGCCAATTAGTTTAGAGTGTTTAGCTTCATCTTCTTCTTGCATCAAGTGGAGCTACAAGCTTGGAGCTAGAGAACTTCGGGTGGATCATCGTGGACGTAGGAGCTTACTAGCAAGCCTTTCCAACCTCTCAACGATCCTAGGAGTCACTACAAAGAGGACTACAAAGGTTGTACTCCTTTCACTTAGTGTAAATATAGTTCTAGTATGTGATACTTGTGTTGTTACCCTAGAAATTCTAGTTAAAGATCCATGCTTAGTTTGCTTAGCACCTCTAGAAATTTTAAAGTGGCATGTGTGATGCTTCCATACTCATAAGTAGGTGCTAGGGAAATCTAACAATGGTATCAGAGCCAAGCTAGAATTCTGGACTTGGCGTTATAACAAATATGAATACGAAAACGACTACGAAAAATACGGTATTACGGAACCCATGGATTGCTCTCTGGAAATTTTTTAAAAGATTGTCTAAAATTTTTTCAAACAGGTACAGAGTCATATTTGGACTGACATAAGCACACAGGTGAAATATGGGGGGGGGGGTCATCGGATTTGGACCGGCCACCATTGGAAATATTCTGGCCAGGCCGTCCCCCTTCACCCAGAACCCCCCCGTATTGCTCCAGTGCTCTTTTGGGTTCATTTTGGGTTTTGTGGTATTGTTTACTTAGCCCAATTTTCATGTGATGATTGTTTATACTTGGGGCTAACTCGTAGTACTTCGAAGTCGTATTTTTTTAACACTAAACCTAGACTATTTTTAACAGTTCGAACGGACACCGAACACCACACATTCTATCCCGCTGAAATTTCCAAGTGTTGTGTTTTTCCTAAGTTACCTTTGTATTCAATAGTCACGCAAGTGTTCCTATGGACCCTCTAGAAGATTATAATAACCTTAACTCGATTCTATGCCCACGGAACCGCGATCGAACCTTCGGGTTTGCCGTAGTTCCATTGTGTCATAGGTGAGGCATTGGTTAACTCCTTTTACGGCTGGACCATAGTCACTGTGGCGCGATTTTGGGTACATGTAACTTTGCTCAAGTGTTGAGCTCTTGGGGTAAAATGTGGGTGTATGTTGATTCGATAGAAACGTTAAACATCGTCTTGATTTCTGTGATTGCAATTGTTGTTTTTCACTTTCTTTTTTGCGACCGTAAGCGTAGTATGTGGTGTATCGCCGGCTTCGTTGCTATACATCAACGACAATCGGGATACGCATACTTTCTTACGTTGATGATATGAGATATTATGTGTTGCTGAGATATGATGCAGGATTGTCGCGATCGAATAACCGGGTTTTTTTTATATGAGATGAGAGTGTTTATTTTCATTCATGTAAAAGTCAATTGTATGTAATATTCTTTTATTTGGGGCACTTCCGGGTTGAGGATGATGTCACCATTATTGTATATTATTTACTTTTCCGCATTAGGATAGACCCAAGGATGGGAGCACAAGTGATCGGGTTCTAGGGTTCAGTGGGAGGCCATCTCGAGGAGTCGAGACCGGGTCTCCTAAAATCTTGAATTGGCAGGATCACTTGCTGCTCTCGTAGGGGTCTAGGGGTGTGGGCTTGGCTATTCATCGCGACCGTGGAATCCGTATTTTCTATTACTGGCTTAATGCAAAATACGGATCTCCTAGATATCCTATTTATTTTCATATGTGCTTCTGCTGCTGTTGATATTCTGTAATGTGATTACTTAGCATCTGAGACGAATGGATTATTATTATATATATGATATATAATAAACGTTGCTTATATTTTACACCCGCGCTAGTCCCGCCCCGCTATGCCGTTAGTTAAGTAACCTAACGGTGCATAACGGGACACTGTGGCGAATGCGGGTGGTATAAGTATACGTTCTATTTTCGTTTCTTTTCTGTGATGGCTTAGGAACTTAAAGGATAGGACTACATTAATGAGATCAATGTAAAGTAAAAGAAACCTAAAGATGTTGTAGAATCGGATTTGAAACCCACTCGTCCTTTTTATGAAAAATGCAAGTTTCAAAAGATGCGGAGCTTAAGCCACTCCTTTTCTAAACTGTTTTGATTCTACAATGAGATCAAGTTCAAAGCGTTAAAGGTTTTCATAAAAACCATCCACAACCCTCCGTCATTTTAGGAAGCAGAGTACTTAGTATTCGTGCTGCGTATTTTGATCATAGTCAAGGCATAGTATACGGTAGCAAAGTGATGTCTTCCTACAAAGCATATGATGCGATCAGTTAGGACATTCATGTGATTATGTTGATCATAGTCAAGGGTCATATGGGTGGATCTAGTTAATCTCGAAATGACGGGTAGAACTTGACTAGTGCTTGTGATATTTTGACCATAGCCAAGGTCATAAGCACCTAGGGGTAAAAACCATATCGGGAGTTTCAAGAGTTGAAATTTGCAATGAGATTGCATACCATCTATATGATAGTTGGATCCCGATCCCACTGTGAGTAAGTGTTACTTCCGGGAGAGTTTTGCACTTTACAATTTGCTAATCCAGTAGGTGTCTAGAAAGGTGTCAACGGGTTATGACCTCTGGGAAAACGAGGTTTATTTTAATTAGGTCCGTGCGAAAGCACGTGGAACCTCCCTCAAAGTACCGACACTGGCCTGGCTGACCGGTTAGCGAAACTGTAGAATGTAATTAATCCTGGCTAGTTTTCTTTTCAGGTTTTGAAAGAAAATTTGATTAAAGCAGTGGGAGACATCGATTAGATAAGATAATAACCAATCTAATTCTTTGCAAGAGCATTTCGCTGAGTGTATTCTTTTCTCTCTCCTAATGGAAGATACCGATGACGGGACTTAAGCTTCTACTAGAGCAAAACAAACTGACTGGGCCGATTTATAAAGAATGGAAGAGGAACTTGAACATTGCACTCGCATATGATAAAGTATCATATGTCCTCACTACCAAAGCCCCACCCGTCCCAGGACCTGAATCATCTATTTCGGATAGGGAGATCCGAAAAACATGGGATATTGATTGCAACACGGCCAGGTGTCTCGCGCTTTCTTATATGGACAACATCCATCAGAAACAGCATGAGAAGATGGATGTACAATCTATCTTTCTTCATACAAAGGAGTTGTATGAAGAGCAATCTCGTACTTTGAGATACGAGGCATCTCGAAAGCTGTTTCAGATGCGAATGGCCCCTGGTGCATCAGTAGGAGACCATGTTTTGAAGATGATTGGTCTTATTGAAGAACTTGAGGAACTGGGATGGACTATGGATAATGAGCAATATACGGATGTTGTTCTGCAGTCTCTCTCCCCCGCCTTTGCTCCGTTCATAGTGAATTTCAATATGAACGATTTAGAGAAATCATTGCCTGAACTTCTCATTATGTTGAGAAGTGCAGAGAGCACGCTGAAAATAGCAAAGACTCCCGCTCTGCTTGCTGGGCCATCTTCCTCTTCCGTCCCAAAAGCCAAGGCCAAGGGAAAGAAAAAGAAAAAGTACATCAAACCGAAAGGTGGAGTCCAAAAGGCGAAGGGGAAAGACAAAACCGGGGCCGCGGAAAGTGGAAAAGGGGAATGTTTTTTCTGCCACAAGACGGGACATTGGAAACGGAACTGTGCTTTGTATCTTGCTGATTTCAAGAAGAAGAAGCATGCTGATGCTTCCACTTCAGGTGTGTTTGTAACTGAGAACCGTTTTTCAATTAACTTTGCATCTTGGGTATTAGATACCGGTTCTGGTTCTCACATCTGCAATTGTATGCAGGGGCTGAGAAACAGTAGAGTTTTGAAGACTGGAGACCATACTCTGCGGGTTGGAAATGGTTCCAATGTACATGCTGTATCCGTAGGAGAGTATCATCTTGGGTTGCCTTCGGGTTGTATTTTGGTTTTGAACCCGTGTTATTTTGTACCTAGTATGCTATGTAATATAATATCCGTTTCTTTGTTGGACAATGAAGGATATCATTTTGTGTTGCAAAATAATGTTATGAACATTAACTTGAATCAAGAGTTGATTGGGTATGGTACATTGAATAACGGTATTTACGTCCTGAACTAACATACAGTTTTCAATATACAACATACTAATAAAAGGAAGTTTTCAGATATAAATGAAACTTTTCTTTGGCATTGTAGACTTGGTCATATTAATGAAACAAGACTAAACAAGCTACATAAAGATGGATATTTAAAACCTTTTGAATATAAATCTTATGCAACTTGCCAGTCCTGTATCAAAGGTAAAATGACCAAAACCCCGTTTACTGGACACGGAGAAAGAGCTGTGGAACTCTTAAGCCTCATACATAGTGATGTATGCGGACCAATGTCTACACATGCACGAGGTGGTTTTTCATACTTCATCACTTTTACTGATGATTTCTCAAGATTCGGACACGTGTTTTTGATAAAGCACAAATCCGAAGCTTTCGAGAAATTCAAGGAGTACAAACCTAAGGTTGAAAAACAAACGGGCTTGAGCATCAAGAAACTTCGATCAGATCGAGGTGGAGAGTACTTAAGTACAGAGTTTCCAGACTTCTTAAAAGAGAATAGGATTCTCTCTCAGCTCACTCCTCCTTACACACCACAGCACAACGGTGTGTCAGAACGGAGGAATCGTACACTATTAGATATGGTACGATCCATGATGTGTGATGCTGAGTTATCGCTTTCCTTTTGGGGACATGCATTGGAAACAACAATGTATCTGTTAAACATGGTTCTAACCAAGACCGTGTCTACCACTCCATATGAGATATGGAGTGGAAAGAGACCATCTCTTAAAAGAGTTAGAATTTGGGGTTGTCCTGCTTTTGTTAAAAAGTAGAATCCAGACAAACTCGAGACACGATCGGTCATGTGTAAATTTGTGGGATATCCAAAACATTCCTATGGATATCTATTCTACCATAAGGAGGAACAAAAGGTGTTTGTTGCTCAGCATGCCACATTTTAAGAAAATGAAGTCTTTATAGAAAGTACTGATGGCAATGCGGTAGAACTAGAAGAGGTTCTAGAGACACAAATTACTCAGGACGAATTGGTTGAAACTGATGTTACAGTAGAACTTCAAGAACCTCAGCCACTCCGGAGATCTAGTAGAACTTCTCGCCCACCAGAGAGATACTATGGGTTTCTCATTGATGGTGATAGAGAAGATTGCATCATGGATGATGATGATCCTACTAGTTTTCAGCAAGCTATCACGAGTGGTGACTCAGTGAAGTGGCTGGAAGCCATGAGATCCGAAATGGAGTCCATGTACACCAACAAAGTATGGACTTTGGACGTTGCACCTCCTGGGATAAAACCCGTTGGGTGCAAATGGATCTTTAGAAGAAAGATTGGTGTAGATGGATAGGTAGAGACCTTTAAAGCAAGGCTTGTAGCGAAAGGTTTTCGTCAAAGACCAGGATTGGACTATGATGAAACTTTCTCTCCAGTAGCAATGCTTAAATCCATTAGGATCCTACTTGCTATTGCAGCTCACTATGATTATGAAATCTGGCAGATGGACGTTAAAACTGCATTTCTAAATGATGATTTAGAAGAATGCGTTTATATGGATCAGCCAGAGGGCTTCATTGACAGTGGGAGCAGCAGTAAAGCATGTAGATTGCTTAAATCCATTTATGGATTAAAGCAGGCCTCACGGAGATGGAACAACTGCTTTGATGATACAATCAAAGAGTTTGATTTTATCAAAAATATAGATGAGCCATGCATTTATAAGAAGATTGTAGGGAGTACTGTCACATTCCTCGTATTGTACGTAGATGACATTCTCCTGATAGGAAATGACATTCCTATGCTACAATCGGTCAAACTATTCTTATCACAAAGGTTCTCCATGATGGACCTGGGTGATGCCTCGTGCATTTTGGGCATAAGGATCTATAGAGATAGATCCAACAGGTTATTGGGATTGTCCCAATCAAAGTACATAGACACCATCCTAAAAAGGTTTAGTATGGAAGATTCCAAGCGTGGTGCCTTACGCGCTTGTCATGGAATCACTCTCTCCAAAGACTTCTGTCCGAAGACTGATGAAGAGAGAGCTCGCATGAGCATTATACCCTACGCTTCAGCCGTAGGATCTATAATGTATGCGATGCTATGTACACGCCCTGATGTAGCTTATGAACTAGCTGTAGTAAGCAAGTATCAATCCAACCCAAGGGAGAAACATTGGATAACAGTGAAGAACATTCTTAAGTACTTACGAAGGATTAAAGAATTGTTCTTGGTGTATGGTAATGGAGATCTCCAGATGGAGGCCTTAACCGATTCCAGCTTCCAAAGTGATAAGGATGACAACAAATCTATCTCAGGGTTTGTATTTACCCTCAATGGAGGGGCGATTAGTTGGAAGAGTTCCAAACAGGATACCGTTGCAGACTCCACGATGGAAGCTGAGTATATTGTTGCAAATGATGCTGCTAAGGAAGCCGTCTGGATGAAGAAGTTTGTTATGGAACTAGTAGTAGTTCCTACCATTATTGATCCAATACCTTTGTATTGTGATAATAATGGGGCTATGGCGTTAGCCAAAGAACCCAGATCCCATCAGAAGTCCAGACACATCCTAAGGCGATATCATTTGATCTGGGAGATAGTAGATCGCCACGAGATCGAGATTCGGAGAGTAGATACAAAGAATAACACAGCGGATCCATTCACCAAGGCCCTTCCACAGCCGCAGCATGAGCGACTTTTTGAGATGTTGGGTATGAGATACGCCAATAACTGGCCTTAGTGCAAGTGGGAGATTATTGGATATATGTATGCCCTAGAGGCCATTATATGTATAGTGGATGCTTGGACATGTTTATATATATATATATATATATATTGTTGGATATATATGCCCTAGAGGCCTACATTGTATAGGATGCTTGGGATATGTATGTACATGACAGTCTTGCTTGATATGATAGTACGCCATTTGGTTTGACTTTGTCTTAACGTATGATATATTTTACTTGGTATTTATATATATATGTTGATAAAGCCCATAGGGTGTTTTGTCTGACTACCGGCGTTGTGATGGCAGTCATACTAGTGGGAGCTGGATAGTCAATAGGCACACCCTTAAGATGTCCCTGGTCGCAGGAGTATCGAGATTGGGCATCAATACTCCGGAGTAGACTAGTGTATACATATCTATACCCTGACGAGGGGCAATGGATTGGTCCCGCAACCATTGGTGGTGTTCACCTAAGATTGTATACAGATGCTCACTGGGTGTGAGTACACCGGACAGGACTCGCCGAGAACCGACTAGATGGTATTATACCTAACGTCAGATAGCAGTTCTCAGGTGACATGTGTGCAGATAGTCTGTTGACTTAAGGTCATCATTTGTCTCGTGTGAGTTCCCACTGTGCTTTGATTATTACCCTACCACAGCTCAAAGGAGTCGTGCAAACAGGTTTCAGTTGGGCACAGTCCCGAGCCACGTGGAGGCAGTGAGTGACTGTTAGGGATTCGTCTCTCCCGGTATAGGGAGTTGATATCGCACGGTGATCGGTTGGTCATTACCATAAGTCCCTGGCCAGGGCTGATTGAGAATTACTGATAGGTTGATTAGTAGATTCTCGGATGGTGATAGAGCCATACCGACACGACTTGTATGGTTATTAGGGGTCTGACGTCCACCACCTCCCTAGACCGTACATGTGATACTCTTAGACGAACAGACCGGACTGCGCGGATATTGTCACAGACAGGCTCAGTAGGATTTCAGATGGGTTACCTCATCAGCTTTCTTATCGACAACTACCTGGGGACCGTTACGTACAGCTAGTGCCGCTTGCGGTCTGTGGTTAAACCCACTGCCAGCGTAGTAGTCGAGTCTTTAGAGTCCCACACAGAGATTTCCCAAACCCAGGCGAAAAGATATAGAGGTCGTATGGTTTTACGACAAAGGTTCGGACGCATACGTGTTTGAACGCACGTACGACATTCGGACAGTTTTTACTAGTCGGCTTTGGTTTAAGCCAGATTCTAGTATCAGGTTATTGGATTTATACAGTCTAAAGTTTTTCCGTGTTTTCACGGATAAGAGGGGCGTTCTCGTAATTTTCCGAGAAGCTTCTAGAAGGATGTGACATTAAGAGAGAGGTGGCATTTTCATTTATTGAATTAGTGACTCATTGTGAGTGATTCATCATGTCATTAAAGCATCATTTATTGCTTAATGACTCACATGATGAATCACCCACTTGAATTATTGAAACATGGTGAATAATCTCATATTATTCATTTCTTTATAATTCATTATGTTTCATATATCAAGTGAGAAGCTTTTTCTTTATCATTATTATTATCATTATCATCTTCTCACTCTCTCTCTTCAAGTTCTCTCTCCTTCACCAAACCCTAATCCTACCCTCATGAGTTGAGAACAAGGATTAGGAAAGACTAATTACTCCATAACCTATCTCTACATCACCTTAGCTACTCTATTTAGCAACTAGAGAAACTAAGTAACCTCAAGTTTAGAGGTTATAGCTTGGATTAGGGTTCTCGGGTGGATCGTCTATCACGGGAGAAAGCCGAAGAGGACGTGGAGATCCAAAGAGGCCGTAGACAACATCAAGACGAAGGAATAGAACCGTTTGGTATAATCTCTTAGCATAGTAGTTTAAAACTCTATAGCTTTTGTTAAAACTTGTTTAGCAAACGATTCGTACGGTTAATCGATGTTTGATCATAGAACTTGATTGTTATTCATATTTCCGCCTCCCCACAAGTATTGGGGTGTTGAACATCGACTTACAGTGGTATCAGAGCCTAGCTAAACAATATTTAACTTAATTGCAAATTTGTACGAATTTCGAACGGAAAAACGAAGCCGGAAAACCCTAAAAATATCAAGTTTCTGTCGAAATTTAAATGAAGTCCAAAAATTTTTCAGGCAAGTTCAGAAAGCTTGACAAGACCCCAGAAGAACACCCAAGAAATTTGGGCTCCTGAATCGGCAACGCGGCCGCGGAACCGCGGCGGATCGCACCGATCCGCCGCGCTTCCGCCGCCGAGTTACCGAGTCAGGAACTCAAATTTCCTGTGCTGCTTCTCTGTGTTATTTGGGATTTTCTGGGATATTTAATATTTGCTCAGGTTTCAGTTTTACAGAGCAGTTTTTGGAGCAATATTAAAGATGTTTAATCGATCGAAATTGTACAGTATTTGCATATTAGATTATATCTGTGATTGTTTAATGTGTTCGTAAACCTCCCCTAACTGCTAGTATGTCAGTTGGCAGGGGGTTGCACATTTCTGAAATGGTTTTTTAACTGTTTGTGCATATAAACTGTATTGGACTGTTGTGGTGATTAGCCGGGTTTTGTGATGGGTTATTGTTTTAATTCATTTGATGTAAATGTAACAAGTTGTAATATTATTTTGCGGGGCACATCCAGGTTGCGGTTGTAGCCACCGTTGTATTATTTCTTTTTACTGTTTTTGCTCCTAGGATAGACCCAAGATGGGGTGCACAAACTACCGGGTATTTTGAAGTGTTGGGGCAGACCGCTTCACTTCTGGTACTTGGCGGGTAGTTTACCGTACCCGTAGGGGTCTGGGTGGGAAAATGGCTATTCATCACAACTGTGTAATCTGTCTTTCATTGCAGGCTCAAATGAAATGCAGATTGCTTGCAAATCCAATATTGTTTATCTGTGATCTGGAATGCCTATTATTGCGTCTGACGAATGTACAATATCTATATATGATAGCTTTTTAGACGTCGCTTATGTTTTACACCCGCGCTAGCCCAGCCCCCGCTCTGTCGTTAGTTAAGTAACCTAACGGGTGATGACGGGACCCCGTGGCGAATGCGGATGGCATAAGAGGACGTTGTATTTTCGTTGTTATCTGTAATGATAGGTTAAAGATGGGACGCATTATTATTAATGCAAAGAAAATAAAACCTAAACTGAATCGTTGGAACAATTTCTAAAAACCACTCGGTTTTCTTGAAAAAGCAAATTTTAAATGCGGAGCTTAAACCACTCCTTTTAAAAGCTATCATAGTTCCTTCGATCAAATCAAGTTCATTACGTTAACGGTTTTTTGCCAAAAAACCAGCCGTAACCCTCCGTCGTTTCAGATAGACAGCACATCGTATTCATGCTATGCTTGTTGGCCTACGTCAAGGCATAGTGTATGGTAGCAGTGTGTATGCCTATTTGTTGCATAGATAGATGCGTTAGTTTAATACAGACATACACCTTGTTGGCCTACGTCAAGGGCTTGACGATGTATTTAAATTGATCAGGACAACGACGGGTAGAACTTGACTTGCGTCTTATGACTTGTTGGCCTACGTCAAGGTCTATAAGAGCTTGGGGTAAAATCACATCGGGAGTTTCAAACATAAAGGAAACTTGCAGATTTAGCTTACCTTCTGGAGTGTGGTGACTAGAGTGGCTTCCATCTAGGGCATCATGCAATGATAGTTGGATCCCGATCCCACTGATGAGTAGGATTACTCTCGAGAATTTCTCTCACTTAACAATCAATGCTATAAACCAAGTAGGTGCCTAGAAAGGTGTTAGAGGGGCTACGCCTCCAGGGAAAAGAGGTTCTTTAATTAAGGAACTTCGCGAAAGCGTTGGAAAACCTCCCTCGAAGTACCAACACCAGCCTGGCTGAAAGGTTAAGCAAGTATTGTGACGTGTGATTAAAACCTGACTAGTTCTTCTTTTAGGTTTTGAAGAAGGATTTGAGGAAACAGTGGGAGCCATCCTGTTTAGATAAATTAATAAACCAATCTAAACTTCCAAGAGCATATGCTGAGTGTTTTCTTTTCTCTCTCTCTGGCAGCTACCATGACTGGACTAAAACTATTACTTGAAAAGAATATACTGACCGGGCAGAACTATAAAGATTGGCTAAGAAACGTCAATATTGCGCTGACTTATGACAAAGTTGCATATGTTACCACCGCTGTTCCTCCCCTTATCCCAGGACCAGATTCCTCAGTTGCGGACAAGGAAGTTCGTAAAACCTGGGATTTAGACTGTGAGCGAGCTAAGTGTATCGTGCTGGCGTCCATGAATAATGAACTCCAGAAACAGCACGAGAGTATGGATATTGCATCCATATTCCTCCATTGCAAGGAATTGTATGGTGAACACTCCCGTATCGCAAGGTACGAAACCTCAAGGAAACTCTTCCAGATGAGGTTAGCTCCAGGATCTCCTGTTGGAGAGCACGTCCTCAAAATGATCATCCTCATTGAGGAACTTGCAAACCTGGGATGCGTGCTAGAGAATGATTTGTATATCGACTTGATTTTGCAGTCCCTTCCCCACACCTTCTCTCAGTTCGTGCTGAACTTCAATATGCACGAAATGGAAGCGGATCTTCCAAAGCTCCTCAATATGTTGAGGGTAGCAGAGACCTCCTTGAAAAAGGAGAAGACCCCCGTTCTGTATGTTGGCCAATCATCTTCTTCTAAAACTAAAGCGAAAGCTAAAGGGAAGAAGAAGATGAAAGCCACCAAACCGAAGGGTGGGGTCAAGAAGGTGCAGGGAACGAACAAGGCAGGAAGGGTGAAGGCAGAAAAGAACGAATGCTTCTATTGTCACAAGCAGGGGCACTGGAAGAAGGATTGTCAGGCCTTCAAAGCCAAGGACATGAAGCAAGCAGTTGCTTCTACTTCAGGTGTGTTCGTAATCGAAAATTGTCTTTCAGTAAACTCTACTTCATGGGTACTTGATACCGGTTTTGGTTCTCACATCTGTAATTCTTTGCAGGATCTGAGAAATAGTAGAGTACTGGGGGCAGGTGATATGACTCTCCGGATGGGCAATGGAATGCATGTAGATGCAGTTGCAATAGGGGAATATCACCTAGGGTTGAATAGTGGAAACATTTTGGTATTGTATAACTGTTTTTGTATTCCCAGTATGTTGTGTAATATTATATCAGTATCTTTATTATCTAATAAAGGATATAATTTTGTGCTTGAAAGAAATGTCATGAACATTCTCCTAAATCAAGAACTGATTGGGTTTGGCACACTGGAAAACGGCATATACATACTTAATCAACCACAAATTTTCTATATTCAAAACACGCGTAAAAGAAAGGCTCCAGATTCGAATCAAGCCTTCCTATGGCATTGTAGACTTGGTCATATAAATGAAACAAGGTTGACTAAGTTACATAAAGATGGATATCTAGATCCGTTTGAATATTCATCATATGCAACTTGTCAATCATGTATCAAAGGAAAAATGACCAAATCTCCGTTCACCGGACACGGAGAAAGAGCCACCGAACTCTTGGGACTAGTACATAGTGATGTATGTGGTCCGATGTCTATACATGCACGAAGTGGTCACTCCTACTTCATCACTTTTACTGATGACTTCTCTAGGTATGGACATGTGTTCTTAATAAAGCATAAATCCGAGGCTTTTGAGAAGTTTAAGGAGTATAAAAATGAAGTAGAGAAACAAACTGGTAAAAGCATCAAGACACTTCGATCTGATCGAGGTGGAGAATACTTAAGTACCAGTTTCCTTGAATACTTGAAAGCAAATGGAATTCTCTCTCAGCTTACTCCACCTTATACACCTCAGCATAATGGTGTATCAGAAAGAAGGAATCGCACGCTATTAGATATGGTGCGTTCAATGATGAGTAGTGCTGAGTTACCACTTTCCTTCTGGGGATTTGCTCTAGAATCAGCCGCATATCTATTAAATAGAGTTCCAACTAAGTCTGTACCTACCACTCCATATGAAATGTGGTGTGGGAAGAGACCATATCTCAAGTATATCAAGATATGGGGGTGTCCGGTATATGTTAAAAAGCATAATCCAGACAAGCTCGAAGCACGATCGGTTTTATGCAAGTTTGTAGGATACCCCAAGCATTCAAAGGGGTACATGGTCTACCACACTGAAGAACAAAAGGTGTTTGTCGCTCGTCACATTGTCTTCTTAGAAAGCGAATTTCTTGCAAAAGAAATTAGTGGGAGCGCGGTAGAACTGGAAGAAATTCCAGAACCTCAAACTGCAACCGAAGACTTAGAAGAATCTCAGATTTCAATAGAACATGACGAACCAACGCCACTCCGCAGATCTAGTAGGCTTTCTCATCCTCCTGAAAGATACTATGATTTTCTTCTTGATGGGGATCGAGAGGATTGCATCATCGATGATGATGAGCCTACTAGTTTTCAGCAGGCTATCACAAGTAGCGACTCAGTAAAGTGGCTGGATGCAATGAGATCCGAAATGGAATCCATGTACACCAATAAAGTATGGACTTTAGAAGTTGCTCCTCCTGGGGTAAAACCAGTTGGGTGCAAATGGATCTTCAAAAAGAAGATTGGTACATTTGGACAAGTGGAAACCTACAAAGCTAGACTAGTAGCAAAAGGTTTTCGTCAAAGACCAGGATTGGACTATGATGAAACCTTTTCACCAGTAGCTATGCTTAAATCCATTCGGATCATGCTTGCCATTGCTGCCTTCCATGACTATGAAATCTGGCAAATGGATGTAAAAACAGCTTTTCTAAATGGACATCTAGAAGAGAGTGTTTACATGGATCAACCAGAAGGTTTCCAAGACAGTGGGAGCAGCGGAAGAGTGTGCAAATTGCTTAAATCCATTTATGGGTTAAAGCAAGCATCGCGGAGTTGGAACATCTGCTTTGATGAAACAGTCAAGGAATTTGACTTCATCAAAAATATAGATGAACCATGTATTTATAGGAAGATTGTAGAAGGAGCAGTAGTCTTCCTCGTTTTATACGTCGACGACATACTACTGATAGGGAATGATATCCCTATACTACAATCAGTAAAGCTCTTCTTGTCACAGAAATTCTCTATGAAAGACTTGGGAGATGCATCATACATTCTGGGCATTAAGATCTATCGAGATAGATCTAATAGAATATTGGGACTTTCACAGTCCAGGTATATAGACACTATACTAAAGAGATTTAGTATGGAAGATTCCAAGCGCGGCAATATGCCCGCTTGTCACGGAATCACCCTCTCCAAAGAGATGTCTCCAAAGACTGATGAAGAGAGGGCTCGCATGGGCATTATACCCTACGCTTCGGCGGTAGGATCAATAATGTATGCGATGTTATGTACCAGACTAGATGTAGCTTACGCACTTAGTATGGTAAGCAGGTATCAATCGGACCCAGGTGAGAAACATTGGATAGCGGTGAAGAACATTCTCAAGTACCTGAGAAGGACTAAGGAGATGTTCTTGATTTACGGCAATAAGGACCTCCAGGTAGAGGCTTTTACCGACTCTGGCTTCCAAAGTGACAAGGATGATTCTAAATCTATTTCGGGTTTTGTGTTTACCCTTAATGGAGGAGCGGTATGTTGGAAGAGTTCCAAACAAGATACCGTCGCAGACTCAACTATGGAGGCTGAGTATATAGCTGCTAGTGAAGCCGTAAAAGAGGCTGTCTGGATAAGGAAGTTCATTTCTGAACTTCAGGTGGTTCCGTCCATTGCCAATCCAATACCGTTGTATTGCGATAACAATGGCGCTGTAGCTTTAGCGAAGGAACCAAGGTCCCATCAGAAATCCAGGCATATCTTAAGGCGTTTTCACCTGATCAGGGAGATCGTGGATCGTCGGGAGATCGAGATACGGAGAGTAGACACAAAAGACAACACGGCAGATCCATTCACCAAGGCCATTCCTCAAGTACAGTTCGAGAGGCTTTTTGAGATGTTGGGCATGCGGTACGCAAGCAACTGGATCTGGTAGAGACAGTGGGTACTCATTGCGCCAATTATAGGCCTTAGTGCAAGTGGGAGATTGTTGGATATATATGCCCTAAAGGCCTACATTGTATAGGATGCTTGGGATATGTATGTACATGACAGTCTTGCTTGATATGATAGTACGCTATTTGGTTTGACTTTGTCTTAACGTATGATATATTTTACTTGGTATTTATATATATATGTTGATAAAGCCCATAGGGTGTTTTGTCTGACTACCGGTGTTGTGATGGCAGTCATACTAGTGGGAGCTGGATAGTCAATAGGCACACCCTTAAGATGTCCCTGGTCGCAGGAGTATCGAGATTGGGCATCAATACTCCGGAGTAGACTAGTGTATACATATCTAGACCCTGACGAGGGGCAATGGATTGGTCCAGCAACCATTGGTGGTGTTCACCTAAGATTGTATACAGATGCTCACTGGGTGTGAGTATACCGGACAGGACTCGCCGAGAACTGACTGGATGGTATTATACCTAACGTCAGATAGCAGTTCTCAGGTGACATGTGTGCAGATAGTCTGTTGACTTAAGGTTATCATTTGTCTCGTGTAAGTTCCCACTGTGCTTTGATTATTACCCTACCACGGCTCAAAGGAGTCGTGCAAACAGGTTTCAGTTGGGCACAGTCCCGAGCCACGTGGAGGCAGTGAGTGACTGTTAGGGATTCGTCTCTCCCGGTATAGGGAGTTGATATCGCACGGTGATCGGTTGGTCATTACCATAAGTCCCTGGCCAGGGCTGATTGAGAATTACTGATAGGTTGATCAGTAGATTCTCGGATGGTGATAGAGCCATACCGACACGACTTGTATCGTTATTAGGGGTCTGACGTCCACCACCTCCCTAGACCGTACATGTGATACTCTTAGACGAACAGACCGGACTGCGCGGATATTGTCACAGACAGGCTCAGTAGGATTTCAGATGGGTTACCTCATCAGCTTTCTTATCGACAACTACCTGGGGACCGTTACGTACAGCTAGTGCCGCCTGCGGTCTGTGGTTAAACCCACTGCCAGCGTAGTAGTTGAGTCTTTAGAGTCCCACACAGAGATTTCCCAAACCCAGGCGAAAAGATATAGAGGTCGTATGGTTTTATGACAAAGGTTCGGACGCATACGTGTTTGAACGCACGTACGACATTCGGACAGTTTTTACTAGTCGGCTTTGGTTTAAGCCAGATTCTAGTATCAGGTTATTGGATTTATACAGTCTAAAGTTTTTCCGTGTTTTCACGGATAAGAGGGGCGTTCTCGTAATTTTCCGAGAAGCTTCTAGAAGGATGTGACATTAAGAGAGAGGTGGCATTTTCATTTATTGAATTAGTGACTCATTGTGAGTGATTCATCATGTCATTAAAGCATCATTTATTGCTTAATGACTCACATGATGAATCACCCACTTGAATTATTGAAACATGGTGAATAATCTCATATTATTCATTTCTTTATAATTCATTATGTTTCATATATCAAGTGAGAAGCTTTTTCTTTATCATTATTATTATCATTATCATCTTCTCACTCTCTCTCTTCAAGTTCTCTCTCCTTCACCAAACCCTAATCCTACCCTCATGAGTTGAGAACAAGGATTAGGAAAGACTAATTACTCCATAACCTATCTCTACATCACCTTAGCTACTCTATTTAGCAACTAGAGAAACTAAGTAACCTCAAGTTTAGAGGTTATAGCTTGGATTAGGGTTCTCGGGTGGATCGTCTATCACGGGAGAAAGCCGAAGAGGACGTGGAGATCCAAAGAGGCCGTAGACAACATCAAGACGAAGGAATAGAACCGTTTGGTATAATCTCTTAGCATAGTAGTTTAAAACTCTATAGCTTTTGTTAAAACTTGTTTAGCAAACGATTCGTACGGTTAATCGATGTTTGATCATAGAACTTGATTGTTATTCATATTTCCGCCTCCCCACAAGTATTGGGGTGTTGAACATCGACTTACATATATATATATAGATTACTTTCTTGCTCGACATGATAGTATGCTATCTGGTTTACTTTATCTGACATGTTGATTTGATCATGTTTTTTATTCATTTGCACATGTTGATAAAGCCCTCAGGATATTTGCTAGACTACTGTGATTATGATGCAGATCATACTAGTGGGGCACGTGTAGTTTATAAGCATATCCTTGAATTGTTCCTAGTCGTGGGTGTATCGAGACAGGGCATCGATATTCCAGAGTAGACTAGCGTATACTATTCTTGTCCCATATGATGGGCAATGGATGTTCCCATATCCATCTGGTGAGGTGACACCAAAGAATGTATGCGGGTGCTCAGTGGAGACTGGGTACACTGAACGGACTCACAGAGACTCCAATGTGGTATTATATATATCGTCGGATAGCAGTTCTCAGGTGACACTGGTACAGGTTAGTCTGAAGACCCAAGATCGTCACAGAGTCTTGTGTGTCCTCCCACTGTACTTTGATCTCCACCCTACCACGACTCTACTGAGTCGTGCAAACGGGTGGTCTTTGGGTACAGTCCCGAGGCACATGGAGGCGATAAGCGATAGGAAGGGTTTCTTCTCTCCCGGTATTGGGAGTTGATGTTGTGCTATGCTCGATTGGCTATAACAGGAAGTCCTTGGCCAGGGCTGCTGAGATTTACTGATAAGTGTTATCAGTAGTTTCTCGATCAGTTGTGAGCCATACACCAGCATGACTTATTGAGTTATTGGGGTCGACAATACCATCCCTAGACTCGATATGCAACATATTTGACGAGGAGACAAGACTGTACGGTAAGTGTTGCCAGATGGCTCGACGGGAGTTTTGACAGCTTTGCTGGTTTTCTTCTGATCGTTCAATACCCAGGTAGCCGTTACGTTTAGCTGACCGCTTGCGTCTTGTGGGTGTTTGATATGATCATCACCCACTGCCGGCGTATTGACGAGTCTAAGAGTCCCACACATAAGTTCCTAGCCCAGGAGAAAAGATGTGGTGTGCATATGAGATATGCGCGGGGCCCGATTGAATACGACTATATGATACCGTATGTTAATCGGGCGTTTTTCTATTGGTCATGTCGTATGTAATATGACCGGGTTGTTAAATCAATTGTTGATTTAACATTTTGACTTTTAGTTTTATTTTAGTTCTTTAGTCAAACCCTTTTTATTAAAGAGGAAGAATGCATGCATGTATGCATATGTTGATGTGCAAGCATACACATGTTGATGTGCATGAATACATGCATACAAAAGTATCATGGTTGTTGATACAACTTTGGTGGAAATATAAGACTTACATGGTTATATAATATATGGTATATATTTGCATTTGTTTTAAAACAAAAGGAAAAGATAATGATTAATCCATGGTTATCTTCTACACTCTTCTTGAAGTTAACCTTGGTAACCCACTTTTTAACCATAGATTAATCTTTCCTTTTGTCTTATAACTCAAGTGCAATAATATCTATATTATGTAACCATGGTTTGAGATGAAGAGTAGAAAATATATATACTTATCTTTTCTATTATTCATCAAGCTTTATCATTTCACAAAAGCTTTTGCCTTCATCTTCTTCTTCCTCCTTGCTCTCTAGGTTTTTCCATAGTGAGAGAGAGATAAAAAGAAAGGGTTTTGACAAAAGAAAACTCACCACTTCATTATTCTACTCTAATCTAACCAATTAGTTTAGAGTGTTTAGCTTCATCTTCTTCTTACATCAAGTGGAGCTACAAGCTTGGAGCTAGTGAACTTCGGGTGGATCATCGTGGACGTAGGAGCTTACTAGCAAGACTTTCCAACCTCTCAACGATCCTAGGAGTCACTACAAAGAGGACTACAAAGGTTGTATTCCTTTCACTTAGTGTAAATATAGTTCTAGTATGTGATACTTGTGTTGTTAACCTAGAAATTCTAGTTAAAGATCCATGCTTCGTTTGCTTAGCACCTCTAGAAATTTTAAAGTGGCATGTGTGATGCTTCCATACTCATAAGTAGGTGCTAGGGAAACCTAACAGCGGAGAGGCTGAGGTTCGTTTGGAGCTATCGAATCCTCTGGTTCCACTAAATCTTCAGTTGCAGTTTGTGCTGCTGGAACTTCTTCCAGCTCTACCTCTTTGCCACTAATTTCTTTTACAAGAAATTCCTTTTCAAAAAAGATGGCATATTGAGAAACAAACACCTTTTGTTCCTCAGCGTGATAGAAAATATATCCTTGTGAATTCTTTGGATATCCCACAAACTTGCAAAGAACTGATCGTGCCTCGAGTTTGTCCGGAGTTTGCCTCTTGACATAGGCCGGACAACCCCATATCTTAACTCGTTTAAAATATGGTCTCTTCCCACTCCACATCTCATATGGTGTGATAGGTACAGATTTAGATGGAACTTGATTCAATAGGTATGCTGCTGTTTCAAGCGCATAACCCCAAAAGGAAATAGGCAACTCAGCGGTGCTCATCATAGAGCGCACCATATCTAATAGGGTGTGATTCCTCCCCTCCGATACACCGTTGTGCTGTGGTGTATATGGAGGAGTAGGCTGAAAGAGAATCCCATTCTCTTTTAGATAGTCCAGGAACTCATTGCTCAAGTATTCTCCTCCTCGATCAGATCGAAGGATTTTAATACTTTTACCCGTCTGGTTCTCAACTAGGAGTTCTCGGCGAGTCCGTTCAGTGTACCCAGTCTCCACTGAGCACCCACATACTTTCTTTGATGTCAAACATCAACGGATGTGGGATCATCCATCGCCCATCATAAGGGTCAAGAAGCGTATACGCTAGTCTACTCTGGAATATCGATGCCCTATCTCGATACACCCTCGACCAGGAACAATTATATGATGTACTTGTGGACTACCCTTGGCCCCATTAGTATGGTCTCCATCATAGTCCTGGCAGTCAAGTACACATCCTAAGGGCTTTATCAACATGTGAGAGGAAGACAGTATCATAATATTAATCTACATGTTAAGATAAAGAGCAACTGGATAACATACTATCATGTCGAGCAAGAAAGTCCTCTCTATATATATCCAAGCATCCACTATAATATACATCACATGTACAATAATGGCCTCTAGGGCATACATATAACTAACAGATATAACCAAATTGTCGAATCAAGTGTTGATTTGATAATGTGATATACAGATAAATGATATTAGTCGGTCATATGTGATATAACCGGATTATTAAATCAAGTGTTGATTTAATAATGTGATATACATTATATGTGATATAATTATATCTTAACTAATATCATTAGCTCACTAATTATTCTTCATTATATATATATTAATATATATATATATATATATATATATATATATATATATATATATATATATATGGCTTGATTTTCTATTTTTGAGAAAAATAGAAATGAGTTGTAAATTGAGAGCATGGTTGCAAGCATGGGAGTTATATTTGTTTATTCATCTTGACTCGCTATTCAAGCATGGTTGCAATTTTATATTGTAAAATTCCATGCTTGAATGAGTGGGGGTCAAGAGTTGCCATCCATTCCAGTCTCATTCTCAGCACTTAGCCATTTTCTTGAGTTGCTTCAATGGTTGCTCTCTAGCTTCATCTTCTTCCTCAATTGCTATGGTTCAAGCTTCAACCCTCACATGAGATGTGAATCATGAAGCTTGAACACAAACTTGTGAGCTTTTAACATCCCCTACTTCACCATCCTACACTTGACTAGAGATCGAGTGTAGCGTGTTTACTACGCTAAAGAGTTTAGTGTAGAGGTAGCTTGAGGTGGAGGGACTTCGCGTGGATCATCTTCGGCATGAAGATCATCGGAGGAAGCTTGTCCATAGCCTCAAGTAGAGCCTAGTGGAGTCACGGGACTACTACACGGAGCTATTGAAGAGAGGGACTTGAACTACAAAGGTTGTATGCTCTTTTCTTATCTTTAGTTCATCACATCACAAAGGCAAACCCTAATAATCTAGTAAAGATTTGTTAGTCTAGCTTAACACCTAATAAAAATTTGAATTTGGCATGCTTGATGCTACTAGAACCTCATGGTGGTGCTAAGGTTGACTTTCATGGTATCAAAGCCAAGCTAGAACATAGGGTAACTTGTAGCGACATTAGAAATCCGCCGTTTTTGTCCCATAAAAACTACCGATAAAAACATTTTCAAAAATGATGTTTTAAGTTGTTTGCACACCCCGCGGGCTCACGGTTTGAACTGAGAAGCCGCGGGGTGAAGCGTGCGCACCTCGGGGACACCCCGGGGGAGACCAGAGGCCGGACCCACTCCCTAAGACCACCACAATATGGCCTTGGGGGTGGGTGACCCGAGAGCACCCCAACTGGGTGCTCTCGGGTCTGCCTACCTTAGGGGGCCACTTCGTGGTGGCCCTCGGGGGTGGGTACCCCCCCCGAGGCCCCCCATTCGATAGTTAATTTTATGATCTTCGCTTCCTCGAAGATTCGGGCGGGTTTTGAGTTCGTTTCGACTCCCGGATTGGCTTAAAACTATCGGTTTTGGAACTTTAGCTCACTGGATTTTTCATGTCTTGGAAAAATTGGTTAAGTTTGCTAATTGCGTGCGGAATTCTAATGTCATAGTTACTTTACAAGGTTTGTGATGTGTGATACAATTATTAGAATCCAGATTAATTAGTTTTATGAAAACTAGTTATTATATTGTAAACCTAGCCATTTAGTCTCAATTGATCGATTGCCACGAAGTTTTGATTCGGATCAAAACTCCGTCGCAATTGCGTATTGTACGCGATCACCAAGTCGGGAATCTTGTTGAATTATCCGACAACCAATTGAAAAGAGTTTTCAATTTGAGACTAAAATGCAAGTTTTATAAGTTAGGCATGAAATCCGGAATATGAGATATTCCGGGTTTATGATGTCTAAGGATATTGCGGATTCTAATTATTGTAGTTTTCTGTTTTCTTTTCTGCGACCGTAAGTGTAATATGTGGGGTATCCCAATCTCGTTGCTATATGTCAACAAGTTTTAGGGATACGCATATTTTCTTACGTTGATGATATGTGATATCATGTGTTGCTGTTGATATGATAGTGCTTATCTTCTAGCATGTGATGCGATTGGATTAGGGGAGTCGTACGGCGTTGTTTAGCCTGCGTCAAGGGTCGTATGGGTGGGTTTAATTCAATCAAGAAATGAACGGGTTAAACTTGACTAGCACCCTATGGGTTGTTTGGCCTGCGTCAAGGTCATAGGACGCTAGGGGTAAAAACCATTATCGGGATTTCAAGTGTTGAAATTTGCAATGAGATTGCATACCTTCTATATGATAGTTGGATCCCGATACCCACTGCGAGTAAGAGTTACTCCTGGGAGAGTTTTGCACTTTACAATTAGCTAATCAAGTAGGTGTCTAGAAAGATCAACGGGGTTATGCCTCTAGGGAAATGAGGTTTATTTTAATTAGGTCCGTGTGAAAGCACGGGGAACCTCCGTCGGAGTACCGATGCCTGCCTGGCCGAATGATTGGCGAACCTGTAGGGTGTAATTAATCCCGGCTAATCTTACCTTTTAGGGTTTGAAGGAAGATTTGATAAAAACAGTGGGAGCCATCCTGATTAGATAAAATAACCAATCTAATCTTGCAAAGAGCGCACGCAAAGTGATTATCCTCCTCCTCTCTCTCTCCTGGTAGCGACCAATGAAATGCCTTAATCAAGATAATAATATGGATGTATTGACCGAACCTACTTATTATACTGGGCTAGGTTCCGCTCTACCTTATGATTGTCATAAGTCTGAGCAAGGAATATGGGATTATACGGATTCCCACGCCACCTAAACGAAGAAAAAATATATTGATGCATTGTCTTCGGGTATGTTCGTTACCAAGAACTGTTTCTCAGTTTACTCTACGTCCTGGGTATGGGATACCGGATCAGGATCCCATATGTAATTTGTTACATGGGCTATAGACAGGTGGAGAACTGGGAATGGGTGATATGTCTCTAGTAGTAGAGAATGGTGCAATTGTTGCAGCCAAAGCAGTTGGCAGATATCACCTGGTGCTACCAACTGGTAATACATTGATTCTTAGCGACTGTTATTTCGTACCAATAAATATTGTGAATATTTTCCTAAATCAAGTGTTGATTGGGCAAGGTATGTTGTATAACAGTGTACACGTTCTGAATCAAACTACAATTCTAAACGTACAGAACACACACAAGAGGAACAGTTCAGAAATGAACGAAGTTTTCTTGTGGCATTGTAGACCGGGTCATATCGATGAAATAAGACTAGCTGAAGTTCCATAAGGATGCATATTTGAATCCGTTCGAATTTACATCTAATGAAACTTGCCAGTCATGTCTCAAAGACTAGGTGACCAAATCTCCATTTACTGGAAACGGAGAAAGAGCTACCGAACTCTTGGACAGATACATGTTGATGTATGCAGTCCTATGTCTACATATGCTAGGGATGGTTCCACGTACTTTATTACATTCTCCGATGTTCTCTCAAGATACGGACATGTGTTCTTGTCGAAACACAAATCTAAATCTTTTGAGAATTTCAAGGAATATAAGTGCGAAGAAGAGAACCAGATGGGTAAAGGTATTCAAATCCATCGGTATGATCGGGGAGAAGAATACTGAGCATGGAATTCCGAGACTTTTTAAAAGAGAATGAGATTCTCACTCAGTTTACTCCTCCGTATACACCACAGCACAACGGTATATCGGGGTGGAGGAATCTCACCCTATGAGATATGGTGCGCTCTATGATGAGTACTGCCGAGTTGCCTATTTCCTTTCAGGGACATTCACTTGAGAAGATGCATACCTATTGATTAGAGTTCCGATCAAATCCATTGCCTACCACTCCATATGAGATATGGAATGGGAAAAGACCATCTCTTAAACGAGTTAAGATATGGGGTTGTCCGACCTATGTTGAAAAGAAAAATCCAGACAAGCTCGAGGCAAGGTCAGTTCTGTGCAAGTTTATAGGACATCCCAACCATTCGCGAGGGTATATCTTCTACCACACCGAGGAACAAAAGATGTTTTGTTTCTCGACATGCCACCTTTTTAGAAAAGGAATTTCTTGTGGAAGAAATTAGTGGCGATGGGGTAGAACTGGAAATAGTTCCAGCAAACACAAAATATAACTGACGATTTGGTGGAACCGGAGGATTCAATAGTCTCAGACGAACCGAAGCCACTCCCCAGATCTAGTAGGGTTCCTCATCCACCTGAGAGATACTACGGTTTTCTCGTAGATGGTGGGAGCGAGGATTGCATCATGTAGATGATGACCCAACTAGTTTCAAGCAGGCCATCACAAGTGGAGACTATGTGAAATGGCTGGATGCTATGCGATCTGAGATGGAATCCATGTACACCAACAAAGTATTGACTTTGGATGTTACTCTGGAAGGGGTAAAACCCATCGGGAGAAAGAGGATCTTTGAGAAAGATAATTTGGTGTAGATGGAAAAGTTGAGACTTTCAAAGCTAGACTTGTTGCTAAACTTAAGTCCATCAGGATCCTACTTGCCATTGTTGCATACCATGACTATGATATCTGGAAGACTGCACGTCAAAACCGCTTTTCTAAATGGTGATTTAGAAGAGAGCGTGTATATGACACTGCTAGAGGGCTTCGTAGACAGTGGGAGCAGCGGATGCATGTGCAAGATGCTTAAATCCATCTACGGGTTAAAGTAGGCATCGCGGAGATGGAACATCTGTTTTAATGAATCTGTCAAAGAGTTTGACTTCATCAAAAAGGTAGATGAACCATGTATAATTAAGAAGGTTGTAGAGAGTATGGTTGTCTTCCTCGTATTGTACGTGGATGACATACTCTTGATAGGAAAGGGTGTTCCTATGCAATACTCGGTCAAGCACCTCTTATCACACAGGTTCTCCATGAAAGATCTATCTGATGTCTCCTACATTCTGGGGATATAGATCTATAGAGATAGATCTAAACGGATTTGGGATTGTCCCAATCTAGGTACATAGACACCATGCTAAAGGGGTTTAGTATGGATGATTCTAAGCGTGGTAATGTACCCGCTTGTTCAGGAATCACTCTCTCCAAAGAGATGTCTCTCGAGACTGATTTGGAGAGGGCTCGCATACAAGGGATATCCTATGCTTTGGCAGACAGGTCAATCATGTATAGATGTTATGTACCAGACCAGATGTAGCTTACTCACAAGGTGTAGTGAATAAGTATCGAAAAGATCTTTGGGAAAACCACTGGACGGCTGAAGAACATTCTTAATTGCTTGAGAAGGACTAAAGAGATGTTCTTGGTGTATGGTAACGGTGAACTCCAGATGGAGTCCTTTACCGATTCGAGCTTCTAGAGTGATAAGGACGACTGAAAGTCAGTCTCGGGTTTTTTCTTCACCCTCAGTGGAGGGACGGTATGTTGGAAGGGTTCCAAGCTATATACCGTAGCAGACTCGTTGATAATGGCTAATTACATCGCTACCAACGATGCTGCCAAAGAGGTTGTCTAGATGAATAGAGTTCATGAGATGAACTGGGTTCCAACCATTGGGCATCCAATACCTATGTATTGTGATGACAATGGAGTTGTGGATTTGGCCTAGGATCCCCGGTCCTGTCAGTGATCCAGACATATTCTTAGACAGTATCACCTGATCAGGGAGATAGTTGATCTCCGGGAGATTGAGGTCAGGAGAGTTGACACAGAGGATAACACAACGAATCCACTCACCGAGGCCATCCCCCAGATGCTATTCGAGAGACTTTTAGGACGTTGGGTATGAGATACTACAAAAACTGGCCTTAGTGCAAGTGGGAGATTGTTAGGAATATGTATTCCCTAGCGGCCATTATTGTTGATATAGTGGATGCTTGGACATATATATAGAGGACTTTCTTGCTCGACATGATAGTATGCTATCACGTTACCTTTATCTTAACATGTAAATTGGTATTTATACCGTCTGTCTCTTACAAGTTGATAAAGCCCTTAGGATATGTACTTGACTACCAGGACTATGATGAGATCATACTAGTAGGGCCAGGGTGGTCCAAAAGTACATCCTTTTATCAGTTCCTAGTCGAGGGAATATCGAGACTAGGGCATCGATATTCTAGAGTAGAGTGGTGTGTATGTTTCTTGTCCATTAGAGAGCGATGGTTGATCCCACAATCATTGGCGTGTGACATCAAAGATTGTACACAGATGCTCATTGGAGAATGGGTACACCGAACATGACTCGCCGAGGACTCCTATGTGGTAGTATACCTATCGTCAGATAGCAGTCCTCTGGTGACACTGGTACAGGTTAGTATGTAGACCCGAGATCGTCATACAGTCTTGTGCGGCTCCCACTGTGCTTTGATTTCCTCCATACCACGCTTAAAGGAGACGTGCAAACAGGTGGATTTTGGGTACATTCCCGAGTCGCATGGAGGCAATGAGCGATAGGAGGGATTTCGTCTCTCCTGGTATTTGGGGTTGATGTTGCGCTATGCTCGATTGGCTATAAATGGAAGTCCCTGGCCAGGGCTGCTGCTGAGATCTACTGATAAGTGTTATCAGTAGTTTCTTGAACCGTTATAGGCCAGACATCGGCACGACTTATCACGTTACTGGGTTCTGACGTTTACCACCCCTAGACATGATATGCGACATATTAGACGAAGAGACTGGATTGTACGGTAGTGTTACTGATAGGCTTCATGGAGACTATAGACAAGCTTGCTTGTTGATCTTCATATCGCTCAATACCTGGGTAGCCGTTACGTCCAGCTAGTACCGCTGACGGCTTGTAGGTGACTGATGTGATATCACCTACTGCTGGCGTATTGACGAGTCTTTAGAGTCCCACACAGAAGTTCCCTGGTTCAAGCGAAACGAAGTAGGACACATATGTGATATGTGTGTGGGCCTGATTAAATACATGTATGTGATACCGTATGTACACATGTCACTTGGGAACAGCTATTTGACAATAGGTATAGTACCAACTAGCAGGTTCCCGGCGAGTCTGTCCAGTGTTCTCATAACCCAATAAGCACATGTATACTATATTAGGTGAACAAACTAACACCAATGGCTTGTGAGACCTGGCCACCGCCCCTCGTCGGGGACTCGATCAGTATACACTAGTTTACTCTGGAGTATCGATGCCTAGTCTCGAAACTCCCACGACTAGGGACATTTAAGGATGTGCTTATAGACCACCAGCTCCAACGTATATGATCGCTATCATAATGCTGGTAGTCAAACAAGAATCATATGGGCTCTATTAACATGTAATAGTGATGATAAAGACAAACTAGATAGCATAATATCATCTCGAGTAAGACTGTTCTACCGGTATAGGTCCTCCCTCAATCATCATAATCACCTGCCTGCGACTACGATAATTGCCTTGAGGACACTATAGCAAACACCCTCCCGGTGTCTTGGGCAGTTTTTGGGTCGTTTTGGTTTCAATTCATGCAAGAAATGGTGGTGTTTTGGGGCCAGGGCTGATCTTGAATTTCAGTTTTTGGAAATTCGATTTCAGCTTCGCGGGTTTTGGAATTCGTTGGCCATGGGTTCCGTATTGACGCGGTTAAAACGTTTAACCTTGTTAATGCGATGGCATATGTGATATGCGGTGTTTAACGTCGCCGAATTGATGTGATCAATTTGACGGGTTGCACATGTGAGTCTAATATGTTCTATGTTAAAGTTTATTTGGTGTGGATTGGATTGTCGCGAAATGAATAACCCCGTGCGTATTTTTGATGATGTGTTTTTCATTTTATTTATGTTGTATCCAAAATGTATATTCTTTTATTTGGGGAGAGCGGTCAACATGTGGCCGTCGTTTCCGTTTTCATCTATTATTATTTGTCGGGGTTCGATTAGGTTGCGATCGATGCCACTATTGTATTAATACAGATATTAGGATTACCCTACGGAGAAGCGCACTGGCAGCCAGATTCTAGATTGCAGCGGGTGGCCATCTCAAGGGGCTGAGACCGGGCCGCTCGATTTTAAGATTGGCGGTCTACTTGCCTCGCTTGTAAGGGGTTAGGATAGACCCATGGAGGAGTTCTCTTGTCATCGGATTCAAGAAAGTGCTGGGTGGCCCCATCATGGTGATGATGCTGGGTTGCCTCGTTTCTTGGATTAGCGGATGACTGCCGCACTCATAGGGGTCTGCTTTTGTCTACGCACGGGCTATTCATGCGACCGGGGTATTTCGTGCTTCGTTTGTGGCTCGAACGAAATGCGGGATTTCTAGGTGATCCGACCATTCCAAACTCTGTGATGCTGTTTTTCTTCATGCTGTAATGTGATTATTTGTGTGTGATGGTATATTTATATATGTGATATATATAGTGTGTGTGTACGTGTATTAATACTATATACGTTTTGCATCCATCCCTGCCACCGCTCTGCCGTTAGCTAAGTAACCTAACGGTGCATGACAGGGTCCCGTGGCAAATGCGGATGGCGTATATGTGCATTATATTTTTTCTTTTTATGCTTTTCTGTAATGTTTGTGTGAGATGGATCATGCTGGATTATAAGATTATCTAAATGATGGGATTGTATTAATTGCATTAATACAAAGTAAAATAAACCTATACGTTGTAGGAACCTGTTAGTTATATGTATGCCCTAGAGGCCATTACTGTACATAGGATGTATATTGTAGTGGATGCTGGGACATATATAGGGAGGACTTTCTTGCTCGACATGATAGTATGCTATCTGGTTACTCTTTACCTTAACATGTACTCAGATTGTCTCTCTATTACATGTTGGTAAAGCCCTTAGGATGTGTACTTGACTACCTGGACTATGATGCGGTTCATACTAGTGGGGACATGGTAGTCCATAAGTACATCCTTCAAAGTCCCTAGTCGTGGGTGTATCGAGACGGGGCATCGATATACCAGAGTAGACTAGCGTGTACCTTCTCGACCCATACAGATGGGCGATGGATGATCCCATATCCATCGGTGTTTGACATCAGAGATGATATACGGGTGCTCAGTAGAGACTGGGTACACTGGACGGACTCGCCGAGAACTCCCAGATGGTATTATACCTTACGTCAGATGGCAGTTCTCTGGTGACACTGGTACAGAGTAGTCTGTTGACCCGAGATCGTCATAGAGTCTTGTGTGGTTCCCACTGTGCTTTGATTTCCATCTTACCACGTCCAAGAGGGCGTGCAAAACGGTGGTTTTTGGGTACAGTCCCGAGTCACATGGAGGCAATGAGCGATAGGAGGGGATTCGTCTCTCCCGGTATAGGGGGTTGATGTTGCGCTGTGTTCGATTGGCTATAACAGGAAATCCTTGGCCAGGGTTGCTGAGATATACTGGTAAGTGTTACCATTAGTTTCTCGAATTGTTATAGACCTCATATCGACACGACTTATCGAGCTATTGGGGTCTGACGTTTACCACCCCTAGGCAAGATATGCGACATATCAGACGACGAGACCGGACTGTACGGTAGTGTTACTGGTTGGATTCACTGGAGTGTGAGTGGGCTTGCTCGTCGATCTTCTGATCGCTCAATACCCGGGTGGCCGTTACGTTTAGCAGACCGCTTGCGGCTTGTGGGTGCTTGATATGATCATCATCTGCTGCCGGCGTATTGACGAGTCTTTAGAGTCCTACACAGAGGTCTCCTGGCTCAAGCGAAACGAAATAGGAGCGCATATGAGATATGTGCGGGACCGAGAATGATACCAGTATGTGATACTGTATTCGATTCTCGCGATCTGTGACATTGATCGGTTATATGCGATATAGCCGGGTTATCGGATCAAGTGTTGATTCGATAAGTTGTTACTGTTGATATTAGTCGGTTATATACGATATGACCGGATCATTAAATCAAGCGTTGATTTAATGATTTAATGCATAATGATATATTTGATATATTACTTTGCATTAACTAGTATCGGTTCACTTAAGATGGATTTTCTCACTCGCATGTGCACATCGTATATGTGATATATTTTTTGTGCACTTAATTGTATCATGTTTGATGATGCATGTTTACTTGGTTAAGTGTAAAGATTTAAACCTTGGTTAAGTTAATGATTAGGGTTTTCTTTTTCTTACTATTTATTTCATTTATTTTATTTTGGAAAAGAAATGGCAAAAGAAATGAAATGGTTGCAAGTTTTGTTTCTTTCTTTGAAGCTTCATGAAGCTTTGACTTTGTGACCATTTTGTCTCTTGCTTAACCCTAACCACTTCACTTAACCTTAGTTTAGTCTCTACACTTGACCATGGTTATTATTATGATAAGTATTCCTTTTCTTTTGATTTTTAAAAAACTTATCATAACAATTAGCTTCATCTTCTTCATCTTCTTCAAAGAAGAAAAGCATGCTTCATCAATGGTGATTGATGAAAAAGAGTGAGAAATACAAATCTAAAGTCTACCCACTTCCTATTTCTTCATCCTCTACCTCTTGCCATGTAGTAGAGTGTGTTATCTTCACAAGTTTCATGACTTGGTGAATTGAGAGCTTGATCTAGTGATGCCTCGACGTAGATCATCTTCGGCATCGTCGTCGATGACCTAGCTCGTCCATTCTCCGATGAAGCCGACACTAGAGCCCGGGGTTCGACTTGGACAGCGAGGAGAATTCATTGCGGAGCTATGGAGGTGGAGGACCGGATCTACAAAGGTTGTATTTCCGTTCCCTTAGTTAAAATGTTAACTACTTTCATTTGTCGCCTAGAATTCTAGCCAACGATCCGTAGTCTAGGGTTTCTCGGCACCGTATTTTTGAAATTGGCATGGTTGATGCCTTGTGAGACCTCTTGAGAGTGCCTAGGAACCCTACAGTGGTATCAGAGCCTAGCTAGAGCCTTAGGCGAAGTCTAGACGGAATTTGAAGTCCGAACGAACCGAAACACCAAAATTTTCATGCTCTCTGGACATTTTCTAAAATCGTGGATTTTTCGAACTTAAAAATATGCAGAAAACTAAGAAAAAGATTCTAAGAATTACTGTACAAAACGGCACTCATGATTCCTCCAAGTCACGGCGGAACCGCGGCATAAGCATGGCTTATGCGGCGGTTCCGCGGTCAACATGTCGCATCAGTCAACGATTTTGGCACAGTAACTTCTTTATTTTAATGCTCAGTTTTCTGGGTATTTTTAAATTTTATTCAAGAGTTGAATTTTCTGGGGTTGTTTTGGGGATTCGGTGTTTCGATCGGAGTATCAGATTTTGTCTATGTGGCTTTCCGGATAAATTTTAGAATATGTTAAAAAGTTCGACCGGATATAAATACCCAATTTTTCCCCTGTCGGGAAATTTCCAAGTGTTGGATTTTTCCGTAGTTTAAAAACGTTCTAAGTAGTGCAAGTAACGCGATGGACCCTCTAGAAGACAACAAACCTTAACTCGATTATGCGACCGTCTTGAACTGCCCTTTGAACCTTCGGGTTTGGGGCAGTACGGCGTGCCACATGTGAGGCGTTGGCTTGACCCTTCTACGGCTGGACCGTTGGTACTGAGGCACAAACTGAATGTTTTTAGACTTGTTTCATGTGTTGATCTGTATCGGGAAAACTTGGGTGTTCGATTGTTCGATCAGAAAGTTTGACATTTTCTATTTATCCGGAATGGGATACAATAATTGGAATTCACAAGAAGTTATGAGATGACTGAATGAATGTTATAAACACAGCAGTTTAGTCTCACTTGATCGGTTGCCATGGAATTTTGATGTGATCAAAAGTCCGTCGCAATCACGTAGCGTACGCGGATACTCGCCGGGTAAACTTAATAGACAGCCTCACCCCATTGCCCCGACCAAGTGACTGTAGGAGAACCCCGTCGCCGAAAGCATCCGTTCGGGTGCTCGCGGTAGCGGTGTTCCGCCTTGGTGCACTTCGTCGTCGGTATCGGGGGTGCGACCGTCTACTAAAGTTTGCGACGAGCATTCGATCAAAATGTCGGGAATCTTATTGAATTGCCCGACTTGATATTGAAAAGAGTTTTCGATTTTGAGACTAAAATGCGGGGTTTATAATTGTTAGGCATGCGTTGTCTAAGGAATTCATTTGATTAGGCATGTGATGTCTAAGGAGGTTGCGGATTCCAACTGTTGTAGTTTTACACTTTCTTTTCTGTGACCGTAAGTGTAATATGTGATATCGCCGGTTTCGTTGCTATATGTCAACGACAATTGGGATGGACATATTTACTTACGTTGATGACATGTGATGTTATGTGTTGCTGGATATGTTATATTGGATCGTCGTGTTTGAATAGCCGGGGGTTTTTTTATGTGAGATGAGTGTTTTTCATTTTCATTCATGTAAAAACTTGTATGTAATATTCTTTTATTGGGGCACTTCCAGGTTGCGGAAGTTGTCACCGTTGATGTATATTATTTACTTTTCTGCACTAGGATAGACCCAAGGAGGAGGGCACAAGTAACCGGGTTCTGGAGTCCAGTGGGAGACCAACTCGAGGAGTCGAGTCCGGGTCTCCTAACCCTAGAATTGGTAGGGTTGCTTGCCGCTCTCGTAGGGGTCTAGGGGTGTGGGTTTGGCTATTCATCACGACCGTGGAATCCGTGTTTTATACTGGCTCGTATTGAAAACACGGACGTCCTAGTATATCCAATATTTCATATGATTCTTCTGCTGCGATATCTGTGATGTGATCATGTGATGTTCTGTGATAGATACAGTATATAGTATATATGATATATTATATAGACGTTACTTATGTTTTACACCCGCTCTAGCCCTGCCCCGCTCTGCCGTTAGTTACCTAACCTAACGGTGCACGAGGGGACATCGAGGCGAATGCGGATGGCATAAGTGTACGTCGTATTTATCTGTGATGTTTAGGTACTTAAATGATGGGACTTCATTAATGATATTAATGAAATAAAAGAAACCTAAGATGTTGTAGAATCGAATTTCAAAATAAAACAGGTAGCTACAGTTCTTGCTTTGCACAGCGGTATATGTGATATATCCTGCACCTTATTCGATAAGGAAAGGACCGAGATCCCTTCACCGGGAGTGACTCCTTTAGCAATAACTGGCAGATGCTACACCCTCGGTTTGTCTTTTGATTGCTTTTAAGAGTTTTTGCTTTGCACAGTGATATATATGATATATCCCGCACCTCATTCGACGAGGAAAGGACCGACGATCCCTTCACCGGGAGTGACTCCTTTAGCAAAACTAGAAAAGCCTCAAAAACACTCAATTTCAAAATTCATTCGATCCTACAACGATATCAAGTTCATTACGCAATAGGTTTTCAGAAAAACCTGTCGTAGCCCTCCGTCATTTCAGATAAGTAGTAGTTAGTATTCGTGCTGCGTTTGTTGGCCTTTGTCAAGGCGCAGTGTGCGGTAGCTAATTGGTGCTTATCTGCTTATGCATATGATGCAGATTGGGTTAGGGTAGTCGTGCGACCTTGTTGGCCTTTGTCAAGGGCCGTACGGGTGGGTTTAATTCAATCAGGAAATGACGGGTTGAACTTGACTAGCATCCTATGGTTTGTTGGCTTTTGTCAAGGTCATAGGAGGTTAGGGGCAAAAGATTATCGGGAATTTCAAGTGTTGAAATTTGCAATGAGATTGCATACCTTCTATGAGATAGTTGGATCCCGATACCCGCTGCGAGTAAGAGTTACTCCTGGGAGAGATTTATACATTACAATTAGCCAATCAAGTAGGTGTCTAGAAAGGTGTTAACGAGGTTACGCCTCTGGGAAAACGAGGTTTACATTAATTAGGTTCGTGCGAAAGCACGGGGCACCTCCCTCAAAGTACCGACACTGGCCTGGCTGAAAGATTGGCGAACTTGTTGTGTGTAATTAATCCTGGCTAGTCTTTCCTTTTAGGGTTTGAAGGAAGATTTGATAAAAAGCAGTGGGAGCCATCCTGATTAGATAAAATAATAACCAATCTATTCTTGCAAGAGCGCACGCTGAGTGTTTTCTTCTCTCTCTCTCCTGGTAGCGACCATATCACGCCTTAATCAAGATAATAATACGGATTATTGACCGAACCCGCTTGTTATACTGAGCTGGGGAACGTTGGTCCCGCTCCAACTTATAATTGTTATAAGACAGAGCAGGAAATTGGGGAATACCACATTTCCCGTGCCGCCCAAACGAAGAGAGTGCATGCTGATGCATCATCTTCGGGTGTGTTCATTATACAGAACTGTTTCTCAGTATCCTCCACATCCTTGGTATATGATACCGAATCAGGATCCCAGATATGTAATCTGTTACATAGGGCTACAAAAGGGTAGAAAAACTGACAACGGGTGATAAGTTTCATGAGACAGAAAACGGGGCAAGTGTTGCAGCCAAGTCTGTTGCTCACTGTCACCCTGTATTGTAATACATTGATTCTGAACGAATGTTATTAGATACCGAACCTGATATACAAAATCATATCTGTCACTTTATTAGTAAAGAAACGATAAAATTTTGTATTGTTGGATAATGTTTTGAACATTTCCTATATCAAAAGTTGATCGGTTCAGGCACGTTATCTAAAAGCGTTGATGTTCTAAATCAAACTACAGTTCTTAATATATGGAACACACACAAGAGGAAGAGTTCAGAATTGAACGAATTCTTCTTGAGGTATTGTAGACTAGGTCAGATCAATATGACCCGACTAGCTAGAGTTACATATAGATGCATATTTAAATCAGTTTGAATTTACATCTTGTGAAACTCGCCAGTCATGTCACAAAGATAAGATGACCATAGCTCTGTTTATTGGAAACAGAGAAAGAGTTAGTGAACTCTTGGGACTGATACATGATGATGTATGTAAGGTCTCCTGTCTACACATGCCAAGACTGATTCTTTATACTTCATTATATTCTCTGATAATCTCTCAAGATTCAGTCATATGTTCCTGTTGAAACATGAGTCCGAACCTTTTGAGATATTCACAGAATATAAGCTAGAAGTAGAGAACCAAAATACGGGTATAAGTATTATGTCCTATGATGAGATCAAGGAGGAGAATACTTGAACACGGAAATTCCTGGACTATTCTAAAGGAGAATGAGATTCTCTCTCAGCATTACTCCTCCGTATACACCATTGCACGATGGTATGTCGGGGCGGAGCAGATACACCCTATTTGATATGGTGTGCTCTATGATGAGTACTACTGAGTTACCTATTTCCTTTTTAGGAGTTGTGCACTTGAGAAGTTGCATACCTATTGAATATGGTTCAAATCAAATCAGTTGCCTACCACTTCATATATGATATGGAAAGGGAAGAGCCCGTATCTTAAGTTAGTTAAGATTTGGGGTTGTCCGGCCTATGTCTAAAAGCAAAATCCGGACAAGCTCGAGGCAAGGTCTGTAATGTAGAACTGGAAAGGTTCCAGCTATACAAACTACAGCAGATGATTTGGTAGAACCGAAGGATTCAGTAGATTCCAACGAACCTCAGCCTCTCCGCCGATCTAGCAGGGTTCCTCACCCACCTGAGAGATACTTCTGTTTCTCTATGACAGTGGGAGAGAGGATTGCATCATGAGATGATGACCCAACTAGTTTCGAGCTGGCCATCGGGGGTAAGACTCTGTAACAATCGCTGGATGCTTAGCGATCTGAGATGGAATCCTTATACACCAGCAAAGTATGGACTTTGGCTGCTATATCTGAAGGGTTAAATCCCCATCAGAAGCAAGTATATCTTGAGAAGATTACTTGGTGTACATGGAAAGTTGAGACTTTCAAAGCTACACTTGTTAAAGGTTTTCGTCATTGACCAGGCGTGGATAATGATGAAACCTTTTCCAGTACCTATGCTTAAGTCCATCCAGATACTACTTGCCACGGCTACATACCATGACTACGATATCTGGCGGTTGAGTGTCATGACTGCTTTTCTAAATGATATTTTAGAAGAGTGCGTCTATAAGTACACAGCCAGAGGGTCTCGTAGACAGTGGGAGCAGCGGAAACGTGTGCAAGATGTTTTATTTGATAAAGCAGGCATCGCGGAGTTGGAACATCTGTTTTGATAGATAGTCAAAGAGTTTGACATCATCAAAATGGTAGATGAACCTTGTATAAACAAAAAGGTAGTAGGGAGTATGGTGGTGATCCTCGTAGAGTACGTGGATGACATACTCTTGATAGGGAAGGAGTTTCCTATGCTATGCTCGTTCAATCTCCGCTTATCACAAGGATTCTCCAGAAAGGATCAAAGTGATACCTCCTCAATCCTGAGCTTTCGTCTATAAGATAGATGTTATTTGGGTGTTAGTATACTCACTAGCTGTAGTGAGATGGTATCAATTGGTCCTGGGGAGAATCACTGGAAGGGTTCCAGGGTGATAAAGACGACTGAATGTCAGTCACAGGCATTGTCTTTACCCTCAATAGAGGGACGGTATGTTGGAAGAGTTCCAAGCTAGATACCGTGGCATACTAGACGATAAAGGCTGGATACATCGCTACTTAGGATGCTACCAAAGAGGTTGTTTGGATGTATATTAGTTCATGAGATGAACTTAGTTCCTACCATTGTGTGATAATGGCGTTGTGGCATATGCCAAGGAACGTCCGTCCCATCAGTGATCCAGACATATTCTAAGGCAGTGTCACCTGATCGTGGAGATGGTTGATCTCCATGGTGATCAAGGTTAGGAGAGCAGACTCAGAAGATAACACGGCGGATCCACTCACGAAGGCCTATTCCCAGAGAGAGACTTTTATGGGATGGTTGAGTATGAGATACTACAACTACTGCTACAGATGGCCCTAGTGCAAGTGGGAGATTGTTAGTTATATGTATGCCCTAGAGGCCATTACTGTACATAGGATGTATATTGTAGTGGATGTTGGGACATATATAGGGAGGACTTTCTTGCTCGACATGATAGTATGCTATCTGGTTACTCTTTACCTTAACGTGTACTCAGATTGTCTCTCTATTACATGTTGGTAAAGCCCTTAGGATGTGTACTTGACTACCTGGACTATGATGCGGATCATACTAGTGGGGACATGGTAGTCCATAAGTACATCCTTCAAAGTCCCTAGTCGTGGGTGTATCGAGACGGGGCATCGATATACCAGAGTAGACTAGCGTGTACCTTCTCGACCCATACAGATGGGCGATGGATGATCCCATATCCATCGGTGTTTGACATCAGAGATGATATACGGGTGCTCAGTAGAGACTGGGTACACTGGACGGACTCGCCGAGAACTCCCAGATGGTATTATACCTTACGTCAGATGGCAGTTCTCTGGTGACACTGGTACAGAGTAGTCTGTTGACCCGAGATCGTCATAGAGTCTTGTGTGGTTCCCACTGTGCTTTGATTTCCATCTTACCACGTCCAAGAGGGCGTGCAAAACGGTGGTTTTTGGGTACAGTCCCGAGTCACATGGAGGCAATGAGCGATAGGAGGGGATTCGTCTCTCCCGGTATAGGGGGTTGATGTTGCGCTGTGTTCGATTGGCTATAACAGGAAATCCCTGGCCAGGGTTGCTGAGATATACTGGTAAGTGTTACCAGTAGTTTCTCGAATTGTTATAGACCTCATATCGACACGACTTATCGAGCTATTGGGGTCTGACGTTTACCACCCCTAGGCAAGATATGCGACATATCAGACGACGAGACCGGACTGTACGGTAGTGTTACTGGTTGGATTCACTGGAGTGTGAGTGGGCTTGCTCGTCGATCTTCTGATCGCTCAATACCCGGGTGGCCGTTACGTTTAGCAGACCGCTTGCGGCTTGCGGGTGCTTGATATGATCATCATCTGCTGCCGGCGTATTGACGAGTCTTTAGAGTCCTACACAGAGGTCTCCTGGCTCAAGCGAAACGAAATAGGAGCGCATATGAGATATGTGCGGGACCGAGAATGATACCAGTATGTGATACTATATTCGATTCTCGCGATCTGTGACATTGATCGGTTATATGCGATATAGCCGGGTTATCGGATCAAGTGTTGATTCGATAAGTTGTTACTGTTGATATTAGTCGGTTATATACGATATGACCGGATCATTAAATCAAGCGTTGATTTAATGATTTAATGCATAATGATATATTTGATATATTACTTTGCATTAACTAGTATCGGTTCACTTAAGATGGATTTTCTCACTCGCATGTGCACATCGTATATGTGATATATTTTTTGTGCACTTAATTGTATCATGTTTGATGATGCATGTTTACTTGGTTAAGTGTAAAGATTTAAACCTTGGTTAAGTTAATGATTAGGGTTTTCTTTTTCTTACTATTTATTTCATTTATTTTATTTTGGAAAAGAAATGGCAAAAGAAATGAAATGGTTGCAAGTTTTGTTTCTTTCTTTGAAGCTTCATGAAGCTTTGACTTTGTGACCATTTTGTTTCATGCTTAACCCTAACCACTTCACTTAACCTTAGTTTAGTCTCTACACTTGACCATGGTTATTATTATGATAAGTATTCCTTTTCTTTTGATTTTTAAAAAACTTATCATAACAATTAGCTTCATCTTCTTCATCTTCTTCAAAGAAGAAAAGCATGCTTCATCAACGGTGATTGATGAAAAAGAGTGAGAAATCCAAATCTAAAGTCTACCCACTTCCTATTTCTTCATCCTCTACTTCTTGCCAAGTAGTAGAGTGTGTTATCTTCACAAGTTTCATGACTTGGTGAAGTGAGAGCTTGATCTAGTGATGCCTCGACGTAGATCATCTTCGGCATCGTCGTCGATGACCTAGCCCGTCCATTCTCCGATGAAGCCGACACTAGAGCCCGGGGTTCGACTTGGACAGCGAGGAGACTTCATTGCGGAGCTATGGAGGTGGAGGACCAGATCTACAAAGGTTGTATTTCCGTTCCCTTAGTTAAAATGTTAACTACTTTCATTTGTCGCCTAGAATTCTAGCCAACGATCCGTAGTCTAGGGTTTCTCGGCACCGTATTTTTGAAATTGGCATGGTTGATGCCTTGTGAGACCTCTTGAGAGTGCCTAGGAACCCTACAGAACCGACTTTTTATAAAAGGGAAATTTAGTCGATTCTTTTGCTCTGCATTGAGGCATTCGGTTAGGAATGTCCTGCAGCTCATTCGATGCGTAAAGTGTCTTGATCCCGTCACTGGGAGTTCTCTCTTGGGTAAAAGTTGTGTCAATAAAATTATTTTTTTGTAGCCGTATTCTTTTGCTTTGCATCGTGATATTCGATTAGGAATATCCCGCACCTCATTCAATGAGGAAAAGAGTTTAGATCCCTTCACGGGGAGTTCACTCTTAAGCAAAGGTCTACGCAACAATAAACTTTCAAAACCACTCGGTTCCTACGATGAGATCAAGTTCATTACGTTGATGGTTTTCTTCAAAACCAGTCATAGCCCTCTGTCATTTCAGGAAGTAGAGTACGTAGTATTCGTGCTACGTTTGTTGACCTTCGTCAAAACGTAGTGTACGGTAACTAAGTGATGTCTTCCTGCTAGCATATGATGTGATTTGCTAGGACAGTCGTATAGCCTTGTTGAACTTCGTCAAGGGCTCGTGCGGGTGGGTCTAAATTAATTATGAAATGACTGGTAGAACTTGACCAGTGGCTTATGATTTGTTGACCTTCGTCAAGGTCATAAGCTGTTAGGGGTAAAAACTGATATCGGGAGTTTCAAGTGTTGAAACTTGCAACGAGATTGCATACCTTCTATGGAGTGGGGTGACTTGTTGACCTTTGTCAAGGTTACCACGCCATGATAGTTTGGATCTCGGTTCCTACTTTGAGTAATAGTTACTCCCAGGAGGTTCTCTATATGAAATCCCGGCTAGTTCTCCTTTTAGGGTTTGAAGGTGAATTTGACAGAACAGTGGGAGCCATCCTGATTAGATAAATATATCAATCTAATCTAGGTTAGAGTGCACGCTGAATGTTTCTTTTCTCTCTCTGGCAGTAACCCTGGACCCACCTTAAACTAAGACTCATTAACCATATTGACCGACCCTTTTACGATCGACAGCTTTAGAATGTCTGGATTGCCCTAATCCACGACATAGTCATATACATCCTCACATAACCTACTTCCCCTTCTGCTAACTCCTGAACCCTCTGTATTCGGTACAGAGATCCATATTGTTTGGAAGGCCATCATATAGTTAGATACGAACTCAATGAAACTGTTTCAGTCTGAGGATAGCCACTGGTTCTGGATTAGATGAATTGTTCATTTGTCTATCCCTCCTACCTTTTCTTAAACTCGAGAACTCCTTACATATAAAGAGTGAATACCAGATACGCTTATTGGATAGTCTTCATCCAATCCCGAAGCTGGTGCTGAAGGAATGGAAATGAGAAAACCAACTAGCATAAGTTCGGTATACAGGAAGGTAAGATGGAGAGACATCAAAAAGGGTTGAAGTGAGAAAAGGAAATTGCGACTACTGTCATGAACTTGGGCAATAAAAAAGGAAATACTGAGAATACTCGACTGACCCCACTGAAACATTTTTGATGTTTCGGATTTCCCGTGCGTCTGTGTTTTGAGAAACTATTTCTCAATAAATTCTAACTCCTGGGTATATAGATACCAGATTAGAATCCCATATCTGTAGGGCGTTATAGATACCAGTTTTCGGAGCAATTGTTGTTATTAACGAAAATCATCAGGTTTTGCCTAAACAACAAACTTTTGGTTTCTTTGAACCAAAAGAATGTTTTCAATTAACAGCACACGAAAAATGAGTTAATGAACTCTAGGGACTTATACATATTGATGTATGTTGTCCAATGTCCATACGGACAGAGAGTTGGTACTAGGTATTCCATATTGAGAATATGATTCCATCTCAGATTGCTCATCCGCGGGTGAGCTCCATGATGAGTAATGCTGAGTTGCCTTCTTCAATTTTGGGGATACACTAGAAAATAGATGCATGGCAATGGATATTGGTTCCACATAAACAAGTGCTTCTGTTTCTATATGAGATATAGAATGGTGTTCATCTTAAAGTTGTTAAGATGTGGGGTTATCCGGTTTGTGTTTAAAACCATAATCCGGATAAACTCGAGGTACGTTTCGGAAATAACAGTCTGTAGGTTATCCTAAGATTTCTCATGGGATGGCTTCTACCATTTTCAAGTTCAAAAATGTTTTATTCTTGACTCATCACCTCCTTGGTTAAGGGATTTCTTGCAAAAGAAATTAGCGGGAGTATGGTAGAACTGGAAGTGATTCCAGAACCACAAACGGTTACCGAAAGTTTAGTAGAACCTGATGATCCAATTGACCCTGACAGACCATAGCTACTCTACAGATTTAGTAGGTGACCTCAGCCACCCGAGAGATACTTCGATTTTCTTGAAGACGGTGACTAAGAAGTTTGCATCATGTGATGATGACCCTGCTATTCATCAGCATGCCATAGGAAGTGGTGACTTTCGACTGATGGCTGGATGCCAAGTTATCCAATTTGGACTCCATGCACTACAACAAATTATTGACTTTGTTGTGTGCTCCTGAAAGGGGTAAAACCCATAATGAGCAAGTAGATCTTTCAAGATCAGTGCAAATAGACAAGTATTAACCTAATAAGGCCAGACTTGTAGTTAACATGTATTCATCAAATACCTGATGTAGATTGTGATGATACTGTTACTTCAAAGTCTGTGCTGAAATCCATGCGGATAAAATTTGCCACTGTTGTTTTCATGACTGTGATATCTGGTATGAGTATGATTATAACGTCTTTCTAAATTGGATTTAGAAGTGTACGTGTATATGATTCTACCAGAGGATTGTCTAGGTTAGTGGGAGCGGCGGATAGTGTGCAAGTTGCTTAAGCCGGTTTGTAGACTAAAGCGGCTTAGTGGAGATGGATCATCTGTTTTGATACTACGGTCAAAGTGTTTGACTTCATCAAAATAAGAGATGATCCAAGTATTTATAAGAATGCTGTAGGGAGTACTGTAAGATTCTGCATACTGATATGGATAACATACTCTTGACAGGAAATGATATTCCTACACTACGATTCGGTCAATATTGGTTGTCACTGTTTTTCCTTTATAGATTATATATGCATCATCGATTCTGGTGACTAGGTCTATAAGTTTAGATCTAGTAAGGGATTTGGGATTATCCAAATTCAGGTATAATGACACTATTCTAAAGTGGTTTAGAATGAATGACTCCTAGTAAGGTAATGTACCCGCAGAGAATGGGGGCCACTCTCTCTACAAATGTCTTTCGGGACTGATGAAGAGAGGGTCTTGCATGAATGACATTCGACATTGTCACGACCCGAAAAACGGAACATGACCGGCACTTAAACTACGAAACGTCTCGAGGCGTACGTAATCTAAGTAAGCCGAAAACCCAGAAATCCAAACCAAGAAAAGTAGTAGAGTGAAGGAAAACCAATTTAAAAAAAGTAGTTTTAATAGCATAAGCCGAATTATGCGTTTTTAAAACATCAAGTATTTTCTGAAAATTTCGGCAGAGTCTCCTTTGTAAATACTGGCCCCCAAACGGGATACAACATGAATAGTATACGAAATCAATAAAAATGCATCCCCAAGCGGGAGCTAGCTCTTCGTCAATCGACGGTCACAACCATACAAGCAATATAATATACAACGCCAACGGCGAGGTTCAAAATTCAAAAGGAAACTCAAAACCATAAGAAAACCACAGAAATACAACGCGCGACTCTAAAGTCGAAAGAATAAACATCACTGGTCTCTTTCTGAGATAAATACAAGTTTGGTTGATGGAACTTCTAGATACAACTAAATAATAATATACAAGTTATATAATGGGGGGTACGATACAAGTAAACCAACCTACTAGCAAATCACCCGAAGGAAACTATGCCCGTAAGCCGTAATGAAACCCGCACGGCAAACCTGCAAGAAACTGGGGCACAACGGGGGTGAGTTGCCAACTCGTGAATAGAAAAACATCTACGCACAGAAATTGCATAAATAACGCAATCCTAGGTCAATGATCATAATATATCCTCAATTATACATAACATGCAGCCTATAACAGGGCTAGGGTAAATATCTAACCCGAGTGTAATCTCATGTACCCGTGTCAGTGCCTCTGGTAGCAATATATCATATGAATGAGGTATGAATGCATGAAAATAGAATACATGTAAATGAAGAACTGTTTTCATAGTTTAGTGAGATTTCCTTATTTTTAAATAGGAGGTACCATAAATGAAATCAGCATAAAAAAGTGCCCAGCATTGACACAAAACAAGTATCCAAATATCTCGATATCTCTGTGTCGTAATCTCTGTACCTCAAAATCTCAAAAATCTCAATGTCTCAATCACAATATCTAGGGCGCCGTCAGTCCAGACCGGCCCCTACCATCTATCTCAAGACCACGACGGTCTCCTCCGGATATCCGACGCGTCAGGTAAAATCACCGGTCGGTAGTGCTCCCCTGCCAGGCTCAACGTCATCACCGCATTCATCTTGCCCCGGGGTACCGCACCGGGCCCACCATGTACCCGAAACGGTTCATCCAACTCCTCGAATCGGGTCTCGAAATCCATCAGCAAACTCATGGTGGACGACTCATACATCATAGGAAAACCGCATTTTTTTTTATTTAAAAAGAGGGAAAGCAGTTTATATATGTTTTTTTTTGCGGTTTTCCTCCAAATCCAGAAAATATCATGGGAATCCGAATCATCAATAGCATGTAAAACCATGAATATAAATATGAGAATCCATGAATACGGCATAACAATGAATAACAGTATGCATGAAGTGACAAGTAATAACTACAATATCTAAGCTGGCATATAAGGTAAGTACACTAATATTATGTCAAACTACGAGTTATCAAGCTAAGTTAAGCAATAATATTTCTAAGGTGTACGTGACATGGCAATTACCGATGAAGATGTGTGTGAGCCGGCAAGTAAGTGTATGTGGTACATACGCATCATCGGTAATGGTGCTGGTGTCCTAACAGCATGATATCAACATTTCAATAAGAAATTATAACATAAGTATGCGATGCGAAGCGAACCACAATAATAAGTGGTAGCTGAAAACTAGACGCAACTATAACTAATCTGCATTAATCTAATAAAAGTTCTACAAATGGTGCCTTTTGAAATAACACGAATCATGGAGTTTTGAAAATAGGGGCTACGGTGTTTTTATGAAAAGATACGTCTTTTGAAATATCCGTAGGATCCCTTGGGCTGTCTTTTAAAATACCCACGATTCGTTAGTTTTTGAAATAGGTAAGAATCGAATCTAATCTAACAACTAAACTAAACTAAAGGGCTAAGCTAACCAGCTGGACTACAGGTAAGGAAACCGCCTAACATCTGAGTCGATATATATACATACCTGTATATATATTAGTCGGTGATCCTGCCTCAATAATATCATATCCGATACCATATCTATAATTAGACATTCCAAGTCAAGAGTGCGGATCAATCATCAATAAATAGCTCGTACGTAAATCCGTCGTACGGCATCCTAAATCTGGGTACGGGTCAAAATCACATTCATCGTACTATTCATCTGGTATCCTCTTTATCAAATATCATGATCGGAGTATTGATCTATGTCTAGTACAATACTGATACCGCCTAAGTAGGCATGCAGGTGTAAGAATCACTACGGCAAAAGACCCGCTAAAACATCATGTCGTATATCAATACAAACCAAATCACATCACCGATCTCCTGGCCTCAAGCCCAATCTCATCGACTCATCTCAAATTCCAAATACTATTCTCAAATCCAGTATATGAACACATAGTCCCATACCTATGCGAACACATAAACTATAGAGAATCCCATGAGCACATATAAATAGGAATGTATGCAAGTATGTATGTGTGTATGTGTAGTGCAACACTACCCTAGGGTTCGCAACACTAAAATAATCCAACACACCGATATCCATCCTAAACATCGTTATTAATCCTAAGTAACATATAATAATTGTTGGTGTGTATACGCATCCGTATACACCACCACGGACTGCGGGGGTGCTATACGCCATCCACCCGACTTCTCCCCGTAGATATAAATCTACTCACCTGGTCCTCGTTCGCCGGTACCGATGTCGCCATGCGCTTGCTTGTCGTCTCGAAGTCCATATGGGGTACCTACATATCATAACGCACCGTATCGTATTAAAATCCGACTCATGACCAAAACGACGCACGAATCCCTCATAGGTCAAAACCTATGGTTGCTTTCACAAATCAACCCAAAAACCCTCGACGTCGGCGTACAAACGCCAAACCATCGAGAAAAACCCAAATACACTCATTTGCACATTCACGAACACAAATTTTAATATAAAATAGGTTAAAATTCACAAAAACCCCAATTTCACTTAAAAATTCATTTTTCCGAAAATCTAGCAAGCACAATTCGCCATTTTTGTACAAAACATGATGTTTAAACAATTCCAGCGGCCATAATACTTATTAAATAACTTAAATAAGTCACAAAAACAATTCTCATAATTTAATCTCATTAAATTCCAAAAACCCTAAAATTCTAGTTTACAAAATACTTAAATTTTAACAATTTTATAGCAAAATGCACAAACCACAATTTAGGTTGGATTTCCATGAACTAAAGTGTTAAACTACACTTAATAATGTTAATGAAGTCATGAAAAACCTAATTAGATTTTTAGTCTAACATTTGCAATAAATTTTAAAAACCTAGTTTACAAATTAGACTAATTAACACAATTTAAATTAACAAAAATGCAACTAATAACTAGATTTGCTTTAGCATAACATTAACATGTCAAAAATATCACACAACCATAATCTCACATCATAAAACCCTAAGTTGCATTCAAAACCCTTTCTTGAAAGTTAAATATTTAATATAAAAACCACAATTAACTCCTAATTAAACACATAATAGCTAGATTGAAGTAATCAAACAATAACTTATGCAAAATGCTAAGATTATACCTCACAAAATTAGAGACCTAGCACCAAAATCTTGGCCTCCAATTTGCTCTCTTGATCCATGATCCACACTAGAATAGGTCAAGAAGAAATGGGTAGGGATTAGAATTTGATTTTGTGGGATTTTTTTGAAGCATTTTGGATGGAGTTTTGAAGAGAAAAGAGGAGAAGAAATGGGGGCTGTTGTGGTGCAGATTTTCGGCTGAGGAGGGAGTGGGTAGAGGTGTGGGGGATTTGTGGAAAAGAATCCAAGTCAAAGCCCCTCCCAAATTACCATAATACCCCCACCTACTTTACTATATAAAAACCTTATTTTAACCCATTTCTCACATGATTTAAGGTCAAAAAGAGAGAAATAAAATTCTTGGGCTGATACAATAGTGTGGGGCCGGCCAAGGGGAGTGAGGGTGAGTGTGGGAGACTTTGCAAAAAAATTCTATGCAAAAAAACCCCCCCACAATACCATATTTGCAAGTTTTAGTTCAAAATAACTATATTTTTGTTTTCCATAAAATAAATCAATTAAAACTTGAAATAAAATACTAAAAATTTATATTACAACTAGATTTTAATTAACTTGATTTTAAATATTAAAATTAGCCTATTTAAATTTGTATTTATCGCTAATTTAATGTATTTTCTTACCGGCTTAAAATAATATTTTTTTCAAAAAATTTAAAATTTCACCAGTGGCTCAATAAACACCAAATACTAGTAATTACATAGCTAGAATATGTATATTTAATTTTATAATAAAGATATTTGCATTTTGACTATTTACAGAAAACCCCCTTATTTTACCGTTTTTTCGAAATTTCACCGAAACGATTTTCAAAACGTTACAATCTTCCCCCCTTAAAGAAATTCGGTCCCCGAATTTAAATTAAAACTTCCCCCAAATACTAAAATATTTCAGCCAAAACCATCAAATCGCCGGGGCTCCGAAATCATAAATACATAAAACAAATCGTAGCGCAACGCATGCGCATGAAAAATGAGCATATAACTCAAATCAGAACTCCGTCAAGCATCCCGCAATCATCGGAGTCATGGGGAAGACATCAATACCAAATCCAAAGCAAAACCAATATGATATAACTCGAAACTATACATGTAAAATATATTCAGGTACTGTCCTCTGACTAGTCCTGCTCAGTACGAAAACACATAGCAATATCATAAAAACGTACTGCTCTATAAGAAAAATCAATCCCCAAAATACGCGTATGAATACTACGCGCGTCTTGTGCGCACAGAAATCAAAATCCATATATGTGCCATACCTGCGCATAGAAACAACATCTAAGTGCATCGGGTGTGCACGAAACATCTGTCGTAGGCAACATGTGTGCCTGGCAGCAAAATCAGGTGCATCTGACATGCACGAAAAATCTCGATTTAGTGCATCTGGTGTGCACCAAAATCACACTTCAAAACATGCGCCCAACATACGCGAAAATCCAAATCAGGTGCATCCATCGTGCACGAAATCATGAAATCCAATATCAAGTGCCGAACATGCGCAAAATCAAATCAGGTGCACAAGGTGCACAAGACAAATATCGCACATTACCATCGAAATCAAAGTCCAATGCATCTAAGTGCACAAAAGGCGTATCACTGCACTGCAAGCATATATAAACTATACAGAGTACAGGAACCAATCGTGTGCGTGCATACATACAAAATCAACTCAAATGTCTAAAACTTTAAAATCACAAACATGTGAAACCCAAGCACGAAAACGATATCAAGTGCAACACTGTGCAAGGATCGTAAATCCTCAATCATCAAAATCAAATCATGCGAATAAATCACCCAAAACATCGAAATCAATAATGGCGGAATAGTACCGCTCAAGTGCATCCTCTAAGAATCTCGGGCCAACTGTCGCGGTCACTAGTGGGACGTCTCGTCGATGATCATGAACTCTGGCCTGCTGGTGTGCGTAACAATGACCACTACTGGGTCAAGGTCATCACTGTGAATTACCAATCTCCCGGTCCATCGGCTCATCGGCCCTGTCAGGTGTGCTAACGGGGATGATCCCATTCTGGCACTTCTCTGGTCATCTCTCGGTCAATCATCGCGACCACTCGTAAGACAGCATATCACTGGCGTCGGCCTCTGCCTCTCTGAATGTACGTGACACATCTGATCCTGGGTGCAAGTATCATTGCAGCAGTGTCCTGGAAGGAATCCTGCTCACGGTCTCTTCCATGTCTCGTCTCTGCCAACTGTCCGGAAGTCATTGTCCTTTCCTGTATCTGCGTCTTGTTCCGGAACGGCTGCATACCCATCGCGACTCCTTCTGGAAGGTATATCCAGTACTCTGCCTCGGCATGCGTATCGCATCTCTGATGTCGGCGGAGTGGAACGTCGTCTTATCCAGATCTTGTACGGACCTCTTTACTCCACTTTCTCTAATGTCGACTGCTTCGGACTCGTCTCATCGTGGCTACATGGACTGAGCTCCAACGGCTATCCTCATATCGGGAGTCTCCCAAGAAATGCATCTCACCACCTAGCATCCGAATTAAGTCGAGTCATCCAATCGAGTCGTCAAAACCTCATAATCCCCCAAGAGCTCAACATCTTGGGTACAGTATAATAGTATCGAGTACATACCACAACATCGGTGGTTCAGCCGTAGAAGGGCAAACCCAAGCCTCACTAATGGCGCCGTAGAACTGCCGCAAACCCGAAGGTTCAAAGGCTTTCACATGGTCATTAAGTCGAGTTAGGGTTTCATTCTTCTAGAGGGACCATAGAATTGCCTGCATGTCTTTCCGACTACTTTAAACTTGGAATAATAGGTTTCTGACATTCGATCGTCTCTGTCGACTCCCAACGTCTCCGCGTGAAGTCGTCTCTAGCTGGAATCATTCTATCTGATGACCTCGCATCGGGGTAGGCGAACGATCCACATGTCCTAGTCATTCATCCTCGATGACTAGCGACCTTCTATCATCTCTTAGTACAACTCGTTCTGCACTAATTCCAGCATCTGGGGCAATATCTCATCGTTCACAGCAAAAACTGGTTCGCTCATCTGCGTGCTGAACAGTGCCTCGACCATCATGAATAAGCAACACACCAGCGGTCATCAAAATCTGGCTGGCCTCTATCATTGGCTCAATCCTCTAGTGCTAATCTGCACGTCCGAGCAATCTCATACGGCGATCCATCCAACGCTCGTGGCGTAAAACACAATCAAAAGACACCTCTCTACAATCGGGTTTCGCCGGAATCATGCCCTGGTCAGTCCTCGTTCATGACGAGCTCGTGCTGACCGCAACTCTAGCCGTAGCTCTCCCTGCCCGTAATCGTGGCAGCAAAACCAAACTGGTACCGATGAGGCTAGATCAGGAAGGAATATAATATTGAACAAGGAAATGTACATCCTAAGGCTTCTTAAGTAGAGTGGCGTGTCGTAAATATGCCGCGAAACATACCAACGGTACGTCACTCTACTTTAGTCACATATTCCATCAACCAAGGGTCATCCTATGCTCCGAAGGTAAAACCTAACGCTCTGATACCAACTTTGTCACGACCCGAAAAACGGAACATGACCGGCACTTAAACTACGAAACGTCTCGAGTCGTACATAATCTAAGTAAGCCGAAAACCCAGAAATCCAAACCAAGAAAAGTAGTAGAGTGAAGGAAAACCAATTTAAAACAAGTAGTTTTAATAGCATAAGCCAAATTATGCGTTTTTAAAACATCAAGTATTTTCTGAAAATTTCGGCAGAGTCTCCTTTGTAAATACTGGCCCCCAAACAGGATACAACATGAATAGTATACGAAATCAATAAAAATGCATCCCCAAGCGGGAGCTAGCTCTTCGTCAATCGACGGTCACAACCACACAAGTAATATAATATACAACGCCAACGGTGAGGTTCAAAATTCAAAAGGAAACTCAAAACCATAAGAAAACCACAGAAATACAACGCGCGACTCTAAAGTCGAAAGAATAAACATCACTGGTCTCTATCTGAGATAAATACAAGTTTGGTTGATGGAACTTCTAGATACAACTGAATAATAATATACAAGTTATATAATGGGGGGTACGATACAAGTAAACCCACCTACTAGCAAATCACCCGAAGGAAACTATGCCCGCAAGCCGTAATGAAACCTGTACGGCAAACTTGCAAGAAACTGGGGCACAACGGGGGTGAGTTGCCAACTCGTGAATAGAAAAACATCTACGCACAGAAATCGCATAAATAACGCAATCCTAGGTCAATGATCATAATATATCCTCAATTATATATAACATGCAGCCTATAACAAGGCTAGGGTAAATATCTAACCCGAGTGTAATCTCATGTACCCGTGTCAGTGCCTCAGGTAGCAATATATCATATGAATGAGGTATGAATGCATGAAAATAGAATACATGTAAATGAAGAACTGTTTTCATAGTTTAGTGAGATTTCCTTATTTTTAAATAGGAGGTACAATAAATGAAATCAGCATAAAACAGTGCCCAGCATCGACACAAAACAAGTATCCAAATATCTCGATATCTCTGTGTTGTAATCTCTGTACCTCAAAATCTCAATGTCTCAATCACAATATCTAGGGCGCCGTCATCTAGACCGGCCCCTACCATCTATCTCAAGACCATGACGGTATCCTCCGGATATCCGACGCGTCAGGTAAAATCACCGATCGGTGGTGCTCCCCTGCCAGGCTCAACGTCATCACCACATTCATCTTGCCCCGGGGTACCGCACCGGGCCCACCATGTACCCGAAACGGTTCATCCAACTCCTCGAATCGGGTCTCGAAATCCATCAGCAAACTCATGGTGGACGACTCATACATCATAGGAAAACCACATTTTTTTTATTTAAAAAGAGGGAAAGCAGTTTATATATGTTTTTTTTTGCGGTTTTCTTCCAAATCCAGAAAATATCATGGGAATCCGAATCATCAATAGCATGTAAAACCATGAATATAAATATGAGAATCCATGAATATGGCATAACAATGAATAACAGTATGCATGAAGTGACAAGTAATAACTACAATATCTAAGCTGGCATATAAGGTAAGTACACTAATATTATGTCAAACTACGAGTTATCAAGCTAAGTTAAGTAATAATATTTCTAAGGTGTACGTGACATGGCAATTACCGATGAAGATGTGTGTGAGCCGGCAAGTAAGTGTATGTGGTACATACGCATCATCGGTAATGGTGCTGGTGTCCTAACAGCATGATATCAACATTTCAATAAGAAATTATAACATAAGTATGCGATGTGAAGCGAACCACAATAATAAGTGGTAGCTGAAAACTAGACGCAACTATAACTAATCTGCATTAATCTAATAAAAGTTCTACAAATGGTGCCTTTTGAAATAACACGAATCATGGGGTTTTGAAAATAGGGGCTACGGTGTTTTTATGAAAAGATACGTCTTTTGAAATATCCGTAGGATCCCTTGGGCTGTCTTTTAAAATACCCACGATTCGTTAGTTTTTGAAATAGGTAAGAATCGAATCTAATCTAACAACTAAACTAAACTAAAGGGCTAAGCTAACCAGCTGGACTACAGGTAAGGAAACCGCCTAACATCTGAGTCGATATATATACATACCTGTATATATATTAGTCGGTGATCCCGCCTCAATAATATCATATCCGATACCATATCTATAATTAGACATTCCAAGTCAAGAGTGCGGATCAATCATCAATAAATAGCTCGTACGTAAATCCGTCGTACGACATCCTAAATCTGGGTACGGGTCAAAATCACATTCATCGTACTATTCATCTGGTATCCTCTTTATCAAATATCATGATCGGAGTACTGATCTATGTCTAGTACAATACTGATACCGCCTAAGTAGGCATGCAGGTGTAAGAATCACTACGGCAAAAGACCCGCTAAAACATCATGTCGTATATCAATACAAACCAAATCACATCACCGATCTCCTGGCCTCAAGCCCAATCTCATCGACTCATCTCAAATTCCAAATACTATTCTCAAATCCAGTATATGAACACATAGTCCCATACCTATGTGAACACATAAACTATAGAGAATCCCATGAGCACATATAAATAGGAATGTATGCAAGTATGTATGTGTGTATGTGTAGTGCAACACTACCCTAGGGTTCGCAACACTAAAATAATCCAACACACCGATATCCATCCTAAACATCGTTATTAATCCTAAGTAACATATAATAATTGTTGGTGTGTATACGCATCCGTATACACCACCACGAACTGCGGGGGTGCTATACGCCATCCACCCGACTTCTCCCCGTAGATATAAATCTACTCACCTGGTCCTCGTTCGCCGGTGCCGATGTCGCCATGCGCTTGCTTGTCGTCTCGAAGTCCATATGGGGTACCTACATATCATAACACACCTTATCGTATTAAAATCCGACTCATGACCAAAACGACGCACGAATCTCTCATAGGTCAAAACCTATGGTTGCTTTCACAAATCAACCCAAAAACCCTCGACGTCGGCGTACAAACGCCAAACCATCGAGAAAAACCCAAATACACTCATTTGCACATTCACGAACACAAATTTTAATATAAAATAGGTTAAAATTCACAAAAACCCCAATTTCACTTAAAAAGTCATTTTTCCGAAAATCTAGCAAGCACAATTCGCCATTTTTGTACAAAACATGATGTTTAAACAATTCCAGCGGCCATAATACTTATTAAATAACTTAAATAAGTCACAAAAACAATTCTCATAATTTAATCTCATTAAATTCCAAAAACCCTAAAATTCTAGTTTACAGAATACTTAAATTTTAACAATTTTATAGCAAAATGCACAAACCACAATTTAGGTTGGATTTCCATGAACTAAAGTGTTAAACTACACTTAATAATGTTAATGAAGTCATGAAAAACCTAATTAGATTTTTAGTCTAACATTTGCAATAAATTTTAAAAACCTAGTTTACAAATTAGCGTAATTAACACAATTTAAATTAACAAAAATGCAACTAATAACTAGATTTGCTTTAGCTTAACATTAACATGTCAAAAATATCACACAACCATAATCTCACATCATAAAACCCTAAGTTGGATTCAAAACCCTTTCTTGAAAGTTAAATATTTAATATAAAAACCACAATTAACTCCTAATTAAACACATAATAGCTAGATTGAAGTAATCAAACAATAACTTATGCAAAATGCTAAGATTATACCTCACAAAATTAGAGACCTAGCACCAAAATCTTGGCCTCCAATTTGCTCTCTTGATCCATGATCCACACTAGAATAGGTCAAGAAGAAATGGGTAGGGATTAGAATTTGATTTTGTGGGATTTTTTTGAAGCATTTTGGATGGAGTTTTGAAGAGAAAAGAGGAGAAGAAATGGGGGCTGTTGTGGTGCAGATTTTCGGCTGAGGAGGGAGTGGGTAGATGTGTGGGGGATTTGTGGAAAAGAATCCAAGTCAAAGCCCCTCCCAAATTACCATAATACCCCCACCTACTTTACTATATAAAAACCTTATTTTAACCTATTTCTCACATGATTTAAGGTCAAAAAGAGAGAAATAAAATTCTTAGGCTGATACAATAGTGTGGGGCCGGCCAAGGGGAGTGAGGGTGAGTGTGAGAGACTTTACAAAAAAATTCTATGCAAAAAGACCCCCCCACAATACCATATTTGCAAGTTTTAGTTCAAAATAACTATATTTTTGTTTTCCATAAAATAAATCAATTAAAACTTGAAATAAAATACTAAAAATTTATATTACAACTAGATTTTAATTAACATGATTTTAAAGATTAAAATTAGCCCATTTAAATTTGTATTTATCGCTAATTTAATGTATTTTCTTACCGGCTTAAAATAATATTTTTTTCAAAAAATTTAAAATTTCACCAGTGGCTCAATAAACACCAAATACTAGTAATTACATAGCTAGAATATGTATATTTAATTTTATAATAAAGATATTTGCATTTTGACTTTTTACAGAAAACCCACTTATTTTACCGTTTTTTCGAAATTTCACCGAAACGATTTTCAAAACGTTACAGACATGCTTCGGAAGTAAGGTCAATCATGCAATGTTAAATACCAGACCAGATATTGCTTTTTCACTTGGTGTAGTAAGCAAGTATTAGTCCAATCCTGGAGAAACATAGAAAGAAGTGAAGAACATATAAGATGTTCTTGGTATATGGTAATGGAAGACTCCTTCGGAAGGAGATTACTAATTCCAGCTTCCGAGGTGACAAGGATGACAGAGTATCTGTCGCGAGTCATTAGTTTACCCTCTTATGAGGAGCAGTATATTGGAAGAGTTCAAAGCAGGATACTGGGGTAGTCAAGACGCTAGATAATGATTGTGAATCAGCAGAGCATACATCCTAAGTATTTGTTTGGATAAATACGGTCATTTGAGAACTGGTCCCATCAGCTATCCAAACAATATTCTGAGGTAAGTATCGCTCATTTCGGGAGATAGTTGATCTCCATGAAGTTGAGATTCAGAGAGATACAGTTAGAAACATATTAGCGGATCCACTCACTGAGGCTATTTGTCAAACACAGTTTGCGAAACTGTTAGTACAGAAGTTGGGTATGCAGTAGCACATAAGTTGTGTGTATACGATACCGCAATAATTAGCCTTGAGTGCAAGTGGGAGATTGTTGGATATAATTGCCCTCAAAGCAATTATCTGAAAGTCTACCCTAGCACCACCATAATGTTTAAACCGGCATCAAGCATGCAATTTTAAAAAAATTCGGGTGCTAAGCTACACTAACTAAGGATCAAACTAAATTATTAGGGTTAACATGATGATATGAAAAGATTTACGCTAAGAGAAGGAGGCTACAACCTTTGTAGACCATGTCCTTCTCTTCTCAAGCTCCATGTAGTAGTCCACGTGACTCCACTAGGCTCCACTTGAAGTTGGATCGAGCTTCCTTTGCGATCTTCGTGCTGAAGATGATCCACCCGAAGCTCCGCTAATCCAAGCTACCTTTTCACTAAACTTACTTTAATGAAGGAAACACACTAAACCTAAGTGCTAATCAAGTGTAGGATGGTGAAGTAGGGGTTTTGTTTGCTCACTAGGTTTCTACAAAACCCTATGATTCACATCACATGCGAGGGTTAGGGTTTTGTTGAAGCAAGAGGAAGAAGAAGGAAAAAATGAGAAAGAGCTAGAGAGCAAAATGAGCTCAAGAAAAACTCAAGTGTAGAATGGCTAAGTGTCTCTTGACCTCACTCATTCAAGTATGGAATAAATTGCAATAATAAATTGCAACCATGCTTGAATAGTGAGTCAAGACTTATAAACAAAAGATAAATGCCATACTTGCCCATTCCACAAATATCTCCCCATTTTCCACCTCATTTTCTATTTTCTAAAAATAGAAAATCCATGCCATGCTTCATTTAATATATATATATATATGCATATATCAAATATATATATATATATATACGCATATATCAAATATATATATTAAGAAAATAATTAGTGAGCTAATAATATTAGTTAATATATAATTATATCAAATATAATATATATCAAATTATTAAATCAACACTTGGTTTAATAATCCGGTTATATCACATATAATCGACTAATATCATTTATCTGTATATCATATTATCAAATCAACACTTGATTCAAAAATCCGGTTATATCATATATAACCTAGCCGATAACAAATAACCTCCAGATTAGAATACGATATCACATACTCGTATTTAATCTGGCCCCCACACATATCAGCATATGTGCCCTACTTCGTTTCGCCTGAACTAGGAAACTTCTGTGTGGGACTCTAAAGACTCGTCAATACGCCAGCAGTAGGTAATGATCACATCAGTTATCTACAAAGCCGTTAGAGGTACTAGCTGGACGTAACGGCTACCCAGGTATTGAGCGATTAGAAGATCAACAAGAAAGCTTGTCCAAACTCCCATAAAGCCTATAAGTAACACTTACCGTACAGTCCGGTCTCTTCATCTGATATGTCGCAATCGAGTCTAGGGGTGGAATCGTCAAACCCCAGTAACTTAATAAGTCATGCCGATGTATGGCTCATAACGGTTCGAGAAACTACTGATAATACTTACCAGTAAATCTCATCAGCAGCCCTGGCCAGGGACTTCTTGTTATAGCCAATCGAGCATAGCGCAACATCAACTCTCTATACGGGGAGAGACGAAACCCCTCCTATCGCTCATTGCCTCCATGTGACTCGGGACTGTACCCAAAATCCACCGGTTTTCACGACTCCTTTGAGCCGTGGTAGGGAGGAAATCAAAGCACAGTGGGAACCACACAAGACTCTATGACGATCTCGGGTCTACAGACTAACCTGTACTAGTGTCACTAGAGAACTGCTATATGACGATAGATATAGTACCAACTAGGAGTTCTCGGCGAGTCCTGTTCAGTGTACCCATTCTCTAATGAGCACCTGTGTACAATCTTTGATGTCAAACACCAATGGTTATGGGATCAACCATCGCCCTACACAGGGTCAAGAAACGTACACACTAGTCTACTCTGGAATATCGATACCCTGTCTCGATACTCCCTCGACTAGGAACAATTAAAGGATGTGCTTGTGGACTACACAAGTCCCGGTAGTATGATCCGCATCATAGTTTTGGTAGTCAAGCAAACATCCTAAAGGCTTTATCAACATTTATCAGAGAGACAATATAATAATAGTAGTGTACATGTTAAGATAAAGAGCTGCCAGATAGCATACTATCATGTCGAGCAAGAAAGTCCTCTATATATATGTCCAAGCATCCACTATATCATACAATAATGGCCTCTAGGGCATACATATTCCTAACATTATCGTAGTTGCGGGAATGCAATTACTGAATTCAAGGAGGGCCTATACCAAGAACAGCCTTACTCGAGATGATAGTGTGCTATCTGGTTAGTCTTTATTTGTCATGTGAATGCGTTATACTAGTTATCACGTATCGCATGTTGATGAGATAAAACCCATAGGATCTTTGCTTGACTATCAGGATTATGAAACAGATCATACCGGTGGGGCTAGGTAGCTTATAAGTACATCCTTAAATGTCCCTAGTCGTAGGAGTATCGAGACGGGACATCGGTACTCCAGTTTAGACTAGTGTATATGTTTCATGACCTTCTACGGGGCAATGGCTGATCCCATAGCCATTGGTGTTTGACACTGATGATTGTATACAGGTGCTCATTTGATGAGTTACACTGGACGGAATTGACGAGAACTTCTGGATGGTATTATACCAATGTCAGAGAGCAGTTCTGTGGTAACATAAGTACAGGGTAGTCCCTAGACCTGAAATCGCCAGAGTGTCTCGTGTGTGTTCGCATCGGCTCTACTGAGTCGTGCAAATAGGTTTTAGTTGGGTACAGTCCCGAAGCACATGGAGGCAGTGAGCGGTCGAGGGAACTCTTCGCTCCCGGTATTGGGAGTCGATATCACACTGTGCAGGAAGCCCTAGAGGCCATTGTTGTACATATGATGTATATTATAGTGGATGCTTGGATATATATAGAGAGGACTTTCTTGCTCGATATGATAGTATGCTATCTGGTTTCACTTTATCTTAACATGTTAACAAATACTGTTTTGTGATCACGTGTTGATAAAGCCCTTAGGATATGTACTCGACTACTAGGACTATGATGAGATCATACTAGTGGGGCCAAGGTAGTCGACGAGTACATCCTATAACTGTTCCTAGTCGAGGGTGTATCGAGACAGGGCATCGATACTCCAGAGTAGACTAGCGTACACGCATCTTGACCCATATGATGGGCGATGGATGATCCCATATCCATTGGTGTTGGACATCAAAGATGGTGTACGGGTGCTCAGTGGAGACTGGGTACACTGAGCGGACTCGCCGAGAACTCCTGGATGGTATTATACCTATCGTCAGATAGTAGTTCTCCGGTGACACTGGTACAGGTTAGTCTGTAGACCCGAGATCGTCATAGAGTCTTGTGTGATTCCCACTGTGCTTTGATTTCCACCTTACCACGTCCAAGAGGGCGTGCAAAACGGTGGCTTTTTGGTACAGTCCCGAATCACATGGAGGCAATGAGTGATAGGAGGGGTTTCGTCTCTCCCGGTATAGGGAGTTGATGTTGTGCTGTGTTCGATTGGCTATAACTGGAAGTCCCTGTCCAGGGCTGATATGGAGATTTACTGGTAAGAGTTATCAATAGTTTCTCGACCCGTTATGAGCCTTACATCAACACGACTTATCGGTTACTGGGGTCTGACGTTTACCATCCCTAGATTAGATATCCAACATATCAGACGAAGATATCGGACTGTACGTGAGTGTTACTGATTGGATTTGCAGGAGAATGTACAGGCTTGCTTGTTGATCTTCTGATTGCTCAATACACGGGTGGCTGTTACGTTTAGCTGACCGCTTGCAGCTTATCGGTGTTTGATATGATCATCACTTACTGCCGGCGTATTGACGATTCTTTAGAGTCCCACACAGAGGTTTCCTGGCTCAGGAAAAATAGAGTAGGAGCACATATGTGATATGTGCAGGACCGAGAATAATACGATATGAGATACCGTATTATATTCTCGCGATATGAGATATCGGCCGGGTATATGTGATATAGCCGGGTCATCGGATCAAGTGTTGATTCGATGAATTGGTACATGTTATATTAGTCGGTTATATGCAATATAGCCGGATTGTCGGATCAAGAGTTGATTCGATAATTTAATGTATAATTATATATGTGATATATTACATTACGTTAACTAATATAAGCTCGCTTTATTGATTCATTTTCTCACTGGGTAATACATTGATGTATATGCGATATATGTTAATTGTATTATTTTCTTTTGTTACAAAATATATTGTATATGTGATATATAATATTGTAACAAGTTAGGGTTACAAATGCAACATGGTTGTTAAGTTTAAACAAAGTTAGGTTTTGGATTTGGGTTAGCTTTTTCATGAAGCTTCATGAAGCTTTCCTTTTTGTTTACTAGCTTGATATTTTGTGAACCCAACCCAAACCCTTAACTCTAGTTTATTCTCAACATGAGTTAAGGCCTTCATTTATTAACTCAGAGTTGTCATTTGTAACCATAACAATAATTCATTATTCATCACAAAATCTTTCTTCTTATTCTTCCTCCTCCTTGAAAAAGCTTTCTATCTTTTTGTGAAGTAATGATTTAAAGTGAGAAATTGAAAACAAAAGAGTGCAAAATTCCTACTTCATCATCATCATCCATTCTAGCCACTTAGATTAGGGTGTTCACTTTACTAATACTTGATTAGAGAAGTGGGAACTTGAGTTTGAGATTCTTCAAGGTAGATCATCTTCGAAAATGAAGACTTCAAGCAAGTATGGATCATTCGACTTGTGGAGCCTCTCTAGAGTCCGGAAGTTCATGGATCGCGGTGACAGGACTACTACTCGGAGTTTATGAAGTGAAGGAACGGACTACAAAGGTTGTAATCCCTCTCTCTTAGATGTAAACTTGTTTACATGCATGTTAACCCTAATTCTTTAGTTAAGATCTTGGTTAGGGTTTGTTTAGCACCCCAAAAATTTCAATATAGAATGTGTGATGTCTTCCTAAATCTTGCTAAGGTGCTATGCTAACCCTACAGTGGTATCAGAGACAAGCTAGAGCATTAGGCATTGTCTAGACGAAGTTAGAAGTCTGATCGAACCTCGAAACACCGAGAATTGACCCCTTGCTGGAAATTTTTTCAAAAGTTGAAATTTTTCATATTAAAAATACTAAGAAAATCATGCAGGGAATTTTATGAACTCACCTGAAGAAAGAGTCCCTAACTCGCTACAGTGACCGCGTAACCGCGGCCAAAACCTGGTTTTGGCGGCGGTTCCGCAGCGCCACTGTGGAGGCTTGGGACGGGCACTTCAGCGACGGTCCATAGGTGCTGGGGCATGCTACTGGGAATTTTTATTTTCTGCTCAAGTGTTGAGCTCACTGGGGTAGTTTGGGAATTCGTTGAGTCTGTCGAATTATCTAACTTCGCCTAGTTATCTGTGATGTTTATGTGTTGCTGTGATATGTTATATTGGATCGTTGTGTATTGAATAGCCGGGGGTTTTATGTGAGGTGAGAGAGTTCTTTTTCATTCATGTAAAATTTATTTGTATGTAATATTCTTTTATTAGGACACTTCCGGGTTGAGGATGTTGTCACCGCTGTATATTATTTACTTTTCCGCATTAGGATAGACCCAAGTCGGAGAGCACAAGTAACCGGGTTCTAGGGTCCAGTGGGAGGCCATCTCGAGGAGTCGAGATCGGGTCTCCTAACCCTAGAATTGGCAGGGTTACTTGCCGCTCTCGTAGGGGTCTAGGGATGTGGGTTTGGCTATTCTTCACGACTGTGGAATCCATGTTTTATAAAGCTCAAAATAAAACACGGATGTCCTAGTATATCCAATATTTCATATGTTGACTTCTGCTGCCATGTTCTGTGATGAGATCATATTACCGCCTGAGATGAATGCCTATACTATATGTTGATATATAAATATTGCTGCTTTCGTTTCTTCTGTGATGCTTAGGAAGCTTAAATGATGGGTTTTATTAATGAGATTAATAAAAGAAAAGAAACCTAAAAGATGTTGTAGAATCAAATTTTCAAAAAGGGTAGTTACAGTTTTTGCTTTGCATAGCGGTATTCTTTGAAGAATATCCAGCACCTTATTCGATAAGGAAAGAGCCGAGATCCCTTCACCGGGAGTGACCTCTTTAGCAAAACTGGCAGATGCTACAAACTCACGGTTTAGTTTTTGATTGCTTCTATAGTTCTTGCTTTGCACAGCGGTATTTATGAAATATTCTGCACCTTATTCGATGAGGAAAGGGCCGAGATCCCTTCACCGGGAGTGACCTCTTTAGCGAAACTAAAAAAAAAAGCCTAAAAAACACTCCTTTTCAAAATCACTTGTTTCTACAAACGATATCAAGTTCATTACGCTCATGGTTTTCAGAAAAACCTGCGTAGCCCTCCGTCATTTCAGATAAGTCTTACTTAGTATTCGTGCTACGTTTGTTGACCTTCGTCAAGGCGTAGTGTGCGGTAGCTGACTAGTATTTATCTGCAGCATGTGATGCGATTGTTTTAGGGTAGCCGTACGACCTTGTTGAACTCCGTCAAGGGTCGTGCGGGTGGGTTTAATTCAATCAGGAAATGACGGGTTGAACTTGACTAGTAGCCTATGCTTTGTTGACCTCCGTCAAGGTCATAGGATGCTAGGGGTAAAAGATATTATCGTGAATTTCAAGTGTTGAAATTTGCAATGAGATTGCATACCTTCTATGAGATAGATGGATCCTGATACCCACTGCGAGTAAAAGTTACTCCTGGGAGAATTTTACACAGGACAATTAGCCGATCAAGTAGGTGTCTAAAAAGGTGTTAACGGGGTTATGTCTCTGGGAAAACGAGGTTTATTTTAATTATGTCCGTGCGAATGCACGTGGAACCTCCTTCAAAGTACCAATATTGATCTGGCTGAAAGATTGGCGAACTTATAGGGTGTAATTTGTTAGTGTATATGCCCTAGAGGCCATTACTGTATCATACTAGTTTGTATATTACTTAATGGAAGCTTGGGATATTCACCTTGTATAGACAATCTTGCTCAAAATAGTAGTATGCTACTTGGTTTGTTTCTACTTTAATGTGTACGTATGTTTATTTTAGTATATCACCTATACACATTAGTGGAGCCCTTAGGATCTTTGCTTGATTACCAGCGTTGTGATGGCAGTCACACTCGTGGGGGCTGGGTAATCAACAAGCACATCCTTATGCAGGTCCCTAGTCGTAGGACTATCAAGACAGGGCATCGATACTCCGGAGTAGACTAGCGTATGCGCTTCTCATCCCAGTGTAGGAGACGGTCTGTCCCACAGCCATCAGTACGTCGTACTTGAGATAGTATGCGGGTGCTCGTTAGGTTACGAGTACACTGGAGAGGACTCGTCGGGAACTGTTTGTTGGTACTATACCTATCGTCAGTTATCAGTTCCCAGGTGACATGAGTACAGCTTAGTCCGCTGACTTGACACTGTCACTTCGCCTCGAGTGTGTTCCCACTGTACTTAGATTACTACCTTACCACGGCTCAAAGGAGTCGTGCAAACAGGTAGTAGTTGGGTGCAGTCCTGAAGCACTTGGAGGCAGTGACGGTTAGACAGGATTCGTCTCTCCCGGTATTAGGGGTTGATATCGCGCTGTGTCTAGGAGAGCCATTACACAAAGTCCCTGGCAAGGGCAAGCGAGATATACTGGTAGGTTTCCAGTGTTATCTCAGGGTGTTCTGGGCTACACTCCGACACGACTTGTACCGCTATTAGGGGACTGATGTTTACCGCCCCCTAGGCCCGCCATGCGATATTCTCAGACGAACAGACCGGATTGTACGCAAATTGTCACATTCAGGCTCAGTAGGAGTTCAGATGGGTTTCACCTCGTCAGTCTTCTTATCGGCATCTACCTGGGGGCCGTTACGCACAGCTAGTGCCGCTTGCGGTCTGTGGTTAAAACCACTGCCAACGTAGTGTCGAGTCTTAAGAGTCCTACACAGAAAGCTATTCGCCTTTAGGCAAAAGAGTAGAGGTCGCATGGTTTTGCGACAGGGTTCGGTCACATCCGTGCACTTGTGCACGTTTAGTGTCCGGGCAGTAAACACTAGCGGGCTTTGGTTTAAGCCAGATCCTAGTGTACGTTTTGGGATTGGTTTTATCTCGTTTGTATTCGTGTTCCTCGGAACGCGGATGCGGGTGTGTATGCACAGTTGACAGAGAGACAGAGGATTCTCATTAGGGTTGTTGACTGTAACTTTTTGCTAAACCCTAATGAGAATAAGAAATATGATTACAATAATATTAATTAAGTATTATTGTGACATGGTTGTAGATGGTTGACTTTGTTGACTTTGTTGACCGGTTGACTAGGGTTGTTGACTTGTTGACCACTATCATGACAATGGCTATCATTTCTTGGCATTGACTTGAGCTTGCTTGTTTTGTTTACAAATTGCATTTAATGCAAGAAATGATATTGCCATTTGACATGATAACAACCATCACATAATACTCATTATTATTACTTTTTATCATGATTTTGGATTATGAGAGCTTGGATGGCAAAAGTCTTGCTCATTCTTTCATTTCTTTTCTCTCTCATGCTTGAGCTCTCCCTCTTCCTCTTTCTAGTTTATGATTCACTTGTCTCATGTGTTGAGAAGCAAGAACCATAGAGATCAAAACCCAACACACTCCTCTACTCATCCTAGTACACAAGGTTTAGCAAACCAAGTGTTCTAGTTTCTTCTAGTTTGAAGTGAAGCCAAAGGTAGAAGCTTTCAGGTGGATCCATCTTCGGCACAAAGAGACGACGAGGAGAGAACCATCCGACCACCACAAGGAGACCAAGAGAAGGAGTTCAAGTTAAGGTATAACCCCTAACCGAGTAGGTAAAACTCTTGTTAGGTTTGTTAGATAGTTGTTTAACAAAGATCTGTTTTTGAGTCCTATAAGTGCACGGCGGCGCCCCGGCGGTCAATCTGACGCCGGAATGCGGAAGCGGTGAAAAACTTTAATTTTGCGGACTTAGCAAACCGGCACCCCCGCGCACTAAACATCCGGATCGTAACCATTAACAAGTCTAAGCTACTAACTAGATAGGGAAGAGAAGTATACCGACAGATCCGAGTCCTCCGGTCTTCTCGTCGTCGTCCCGATCTCCTGCGGAATGTCCCGTCTCCTCCTCGTCGCCGGAAGTGCACCACATCGCCTACATCGTTTACGGGCTCCCACCTCAATGCCGAGGCAACTCGGGGACGAAGCCGGCTACTCGACGTGCCCAAGATTTACTGTAGAATATCATGTAGAGGCTTGTGTCTCATTTGGGGTTATCGGAATTGCCTTTTGGTGGAGGGATGAAAACAAGAAGTATATGGTGGAACTTGGAGAATTTTGGTGCATGAAATGAACAACAAATCCCACTCCAACAATATGGGCAGCCCCCTCCTTTACATGGCCGGCCATCTCAAGTGAGGGAGGGAGAGAATGAGATAGAATACCATGAGGGAGTGAGTGGCTTGAACAATAATGCAAGGTGGAGTGTCATGGAAAAAGCAAGTGATGATGAGAGGCAATGATCACTCCCAAAACCAATACACTACCAACTAATCATCAACAACCATGATGTTTACAAAGTCAAGCCATCATGAAGCTAGAAGTCAAGGTCAATGAGAGACTATCATGATACAACAATAAGCAAAGACCCCCTCCACAAATGCCTATTTGCAACAATGCAAATAAACCCTCCTCCACCAATCTTCGGCCAATGAACGATACAATGGAAATTGGCCGAAAAGGAAAGCAAACTGGCAACTCCAGAAAACTGGTCCCGTAATAAATTACAGGAAAACCCCGATACTGTGCATACACACCCGCATCTGTATTTCGACCGAAATACAAATGCAATGAGACAAAGTCTACACTGTACTATACTAGGATCCGGCTTAAACCAAAGCCGGCTAGTAATATCTGTTCGATCCTGATCCGTGCAATACCGCACGTATCTGATCGAACCCTGCCATATAACCATACGGCCTATAGTACAAATTGTCCGATCCTGATCCGTGCAATACCGCACGTATCTGATCGGACCTTGCCATATCTCCATACGGCCTCTACAACCTTTCGCCCGAAAGCTGAGTAACTGAATGTGGGGGACTTTAAAGACTCGTCAACACCTTGGTTGTGGATTTAACCACTAGCACGTCAGAGGTATAAGCCAATACGTAACGGGCTACCAGGTATTGACTAAAAGGGACGTCTGTGAGTGAACTCAGCCAGACAACCCTACTGAGCCTGTCAGTGACAATATCCGTACAGTCCGGTCCGTTCGTCTATGAGCATCGCATGGCGGGCCTAGGGGGTTGGTAAAAGTCAGACCCCCAAAAGCGGTACAAGTCGTGTCGGAGTGTAGCCCAGAACACCCTGAGATACTACTGGAATACCTACCAGTAAATCTCCTTGCCTCGGCCGAGGGCTTCGTGTAATGGCTCTCCTAGACACAGCACGACCTCACCCCCAATACCGGGAGAGACGAACCCCTGAAGATACGCTCACTGCCTCCATGTGGCTCGGGATTGTACCCAACTAAAACCTGTTTGCACGACTCCTTTGAGCCGTGGTAGGGTAGTAATCAAAGTACAGTGGGAACTCACACAAGACAAATGACGATCCCCAGGTCGATGAACTAACCTGCACACATGTCACCAGGGAACTGCCATCTGACGTCTGGTATATGACCAACTGGCATGTTCCCGGCGAGTCCTGTCTGGTGTACTCATAACCCAATGAGCACCTGTATACATCTTAGGTGATCCAACTGACACCAGTGGCTTGTGAGACCGGCCACCGCCCCTCGTCGGGGTCTCGACTGTATACACTAGTCTACTATGGAGTATCGATGCCCTGTCTCGAAACTCACACGACTAGGGACCATTTCAGGATATGCTTATAGACCCCAGCTCCCACTTATATGATCGCCCTCATACTGCTGGTGGTCAAGCAAGAATCCTAGGGGCTCTATCAACGTGTAATAGCGACTTGTCAGGTCACCTAAAGCAGTACACGATGATAAAGGTAAACCAGATAGCATACTATCATCTCGAGTAAGACTGTCCTACCGGGATAGGTCCTCCATCAATCATTGCAATCACGTACCTGTGATCCAATAATTGACTCTGAGGGCATTATCTCCAACAATCTCCCACTTGCACTCAAGGCTAATTATTGCGATGTCGCATACTCACAGCCCGTGTGATACCGAACACCCAACTCCTCTACTAGTCAGTCTCACAAAGCTCGTTTGCGAAACTATTGCGTTCGAGGAATAGCCTCAGTGAGTGGATCCGCCTTGATGTCTCTTTCTATGTCTCTCTATATCTCAAGTTCGCGGAGAAACCCATCTCCCGAAATGAGCAATACCTGTCTTAGAATGTGTCTGGATGTCTGATGGGACATAGCTCATAAATGAACTCCAAATCCAAACCTCTTAGACTGTATCGTCAACTGAACTTAATCAGTATCCTGCGCCATGCCTCCCTCAGTATTGCCTTGGACCACCTGTCCAAAATACTGCCCCTCGTCAGAGGGAAAACTATAACTCTGACAACCTCCTTGTCGTCCATGTCACCTTGGAAGCCTGGAATGATAACTGTCTCATGAATGAGGCTGTCGTTATCATATCCTTAGAACATTCACTTATGTTCTAAAACTGCTTCCGACTGTTTCTCCAGGATTGGATTAATGTCAACTTATTGCATCTAGTGCAAAAACAACATCTGGTGTGGTACTTTGACATCTCATGATTGACTCAATTGCCTGAGCAAGTGATCTGCCAATCATGCACATCCCTCTCCCCTTCAGTCTGTAAGACACCTTTGGAGAGGGTGACTCCATCACCTGCAGGTACACTACCGTGCCAGGAGTCGTCCATTCTAAATACTCTTAGAATGCTGTCTAAGTACCCTGATTGGGAAACCACCCAAATCTAGATCTAAAACCATAGATCTAGTAACCAGTATGTCTGACATAAAATCCATTTCTTTTGTGGAGAAAACACTGTGTGATGACCAAAGTATAACCGATTGTAGTGTAGGAATTTCACTTCCTACTCTGTGTATGTCATCCAAATACCATGACATCACACCCTTAGTACCTCCTCAACAGATCCATCCCCTATTCTGATGAAGTCAAACCCATGACTGTCACGTCAGAAATAGATGATCTATCTCCGCTACATCTGCTTTAGTCTATAAATAGACATAAGCTACATGTCCACCAATGCTTCCGCTGCTCCCACTGTCTACGACAACCCTCTGGCAGAGTCATATACACATACACTTCTGAAGCGAGTTCAGAACGACGCTATACTCATCCTCCCGCCGGGTCTCGCAGCCTGGAACAACAGCAATGGTAATTGTGGGTAAACAAGAACTTCCCTGTCACCGTCCTTGAGGCTACCGTAGTACCTCTCGGGTGCCTGAAGTTACCCACCTCATCTGCGGAGTGGTCAATGGAATGTCAATCCAGATTGAATCTTTAGGTTCCTTATCAAATCTTTTGTAATCGTTTGTGGTTCTGGAATCACTTCCAGTTCTACCATACTCCCACTACTGTTTTCTGAAAAAATCCATTTTTAATAAAACTGTGGCGAGTCTAGAACAATACTGCTATTGTTCATCCAGATGGTAGAAAGTCAACCCTCGTCATAGCCTGGGTCAACCCACAAACAGCCATTACAGAAACGTGCCTTGAGTTATCCAGAGTCTGGTTTTAATCATAAGCTGGACAACTCCCCGTACCTTAACAACGTTAAGATACGAACTGTTCTATATCCCATATAGGACCAGAGGTACTGATTTGATTGAACCAGATCCAAATCACGCGGCTGTCTCCAGCGCATGTCAACTAAATGGAAGGAGGCCGATCAGCGTTACTCAACTTAGGAATGCATCCAATTATGAGTAACCTGAAAGTGAAGCAAGTTCTCTTAGTCACTACTACCAACCGAACACCATACACAAGTATCTACATCTTCGATCAACATGAAGAATCCCGATACTTGCAACACCTGGTTCTCTACTCTATTCAAATACCTATAACTTCTCAAAATTCAGACCCTGTGTTTCCGCGAAACATTTGTCTAAAAACTAGAGAAGTCATAAGTAAACCGAATATAGTACGAGGACCAACCCCTCTGTCCTGATGGACCCTGGACAACATACAATACTCTGTATAAGTCCCTTGAGTCTGATAACTCATTCACTGTGTGTCGTAGGTTGAAAACTGTACTTATGGTTAAGAAAAATTACACCGCTGTTTAATGCTCCTTACCTAACCATCCACTGATATAAGTAAATGTCGTAGACATAATTTCAGAAAGGTATATCTCACTCTATGAAAATAGACGTACAGATATATCAATTTGAAATTGGTGCATAAAAGCGGATATTCAAAACCAAATATTTGCCGACCGGCAAACAACCCAGGTGATTTCCTCAAATATCACCGATTACAACGAATCCCGATATAATGAGGATGATCACCCAATTCCCAATAACCTACTCCCACTCATCATCTGTAAAACCATACAGATGTGAGAATCATACTTGGTAAATACATACCCTGGAGTAAGTATCTAATCGGGAAATCAGTTTTCTTTTAACATTATACAGTGAAACTGAAACATCGAAATGTTTCGATAGGGTATCCTGGTATTCCTAGTAATGCCTCTTCCAGTATCCAGATTCACAACTGTAACCGTGTAATTCTTTGCCACCTCTCCAAATCCCATCATTTGTCTTTAGTCTTTACCTTTTGCACACCCCTTTAGGCCAAATGGTTTTCTTCCTTCCCTACCGTTCGGCACCAGCCTATGGTTTGGAAGATGACTATCCAATAAGCATAATTGGTGTACTGTCCCAATCCTAGGAACACTCGCAATGTGAGAGAAGGTGAAGATAAAAGACACCTGAATAACTCTTATTCCTATTTCTCCTGAACCAGAATCCATCCCCGAATAGGAACAAGTTCCTTTCGAGTTCGTATATAACCATACGATGGAGTATCCAATAAACTGTGGATCTTCGTAGTGATACGGAGTGTCCTGGAGAAATTCAAAGGTGATTTTAGGATTGGCGAAGAAATACCTGGTTTGGTCATGAATATCTGTTGCAATTTACTTTGCCCTCTTACTAATCCCTTGCTTTGTCTCAACTTAATACCTTCTGCACACCATCGTTATGCTAATTGGTTTTCTTCATTCCCTACCGGTCGACACCAGCCTAAGGTTTGGAAGAAGACTATCCAATTTGCGTAACAGGTGTACTACTCCTAAACCAAGGAGTACTCGCAACCTGAGAGAGGGTGAAAAGAAAAGACAACTGAATAGTCCTATCCGTTTTCTCCAGAACCTGAAACCATCCTCGAATGAATTCCTTCGAGTTCGTATCTAACCATACGATGGTTTTGTCCAATGGAAGTGGACGTTCGTAGTAATACGGGGTGTCCTGGAGAAAAGGGTAAAAGTAGGAGTGGCAATGAGGTTCGCAACTCTGACAATCCAAAAGCCAGTGTTTAAGAAGGTTCGGTCAACTTGGTCACTGAGTCATAGTCTTAGGGTCGGGTCAATGGTCGCTGTCAAAGAGAGAGAGAAAAGAAACACTCAGCGTGCACTTAAACCTAGATCAGAATGGTTACCAATTTATCTAATCTGGAATCCTCCCACTGTACCTCAAATTCTCCTCCAAACCTGAAAGAAGAATTAGTCGGGGTTACCCGAGGAGTAAACTAACTCATCAGTGGGAATCGTGATCCAACTATCATCGCATGATAACGTGACGGAATCCGCTCACGGTATCACACTCCAGAAGGTATGCGCATATCTGGCAAGTTTCAGTTCTTTTGAAACTCCCGATGTGATTTCTGCCCCATGCTCTTATGACCTTGACTTTGGCCAACAAATCATAAGTCACATGTCAAGTTCTACCCGTCATTCTCCAGGTTGATTCGAATCCACCCGCACAAGCCCTTGACTTTGGCCAACAAGGCTATACGACTGTCCCAAACCAACGCATCTATCTATGCTGCATATGAATAACCAACAGCTACCAAACACTGTGCCTTGACTTTGGCCAACAAACACAGCTTGAATACTATTGACTACCCATATGAAACGACGGAGGGCTACGAATGGTTTCTGGCGAAAACCTTTAACGTAAAGAACTTGATATCGTCGAAGGAACGGATAGCTTTTAAAAATTATAGTGACGAAAACCGTTGCTAAAGAAGTCACTCTCGGTGAAGGGATCTCGGCTCTTTCCCCGTAGAATGGGGTGCAGGATATTCCAAATGAATATCGCGATGCAAAGCAAAAGTAATCGGCTATAGTGAAGTTAATGTCCCGGCGCAAACTTTTGTCCAAGGGGTCACTCCCGGTGAAGGGATCTCGGCCCTTGCCTCGTCGACTGAGGAGCAGGATATTCCAACTGAATATCTCGATACAAAACAAAAGTGAACGTCCTTGCAATAACAGCTTTAAGAAAAAGTGTTCCAACAACATCAGATTAGGTTTGTTTTTAAACTTGCATTGATCCGAATCAATGCAGTCCCATCAATTGATCACACCACAAAGAACGAAAATATACTGATGTACGTATATGCCATCCGCATTCACCACTGGGTCCCGTCATTACCCGTTAGGTTAGCTAACTAACGACAGAGCGGGGACTGGACTAGCGCGGATGTAAAACATATACAACATCTACTAATATATATACCAATATATTATATTTCGCTCAAGGCGTGAAAAGAAATGCAACATCACAGAAATGTACAGCATCACAGAACAATACAGATATCTGGGATCCCCGGGTTTCACAGAGCCACTGCTGAAACCCGACGTTCCCCTGGTCGTCTGGATAGCCTGTGCAATGAAATCCTAGACCCCTACGGGCGCGGCAAGTCACCCGCCAAAACTTGAAGCGAGGCAGCCCCCTTCAGTACCGTGAATGGACCACCCAGCACTTCACGGAATCCGGTAACTTGGGCACCCCTCCTGGGTCAACCTGTACCCCCTACGAGTGCGGCGAATAGCCCGCCAATTCCAGAGTGAAGCCCCCTCCGTCTCAATGCCATGAGATGCGGGCTTGTTGCCCCCTAGAACCCGGCTATCCGTGCACCCCGCCGCGGGGTAATCCTAGTACAGAATGTAAATATACATACAACGAGTACATCGACCGCAACCTGGTCGTGCCCCAAAATAATAATACAATCAGGCAGTGACGGCAGTCCACATGTCGGACGCTCGCCCCGCAATATCAAATGTACATAATACAACCACAACTGTACTAGTATTGCATCCAGGCTATCCCCCACGACCGATCCGCAACAACACAGCAAAAACAGAACATCAACGTGAAAGTCACGTTCGCAAATCCGTCTAACCGGGCTATAGCAGTTAGACCGGATTTACCGATCGAGTGACATTCACGGTCGCAGATATAATGTAAATACTGTGAAAAATGTGTTTAAAATATCCGATCGATCAAACTTTAACAAGTGGGCCCCCAAGTACAACTGTAGCAGATCAAGAAATTCTGGGCCCAATGTTATTATTCCAAAACCCCACTTTTCACCCCAGAAAGCCTCTGTAAAAAATTGGTGCAGTGATCTCCACAGTGCGCGGCGGAATAGCGGCGGGAAGGGGGTTTTCGCGGCGGTTCCGCGCTCCAACTGTGGAGTCACTTCATCGAATTTTTACAGAGCTCTTAGATTTTCCAGTACATCAATATTTTACAACCTGAAAAATTTTTCGAGACCAAAAATTTTCAACAGAAACTGATGCGAACTAAAATGCAGTTTTGGAACATTCGATCGATCGAAACAGAAAAACACATTACACCAAGCTAGACTAAGTTAATGGCGAGGCTCTGATACCACTATAAGTGCACGGCGGCGCCCCGGCGGTCAATCCGACGCCGGAATGCGGAAGCGGTGAAAAACTTTAATTTTGCGGACTTAGCAAACCGGCACCCCCGCGCACTAAACATCCGGATCGTAACCATTAACAAGTCTAAGCTACTAACTAGATAGGGAAAAGAAGTATACCGACAGATCCGAGTCCTCCGGTCTTCTCGTCGTCGTCCCGATCTCCTGCGGAATGTCCCGTCTCCTCCTCGTCGCCGGAAGTGCACCACATCGCCTACATCGTTTACGGGCTCCCACCTCAATGCCGAGGCAACTCGGGGACGAAGCCGGCTACTCGACGTGCCCAAGATTTACTGTAGAATATCATGTATAGGCTTGTGTCTCATTTGGGGTTATCGGAATTTCCTTTTGGTGGAGGGATGAAAACAAGAAGTATATGGTGGAACTTGGAGAATTTTGGTGCATGAAATGAACAACAAATCCCACTCCAACAATATGGGCAGCCCCCTCCTTTACATGGCCGGCCATCTCAAGTGAGGGAGGGAGAGAATGAGATAGAATACCATGAGGGAGTGAGTGGCTTGAACAATAATGCAAGGTGGAGTGTCATGGAAAAAGCAAGTGATGATGAGAGGCAATGATCACTCCCAAAACCAATACACTACCAACTAATCATCAACAACCATGATGTTTACAAAGTCAAGCCATCATGAAGCTAGAAGTCAAGGTCAATGAGAGACTATCATGATACAACAATAAGCAAAGACCCCCTCCACAAATGCCTATTTGCAACAATGCAAATAAACCCTCCTCCACCAATCTTCGGCCAATGAACGATACAATGGAAATTGGCCGAAAAGGAAAGCAAACTGGCAACTCCAGAAAACTGGTCCCGTAATAAATTACAGGAAAACCCCGATACTGTGCATACACACCCGCATCTGTATTTCGACCGAAATACAAATGCAATGAGACAAAGTCTACACTGTACTATACTAGGATCCGGCTTAAACCAAAGCCGGCTAGTAATATCTGTTCGATCCTGATCCGTGCAATACCGCACGTATCTGATCGAACCCTGCCATATAACCATACGGCCTATAGTACAAATTGTCCGATCCTGATCCGTGCAATACCGCACGTATCTGATCGGACCTTGCCATATCTCCATACGGCCTCTACAACCTTTCGCCCGAAAGCTGAGTAACTGAATGTGGGGGACTCTAAAGACTCGTCAACACCTTGGTTGTGGATTTAACCACTAGCACGTCAGAGGTATAAGCCAATACGTAACGGGCTACCAGGTATTGACTAAAAGGGACGTCTGTGAGTGAACTCAGCCAGACAACCCTACTGAGCCTGTCAGTGACAATATCCGTACAGTCCGGTCCGTTCGTCTATGAGCATCGCATGGCGGGCCTAGGGGGTTGGTAAAAGTCAGACCCCCAAAAGCGGTACAAGTCGTGTCGGAGTGTAGCCCAGAACACCCTGAGATACTACTGGAATACCTACCAGTAAATCTCCTTGCCTCGGCCGAGGGCTTCGTGTAATGGCTCTCCTAGACACAGCACGACCTCACCCCCAATACCGGGAGAGACGAACCCCTGAAGATACGCTCACTGCCTCCATGTGGCTCGGGACTGTACCCAACTAAAACCTGTTTGCACAACTCCTTTGAGCCATGGTAGGGTAGTAATCAAAGTACAGTGGGAACTCACACAAGACAAATGACGATCCCCAGGTCGATGAACTAACCTGCACACATGTCACCAGGGAACTGCCATCTGACGTCTGGTATATGACCAACTGGCATGTTCCCGGCGAGTCCTGTCCGGTGTACTCATAACCCAATGAGCACCTGTATACATCTTAGGTGATCCAACTGACACCAGTGGCTTGTGAGACCGGCCACCGCCCCTCGTCGGGGTCTCGACTGTATACACTAGTCTACTATGGAGTATCGATGCCCTGTCTCGAAACTCACACGACTAGGGACCATTTCAGGATATGCTTATAGACCCCAGCTCCCACTTATATGATCGCCCTCATACTGCTGGTGGTCAAGCAAGAATCCTAGGGGCTCTATCAACGTGTAATAGCGACTTGTCAGGTCACCTAAAGCAGTACACGATGATAAAGGTAAACCAGATAGCATACTATCATCTCGAGTAAGACTGTCCTACCGGGATAGGTCCTCCATCAATCATTGCAATCACGTACCTGTGATCCAATAATTGACTCTGAGGGCATTATCTCCAACAAGTCCATGTTACCACCCTAGAAAAAATCGTTTTTCATCATTTCCACAAGCCCGTAAGTACTGGGAGAGGTAACGTGGACATACATAATTAATCCCGGCTAATCTTCCCTTTTAGGGTTTGAAGGAAGATTTGATTAAAACAGTGGGAGCCATCCTGATTAGATAAGATAATAACCAATCTAATCTTGCAAGAGCGCACGCTAAAGTGTATTTTTCTTTCTCTTTCCAGGTAGCGACCATGTCAGGCCTTAATCAAGATAATAATATAGTTGTATTAACCGAACCCGCTTGTTATACTGAGCAGGGGAACGTTGGTCCCGTTCTTTCTTATAATTGTTATAAGACTGAACATGAAATAGGGGAATACCAGAATTCACACGCCGCCCAAACGAAGAATAAACATGTTGATGTATCTTCTTCGGATGTGTTAGTTACCGAGAACTGTTTCTCAGTTCACTCTACATCCTGGGCATTAGATACCGGATCAGGATCCCACATATGCAATATATTGCATGGGCAAAGAAAGGTAGAGAATTGGGAATGGGTGATCATTCCGTAAGAGTAGGAAATGATGCAAATGTTGCAGCCAAAGCAGTTGGCGAATATCACCTTGTATTACCAAGTGGTAATACATTGATTCTGAACGAATGCTATTATATACCGAACATGATATGCAACATTATATCAGTTTCTTTATTAAGTAAAGAAGGATATAATTTTGTAATATAGGATAATGTTATGAATATCTTCCTAAATCAAAAGTTGATTGGATCAGGCTCGTTAAATAATGGCATGTACGTTCTAAATCAAAACACGGTTCTTAATATACAGAACACACACAAGAGGAAAAGTTCTGAAATGAACGAATCCTTCTTGTGACATTGTAGACTTGGTCATATCAATGCGACACGACTTGCTAAGTTACATAAAGATGGTTATTTAAATACGTTCGAATTATCATCTTATGAAACTTGCCATTCATGTCTCAAAGGCAAAATGACCAAAACTCCGTTTAGTGGACACGGAGAAAGAGTTACGGAACTCTTAGGACTGATACATAGTGATGTATGCGGTCTCATGTCTACACATGCCAAGAATGGTTCCTCGTACTTCATTACATTCATTGACGATCTCTTAAGATACGGACATGTGTTCCTGTTGAAACACAAGTCTGAAGCTTTTGAGAAATTCAGAGAATATAAGAACGAAATAGAGAACCAAACGGGTAGAAGTATTAAAATCCTTCGATCTGATCGAGGAGGAGAATACTTGAGCAATGAGTTCCTCGATTATCTAAAAGAGAATGGGATTCTGTCTCAGCTTACTCCTCCCTATACACCACAGCACAACGGTGTATCGGAGCGGAGGAATCGCACCCTATTAGATGTGCTGCGCTCTATGATGAGCACTGCTGAGTTACCTATTTCCTTTTGGGGGTATGCGCTTGAGACAACCATATACCTATTGAATAGAGTTCCAACCAAATCAATGCCTACCACTCCATATGAGATATGGGAGGGGAAGAGACCGTGTCTTAATTTCGTTAAGATATGGGGTTGCCCGGCCTATGTTAAAAGGCAAAATCCGGACAAGCTCGAGGCAAGATCGTTTTTGTGCAAGTTTGCAGGATATCCCATGCATTCGCGAGGACATATCATCTACCATCCTGAGGAACAAAAGGTATTTGTTGCTCAGCATGCCACCTTTTTAGAAAAGGAATTTCTTGCAAAGGAAATTAGTGGCAAGGAGGTAGAACTGGAAGAAGTTCCAGTTACACAAACTGAAACAGAAGATTTGGTAGAACCAGAGGATTCAGTAGTTCCCAATGAACCCCAGCCTCTCCGTCGATCTAGTAGGGTTCCTCATCCACCTGAGAGATACTACGGTTTTCTCATTGATGGTGGGAGCGAGGATTGCATCATGGAAGATGATGACCTAACTAGCTTCGAGCAGGCCATTACAAGTGGTGACTCTGTGAAATGGCTGGATGCAATGCGATCTGAGATGGAATCCATGTACGCCAACAAAGTATGGACTTTGGAAGTTGCTCCTGAAGGGGTAAAACCTATTGGGAGCAAATGGATCTTTAAGAAGAAACTTGGTGTAGATGGAAAAGTTGAGACTTATAAAGCTAGACTTGTTACAAAGGGTTTTCGTCAACGACCAGGTATGGATTCTGACGAAACCTTTTCTCCAGTGGCTATGCTTAAGTCCATCTGGATCTTACTTGCCATTGCTACATACCATGACTACGAAATCTGGCAAATGGATGTTAAGACCGCTTTTCTAAATGGTGATTTCGAAGAGTGCGTGTACATGACTAAGCCAGAGGGCTTCGTAGACAGTGGGAGCAACGGAAAGGTGTGCAAGCTACTTAAATCCATCTATGGGTTGAAGCAAGCATCGCGGAGTTGGAACATCTGTTTTGATGTTGTAGTCAAAGAGTTTGACTTCATCAAAACATAAATGAACCTTGTATATACAAGAAGGTGGCAGAGAGTAAGGTTGTCTTCCTCGTATTGTACGTGGATGACATACCCTTGATAGGAAATGATATTCCTATGCTGCACTCGGTTAAGCTCTTCTTATCACATAGATTCTCAATGAAAGATCTATGTGATGCCTCCTGCATTTTAGGAATTAAGATTTATAGAGATAGATCTAGACGGATACTGGGATTGTCCCAATCCAGGTACATTAACACCGAGGTTTAGTATGGAAGAATCCAAGCGTGAGAATTTACCCACGATCTCTTGACTCACTCTCTCCAAAGAGATGTCTCCTAAGAATGATTTGGAAAGAGCTCGCATGCAAGGGATACCCTATACTTCGGCAGTAGGCTCTATCATGTACGCGAAGGTATGTACCAGACCCGATGTAGCATACTTACTAAGTATAGTGAGTAGGTATCAAGCAGATCGTGGAGAGAATCATTGGACAGCTGTGAAGAACATTCTCAAGTACTTGAGAAGGACTAAAGAGATGTTCTTGTTGTATGGTAACGGAGAACTCCAGGTGGAGTCCTTTACCGATTCGAGCTTCTAAAGTGATAATGACGACTCTAAGTCGCACTCGGGATTTGTCTTTACCCTTAATGGAGGGGCGGTGTGTTGGAAGAGTTCCAAACAGGAAACCGTGGCAGACTCGACGATGGAGGCTGAATACATCGCTGCCAACGATGCTGCCGAAGAGGCTGTCTGGATAAAGAAGTTCATCACTGAACTTGGTGTGGTTCGGTCCATTGAGTATCCAATACCTCTGTACTGTGATAACAATGGAGCTGTGGCTTTGGCCAAGGAACCCAGGTCCTATAAGAATTCCAGACATATTTTGAAGCGATATCACCTGATCCGGGAGTTAGTTGATCGCCGGGAGATCGAGGTCAGGAGAGTTGATACGAAGGACAACACTGTGGATCCACTCACAAAGGCCATTCCTCAGATACAATTTGAGAGACACTTCGGGATGTTGGGTATGAGATACTACAACAGCTGGCCTTAGTGCAAGTGGGAGATTGTTAGTTATATATATGCCCTAGAGTCCATTGTTGTACATATGATGTATATTATAGTGGATGCTTGGATATATATAGAGATGACTTTCTTGCTTGATATGATAGTATGCTATCTGGTTTCACTTTATCTTAACATGTTAACAAAGACTGTTTTGTGATCACGTGTTGATAAAGCCCTTAGGATATGTACTCGACTACTAGGACTATGATGAGATCATACCAGTGGGGCCAGGGTAGTCGATGAGTACATCCTATAACTGTTCCTAGTCGAGGGTGTATCGAGACAGGGCATCGATACTCCAGAGTAGACTAGAGTACACGCATCTTGACCCATATGATGGGCGATGGATAATCCCATATCCATTGGTGTTGGACATCAAAGATGGTGTACGGGTGCTCAGTGGAGACTGGGTACACTGAGCGGACTCGCCGAGAACTCCTGGATGGTATTATACCTGTCGTCAGATAGCAGTTCTCCGGTGACACTGGTACAGGTTAGTCTGTAGACCCGAGATCCTCATAGAGTCTTGTGTGTTTCCTACTGCGCTTTGATTTCCACCTTACCATGTCCAAGAGGACATGCAAAATGGTCGCTTTTGGGTACAGTCCTGAATCACATGGAGGCAATAAGCGATAGGAGGGGTTTCGTCTCTCCCGGTATAGGGAGTTGATGTTGTGCTGTGTTCGATTGGCTATAACTGGAAGTCCCTGGCCAGGGCTGATATGGAGATTTACTGGTAAGAGTTTGTGGGGTTGCTAGGCACCACCACAAGGTTTTACGAGGCATCAACCATGCCCGATTAAAAATTTAGCCGTGCCGAACAACCCAAAGCCGGATCTTTAAACTAGAGTTTAGGTGAAAACAAGCATGTTAAACGCTTTAACACTAAGTGAGAGGGATTACAACCTTTGTAGATCCGGTCCTTCACTTCTTAAGCTCCGTGTAGATGTCCCCTTCGCTGCGATCGTGAACTCCGGACTCTGGAGAAGCTCCACAAGAAGAACGAACGTGCTTGCTTCGATGACTTCGAGGCCGATGATGATCTACGTCGGGGAGACACTAACTCAAGCTATTCCTTCACTAGGTCATGAACTTTGTGAAGAGAACACACTCTACTACATAGCAAGTGGTAGAGGATGAAGAAGTAGGAGGTGGGCTCACTTTAGAATTGATTTTCTCACACTTTTTCTCAATCTCCATTGAAGCTAGAAATCTTTTGTTGAATGAAGAAGAAGAAGAAGTCTAATGAATAATTCATCCAAATGAAAACTTATCCAATGAATTATTGCACCATGGTTGAGTTAAGCCCTCATGCTTAACTCATGTAGAGAATTAACCAAGGTATGGGGTTAAGGGTTGGGTTAACTAATTTCCTAAGGAATGACAAAAGAGTTGACTTTGTCAATGTTTCTTCAAGCTTCATGAAGCTTGATAACTTTGACCAAAGTCTCATCTCTTTTGTTATTTGTTAGGAAATTAGTAAACCCTAATTTAACCTTGATTTGGTTTAAGTCTCATACACCCAACTTGTATGTATCATCAAGCATCATACAAACATGTACACTTGCATATATCACATATAAACAATGTGCACAATCTAGTGAGAAAATAAATCATAAGTGAGCTAATACTAGTTAATGTAATGTAATATATCAAATATATAATTATACATTAAATTATTAATTCAACTCTTGTTTTAATAACCCGGCTATAACCGACTAATATCATGTGTAACAATTTATCGAATCAACACTTGATCGATAACCCGGCTATATCGCATACAACCGATCAATGTCACGAATCGCGAGAATAGAATACAGTATCTCATATCGTATTAATCTCGGTCCCGCACATATCACATATGTGCTCCTACTCCATTTTGCTTGAGTCAGGAAACCCCTGTGTAGGACTCTAATGACTCGTCAATACGCCGGCAGTAGGTGATGATCATATCAAACACCCACAAGCCATAAGCGGTCTGCTAAACATAACGGCCACCCGGGTATTGAGCGATCAGAAGATCAACAAGCAAGCCTAGACATTCTCCTGTGAATCCAATCAGTAACACTCCCGTACAGTCCGGTCTCGTCGTCTGATATGTCGCATATCTCGCCTAGGGGTGGTAAACGTCAGACCCCAGTAGCTCGATAAGTCGTGTCGATATGAGGTCTATAACAGTTCGAGAAACTACAGATAACACTTACCAGTAAATCTCAGCAACACTGGCCAGGGATTTCCAGTTATAGCCAATCGAAAACAGCCCAACATCAACTCCCTATACCGGGAGAGACGAATCCCCTCCTATCGCTCATTGCCTCCATGTGATTCGGGACTGTACCCAAAAGACACCTTTTTGCATGCCCTCTTGGACGTGGTATGATGGAAATCAAAGCACAGTGGGAATCACACAAGACTCTATGACGATCTCGGGTCAACAGACTACTCTGTACCAGTGTCACCGGAGAACTGCCATCTGACGTGAGGTATAATACCATCTGGGAGTTCTCGGCGAGTCCGTCCAGTGTACCCAGTCTCCACTGAGCACCCGTACACCATCCTTGATGTCAAACACCGATGGATATGGGATCATCCATCGCCCATCATATGGGTCAAGATGCGTATACGCTGGTCTACTCTGGTGTATCGATGCCCTGTCTCGATACACCCTCGACTAGGAACAGTTATAGGATGTACTCGTCGACTACCGTGGCCCCACTAGTATGATCTCATCATAGTCCCAGTAGTCGAGTACATATCCTAAGGTCTTTATCAACATGTAACATAGAGACAATCAGAGTACATGTTAAGATAAAGTACAACCAGATAGCATACTATCATGTCGAGCAAGAAAGTCCTCCCTATATATGTCCTAGCATCCACTACAATATACATCGTATGTACAGTAATGGCCTTTAGGGCATAGATATAACTAACAATCTCCCACTTACACTAGGGCCATCTGTTGTGGTATCACATACCCAACAATTAGCTGTGGTTGAAGTATCTCATACTCAACCATCCCATAAAAGTCTCTACTGGGAAAAAGGCCTTTGTGAGTGGATCCGCGCTGTTGTCCTCTGTGTCTACTCTCTTAACCTCGATCTCCCTGGAGATCAACCATCTCCATGATCAGGTGATACTGCCTAAGAATTCTATCTGGATTTCTGACGGGACGGGGGTTCCTTGGCTAAAGCCACAACTCCAATGTCACACAATGGTAGGAACGAAGTTCATCTCATGAACTTATATATATCCAGACTGCCTCTTTGGTAGCATCCTTGGTAACGAAGTATCTTTCCTTTAATCGTCTAGTAAGTCACGGTATCTAGCTTGGAACTCTTCCAACATACCGTCCCTCCACTGAGGGTAAAGACAATGCCTGCGACCGACATTCAGTCGTCCTTATCACCCTGGAACCTTTCCAGTGATTCTCCCGAGGATCGATTGATACCATCTCACTACAACTAGTGAGTATCCTAACATCCAATTAGATCTATCTCATAGATCCAAAACCCAGGATTTAGGAGGTATCACTTTGATCCTATATAAAGAATCTTTGTGATAAGCGGAGATTGACCGAGCGTAGCATAGGAAACTCCTTTCCCTATCAAGAGTATGTCATCCACGTACTCTATGAGGATCATCACCATACTCTCTACTACCTTTTTGTATATACAAGGTTCATCTACCATTTTGATGAAGTCAAACTCTTTGACTACCACATCAAAACAGACGTTCCAACTCCGCGATGCCTGCTTTATCACATAAAACATCTTGCACACGTTTCCGCTGCTCCCACTATCTACGAAGCCCTCTGGCTGTGTACTTATAGACGCTATCTTCTAAAACATCATTTAGAAAAGCAGTCATGACACCCAACCACCAGATATCGTAGTCATGGTATGTAGCCGTGGCAAGTAGGATCTGGATGGACTTAAGCATAGCTTTGAAAGTCTCAACTTTTCCATGTACACCAAGTAATCTTCTCAAGATATACTTGCTCCTGATGGGGATTTAACCCTTCAGATAAAGCAACCAAAGTCCATACTTTGTTGGTGTATAAGGATTCCATCTCAGATCACTAAGCATCCAGCCATTCTTACAGAGCCTCACTCCTGATGGCCAGCTCGAAACTAGTTGGGTCATCATCTCATGATGCAATCCTCGCTCCCACTGTCATAGAGAAACCGAAGTATCTCTCAGGTGGGTGAGGAACCGTACTAGATCGGCGGAGAGGCTGAGGTTCGTTGGTTACTATTGAATCCTTTGGTTCTACCAAATCATCAGCTGCAGTTTGTATAGCTGGAACCTTTCCAGTTCTATATAACAGACCTTGCCTCGAGCTTGTCCGGATTTTGCTTTTAGACATAGTCCGGACAACCCCAAATCTTAACAAACTTAAAATATGGGCTCTTTCCTTTCCATATCACGTATGAAGTGGTAGGCAACTGATTTGATTTGAACCCTATTCAATAGGTATGCAGCTTCTCAAGCACATAACACCCAAAATGAAATAGGAAACTCAGTAGTACTCATCATAGAGCACACCATATCACATATGGTGCTATTGCTCCACCCTGATACACCGACGTGCTGTGGTGTATACGGAGGAGTAATGCTGAGAGTGAATCTCATTCTCCTTTAGAATAGTCCAGGAATTCCGTGCTCAAGTATTCTCCTCCTTGATTACATCAAAGGACATAATACTTTTACCCGTATTTTGGTTCTCTACTTCTTACTTACATTCTGTGAATATCTCAAAAGGTTCGGACTTGTGTTTCAACAGGAACATATGTCTGAATCTTGAGAGATCATCAGAGAATGTAATGAAGTACAAAGAACCGGTCTTGGCATGTGTAGACGGGAGACTTTCATACATCAGCATGTATCAATCCCAAGAGTTCACTAACTCTTTCTCTGTTTCCAATAAACAGAGCTATGGTCATCTTATCTTTGTGACATGACCGACAAGTTTCACAAGATGTAAATTCAAAAAGATTTAAATATGCATCTAAATGTAACTTAGCTAGTCGGGTCGCATTGATATGACCTAGTCTACAATGCCTCAAGAAGGATTCGTTCATTTCTGAACTCTTCCTCTCGTGTGTGTTCTGTATACTAAGAACTGTAGTTTGATTTAGAACGTCAATGCTTTTAGATAACGTGCTTGAACCGATGAACTCTTGATATAGGAAATGTTCAATACATTATCCAACAATACAAAATTATATCCTTTCTTTACTAGTAAAAAGACTCATATGATGTCGTATATCAAGTTCGGTATCTAATAACATTTGTTCAGAATCAATGTATTCTGGTAATACATGGTGATAGTGACCAACAGACTTGGCTGCAACACTTGCACCGTTTTCTGTCTCATGAAACTTATCACCTGTTCTCAGTTCTCTACCTTTCTGCAGCCCATGTAACAGATTACATATGCGGGATCCTGATCCGGTATCTCATACCCAGGACGTAAAGGATACTGAGAAACAGTTCTCTGTAATGAACACACCCGAAGAAGATGCATCGGCATGCACTTTCTTCGTTTGGGCGGCACGGGAAATCTGGTATTCCCTAATTTCCTGCTCTGTCTTATAACAATTATAAGTTGGAGCGGGACCAACGTTCCCCAGCTCAGTATAAGAAGCGGGTTCGGTCAATACATCCGTATTATTATCTTGATTATGGTCGCTACCTGGAGAGAGAGAGAAGAAAACACTCAGCGTATGCTCTTGCAAGATTAGATTGGTTATCTAATATATCTAATCAGGATGTCTCCCACTGTTTTAATCAAATCTTCCTTCAAACCCTAAAAGGAAAGACTAGCCGGGATTAATTACACGCTACAAGTTCGCCAATCTTTCAGCCAGTCCAGTGACGGTACTTTGAGGGAGGTTCCCCGTGCTTTCGCATGGACCTAATTAAAGTAAACCTTGTTTTCCCAGAGGCGTAACCGCGTTAACACCTTTCTAGACACCTACTTGATCGGCTAATTGTAATGTGTAAAACTCTTCCAGGAGTAACTCTTACTCACAGCGGGTATCGGGATCCAACTATCTCATAGAAAGTATGCAATCTCATTGCAAATTTCAACACTTGAAATTCCTGATAATATTTTTGCCCCTAGCATCCTATGACCTTGACAGAGGTCAACAAACCATAGGCTGCTAGTCAAGTTCAACCCGTCATTTCCTGATTGAAGTAAACCCACCCGCACGACCCTTGACAGAGGTCAACAAGATCGTACGATTACCCTAAATCAATCACATCATATGTTTATACAGATAAGCACTAATCAGCTACCGCACACTACGCCTTGACAGAGGTCAACAAACGCAGCACGAATACTAAATACTACTTATCTGAAATGACGGAGGGCTACGACAGGTTTTTAAGAAAACCCTTTGCGTAATGAACTTGATATCGTTGTAGAATCGAGTGATTCTTAAATGGAGTGTTTTTGAGGCTTTCTAGTTTTGCTAAAGGGGTCACTCCCGGTGAAGGGATCGTCGGCCCTTTCCTCATCGAATAAGGTGCCGGATATTTCACAAATATCACTATGCAAAGCAAGAACTATAGAAGCAATCAAAAGACAAACCGAGTTTGTAGCATCTGCTAGTTTCACTAAAGAGGTCATTCCCGGTGAAGGGATCTCGGCTCTTTCCTTATCGAATAAGGTGCTGGATGTTTTACCAGGAACACCGCTATGCAAAGCAAGAACTAGAGCTACCAGTTTTTAAACAAGTTTCTACAACATCTTTAGGTTTCTTTTAGTTTCATTAATCTCATTAATGAAGTCCCATTTTATTATGCTTCACAAGCATGACATTTGAAATGAAATCTGGAATATAACATATATCTCATATATATAATATAAACATTCGTCTCAGGCAGTAATATGATCTCAACACAGAACATTACAGCAGAAGAACATATATAAAATATTGGATATACTAGGACGTCCGTGTTTTCAATACGAGCCTGTATAAAACACGGATTCCACGGTCGTGATGAATAGTGTAACATTTCAAAAAAATAAAATATTATTTTTGGGAATTTTTATAATTTAATATTATTTTATTGAATATTTTAATATTTAGGTATAATTAAATACAGAAAAATATTGGAAAATTTTTGGAAAATTCTAAAATAGGGTATTTTATGCAATTATGCTATTTAAAAGTTTTTATAATTTGTTATACGCTAATTTAGTGCTAATCACGATTAAAAATCGCTAATCGGTTTTTAGCAATTTTGTGAAAAGCATGCACATATCTTTTTCTACACTTGTGCATTTTTCTATCATGTTATTTGGGGTTACTATTCTTGTGAGAAGGGTTTTGGAGGAAAAGAAAAAGGAAAAGAAAAAGAAAAGAGAAAGGAATAAGATAATGAGGTTTGGGTGAGAGAGAGAAGGTAACCTTTGACCAAGACTTAGCTTTTTCTCTCATTTCTTCATCACATTTCTCTCTCCCTCTCCTTCATTGCTGCTGAGCTCCTGCTCCTTCATCTTCCTCCCCTCTTCAAGCCCCAAATCATCTCACAAACTACACCAAAACCCTACCCCCATTTCATTAAAAGTGTGCACAAGCTCAAGATCTACACATTGGACTAAGGAAGCAAGGATTTTGGCCACTAGGGGCAACTCAAGAAAATTCTTGAGTTGCCAAATGAGGTAATTACTGAACCATTAGTTTAGTTTTTGTATTACATATACCCCCATACTAGTTTAGAATCGATATTGTGTGATTTGGTGGACTTAAAGAAAACCTAGTTAGGGTTTGAGGAAATTATGAGTTGTGATGGGAAATTTAGCTCAGTAGAGACTAAATAAACACCCTATTGCTAGAATGGAGACCCAAACCTGAAGCTGAAACCCAGAATACGGATTTATAGAAACCGATATCGGAAAAGTATGAAATCTGTGAAGCTTATATGAGATCTGCTATCAACCCGAGACTCTGAAAATTATATTGAATGGACAGTGACATGTGCAGGCACCCAGGAAGCTACCACCAGAACCCTAGCCCCTACTTCCATTTCCCGGCCGCAAATTTATCCATTCTGGCCGCAATTTGCGGCCAGACCATGGTGGATTTGCCTCGTTTTTTGTTTTGGTGCCCCCTTATCAGTAGTTTAGACCCCTGGCATGTATAGATTTGTCTAATTTGATCTAGGGTGAAATCTGGAGCCTATTTCCTTTGTTGCTGTTTTGGATTCGTGTTTCCGTATTCCGTATTTTAATTCTGAATTTACGAATTGTGTTTACCTCGACTGTTTGGCGTTAATACGACGATATCGAGGGTTGTTGATGGTTTTGGAAGGCGTTGTCCATAGGTTCTAACCTATAGATCATAGCGTATCGTTTTGGGATTCGTATGCCGTTTTAGTTTTGAATTGGTTTTGATACGCATTTGCGATACGTTAATGTGTAGGTACCCCATGAAGACTTCGGGATGACAAGCAAGCGCGTGGCGACGTCCACAAATGAAGACGCAAGGTGAGTAGATTATATCTACGGGGGAAGTCGGGTGGATGGCGTATAGCACCCCCGCAGTCCGTAGTTGATATAGTATATTTTATTTATGATAGTATAGTGTAGTGGATTATTTGAGATGTGTTAGATGTGATATGGTTAGAAGTAAACTAGAATATTTCCTAGTTGCGAACCCTAGGAAAGGTTTACACCCACACGCACACACATGTTGATTTGCTATACTTATACTGTGATAAGGATGGATAGTGGATGACTTTGGAGATGAGTCGATGATATTGGGCATTGTACCGCGAGATCGGAGATTTGATATGATTCGTTTTTGGGATACGACATGTGATCTCTAGCGGGCCTTTGGACGTGTGTTTACACACGCAGTTATATTGATGGTATCAGTTGTACTAGACTTAGATCAGTACCCCAGATTATGTGATATGATGATGAGGATACCAAATAATTGATGAGCTGATTGTGATATTGACCCGTACCCAGCTATTGGGATGCCGTACGACGATTTGCCGTACGAGCTTTATATTGATGATAGATCCGCGCTCATGACTCGAGGATGTCAGATGATATACTGTATCATACGCGATACTATTGAGGCAGGATCACCGACTTATATATATATATCAACTCAGATTTAGGTGGTTTCCATACACCTCCTGATGGACTTGGCTTGGTAGATGTTAGACCAGACCCGAGTCATACCTATTTCAAAACTAACGAATCGGGAATTATCTTAAGGACAAGTAAAAGGGATTCTACAGGTATTATAAAGAGACGTATCTATTCTTAAAAACACCGTAACCCTTATTTTACCAAAACCCCGATTCGTCTTATTTCAAATGGCACCATTGCATGACAGGTACATATTGGTGTAGATTCTTCACTGTTGCATTGATTATTCGATTCCGCATCGCATTGCATGTGTTTATTTCTATATTGCAATCAAGCTGTTAGGACACCAGCACCATTATCGATGATGCATATGTTCCACGTACACGTGCTTGCCGGCTCACACACTTCATCATCGATAATTGCCATGTCACTACACAGTAGTATTATTGCATCAGGATATGACTTTGTATGTGCATACCATTATTCTATGTTGCATGATATACTGTTATACTTGCATCTCAATTATATGTTGCATACATCATGCTTCCTGATTATGCGCATTGGGATATTGTTTTCATGATATTTATGGATTTGGGAACTGTGGATAATTTCAAAGGAGAGTATGTACTTATTTGAAAAATCTGGTTTCCTTGATATGATATTTGCGCAGCCACCATGAGATTTATCGGTTCTGATTACATACCCCATACGAGGAGTGTGTGCCGTATGAGGGTACATGGTGGGGCCCGGTATGGTTCCCCTCGGTAAGATGATCGAAGGATTATGCCGATTGAGCCTGGAGGTGGGCGAGTACCTACCGGTGATTGTATTTGAGCTCGGCGGATATCCGGGTGATACCGACCGGAGTTGAGAGACGGACATGGGTTGACCCATGCTGCCGGGGCCGAGGGCCGATACCGCAGACGGAGTCCCATATGGACGAGGATTTACATGCCGATGCTAGGCACAGGTTTCATGATGTTTCCATGATTTTGATTATATCCTCACATTTACATGCATGCTGCTTATTGTCATTGGGGCGACCGGTGGACGGGATCCACATATATACAGACTTTTATTACATTGATCATACTTCACTTGTATATATAACAGGGTATGAGGGCGCTGTTATATATATCCTTACACCAATATTAGTGGAATGAGACGCTAATATATGTGTATTAACTTTCATTTTGATACTTCATCATATTTACTTCATGTAGATATACCCTATATGTATGACATGTTATTATCTGAGGCACTGGCACGGGTACTTGGCACTACATACACGATTAGATGTTACATTGACACCTTATCATGCTTCAGGCTTATTCTTTAAGGTTTATATATCTAATCGTATTCGACCTAGGAGTATGTCATGCATTCGATTTCTGCTTGTAGATATTCTCTATTCACGAGTTGGCAACTCACCCCCGTTGTGCCACAGTTCTTGCAGGTTTTGCCGTACAGGTTCCATTACGGCATTTCTGGCACATTGCTTTCCTTTGCGGGTGATTTGCTTGGTAGGTGGGTTCTTGCATCAGAACCACCATTGTACTTGTATTATTCCTTTGTATCTAGAATTCCATCAACCAAAACTTGTATATTGTTTCAGACTTAGACACTAGTGATGTATTATTTCGACCTTAGAGTCGTGCTTAGCAGTATTACGGTTTTCATGCTTATTGAGTTTCTTTTGATTTTGATCCTCGCCATTCGGCGTTGTATATTATATTTCTTGTGTGGTTGTGACCGTCGATTGACGAAGAGCTAGCTCCCGCTTGGGGATGCCTTTTATCATTGCTTATATATTGTTCTTGTTGTACCCCGTTCGAGGCCAGTATTTACAAAAGAAACTCTGCCGAAATTTTTAGAAAAGACTTTACATTTTAAAATGTATATTCGGCTTAGTTATTTAAAAACCTTGACTTCAAACATGTTTTTCTTCACTTCTTTAAACTAGTTTTCTTTATTTTTCCTTAAAATGGTTTTAGATTTCTTGGCTTTTGTCTTACTTGGATCAGATGGAGTCCCATAGACTTCATATGGTTCAAGGGCCAGTCACGTGCTCTTTCGGGTCGTGACAAAGTTGGTATCAAAGCGGTAGGTTGACCTTGGTTCGAGTCTAAGTTTGACTATGTGGAGCCTAGAGCGTCTAATATATACGGAACTTAGGCTTGAACTTACGGAACTTAGACTTAGTCGAGGGGGTATTAGACCCGAACTTTCGTCGTGTAGGATGACCCTTGGTTGATGGAATAGGTGACTAAAGTAGAGTGACGTACCGTGGGTATGTTCCGCGGCATATTTACGACACGCCACTCCGCTTAAGGAACCTTAGGATGTACATATTTTCAAGCTTAGTGATTCTCTTCATATCCATGATTATACATCCATTTGAGATCCCCGATTCTATTAGTTTCATGATCATACCTTCATTGATGCTGTTCCTTCTTATGATCATGTATCCACTCTGGATCTGTTGTTTTCTTTCTTGCCTTTGATCTGCTCTCTACGATACTCGATTGAGGTTCCTGTCGCCATGTTTGAGCGCAGTTTGGGCTGCTGCTAGGGTTACGGTCAGGGCGAGCTCGTCTGGTACGAGGGCCGACCATTGTGTTTTCTGGTGACATGGGAACGTCTCGAGTTAGTATTGGTGATTCTGACCTCTAGTGGAGGCGAGTGCTTGGTTTTGCACCGGATGATCGGGCCATTGTTAGAGCTGCCAGTTGAGAGAGAGGACTGTTGATGTACAGAATACCTCAGGGATTACGATGTCGCCTACCGTGCAGACAGATGGACCAGCTGTTGCTGAGATTGACAGGATGTCGCTTCCGGAGCTTACGAGCTGAGATCGCCGGAGCTTCCAGGCAGATATGAGACAGATGATAGCTTGTCTACCCGATTTGAGAGACGAAGGTGATTCGTCCGATTTATGCGCCGGAGCAGGCCCAGATGAGTTGAAGATTTCCAGTGTGGAGAGTCTTACTCAGATCTAGAGCAGACCGATTTAGAGATGACCGCCAATGTATCGCCTTTCCTGGAGGATTGAGGCGCTGTTCAGCGTACAGACGAATGAGCCACTTGCTGCTGCAAACGATGAGATATCACCCAGATGATTGGAGCTACTGCAGCATGAGTATATACTTAGTGATATGATGGAAGGTCGCTAGTCACCGAGGATGAATGACTAGGACATGTGGTTCGTTCGCTTACCCCGATGCGAGGTCATCAGATAGATTGCTTCCAGCTAGAGACGACTTCACGCGGAGACGTTGAGAGTCGACGGAGACGTTGAGAGTCGACAGAGACGATCGAATGTCAGGAGCCTATTTTCCAAGTTTAAAGTATACGGAAAGACATGCAGGCGATTCCATGGACCCTCTAGAAGAATGAAACCCTAACTCGACTTAATGACCGTGTGAAAGCCTTTGAACCTTAGGGTTTGCGGCAGTTCCGCGGCGCCATTAGTGAGGCTTGGGTTTGCCCATCTACGGCTGGAACACCGACGCTGTGGCATGTACTCAATACTATTAAACTGTACTTAAGATGTTGATCTCTTGAGGGATTGTGAGGTTCTGACGAGTCGATAGGACGAATCGACATCATTCGGATATCATGTGATGGGACACTGCTTGGGAGACTCCAGATACGAGCATAGCCGTTGGAGCGCAGTCTGTGCAGCCACGATGAGACGAGTCCGAATCAGTCGACATTGAAGTAGAGTGAAGTAAAGAGTTCGCTAGAGAGTTCGACGAGATGACGTTCCACTCCACCGACATCAGAGATGCGATACACACGCAGAGGCAATGTATATGGATATAGCTTCCAGAAAGAGGCGCGATGAGTATGCAGCCATTCCGGAACAAGAATTAGCTTCAGCATTGGACGATGACTTCCGGGCAATCCGGCAGGAATGAGATTTGAGAGAGACCTCGACAGGACCTTTCTGGAATACTATACGAGAAGACCAGGACCCAAGGGGGGTCGTATTGAGCACACTCAGCAGGCCAGAGCTCGACATCGTCGACGAGGTAGATGACCAGGTTCGGATAAAGGAACTTACCTAGATGCATTGCGAGTTGATCGAGGACGGACGGGTATTGAGTTTTCCTCCGATGGTTGGGACGCGTTCCCGAGGACCTGTTCGGCCAGACATCTTCTACAGAATGATGAAGCTACAGAGTACGCGATTTCGAGTCCGTGCGAGAGACTTCGGATTGACCGAGGCCGAGAACATTGCAGTGCATAGAGAGCATGGCATGACGTTATAGTGGACGATGATAGAGATAAGTGGAACCAGAGGTTCATGTGAGACGCTGACGAGCTGTCATTACTTTCCATCGAGACCGGAGGCCTGATATGCTTACAGAGGCGTTGGGATGCGACCAATTTCCGAGGGAATGCTATGCTGAGGACGCAGATGTCCATCGAGCGAGAAGAGATTATGCAAGAGTACCAACCTCCGTACAGACTGGCATAGGCAAGATCAGAAGAGACCTTGAGCGGGATTCCTTCCAGGACACTGCTGCAATGATATTTGTACCCAAGATCAGATGTGATGTGCATTCAAAGAATCAGAGGCCGACGGCAGTGACATGCTGCTTTACGAGTGGCCGTGAGGATTGACCGAGAGATGACCAGAGAAGTGCCAGGACGGAATCGTCCCCGTTAGCACACCTGACAGGGCCGATGAGCCGATTGATTGCGAGATAGGTAATCCGCAGAGAAGATAAGGATCCAGAGACAGAGGACGCCGGACCGTGAGTAAGAGGAAAGTAGATATCTTGCGCTGCTAGCATTGGATGCACCGACACCTTCTCGACTTTGAAGGAGGAACTACCGACGACGGTACTTATGATTTGTGATTTTGTGATTCGGTTATCACGTATCCGTCATCTTGGATTTCTGTATTTTTGGCGTTCTGTTTTCATGATTTAGTTTTGATGACTGAGTTTCATGATATTTGTTTTATGCACCCACTGGGTATTTATATTTTGCACATATTTATTACATTTGAGCTATTAATTGTGATTTCACGCCTATTTTATGCAGTGATTTGATTTACGTTTCCAGCATAGTTTTCATGCAGCTTTAGTGTTTTGATATACGATTTTGGTGCACGCCAGATGCACTAAATCGAAATTCTTCGTGCATGTTAAATGCACCTGATTTTGCTGTCAGGCACACACGTTATCTATGACAGATGTTTCGTGCACACCCGTTGCATCTAGATGTTGTTTTGTGCCCATGTATGGCACATATATGGATTTTGATTTCCGTGCGCACCAGACGTACGGGGTATTCTTATATACATTTTTGGGGACTGATTTCTTATAGAGCAGTACATTTTTTATGATATTCGTTATGTATTGATGTTTTCGGAGCCCCGACAATTTGGATTTTTACTGAAATGTTTTAGTATTGGGGGTTTAAATTTAAATTTGGGGACCGAATTTATTTAAGAGGGGAAGACTGTAACATTTCAAAAAAAATAAAATATTGTTTTTGGGAATTTTTTATAATTTAATATTATTTTATTGAATATTTTAATATTTAGGTATAATTAAATACAGAAAAATATTGGAAAATTTTTGGAAAATTCAAAAATAGGGTATTTTATGGAATTATGCCATTTTAAAGTTTTTATAATTATTTATACGCTAATTTAGTGCTAATCGCGATTAAAAATCGCTAATCGGTTTCTAGCAATTTTGTGCAAAGCATGCACATATCTTTTTCTACACTTGTGCATTTTTCTATCATGTTATTTGGGGTTACTATTCTTGTGAGAAGGGTTTTGGGGGGAAAAGAAAAAGGAAAAGAAAAAGAACAGAGAAAGGAATAAGATAATGAGGTATGGGTGAGAGAGAGAAGGTAACCTTTGACCAAGACTTAGCTTTTTCTCTCATTTCTTCATCACATTTCTCTCTCCCTCTCCTTCATTGCTGCTGAGCTCCTGCTCCTTCATCTTCCTCCCCTCTTCAAGCCCCAAATCATCTCACAAACTACACCAAAACCCTACCCCCATTTCATTAAAAGTGTGCACAAGCTCAAGATCTACACATTGGACTAAGGAAGCAAGGATTTTGGCCACTAAGGGCAACTCAAGAAAATTCTTGAGTTGCCAAATGAGATAATTACTGAACCATTAGTTTAGTTTTTGTATTACATACACCCCCATACTAGTTTAGAATCGATATTGTGTGATTTGGTGGACTTAAAGAAAACCTAGTTAGGGTTTGAGGAAATTATGAGTTGTGATGGGAAATTTAGCTCAGTAGAGACTAAATAAACACCCTAGTGCTGGAATGGAGACCCAAACCTGAAGCTGAAACCCAGAATACAGATTTATAGAAACCGATATCGGAAAAGTATGAAATCTGTGAAGCTTATATGAGATCTGCTATCAACCCGAGACTCTGAAAATTATATTGAATGGACAGTGACATGTGCAGGCACCCAGGAAGCTACCACAAGAACCCTAGCCCCTACTTCCATTTCCCGGCCGCAAATTTATCCATTCTGGCCGCAATTTGCGGCCAGACCATGGTGGATTTGCCTCGTTTTTGTTTTGGTGCCCCCTTATCAGTAGTTTAGACCCCTGGCCTGTATAGATTTGTCTAATTTGATCTAGGGTGAAATCTGGAGCCTATTTCCTTTGTTGCCGTTTTGGATTCGTGTTTCCGTATTCCGTATTTTAATTCTGAATTTACGAATTGTGTTTACCTCGACTGTTTGGCGTTAATACGACGATATCGAGGGTTGTTGATGGTTTTGGAAGGCGTTGTCCATAGGTTCTAACCTATAGATCATAGCGTATCGTTTTGGGATTCGTATGCCGTTTTAGTTTTGAATTGGTTTTGATACGCATTTGCGATACGTTAATGTGTAGGTACCCCATGAAGACTTCGGTATGACAAGCAAGCGCGTGGCGACGTCCACAAATGAAGACGCAAGGTGAGTAGATTATATCTACGGGCGAAGTCGGGTGGATGGCGTATAGCACCCCCACAGTCCGTAGTTGATATAGTATATTTTATTTATGATAGTATAGTGTAGTGGATTATTTGAGTTGTGTTAGATGTGATATGGTTAGAAGTAAACTAGAATATTTCCTAGTTGCGAACCCTAGGATAGGTTTACACCCACACGCACACACATGTTGATTTGCTATACTTATACTGTGATGAGGATGGATAGTGGATGACTTTGGAGATGAGTCGATGATATAGGGCATTGTGCCGCGAGATCGAAGATTTGATATGATTCGTACTTGGGATATGACATGTGATCTCTAGCGGGCCTTTGGACGTGTGTTTACACACGCAGTTATATTGATGGTATCAGTTGTACTAGACTTAGATCAGTACCCCAGATTATGTGATATGATGATGAGGTTACCAAATAATTGATGAGCTGATTGTGATATTGACCCGTACCCAGCTATTGGGATGCCGTACGACGATTTGCCGTACGAGCTTTATATTGATGATAGATCCGCGCTCATGACTCGAGGATGTCAGATGATATACTGTATCGTACGCGATACTATTGAGGCGGGATCACCGACTTATATATATATATCGACTCAGATTTAGGTGGTTTCCATACACCTCCTGATGGACTTGGCTTGGTAGATGTTAGACCAGACCCGAATCATACCTATTTAAAAACTAACGAATCGGGAATTATCTTAAGGACAAGTAAAAGGGATTCTACGGGTATTTTAAAGAGACATATCTATTCTTAAAAACACCGTAACCCTTATTTTACCAAAACCCCGATTCGTCTCATTTCAAATGGCACCACTACATGACAGGTACATATTAGTGTAGATTCTTCACTGTTGCATTGATTATTCGATTCCGCATCGCATTGCATGTGTTTATTTCTATATTGCAATCATGCTGTTAGGACACCAGCACCATTATCGATGATGCATATGTTCCACGTACACGTGCTTGCCGGCTCACACACTTCATCATCGATAATTGCCATGTCACTACACAGTAGTATTATTGCATCAGGATATGACTTTGTATGTGCATACCACTATTCTATGTTGCATGATATACTGTTATACTTGCATCTCAATTATATGTCACATACATCATGCTTTTTCTGATTATGTGCATTGGGATATTGTTTTCATGATATTTATGGATTTGGGAACCGTGGATAATTTCAAAGGAGAGTATGTACTTATTTGAAAAATCCGGTTTCCTTGATATGATATTTGCGCAGCCACCATGAGATTTATCGGTTCTGATTACATACCCCATACGAGGAGTGTGTGCCGTATGAGGGTACATGGTGGGGCCCGGTATGGTTCCCCTCGGCAAGATGATCGAAGGATTATGCCGATTGAGCCTGGAGGTGGGCGAGTACCTACCGGTGATTGTATTTGAGCTTGGCGGATATTCGGGGGATACCGACCGGAGTTGAGAGACGGACATGGGTTGACCCGTGCTGCCGGGGCCGAGGGCCCATACCGCAGACGGAGTCCCATATGGACGAGGATTTACGTGCCGATGCTAGGCACAGGTTTCATGATGTTTCCATGATTTTGATTATATCCTCACATCTACATGAATGATGCTTATTGTCATTGGGGTGACCGGTGGACGGGATCCACATATATACAGACTTTTATTACATTGATCATACTTCACTTGTATATATAACAGGGTATGAGGGCGCTGTTATATATACCCTTACACCTATATTAGTGGAATGGGACGCTAATATATGTGTATTGACTTTCATTTTGATATTTCATCATATTTACTTCATGCCGATATACCCTATATGTATGATATGTTATTATCTGAGGCACTGGCACGAGTACTTGGCACTACATACACGATTAGATGTTACATTGCCACCTTATCATGCTTCAGGCTTATTCTTTAAGGTTTATATATCTGATCGTATTCGACCTAGGAGTATGTCATGCATTCAATTTCTGCTTGTAGATATTCTCTATTCACGAGTTGGCAACTCACCCCCGTTGTGCCACAGTTTTTACAGGTTTTTCCGTACAGGTTCCATTACGGCATTTCTGGCACATTGCTTTTCTTTGCGGGTGATTTGCTTGGTAGGTGGGTTCTTGCATCAGAACCACCATTGTACTTGTATTATTCCTTTGTATCTAGAATTCTATCAACCAAAACTTGTATATTGTTTCAGACTTAGACACTAGTGATGTATTATTTCGACTTTAGAGTCGCGCTTAGCAGTATTACGGTTTTCATGCTTATTGAGTTTCTTTTGATTTTGATCCTCGCCATTCGGCGTTGTATATTATATTTCTTGTGTGGTTGTGACCGTCGATTGACGAAGAGCTAGCTCCCGCTTGGGGATGCCTTTTATCATTGCTTATATTTTGTTCTTGTTGTACCCCGTTCGGGGCCAGTATTTACAAAAGAAACTCTGCCGAAATTTTTAGAAAAGACTTTACATTTTAAAATGCATATTCGTCTTAGTTATTTAAAAACCTTGACTTCAAACATGTTTTTCTTCACTTCTTTAAACCAGTTTTCTTTATTTATCCTTAAAATGGTTTTAGATTTCTGGGCTTTTGGCTTACTTGGATCAGATGGAGTCCTATAGACTTCATATGGTTCAAGGGTCAGTCACGTGCTCTTTCGGGTCGTGACAAATAGCCAAACCCACATCCCTAGACCCCCACGAGAGTGGCAAGCGACACTGCCAATTCTAGGGTTAGGAGACCCGGTCTCGACTCCTCGAGATGGTCTCCTACTAGACCCTAGAACCCGGTTACTTGTGCTCCCCGACTTGGGTCTACCTAATGCGGAAAAGTAAATAATATACAATGGTGACATCATCCTCAGCCCGGAAGTGCCCCAATAAAAGAATATTACATACAAATGAATTTTACATGAATGAAAAAGAAAAACTCTCATCTCACATAAAACCCCCGGCTATTCAGAACGCGACGATCCAATATAACATATCACAGAAACACATAATATCTCATATCATCAACGAAAGAAAGTATGCGTATCCCGATTGTCGTTGATGTATAGCAACGAAGCCGGCGATACACCACATACTACGCTTACGGTCATAGAAAAGAAAGTGTAAAACTACAACAGTTGGAATCCGCAACCTCCTTAGACATCGCATGCCTAACCAAATGAATTCCTTAGACATCGCATGCCTAACAATTATAAACCCCGCATTTTAGTCTCATTATCGAAAACTCTTTTCAATATCAAGTCGGGCAATTCAACAAGATTCCCGACATCCTGATCGAATGCTCGTCGCAAACTTTAGTAGACGGCCGCACCCCCGGATGCCGTCGACGAAGTGCACTAAGGCGGAACACCGCTGCCGCGAGCACCCGAACGGATACTTTTGGCGACGGTGTTCTCCTACAGTCACTTGGTCGGGGCTATAGGGCGTGGCTGTCTGTTAAGTTTACCCGGCGAGTGTCCACGTACGCTACGTGATTGCGACGGACTTTTGATCACATCAAAATTTCGTGGCAACCGATCATCTGAGACTGAACTGCTAGATTTATAACATTCAAATTAGTTATCTCATAACTACCTGTGGATTCCAAATATTGTATCACATTCCAGATAAATAGACAATGTTAAACTTTCCGATCGAATAATCAAACATCCAAGATTTCCCCAATATATCTCAACACTTGAAATCAGTTTAAAAACATCCATCACATGCCACAGTACCAATGGTCCAACCGTAGAAGGGTCAAGCCAACGCCTCACATGTGGCACGCCGTACTGCCCCAAACCTTAAGGTTTAAAGGCCGTTCAAGATGGTCACATAATCGAGTTAATCTTTGTTGTCTTCTAGAGGGTCCACCGCGTTACTTGCACGACTTAGAACGTTCTTAAACTCGAGAAAAAATCCAACTTTTGAAAAATTTTCCGACAGGGGAAAAAGTGAGTTATTGATATCCGTTAAAACTTTTTAACAGTTTCTAAAAATTACCCGGACAAACTAAAAAAAGTTAAATTATCCGATCGTATCAACGAGTCCCCAATACAACCCTAGAAAACTCAACACTTGAGTGAAATTAAAAAATTCCCAGAAAAAATGACAAGAAAGGACCTAAGAATAAATATATGAAGTTCCAGGGACTAATTCACAATTTTGGCCGCGGAACCGCCGCCAAACCCTTGGTTTGGCCGCGGTTCCGCGGTCATATGCGCGAATTAGTGGGCCGTACTTCACAGTAATTTTTAGTTTTTCCTTCTTGTTTTTCTGAGTATTTTTAATACTGAAAAAATCACATTTTTAGAAAATGTACAGAGAGGGGTATAAACCGGGTATTCGGAGTTCGATCGGACTTTAAACTTCGCCTAGACTTCGCCTAAAGCTCTAGCTTGGCTCTGATACCACTGTAGGGTTGCTAGGCACTGCCACAAGATTTTACGAGGTATCAACCATGCCCGATTAAAAATTTAGCCGTGCCGAACAACCCAAAGCCGGATCTTTAAACTAGAGTTTAGGTGAAAACAAGCATGTTAAACTCTTTAACACTAAGTGAGAGGGATTACAACCTTTGTAGATCCGGTCCTTCACTTCTTAAGCTCTGTGTAGATGTCCCCTTCGCTGCGATCGTGAACTCCGGACTCTGGAGAAGCTCCACAAGAAGAACGAACGTGCTTGCTTCGATGACTTCGAGGCCGAAGATGATCTACGTCGGGGAGACACTAACTCAAGCTATTCCTTCACTAGGTCATGAACTTTGTGAAGAGAACACACTCTACTACATGGTAAGTGGTAGAGGATGAAGAAGTAGGAGGTGGGCTCACTTTAGAATTGATTTTCTCATACTTTTTCTCAATCTCTATTGAAGCTAGAAAGCTTTTGTTGAATGAAGAAGAAGAAGAAGTCTAATGAATAATTCATTCAAATGAAAAATTATCCAATGAATTATTGCACCATGGTTGAGTTAAGCCCTCATGCTTAACTCATGTAGAGAATTAACCAAGGTATGAGGTTAAGGGTTGGGTTAACTAATATCCTAAGGAATGACAAAAGAGTTAACTTTGTCAATGTTTCTTCAAGCTTCATGAAGCTTGATAACTTTGACCAAAGTCTCATCTCTTTTGTTATTTGTTATTAAATTAGTAAACCCTAATTTAACCTTGATTTGGTTTAAGTCTCATACACCCAACTTGTAAGTATCATCAAGCATGATACAAACATGTACACTTGCATATATCATATATAAACAATGTGCACAATCTAGTGAGAAAATAAATCATAAGTGAGCTAATACTAGTTAATGTAATGTAATATATCAAATATATAATTATACATTAAATTATTAAATCAACTCTTGATTTAATAACCCGGCTATAACCGACTAATATCATGTGTAACAACTTATCGAATCAACACTTGATCCGATAACCCGGCTATATCGCATACAACCGATCAATGTCACGAATCGCGAGAATAGAATACGGTATCTCATATCGTATTAATCTCGGTCCCGCACATATCACATATGTGCTCCTACTCCGTTTCGCTTGAGCCAGGAAACCCCTGTGTTGGACTCTAAAGACTCGTCAATACGCCGGCAGTAGGTGATGATCATATCAAACACCCACAAGCCGCAAGCGGTCTGCTAAACGTAACGGCTACCCGGGTATTGAGCGATTAGAAGATCAACAAGCAAGCATGTACATTCTCCTATGAATCCAATCAGTAACACTCCCGTACAGTCCGGTCTCGTCGTCTGATATGTCGCATATCTCGCCTAGGGGTGGTAAACGTCAGACCCCAGTAGCTCGATAAGTCATGTCGATATGAGGTCTATAACAGTTCGAGAAACTACTGATAATACTTACCAGTAAATCTCAGCAACCCTGGCCAGGGATTTCCGGTTATAGCCAATCGAACACAGCGCAACATCAACTCCCTATACCGGGAGAGACGAATCCCCTCCTATCGCTCATTGCCTCCATGTGATTCGGGACTGTACCCAAAAGACACCTTTTTGCATGCCCTCTTGGACGTGGTATGATGGAAATCAAAGCACAGTGGGAATCACATAAGACTCTATGACGGTCTCGAGTCAACAGACTACTCTGTACCAGTGTCACCGGAGAACTGCCATCTGACGTGAGGTATAATACCATCTGGGAGTTCTCGGCGAGTCCGTCCAGTGTACACAGTCTCCACTGAGCACCCGTACACCATCCTTGATGTCAAACACCGATGGATATGGGATCATCCATCGCCCATCATATGGGTCAAGATGCGTATACGCTGGTCTACTCTTGTGTATCGATGCCCTGTCTCGATACACCCTCGACTAGGAACAATTATATGATGTACTCGTCGACTACCGTGGCCCCACTAGTATGATCTCATCATAGTCCCAGTAGTCGAGTACATATCCTAAGGGCTTTATCAACATGTAACATAGAGACAATCAGAGTACATGTTAAGATAAAGTACAATATACATCGTATGTATATGTCCTAACATCCACTACAATATACATCGTATGTACAGTAATGGCCTCTAGGGCATAGATATAACTAACAATCTCCCACTTGCACTAGGGCCATCTGTTGTGGTATCACATACCCAACAATTAGCTGTGGTTGAAGTATCTCATACTCAACCATCCCATTAAAGTCTCTACTGGGAAAAAGGCCTTTGTGAGTGGATCCGCGCTGTTGTCCTCTGTGTCTACTCTCCTAACCTCGATCTCCCTGGATATCAACCATCTCCATGATCAGGTGATACTGCCTAAGAATTATATCTGGATTTCTGATGGGACGGGGGTTCCTTGGCTAAAGCCACAACTCCATTGTCACACATTGGTAGGAACGAAGATCATCTCATGAACTTATATATATCCAGACTGCCTCTTTGGTTGCATCCTTGGTAACGATGTATCTTTCCTTTAATCATCTAGTAAGTCACGGTATCTAGCTTGGAACTCTTCCAACATACCGTCCCTCCACTGAGGGTAAAGACAATGCCTGCGACTGACATTCAGTCGTCCTTATCACCCTGGAACCTTTCCAGTGATTCTCCCCAGGATCGATTGATACCATCTCACTACAACTAGTGAGTATCCTAACATCCAATTAGATCTATCTCATAGATCCAAAACCCAGGATTTAGGAGGTATCACTTTGATCCTATATGGAGAATCTTTGTGATAAGCGGAGATTGACCGAGCGTAGCATAGGAAACTCCTTTCCCTATCAAGAGTATGTCATCCACGTACTCTATGAGGATCATCACCATACTCTCTACTACATTTTTATATATATAAGGTTCATCTACCATTTTGATGAAGTCAAACTCTTTGACTACCACATCAAAACAGACGTTCCAACTCCGCGATGCATGCTTTATCACATAAAACATCTTGCACACGTTTCCGCTGCTCCCACTATCTACGAAGCCCTCTGGCTGTGTACTTATAGACGCTATCTTCTAAAACATCATTTAGAAAAGCAGTCATGACACCCAACCACCAGATATCGTAGTCATGGTATGTAGCCGTGGCAAGTAGGATCTGGATGGACTTAAGCATAGCTTTGAAAGTCTCAACTTTTCCATGTACACCAAGTAATCTTCTCAAGATATACTTGCTCCTGATGGGGATTTAACCCTTTAGATAAAGCAACCAAAGTCCATACTTTGTTGGTGTATAAGGATTCCATCTCAGATCACTAAGCATCCAGCCATTCTTACAGAGCCTCACTCCTGATGGCCAGCTCGAAACTAGTTGGGTCATCATCTCATGATGCAATCCTCGCTCCCACTGTCATAGAGAAACCGAAGTATCTCTCAGGTGGGTGAGGAACCGTACTAGATCGGCGGAGAGGCTGAGGTTCGTTGGTTACTATTGAATCCTTTGGTTCTACCAAATCATCAGCTGCAGTTTGTATAGCTGGAACCTTTCCAGTTCGATATAACAAAGCTTGCCTCGAGCTTGTCCGGATTTTGCTTTTATACATAGTCCGGACAACCCCAAATCTTAACAAACCTAAGATATGGGCTCTTCCCTTTCTATATCACATATGAAGTGGTAGGCAACTGATTTGATTTGAACCCTATTGAATAGGTATGCAGCTTCTCAAGCGCATAACACCCAAAAGGAAATAGGAAACTCAGTAGTACTCATCATAGAGCACACCATATCACATAGGGTGCTATTGCTCCGCCCCGATACACCGACGTGCTGTGGTGTATACGGAGGAGTAATGCTGCGAGAGAATCTCATTCTCCTTTAGAATAGTCCAGGAATTCCGTGCTCAAGTATTCTCCTCCTTGATTACATCAAAGGACATAATACTTTTACCCATATTTTGGTTCTCTACTTCTTACTTACATTCTGTGAATATCTCAAAAGGTTCGGACTTGTGTTTCAACAGGAACATATGTCTGAATCTTGAGAGATCATCAGAGAATGTAATGAAGTACAAAGAACCGGTCTTGGCATGTGTAGACGGGAGACTTTCATACATCAGCATGTATCAATCCCAAGAGTTCACTAACTCTTTCTCTGTTTCCAATAAACAGAGCTATGGTCATCTTATCTTTGTGACATGACCGGCAAGTTTCAAAAGATGTAAATTCAAACAGATTTAAATGTGCATCTAAATATAACTTAGCTAGTCGGGTCGCATTGATATGACCTAGTCTACAATGCCTCAAGAAGGATTCGTTCATTTCTGAACTCTTCCTCTCGTGTGTGTTCTGTATACTAAGAACTGTAGTTTGATTTAGAACGTCAATGCTTTTAGATAACGTGCCTGAGCCGATCAACTCTTGATATAGGAAATGTTCAATACATTATCCAACAATACAAAATTATATCCTTTCTTTACTAATAAAGAGACTGATATGATGTTGTATATCAGGTTCGGTATCTAATAACATTTTTTCAGAATCAATGTATTCTGGTAATACAGGTTGATAGTGACCAACAGACTTGGCTGCAACACTTGCACCGTTTTCTGTCTCATGAAACTTATCACCCGTTCTTAGTTCTCTACCTTTCTGCAGCCTATGTAACAGATTACATATGCGGGATCCTGATCCGGTATCTCATACCCAGGACGTAAAGGATACTGAGAAACAGTTCTCTGTAATGAACACACCCGAAGAAGATGCATCAGCATGCACTTTCTTCGTTTGGGCGGCACGGGAAATCTGGTATTCCCTAATTTCCTGCTCTGTCTTATAACAATTATAAGTTGGAGCGGGACCAACGTTCCCCTAGCACAGTATAACAAGCGGGTTCGTTCAATACATCCGTATTATTATCTTGATTAAGGCGTGATATGGTCTCTACCTGGAGAGAGAGAGAAGAAAACACTCAGCGTATGCTCTTGCAAGATTAGTTGGTTATCTAATATATCTAATCAGGATGTCTCCCACTGTTTTAATCAAATCTTCCTTCAAACCCTAAAAGGAAAGAATAGCCGGGATTAATTACACGCTACAATTTCGCCAATCTTTCTGCCAGGCCAGTGTCGGTAGTTTGAGGGAGGTTCCCCGTGCTTTCGCACGGACCTAATTAAAGTAAACCTCATTTTCCCAGAGGCGTAACCCCATTAACACCTTTCTAGACACCTACTTGATCGGCTAATTGTAATGTGTAAAACTCTCCCAGGAGTAACTCTTACTCGCAGCGGGTATCGGGATCCAACTATCTCATAGAAAGCATGCAATCTCATTGCAAATTTCAACACTTGAAATTCCCGATAATATTTTTGCCCCTAGCATCCTATGACCTTGACAGAGGTCAACAAACCATAGGCTGCTAGTCAAGTTCAACCCGTCATTTCTTGATTGAAGTAAACCCACCCGCACGACCCTTGACAAAGGTCAACAAGGTCGTACGACTACCCTAAATCAATCACATCATATGTTTATACAGATAAGCACTAATCAGCTACCGCACATTACGCCTTGACAGAGGTCAACAAACGCAGCACGAATACTAAATACTACTTATCTGAAATGACGGAGGGCTACGACAGGTTTTTAAGAAAACCCTTTGCGTAATGAACTTGATATAGTTGTAGAATCGAGTGATTTTTAAATGGTGTGTTTTTTAGGCTTTTCTAGTTTTGCTAAAGGGGTCACTCCCGGTGAAGGGATCGTAGGCCCTTTCCTCATCGAATAAGGTGCAGGATATTTCACAAATATCACTATAGAAGCAATCAAAAGACAAACCGAGTTTGTAGCATCTGCTAGTTTCACTAAAGAGGTCATTCCCGGTGAAGGGATCTCGGCTCTTTCCTTATCGAATAAGGTGCTGGATGTTCTACAAGGAACACCGCTATGCAAAGCAAGAACTAGAGCTACCAGTTTTTAAACAAGTTTCTACATCTTTAGGTTTCTTTTAGTTTCATTCATCTCATTAATGAAGTCCTATTTTATTATGCTTGACAAGCATGACATTTGAAACGAAATCTGCAATATAACATATATCTCATATATATAATATAAACATTCGTCTCAGGCAGTAATATGATCTCATCACAGAACATTGCAGCAGAAGAACATATATGAAATATTGGATATACTAGGACGTCCGTGTTTTCAATACGAGCCTGTATAAAACACGGATTCCACGATCGTGATGAATAGCCAATCCCACATCTCTAGACCCCTACGAGAGCGGCAAGTAACACGGATTTCCACCTTACCACGTCCAAGAGGGCGTGCAAAATGGTGGCTTTTGGGTACAGTTCCGAATCACATGGAGGCAATGAGCGATAGGAGGGGTTTCGTCTCTCACGGTATAGCGAGTTGATGTTGTGCTGTGTTCGATTGGCTATAACTGGAAGTCCCTGGCCAGGGCTGATATGGAGATTTACTGGTATGAGTTATCAGTAGTTTCTCGACCTGTTATGAGCCTTACATCAACACGACTTATCGGTTACTGGGGTCTGACGTTTACCATCCCTAGATTAGATATCCAACATATCAGACGAAGATATCGGACTGTACGGGAGTGTTACTAATTGGATTTGCAGGAGAATGTACAGGCTTGCTTGTTGATCTTCTGATTGCTCAATACACGGGTGGCTGTTATGTTTAGCTGACCGCTTGCCGCTTGTGGGTGTTTGATATGATCATCACTTACTGCCGGCGTATTGACGATTCTTTAGAGTCCTACACAGAGGTTTCCTGGCTCAGGCAAAACGGAGTAGGAGCACATATGTGATATGTGCAGGACCGAGAATAATACGATATGAGATACCGTATTATATTCTCGCGATATGAGATATCGGCCGGGTATAGGTGATATAGCCGGGTCATCAGATCAAGTCTTGATTCGATGAATTGGTACATGTTATATTAGTCGGTTATATGCAATATAGCCGGATTGTCGGATCAAGAGTTGATTCGATAATTTAATGTATAATTATATATGTGATATATTACATTACGTTAACTAATATAAGCTCGCTTTATTGATTATTTTCTCACTGGGTAATACATTGATGTATATGCGATATATGTTAATTGTATTATTTTCTTTTGTTACAAAATATATTGTATATGTGATATATAATATTGTAACAAGTTAGGGTTACAAATGCAACATGGTTGTTAAGTTTAAACAAAGTTAGGTTTTGGATTTGGGTTAGCTTTTTCATGAAGCTTTCCTTTTTGTTTTCTAGCTTGATATTTTGTGAACCCAACCCAAACCATTTACTCTAGTTTATTCTCTACATGAATTAAGGCCTTCATTTATTAACTCAGAGTTGTCATTTGTAACCATAATAATAATTCATTATTCATCACAAAAGCTTTCTTCTTCTTCTTCCTCCTCCTTGAAAAAGCTTTCTAGCTTTTTGTGAAGTAATGATTTAAAGTGAGAAATTGAAAACAAAAGAGTGCAAAATTCCTACTTCATCATCCTCATCTATTCTAGCCACTTAGATTAGGGTGTTCACTTCACTAATACTTGATTAGAGAAGTGAGAGCTTGAGATTGAGATTCTTCAAGGTAGATCATCTTCGAAAAGGAAGACTTCAAGCAAGCATGGATCATTCGACTTGTGGAGCCTCTCTAGAGTCCGGAAGTTCATGGATCGCGACGAAGGGACTACTACTCGGAGCTTATGAAGCGAAGGAATGGACTACAAAGGTTGTAATCCCTCTCTCTTAGATGTAAAGTTGTTTACATGCATGTTAACCCCAATTCTCTAGTTATGATCTTGGTTAGGGTTTGTTTAGCACCCCAAAAATTTCAATATGGCATGTGTGATGCCTTCCCAAACCTTGCTAAGGTGCTATGCTAACCCTACAGTGTGTATGTTTCATGACCTTCTACGGGGCAATGGCTGATCCCATAGCCATTGGTGTCTGACACTGATGATTGTATACAGGTGCTCATTTGATGAGTTACACTAGACGGACTTGACGAGAACTCCTGGATGGTATTATACCAATGTCAGAGAGCAGTGAGCGGTCGAGGGAACTCTTCACTCCCGATATTGGGAGTCGATGTCACACTGTGTAGGACACGACTATAACCTGAAGTCCGTGGCCACGGCATCAGAGATAAACTGGTAAGTTTTACTAGTTGTATCTCTTAGGTTATAAGTCCCTTGTCATCATGACTTATCAGGTCATTGGGGGTCTGACAGATTCCACTCCCCAAACCCGGTATGTGATACTCCTTGACGAAGAGACCAGACTGTACGGTGACTGTCACTTATAGACTTTTTTGGGTCCGGATGAGTTCGCTCGTCGACCAGGCTTTATCTTGCTTATACCTGGGTAGCCGTTACGTACAGCTAGTGCCACTGACGAGCTTGTGGGTTAACACGAAAGGGGGTTGAATCTGAAAGTGTTTCAGATTCAATCAGATACGATCCTGTATAACCTACTGCCAGCGTATTGACAGGTCTTTAGAGTCCCGCAACGAAAGTGCCTGCCCAGGAAAAATGCGATGTGACGTACGTATAGGGATACATACATGAGTTCTATTAAACATGTATATTGGATATACATGTTCTATTGGACGACTGTTATACTAGCCGGTTTCAAAGCCGGAATACCAAGTCAAGTGTTGAGTTAATAACCGTATTAATAATACGGTTTCTAGTATAGTGTATATGATATAGACACACACTCTACAGTATATGATACTGTGAAGATATTGATGGCATTTTGTGTATGTAACATGATGTGTGCGTGTATGGGATACATGTACTAATACTTATTTGATATATATATATATATATATATATATTAATTCCCACCATTCTATATTATGTATAAATAAATATACATATAAATATATATATGTAAGTGTATATATATATCTTTATATATATATATATATATATATCTTAATGTATATATATTATTATTATTTATTTAATATACATAATTAAATGGTGGGGCCCACACATGCCCTTCTCTCCCACCCTCTCTCTTGTGTGTTGACACATACATGAGAGAGTGGGAGAGAAGGGCATGCGTCATATTAAACATGACATGGTTACAAAAGGAAAATAGAAAAAGAGATAATTCTAATTTTTCCAAGCCATCATAATTTTTCATCTTCTTCTTCCTCACAAAAAGAAAGCTTGAACTCTCTAGGTTAATAGCAAGTGTTGACATAGTGAGGTGGTGAAAAAAGTATAGAGTACCCAGAATTCGCATCGCCTTCCTCTTCGCCTAGCGAGCGTTTGGAGGAAGTTTCTCCGACCGGTGACAGAGTTGAAGTTCGGGCAGCCCGTTTTCAATGCGGACCATCTACGCTGAGGCGGTCGGCGTACACACGCGTTCGGGAGCTCACGAGGTTTAGACGAGGTCTTCCTGGATCAGCCGGATACGCTACAAAGGTTGTAGCACCCTCCCATTGCTCTCTTGTATTTCTAGTTTAATCTATTGCTATGTATTTGATGATGTTGGTGATGGATTGGGGTTATGCTTTGTAAAATTATTGTTTTTTAAATTCCGCCGTGGTCGTGATCTTCACGACCCTAACCCCCGTCCACTTACAATACGGTGGTCATTCCAAGCATTATGGATCATCGTAGTGATACGGCGTGTTCGGAAGAAATGCAAAGGGTAAAGTAGGGGTGGCAGCGATATATGCGACTTTGTGGTAAATCATGACAATCCAAAGTTCAAGTGTGTAAGAAGGTTTGGTTAACTTGTTTCATGAGTTTTTAAGGTTTGAGGTAAGTCTTGGGTTGCTGTACCAGAGAGAGAGAGAGAAAAGAAACACTCAGCGTGCAATCTATCAAGATTAGATTGGTTATTACTTTATCTAATCAGGATGGCTCCCACTGTATCCTCGAATTCTCCTTCAAACCCTAAAAGGAGAACTAGTCGGGATCATTTACACTTTACAAGTTCGCTAACTGTTCAGCCAAGCCAGTGTTAGTACTTCGAGAGAGGTCCCCCGTGCTTTCGCATGGACCCAATTAATAACCTCGTTTCCTCAGAGGCATAATCTCGTTAACACTTTCTAGACACCTAATAGGTTAGCTAATTGTGAAGTGAAAAATCTTCGAAGGAGTAATACATACTCATCAGTGAGAATCGGACCCAACTATCATTGTGTGATAATTTTGACGGAAGACGACAAAAATTACCACACTCCAGAAGGTGTGCAGAAACTTAGCAAGTTTCCCGTATGTTTGAAACTCCCGATATGGTTTTTGCCCCAAGCGTCTTATGACCTTAACGAAGGCCAACAAATTATAAGTCGCAAGTCAAGTTCTACCCGTCATTGTCCTGATTAATCTAAACCCACCCGAACTCGCCTTTGACGAAGGCCAATAAGGCTGTATGAATGTCCTAGATTAATGCATCTCTATGCTGCAGAAAAGTAACACCTAGCTACCATACACTATGCCTTGACGAAGGCCAACAAATATAGCATGAATACTAGGCGCTACCCGTCTGAAATGACGGAGGGCTACGGTTGGTTTTTGGCGAAAAAACTTTAACGTAATGAACTTGATATCGTTGAAGGAACTCGAGTGTCTTTGAAATGGAGTGGCTTAAGCTCCTCTTTTTAAAACTAGTAACATAAACTTTTGCTTTAGAGCGAACTCCCTGTGAAGGGATCAAAGCTCTTCCCTCATAGAATGAGGTGCGGGATATTCCTAACCGAATACCTCTATGCAAAGCAAAAGAATACGACTATGAGTTTTGAAGAAAATCGAGTAGTTTTAAAATTGGTTCCGACAAACATCATTTAGGTTTATTTTCCTTGCATTATTCAGATAATGCGTTCCCATCATTTTAAGTTTCCAAGCCACAACAGAAACAACTAAAATAGTATGCTATTTATATGCCATCTGCATTCGCCACGGGGTCCCGTCATGCACCGTTGGATTACTTAACTAACGGCAGAGCGGGGACAGGACTAGCGCGGATGCAAAATATATAGAAGTATCTACTAAATATAATATATATATCAACATCGCAGGCAGATAATAGTCAGCACAGGCAGATAAAATCATCACAGGCATGCGAATAACAATACGGAACAATGGATAAATTAGGAGCCCCGCGTTTCATTTGAGCCGTAAATGAGACACAACGTTTCCTGGTCGTGTGGATAGCCGGTGCAATAAAGAACCTAGACCTCTATGAGTGCGGCAAGTTACCCGCCAATCCCGGAAGTGAGGCAACCCCGATCAACAAAGTGAATAGGCCACCCAACACTTCACGGAATCCGGTAACTTGAGCACCCCTCCGCGGGTCCAATTTTGTCCGTTGTGCCCCAAATTGTTTCTAGTGTTCTAGGTTATGGAAATGTGATTTTTGGAATATTTGGTTTTGGCCCAGATTTGTTTGAGTACTGCTTGATACTTGGGGCCAATGCGGAAAGTTTTAATCGATCGAAATTTTAAATTCGTGGCTTTCAGTGCATCTGTTAGTTTCTGCCACCGTGAATATCATGACGCGGTGTAATCCGATTGGTTGATATATGTACAATCAGACGGGTTTACGAACATGATATTCGTGTTGATGTTCTGTGTTGCACTGATATTATGGATGGATTGTCATGATGGATAGCCTTGTGTGCAATGTTAGATATACAGTTCAGATTCATTTGTATATTCATTATTGCGGGGGACCGTGGCCAAATGGCACTTTAGGCGGCGGTTCCGCGGTCCAATTTTGCAATGTTGGGGTTCGGTGCCCGCGCCGCGGAGGCCGAGGCGGAAGCAAAAACAAAAATTTACACGAGCACCAAACACTGTAAAACCCAAGATACAATCCAAAAACCTAAACTAGCTAATTAGAAATACAGGGGTTGAGAAACTACAACCTTTATCGTGTGTCCACCGAATTGTGGATGACCTCTCCAAGCTCGTAGATAGCGTGAACGGGCTTGAAAATCGACCACTCTCACCGAAGACGATCCATCCGAGAGAAACCGGAAGAAACACTAACTGATGATCCAAACTTGCCAGGTGTGGATGGTCGGTGATATAGGAATATATCACTAAACTTTTCTCTCATATTCTCAAGCTCAAGTAAGCAAGAGAAAAAAGAAGGATAAGATGGTTGCTAACACTTGCAACCATGAAGCATGAAACATCTAAGATGAAGAAAAATCATCAAGTCTCAAAAGAAAAGAGAATGGCTACATATAAGCCACCATGTATCATTAGTGCACCATAAATGATCAAAAAAAATGCTAGAACCATACCTCTCTACATGCCTCATGTTGGATATGTATGCCCTAGAGGCTATTATTGTATATGTATACATATGGATGCTAGGGATATGTATGTACATGATATTCAAGCTCAGTTATATAGTATATTATTTCAGTTGTCTTTATCAAGATACGTGTATTTGTTTTTATTGTTGCTTTATCCAGCTTACACATATTGATAAAGACATGATACAGTGGTATACTATTAAGGTTACATGTTGATAAAGCCCGTATGATCTTGCTTGACTACCTACGATGTGATGGCGATCATACTTGTGGGAGCAGGGTAGTCCATAAGCAAATTCTTAAATGGTCCCTAGTCGCGTGAGTATCGAGACTGGGCATTGATACTCCAGAGTAGACTAGTGTATACGTTTCGAGACCCCGACAAGGGGCGATGGTTGGTCCCGCAACCATTGGTCAGATGCACCTAAGATCGTATACAGGTGCTCACTGGGTGTGAGTGTTGGGGTCAAAAAATTACACCCCGGTTGACTAAGTCAAAGTCAAAGTCAACCCCAAACCAGGTAGGCCTAAGCCCAGTTCAAGTAGGCCCATGCCCAAGGCGAGCCCCATGGCCGGCCTCCCCCATGCTAAAACGAAATCATGTAATAAATAATTTTGATGTAATGTAAGAAAAATGGGCATAAATCCAAATTTTTGTAAAGCCCATGACTCATGTGCAAAAGAAATAAGCACTTGAGGCATGGGATGGGAAAAATGCCAATTTGTAAAGCCCTAGGGGCTATATGTAAATTTGTAAGCCTATAAAGTGTAGGGTTCTTTGGCACAACCATAAGGTTTCTCAAAACATCAAACATGCCGATTTCATAAATTTCAAGTGTGCCAAACAACCTAACCAAGGATCTAACTAGAGTATTAGGAGCTAAACTAGAATGTAATCAACTTTACATAGAAAGTGAATGAGGAATACAACCTTTGTAGACCGGTCCTTCACTTCTAAAGCTCCGTGTAGTAGTCCCTTCCCTCCATGTGAAGATCTCCTGAACTCTAGTATGGGTTCCCTTGGAGAAATGAACAACCTTGCTCGAAGTCTTCGAGGCCAAAGATGATCTACGTAGAGAAGACTCAAACCCAAGATACCTCTTCACTAGGTGATGAACTTTGTGAAGAGAACACCCTAAACTAAATGGCAAGTAGTAGAGGATGATGAAATAGGAAATGGGCTCACTTTAGATTTTATTTTCTCACAATATTTTCTCACCATTTTAGAAAGCTAGTAAACATTCATGAGGAAGAAAAAGATGAATAATCAAGATGAGAAAATGAAAACTAATGAGGTGAGAATAGCAACCATGGGTGAGTTAGTGTCATACACTAACCATTGGATAGACATAACCATGGTTTAAGATAATGGTTTGGTCAATAAATATCTTAAATGAGACAAGATTAGTGGACTAAGTCAAATATGCTTTAAGCTTCTCCAAGCTTCTAAGCATGACATAATACAACTAATTTTGAATTACTAAAATAAATAAAATCCTTACCATTATCTTAATTATGGTGTAAGTCACCCACCCACCCATGTTTGCATGTATCATCTATCATGACACAAAATGATGTACACTAATATATATCTTAATGCACAATCAAGTTAGAAAAGAAATCTTAAGTGAGCTAATACTAGTTAATGTAAATTAATATATCAAATATATAATTATACATTAGATTATTAAATCAACACTTGATTTAATAATCTGGCTATATCACATATAACCGACTAATATCATGCGTATCATTTTATCGAATCAACACTTGATTCGATAACCCGGTTATATCGCATATAACCGACCGATGGCACAAATCGCGAGAATAGAATACGGTATCACATAAGCGTATTAATCTCGGTCCCGCACATATCACATATGTGCCCCTACTTCGTTTCGCTTGAGCCAGGAAACCTCTGTGTAGGACTCTAAAGACTCGTCAATACGCCGACAGTAGGTGATGATCATATCAAACACCCACATGCCGCAAGAGGCGCGCTAAACGTAACGGCCACCCGGGTTTGAGCGATCAAAAGATCAACAAGCAAGCCTACTCATACTCCTGCTCATCCAATCAGTAACACTTCCGTAAAGTCCGGTCTCTTCGTCTGATATGTCGCATATCTCGCCTAGGGGTGGTAAACGTCAGACCCCAATAGCTTGATAAGTCATGCCGATGTAAGGTCCATAACGGGTGTGAAACTACTGATAACAATTACCAGTAAATCACATCTACCCTGGCCTGGGATTTCAGTTATGGCCAATCGAGCATAGCGCAACATCAACCCCCAAGACCAGGAGAGACGAATCCCCTCCTATCGCTCATTTCCTCCATGTGACTCGGGACTATACCCAAAAACCATCTGTTTGCACGACTCAGTAGAGCCATGGTAGGGTGGAAATCAAAGCACAGTGGGAGACACACAAGACTCTATGACAATCTCGGGTCGACAGACTAACCTGTACCAGTGTCATCAGAGAACTGCTATATGACTTGAGGTGTAATACCATCTAGGAGTTCTCGGCAAGTCCGTTCAGTGTACCCAGTCTCCACTGAGCACCCGTATATCATCTCTGATGTGAAACACCAATGGATATGGGATCATCCATCGCCCATTAGATGGGTCGAGAAGATATACGCTAGTCTACTCTAGAATACCGATGCCCCGTCTTGATATTCCCACGACTATGAACTTTGAAGGATGAACTCATGGACTAACCAGGCCCCACTAGTATGATCTGCATCATAATCCTGGAAGTCAAGTACACATCCTAAGGGCTTTATCAACATGTAACAGAGAGACAACAAGTATACATGTTAAGATAAAGAGCAACCAGATAGCGTACTATCATGTCGAGCAAGAAAGTCCTCCTTATATATGTCCAAGAATCCACTATAATATACATCTCATGTACAATAATGGCCTCTAGGGCATACATACAACTAACAATCTCCCACTTGCACTATGGCCAGTTGTTGTAGTATAGCATACCCAACGTCCTATAAAAGTCTCTCGCAGGAAAGGCCTCATTGAGTAGATCCGCCGTGTTAACCTCTGAGTCCACTCTCCTAACCTTGATCTCCCTGGAGATCATCCATCTCCTTGATCAGGTGATACTGCCATACAATATGTCTGGGTCACTGATGGGACCGGGGTTCCTAGGTCAAAGCCACATCTCCATTGTCACACAATGGTAGGAACCTTGTTCAACTCATGAACAAATATATTGTTAGTTATATTTATGCCCTAGAGGCCATTACTGTACATATGATGTATATTGTAATGGATGCTTGGACATATATAGGGAGGACTTTCTTGCTCGACATGATAGTATGCTATCTGGTTGTACTTTATCTTAACATGTACTCTGATTGTCTCTATATTACATGTTGATAAAGCCCTTAGGATATGTACTCGACTACTGGGACTATGATGAGATCATACTAGTGGGGCCACGGTAGTCGACGAGTACATCCTATAACTGTTCCTAGTCGAGGGTGTATCGAGATAGGGCATCGATACACCAGAGTAGACTAGCGTACACGCATCTTGACCCATATGATGGGCGATGGATGATCCCATATCCATCGGTGTTTGACATCAAGGATGGTGTACGGGTGCTCAGTAGAGACTGGGTACACTGGACGGACTCGCCTAGAACTCCCAGATGGTATTATACCTCACGTCCGATGGCAGTTCTCCGGTGACACTGGTACAGAGTAGTCTGTTGACCCGAGATCGTCATAGAGTCTTGTGTGATTCCCACTGTGCTTTGATTTCCATCATATCACGTCCAAGAGGGCATGCAAAAAGGTGGCTTTTGGGTACAGTCCCGAATCATATGGAGGCAATGAGCGATAGGAGGGGATTCTTCTCTCCCGGTATAGGGAGTTGATGTTGTGCTGTGTTTGATTCGCTATAACTGGAAATCTCTGGCCAGGGTTGCTGAGGTTTACTAGTAAGTGTTATCAGTAGTTTCTCAAACTGTTATAGACCTCATATCGACACGACTTATCAAGCTACTGGGGTCTGACGTTTACCACCCCTAGTCGAGATATGCGACATATCAGACGACGAGACCGGACTGTACGGGAGTGTTACTGACTGGATTCACAGGAGAATGTACAGGCTTGCTTGTTGATCTTCTGAGCGCTCAATACCTGGGTGGCTGTTACGTTTAGCTGACCGCTTGCAGCTTGTGGGTGTTTGATATGATCATCACCTACTGCCGGCGTATTGACGATTCTTTAGAGTCCTACACAGAGGTTTCTTGGCTCAGGCAAAACGGAGTAGGATCACATATGTGATATGTGCGGGACCGAGAACAATACGTGTATGTGATACCGTATTAGATTCTCATGATATGAGATATCGGCCGGGTATATGTGATATAGCCGGGTCATCGGATCAAGTGTTGATTCGATGAGCTGATACAGATTATATTAGTCGGTTATTTATGAAATAGCCGGATTATCGGATCAAGTGTTGATTCGATAATTTAATGTATAATTATATATATGATGTATTAAATTACATTAACTGATATAAGCTCACTAAAAGATTCTTTTTCTCACTCGGGTAATACATTGATATATATGCGATATATGTTAATTGTATTATTTTATTTTGTTACAAAATATATTATATATGTGATATATAATATTGTAACATGTTATAATTACTAATGTAACATGATTAGTGGAGATTAAACGAGGTTAGGGTTTGATTTGGGTTAAATTTTCTAGAAGCTTCTAGAAGCTTTCTTTTTGTTTTTGCAAAGATATTTTGCAAAGTTATTTCCAAACCCAACCCACACCCTTTAACCCTAGTTAAGTCTTTACAATGGTTATCCTATCATATTTAACCATGGTTGCATAAGTAATTATCAACACAATTCATTATTCATCACAAAAGGATTGACTATTCTTCTTCTTCTTCCTTTTGCTTTGAAAGGCTTTCTAGCTTTGATCTTTGTGATGAAAGTGAGTGAGAATAAGAAAACAAATGAGAGCAAAAATCCTACTTCATCATCCTCATCTACCCTTTCCATTTAGACGAGGGTGTTCACTTCATTTTGTGAGTGAGAGCTTGTGTTAATGAAACTTCAAGGTAGATCATCTTTGTTATCGAAGATCGGAAGCAAGCTTGCATTTTTCTCTTCGTGGAGCCTCTCTAGAGTATGGATGCACGATGATCGCAGCGAAGAGACCTCAACACGGAGCTTTAGAAGTGAAGGACAGGATCTACAAAGGTTGTAATCCCTCTCACTTAGTGTTAAAGTGTTTAACATGCTTGTTTTCGCCTAATCTCTAGTTTAAAGATCTTGTTAAGGGTTGTTTGGCACGTCTAAATTTTAAATCGGGCATGGTTGATGCCTTGTAGACCCTTGTGAGACTGCCTAGTAACCCTACAGTGGTATCAAAGACAAGCTAGAGCTTTAGGCGAAGTCTAGGCGAAGTTTAAAGTCCGATCGAACTCCGAATACCCGTAAAACCCTAGCTTCTGGAAATTTTTCAAAATGATGATTTTTTCTGCATTAAAAATACTCAAAAAAATCAGCAGGGAAATACAAGAATTACTTTGCTGCACATGCCTCCAATTCCATCAATGCGCCGCGGAACCGCGGCCGTACCATGGCTTGCGCGGCGGTTCCGCGGCCAAACTTTAGCAACAGGGTTTGTTTTTGGCACAGTAATATCCGTATGTATTTCCTGATTGTTCTGGGAATTTTTAGTTCTACTCAAGTGTTGAGTTTTCTGGGTTGTATTGGGAGCTCGTTGATTCGATCGGAAAGTATAACTTCGTTTAGATTGTCCGGATAATTTTTTAGAACATGTTAAAAAGTTCGAACAGATATCAATAACTCACTTTTTCTCCTGCCGGAAAATTTCCAAGTGTTGGATTTTTCCGTAGTTTAAGAACGTTCTAAGTCGTGCAAGTAACGCGGTGGACCCTCTAGAAGACAACAAACCTTAACTCGATTATGTGACCGTCTTGAACTGCCTCTGAACCTTAGGGTTTGGGGCAGTACGGCGTTGCCACATGTGAGGCGTTGGCTTGACCCTTCTACGGCTGGACCATTGGTACTGTGGCATGTGAAGGATATTTTTTGAACTCCGCTCAAGTGTTGAGAACTATTTGGGAAAACATGGGTGTTTGATTATTCGATCGGAAAGTTTAACATTGTCTATTTATCTGGAATGTGATACAATATTTGGAATCCACTAGTAGTTATGAGATAACTAATTTGAATGTTATAAATCTAGCAGTTCAGTCTCAGATGATCGGTTGCCACGGAATTTTGATGTGATCAAAAGTCCGTTGCAATCACGTAGTGTACGCGAATACTCACCGGGTAAACTTAATAGACAGCCATGCCCCATAGCCCCGACCAAGTGACTTAGGTGAACCCCGTCGCCAAAAGCATCCGTTCGGGTGCTCGCGGCAGCGGTGTTCCGCCTTAGTGCACTTCGTCGATGGCATCTGGGGGTGCGGCTGTCTACTAAAGTTTGCGACGAGCATTCGATTAGGATGTTGGGAATCTTGTTGAATTGCCCGACTTGATATAGAAAAGTGTTTTCGATAATGAGACTAAAATGCGGGGTTTATAATTGTTAGGCATGCGATGTCTAAGGAATTCATTTGGTTATGCATGCGATGTCTAAGGAGGTTGTGGATTCCAACTGTTGTAGTTTTACACTTTCTTTTCTGTGACCGTAAGCGTAGTATGTGGTGTATCGCCGGTTTCGTTTCTATACATCAACGACAATCGGGATACGCATACTTGCTTACGTTGATGATATGAGATATTATGTGTTGCTGTGATATGTTATATTGGATCGTCGTGTTTTGTATAGCCGGGTGTTTTAAGTGAGATGAGAGTTTTTCTTTTTCATTCATGTAAAATTCATTGTATGTAATATTCTTTTATTGGGGCACTTCCGGGCTGAGGATGATGTCACCATTGTATATTATTTACTTTTCCGCATTAGGTAGACCCAAGGCAGGGAGAACAAGTAACCGGGTTCTAGGGTCCAGTGGGAGACCATCTCCAGAAGTCGAGACCGGGTCTCCTAACCCTAGAATTGGCAGTGTTGCTTGCCGCTCTCGTAGGGGTCTAGGGATGTGGGTTTGGCTATTCATCATGACCGTGGAATCCGTGTTTTATACAGGCTCGTATTAAAACACGGATCTCCTAGTATATCTAATATTTCATATATGTTCTTCTGCTGCAATGTTCTGTGATGAGATCATATTACTGCCTGAGACAAATGTTTATATTATATATATGAGATATATGTTATATTGCAGATTTCGTTTCAAATGTGATGTTTGTGAAGCATAATTAAAATAGGACATCATTAATGAGAATAATGAAACTAAAAGAAACCTAAAGATATTGTAGAAACTTGTTTAAAAATATGGTAGCTCTAGTTCTTGCTTTGCATAGCGGTGTTCCTTGTAGAACATCCAGCACCTTATTCGATAAGGAAAGAGCCGAGATCCCTTCACCGGGAGTGACCTCTTTAGCGAAACTAGCAGATGCTACATACTCGGTTTGTCTTTTGATTGATTCTATAGTTCTTGCTTTGCATAGCGGTATTTGTGAAATATCCTGCACCTTATTCGATAAGGAAAGAGCCGACGATCCCTTCACCGGGAGTGACCTTTTTAGCAAAACTAGAAAAGGCCTCAAAAACACTCCATTCAAAAATCACTCGATTCTACAACGATATAAAGTTCATTACGCAAAGGGTTTTCTTAAAAACCTGTCGTAGCCCTCCCTCATTTCAGATAAATAATAGTTAGTATTCGTGCTGCGTTTGTTGACTTAGTCAAGGCGTAGTGTGCGGTAGCTGATTAGTGCTTATCTGCAAAGCATATGATGCGATTGGATTGGGGTAGTCGTGCGGCCTTGTTGACTTAGTCAAGGGTCGTGCGGGTGGTTTTAATTCAATCGGGAAATGACGGGTTGAACTTTACTTGCGGTCTATGGTTTGTTGACTTAGTCAAGGTCATAGATCGCTTGGGGCAAAATATTTTCGGGAATTTCAAGTGTTGAAATTTGCAATGAGATTGCATACCTTCTATGAGATAGTTTGATCCCGATACCCGCTACGAGTAACAGTTACTCCTGGGAGAGTTTTACACATTAAAATTAGCCGATCAAGTAGGTGTCTAGAAAGGTGTTAACGGGGTTACGCCCCTGGGAAAACGGGGTTACGCCCCTGGGAAAACGAGGGTTTATTTTAATTAGGTCCGTGCGAAAGCGAGGGGAACCTCCTCAAAGTACCGGCAGTGGCCTGGCTGAAAGATTGGCGAACTTGTAGAGTGTAATTAATCCCGGCTAGTCTTTCCTTTTAGGGTTTGAAGGAAGATTTGACTAAAACAGTGGGAGAAATCCTGATTAGATAAATTGATAACCAATCTAATCTTGTAAAAGCGCACGCTGAGTGTTTTCTTCTCTCTCTCTCCAGGTAGCGACCATGTCACACCATAATCAAGATAATAATACGGATGTATTGACCGAACCCGCTTGTTATACTACGCGAGGGAACGTTGGTCCCGCTCTAACTTATAATTGTTATAAGACAGAGCAGGAAATAGAGGATTACCAGAATTCCTGTGCCGCCCAAACGCAGAAAGTGCATGTTGATGCATCATCTTCGGGTGTGTTCATTACAGAGAACTGTTTCTCAGTATCCTTTACGTCCTGAGTATGAGATACCGGATCAGGATCCCGCAAATGTAATTTGTTACATGGGCTACAGAAAGGTAGATAACTAAGAACGGGTGATAAGTTTCATGAGATAGAAATGGTGCAAGTGTTGCAGCCAAGTCTGTTGGTAACTATCACCCTGTATTAGCAAATACATTGATTCTGAACGAATGTTATTAGATACCGAACCTGATATACAACATCATATCAGTCTCCTTATCAGTAAAGAAGGATATAATTTTGTATTGTTGGATAATGTTTTGAACATTTCCTATATCAAGAGTTGATCGGTTCAGGCACGTTATCTAAAAGCATTAACGTTTTAAATCAAACCACAGTTCTTAACGTATAGAACACACACAAGAGGAAGAGTTCAGAAATGAACGAATCCTTCTTGAGGCATTGTAGACTAGGTCATATCAATGCGACCCGACTAGCTAAGTTACATTTAGATGCATATTTAAATTAGTTTGAATTTACATCTTGTGAAACTTGCCGGTCATGTCACAAAGATATGATGACCACATCTCTGTTTATTGGAAACAGAGAAAGAGTTAGTGAACTCTTGGGATTGATACATGATGATGTATGTAAGTCCCCTGTCTACACATGCCAGGACTGGTTCTTTGTACTTCATTACATTCACTGATTATCTCTCAAGATTCGAACATATGTTCCTGTTGAAACACAAGTCTGAACCTTTTGAGATATTCACAGAATATAAGTTAGAAGTAGAGAACCAAAAATGGGTATAAGTATTATGTCCTTTGATGTGATCAAGGAGGAGAATACTTGAGCACGGGATTCCTGGACTATTCTAAAGGAGAATGAGATTCTCTCTCAGCATCACTCCTCTGTATACACCATAGCATGATGGTATATCAGGCGGAGCAATAGCACCCTATGTGATATGGTGTGCTCTATGATGACTACTACTGAGTTTCCTATTTCCTTTTGGGAGTTATACACTTGAGAAGATGCATACTTATTGAATAGGGTTCAAATCAAATCAGTTGCCTACCACTTCATCTGTGATATGGAAAGGGAATAGCCCATATCTTAAGTTTGTTAAGATTCGGGGTTGTCCGGCCTATGTCTAAAAAGCAAAATCCGGACAAGCTCGAGGCAACGTCAGTTCCGTAGAAGTTTGTTGGATATCCCAAGCATTAGCAAAGGAATATCCTCTACCAAACCGAGGAACAAAAGATGTTTTGTTTCTCAGCATGCCACCTTTGTGAAAGGGAATTTCTTGTGAAGAAATTATTGGTCATGAGGTAGAACTGGAAAGAGTTCCAGCTATACAAACTGCAGCTGATGATTTGGTAGAACCAAAGGATTCAATAGTAACTAAGGAACCTCAGCCTCTCCGCCTATCTAGTAGGGTTCCTCACCCACCTGAGAGATACTTCGGTTTCTCTATGACAGTGGGAGCGAGGATTGCATCATGAGATGATGACCCAACTAGTTTCGAGCTGGCTATCAGGAGTGGGACTCTGTAAGAATGGCTGGATGCTTAGCGATCTGAGATGGAATCCTTATAAACCAACAAAGTATGGACTTTGGTTGCTTTATCTGAAGGGTTAAATCCCCATCAGGAGCAAGCATATCATGAGAAGATTACTTGGTGTACATGGAAAGGTTGAGACTTTCAAAGCTATGCTTAAGTCTAATCCAGATACTACTTGCCACTGCTACATACCATGACTACGATATCTAGTGGTTGGGTGTCATGACTGCTTTTTTAAATGAGTTTTGGAAGAGAGCGTCTATAAGTATACAGCCAGAGGGCTTCGTAGATGGTGGGAGCAGCGGAAACGTGTGCAAGATGTTTTATGTGATAAAGCAGGCATCGCGGAGTTGGAACATCTGTTTTAATGTGGTAGTCAAAGAGTTTGACTTCATCAAAATGGTAGATGAACCTTGTATATAAAAAAAGGTAGTAGAGAGTATGGTGGTGATCCTCGTAGAGTACGTGGATGACATACTCTTGATAGGGAAGGAGTTTCCTATGCTACGCTCGGTCAAACTCCGCTTATCACAAGGATTCTCCATATAGGATCAAAGTGATACCTCATAAAATCCTGGGTTATGGATCTATAAGATAGATCTAATTGGATGTTAGGATTCTCACTAGTTGTAGTGAGATGGTATCAATCGATCCTGGGGAGAATCACTGGAAAGGTTCCAGGGTGATAAGGACGACTGAATGTCAGTCGCAGGCATTGTCTTTACCCTTAGTGGAGGGACGGTATGTTGGAAGAGTTCCAAGATAGATACCGTGACTTACTAGACGATTAAAGGCAAGATACATCGTTACCAAGGATGCTACCAAAGAGGCGGTCTGGATATATAAGTTCATGAGATGAACTTCGTTCCAACCATTGTGTGACAATGGAGTTTTGGCTTTGGCCAAGGAACCCCCGTCCTATCAGAAATCCAGATTTAATTCTTAGGCAGTATCACCTGATCATGGAGATGGTTGATCTCCATGGAGATCGAGATTAGGAGAGTAGACACAGAGGACAACAGCGTGGATCCACTCACAAAAGCCTTTTTCCCAGTAGAGACTTTTATGGGATGGTTGAGTATGAGATACTTCAACCACAGCTAATTGTTGGCTATGTGATACCACAATAGATGGTCCTAGTGCAAGTGGGAGATTGTTATTTATATGTATGCCCTAGAGACCATTATTGTACATATGATGTATATTGTAATGGATGCTTGGACATATATAGGGAGGACTTTCTTGCTCGACATGATAGTATGCTATCTGGTTGTACTTTATCTTAACATGTACTCTGATTGTCTCTATGTTACATGTTGATAAAGCCCTTAGGATATGTACTCGACTACTGGGACTATGATGAGATCATACTAGTGGGGCCACGGTAGTCGATGAGTACATCCTATAACTGTTCCTAGTCGAGGGTGTAACGAGATAGGGCATCGATACACCAGAGTAGACTAGCGTATACGCATCTTGACCCATATGATGGGCGATGGATGATCCCATATCCATCGTTTTTTGACATCAAGGATGGTGTACGGGTGCTCAGTAGAGACTGGGTACACTGGACGGACTCGCCCAGAACTCCCAGATGGTATTATACCTCACGTCAGATGGCAGTTCTCCGGTGACACTGGTACAGAGTAGTCTGTTGACCCGAGATCGTCATAGAGTCTTGTGTGATTCCCACTGTGCTTTGATTTCCATCATACCACGTCCAAGAGGGCGTGCAAAAAGGTGGCTTTTAGGTACAGTCCTGAATCACATGGAGGCAATGAGCGATAGGAGGGGATTCGTCTCTCCCGGTATAGGGAGTTGATGTTGTGCTGTGTTCGATTGGCTATAACTGGAAATCCCTGGCCAGGGTTGCTGAGATTTACTAGTAAGTGTTATCAGTGGTTTCTTGAACTGTTATAGACCTCATATCGACATGACTTATCAAGCTACTGGGGTCTGACGTTTACCACCCCTAGGCGAGATATACTACATATCAGACGACGAGACCGGACTGTACGGGAGTCTTACTGACAGGATTCACAGGAGAATGTACATGCTTTCTTGTTGATCTTCTGAGCGCTCAATACCTGGGTGGCTGTTACGTTTAGCTGACCGCTTGCAGCTTGTGGGTGTTTGATATGATCATCACCTGCTGCCGACGTATTGACGATTCTTTAGAGTCCTATACAGAGGTTTCTTGGCTCAGGCAAAACGGAGTAGGAGCACATATGTGATATGTGCGGGACCGAGAACAATACGTGTATGTGATACCGTATTAGATTCTCACGATATGAGATATCGGTTGGGTATATGTGATATAGCCGGGTCATCGGATCAAGTCTTGATTCGATGAGCTGATACAGATTATATTAGTCGGTTATTTGTGAAATAGCCGGATTATCGGATCAAGTGTTGATTCGATAATTTAATATATAATTATATATATGATATATTAAATTACATTAACTGATATAAGCTCACTAAAAGATTCTTTTTCTCACTCGGGTAATACATTGATATATATGCGATATATGTTAATTGTATTATTTTATTTTGTTACAAAATATATTATATATGTGATATATAATATTGTAACATGTTATAATTACTAATGCAACATGATTAGTGGAGATTAAATGAGGTTAGGGTTTGATTTGGGTTAAACTTTTCTAGAAGCTTTCTTTTTGTTTTTGCAAAGATATTTTGCAAAGATATTTCCAAACCCAACCCACACCCTTTAACCCTAGTTAAGTCTCTACAATGGTTAGCCTATCATCTTTAACCATGGTTGCATAAGTAATTATCAACACAATTCATTATTCATCACAAAAGGATTGACTATTCTTCTTCTTCTTCTTTTGGCTTTGAAAAGCTTTCTAGCTTTGATCTTTGTGATGAAAGTGAGTGAGAATAAGAAAACAAATGAGAGCAAAAATCCTACTTCATCCTCCTCATCTACCCTTGCCATTTAGATGAGCGTGTTCACTTCATTTTGTGAGTGAGAGCTTGTGTTAATGAAACTTCAAGGTAGATCATCTTTGTTATCGAAGATCAGAAGCAAGCTTGCATTTTTCTCTTCATGGAGCCTCTCTAGAGTCTAGATGCACGATGATCGCAGCGAAGGGACCTCAACACGGAGCTTTAGAAGTGAAGGACAGGATCTACAAAGGTTGTAATCCCACTCACTTAGTGTTAAAATGTTTAACATGCTTGTTTTCGCCTAATCTCTAGTTTAAAGATCTTGTTAAAGGTTGTTTGGCACGTCTAAATTTTAAATCGGGCATGGTTGATGCCTTGTAAACCCTTGTGAGACTTCCTACTAACCCTACATATACACCCAGACTGCCTCTTTGGTAGTGTCTTTGATAGCGATGTATCCAGCCTTTATCGTCTAGTTTGCCCCGGTATATAGCTTGGAACTCTTCCAACATACCGTCCCTCCACCGAGGGTAAAGACAGTGCCTGTGACTGACATTCAGTCATCCTTACCACCCTGGAAGCTATCCAGTGATTCTCCCACGGATCGATTGATACCCTCTCACTACACCTAGTGAGAATCCTAACATCCACTTAGATCTATCTTATAGATCAAAAACTAGGATTTAGAAGGTATCACCTAGATCCTACATGGAGAATCAATGTGATAAAAGGAGATTGACCGAGTGTATCATAGGAAACTCCTTTTCTATCAAGAGTATGGCATCCACGTACAATACGAGGAAGACCACCTTACTGTCTACTACCCCTTTTGTATATATAAGGTTCATCTACCGTTTTGATGAAGTCAAACGCTTTGACTATCACATCAAAACAGATGTTCCAACTCCGCGATCCCTGCTTTAACGCATAAAGCAACGTGCACACGTTTCCGCTGCTCCCACTGTCTACGAAGCCCTCTGGCTGTGTACTTATAGACGCGCTTTTCTAAATCACTATCTAGAAAAGCAGTCATGACAACCAACCACCAGATATCATAGTCATGGTATGTAGCAATGGCAAGTAGGATCCGGATGGACTTAAGCATAGCCACTGGAGAAAAGGTTTCATCATAATCCATACCTGGTCGATGACGAACCTTCTGCAACAAGTTTAGCTTTGAAAGTCTCAACTTTTCGATCTACACCAAGTAATCTTCTCAAGATATACTTTCTCCTGATGGGGATTTAACCCTTCAGATATAGCAACCAAAGTCCATAATTTGTTGGTGTTCATAGATTCCATCTCAGATCTCTAAGCATCCAGCCATTCTTACAGAGTCCCTACTCTTGATGGCCTGCTCGAAACTAGTTGGGTCATCATCTTATGATGCAATCCTCGTTCCCACTGTCATCGAGAAACCGAAGTATCTCTCAGGCGGATGAGGAACCCTACCAGATCGGCGGAGAGGCTGTGGTTCGTCGGGAACTATTGAATCCTCCGGTTCCTTCAAAACATCAGCTACAGTTTAAGATATTCCCTTGTGAATACTTGGGATATCCAACAAACTTCCACAGAACTGACCTTGCCTCGAGCTTGTCCGGATTTTGCTTTTAGACATAGGCCGGACAACCCCAAATCTTAACTCGCTTAAGACATGGGCTCTTCCCATACCATATCATATATGGAGTGGTAGGCACTGATTTGATTGGAACCCAATTCAATAGGTATGCAGCTTCTCAAGTGCAAAACTCCCCAAAGGAAATAGGATACTCAGTAGTACTCATCATAGAGTGCACCATATCAAATAGGGTGCGATTGCTCCGCCCTGATACACCGTTGTGTTGTGGTGTGTATGAAGGAGTAATACTGAGAGAGAATCTCATTCTCCTTTAGAATAGTCCAGGATCTCCATGCTCAAGTATTTTCCTCCCTGATCTCATCATAGGAGTTAAATACTTATACCCATTTTGGTTCTCGACTCCTGACTTATATTCTATGAATTTCTCAAAAGTTTCAGACTTGTGTTTCAACAGGAACATATGTCTGAATCTTGAGAGATTATCAGTGAATGTAATGAAGTACAAAAAACCAGTCCTGGCATGTGTAGACAGGGGACCACATACATCATCATGTATCAGTCCCAAAAGTTCACTAACTCTTTCTCTGTTTCAAGTAAACGGAGCTATGGTCATTTTATCTTTGTGACATGACTGGAAAGTTTCACAAGATGCAAATTCAAACTGATTTAAATATGCATCTAAATGTAACTTAGCTAGTCGGGTCGCATTGATATGACCTAGTCTACAATGCCTCAAGAAGGATTCGTTCATTTCTGAACTCTTCCTCTTGTGTGTGTTTTGTACGTTAAGAACTGCGGTTTGATTTTGAACGTATATGCTTTTAGATAACGTGCCTGAACCGATCAACTCTTGATATAGGAAATGTTCAAAATATTAGCCAACAATACAAAATTATATCCTTCTTTACTAAGTAAAGAGATTGATATGATATTGTATATCAGGTTCGGTATCTAATAACATTCGTTTAGAATCAATGAATTTGGTAAACAGGATGATAACTTCCAACATCTTGGCTGCAACAATTGCACCGTTTCCAACTCTTAAAACTTTATCACCGGTTCTCAGTTCTCTACCTTTCTGTAGCCCATGTAACAGAATACATTAACGGTATCCTGATCCGGTTTCACATACCCAGGACGTAGAGGACATTGAGAAACAGTTCTCTATAATGAACACACCCGAAGAAGATGCATCATCATGCACTTTCTTCGTTTGGGCGGCATAGGAATCCTGGTATTCCCCTATTTCCTGCTCGGTCTTATAACAATTATAAGGTAGAACGGGACCAACGTTCCCCAGCTCAGTATAACAAGAGGGTTCGGTCAATACATCCATATTATTATCTTGATTAAGGCGTAACAAGGTCGCTACCTGGAGAGAGAGAGAAGAAAACACTCTGCGTGCGCTCTTGCAATATTAGATTGGTTATATATTTTATCTAATCAGGATGGCTCCCACTGTTTTTATCAAAGCTTCCTTCAAACCATAAAAGGAAAGACTGACCGGGATTAATTACACCCTACAAGTTCGCTAATCTTTCAGCCAGGCCAGTGCCAGTACTTTAAGGGAGGTTTCCCGTGCTTTCGCACGGACCTAATTAAAATAAACCTCGTTTTCCCAGGGGCATAACCCCGTTGACACCTTTCTAAACACTTACTTGATCGGCTAATTGTAAAGTGCAAAACTCTCCCAGGAGTACAATTACTCGCAGTGGGTATCGGGATCCAACAAGAACGTTATCGCTATTGTAGATTTACGAATTGACGGAATGGTGCTTATCTCATAGAAGGTATGCAATCTCATTGCAAATTTCAACACTTGAAACTCCCGATAATGGTTTTTACCCCTAGCACTTATGACCTTGGCTATGGTCAACAAATCATAAGCACTAGTCAAGTTCTACCTGTCATTTCGTGATTAATTAGACACACCCACATGACCCTTGGCTAAGGTCAAAAAAGTCACATGACTTTCCTAATTAATCACATCATATGCTGTGTAGGAAGACATCACTTAGCTACCGTACACTACGCCTCGGCTATAGTCGACAAACACAGCACGAATACTAAGTATTCTACTTCCTAAAATGACGGAGGGTTGCGGATGGTTTTTAAGAAAACCTTTAACGCTTTGAACTTGATATCATTGCAGAATCAAATGATTTAAAATGGAGTGTTTTTTAGGCTTTTGCTAGTTTCGCTAAAGAGGTCACTCCCGGTGAAGGGATCTCGGCTCTTTCCTCGTCGAATGAGGTGCAGGATATTCACAATACTACTATGCAAAGCAAGAACTAGAAAAGAAATCAAAAGACAAAACCGAGGGTTGTAGCATCTTCCAGTTATTGCTAAAGAGGTCACTCCCGGTGAAAGGATCTCGGCTCTTTCCTCATCGAATAAGGTGCAGAATATTCTACAAGGAATACCGCTATGCAAAGCAACAACTAGAGCTACCTAATTTTTGAAAATTCGATTCCACAACATCTTTAGGTTTATTTTATTTCATTAATCTCATTAATGAATGTCCCATCATTTAAGTTACCTAAATATCACAGATAAATACAACGTACGCTTATGCCACCCGCATTCTCCACGAAGTCCCGTCGTGCACCGTTAGGTTAGGTAACTAACGGCAGAGTGGGGCAGGGCTAGCGCGGGTGTAAAACATAAGCAATGTCTATAATATATCATATGTAAAGTATCTATCTCAGAATATAAAGTGATCACATCACAGAATATCAGCAGCAGAATACAATATATGAAATATTGGATATACTAGGATTTCCGGGTTTTAATTTTAGCCTGTATAAAACATGGATTCCACGGTCGTGATGAATAGCCAAACCCACATCCCTAGACCCCTACGAGAGCGGCAAGCAACCCTACCAATTCTAGAGTTAGGAGACGCGGACTCGACACCTCGAGATGGTCTCCCACTGGACTCTAGAACCCGGTTACTTGTGCTCCCTTCCTTGGGTCTATCCTAATACGGAAAAGTAAATAATATACATCAACGGTGACATCTTCCTCAACCCGGAAGTTCCCCAATAAAAGAATATTACATACAAGTTATTACATGAATGAAAATGAAAAACTCTCATCTCACATAAAAAAAACCCGGGCTATTCAAAACACGACGATCCAATATAACATATCACAGCAACACATAACATCAAATGTCATCAACGTAAGTAAATATTCGTATCCCAATTATCGTTGACGTATAGCAACGAAACCGGCGATACACCACATATTACACTTACGGTCGCATAAAAGAAAATGAAAACTACAACATTTGGAATCCGCAACCACCTTAGACATCTTAAACCCAAAATATCACATATTTTGGATTTCATGCCTAACAATATGAATTCCTTAGACATATCATGCCTAACAATTATAAACTCCGCATTTTAGTCTCAATATTGAAAACACTTTCCAATAACAAGTCGGGCAATTCAACAAGATTCCCGACATCCTGATCGAATGCTCGTCGGAAACTTTAGTAGACGGCCGCACCCCAGATGCCGTCGACGAAGTGTACTTAGGCGGAACACTGTGGCCGCGAGCACCCGGACGGATGCTTTTGGCAACGGAGTTCTCCTATAGTCACTTGATCGGGGCTTTGGGGCGTGGCTATCTATTAGTGTTACCCGGCGAGTATCCATGTACGCTACGTGATTGTGACGGACTTTTGATCACATCAAAATCCCGTGGCAACCGATCAAATGAGACTAAATTGCTAGATTTATAAAATTCAAATATTGTGGATTCCAAGTATTGTATCACAATCACAGATAGTTAGGCGATGTTAAACATTTCGATCGAATCAACGAATTCCCAAAATTTTCCAGAAAGTTCAGCACTTGAGCTGTATCAAAAATACTCAGAAGCATGCCCCAGTAGCTACGGACCAACTCTAGAAGGCTCGGCCCAAGCCTCACACATGGCGCCGCGGAACCGCCGCCAAACCCATGGTTTGGCCGCGGTTCCACGGTCATGTTGTCGAGTTAGGGTGTCGTTCTTCTAGAGGGTCCATAGTTTTACCTGCATATTTTTCTGAATATTTTTAATGTGAAAAATTCCAACTTTTTGAAAAATTTCCAGAGAATGGGCAAGATCGGGTTTTCGGAGTTCGTTCGAACTTCTATCTTCGCCTAGACAACTTCTAATGCTCTAGCATGGCTCTGATACCACTGTAGGGTTCTTTGGCACAATCACAAGGTTTCTCAAAGCATCAAACATGCCAATTTCATAAATTTCAAGTGTGCCAAACAACCTAACCTAGGATCTAACTACATTTTTATGAGCTAAACTAGAATGTAAACAACTTTACATAGAAAGTGAATGAGGAATACAACCTTTGTAGACCGGTCCTTCACTTCTAAAGCTCCGTGTAGTAGTCCCTTCGCTCCATGTGAAGATCTCCTGAACTCTACTATGGGTTCCCTTGGAGAAATGAACAACCTTGCTCGAAGTCTTTGAGGCCGAAGATGATCTACGTCGAGGAGACTCAAACCCAAGCTACCTCTTCACTAGGTGATGAACTTTGTGAAGAGAACACCCTACACTAAATGGCAAGTAGTAGAGGATGATGAAATAGGAAATGGGCTCACTTTAGATTTTATTTTCTCACAATATTTTCTCACCATTTTAGAAAGCTAGTAAGCTTTCATGAGGAAGAAGAAGATGAATAATCAAGATGAGAAAATGAAAACTAATGAGGTGAGAATAACAACCATGGGTGAGTTAGTGTCATACACTAACCATTGTAGAGACATAACTATGGTTTAAGATAATGGTTTGGTTAATAAATACTTAAATGAGACAAGATTAGTGGACTACTGATAACACTTACCAGTAAATCACATCTACCCTGGCTAGGGATTTCAGTTATGGCCAATCGAGCATAGCGCAACATCAACCCCCAATACCGGGAGAGACGAATACCCTCCTATCGCTCATTGCCTCCATGTGACTCGGGACTGTACCTAAAAAACCACCTGTTTGCATGACTCAGTAGAGCCGTGGTAGGGTGGAAATCAAAGCACAGTGGGAGACACACAAGACTCTATGACGATCTCGGGTCAACAAACTAACCTGTACCAGTGTCACCAGAGAACTGCTATCTGACATGAGATATAATACCATCTCGGAGTTCTCGGCGAGTTCGTTCGGTGTACCCAGTCTCCACTGAGCACCCGTATACCATCTCTGATGTCAAACACCAATGGATATGGTATCATCCATCGCCCATCAGATGGGTCGAGAAGATATACGCTAGTCTACTCTGGAATATCGATGCCCCGTCTTGATATTCCCACGACTAGAAACTTTGAAGGATGAACTCATGGACTACTCAGGCCCCACTAGTATGATCTGCATCATAATCCTGGAAGTCAAGTACACATCCTAAGCGCTTTATCAACATGTAACAAAGAGACAGCAAGTATACATGTTATGATAAAGAGCAACCAGATAGCGTACTATCATGTTGAGCATGAAAGTCCTCCCTATATATGTCCAAGCATCCACTATAATATACATCTCATGCACAATAATGGCCTCTAGGGCATACATACAACTAACATAAATGCAACATGATAAATAAATAAAAAAAAATTATGAATAATATTAAAAAAAATGTTTCTCTAAATATTTATTTACTTATTTATTTTTGTTAATTTTTTTTTATAAAAAAATATATATATCCTTTTTTTTATTTATTTACAAATGGAACAAAAAAATGAACACGTCTCCATTGTTATATGTTAAGAAAACACACACACACACACACCAACACATCGCATTGAGTTCACATGACCGGTTTTACCCGTCAATCGGAGGTTCCCTCGCTCTAAAGGCAAGGGGTAATCAACGGCAACTTAGCCTGCGGCTGCCGGAGATTCGGATCCCCACAATCAATATACCCCTGCCTATCCTAGGCAGGGGGGATCTGTTGTATGCCTGACAAGCGCGCGCGTATTCCCATCTCAATGGGGTGACAAAAAACACCATATAGATTCTGGCACGCCTGGTGGGACAGATCTCTCCTCCCATATTTCGGGTTAAACATCCATGCGAACTCAATCAACATATACATTGATTGTCTGTACTGAAATCATGCTTCTATTTGCAGGTTAACGACTTTCGACTGCAATATTTGAATGCAACAAAATGTCTTTAAGGGCAAGCTCAGCTCTCAAGATAGCTCCTATCTCCTACACAATGAAGATGGACGCCAGGACTGTCCTTCCGGTCATTCTCGGGTGCCAGTAGGAGGAGCCGCTGCTACCATTTGGCTCTATTATGTTCATGCGAGCTAGCACCATCCCATCTCCTCAAGCTCTGGTAACAGACAAACCGGCCTCGGATGGAAAGAGGCCAAATGTGGTGGTCTCGACGGTGCCCCAACGCAAACGCAAATCGGTGTCTGAACAGCTTTCCATGGCCCCAGCTGGGGGCCAGGCCGTCAGAACAAAAGAAGTTGCCAGACGTCGTGGGCAAGCTCAGGCGTTACCTTCGACGGACACACGGGCGGATGTCATCTCAAGACTCCCCATCACTCGGCCTATGGCGGCTTCCCGAAGAGCAGAAGCCTGCCGAGCGCTCAAACAGAGAAGCTGAGGCAGAAGCGGCTCAGATACAGAGCCAACAAAAAGGCTAGGGCTCCTGCCATGTTAACATTTATGAAGTTCCAAAGCCAAGATCGCTCCGTGAAACCAGTTTCCAGTGATGAAAGGATGGCTGAATGTGTTATCCACACAGTCTACATGGTGGGCACGCGTCCCAGCGACAACCTTCGCAGCAAGAGCAAGGATGGGGCCACCACATCTCAACTCCAATCTGGTGTGAATATGGCTGCCACATTCCAAGACCAGCCTCCTCTGGAAGCTAATGAAGACCCTTCCAGTGAGGATGATAAGAAGAGCGAGCCCTCAGTTCATGAGGAGTCGGTCTCGGAAAGCGAAGATGAGACAACTTTCCATCCTAAGACCGCAGAGCAGCAACTTCTCCTGGAGCTCCGAAAGCAGCTCAGAAACAAAAACAAGGAGATGGCCAAGCTCTACTCAAAATTTGACGACTTGAAAAACGTCGTCTTACAACTCACGGCCCAACTTGCCTCTTAGCTGCCCAATCAAGCGCAGGGTTCTGCTCATGAACCGGGAAACGGTGTCCCGAGGAAACTGACGCCTATTCCCCCTAATCCAAAGGTGGACGGACCACACGAAAGCCAGTAACATCCTATCTCGGAAAATATCTTGGCTACCGATGACAGTAGCCCGCTAACTCAAGATCAAATCATGGATTTGGTTGCCAACAAAGTCAAAACATTGGTAGCCGAAGCCGAATCGCAAAAAGATGTTAGCAGCAGCGGGAGACCATATCCTGCTCAGTATGATCTCGTAGAATTTCCTAGCGGCTATGTCATCCCTAAATTCGGAAGATTCGATGGGACGTGAAATGCGAATCAGCACATCGCCCACTTTAAAGTCTTATGCGGGAATACTGGGGGCAATGATGCGCTTCTCCTCCGCTATTCGTTAATAGCTTGACCGATGTTTCTTTCGACTGGTACGCAAGCAAACCGGATGGCTCCATCACAACTTTCGTCCAAACGGAGTCTCTGTTTCGGCAGATGTTCATGAGCGTCAGCGATAAGATCACCAATGCCGATCTCGTAAGGACCAAGCCAAAGAACAATGAAAGCAGCATGGATTTTATAACCCGATGGCGCAATCTCTTTGTCAAATGTGAACCGCCGATAGAGCAGGACCAATCTGTCAGTCTCCTCGTCGGAAATCTCAACAATTGGATGGCCCCGTTTCTATACACCGCAGGTCTCAAAACATTCCAAGAGCTGACTAGGAAAGTTCAGATGTTGGAACGCTCAAAGCAGGAGTCCTCCTCTGACTCCCAAAATAACAATAGGACCTGGAGAAACCGAAAGGACGAAAATCACAAAGGCGGAAATTCTGACGATGCTGAATCTTTTAACACTTCGGCTAACCGAAATAAGCAAGGGATGAGCGGGCCTAATGCCAACCAGCCTAAGAAGCCAGTGTTCGGAGAGGAAGAAGAATCTCCCCTGAAAGAGAAGCTGGATAAGGTCTATTCCTTCAGTAGGGACAAAGTCCGTAAAATATTCAAGGACGCCCTAAGAAACGGTCTACAATTGCCGGAATCAAAAAGACCGCAGGAAGCGAATATGACCGACGACCCCAAATATTTCCCCTATCACAGAGTGATAAGTCATGCTATTGAGGACTGTTTCGTCTTCAAAGATTGGGTCGAAAAACAATATAAGACAGGAGAGATAGAACTGTCTAAAGGCGTGTTCGCAAACAGTCAAGCTGCGACCGCCAACTTCATACAAAATAGATGACCACCACGTCGTTAAACTGGGAACAATCAACCTCTAAGTCGTTAAACTGGGGATGTAAAAATGTGTAAAAAAAATATTTAAAAAAATAAAAATAAGCCGAAATGATGGGGCAACTCGCAATAAAAATCAGCGTGTAAAATAAAAATGAAAATAAATAGCCGAAATGATGGGGCAACGGCGAATGAATAGCCGAAATGATAGGGCAATCGCGACCTTCGCGATAAGAAAAGCTGAAATGATAGAGCAATCGCGGTAAAAAAAAGGCGAATGATGAGTCGCTCCTGGTACCATATTCCAGTGTAGCGATGCAGACGCTAACCAAATCCCTAAATTCCCAATGGCGAATGATGAGTCGCTCCTGGTACCAAATTCCAGTGCAGCGATGCAGACGCCAACCAAATCCCAAATCCCTAAATTCCCAACAGCGAATGATGAGTCGCTCTTGGTACCATATTCCAGTGCAGCGATGCAGACGCCATCCAAAACTCAAATCCCCAACAGCAAATGATGAGTCGCTCTTGGTACCATATTCCAGTGCAGCGATGCAGACGCCATCCAAAACTAAAATCCCCAACAGCGAATGATGAGTCGCTCCTGGTACCATATTCCAGTGCAGCGATGCAGACGCCAACCAAACTCTGAATGTCCCAATGGCGAATGATAAGTCTCTCCTGGTACCATATTCCAGTGCAGCGATGCAGACGCCAACCAAAATTTCAAATCTCTGAATGTCCCCAACGACGAATGATGAGTCGCTCCAGATATCACATTCCAGTGCAGCGTTACAGATGCCAACCAAAATCCAATCTCCCAAAATTCTCCCAACCCTACGGTTGGTCCCCAAGTTGACTACCGTATACAATCCACGGGCTCAAATAATTCTCACCATAACTATGCCCACCGCAATCACCAGTTACGCGGCTGGTCTCCGCCCTTAGAATTATGTTCTATTTGGGGAAGACCCACTCATGTGTCCTCACGATACATGAGGAGAACAAACTTACGGGATCCTCACGACTCGTAAGAAAACACCTTCGTGGGATCCTTACGACTCACAAAGAAAAAAACACTTGGGAGTTCCCATGACTCCTAAGGAGAAAGCACATCTACGAGATCCTTTCGACTCGTAGGGGGAAAATGCTTTTATGGGACCCTTATGGCTTATAAAATTGAAAAGCCTTAGGTGATAGGGACCTAAACCTGTCTCCTAATCCATCGCTCCCCAACAGGAAAAGGCAAATGATGAATTTCTCCTGACACATGTGCTTCAGTGTTAGCAACGCTGATGCCTACCTTAACCCCAAAATTCCAAACTCCAATCCAATAGACCCCTACGTCTTTAAACTGGGAACAGATGATCCCTAAGTCGTTAAACTGGGAACAGATGACCCCTGAATCATTAAACTAGGAGCGAGGGAAATCCCCACACAGCAAATGATGATTCGCTCCTGGTACCATATTCCAGTGCAGCGGTGCTGATGTTAGACCAAAACCAAAATCCCCAAATCCTGCCATGGCAGATGATGATTCGCTCTTGATACCATATTCCAGTGCAGCGGTGCTGATGTCAACCCAAATCACATCAAATCAGCAAAACAACAAATGACCTCCCTGGCAGAATCAAGCTCCACCTCGGAAACAAGTCAAGTTCATCCCTGACACCGCAAGAAGCGGAGCAAGTCAAATCAAGCACCGACCGTCCAAGTCACAAAAAGGGCAGCACCGACCGTCCAAGTCGCAAAAAGGGCAGCACCGACCGTCCAAGTCGCAAAAAGGGCAGCACCGACCGTCCAAGTCGCAAAAAGGGCCGACCGTCCAAATCGCAAAAAGGGCAGCACCGGCCGTCCACATTGCAAAAAGTGCAGCAGTGGCCATCCAAATCGCAAAAAGGGAAGCACCGGCCGTCCACATTGCAAAAAGGGCGGCAGTGACCGTCCAAGTCGCAAAAAGGGCAGCACCGGCCGTCCAAGTCGCAAAAAGGGCAGAACCGACCGTCCAAGTCGCAAAAAGGGCAGAACCGACCGTCCAAGTCGCAAAAAGGGTTGCAAAAAGGGCAGCACTGACCGTCCAAGTCGCTAAAACGGTAAAACCGACCATCCACGTCGCAAAAAGGACAGCATTGACCTCCACGTCATCAAAACGGGAACCAAATTAAATCAATCTCCACGTGAAAAAAGATCCATCAATTTCATGCACATGACCCACATGTGCGGTGTGCATTAATTGATGGGGGGCACTTTGTTGGGGTCAAAAAATTACACCCTGGTTGACCAAGTCAAAGTCAGTCAACCCAAAACCAGGTGAGCCCAAGCCCAGTTCAAGTGGGCCCATGCCCAAGTCGAGCCCCATGGCCGGCCTGTAAGTCTACGGTAGCGCCCCGGCCGTCTTTCAGACGCCAAATGCGGAACAAAAACTTTTATAACTGGCGCTATCGCATACTATAACCCGGATCTGCCATTAACGCTAAACTAACAAACTACAAAATGGGTAGAAAGGTTATACCGAACGATCCGAGTCCTTCGTTCTTTAACCATCATCCCACGCTCCGTTGCGGCTGCTCCGATCTCCTGGCTCCTCGTCGAGGTGCCACCACATCTACGGATCTTTAAACGGGCTCCCGCCTCTATACCGAAGCAACTCGGTCATCAAGTCTGCTAAAAGAGATGACCGAGATTGATGTAGAGAATGAGTAGAACACTTTGTCTCGCTTCATCCAAAACCATGGATGAACGGTTAATGAAGTTGCCTTTTGGAAAGGAATGAAAAATGAGCTATGAAATATATATGAACCAAATCTATCATCTCATTTTTAACAACCCTTTTCTTTTTAATCAATCCATCATCCTCTCCAAATGAATGGGCCAGCCACTATAAACGAGGAGGAAGGTGAGTGAAGGAGGAAGAGAGTGACCATAAGCAAAGAAGAATTAATGCAAAACAATGAGTCACCTAAACACCTTGCTAAAAACAATTAATGCAACAATGAGTCATCTAAACACATCATCAAAAACCATTAATGCAATGATGACCACTAACCTAGTCATCATCTAGAAGCTTCCACACTCATGAAGAAAAGATAAATCCGCATTAAACCAAATGTTTAAGACGGGTGATAGAAAACTGGCAACTTCGAAAAGCGATCCCGAAACGAATTTCAGGATAACCCCATAACAGTATAAACATACCCACATTTGTATTACGACCGAATACAAATGCAACTGAGACAAAGATATTATATCTACACAGTATAATACATGGATCCGGTTTAAACCAAAGCCCACCAGTATTATCTGCCCGAAATATGACACGTGCGTAAACGCACGTGCATTTTCCGAACCCTGCCATAAAACCATACGTCCTCTACAAACGTTTCGCCCGAACTTGGGAAACTATCTATGGGGGACTCTAATGACTCGTCAGTACCCTGGCAGTGGGTTTAACCACAAGCACGTCAGCGGACTAGCAGTGCGTAACGGCTGCCCATGTACTGACTTCAAGGGTAGCCGATGAGCGAACTCATCCTGAAACCCTACTGAGCCTAACAGTGACAATATACATACAGTCCAGTCCGTTCGTCTATGACTATCGCATATTGGGCCTAGGGGGCTGGTAACGTCAGACCCCCAATAGCGTCATAAGTCGTGTCGGAGACAAGCCCTGAACACCCTGAGAAACTACTGGAATACTTACCAGTAATTCTCACCTGCCTTGGCCAAGGACTTGGTGTAATGGTTTTCCTAGACACAGGGCGATCTCACCCCCAATACCGGGAGAGACGAATCCCCTGCCGATCCGCTCACTTGCCTCCATGTGGCTCGAGACTGTACCCAAAAAATTCCTGTTTGCACGAATTCTTTGAGCCGTGGTAGGGTAGAAATCAAAGAACAGTGGGAACTCACACGAGACAAATGACGACCTCAGGTCGATGAACTAACCTGTATACATGTCACCAGGGAACTGCTATCTGACGATAGGTATAATACCAACTAGCAGGTTCCCGGCGAGTCCTGTCTGGTGTACTCATAACCCAATAAGCACCTGTATACATCTTAGGTGATCCAACTGACACCAGTGGCTTGTGAGACCGGCCACCGCCCCTCGTCGGGGTCTCGTCTGTATACACTAGTCTACTCCGGAGTATCGATTCCCTGTCTCGAAACTCCCACGACTAGGGACCACTTTTAAGGATGTGCTTATAGACTACCCAACTCTCACGTATATGACCGCCATCATACTGTTGGTAGTCAAGCAAGATCCTAAGGGCTCTATCAATGTGTAATAGTGATCAGTCACCTGAACCTGTACACGACTGATAAAGGCAAACCAGATAGCATACTATCATCTCGAGTAAGACTGTGCTACCGGTATAGGTCCTCCTTAATCATTGCAATCACGTACTTGCGATCCAATAATTGACTTTGAGGGCACTATATCCAATAATCTCCCACTTGCACTTAAGGCTAATTATTGCGTTGTCGCATACTCACAGCTCGTATGATACCGAACATCCAATTCCTCTACTAATCAGTTTCACAAAGCCCGTTTGAAAAACTCTTGTGTTCGAGAAATAGCCTCAATGAGTGTATCCGCCCTGATGTTTCTTTCTATGTCTCTCTTAATCTCAAATTCGTGGAGAAAGCCATCTCCCGAATTGAGTAATACTTGTCTTAGAGTATGTCTGGATATCTGATGAGACCTAGTTCATAAATGAACTCCAAATCCAAACTTCTTAGACTGTATCGTCAACTGAACCTAATCAGTATCCTGCACCATGCCTCCCACAGTATTCCCTTGGACCACCCGTCCATAATACTGTCCCTCGTCAGAGGGAAAACTATAACTCTGACAATCACTCTGTCATCCATGTCACCTTTGAAGCCTGGAATGATAACCTTCTCCCGAAGGAGGCTGCCGTTATCAAATCCGTAGAACATCCACTTATGTTCTAAAACTGCTTCCTTATGTTTCTTCAGGATTGGATTAATATAAACTTATCGCATCTAGTGCAAAAACAACATCTGGTGTGGTACTTGACATCTCACGATCGACTCAATTGCCTAAGCAAGTGATCCGCCAATCATGCGCATCCCTCTCCCCTTTAGTCTGTAAGACACCTTTAGAGAGGGTGACTCCATCACCTGCAGGTACACCACCATACCAGGAGTCATCTATTCTAAAAACTATTAGAATACTGTCAAAGTACCCACATTGGGAAACTACCCAAATCTAGATCTAAAACCATAGATCTAGAAACCAGAATGTCTGATATTATATCCATATCCTGTCTGGAGAAACAACTGTGTGACGACCACAGTACAACCGATCGTAGTATAGGAATTTTACTTCCCACTCTGTGTATGTCATCCAAATACCAGGACATCACACCCTACTACCTTCTTAACAGATCCATCCCCTATTCTGATGAAGTCAAAGCCATGACTGTCACATCAAAATTAGATGATCTATCTCCGCTATAACTGCTCTAGTCTATAAATAGACATAAGCTACTTGCCCACTATGCTTCCGCTGCTCCCACTGACCATAACAACCCTCTGGCAGAATAATAAACACGTGCGCTTCTAAATCTAGTTTAGAACGACGCTATACTTAACCTCCTGCCGGGTCTCATAGTCTGGAACAACAGTAGTGTCAGGTCTGGGTAAACAAGAATCTCCCTGTCACCGTCCTTGAGGCTACCGGAGTACCTCTCGGGTGTCTGAGGTTACCCACCATATCTGCGGAGTGGCTAATGGAATGTCAAACCTGATTGAATCTATAGGTCCTATTAAATTTTCCGTAATCGTTTGCGGTTCTGGAATCACTTCCAGTTCTACCATACTCCCACTACTGTTTTCTGAAAAAATCCATTTTACTAAAACTGTGGCGAGTCAAGAACAATATCACTATTGATCTTCCAGATGGAAGAAAGTCAACCCTCGACATAGCCCAGGTCAACCCATAAACTGCCATTACAGAAACGTGCCCTGAGTTATCCAGAGCCTGGTTTTAAGCATAAGCCGGACAACTCCCCGTACCTTAACATCGTTAAGGTATGAACCATTCTATATCCAATATAGAAACTTTGGCACTTATTTAATTGGAACCGGATTCTAATCATGCAGCTGTCTCCAGTGCATATCAACTTAATGGAGAGAGGCTAATCAGTATTACTCAACTTAGGAATACATCCAATTATGAGTAACCTGAAAGAGAAAGAAGTTTCTCAAAACCATTACTATCAACTGAATACCAATCACAAGTATCTACATCTTCGATCTCTTTAAAGAATCCCGATACTTGCGATATCTGGTTCTCTACTTTATTCCTATACCCACAACTTCTCAAAACATAGACCTTGTATTTCTATGAAACACTTGTCTAAAAACTAGAGAAGTCACAAGTAAACAGAACATAGTACGAGGACCAACCCCTTTGTCCTGATGGACACTGGACAGCATACAATACTCTGTATAAGTCCGCTGAGTAGAATAACTCAAAACCTATGCATCGTAGGTTGAAAACTGTACTTATGGTTAAGAACTACTCCGCTGTTCAATGCTCCTTACCCAATCGTCAACTGATATAGGTAAATGTCACGGACATAATTTCAAAAAGTTATATCTCACTTTATAAAAATAAACGTACAGATATATCATTTTGAAATTGGTGCACAACAACGGATACTCAAAACTAAATACATGTCGTCCGGCAAAAACCCAGGCGACTTCCTCAAATATCACCAATTACAACGAATTCCGATATAATGAGGATGATCACCTAATTCCCAATAACTTACTCCCACTCATCATCTGTAAAACCATACGGATGTGAGAATCATACCTGGTAAATACATACCCTGAAGTAAGTATCTAATCAGGAAATCAGTTTTCCTTTAACAATGCACAGTGAAACTGAAACATGAAAATGTTTCGTAGGGGTATCCTGGTATTCATAGTAATGCCTCTTCCATAATCCTATTCACGACTATAACCGTATATTTCTTTGCCATCTCTCCCAATCCCTTTATTTGTCTTTAGTCATTACCTTCTGTACACCATCGTTAGGCTAAATGGTTTTCTTCCTTCCCTACCGTTTGGCACCAGCTTATGGTTTGGAAGAAGATTATCCAGTAAGCATAATAGGTGTACTCTCCTAAACCAAGGAGTACTCGCAACTTGAGACAAGGTGATGATAAAAGACAACTGAATAATACCTTATTCTATTTCTCCCGAACTGGGAAAAAAGCAAAGGTGAAATAGGAGTGGTGATGAAGTACGCGGTTTGGTCGTGAATGATAGCAGTCGCAATTTACTTTGCCCTCTTTCTAATCCCTTAATTTTGTCTTTACATATTACTTTCTGTACACCCTACTTAGGCTAATTGGTTTTCTTCATTCCCTACCTTTTGGCACCTGCCTATGGTTTGGAAGAAGACTATCCAATAAGCGTAATAGGTGTACTCTCCTAAACCAAGGAGCCCTCGCAACCTGAGAGAAGGTGATAATAAAAGACAACTGAATAAACCAATTCTATTTCTCCTGAACCTGGATCCATCCTCGAAGAAGTCCCTTCAAGTTCGTATATAACCATACGATGGTTCTATCTAATGGAAGTGGATGTCCATAGTAATACGGGGTGTTCTGAGAAATGCAAAGGGTAAAAGAAGGAGTGGCAATGACTTATGCAACTTAGACAATCCAAAAGCCAGTATTTTAAGAAGGTTCGGTCAACTTGGTCACTGAGTCATAGTCTAAGGTCGGTCAAAGGTCGCTGCCAAAGAGAAAGAGAAAAGAAACACTCTGCGTGCACTCTAACCTAGATCAGAATGGTTATCACTTTATCTAATCAGGAAACTTCCTACTGTACTGTCAAATTCTCCTCCAAACCTAAAAGAAGAATCAATCGGGATCACCCGAAGAGTAAACCAACTCATCAGTGGGAATCGGGATCCAACTCTCATCGCATGATAACGTGACAGAATCCACTCACGTTATCACACTCCAGAAGGTATGCGCATGCCTGGCAAGTTTCAGTTTCTTTAGAAACTCCCGATATGATTTTTGCCCCATGCTCTTATGACCTTGACTTTGGCCAAAATGCCATAAGTCGCATGCCAAGTTCTACCCATCATTATCTTGTCAATTTGAACCCATCCGCACATGCCCCTAACTTTGGCCAATCGGAAGAACGACTGTCCCAAACCAACTCATCTATCTATGCAACAAATGAATACCCAGCAGCTACCAAACACTATACCTTGGCTTTGATCAAAATACATAGCTTGAATACTACTGAATACTTAAACGAAATGACGGAGGGCTACAGATGGTTTTTGGCAAAAAACCTTTAACGTAATGAACTTGATCTCGTTGAAGGAACCTGGTAGCTTTTTATAAAAAATATAGTGGCGAAAACCTTTGCTAAAGACGTCACTCCCGGTGAAGGGATCTTGGCTCTTTCCTCATGGAATGAGGTGCTGGATATTCCAACTGAATACCGCGATGCAAAGCAACAGGTAATCGACTATAGTGAAGTTATTACCCTGACGCAAAATTCTGCCCAAGGGGTCACTCCCGGTGAAGGGATCTCGGCCCTTGCCTCGTCGAATGAGGTGCTGGATATTCCAACCGAATACCACTGTGCAAAACAAAAGGAAACGTCTTTGTAATAACACTTTTGAAAACTGTTCCAACAACATCCAAACAGGTTTGTTTTCCTTTGCATTGATCAGAATCAACGCAGTCCTATCAATTAATCACACCAGAAAAGAACGAAAATAAAACGTACGTATATGCCATCCGTGTTAGTTATATGTATGCCCTAGAGGCCATTACTATACATGAGATGTATATTGTAGTGGATGCTTGGACATATATAGGGAGGACTTTCTTGCTCGACATGATAGTATGCTATCTGGTTACTCTTTACCTTAACGTGTATACTGATTGTCTCTCTGTTACAAGTTGGTAAAGCCATTAGGATGTGTACTTGACTACCTGGACTATGATGCAGATCATACTACTGGGGACATGGTAGTCCATAAGTACATCCTTCAAGGTCCCTAGTCGTGGGTGTATCGAGACGGGGCATCGATATACCAGAGTAGACTAGCGTATACCTTCTCGACCCATGTAGATGGGCGATGGATGATCCCATATCCATTGGTGTTTGACATCAGAGATGATATACGGGTTCTCAGTGGAGACTGGGTACACTGGATGGACTCGCCGAGAACTCCCAGATGGTATTATACCTTACGTCAGATGGCAGTTCTCTGGTGACACTGGTACAGGTTAGTCTGTAGACCCGAGATCGTCATAGAGTCTTGTGTGATTCCCACTATGCTTTGATTTCCACCTTACCACGTCCAAGTGGGCGTGCAAAACGGTGGTTTTTGGGTACAGTCCCGAGTCATATGGAGGCAATGAGCGATAGGAGTGGTTTCATCTCTCCCGGTATTGGGGATTGATGTTGCGCTATGCTCGATTGGCTATAACAGGGAAGTTCCTGGCCAGGGCTGGTTTAAAGATTTACTGGTAAGTGTTACCAGTAGTTTCTCGACCCTTTATGAGCCTCATATCGGCATGACTTATCGGTTATTGGGGTCTGACGTTTTACCACCCGTAGACTTGATATGCGACATATCAGACGAGGAGACCGGACTGTACGGTAGTGTCACTGTCAGGCTTTTTGCAGGAGTTGGAGCGGTTTTGCTTTTGTGATCTTCTGATCGCTCAATACCCGGGTAGCCGTTACGTCCAGCTAGTACCGCTGACGGCTTGTGGGTGCTTGATATGATCATCACCTACTGCCGGCGTATTGATGAGTCTTTAGAGTCCTACATAGAGGTTTTACTGGCTAAGGAAAAACGAAATAGGAGCGCATATGTGATATGTGCGGGACCGAGAATAATGCGAGTATGAGATACCGTATTCTATTCTCGCGATGTTTGTGTCAATCGGTTATATGCGATATAACCAGGTTATCGAATCAAGGGTTGATTCGATAAGTCGATACATTGGATGTTAGTCGGTTATATGTGATATAACCGGATTATTAAGTCAAGAGTTGATTTAATAATTTAGTGTATAATTGTATATGTGATATACTAATTTACATTAACTAACATTGGTTCACTTAAGCATTTGTTTTTCTCACTTGTGCACAACTTAATATATTTGTGATATATATTTATTTGTGTTCATTTTGTATCATGGTTTTTGATACACACTACATGGGTGTATGAGACATACACCATTATAATTATATTGGTGGCATTTTAATATACAAAGTAAATACAAAATTAGTGGATAATTGTTCAAGTGCATGAAGCTTCATGAAGCTTGTGAGTGCATTGACCAAAGTCTACTAGTTTTGTTTTACTTAGGATTTTTATAAACCTAACCACTATAATTAGCCATGGTTATGTCTCTACATTAGTTATTATGTGATACCCACTCACCCATGGTTAGCTCTCTCTCTCTCTCATGATTAGTTTTCATTCTCATTTTGAGCTCATCTTCTTCCTCCTTCAATTTCTTTTTAGAGTTTGATAAAGAGAGAGATACATAGTGAGAAAAGAAATTCTAAAGTGTACCCATTTCCTATTTCATCATTCTCTACTAGACTAGCACTTTAGTTTAGGGTGTTTGCTTCACTAATTCTCTAGTTAGTGAAGTAGAAGCTTGAGTTCGTATTCCCTCGACGTAGATCATCTTCGGCCTCAAGACTTCAAGCAATACCGTTGCAATCTTCTCATGGAGCCGTCCGAGAGTCCGGGAGTTCGATGATCGCAGCGAAGGGACTACAACAAGGAGATTTAGAAGTGAAGGACCAATCTACAAAGGTTGTATTTCGTATTCACTTAGTGATAATTGTTATTTACTAGCATGTGTTACCTTAATTATCTTGCTAAGATCTTGTTTAGAGTTATTCGGCACGGCTAAAATTTTAATCGGGCATGGTTGATGACTTATAGAACCTTCTTAGAGTGCCTAGTAACCCTACAGTGGTATCAGAGCTTAGCTAGAGCATTAGGCGACGTATTTACGAAGTTAAAACTCCGAACGAACACCCGAAACGTCAAAACGAACCCCTCTCTGGACATTTTTAAAAAACTGTGATTTTTCTCTATTTAAAAATACCTAAAAAATTCAGAAGGGACATTTAAGCATTACTGTGAAAAACGAGGTTCTAATCCGTACAATCCGTCGTGGAACCGCGGTCGTACCACGCTTGGGCCGTGGATCCGCGGCAGTATAGAATGATTAGACACTCGTTTTTGAACAGTAATATATATTTCTGTAAGTGCTATTTTCTGGGTATTTTTAATCTAACTCAAGTGTTGAGTGTTCTGGGGTTTATTTTGTATTCGTTGATTCGATCGGAAAATTTAATTTCGTTATGTTTTCCGGATATTTAGAAACTCTTAAAATATTCGAACGGATATCAATAACTCACTTTTCCTGACCCGGGAAATTTCCAAGTGTTGGATTTTTCCCGTAGTTTAAGAACGTCTAAATCGTGCAAGTTACGCAATGGACCCTCTAGAAGACAACAAACCTTAACTCTATTATGTGACCGTCTTGAACTGCCTTTTGAACCTTAGGGTTTGGGGCAGTACGACGTTGCCACATGTGAGGCGTTGTCTTGACCCTTCTACGGTTGGACCATTGGTACTGTGGCATGTGATGGATGTTTTTAAACTCCCCTCAAGTGTTGAGAACTAGTTGGGAAAACTTGGGTGTTTGATTATTCGATCGGAAAGTTTGACATTGTCTATTTATCTGGAATGTGATACAATATTTGGAATCCACAAGTAGTTATGAGATAACTAATTTGAATGTTATAAACATAGCAGTTTAGTCTCAAATGATCGGTTTCCACGGAATTTTGATGCGATCAAAAGTCCGTCGCAATCACGTAGCGTACGCGGATACTCGTCGGGTAAGCTTAATAGACAGCCATGCCCCATAGCCCCGACAAAGTGACTGTAGGAGAACCCCGTTGCCAAAAGCATCCGTTCGGGTGCTTGCGGCAGCGGTGTTCCGCCTTAGTGCACTTCGTCGACGGCATCGGGGGTGCGACCGTCTACTAAAGTTTGCGACGAGCATTCGATCACATATATGGAATCTTGTTGAATTGCCCGACTAGATATTGAAAAGTGTTTTCGATATAGAGACTAAAATGCGGGGTTTATAATTGTTAGGCATGCGATGTCTAAGGAGGTTGCGGATTCCAACTGTTGTAGTTTTACACTTTCTTTTCTGCGACCGTAAGTGTAATATGTGATATCGCCGGTTTCGTTGCTATATATCAACGCCAATTGGGATGCATATATTTACTTACGTTGATGACATGTGATGTTATGTGTTGCTGGATATGTTATATTGGATCGTCGCGTTTTGAATAGCCAGGGGTTTTATGTGAGATGAGGGTTTTTATTTTCATTCATGTAAAATTAAATGTATGTAATATTCTTTTATTGGGGCACTTCCGGGATGAGGTTGATGTCACCATTTGTATATTATTTACTTTTCCGCACTAAGATAGACCCAAGGAGGAGAGCACAAGTAACCGGGTTCTAGAGTCCAGTAGGAGACCAACTCGAGGAGTCGAGTCCGGGTCTCCTAACTCTAGAATTGGTAGGGTTGCTTGCCGCTCTCGTAGGGGTCTAGGGGTGTGGGTTTGGCTATTCATCGCGACCGTGGAATCCGTGTTTTCTAGAGGCTCAAAATAAAACACGGACGTCCTAGTATATCCAATGTTTCATATGTTTCTTCTGCCGCGATATCTGTGATGTGATCATTTGATATGTTGTGATTAATACTGTATATAGTATATATGATATATTATATAGACGTTACTTATTTTTTACACCCGCGCTAGCCCTGCACCGCTCTGCCGTTAGTTACCTAACCTAACGGTGCACGAGGGGACATCGAGGCGAATGCGGATGGCATAAGTGTACGTCGTATTTATCTGTGATGTTTAGGTGACTTAAATGATGGGACTTCATTAATGTGATTAATGAAAGAAAAAGAAACCTAAAAGATGTTGTGGAATCGAATTTTCAAAAACAGGCAGCTACAGTTCTTGCTTTGCATCGCGGTGTTCCTTGTAGAACATCCTGCACCTTATTCGATAAGGAAAGGGCCGAGATCCATTCACCGGGAGTGACCCCTTTAGCAATAACTGGCAGATGCTACAACACTCGGTTTGTCTTTTGATTGTTTTGGAGTTTTTGCTTTGCACAGTGATATATATGATATATCCTGCACCTCATTCGACGAGGAAAGAGCCGAGATCCCTTCACCGGGAGTGACCTCTTTAGCGAAACTAGTAAAAGCCTTAAAAACATTCCATTTAAAATCACTCGATTCTACAACGATATCAAGTTCATTACGCTCATGGTTTTCTTAAAAACCTGCGTAGCCGTCCGTCATTTCAGATAAGTACTATTTAGTATTCTTGCTGCGGTAGTTTGGCATGCGTCAAGGCGTAGTGTACGGTAGCTAACTAGTGCTTATCTGCTAGCATACGATGCGATTGGATTAGGGTATTCGTACGACGTTGTTTGGCATGCGTCAAGGGTCGTGCGGGTGGGTTTAATTCAATCAGGAAATGCACGGGTTGAACTTGACTAGCGGACTATGGGTTGTTTGGCATGCGTCAAGGTCACAGCACGCTAGGGGTAAAAGAATTATCGGGAATTTCAAGTGTTGAAATTTGCAATGAGATTGCATACCTTCTATGAGATAGTTGGATCCCGATACCCACTGCGAGTAATTGTTACTCCTGGGAGAGTTTTACACATTACAATTAGTCGATCAAGTAGGTGTCTAGAAAGGTGTCAACGGGGTTACGCCTCTGGGAAAACGAGGTTTACTTTAATTAGGTCCATGCGAAAGCACGGGGAACCTCCCTCAAAGTACTGACACTGGCCTGGCTGAAAGATTGGCGAAGTTGTAGGGTGTAATTAATCCCGGATAGTCTTTCCTTTTAGGGTTTGAAGGAAGATTTGATAAAAACAGTGGGAGCCATCCTGATTAGATAAAATAATAACCAATCTGATCTTGCAAGAGCGCACGCAGAGTGTTTTCTTCTCTCTATCTCTCCAGGTAGCGACCATATCATGCCTTAATCAAGATAATAAAATGGATAAATTGACCGAACCCGCTTGTTATACTGTGTTAGGGGAACGTTGGTCCCGCTCCAACTTATAATTGTTATAAGACAGAGCAGGAAATAGAAGATTACCAGAATTCCCGTGCCGCCCAAACGCAGAAAGTGCATGCTGATGCATCATCTTCGGGTGTGTTCATTACAGAGAACTGTTTCTCAGCATCCTTTATGTCCTGGGTATGAGATACCGGATCAGGATCCCGCATATTTAATCTGTTACATGGGCTACAGATAGGTAGAGAACTGAGAACGGGTGATAAGTTTCATGAGATAGAAAACAGTGCAAGTGTTGCAGCCAAGTCTGTTGGTCACTATCATCCTGTATTACCAGAATACATTGATTCTGAACAAATGTTATTAGATACCGAACCTGATATACAACATCATATCAGTCTCTTTATTAGTAAAGAAGGATATAATTTTGTATTATTGGATAATGTTCTGAACATTTCCTATATCAAGAGTTGATCGGTTCAGGCACGTTATCTAAAAGCATTGACGTTCTAAATCAAACTATAGTTCTTAGTATATAGAACACACACAAGAGGAAGAGTTCAGAAATGAACGAATCCTTCTTGAGGTATTATATACTTGGTCATATCAATGCGACTCGACTAGCTGAAGTTACATATAGATGCATATTTAAATTAGTTTGAATTTACATCTTGTGAAACTTGCCGGTCATGTCACAGAAATAAGATGACCATAGCTCTGTTTATTGGAAGCAGAGAAAAAGTTAGTGAACTCTTGGGATTGATACATACTGATGTATAAAGTCCCCTGTCTACACAAGCCAAGACCGGTTCTTTGTACTTCATTACATTCTCTGATGATCTCTCAAGATTCAGACATATGTTTCTGTTGAAACACAAGTCCGAAGCTTTTGAGATATTCACAGAATATAAGTTTGAAATAGAGAACCAAAACGGGTATAAGTATTATGTCCTTTGATGTGATCAAGGAGGAGAATACTTGAGCACGGAATTCCTGGATTATTCTAAAGAAGAATGAGATTCTCTCTCAGCATTACTCCTCCGTATACACCACAGCACGTCGGTGTATCGGGGCGGAGCAATCACACCCTATGTGATAAGGTGTGGTATATGATGAGTACTACTGAGTTACCTATTTCCTTTTGGGAGTTATGCACTGGAGAAGTTGCATACCTATTGAATAGGGTTCCGATCAAATCAGTTGCCTACCACTTCATATGAGATATGGAAAGGGAAGAGCCCATATCTTAAGTTTGTTAAGATTTGGGGTTGTCCGGCCTATGTCTAAAAGCGAAATCCGGACAAGCTCGAGGCAGAGTCAGTTTTGTAGAAGTTTGTTGGATATCCCAAGCATTCGCAAGGGAATATCTTCTACCTAACCGAGGAACAAAAAATGTTTTGTTTCTCAACATGCCACCTTTGTAAAAGGAATATCTTGTGAAGAAATTAATTGTCATGAGGTAGAACAGAAAAGAGTTCCAGCTATACAAACTTCAGCTAATGATTTGGTAGAACCAAAGGATTCAATAGTTTCCAATGAACCTCAGCCTCTCCGCCGATCTAGTAGGGTTCCTCACCCACCTGAGAGATACTTCAGTTTCTCTATGACAGTGGGAGTGAGGAATGCATCATGAGATGATCACCCAACTAGTTTCGAGTTGGCCATCAGGAGTAGGACTCTGTAAGAATGGCTGGATGCTTAGCGATCTGAGATGGAATCCTTATACACCAACAAAGTATGGACTTTGGTTGCTTTATCTGAAAGGTTAAATCCCCATCAGGAGCAAGTATATCTTGAGAAGATTACTTGGTGTACATGGAAAAGTTGAGACTTTCAAAGCTAGACTTGTTAAAGGTTTGCATCATTGACCAGGTATGGATTATGATGAAACCTTTTCTAAGTAGCTATGCTTAAGTCCATCCAGATCCTACTTGCCACGGCTACATACCATGACTACGATATCTGGCGGTTGGGTGTCATAACTGCTTTTCTAAATGTTGATTTGGAAGGGAGCGTCTATAAGTACACAGCCAGAGGGCTTCGTAGACAGTGGGAGGAGCGGAAGCGTGTACAAGTTGCTTTATGGGATAAAGCAGGCATCGCGGAGTTGGAACGTCTGTTTTGATGTGGTAGTCAAATAGTTTGACTTCATCAAAATGGTAGATGATCCTTGTATATACAAAAAGGTAGTAGGGAGTATGGTGGTGATCCTCGTAGAGTACGTGGATGACATACTATTGATAGGGAAGGAGTTTCCTATGCTACGCTCGATCAATCTCCGCTTATCACAATGATTCTCCACATAGGATCAAAGTGATACCTACTAAATCCTGGGTTTTGGATCTATGAGATAGATCTAATTGGATGTTAGGATACTCACTAACTGTAGTGAGATGGTATCAATTGATCCTGGAGAGAATCACTGGAAGGGTTCCAGGGTGATAAGGACGACTGAATGTCAGTCACAGACATTGTCTTTACCCTCAGTAAAAGGACGGTATGTTGGAAGAGTTCCAAGACAGATACCGTGGCATACTAGACGATAAAGGCTAGATACATCGCTACCAAAGATGCTACCAAAGAGGAAGTCTGGGTGTATATTAGTTCATGAGATGAACTTCGTTCCTACCATTGTGTGACAATGGAGTTGTGGCTTATGCCTAGGAACGCCCGTCCCATCAGTGATCCAGACAAATTCTAAGGCAGTGTCACCTGATCATGGAGATGGTTGATCTCCAGGGGATCGAGGTTAGGAGAGTAGACTCAGAGGACAACACGGCGGATCCACTCACAAAGACCTTTTCCCAGAGAGAGACTATTATGGGATGGTTGAGTATGAGATACTTCAACCACTGTTATCAGATGGTCCTAGTGCAAGTGGGAGATTGTTAGTTATACGTATGCCCTAGAGGCCATTACTATACATGAGATGTATATTGTAGTGGATGCTTGGACATTTATAGGGAGGACTTTCTTGCTCGACATGATAGTATGCTATCTGGTTACTCTTTACCTTAACGTGTATACTGATTGTCTCTCTGTTACATATTGGTAAAGCCCTTAGGATGTGTACTTGACTACCTGGACTATGATACGGATCATACTAGTGGGGACATGGTAGTCCATAAGTACATCCTTCAAGGTCCCTAGTCGTGGGTGTATCGAGACGGGGCATCGATATACCAGAGTAGACTAGCATATACCTTCTCGACCCATGTAGATGGGCGATGGATGATCCCATATCCATTGGTGTTTGACATCAGAGATGATATACGGGTGCTCGGTGGAGACTGGGTATACTGGATGGACTTGCCGAGAACTCCCAGATGGTATTATACCTTACGTCAGATGGCAGTTCTCAGGTGACACTGGTACAGGTTAGTCTGTAGACCCGAGATCGTCATAGAGTCTTGTGTGATTCCCACTGTGCTTTGATTTCCACCTTACCACGTCCAAGTGGGCGTGCAAAATGGTGGTTTTTAGGTACAGTCCCGAGTCACATGGAGGCAATGAGCGATAGGAGGGGTTTCGTCTCTCCCGGTATTGGGGGTTGATGTTGCGCTATGCTCGATTGGCCATAACAGGGAAGTACCTCGCCAGGGCCGGTTTAGAGATTTACTGGTAAGTGTTACCAGTAGTTTCTCGACCCGTTAAGAGCCTCATATCGGCATGACTTATCGGTTATTGGGGTCTGACGTTTTACCACCCCTAGACTTGATATGCGACATATCAGACGAGGAGACCGGACTGTACGGTAGTGTCACTGTCAGGCTTTTTGCAGGAGTTGGAGTGGGCTTGCTTGCTGATCTTCTGATCGCTCAATACCTGGGTAGCCGTTACGTCCAGCTAGTACTGCTGACGGCTTGTGGGTGCTTGATATGATCATCACCTACTGCCGGCGTATTGACGAGTTTTTAGAGTCCTACATAGAGGTTTTACTGGCTCAGGAAAAACGAAATAGGAGCGCATATGTGATATGTGCGGGACCGAGAATAATGCAAGTATGAGATACCGTATTCTATTCTCGCGATGTTTGTGTCAATCGGTTATATGCGATATAACCAGGTTATCGAATCAAGGGTTGATTCGATAAGTCGATACATTGGATGTTAGTCGGTTATATGTGAGATAACCGGATTATTAATTCAAGAGTTGATTTAATAATTTAGTGTATAATTGTATATGTGATATACTAATTCACATTAACTGACATTGGTTCACTTAAGCATTTGTTTTTCTCACTTGTGCACAACTTAATATATATGTGATATATATTTATTTGTGTTCATTTTGTATCATGGTTGTTGATACACACTACATGGGTGTATGAGACATACACCATTATAATTATATTGGTGGGATTTCAATATACAAAGTAAATACAAAATTAGTGGATAATTGTTCAAGTGCATGAAGCTTCATGAAGCTTGTGAGTGCATTGACCAAAGTCCACTAGTTTTGTTTTACTTAGGATTTTTATAAACCTAACCACTATAATTAGCCATGGTTATGTCTCTACATGAGTTAGTATATGATACCCACTCACCCATGGTTAGCTCTCTCTCTCTCTCATGATTAGTTTTCATTCTCATTTTGAGCTCATCTTCTTCCTCCTTCAATTTCTTTCTAGTGTTTGATAAAGAGAGAGATACATAGTGAGAAAAGAAATTCTAAAGTGTACCCATTTCCTATTTCATCATCCTCTACTAGACTAGCACTTTAGTTTAGGGTGTTTGCTTCACTAATTCTCTAGTTAATGAAGTAGAAGTTTGAGTTCGTATTCCCTCGACGTAGATCATCTTCGGCCTCGAAGACTTCAAGCAATACCGTTGCAATCTTCTCATGGAGCTGTCCGAGAGTCCGGGAGTTCGATGATCGCAGTGAAGGGACTACAACAAGAAGCTTTAGAAGTGAAGGACCGATCTACAAAGGTTGTATTTCGTATTCACTTAGTGATAATTGTTATTCACTAGCATGTGTTACCCTAATTATCTAGCAATGATCTTGTTTAGAGTTATTCGGCACGGCTAAAATTTTAATCGGGCATGGTTGATGCCTTGTAGAACCTTCTTAGAGTGCCTAGTAACCCTACATTCCGCATTCGTCACTGGGTCCCATCATCACCCGTTAGGTTACTTAACTAACGATAGAGCGGGGACTGGACTAGCGCGGGTGTAAAACATATACAACATCTACTAGTATATATACCAATATACAATAATTGCTCCAGGCGTGATAAAAATGCAACATTACAGAAAAGTAATAAGCATCACAGAACAATACAGATAATTTGGGATCCCCGGGTTTCACAGAGCCGCTACTGAAACCCGACGTTCCCCTGGTCGTGTGGATAGCCTGTGCAATGAAACCTAGACCCCTACGGGTGCGGCAGGTTACCCGCCAAAACCTAAAGCGAGGCAGCCCCCTACAGCATAGTGAATGGACCACCCTGCACTTCACGGAATCTGGTAACTTGAGCACCCCTCCTTGGGTCAACCTGTACCCCCTACAAGTGCGGCGAATAGTCTGCCAATACTAGAGTGAGGCCCCTCTGCCTCTTAAAGCCATGAGATGCGGACCCGTTTCCCTCCAGAACCCGGCTATCCGTGCACTCCGTCGCGGGGTAAAACCTAGTACAGAAATGAAAAATATGTACAACGGGTACATCGACCTCAGCCCGGTCGTGCCCCAAAAGAATATTATACAAACAGGCAGTGACGGCAGTCCACATGTTGGACGCTCGCCCCGCAATATCAAATGTACAAATAAATCCAAACTGCACTACCATTGCACACTGCTATCCACCATGATAAATCCACAACATCACAGCACAACACAGAACATCAACGCGAATGTCACGTTCGCAAACCCGTCTAAAAGAACTATAGCAATTAGACGCAATTTACCGCTCGAATGACATTCACGGTCGGAGATATAATGTAAGTACTGTAAACTAACAAGTTTAAAATTTCGATCGACAAAACTTCCCGAAGTGGGCCCCACGTATATCTGTTGTACAGTAACAAAATCTGGGCCCAAAAGAAATATTCCAGAAACCACAATTTTACAATAAGACCCTACTGTAGAAAAATGGTTTACTGTTGCTCCAAAACGGCGGCAGAACCTCGGCCAAACTAGGGTTCGCGCGGCGGTTCCGCGGCGCTTTGGAAGCTTCAGTCTACCAAATTTCTACAGTATTCTTAAAAGAGCCTGCACGATTTTCTGAGATGCTCAAAATGATTTTTAGACCTGTTTAAAAATTCGACAGAAACTTCACACTGAAAATCGTGGTTTCAGAAATTCCGTTCGATCGATGTTTTAAACGTGCTAGAACAAGTTAGTATAGCTTAATGGCGTGGCTCTAATACCATTGTAAGTCTACGGTAGCGCCCCGGCCGTCCTTCAGACGCCAAATGCGGAACAAAAACTTTTATAACTGGCGCTATCGCATACTATAACCCGGATCTGCCATTAACGCTAAACTAACAAACTACAAAGTGGGTAGAAAGGTTATACCGAACGATCTGAGCCTTCGTTCTTTAACCATCATCCCACGCTCCATTGCGGCTGCTCCGATCTCCTGGCTCCTCGTCGAGGTGGCACCACATCTACGGATCTTTAAACGGGCTCCTGCCTCTATACCGAGGCAACTCGGTCATCAAGTCTGCTAAAAGAGATGACCAAGATTGATGTAGAGAATGAGTAGAACACTTTCTCTCGCTTCATCCAAAACCATGGATGAACGGTTAATGAAGTTGCCTTTTGGAATGGAATGAAAAATGAGCTATGAAATATATATGAACCAAATCTATCATCTCATTTTAACAACCCTTTCTTTTTAATCAATCCATCATCCTCTCCAAATGAATGGGCCGGCCACTATAAAGGAGGAGGGAGGTGAGTGTAGGAGGAAGAGAGTGACCATAAGAAAAGAAGAATTAATGCAAAACAATGAGTCACCTAAACACCTTGCAAAAAATAATTAATGCAACAATGAGTCATCTAAACACATCATCAAAAACCATTAATGCAATGATGACTCACTAACCTAGTCATCATCTAGAAGCTTCCACACACATGAAGAAAAGATAAATCCGCATTAAACCAAATGTTTAAGACGAGTGATAGAAAACTGGCAACTTCGAAAAGCGATCCCGAAACGAATTTCAGGATAACCCCGTAACAGTATAAACATACCCGCATTTGTATTACGACCGAATACAAATACAACTGAGACAAAGATATTATATCTACACAGTATAATAAATGGATCCGGCTTAAACCAAAGCCCACCAGTATTATCTGCCCGAAATATGACACGTGCGTAAACGCACGTGCATTTTCCGAACCCTGCCATAAAACCATACGGCCTCTACAAACGTTTCGCCCGAACTTAGGAAACTATCTGTGGGGGACTCTAATGACTCGTCAGTACCCTGGCAGTGGGTTTAACCACAAGCACGTCAGCGGCACTAGCAGTGCGTAACGGCTTCCCATGTACTGACCTCAAGGGTAACCGATGAGCGAACTCATCTTGAAACCCTACTGAGCCTAACAGTGACAATATACATACAGTCCGGTCCGTTCGTCTATGAGTATCGCATATCGGGCCTAGGGGGCTGGTAACGTCAGAACCCCAATAGCGGTATAAGTCGTGTCGGAGACAAGCCCTGAACACCCTGAGAAACTACTGGAATACTTATCAGTAATTCTCAACTGCCTTGGCCAAGGACTTGGTGTAATGGCTTTCCTAGACACAACGCAATCTCACCCCCAATACCGGGAGAGACGAATACCCTGCCGATCCGCTCACTTGCCACCATGTGGCTCGGGACGGTACCCAAAAAATACCTGTTTGCACTACTCCTTTGAGCCGTGGTAGGGTAGAAATCAAAGCACAGTGGGAACTCACACGAGACAAATGACGACCTCAGGTCGATGAACTAACCTGTACACATGTCACCAGGGAACTGCTATCTGACGATAGGTATAATACCAACTAGCAGGTTCCCGGCGAGTCCTGTCCGGTGTACTCATAACCCAATGAGCACCTGTATACATCTTAGGTGATCCAACTAACACCAGTGGCTTGTGAGACCGGCCACCGCCCCTCGTCGGGGTCTCGACTGTATACACTAGTCTACTCCGGAGTATCGATGCCCTGTCTCGAAACTCCCACGACTAAAGACCACTTTTAAAGATTTGCTTATAGACTACCTAACTCTCACGTATATGATCGCCATCATACTGTTGGTAGTCAAGCAAGATCCTAAGGGCTCTATCAACGTGTAATAGTGATCAGTCACCTGAACCTGTACACGACTGATAAAGGCAAAGCAGATAGCATACTATCATCTCGAGTAAGACTGTTCTACCGGTATAGGTCCTCCTCAATCATTGCAATCACGTACCTGCGATCCAATAATTGACTTTGAGGGCACTATATCCAACACGGCCTCCCCAATGCCGAAACGAAATTATGTAATAAATAATTTTGATGTAATGTAAGAAAAATGGGCATAAAGCCAAATTTTTGTAAAGCTCATGACTCATGTGCAAAAGAAATGAGCACTTGAGACATGGGATGGGAAAAATGCCATTTTGTAAAGCCCAAGGGGCTATATGTAAATTTGTAAGCCTATAAAAGGCAACATGATAAATAAATAAAAATAAATTATGAATAATATTAAAATAAAAAAAAAGTTTCTCTAAATATTTATTTACTTATTTATTTCTGTTATTTTTTTTTAAAAAAAATATATATATATCCTTTTTTTATTTATTTACAAATGGAACAAAAAAAATGAACATGCCTCCATTGTTATATGTTAAGGAAAAAAAACACACACACCAACACATCGCATCGAGTTCGCATGACCGGTTTTACCAGTAAATCGGAGGTTCCCTCGCTCTAAAGGTAAGGGGTAATTAACGGCAGCTTAGTCCGCGGCTGCCGGAGATTCGGATCCCCACAATCAATAAACCCCCGCCTATCCTTGGTAGGGGGAATCTGTAGTACGCCTAACAAGCGCGCGCGTATTCCCATCTCAATGGGGTGACGGAAAACATCCTACAGTGAGTACACTGGACGGACTCACGGAGAACTTTCAGATGGTACTATACCTATCGTCAGATGGAAGTTATCAGGTGACATGTGTACAAGTTAGTCTTCGGACCTGAGATCGTCACTTGTCTTGTGTGAGTTCCTGATTTATATGAGATTTATAGATCAAAAATAATATTACTGCAATCAAGAACGGCGTCGCTTCGTACCTAGCCGGTGAGTACGGGTCGGTCCACGGGGATGGTGTGTCTTTTCTAATTTTCTCAAACGAGTTAATTCCAAACGTTGTGAATGGATTATCTCTAAAACCTAAATTGATTTATACTAAGACTAGAATCTTGCTAGGGTTAGGTTTAGGGTAAGTTGGGAAATTGAATGTTTCCTCACCGCTTTCAATGCCCTATTTTAGATCTATTAGGTGTTATGGTAATATTAATAAAGGGGATTAGTACCATCGGGAAGAAACGATGTTTCTTCCTCTATGTTCTTGTCCTTCCTTTCTCAATTATTACCCTAACCTCCATGGAAAACATACACAACCGGTCCTTTATACTACGGTATCACCGTTACCTCGAGGGGTAAGGTGCCACAGGGAACGGTGTGTGTATGTATGCATGGAGTCCTAATTATTATGTGTGATGGGGCAAGAAAGGGGTGAGAGATTTCATCTCTCAAGCCTTTCCCTAAAGCTAACCCTAACAAGCGAGGAGACTACTCGTTCATTAGGGAATTGAATTACATTCTAACTATCTAACTAGGGCAAATAATTAAAAGTAAACTAAGCCAATGAAATAGAAATCTTACTTTATTGATGGCTCTCTCCAACCATCAATACAGGAATTACAGATCTGAATTTATGAAATGAAAAGAGGCATGGCCTAAATCAGGTTTTTAGGGTTCTATTTATATATTCATAGAAACCCAAGGTTACAATCGCGTCATATCTGCTATTACAAAAATACCCCTTAAGAAAAATACCTAGTCAACGCTCCGCGCACCGCCACAGAGAATTTCCACCGACACGGGCATAGAGCGGCCGCGGAACCGCGGCCGAAAGCATGGATTGGCCGCAGTTCCGTGGCCAAACAAGTGGTTTGCTGCACAATTTTTTCTCAGCTTCTTTCTGATTCTTTGGGCTTCTTGTTTCTTTAGTTTTTTCTTTAGAATGTCTTCTGGTTCTCTTCCTGATCTCTACAGCGAATAATGTAGTGGACTTTTACCGTTTCTTTGAGTCGCTGCCTTTGTGCTTTGTGAATTTTTGTTCATTCTCCCTCATAATGCAGGCACGATCAAGATTTCACCATTTATCATTTGCAGTCTCACTTTGTATCATCTTTTTCATCAATTTCACCGTTTTTATTCCGAGAACCTGTAACCTGCAACTATGTAGCAGACATGGGTCAAAAGTACCTGTTTATTTGTAAAATGCATAAGAATGGGGAATATAATAATGCAAAATTATGGTATGAACAAATACCCTCAAACTTATCTTTTGCTCGTCCTCGAGCAAACCTAGTTTTATTCTCAACAAAATCCTAACCTCACTTTCGCAGGGAATCTCGATTGCACTGAGCTCATGCAACAAGCCGTTAAACCTCTAGGTGTCCATAGTGTAAGTGCACGGCGGCGCCCCGGCCGTCAATCCGACGCCGGAATGCGGAAGCGATGATTTACTTTAACTTTTTAAACCGGCACCACCGCGCACTATAAACCCGGATCGTGCCATTAATCTAGTCGTAGCTAACTAGAGAGGGGGTAAGAGAGATATACCGAGTGATCCGAGTCCTCCGGTCTTCTCGTCGTCGTCCCGATCTCCCGCGGAATCTCCGGTCTCCATCACGTCGCCGGAAGGGCACCACATCGCCTGCAACTTTTACGGGATCCCACCTCTATACCGAGGCAACTCGGGCACGAAGTTAGCGAGTCGACGTGCCCAAGATTTGCTGTAGAATATAGTGTAGAACTTGTGTCTCATTTTGGAGTAGTGGAGGTTGCCATTTTTGGTGGAGGAATGATACAAGCTAATGGAGATGGAACTTGTGGGATTTTACAAAGCTAGAAGAACAAAAATCCCACACCAAAAATCTTGGACCGCCCACCCCTTCTTTGGCCGACCATGAGATGGGAGAGGAGAGAATGAGAGAGAGAGTACCAAAAAAGATAGCCACAAGAATAATACAAGTGAGAGGAATGGTCATCATGCAAGAACCATCATCACTAGCAAAACCACACTCCATCAACTAATCAACAACCATGATTGCTACAAAAAGTCAAGCAATCATGAACCATAGAAGGTCATGGGATGGGGCTCCATCATGAAACCATCATGATACAAAAGTATGCAAAGACAACCCTCCAAAATGCTTATTTGCACAAATGCAAATAAGCCCTCCTCCACCAATCATCAGCCAATGAAAGATACAAAGAAATATGGCTGAAACGGAAAACAAACTAGCAACTCCAAAAAACTGATCCTGTAATAAATTACAGAAAAACCCCGCTGCTGTATATACATACCCGCATTTGTATTCCGACCGAAATACAAATGCAATGAAACAAAATCTACACAGTACAATACTAGGATCCGGCTTAAACCAAAGCCCTCTAGTAATAACCGTCCGATCCTGATCCGTACAATACCGCACGTATCTGATCCAGATATGGACAGTTCCAATAAGATTTCGAACCTGCCATATCTCCATACGGCCACTAGTACTAACCGTCCGATCCTGATCCGTGCAATAACGCACGTATCTGATCGAACCCTGCCATATCTCCATATGGCCTCTACAGCGTTTCACCCAAAACTTGAGTAACTGAATGTGGGGGACTCTAAAGACTCGTCAATACTATGGCTGTGGATTTAACCACTAGCACGTCAGAGGTATTAGCCATACGTGACGGGCTACCAGCTATTGACCAAAAGGGACGTCGATGAGCGAACTCATCCTGACACCCTACTGAGCTTGTCAGTGACAATATCCGTATTGTCCGGTCCGTTCGTCTATGAGCATCGCATGGCGGGCCTAGGGGGTTGGTAAAAGTCAGACCCCCAAAAGCGGTACAAGTCGTGTCGGAGTGTAGCCCAGAACACCCTAAGATACTACTGGAATACCTACCAGTAAATCTCCTGCCTTGGCCAAGGACTTCGTGTAATGGCTCTCCTAGACACAGCGCGACCTCACACCCAATACCGGGAGAGACGAACCCCCGAAGATCCCCTTACTGCCTCCATGTGGCTCGGGACTGTACCCAACTAAAACCTGTTTGCACGTCTCCTTTGAGCGTGGTAGGGTAGTAATCAAAGCACAGTGGGAACTCACAAGAGACAAATGACGATCCCCAGGTCGATGAACTAACCTGTACACATGTCACCAGGGAACTGCTATCTTACGTCAGGTATAAGACCAACTAGCATGTTCCCGGCGAGTCCTGTCCGGTGTACTCATAACCCAATGAGCACCTGTATACATCTTAGGTGAACCAACTGACACCGGTGGCTTGTGAGACCGGCTACCGCCCCTCGTCGGGGTCTCGACTATATACACTAGTTTACTCTGGAGTATCGATGCCCTGTCTCGAAACTCCCACGACTAGGGACCATTTAAGGATGTGCTTATAGACTACCAGCTCCCACGTATATGATCACCCTCATACTGCTGGCAGTCAAGCAAGAATCCTAGGTGCTCTATCAACGTGCAATAGTGACCTGCAAGGTCACCTAAAGCAGTACACGATGATAAAGGTAAACCAGATAGCATACTATCATCTTGAGTAAGACTGTCCTACCGGGATAGGTCCTCCCTCAATCATTGCAATCACATGCCTGTGATCCAATAATTGCCTCTGAGGGCACTATCTCCAACAATCTCCCACTTGCAATCAAGGCTAATTATTGCGATGTCGCATACTCACAGCCCGTGTGATACCGAACACCCAACTCTTCTACTAGTCAGTCTCACAAAGCTCGTTTGCGAAACTATTGCGTTCGAGGAATAGCCTCAGTGAGTGGATCCGCATTGATGTTTCTTTCTATGTCTCTCTTAATCTCAAGTTCGCGGAGAAACCCATCTCCCGAAATGAGCAATACCTGTCTTAGAATGTGTCTGGATGTCTGATGGGACCTAGCTCATAAATGAACTCCAAATCCAAACTTCTTAGACTGTATCGTCAACTGAACTTAATCAGTATCTTGCGCCATGCCTCCGTGAGTATTGCCTTGGACCACCTGTCCAAAATACTGTCCCTCGTCAGAAGGAAAACTATAACTCTGACAACCTCCCTGTCGTCCAGGTCACCTTGGAAGCCTGGAATGATAACTGTCTCCCGAATGAGGTTGTTGTTATCATATCCCTAGAACATCCACTTATGTTCTAAAACTGCTTCCGACTGTTTCTCCAGGATTGGATCAATGTCAACTTATTGCATCTAGTGCAAGAACAACATCTGGTGTGGTACTTGACATCTCATGATTGACTCAATTGCCTGAGCAAGTGATCTGCCAATCATGCACATCCCTCTCCCCTTTAGTCTGTAAGACACCTTTAGAGAGGGTGACTCCATCACCTGCAGGTACACTACCGTGCCAGGAGTCGTCCATTCTAAATACTCTTAGAATGCTGTCTGAGTACCCTGATTGGGAAACCACCCAAATCTAGATCTAAAACCATAGATCTAGTAACCAGTATGTCTGATATAATGTCCAAGTCCCATGTGGAGAAACCACTGTGTGACGACCAAAGTATAACCGATCGTAGTATAGGAATATCACTTCCCACTCTGTGTATGTCATCCAAATACCATGACATCACACCCTACTATCTTCTCAACAGATCCATCCCCTATTCTGATGAAGTCAAACCTATGACTGTCACATCAGAAATTGATGATCTATCTCCGCTATATCTGCTTCAGTCTATAAATAGACATAAGCTACATGTCCACCAATGCTTCCGCTGCTCCCACTGACTACGACAACCCTCTGGCAGAGTCATATAGACGTACACCTCTAAACCCAGTTTAGAACGACGCTATACTCATCCTCCCACCGGGTCTCGCAGCCTGGAACAACAGCAATTGCAAGTGTGGGTAAACAAGAACCTCCCTGTCACCGTCCTTGAGGCTACCGGAGTACCTCTCGGGTGCCTGAGGTTACCCACCTTATCTGCGGAGTGGCCAATGGAATGTCAAACCAGATTGAATCTTTAGGTTCCTATGAAATCTTCAGTAATCGTTTGTGGTTCTGGAATCACTTCCAGTTCTACCATACTCCCACTACTGTTTTTCTGAAAAAATCCATTTTTAATAAAACTGTGGCGAGTCTAGAACAATATCACTATTGATTTTCCAGATGGTAGAAAGTCAACCCTCGTCATAGCCTGGGTTAACCCACAAACAGCTATTACAGAAACGTGCCTTGAGTTATCCAAAGTCTGGTTTTAAGCATAGGCCGGACAACTCCCCGTACCTTAACATCGTTAAGATATGAACTGTTCTATATCCAATATAGAACCAGAGGCACTGATTTAATTGAACCAGATTCAAATCATGCAGCTGTCTCCAGTGCATGTCAACTAAATGGAAAGAGGCCGATCATCGTTACTCAACTTAGGAATGCTTCCAATTATGAGTAACCTGAAAGAGAAGCAAGTTCTCTTAATCATCACTATCAACTGAATACCATACACAAGTATCTACATCTTCGATCACTTTGAAGAATCCCGATACTTGCAATACCTGGTTCTCTACTTTATTAAAATACCTATAACTTCTCAAAATTCGGACCCTGTGTTTCCACGAAACACCTGTCTAAAAACTAGAGAAGTCATAAGTAAACCGAATATAGTACGAGGACCAACCCCTCTGTCCTGATGGACCCTGGACAAAATACAATACTCTGTATAAGTCCCTTGAGTCTGATAACTCATTCACTGTGTGTCGTAGGTTGAAAACTGTACTTATGGTTAAGAAGAATTACACCGCTGTTTAATGCTCCTTACCTAACCATCCACTGATATAAGTAAATGTCACAGACATAATTTCAGAAAGGTATATCTCACTCTATGAAAATAGACGTACAGATATATCAATTTGAAATTGGTGCATAACAGCGGATATTCAAAACCAAAAATTTGTCGTCCGGCAAACAACCCAGGCGATTTCCTCAAGTATCACCGATTACAACGAATCCCGATATAATGAGGATGATCACCCAATTCCCAATAACTTACTCCCACTCATCATCTGTAAAACCATACAGATGTGAGAATCATACCTGGTAAATACATACCCTGGAGTAAGTATCTAATCGGGAAATCAGTTTTCTTTTAACATTACACAGTGAAACTGAAACATTGAAATGTTTCGATGGGGTATCCCGGTATTCCTAGTAATGCCTCTTCCATTATCCAGATTCACAACTGTAACCGTGTAATTCTTTGCCATCTTTCCAAATCCCTTTCTATGTCTTTAGTCACTACCTTCTGTACACCCCTTTAGGCCAAATGGTTTTCTTCCTTCCCTACCGTTCGGCACCAGCCTATGGTTTGGAAGAAGACTATCCAGTAAGCATAATGGGTGTACTGTCCTAATCCTAGGAACACTCGCAATGCGAGAGAAGGTGAAGATAAAAGACAACCGAATAAACCTTATTCCTATTTCTCCTGAACCAGAATCCATCCCCGAACTGGAACAAGTTCCTTTCGAGTTCGTATATAACCATACGATGGAGTATCCAATAAACTGTGGATCTTCGTAGTGATACGGAGTGTCCTGGAGAAAATACAAAGGTGATTTAGGATTGGCGAAGAAATACTTGGTTTGGTCGTGAACAGCAGTCGCGGTTTACTTTGCCCTCTTACTAATCCCTTGCTTTGTCTTAACTTAATACCTTCTGCACACCATCGTTATGCTAATTGGTTTTCTTCATTCCCCACCGTTCGGCACCAGCCTAAGGTTTGGAAGAAGACTATCCAATTTGCGTAATTGGTGTACTACTCCTAAACCAAGGAGTACTCGCAACCTGAAAGAAGGTAAAAGGAAAAGACAACTGAATAGTCCTATCCGTTTTCTCCAGAACCGAAAACCATCCTCGAATAAATTCCTTCGAGTTCGTATATAACCATACGATGGTTTTGTCCAATGGAAGTGGACGTTCGTAGTAATACGGGGTGTCCTGGAGAAAAGGGTAAAAGTAGGAGTGGCAATGAGGTTTGCAACTCTGACAATCCAAAAGCCAGTGTTTAAGAAGGTTCGGTCAACTTGGTCACTGAGTCATAGTCTTAGGGTCGGGTCAATGGTCGCTGCCAAAGAGAGAGAGAAAAAAACACTCAGCGTGCACTCAAACCTAGATCGGAATGGTTACCAATTTATCTAATCTGGAAACCTCCTACTGTACCGTCAAATTCTCCTCCAAACCTAAAAGAAGAATTAGTCGGGATCACCCGAGGAGTAAACCAACTCATCAGTGGGAATCGGGATCCAACTATCATCGCATGATAACGTGACGGAATCCGCTCACATCATCACACTCCAGAAGGTATGCGCATATCTGGCAAGTTTCAGTTTCTTTAGAAACTCCCGATGTGATTTTTACCCCATGCTCTTATGACCTTGACTTTGGCCAACATATCATAAGTCACATTTCAAGTTCTACCCGTCATTCTCCAGGTTAATTTGAGCCCACCCGTACATACCCTTGACTTTGGAAAAAATAGTAGTACGACTTCCCCAAACCAACGCATCTATCTTTGCTGCATATGAATACCCCAATAGCTACCAATCACTGTGCCTTGACTTTGGCCAACATACACAGCTTGAATATTATTGACCACCCATATGAAACGACGGAGGGCTACGAATGGTTTCTGGCGAAAACCTTTAACGTAATGAACTTGATATCGTTGAAGGAACTGGATAGCTTTTAAAAATATAGTGGCGAAAACCATTGCTAAAGAGGTCACTCCCGGTGAAGGGATCTCGGCTCTTTCCCCGTAGAATGAGGTGCATGATATTCCAACTGAATACCACGATGCAAAGCAAAAGTAATCGGATATAGTGAAGTTATTGCCCTGACGCAAACTTTTGTCCAAGGGGTCACTCCCGGTGAAGGGATCTCGGCCATTGCCTCGTCGACTGAGGAGCAGGATATTCCAACTGAATACCACGATGCAAAACAAAAGAGAACGTCCTTGCAATAACAGCTTTTTGAAAAGTGTTCCAACAACATCAGAATAGGTTTGTTTTTAACTTGCATTGATCCGAATCAACGCGGTCCCATCAATTGATCACACCACAAAGAACGAAAATAATATGACGTACGTATATGCCATCCGCATTCGCCACTGGGTCCCGTCATTACCCGTTAGGTTAGCTAACTAACGACAGAGCGGGGACTGGACTAGCGCGGATGCAAAACATATATAACATCTATTAATATATATACCAATATATTATATTTCGCTCAAAGCGTGATAAAAATGCAACATCACAGAAATGTACAGCATCACAGAACAATACAGATATCTGGGATCCCCGGGTTTCACAGAGCCACTACTGAAACCCGACGTTCCCCTGGTCGTGTGGATAGCCGGTGCAATAAAATCCTAGACCCCTACGGGCGCGGCAAGTTACCCGCCAAAACCTGAAGCGAGGCAGCCCCCTTCAGCAACGTGAATGGACCACCCGGCACTTCACGGAATCCGGTAACTTGGGCACCCCTCCTGGGTCAACCTATACCCCCTACGAGTGCGGCGAATAGCCCGCCAATTCTAGAGAGAAGCCCCCTCCGTCCCAATGCCATGAGATGCGGGCTTGTTGCCTTCTAGAATCCGGCTATCCGTGCACCCCACATTGGGGTAATCCTAGTACAGAAAGTAAAATATACATACAACGGGTACATCGACCGCAACCTGGTCGTGCCCCAAAATAATAATATACAATCAGGCAGTGACGGCAGTCCACATGTCGGACGCTCGCCCCGCAATATCAAATGTACATAATACAACAAAAACTGTACTAGCATTGCATCCAGGCTATCCCCCACGACCAATCCGCAACATCACAGCACAATCACAGAACATCAACGTGAAAGTCACGTTCACAAATCCGTCTAACCGGGCTATAGCAGTTAGACAGGATTTACCGATCAAGTGACATTCACGGTCGCAGATATAATGTAAATACTGTGAACTAATGTGTTTAAAATATCCGATCGATCAAATTTACCAAGTGGGCCCCCAAGTACTATTGTAGCACATAAAGAAATTCTGGGCCCAAAAATAACATTCCAGAAACCCCAATTTCACTGTTAGGAGCTTTCTGCAAAATTTTGGTACACTGAACAGTTCAAGTCGTGGCGGAACCGAGGCCCAAGCATGGGTTTGGCCGCGGTTCCGCGGTCGTTTAGACTGTTCACGAGACCAAATTTTCACAGAATTCTTAAAATTCCCTGCACATCATTCTGCAACATACTGAAAAAAAATTTGGAGCCAAAAAAATTTCGACAGAAAACTGATGTGTAAAAAAAAACGCAGTTTTGGAATTTTTGTTCGATCGGAAATGTAAAACACATTAGAAAAAGCTAGACTATGTTAATGGCGAGGCTCTGATACCACTGTAAGTGCACGGCGGCGCCCCGGCCGTCAATCCGACGCCGGAATGCGGAAGCGATGATTTACTTTAACTTTTTAAACCGGCACCACCACGCAGTATAAACCCGGATCGTGCCATTAATCTAGTCCTAGCTAACTAGAGAGGGGGTAAGAGAGATATACCGAGTGATCCGAGTCCTCCGGTCTTCTCGTCGTCGTCCCGATCTCCCGCAGAATCTCCGGTCTCCATCACGTCGCCGGAAGGGCACCACATAGCCTGCATCTTTTACGGGCTCCCACCTCTATACCAAGGCAACTCGGGCATGAAGTTGGCGAGTCGACGTGTCCAAGATTTGCTGTAGAATGTAGTGTAGAACTTGTGTCTCATTTTGGAGTAGTGGAGGTTGCCATTTTTGGTGGAGGAATGATACAAGCTAATGGAGATGGAACTTGTGGGATTTTACAAAGCTAGAAGAACAAAAATCACACACCAAAAATCTTGGACCGCCCACCCCTTCCTTGGCCGGCCATGAGACGGGAGAGGAGAGAATGAGAGAGAGAGTACCAAAAAAGATAGCCACAAGAATAATACAAGTGAGAGGAATGTTCATCATGCAAGAACCATCATCATTAGCAAAACCACACTCCATCAACTAATCAACAACCATGATTGCTACAAAAAGTCAAGCAATCATGAACCATGGAAGGTCAAGAGATGGGGCTACATCATGAAACCATCATGATACAAAAGTATGCAAAGACAACCCTCCAAAATGCTTATTTGCACAAATGCAAATAAGCCCTCTTCCACCAATCTTCAGCCAATGAAAGATACAAAGAAATATGGCTGAAACGGAAAACAAACTGGCAACTCCAAAAAACTGATCCTGTAATAAATTACAGGAAAACCCCGCTGCTGTATATACATACCCGCATTTGTATTCCGACCGAAATACAAATGCAATGAGACAAAATCTACACAGTACAATACTAGGATCCGGCTTAAACCAAAGCCCTATAGTAATAACCGTCCGATCCTGATCCGTGCAATACCGCACGTATCTGATCGAACCCTGCCATATCTCCATACGGCCACTAGTACTAACCGTCCGATCCTGATCCGTGCAATACTGTACGTATCTGATCGAACCCTGCCATATCTCCATACGGCCTCTACAGCGTTTCGCCCGAAACTTAAGTAACTGAATGTGGGGGACTCTAAAGACTCGTCAATACTATGGCTGTGGATTTAACCACTAGCACGTCAGAGATATTAGCCATACGTGACGGGCTACCAGCTATTGACTAAAAGGGACGTCGATGAGCGAACTCATCCTGACACCCTACTGAGCCTGTCAGTGACAATATCCGTACAGTCCGGTCCGTTCGTCTATGAGCATCGCATGGCGGGCCTAAGGGGTTGGTAAAAGTCAGACCCCCAAAAGCGGTACAAGTCGTGTCGGAGTGTAGCCCAGAACACCCTGAGATACTACTGGAATACCTACCAGTAAATCTCCTGCCTTGGCCAAGGACTTTGTGTAATGGCTCTCCTAGACACAGCGCGACCTCACCCCCAATACCGGGAGAGACGAACCCCCGAAGATCCGCTCACTGCCTCCATGTGGCTCGGGACTGTACCCAACTAAAACCTGTTTGCACGTCTCCTTTGAGCGTGGTAGGGTAGTAATCAAAGCACAGTGGGAACTCACACGAGACAAATGACGATCCCCAGGTCGATGAACTAACCTGTACACATGTCACCAGGGAACTGCTATCTGACGTCAGGTATAAGACCAACTAGCATGTTCCCGGCGAGTCCTGTCCTGTGTACTCATAACCCAATGAGCACCTATATACATCTTAGGTGATCCAACTGACACCAGTGGCTTGTGAGACCGGCCACCGCCCCTCGTCGGGGTCTCGACTATATACACTAGTCTACTCTGGAGTATCGATGCCCTGTGTCGAAACTCCCACGACTAAGGATCATTTAAGGATGTGCTTATAGACTACCAGCTCCCACGTATATGATCGCCCTCATACTGCTGGCAGTCAATCAAGAATCCTAGGGGCTCTATCAACGTGCAATAGTGACCTGCAAGGTCACCTAAAGAAGTACACGATGATAAAGGTAAACCAGATAGCATACTATCATCTTTAGTAAGACTGTCCTACCGGGATAGGTCCTCCCTCAATCATTGCAATCACGTGCCTGTGATCCAATAATTGACTCTGAGGGCACTATCCCCAACACATAGTAGGAGGAGTGTTGTCTCCTTAGGGTTTTCAGCGGATACTACCCACAAAATCCTATCAATTCGGCCTATTAACTTTTATTCTCCAAATAGGTTTTCCAACAAGGAATTCTATTATCTTCGACTCATAAATCATCCACCCATATTTTTCACGCTTCCTTATTATTTAACTTAAGATTATATATGTTCTGTAGAACTACTTAGCTTTTGGCATCTCTTAAGTTTTCCTTCTAGGGTTCCATCTCAATAGAAATTTTTATCATCTCTACTAAAGATACAAGTCCCATTCTTCATTCCTATCTCTTATCAAAACCCCAATCACATACACCTACGTGTGTGTGTATATATCACCCCTACACTTGGAAATTCAAATCAAGCAAACATACTCTTGTCCGTTGTCCAAAGCACTTCTTAATTGGTGAATTTTTAGATGAATTTCGCTCAAACATCCTTCATGCGATCGTTAATACTTCTTGAGGTACCAACAACCGATTACAAAATGTGTATGCGCATTAAAGCGTAATTCCTAGTCTTGTAACACCTAAGGCTTTAGCAGTGACTCCCAAACCAGTTGATCTAAGGCACTAGGTGATGAAGCACCCTCGCTAAATATTTTTTCTATTTATTCAACCTTAAGTAATCACAAAAACCAGTGTTCATTATTTTATTATCTCTTTATTCACACTTGTATTTTTATTTTATTTTTTTTTCTTCGTACTAAGGACTTTAGACAAGAGCATTTCAAGGTCTCCTCTACTATTCCAAGTTTCAAGGTGCGTGTTTGTGCAATTTGTAGGGTATATATTTTCAGAATTTAGACTTAAGCTTAGGAATTATTTTTCAAACTTATATTTTAATAAAAATATTAATACTCTTCCCTTGTTTTAACTTAGCCCAAAAAGTGAACTCAAAATTTGCCTATTTCTAAATAAGCTACAAAGACATATACTTTCTACCGTTAAACTTTAAGAAAAGTTATTCTTAGGGTTTTTAACTCACTAAGTCTAAGATCTAGTTGTTCCTAACTAGTTAACCTTTTTGTCAAACTCAAGTCAATTATGGCCAAAATTGAATACTTTAATTTTTATAATTTTTAAAATTTTCAATTTTTATGGGTTTTAAAATAATTATGCAAATGTAAAAATATACACATGAATGCGAAGGAAGAAGGCTTACCGAGCATACCCCCAAACTTAACCTTGACAGTGTCCTCACTGTCATGCTACACCAAGAGGGTCAAAATGTCGGCACTCCCCTGTTTATTTTTTTATTATTTTTTATTGTTAAAAGAAAAACAAAAATATATATATAGAAAGGCCCCCCCTAAACTTCATTGAAACAATGTTAAACGTCATTGCCAAACTTTGCAAAGACCAAACGTCAACACCAACCAGTTGAAAAATTTATCTGTGTAGAGTATCGGTCGGTGGAAGAACGTGTTGTACCGCTCCAAAAAGAGTTGAGGAAGATAGAAGTGGTGGTATGGAAAGTGTGTAAGTGAATATATAGGAGGTGATGATGAATCAAAACGAGAATGTGAATGATCAGAAATCAGTGGAATATTGGCATTCTCGTAGCTTATTAAAAGAAAAGGGGGTGGTTCAACTTCTAAAGGAAGAGGTTGACTATCCACACTATCCCCAAGATGTTTCTGTGGATCCTTTATCGACTTGGCATCATCCATCATATGCAGATAATATTCAATTATGAGGGAACTAATCTCCTCGATGTCCGCCATAGTCCAGCCGAAAGCTTGCCGCTTATCTTGTAAGACCATTAAAAGGACTTCCTCTTGCTCGAGGGCTAGAGAGGTCGATATGATAACGTAAAAGGTCTCATTCTCACCTAGGTAAGCATATTTAAGGTGAGACGGCAAGGGCTTTAGTTCGAGTTTCGTAGGAGAAACAATCAAAGGTAAAATTGGGGAATCTACCTCGAACTCAAAAGACTCCAACACTGGTTCGAAATCACTGCAAACAACCGATTCGGATGGTTCAACTAACTCATCCAAAAATTCAAAAGACTCATATTCGGGCGGTGAGTCGTCAAAATCATCCGAAAAAGTGAAACATTCATAATCAATATCGGTTGTGTCAACTGTGGTAGATTCAAGGAGGGACGCACTAGTGGCGTCAAAACTGTTGTCATTAAACAGAAATCTTTCAAGCTCCCAGTCCTCCTACGTGATTTCGTGAATAGAGCAAACTTCTCGTGTACTAGTTTTAGGCACGGGGGGGGGGGGGGAGGGGCAGACTTCCTATCTTGTAAATATTGAACTCACTAGATATCTTCCTGAAGGATAGAGTCATGGAGCTATTGCGACAATTTATTACGGAATTGGAAGTGGCCAAAAATGGTCGACCGAGGATCACAGGAATTTGGTTCCATGGGTTAGCAACAGGTTGTGTGTCCATAACAATAAAATCAACGGAGAATATGAAATCCCCTACTTTGATCAACACATCCTCTAACTCACCCCTAGGATAGGTGATTGATCGATCAGCCATTTGGAGAGTACAACGAGTGGGTTTCAACTCTCCAACCTCTAATTGCTCGTACACGGAGTAGGGAAGCAGGTTAACACTAGACCCAAGATCTAAAAGTGCTCGATTGATGTTCTTATCCCCAATTGTTATTAAAATTGTAGGACAGCCAGGGTCCTTTCGTTTTTGGGGTAAAGGTTGAGATTGGTTGATAGCATTGCTCACTGCACTAGCCACTAGCACTTTCTTGGGTATTTGAGACTTTCTCTTCGAGGAGCATACGCCCTTTAAGATTTTCACGTACGAAGGGACTTGTTGGATTGCATCCAAGAGAGGTATATTTATGCTAACCTGTTTAAATAACTCCACAATCTTCTCCATTTGTGGAGTTGGTTTATTTGGACTCAACCTGTTTGGAAATGGAGTATTTTGAAAATCTGTTGAGTCCAATGTCTGTGGAGTAGAATGTGGAGTTGGAACGGATCCAGTGTGGGTGTGTTCGTGAAGTGAGAAGTGGGTCCGTTCAGATTAGAAGAAGAAGAGCCTTTTGAAGAATGAAGAATAGGCTCTAGCGAAGAAGATGAAGGTGAAGAAGAAAAGGATGGAGAAGAAGAAGAAGAAGAACCACTGGCGGGGGTGTCATCACTAATACCCACGTTATTTTGCAACACTTTTCCAGCTCTCAACGTGGTCACCACATTTACATTATGATTTTGATATTCATATTCAAAATGTGCGTTGTGTGTGTGACCGGGATTTGGCAATGGTTGAGATGGAAGCTTTCCCTTTTCTCTCTCGCTCAACGCAGCAGTTAGTTGTGCAATTTGTGCCTTAATAAATTTAATGCTTTGATCGTGTGAAGCATTGTTGTGCACCAAAGACTGGATGGAAGTCTCCAACCTTGCTTCGGATTGTGTAGATTGTTTGAGAAACACATCTAGACTTTTTTTCTAGCGAGATAACCTTATCATCATTTGGTTGAACAAAATTGTTTTGAGGGTAAAAGTTGTTAGGCACAAAATTGTTCGTTTGATTTGGATAAGGTTGTGGTTGGAAAGGTTGCTGGTATTGAGTTTGTTGGGGTGCTTGTTGTTGTGGAGAAGGAGGCCTTTGAAAGTTGTTGTTTCCTTGGAATTGTTGATTTTGATTCCAAGCAAAATTTGGATGACTCATCCAACCCGGATTATAGGTCGAAGAGTAAGGATCATTTCTTTGTCGTTGCTGAAAGGCAGCATTGACTTGATCTTGTCCTTGAACAGGTGGATTGTAAGGACACTCTTTGGTAAGGTGTGATGGATCCGAACAACAAGCACAAACAGTTCGTGGGGGTAAAGCAGGGGTAGGAGACGGCGGTGAGATTTTGGTCTCAATGGCTTCTAGCTTTTTCGTAAGTGCGGCCATCTCGGCCTTCATAGCAATCGACATATCTAATTGATGTATGCCTGCCCTAGATTAACCAATAGAAGAAGATGAGGTGGTCTTGGTGCTTTCCCACTTAAGTGTTTGTTCAGCAAGATCCTCGAGAAACTGCCACGCTTCCTTACTAGATTTAGTTAGAAAGTGACCTTGACAAACGGTTTCTAGCAACTGCTTCGTTGCTGGGTTCAATCCCTCGTATAATGTTTGGCAAAGTTGCCAATTTTCGATCCCATGGTGAGGGCATTGAACAAGTAGGTCTTTTAATCTTTCAAAACACTTCCAAAATGGTTCGGAAGGAAGCTAGGAAAATTTTATAATCTCATTGCGAATTCTCGCGGGCTTGTGATGAGGATAAAACATTTTAAGAAAAGCTTTAACAAACTCGTCCCAATTTCTAATTGAATGTGATGCTGTGCTGTATAACCACTTCTCGGCTAAGTCACATAAGGTGAAAAGAATGACCCTTAGCCTTATAGCATCATCTGATAATTGGGTTGTCTTCATCATGGCGCAAACGTTTTGGAATTTGTTGATAAAGATATAGGCATCTTCGGATTCCAATCCGTGAAATTTTGGCAGCATATTGATGAAGTGGAGTTTTATCTCAAAATTGTCCCCATTTGCCGGTGGGAGCGAAAGACAGGTAGGTAAGGCGGTGCGGACAGGGTAGAAGAGATCCTGGAGCGCGATTCGTTGGGGCGCTTCAACAGGCGGGTGATTCGGGTTATTCGCACCTAACAGAGGTGGAATCAGTCCCGTGGGTCTTTGTTGTTAGGATTATATCCCGACATACCTTCGGAAGAAGAATTTGAAGGTGGAGGTAAGGAAGTGGAAGGAATTTCGACTTCGGAGTCGAAAGCTTCGTCGGTCGGTACCAACGAAACACGGACTAATCGGGTGCTAGTGTCCTTAGTCCACACGGACATACACTAAAGAGGTAGTGTAGTCAAAAAGGTGAAAAACAGAATGTGGGGGTAAGAAAATGTCAATGAGAAGAAAGTGGGTGGTGGTGGGTTGCACGGATTTTAAGCGACAAGTTGCAAGTTTTTATAAAAAAAATTTCCTTTTTCCTTTTTCTCTTTATTTGGAACTTTTTGCAAAAAAGATTTTCGATAAAGGGCTTTGACACACTTTCAATCAACCACAAATGCACAATTAGGCCTAGATCTAGGGTCAGCTAGACAGCTCCTAACTGTTCCGAAGGGCTAGAAATAGGACCTCAAACCGCCTCTTCACCGCCAATTGCGGCCAGGTAAGTGCCAGGTGAGTGGGAGGCTCTCCACTACAAGTAGTGGCCCTAATTAAGTAACCACTCGCCTTAGACACACTTGCCTAGACACCGCAAAGTCAGGTTAGGATCAACGACCGATGCCTATGTTGGAGATAGTGCCCTCAGAGTCAATTATTGGATCACAGGCACGTGATTGCAATGATTGAGGGAGGACCTATCCCGGTAGGACAGTCTTACTCGAGATGATAGTATGCTATCTGGTTTATCTTTATCATCGTGTACTGCTTTAGGTGACCTGACATGTCGCTATTACACGCTGATAGAGCCCCTGGGATTCTTGCTTGACTACCAGCAGTATGATGGCGATCATATACGTGGGAGCTGGTGGTCTATAAGCACATCCTTAAAAGGTCCCTAGTCGTGGGAGTTTCGAGACAGGGCATCGATACTCTATTAGTAGACTAGTGTATACAGTCGAGACCCCGACGAGGGGCGGTGGCCGGTCTCACAAGCCACCGGTGTCAGTTGGTTCACCTAAGATGTATACAGGTGCTCATTGGGTTATGAGTACACCGGACAGGACTCGCCGGGAACATGCTAGTTGGTCTTATACCTGACGTCAGATAGCAGTTCCCTGGTGACATGTGTACAGGTTAGTTCATCGACCTGAGATCGTCATTTGTCTCGTGTGAGTTCCCACTGTGCTTTGATTACTACCCTACCACGGCTCAAAGGAGTCGTGCAAACAGGTTTTAGTTGGGTACAGTACCGAGCCACATGGAGGCAGTGAGCGGATCTTCAGGGGTTCGTCTCTCCCGGTATTGGGGGTGAGGTCGCGCTGTGTCTAGGAGAGCCATTACGCAAAGCCCTCGGCCGAGGCAGGAGATTTACTGGTAGGTATTCCAGTAGTATCTCAGGATGTTCTGGGCTACACTCCGACACGACTTGTACCGCTTTTGGGGGTCTGACTTTTACCAACCCCCTAGGCCCGACATGCGATGCTCATAGACGAACGGACCGGACTGTACGGATATTGTCACTGACAGGCTCAGTAGGGTGTCAGGATGAGTTCGCTCACCGACGTCCCTTTTGGTCAATAGCTGGTGGCCCGTCACGTATTGGCTAATACCTCTGACATGCTAGTGGTTAAATCCACAGCCATTGTATTGATGAGTCTTTAGAGTCCACCACACTTTCAGTTACTCAAGCTTTCGGGCGAAACGCTGTAGAGGCCGTATGGAGATATGGCAGGGTCCGATCAGATACGTGCGGTATTGCACGGATCAGGATCGGACGGTTTGTACTAGAGGCCGTATGGTTATATGGCAGCGTTCGATCAGATACGTGCGGTATTGCACGGATCAGGATCGGACGGATATTACTAGCCGGCTTTGGTTTAAGCCGGATCCTAGTATAGTACAGTGTAGATTTTGTCTCATTGCGTTTGTATCCGGACGGAATACAGATGCGGGTGTGTATGCACAGTATCGGGGTTTTCCTGTAATTTATTACGGGACCAGTTTTCTGGAGTTGCCAGTTTGCATTCCGTTCCGGCCGGTTTTCCTTTGTTCTTTCCCGGCCGGACTTTTCCGATGGAGGGGGTTATTTGCAATTGTGCAAATAACATTTGTAGAGGGGTTTTCTTGCAATTGTATTTCATTATGATAGGATTTGCATCCTTTGTTTTTTCTTCATCCATGATTTTGCATTAATGAGATTTGATGTGAATAGTTGGATTAAGCATGGTTGATGTTTTGTATATGATCACCTTCCACCTTTATCCTACAATCACCTTCCTTCACATCTTTGGTTCACCCTCCACCATTCTCACCATATATATGGCCGGCCAATTTTTGAGAGGGTGAGAACTTTTGATTTTGGTGGTGTGGCAAATTTCATTCATCTCATTTTTGATACAAGGAAAAATGAAAGCACCATTTTTCATACCTCCATTCCTCCATCGTCAAAAGGCAACCAATACCCCAATAGAGACTATGATTCTACACTACATTCTACAGCACATCTTGGGCACGTCGACTTGCCAGCTTCGTGTCCAAGTTGCCTCGGTATTGAGGCGGGAGCCCGTAAAAGACGCAGGCGATGTGGTGCCCTTCCGGCGAGGAGGCAACGATATGGAGACAACATTTTCCGCGGGAGATCGGGACGATGACGAGAAGACCGGAGGACTCGGATCACTCGGTATACTTCTCTTCGCATCTCTTCGTTAGCTAGTATAGGTTAATGGTTAACGATCCGGGTATATTGTCCGCGGTAGCGCCATTTTCCAAGTTAGGAAAATTTTTGATTCCGCATTTTGGCCTCGGATAGACGGCCGGGGCGCTGCCGTGGCGCAACATGGTATCAGAGCTACGCCATTAACCTTGTCTAGCTTATTCTAATGTGTTTTACTTATCCGATCGACCGAAATTCCAAAAACCTCATTTTTGTTCACATCAGTTTCTGTTGAAAATTTTTGGTGTCTAAAAATTTTTCAGGTTGTGTAAAACTAATGTATTGGAAATTCTAAGACATCTGTAAAAATTCGACACATTCAGTCGACAACAGTAGCGCAGAACCGCGGCCAAACCCCCCTTGGGCCGCGGTTCCGCCGCACATTTGTGTCTTCACTGTGTCAAAATTTTACAGTGGGCTTGTGGGCTAATTTTAGGGGTTTTGGGATATTAAATTTGGGCCCAGATTTTCTGTGACTGCTGCAGTATTGCTTGGGGGCTCACTTGTTAATTGTTTGATCGATCGGATATTTTAAACACATTACTTCACAGTATTTACATTATATCTGCGACCGTGAATGTCACTTGATCGGTAAATCCCGTCTAACTGCTATAGCCCGGTTAGACGGATTTGCGAACGTGACTTTCACGTTGATGTTCTATGTTTATGCTGTGTTGTTGCGGATCGGTCGTGGGGGATAGCCTGGATGCAATGCTAGTACAGTTGTGGTTGTATTATGTACATTTGATATTGCGGGGCGAGCGTCCGACATGTGGACTGCCGTCACTGCCTGATTGTATTATTCTTTTGGGGCACGACCTGGTTGCGGTCGATGTACCCGGTGTATGTATATTTTACTTTCTGTACTAGGATTACCCCGCGGAGGGGTGCACGGATAGCCGGGTTCTAGAGGGCAACAGGCCCGCATCTCATGGCATTGAGACGGAGGGGGCTTCACTCTAGGATTGGCGGGCTATTCGCCGCACTCGTAGGGGGTTCAGGTTGACCCAGGAGGGGTGCCCAAGTTACCGGATTCCGTGAAGTGCTGGGTGGTCCATTCACGGTGCTGAAGGGGGCTGCCTCGCTTCAGGTTTTGGCGGGTGACTTGCCGCGCCCGTAGGGGTCTAGGATTTCATTGCACAGGCTATCCACACGACCAGGGGAACGTCGGGTTTCAGCAGCGGCTCTGTGAAACCCGGGGCTTCCAGATATCTGTATTGTTCTGTGATGCTGTACATTTCTGTGATGTTGCATTCTTATCACGCCTTGAGCGAATATAATATATTGGTATATATATTAGTAGATGTTGTATATGTTTTGCATCCGCGCTAGTCCAGTCCCCGCTCTGTCGTTAGTTAAGTAACCTAACGGGTGATGACGGGACCCAGTGGCGAATGCGGATGGCATATACGTACATCAGTATATTTTCGTTCTTTGTGGTGTGATCAATTGATGGGACTGCGTTGATTCGGATCAATGCAAGATAAACAAACCTATTCTGATGTTGTTGGAACACTTTTCAAAAAGCTGTTATTGCAAGGACGTTCACTTTTGTTTTGCATAGTGGTATTCATTTGGAATATCCTGCTCCTCAGTCGACGAGGCAAGGGCCGAGATCCCTTCACCGGGAGTGACCCCTTGGATAGAAGTTTGCGTCAGGGCATTAACTTCACTATAGCCGATTACTTTTGCTTTGCATCGTGGTATTCAGTTGGAATATCCTGCACCTCATTCTACGAGGAAAGAGCCGAGATCCCTTCACCGGGAGTGACCTCTTTAGCAAAGGTTTTCGTCACTATATTTTTATAAAAAGTTATCCGGTTCCTTCAACGATATCAAGTTCATTACGTTAAAGGTTTTTCGCCAAAAACCAGCCGTAGCCCTCCGTCATTTCAGATTAGTATTGCTTAGTATTCGCGCTACGTTTGTCGTTGCTATTCGCCGAGGCGTAGTGTGCGGTAGCTCTGTAATGCTTTCTGTCGTATGGATATGTGGATTGGTTAGGACAGTCGTACGACTTTGTTGATTATTCGTCAAGGGTCGTGCGGGTGGGTTTAACGCAATCAAGATAATGACGGGTTGAACTTGACTAAGACCTTTTGATTTGTTGATTATTCGTCAAGGTCACTTGGGTCCTAGGGGTAAAAACACACATCGGGAGTTTCAAAAGAACTGAAACTTGCCAAGCATGCGCATACCTTCTGGAGTGTGGTGACTTGAGTGGATTCCGTCAAGTTATCATGCGATGATAGTTGGATCCCGGTTCCCACTGATGAGTTGGTTTACTCCTCGGGTGATCCCGACTAATTCTTCTTTCAGGTTTGGAGGAGAATTTGACGGTACAGTGGGAGGTTTCCTGATTAGATAAATTGGTAACCATTCTGATCTAGGTTAGAGTGCACGCTGAGTGTTTCTTTTCTCTCTCTCTGGCAGCGACCATTGACCCGACCCTGGACTAAGACTCAGTGACCAAGTTGACCGAACCTTCTTAACACAAGGTTTTGGATTGTCAGAGTTGCAGACCTCATTGCCACTCCTACTTTTACCCTTTTCTCCAGGACACTCCGTGTTACTACGAACGTCCACTTCCATTGGACAAAACCATCGTATGGTTATATACGAACTCGAAGGACTTCTAGGATGGTTTCTGGTTCTGGAGAAAACGAATAGGATTATTCAGTTGTCTTTTCTTTTCACCTTCTCTCATTGCGAGTACTCCTTGGTTTAGGAGATAGTACACCTATTACGCAAATTGGATAGTCTTCTTCCAAACCTTAGGCTGGTGCCGAACGGTAGGGAATGAAGAAAACCAATTAGCATAACGATGGTGTGCAGAAGGTATTATGTTAAGACAAAGCAAGGGATTAGTAAGAGGGCAAAGTAAATTGCGACTGCTATTCACGACCGAACCAAGTATTTCTTCGCCAATCCTAAATCACCTTTGTATTTCTCCAGGACACTCCGTATCACTACGAAGATCCACAGTTTATTTGGATACTCCATCGTATGGTTATATACGAACTCGAAAGGAACTTGTTCCAGTTCGGGGATGGATTCTGGTTCAGGAGAAATAGGAATAAGGTTTATTCGGTTGTCTTTTATCTTCACCTTCTCTTGCTTTGCGAGTGCTCCTAGGATTAGGACAGTACACCTTTTATGCTTATTGGATAGTCTTCTTCCAAACCATAGGCTGGTGCCGAACGGTAGGGAAGGAAGAAAACCATTTGGCCTAAGGGGTGTGCAGAAGGTAATGACTAAAGACATATAAAGGGATTTGGAGAGGTGGCAAAGATTTATACGGTTATAGTTGTGAATCTGGATAATGGAAGAGGCATTACTAGGAATACCAGGATACCCCAACGAAACATTTCGATGTTTCAGTTTCATTGTGTACTGTTAATGGAAAACTGATTTCCCGATTAGACACTTACTCCAGGGTATGTATTTACCAGGTATGATTCTCACATCTGTATGGTTTTACAGATGATGAGTAGGAGTAAGTTATTGGGAATAGGGTGATCATCCTCATTATATCGGGATTCGTTGTAATCGGTGATATTTGAGGAGATCATCTAGGCTGTTTGCCGGTCGGCAAATATTTGGTTTTGAATATCCGCTGTTGTGCACCAATTTCAAATTGATATATCTGTACGTCTATTTTCATAGAGTGAGATATACCTTTTGATATTATGTCGATGACATTTACCTATATCAGTGGATGGTTAGGTAAGGAGCATTAAACAGCGGTGTAATTCTTCTTAACCATAAGTACAGTTTTCAACCTACGACGCACAGTGAAAGAGTTGTTAGACTCAGCGGACTTATACAGAGTATTGTATGTTGTCCAGTGTCCATTAGGACAGAGGGGTTGGTCCTCATACTATATTCTGTTTACTTATGACTTCTCTAGTTTTTAGACAAGTGTTTCGTGGAAACACAGGGTCCGAATTTTGAGAAGTTATAGGTATTTGAATAAAGTAGAGAACCAGGTATTGCAAGTGTCGGGATTCTTCAAAGTGATCGAAGATGTAGATACTTGTGTATGGTGTTCAGTTGATAGTAATGATTAAGAGAACTAGCTTCTCTTTCAGGTTACTCATAATTGTAAACATTCCTAAGTTGAGTAATGCTGATCGGCCTCCTTCCATTTAGTTGACATGCACTGGAGACAGCTGCATGATTTGAATCTGGTTCAATTAAATCAGTGCCTCTGTTTCTATATTGGATATAGAACAGTTCATATCTTGACATTATTAAGGTACGGGGAGTTGTCCGTCTTATGATTAAAACCAGACACTGGACAACTCAAGGCACGTTTCTGTAATGGCTGTTTGTGGGTTGACCCAGGCTATGACGAGAGTTGACTTTCTACCATCTGGCAGATCAATAGAAATATTGTTCTAGACTCGCCACAGTTTTATTAAAAATGGATTTTTTCAAAAACAGTAGTAGGAGTATGGTAGAACTGGAAGTGATTCCAGAACCGCAAACGATTACTGAAGATTTGATAAGGAACCTAAAGATTCAATCTGGCTTGACATTCCATTGGCCACTCCGCAGATAAGGTGGGTAACTTCAGGCACCCGAGAGGTACTCCGGTAGCCTCAAGGACGGTGACAGTGAAGTTCTTGTTTACCCACACTTGCCATTGCTGTTGTTCCAGGCTGCGAGACCCGGCAGGAGGATGAGTATAGCGTCGTTCTGAACTAGCTTCAGAAGTGTACGTGTATATGACTCTGCCAGAGGGTTGTCGTAGTCAGTGGGAGCAGCGGAAGCATTGGTGGACAGGTAGCTTATGTCTACTTATAGACTAAAGCAGATGTAGCGGAGATAGATCATCTATTTCTGACGTGACAGTCATAGGTTTGACTTCATCAGAATAGGGGATGGATCTGTTGAGAAGGTAGTAGGGTGTGATATCCTGGTATTTGGATGACATACACGTAGTAGGAAAAGAAACTCCTATACTACGATCGGTTATACTTTGGTTGTCACACAGTGGTTTCTCCACACAGGACTTGGATATTATATCAGACATTCTGGTTACTAGATCTATGGTTTTAGATCTAGATTTGGGTGGTTTCCCAATCTGGGTACTTAGACAGCATTCTAAGAGTATTTAGAATGGACGACTCCTGGCATGGTAGTGTACCTGCAGGTAATGGAGTCACCCTCTCTAAAGGTGTCTTACAGACTAAAGGGGAGAGGGATACGCATGATTGACAGATCACTTGCTTAGGCAATTGAGCCAATCATGAGATGTCAAGTACCGCACCAGATGTTGTTCTTGCAGTAGATGCAATAAGTTGATATTGATCCAATCCTGGAGAAACAGTCGGAAGCAGTTTTAGAACATAAGTTGATGTTCTAGGGATATGATAACGGCAGCCTCTTTTAGGAGATGGTTATCATTCCAGGCTTCCAAGGTGACATGGATGGCAGAGTGGCTGTCAGAGTTATATTTTCTCCTTCTGACGAGGGGCAGTATTTTGGACAGGTGGTCCAAGGCAATACTGAGGGAGGCATGGCGCTGGGTACTGATTAAGTTCAGTTATCGATACAGTCTAAGAAGTTTGGATTTGGAGTTCATTTATGAGCTAGGTCCCATCAGATATCCAGACATACTCTAAGACAGGTATTGCTCATTTCGGGAGATGGCTTTCTCTGCGAACTTGAGATATAGGGAGACACAGAAAGAAACATCACAGCGGATCCACTCACTGAGGCTATTCCTTGAACGCAATAGTTTCGCAAACGAGCTTTGTGAGACTGACTAGTAGAGGAGTTAGGTGTTCGGTATCACACGGGCTGTGAGTATGCGACATCGCAATAATTAGCCTTGAGTGCAAGTGGGAGATTGTTGGAGATAGTGCCCTCAGAGTCAATTATTGGATCACAGGCACGTGATTGCAATGATTGAGGGAGGACCTATCCCGGTAGGACAGTCTTACTCGAGATGATAGTATGCTATCTGGTTTATCTTTATCATCTTGTACTGCTTTAGGTGACCTGACATGTCGCTATTACACGCTGATAGAGCCCCTGGGATTCTTGCTTGACTACCAGCAGTATGATGGCGATCATATACGTGGGAGCTGGTGGTCTATAAGCACATCCTTAAAAGGTCCCTAGTCGTGGGAGTTTCGAGACAGGGCATCGATACTCCATTAGTAGACTAGTGTATACAGTCGAGACCCCGACGAGGGGCGGTGGCCGGTCTCACAAGCCACCGGTGTCAGTTCGTTCACCTAAGATGTATACAGGTGCTCATTGGGTTATGAGTACACCGGACAGGACTCGCCGGGAACATGCTAGTTGGTCTTATACCTGACGTCAGATAGCAGTTCCCTGGTGACATGTGTACAGGTTAGTTCATCGACCTGAGATCGTCATTTGTCTCGTGTGAGTTCCCACTGTGCTTTGATTACTACCCTACCACGGCTCAAAGGAGTCGTGCAAACAGGTTTTAGTTGGGTACAGTCCCGAGCCACATGGAGGCAGTGAGCGGATCTTCAGGGGTTCGTCTCTCCCGGTATTGGGGGTGAGGTCGCGCTGTGTCTAGGAGAGCCATTACGCAAAGCCCTCGGCCGAGGCAGGAGATTTACTGGTAGGTATTCCAGTAGTATCTCAGGGCGTTCTGGGCTACACTCCGACACGACTTGTACCGCTTTTGGGGGTCTGACTTTTACCAACCCCCTAGACCCGACATGCGATGCTCATAGACGAACGGACCGGACTGTACGGATATTGTCACTGACAGGCTCAGTAGGGTGTCAGGATGAGTTCGCTCATCGACGTCCCTTTTGGTCAATAGCTGGTGGCCCGTCACGTATTGGCTAATACCTCTGACGTGCTAGTGGTTAAATTCACAGCCATTGTATTGACGAGTCTTTAGAGTCCACCACACTTTCAGTTACTCAAGCTTTCGGGCGAAACGCTGTAGAGGCCGTATGGAGATATGGCAGGATCCGATCAGATACGTACGGTATTGCACGGATCAGGATCGGACGGTTTGTACTAGAGGCCGTATGGTTATATGGCAGCGTTCGATCAGATTCGTGCGGTATTGCACGGATCAGGATCGGACGGATATTACTAGCCGGCTTTGGTTTAAGCCGGATCCTAGTATAGTACAGTGTAGATTTTGTCTCATTGCGTTTGTATCCGGACGGAATACAGATGCGGGTGTGTATGCACAGTATCGGGGTTTTCCTGTAATTTATTACGGGACCAGTTTTCTGGAGTTGCCAGTTTGCATTCCGTTCCGGCCGGTTTTCCTTTGTTCTTTCCCGGCCGGACTTTTCCGATGGAGGGGGTTATTTGCAATTGTGCAAATAACATTTGTGGAGGGGTTTTCTTGCAATTGTATTTCATTATGATAGGATTTGCATCCTTTGTTTTTTCTTCATCCATGATTTTGCATTAATGAGATTTGATGTGAATAGTTGGATTAAGCATGGTTGATGTTTTGTATATGATCACCTTCCACCTTTATCCTACAATCACCTTCCTTCACATCTTTGGTTCACCGTCCACCATTCTCACCATATATGTGGCCGGCCAATTTTTGAGAGGGTGAGAACTTTTGATTTTGGTGGTGTGGCAAATTTCATTCATCTCATTTTTGATACAAGGAAAAATGAAAGCACCATTTTTCATACCTCCATTCCTCCATCTTCAAAAGGCAACCAATACCCCAATAGAGACTATGATTCTACACTACATTCTACAGCACATCTTGGGCACGTCGACTTGCCAGCTTCATGCCCGAGTTGCCTCGGTATTGAGGCGGGAGCCCGTAAAAGACGCAGGCGATGTGGTGCCCTTCCGGCGAGGAGGCAACGATCTGGAGACAACATTTTCCGCGGGAGATCGGGACGATGACGAGAAGACCGGAGGACTCGGATCACTCGGTATACTTCTCTTCGCATCTCTTCGTTAGCTAGTATAGGTTAATGGTTAACGATCCGGGTATATTGTCCGCGGTAGCGCCAGTTTCCAAGTTAGGAAAATTTTTGATTCCGCATTTTGGCCTCGGATAGACGGCCGGGGCGCTGCCGTGGCGCAACAGCCTACAACTAGTCCTCTGTCCTATTGAGCTCTCCGTCCTTAGGGCTGAGTCTAGTATTTTTTTAATTAATGATGGTCAATGCATATGCCTTATGTGATTTCTGGGGTCCTGGGAAGGGTGATGAAATCCCCACCCAATCTGGATTGGTCTCAAGCCCCTTAAAGTCCGATTAAAAATATACAAAACAGTAACAACCACTTGCAATCAAATTTTTTATTTTAAGCGCGGCGCAAAGAATCCTGCACAAGATCAATTATTGGAAGGGGGAGAGATTTTTTTAGCGCAAAGAATCCTGCAGGAGATTTGACAAAAGATATATCGGGATTTGCAGAGGAGAGAGAAAGAAAAATTACAGTGCTTTTTCCACCTGCCGAAGTCACCAGGCCGCCGCGGTTTAGCGGTCGGAAGGGGAAATTCGCGGCGGTTCCACGGTAGGTCCCAGCACGATTCCTGAAAATTTTCTGGTTTGCTGATGACGTCAGCAGACCGCGGATGCGCGGCTGGAAGTAGGTTCTGGCGGCGGAAACGAGGTCGGGTTGACGGTTCGGTTCTCGAGATTTTTTCTGTTGTTCTGTTGGTAAAATCCTCTGCTGTTCAGATCTGCCTTTTTCTGTTTTGATCTCTGGATTTTTTTTCAGATCCGAACTCGATTGTAGATCGTGCAAAATTCAAACAAAAATACCCTTCAAACAATAGATGATAAAAATTTTATAATTTTTTTCCTTCTGTTTTTATGATTTTTTAATTTATATTAACCCGAAATTGCAAAAAGAAAATACTACGCCATCCCCGGCAACGGCGCCATTTGATTTATATGAGATTTTTAGATCAAAAATAATATTACCGCAATCAAGAACGGCGTCGCTTGGTAGCTAGCCGGTGAGTACGGGTCGGTCCCCAGGGATGTTGTGTCTTTTCTAATTTGCTCAAACGAGTTAATTCCAAACGTTGTGAATGGATTATCTCTAAAACCTAAATTGATTTATACTAAGACTAGAATCTTGCTAGGGTTAGGTTTAGGGTAAGTTGGGAAATTGAATGTTTCCTCACCGCTTTCAATGCCCTATTTTAGTTCTATTGGGTGTTATGGTAATAATTAATAAAGGGGATTAGTACCATCGGGAAGAAACGATGTTTCTTCCTCTAGGTTCTTGTCCTTCCTTTCTCAATTATTACCCTAACCTCCATGGAAAACATACACAACCGGTCCTTTATACTACGGTATCACCGTTACCTAGAGTGGTATGGTGCCGCAGGGAACGGTGTGTGTATGTATGCATGGATTCCTAATTATTATGTGTGATGGGGCAAGAAAGGGGCGAGAGATTTCATCTCTCAAGCCTTTCCCTAAAGCTAACCCTAACAAGCGAGGAGACTACTCGCTCATTAGGGAATTGAATGACATTCTAACTATCTAATTAGGGAAAATAATTAAAAGTAAACTAAGCCAATGAAATAGAAATCTTACTTTATTGATGGCTCTTTCCAAACATCAACACAGGAATTACATATCTGAATTTATGAAATGAAAAGAGGCATGGCCTAAATCTGGTTTTTAGGGTTCTATTTATAGATTCATAGAAACCCTAGGTTACAATCGCGTCATATTTGCTATTACAAAAACACCCCTTAAGAAAAAGACCTAGTCAACGCTCCGCGCACCGCCACAGAGAATTTCCACCGACACGGGCATAGAGCGGCCGCGGAATCGCGGCCGAAAGCATGGTTTGGTCGCGGTTCCGCGGCCAAACAAGTGGTTTGCTGCACAATTTATTCTGAGCTTCTTTTTGATTCTTTAGGCTTCTTGTTTCTTTAGTTTTTTCTTAAGGATGTCTTCTGGTTCTCTTCCAGATCTCTACAGTGAATAATGTAGTGGACTTTTACCGTTTCTTCGTGTCGCTGCCTTTGTGCTTTGTGAATTTTTGTTCATTGATCTTCATTGTCCCTCACAATGCAGGCACGATCAAGATTTCACCATTTATCATTTGCAGTCTCACTTTGTATCATCTTTTTCATCAATTTCACCGTTTTTATTTCGAGAACCTGTAACCTGCAACTATGTAGCAGACATGGGTCAAAAGTACCTGTTTATTTGTAAAATGCATAAAAATGGGGAATATAATAATGCAAAATTATGGTATGAACAGTTCTCTCTGTGCTTTGATCAATACCCTACCACGGCTCTACTGAGTCGTGCAAACAGGTTTTGGTTGGGAACAGTCCCGAGCCATATGGAGGCAGTGAGCGACCGTTGGGGATTCGTCTCTCCCGGTATTGGGAGTCGATATCGTACTGTGTTAGATTGGTCTGGACCATAAGACCTTGGCCAAGGCAGTTGGGATTTACTGATAGGTTGATCAGTAGTTTCCCGGATTGGTCCTGAGCCACATTAGCACTAATTATTGGATTATTAGGTTCTGACGTTTACCACCCTCTAGACTCGGTGTGCGATACTCTTAGACGACGAGACCGGACTGTACGGAGATTGTCACAGATAGGCTCAGTAGGAGTTCGAATGAGTTTGCTCATCGACCTTCTTATCGACATATACCTGGGTACCCGTTACGTGCAGTTAGTACCGCTGACGGCATGTGGTTAAACCCACTACCAGTGTAATGTCGAGTCTTGAGAGTCCCCCACAGAGGGTTTTCCTGCATCGGGCAAAAGATGTAGAGGTCGTATGGTTCTACGACAGGGTTCGATCACATACGTGTACTTGTGTACGGATGATGATTCAGACAGATAATACTAGTGGGTTGTGGTTTAAGCCGGATCCTAGTATTATATTGCTGGGTTATTTTCGTCTCTTTTGTATTCGTATTTTTTGGAATACGGATACGGGTATGTATATACAGATGAAGGGAATTTTCGTAATTTGCTCAAGATTGTTTCTAGAAGGTGACATATCATATTTGTATTAACCATTTTAGGTTAAATGTTTAATACATTATGAGGTGGAGGAAATGAGGTGGAGGTTTGCATAATATGGAGCATGGCTTTTGGTGACACATGGTGGTATTTTATGCCATGACTCACCAAAGGAATAATGAACCATGCTTGATTTTGTGATAAGATTATTCTTATTGCATTATTGGTTGATTCATTATTTCACAAGAGAGTACACTCTCCATTCTATGCTAACTCTTCACCATCTTTTCCTCAAGTTGATTTTCTTCTGCCTCTATCCTTTCATGTCTCATGTGTTGAGAAACCTAAGGCTATGAGAGACATACCAATACATCTATACTCTCTACATCACCTAGGTCATCTAGTTTAGCGAACTAGGTGCCCTAGTTTCCTCGGATTTGAGGTTGGATCCCGGACTATAGACTCTCGGGTGGATCGTCTTTGACTCGAGGAGGCCGACGAGGAAGTGCCGATCCGTTACGATCCTTGGAGCATATGACGAGAAGGAGGACTGTGTGAAGACCCGAAGTACTTGGTTCTTTAGGTATAATTTCTATCATAGTAGATAGAACTCTTTTTGTTGCTAGTTAGGTTTATGGTAAGATCCGAAATAGGGTTATTCTAGCGCCAGTTTTGAAACGTTTGAAAATTTTTGTTCCTCAAACGGCCACGGGTGATGGACAGGGTGTTAGCATAACCTTTCATGGTATCAGAGCCAACCCATAAAACCTAAACTAGCTAGTTCTAACTTGCTTAAAAGATCGATCCACATAACTTCCCGAAATCACAATTTCCATTTTCATATTTCTGTCGAATTTTTTAAGTGTTTATAAAATTATTTCAAGTTGCTTAAAAATACGAGCAGGGTTTTTTTAGGATTCTATAGGAAATTTGGGAGCCTAAAAGCCTAATATGGCCACAGAACCACAGCAGAACATGCTTTTTTGCCGCGGTTGCGCGGCTACATTGAGTCTTCTGCGCACAAAATTTCCTGTGGAGTTCTAATATGGGGAAATGTGATTTATGGAATGTTTATTTTCTTGCCCTCATTTGTATGAGTACTGGATTGAACTTGGGGCCAATACGGATATGCTTTTTTCGATCGAAATTTTAAATGCGTTAGGTTTCAGTGCATACATTACTATCTGCGACCGTGAATGTCATTAGATCGGTATAACTCGTCTAACTGCTATATGCTCTTTTAGACGGGTTTGCGAACATGACATTCACGTTGATGTTCTGTGTTGTGCTGTGGTTGTGGTTGGATTGTCGTGGTGGATAGCTTGCTGTGCAATGTTTATAGTACAGTTAAGATTCATTTATACATTTGTTATTGCGGGGCGAGCGTCCAACATGTGGATTGCCATCACTGTCTAGTTGTATATTATTTGATTGGGGCTCGATCGGGTTGAGGTCGATGTCACCATTGTACATATTATTTTTCTTTTCTGTACTAGGTTTACCCCGCAATGGAGTGCACGAATAGCCGGGTTCTATAGGGCAATAAGCCAGCATCTCATGGCGTTGAGATGGAGGAGGCTTCACTCTAGAATTGGCGGGCTATTCGCTGCACTCGTAGGGGGTATAGTTTGACCCACGGAGGGGCGTCTAAGTTACCGGATTCCGTGAAGTGCTGGGTTACCCATTCACTTTGGTGAAGGGGGTTGCCTCACTTCTGGGATTGGCGGGTAACTTGCCGTGCCAATAGGGGTCCAAGTTTTTATTGCACGGTCTATCCACACGACCGGGAACGTCGGGTTTTATTTGCGGCTCAAATGAAACCCGAGGCTCCAAGATTATCCACCATTCTGTATTACTTGATGAGATTCTGTGATGTTTCTTATTATCTGCCTGGGAAAAATGATATATATATATATATATATATATACCAGTAGATGTTGTATATGTTTTGCACCCGTGCTAGTCCAGCCCCCGCTCTGTCGTTAGTTAAGTAACCTAACGGGTGATGACGGGCCCAGTGGCGAATGCGGATGGCATATACATACATTGTATTTTTCGTTCTTTTCTGGTGTGATTGGTTTAATTGATGGGACCGCATTAATTTTGATTAATGCAAGAAATGAAACCTGAAAGATGTTGTCATGACAAATTTTGAAAAACTACAGTTATATTCTTTCACTTTGCATAGCGGTATTCGGTTGTGAATATCCAGTACCTCATTCCACGAGGCAAGAGCCGACATCCCTCCGCGGGGAGTGATCTCTTGAGCAAAAGTCTATACTGTAGATTACTCAGTTTTCTTCAAAACCAGAAATTTTCAAAAAGCGGAGTTTAAACCACTCCTTTTCAAAGCTATCAGGTTCCTTCAACAATATCAAGTTCATTACCTTAACGGGTTTTTTCGCTAAAAACCCAGCTATAGCCCTCCGTCATTTCGGGTAAAAATCACATAGTATTCATGCGGTGTTTGTTGGCCATAGTCAAGGCATCGTGCATGGTAGTTGTATGTTGATTACCCGTAGCATAAATAGATGCATTAGTTTAGGACAGTCGTATCACCTTGTTGGCCAAAGTCAAGGGTGTGTACAGTTGGGTCTAAATTAATCTGGACAATGACTGGTAGAACTTGACATTGCGCGTTATGATTTGTTGGCCAAAGTCAAGGTCATAAGCGCTTGGGGCAAAAACCATATCGGGAGTTTCAAATACAGGAAACTTGCAGATTTAGCATACCTTCTGGAGTGTGGTGACTAGAGTGGATTCCATCTAGGACATCACACAATAATAGTTGGATCCCGATCCCACTAATGAGTAGGATTACTCTCGGGAGATTATTTTCAATTAACAATCAATGCTATAAACTAAGTAGGTGTCTATAACGGTGTTAGCGGGGATACGCCACCAGGGAAAAGAGATTATATAATTAAGGAACTTCGCGAAAGCGTTGGAAAACCTCCCTCGAAGTACCGAAACTAGCATGTCTGAAAGGTTAAGCAAGTATTGTGACGTGCGATTAATCCTGACTAGTTCTTCTTTTAGGGTTTGAAGAAAAATTTAAGGAAACAGTGGGAGCCATCCTGATTAGATAAGTTAATAACCAATCTAATCTTGCAAGAGCGCACGCTAAGTGTTTTTTTTTCTCTCTCTCCAAGTAGCAACCATTTTTCACGCCCTAATAAAGATAATAAAATGTATCGCTTAACCGATCCGAATTCTTATTCGGGGCTGGGGAACGTCGGTTTGGCTCTAACTCATGACAGCGGTCATAAGTACGGGCAAGGGAAAGAGGATTGCATGAATTCCTTGATGACCCCAATGAAGAAGAAACACTTTATTGCGTCTTCTTCAGGTGTTCTTGTTATTGAGAACTGTTTTTCGGTCAGTCCTACCTCCTGGGTACTGGATACCGGATCCGGATCTCATATCTGTTAATTAATGCAGGGACTGAGAAAAAGTAGGATAGTTGGACCGGGTGATATGTCCCTCAGAGTAGGGAACGGAGCACACGTTAATGCTGCAGCAGTCGGTGAATATCACCTAGTGTTGCCAAATGGCAATATTATGATTTTGAACAATTGCTACTATGTACCTTCCATGGTTTGCAACATCATATCAGTTTCTTTACTTGATAAAGATGGATATAAGTTTGTTCTTGATAGAAATATCATGAACATTTACCTTAATCAGGTACTGGATACAAAAGGTACACTGTGTAATGGTATTTATGTTCTAAATCAAAACAGTTTTCAACATACAAAACACATGCAAGAGGAAGAGTCCAGAAATGAACGAATCCTACTTGTGGCATTGTAGACTTGTTCATATCGGAGAGAAAAGACTAAGTAAGTTACTTATAGATGGACTTTTGAATACGTTCGAGTTTTCATCTTATGAAACCTGTCAGTCTTGTCTCAAAGGAAAGATGACCAAATCTCCGTTCACCGGATACGGAGAAAGAGCAGTAGAGCTCTTAGGACTCATACACAGTGATGTATGTGGTCCGATGTCTATACATGCAAGGGGTGGGTTCTCGTACTTCATCACATTCACTGACGATCTCTCTAGATTCGGGTATGTGTATCTTATGAAACACAAATATGAAGCTTTTAAGAAATTCAAAGAATTCAAAAAGTAAGTTGAGAACCAGACTGGCAAAAGTATCATGTTCCTCCGATTTGATATAGGAGGGGAGTACTTAAGTACGGAATTCCGGGATTTTCTAAAAGAGAATGGTATTCTCTCTCAGCCTCCGTATATACTACAGCATAACGGTGTATCGGAGCGGAGCAATCGTACCCTTTTGGATATGGTTCGCTCCATAATGAGTAGTGTTGAGTTGCCTCTTTCATTCTGGGGGGTTGCTCTTGAATCTGCTGCATTCATATTGAATAGAGCACCGACCAAATCAGTGTCTACCACCCCATATTAAATATGGAGTGGGAAGAGACCATGTCTTAATTACATTAAGATATGGGGATGTCCTGCTTTTGTTAAAAAGCACAACCCGGACAAGCTCGAGGCAAGGTCTGTATTGTGCAAGTTTGTGGGATACCCTAAACATTCAAAAGATATCTGTTCTACCACACTGAGGAACAAAAGGTGTTTGTATCTTGCCACACCACCTTTTTGGAAAGGGAATTTCATGCAAAAGAAATTAGTGGGAGTACGGTAGAACTGGATGAAATTTCTGAACCGTAAACTGTAACAAAAGATTCGGTAGAACCCCTAGATTCAGAAGTACCTGACGAACCTCAGCCACTCCGCAGATCTAGTAGGATTTCTCATCCGCCCGAGAGATACTACAGTTTTCTCATAGACGGGGATCGAGAGGATTGTATCTTAGAAGAAGATGATCCTACTAGTTTCAGGAAGGCCATTGTCAGTAGGGACTCTGATAAATGGCTAGATGCTATGCGATCCGAAATGGAGTCCATTTACACCAACAAAGTGTGGACCTTGGATATTTCTCCACCTGGGATAAAACACGTTGGATGCAAATGGATCTACAATAGGAAATTTGGTGTAGAATGGCAGGTGGAAACCTATAAGGCTAGACTCGTTGCAAATGGTTTTCGTCAAAGACCAGGAGTGGACTATGACGAAACTTTTTCTCCCGTGGCTATGCTCAAATCCATTCAGATCCTACTTGCCATTACTGCCTTCCATGACTATGAGATCTGGCAGATGGACGGAAAAACGGCTTTTCTAAACAGAAGTTTGGAAGAGTGCATTTATATGGATTAGCCAAAAGGTTTTGTAGACAGTGGGAGCAGCAGGAAGGTGTGCAAGTTGGTTAAATCCATTTATGGATTAAAGCAGGCATCGCGGAGTTGGAACATCTGTTTGATGAAGCAGTCAAGGACTTTGACTTCATCAAGAATGAGGATGAGCCATGTATTTATAAGATGATTTAGGACGAACTGTCGTATTCCTAGACTTGTACGTGGATGACATTCTTTTGATAGGAAATGATATTCATATACTACAATCGGTCAAGTTGTTCTTGTCACAAAGGTTCTCCATGAAGGACTTGGGTGATACCTCGTACATTCTGGGGATCAAGATCTACAGAGATAGATCCAAGAGATTATTGGGACTTTCGCAATCCAGGTACATAGAGAACGTACTAAAGAGATTTAGTATGGAAGATTCCAAGTGCGGTAACATACCTACATTGCACGGAATCGCCCTCTCCAAGGCGATGTCTCCCAAGACTGACGAGGAAAGGGTTCACATGAACACTATACCCTACGCTTCAGCAGTAGGATCTATAATGTATGTGATGCTATGTCCAAGGCCAGATGTAGCTTATGCGCTCAGCGTGGTGAGCCGGTATTAGTCAAATCCAGGTGAGGATCATTGTACGGCTGTGAATAACATTCTCAAGTACCTGAGAAGGACTAAGGAGATGTTCTTAGCGTACGGTAATGGAGACCTCAGGTTCGAGTCCTTTACCGATTCCAGCTTTCAGAATGACAAGGATAACAGCAAGTCTGTCTCGGGTTTTGTGTTTACCCTCAATGGAGGGGCGATGTGTTGGAGGAGTTCCAAACAGAACACTGTCGCGGACTCGACGATGGAGGCTGAATACATTGCTGCAAGCGATGCCGCAAAAGAAGCGATCTGGATGAAGAAGTTCATTGCTGAATTTCAGGTGGTTCCGTCCATTGTTGATCTGATACCTTTGTATTGCGATAACAATGGGGCTATATCTTTAGCAAAGGAACCACGGTCCCATCAGAAATCCAGACACATCTTAAGACGGTATCACCTGATCAGGGAGATCATTGATCGCCAGGAGATCAAAGTACGGAGCGTGGACACTAAAGAAAACACGGCGGATCTATTTACAAAGGCCCTTCCTCAAGCGCAGTTCGAGCGACTTTTTGATCTGTTGGGTATGCGGTACGCCAGTAGCTGGCCTTAGTGCAGATGTTGGGTATTCGGTACACCAATTATTGGCCTTTAGTGCAAGTGGGAGATTGTTGGATATGTATGCCCTAGAGGCCATTATTGTATATGTATACATATGGATGCTAGGGATATGTATATACAGGACATTCTTGCTCAGTTACATAGTATATTATTTCAGTTGTCTTTATCAGGATATGTGTATTTGTTTTTATTGTTGCTTTATCCAGCTTACACATATTGATAAAGACATGATACAGTGGTATATTATTAAAGTTTGACTTTATCTTAACATGGCATATGTTATACTCGTTATTTCATATTGCGGTTACATATTGATAAAGCCCGTAGGATCTTGCTTGACTACCTGCATTGTGATGGCGATCATACTTGTGGGAGCAGGGTAGTCCATAAGTACATCCTTAAATGGTCCCTAGTCGCGTGAGTATCGAGATTATGCATTGATACTCCAGAGTAGACTAGTGTATATGTTTCTAGACCCCGACAAGGGGCGATGGTTGGTCCCGCAACCATTGGTCAGATGCACCTAAGATCGTATACAGGTGCTCACTGGGTGTGAGTACACTGGACGGACTCACGGAGAACTTCCAGATGGTACTATACCTATCGTCAGATGGAAGTTCTCTGGTGACATATGTACAGGTTAGTCTTCGGACCTGATATCGTCACTTGTCTCGTGTGAGTTCCCACTGTGCTTTGATCAATACCCTAACACGGCTTTACTGAGTCGTGCAAACAGGTTTAAGTTAGGTACAGTCCCGAGCCATAAGGAGGCAGTGAGCGACTGTTGGGGATTCGTCTCTCCCGGTATTGGGAGTCGATATCGCACTGTGTTCGATTGGTCAGGACCATAAGACCTTAGCCAAAGCAGTTGGGATTTACTGATAGGTTGATCAGTAGTTTCCCGGATTGGTCCAGAGCCACATAAGCACGAATTATCGGATTATTAGGGTCTGACGTTTACCACCCCCTAGACCTGGTGTGCGATACTCTTAGACGAAGAGACCAGACTGTACGGAGATTGTCAAAGATAGGCTCAGTAAGAGTTCGGATGAGTTTGCTCATCGGCCTTCTTATCGACAATACCTGGGTAGCCATTACGTGCAGCTAGTACCGCTGGTTAAACCAACTGCCCGCATAATGTCGAGGCTTTAGAGTCCCACACAGAGGGTTTCCCTGCATCGGGAAAAAGATGTAGAGGTCGTATGGTTTTACGACAGGGTTCAATCACATACGTGTACTTGTGCACGGATGATGATTCGGACAGATAATACTAGTAGGCTTTAGTTTAAGCCAGATCCAAGTATTATATTGATGGATTATTTTGGTCTCTTTTGTATTCGTATTTTTTGAAATACGGATACGGGTATGTATATACGGATGATGGGCATTCTTGTAATTTGCTCAAGATTGTTTCTACAAGGTGACACATCATATTTGTATTAACCATTTTAGGTTAAATGTTTAATACATTATGAGGTGGAGAAAATGAGGTGGAGGTTTGCATAATATGGAGCATGGCTTTTGGTGACACATGGTGGTATTTTATGCCATGACTCACCAAATGAATAATGAACCATGCTTGATTTTGTGATAATATTATTCTTATTGCATTATTGGATGATTCATTATTTCACAAGAGAGTACATTCTCCATTCTATGCTAACTCTTCACCATCTTTTCCTCAAGTTGATCTTCTTCTATCTCTAGCTTTTAATGTCGAGTCTTGAGAGTCCCCCACAGAGGGTTTTCCTGTATCGGGAAAAAGATGTAGAGGTCGTATGGTTCTACGACAGGGTTCGATCACATACGTGTACTTGTGCACGGATGATGATTCAGACAGATAATACTAGTGGGTTGTGGTTTAAGCCGGATCCTAGTATTATATTGCTGGGTTATTTTCGTCTCTTTTGTATTCGTATTTTTTGGAATACGGATACGGGTATGTATATACAGATGAGGGGAATTTTCGTAATTTGCTCAAGATTGTTTCTAGATGGTGACATATCATATTTGTATTAACCATTTTAGGTTAAATGTTTAATACATTATGAGGTGGAGGAAATAAGGTGGAGGTTTGCATAATATAGAGCATGGCTTTTGGTGACACATGGTGGTATTTTAAGCCATGACTCACCAAAGGAATAATGAACCATGCTTGATTTTGTGATAAGATTATTCTTATTGCATTATTGGTTGATTCATTATTTCACAAGAGAGTACACTCTCCATTCTATGCTAACTCTTCACCATCTTTTCCTCAAGTTGATCTTCTTCTGCCTCTATCCTTTCATGTCTCATGTGTTGAGAAACCTAAGGCTATGAGAGTCATACCAATACATCTATACTCTCTACATCACCTAGGTCATCTAGTTTAGCGAACTAGGTGCCCTAGTTTCCTCGGATTTGAGGTTGGAACCCGGACTATAGACTCTCGGATGGATCGTCTTTGATCGAGGAGGCCGACGAGGAAGCGCCGATCCGTTACGATCGTTGGAGCATATGACGAGGAGGATGACAGCGTGAAGAAACGAAGGACTTGGTTCTTTAGCCTATCATAGTAGAAAGAACTCTTTTTGTTGCTAGTTAGGTTTATGGTAAGATCCGAAATAGGGTTATTCTAGCGCCAGTTTTGAATTGTTTGAAAAATTTTGTTCCGCAAACGGCCCGGGTGATGGCCAGGGCGTTAGCATAACCTTTCACCTCATGCCACCATACCTCCACCTCATTTTCCTATTTAATTTTCTAAAAAGAAAATCAAATATGAGGTGTCCTTCTTCTAGAAGCATTCCCATAGAAATACGTAATACTTCACCTGGTATATGTATCGCTACATATACGCGTATCCGTATAAAAATACGGATAGCACCAAAAAGAGAAAATGAATAGTGAAAAATAATACTAAAATATATGTATCAAAATACATATATTAATTATTAAATCAAAACCTGATTTAATAATCTGCTTAATCCTAAGTCGTCTAGTATTATCAACCGCCCGATTAAAGTCCGTGTATCCCGTACACGTATTTAATCGGACCCCTGCACATACCAACGTACGGCTCCTACATCTATCGCCTGAACCGGAAAAACCATATGTGTGGGACTCTAAATACTCGACAATACGCTGGCAGTGGGTTTAACCATAAGCACATCAGCAACACTAGCTGTACGTAACGGCTACCCAGGTACTTGCCGAAAGGGGGGTCGACTATCAAATATGTCCTTACCCTATTGAGCTTGATTGTGATACTCCATACAGTCTGGTCTCTTCGTCAAAGAGTATCGCATATCGGGTCTATGGGATGGATAATGTTAGACCGCTACTAACCCGATAAGTCATGTCTAAGTCAAGCTCATCACCAACAGAGATACTACTTATCAACTATCAGTAAATCTCATCTACCGTGGCCACAGATTTCTAGTGATAGCCGACTGAACACAATGCGACATCGACTCCTAATACCGGGGGAGACAAATCCCTAACAATCGACCACTGCCTCCATGTGGCTCGGAACTGTACCCAAATAAAACCTATTTGCATGACTCCTTTGAGCCGTGGTAGGATAGTAATCAAAGTACAGTGGGAACTCACACGAGACAAATGACGATTTCAGGTCAAAGGACTTACCTGTACTCATACCATCTGAGAACTTCCATCTGACGATAGATATAATACCATTTAGAAGTTCTCGGCGAGTCCGTTCGGTGTACTCACCTCCAATGAGCACCTATATACTATCTTAGGTGACAACACCAATGGCTTGTGAGACCGGCCACCGCCTCTCATCGGGGTTTAGAAGCATATACACTATTCTACTCTGGAATATCGATGCACAGTCTTGATACTCCCACAACTAGGGACATCTAAGAATGTGCTTATGTACAACCCGACCCAAATATATGATCGCTATCATAATACTGGTTGTCAAGCAACAATCCTACGGGCTTCATCACTCATGAACACAAACCAGATAGCATATTATCATTTCGAGTATGACTGTTATACTTGTATGGGTCCTCCCTCAATTATCATAATCGCCTACTCGGGATCATAATAATTGCCTTGCGGGCACTATATCCAATAATAACAAGCAACACAAGCAAGTGTGCAACCCCGTCTAATCAAACATATAGCAATTAAACGACATTTAACAACACATATACCAAGATACAAACATAAACGATGTTAAAATTTCGACCGGAAACAGTCCCGAATAGCCCGTTTGCACAAACAATACAAAACAAAATCTGAGGCAAAAAGATGTATACCAAATATCTAGTTTCTACAATTCTAAGCAACTGACAAAATTTAGGGATAAACAGAAGGGAATCTCGGCCAAATGTTAGCCAAACATTGTCTATTTGTCCTCGAATTTTGTGCCAAGTTTTCTTTCTTAAAAAGTAATCCACTGATATATACAAAAAAAATTCAAGTTAAATTTTGAAATGGACAGAAACTTGGAATTAGAAACTAAATACGGGAAAATTTTCAGTCTCGAAACTAAAACATCATCTAATCTAGTTCTACTGTTTGGTTTGACTTTGATACCAATGAAGGTTCCAAGTGCCCTCGCCGCTACAATCACGGTCGATGCGGAATCAAAAAATGAAAATTTATAAGAGAGCACTGGAAACAAATCCCTAGCGATCGATCCAAACACTAAACTAGAAAACAAGCATGCAAGGTTTAGGAATTATAACCTTTGATGCATGTCCACTCAATCGTGGAAGACCCCTCCAAGCTTCTCGTAGGCCGTCGGAAACAAGCTTGAGAAGCAACCGCCCTTACCGAAAATGATCCACCCGAGGAAACCAATCCAAGCTCCAGCTTCACTTAGTGAAGCAACCGACTCTCCAAGCTCGGTAGGAATGGAGAGTGGGTATGTAGGAATTTTCCACTATCATTTTTTCTTTAAAAACCAAGCTTAAGAGAGCATGAAAGAAGGTGGAGGAGGAGGATGAAGAGGTGGCCATAACCTATAATGAGTTAAGTGTTGAGAATGAGAGAATGATAGAATGGCTTCATAATTTTTCCAACATAAAAAAATATCTCACACCCATTTTGTAATAAACAAATGAAGCCATGCCTCTCTACATGTCCTCAACCATACACAAGTATCACCTCACCCTCCACCACATATTTGATTTTCTTAAAAAGAAAAAGAACAAATGTGGTGTCCTCCATCTAGAAGTATTCTCGTATAAATACGGAATACTTCCCGTTATACGTATCGAAATACATATACGCATATCCGTATAAAAATACGAATAGCAAAGATATAGAAAATAAATAGTGAACAATAATACTAGAAAATATTGTTGGATATTTATGCCCTAGAGGCCTTCATTGTATAGAATACTAGGGATATATATGTACAAGACAATCTTGCTCGATATGATAGCATGTTATTTGGTTTGTCTTTATCATAACATGTGATGTGTTTTACTTTGTATTTCAAATCTTCTATACATATTGATAAAGCCTATATGATCTTTGCCTGACTACCTGCGTTGTGATGACGATCATACTTGTGGAAGCTGGGTAGTCAATAGGCATATCCTTAAAAGTGTCCCTAGTCATAGGATTATCGAGACTACCACGTATCCAATAGGGTCCCTAGAAATAATGAAATAAAGTATCAACAAACCGTCTCTCCGAGTTTATCGGAGAGACGGAATCCGACCCTATTGGATATGGTACGTTCCATGATGAGTAACGCTGAGTTACGGCGATCATTCTGGGGATATGCACTAGAATCAGCTGCATACCTTTTGAACCGAGTTCCAACTAAGACTGTGCCTACCACACCATATCAGATGTGGTGTGGGAAGAAACCCTATCTTAAGCACATTAAGACATGGGGATGTCATAGTTGGAACTCGGTTCAAAAGGTATGCAGCTGATTCTAGTGCATATCCCCAGAATGATCGCCGTAACTCAGCGTTACTCATCATGGAACGTACCATATCCAATAGGGTCCGATTCCGTCTCTCCGATACACCGTTATGTTGCGGAGTGTATGGAGGAGTAAGCCGAGAGAGAATTCCATTCTCTTTTAAGTAATCCAGGAACTCGGCACTTAAGAAGTCACCACCTCGATCAGATCTCAGTGTCTTGATACTTTTGCATGTTTGTTTTTCTACTTCATTCTTATATTCCTGGAATTTTCCAAAGGCTTCGGATTTATGTTTCTTTAAGAAGACATATCCGTACCTTGAAAAGTCATCCGTAAAAGTAATGAAGTAAGAATAACCGCTTCGCGCATGTGTAGACATTGAACCGCACACGTCGCTGTGTACGAGTTCCAAGAGCTCGCTCGCTCTTACTCCGTGTCCAGTGAACGGAGTCTTTGTCATCTTTCCTTTGAGACAGGATTGACAAGTTGCATATGATTGATATTCGAACGGATCCAAATATCCTTCTGTATGTAACTTCGTCAACCTTCTCTCATTGATGTGACCCAGTCTACAATGCCATAAGAAAGCCTGATTTGTTTCCGGAGACTTTCTTTTGTGTGTATTCTGGACATTGAAAATATGTCGTTGGTTTAATACGTATATTCCATTGTTTAATGTACCTGACCCAATCAGAACTTGATTAAGGCGAATGTTTACAACATTGCTTACAAATGCAAATTCATAACCTTCTTTAGATATTAAAGATATAGAAATGATATTACAAGTTGCATTGGGTACAAAATAACAATTACGCAAAACCAAAACTTGTCCATCTGACAACCCCAGGTGATAGTCCCCCATGGACTCAGCATCCATGCCAGCTCCGTTTGCAACTCTGAGGGTCATATCACCTGCATTCAAAACCCTACGGTTTCTCAACGCCTGCAAAAAATTACAGATATGAGATCCTGATCCGGTATCCAATACCTAGGAAGTAGAGTTTATTGATAGACAGTTTTCAATAACATACACACCTGAAGCTGAAGCCACAACTTACTTCAGATCCTATGTTCTGGCCTTCCAAGCCATGCAATCTTTCTTGCAGTGTCCACTCTTGTGACAGTAAAAGCATTCTTCCTTTCCCACAAGCTTTCCCACTACCATTGTTGCCTTTGCCTTTCCCTTCGTATCCACTTTACAAACACCGCCCCTTGGTTTGGCGGGGGTTTTCTTCTTCTTTCCCTTGGCTTTTGCCTTGGACCTAGAAGAGGAAGATCCTCCTACAAACAAAGTGGATGTTTCCCTACCTTTCTGTAGGGTGCCATCTGCACTCCTCAACATGTTGAGGAGTTCTGAAAGTTCAACTTCTTTTTCTTGTAAGTTGAAGTTCTGGATGAACTGGGCGTAAGTGGAAGGAAGGGACTGGAGAATCAAGTCCGTATAGAGCTCATTCTCCAACGTGGTCCCAAGGTCCGCGAGCTCCTTAATGAAGCCAATCATCTTAAGCACGTGTTCCGCTACCTGTGATCCGATGGCCAATCTCTCCGAAAACAGCTTTTTCGAGACTTCGTATCTGGCGATACGAGATTGCTCTCCATACAGTTCTTTTGTATGAAGAAATATGGATTAAAGGTCCATATTCTCGTGCCTCCTTTGGTGTTCATTGTCCATAGAGGCAAGCACGAGGCACTTGGCCTTCGCGCAATCAATCTCCCAAGTCTTATGGATTTCCTTATCCGCGACGCTGGAGGTGGGACCTGGGGCAGGGAGAGCTTTGGTGGTAAGGAGATACCCCAACTTGTCGTAAGTGATTGCCATTTTGACATTCCTGAGCCAATCTTTGTAGTTTGGCCCTGTCAGTATGTTTTTATCTAGTAGTAACTTAAGTCCAGTCATGATGTTTGGTCGCTGCAATTAGGAGAGAGAGAAGAAAAACTTTAGCATGATACTCTTACAAGTTTAGAGTGGTTTTTAATTTGTCTAAACAGGATGGCTCCCACTGTCTCTCGAATCCCTCCTCAAACCAAAAAGAAAGAATTAGTCAGGATCAATCTCACCGTGCAATACTTGCTTAACCGTTCAGCCAGGCTAGTGTCGGTACTTCGAGGGAGGTTTTCCAACGCTTTCGCGAAGTTCCTTAATTAAATAACCCCTTTTCCCTGGGGGTGCAGCCCCGCTAACACCTTTCTAGACACCTACTAGGTTTATAGCATTGATCGTTAAGTGAGAATTTTCCCAAGGAGTAGCATATACTCACAGTAGGATCGGGATCCAAATATCATTGCGTGAAAAAACTGAAGGAATCCTACCAGAATCATCACACTCCAAATGGTATGCAGCGCTAGCAAGTTTCAGTTCTTTTGAAACTCCCGATGTGGATTTTTGCCCATGCTCTTATGACCTTGACTTTGGCCAACAAATCATAAGTCACATGTCAAGTTCTACCCGTCATTCTCCAGGTTAATTTGAACCCACCCGTACCTACCCTTGACTTTGGCCAACAAGGCAGTACAACTGTCCCAAACCAACACATCTATCTATGCTGCACATGAATACCCAATAGCTACCAATCACTATGCCTTGACTTTGACCAACAAACATAGCTTGAATACTATTGACCATCCATGTGAAACGACGGAGGGCTACGAATGGTTTTGGCGAAACCGTGAACGTAGTGAACTTGATATAATCGATGGAACGAGATAGCTTTTAAAAGGAGTTGTTTAAGCTCCGCGTTTAAAAGTTATTTTTGAAAAGAAACCGGGTGGTTTTTTGAAAGTGTTCCAACGACTTTTACTTTGGTTTATTTTTCTTGCATTAATTTTAATGCGTCCCATCAATTAAACCTACCATTGCAGAAAACAACGAAAATATGACGTATGCTTATGCCATCCACATTCGCCACGGGGTCCCGTCATCACCCGTTAGGTTCCTTAACTAACGACAGAGCGGTGGCTGGACTAGCGCGGATGCAAAACATAAGCAACGCCTAAATAGATATCTACATATAGATATATACATTCGTCAGATGCAAAGGTAGCCATTCCAGATCACAGATGAATACATTGGATATACTAGGAATCCACATTTCGTTCGAGCCTGTAACGAAAAGAGGATTACACGGTCGCGATGAATAGCCAATACCCCACCCTAGACCCCTACGGGTGAGGCAAACTACCCGCCAAGTACCCGAAGCGAAGAAACCTCCCTCAACGACGTGAGTAGGCCACTCGGCACTTCGAGATACCCGGTAGTTTGTGCACCCCACCTTGGGTCTATCCTAGGAGCAAAAACAGTAAAAAGAAATTATACAATGACGACTACAACCTTATCCCGGTTGTGCGGCCATATAAATAATATTACATCAAATTACATATTACATGAATTGAAAGATAAAGAAAACTCTCATCTCACAACCCCCGGCTATTCATCCGCGACAATCCAACGAATTCATATACACAATCCATCAACATTACAGATCACAGATATGTATAACCCCCACTAATCGACGTATAGCGATTAGCAGACGTTCAATACATATATAACATTACAGATACAACCCATTAGCCAAAGTCTACAGAAAATCGACCAAAATACGGATTTGTAACCACCCCAAAAACAAACTTGTTCTCTGGAAAATCTGGGCAGAAACAAACCATCTGAAAAATCACAAAACACCAACAGGAGAAAACTGCAGGAGAAACGATCCACGGCCGAATCAACTCAGCCGCGGATCTGCGGCGGGAGCAAGCTCCTGCCGCGGATCCGCGGTGAGTTGATCGACTCACTGGATCGTTTTTCTTGCATGTTCTTTGAAAAGCCTGAGCCGATTTTTAATACATGATTTATTATTTTTTGTGCAGAAATAAAAATCGGCAGAAACTTGATATTTTTAACGTGTTTTGCGGTTTTTCGTCCGATCGAAATTCTAGATACTTTGCTAACTTGCTAGGGTGTGTTTAACTAGGCTCTGATACCACTGTAAGTCCACGTTACCTCTCCCGGTTCTTTCGGGCTTGCGGAAATGATTAAAAACAATTTTTCGGGTCATGGTAACATGGACTATAAAACACGGATCTTTGCTAAATTACACACTAGAAACTAACAAGAGCTATTGCTACTCGGTTAGGGTTATACCTCATCTTGAACTCCTTCTCTTGGACTCTTGATGGTGGTCGGATGGTTCGTTCCTCGTCTCCTTCTCTTGCCGAAGATGGATCCACCTGAGGGTCTCTACCTTGAGCTTCTTTCTCGAACTTGAGAAAACTAAAGTGTCCGGCTTGCTAGACCTTCAACCTTAGGATGAGTAGAGAGTGGCTTTGATGTTTTATCTCCAAGGAAATGGTTCTCAACACATGAGATGAATTTTCCTTAAGCTAGAGGAAGAGGAAGAAGAAAAGAGGAGAGAGAATCAATATGATAGAATGAGAATGGTTTTTACAACCATAACAATATATGTGAATTATCTAATTAATAATATTAATCCAAAATGAAAAAGGTGATGGTTGGTTTGATAAGACCATTATTATTTCACATTAAATGTTTTTTGCAAAGATCAAAGAGCATCTTTGGAAAGAAATGATGATGGTCAATGTTTCAACCTTGGTCAACAAGTCAACCTTGGTCAACAAGTCAACAAACTCTAACCATAACCCAATTTCATTTAAATAACATTATCAATTGATATTTCACATAATCATTAGGGTTTGGTAAACGACAACCGTCAACTGTGCATACACACCAGTATCAAAACCCTAATGATAATCCTCTTCCTCTGCCTCAGTCAACTGTGCATACACACCCGTATTCGTGTTCCGAGGAGCACGAATACTATGAGATAAAACTAACCCTAAAGCATATACTAGGATCTGGCTCAAACCAGAGCACGCTAGTAACAACTGTCCGGACAACAAACGTGCACAAGTGCGCGGATATGAACGAACCCTGTCGCAAAACCATGCGACCTCTACCCTGTTTTGCCCAAAGGAGAATAACCCTCTGTGTGGGACTCTAAAGACTCGACACTACGCTGGCAGTGGGTTTAACCACAGACCGCAAGCGGCACTAGCTATACGTAACGGTCCCCCGGTAGATGCCGATAAGAAGACGGACGAGGTGAAACCCATCTGAACTCCTACTGAGCCTGAATGTGACAATCTCCATACAGTCCGGTCTGTTCGTCTGAGAACATCGCATGGCGGGCCTAGGGGGCGGTAAACGTCAGTCCCCTACTAGCGGTACAAGTCGTGTCGGAGTGTAGCCCAGAACACCTGAGATAACACTGGAAACCGACCAGTCTATCTCGCTTGCCCTGGCCAGGGACTTTGTGTAATGGCTCTCCTAGACACAGCGCGATATCAACCCCCAATACCGGGAGAGACGAATCCTGTCTAACCGTCACTGCCTCCAAGTGCTTCGGGACTGCACCAAAAACTACCTGTTTGCACGACTCCTTTGAGCCGTGGGAGGGTAGTAATCAAAGTACAGTGGAAACACACTCGAGGCCATGTGACAGTGTCAAGTCAACGGACTGAGCTGTACTCATGTCACCTGGGAACTGATAACTGACGATAGGTATAGTACCAACCAACAGTTCCCGATGAGTCTTGTCCAGTGTACTCGTTACCTAACGAGCACCCACATACTATCCCAAGTACGACGTACTGACCGCTGTGGGACAGGCCGTCTCCCAAACTGGGATGAGAAGCGCATACGCTAGTCTACTCCGGAGTATCGATGCCCTGTCTCGATAGTCCTATGACTAGGGACCTGCGTAAGGATATGCTTGTAGATTACCCAGCCTCCACGAGTGTGACTGCCATCACAACGCTGGTAATTAAGCAAAGATCCTAAGGGCTCCACTAATGTGTAAAGGCGATATGCTATAATAAACACATGCATACATTAAAGTAGAAACAAACCAAGTAGCATACTACTATATTGAGCAAGATTGTCTATACAAGGTGAATATCCCAAGCTTCCATTAAGTAATATACAAACTAGTATGATACAGTAATGGCCTCTAGGGCATATACACTAACACGACTGTCCCAAACTAACGCATCTATCTATGCAACAGAAAAGTAACAAATAGCTACCATACACTATGCCTTGACGAAAGCCAACAAACATAGCATGAATACTAAGTGCTACCCGTCTGAAATGATGGAGGGCTACGAATGGTTTTTGGAGAAAAACCTTTAATGTAATGAACTTGATATGGTTGAAGGAACCGGATAGCTTTTATAAATATATAGTTGCGAAAACCTTTGCTAAAGAGGTCACTCCCGGTGAAGGGATCTCGGCTCTTTCCTCGTCGAATGAGGTGCAGGATATTCCAATTTGAATACCACGATGCAAAGCAAAAATAATCGACTATAGTGAAGTTAATACGTTGACGCAAAGTTTTACTCAAGGGGTCACTCCCGATGAAGGGATCTCGGCCCTTGCCTCGTGGAATGAGGTGCTGGATATTCATAACCGAATACCACTGTGCAAAGCAAAAGAAAGCGTCTGTGATGTCAGTATTTTAAAATTGGTTCCAACAACATCAAATAGGTTTATTTTCCTTGCATTGATCAGAATCAACACAGTCCCATTAATTAATCACACCAGAAAATAACGAAAATATGATGTACGTATATTCCATCCGCATTCGCCACTGGGTCCCATCATCACTCGTTAGGTTACTTAACTAACGACAGAGCGGGGATTGGACTACCGCAGGTGCAAAACATATACAACATCTATTAGTATATATATAAATATATATAACAATCATCCCAGGCATAATATAAAGCAACATCACAGAATCTCAGCCAAGCAACACAGAGTGGTGAATAATCCTGGAGCCCCGGGTTTCACTTGAGCCACAAGTGAGACCTGACGTTCCCTTGGTCGTGTGGATAGCCTGTGCAATGAAAACCTAGACCACTACGAGCGCGGCAAGTTACCCGCCAAAACCAGAAGTGAGGCAACCCCCTTTCAACAACGTGAATGGGCTACCCAGCACTTCACGGAATCCGGTATCTTGGGCACCCCTCCGTGGGTCAACCTATACCCCCTACGAGTGCGGCGAATAGCCCGCCAATTCTAGAGTAAGTTCCCTTTCGTCTCAACACCATGAGATGCAGACCCGTTGCCCTTTAGAACCCGGCTATTCGTGCACTCCACCGCGGGGTAATCCTAGTACAGAAAAGAAAATAATATACAAGGGTGACATCGACCTCAACCCGGTCGTGCCCCAAACAAATAATATACAAACTGGAAGTGACGGCAGTCCATATGTCGGACGCTCGCCCCGCAATATCAAATGTACAAATGAATCTAAACAGTACCACCATTGCACCCAAGGTATCCACCACGACGATCCAACCACAACACAGCACAACACATAACATCAACGTGAATGTCACGTTTGCAAACTCGTCTAAAAGAACATATAGCAATTAGACGAGTTGTAACGCTCGAATGACATTCACGGTCGCAGATAGTAATGCATGTACTATAAACATTTAAACAGTGTTAAATTATCGACTTCGAAACACCTCGAATTGCCCCAGAAGAAACGATAACAAAATTTCCAAAATGGGCAAAACAAACAATACCACTGAACCAATATTTCAGAGACCGGAGAACCCTAAAAAAATCAAGTCCAAACATCAAAAATGGACCGGCCATACCCGTTTTTTCTCAAGTCTCGCCGGGTCAAATCCGGCGAATGGGGCTCATTTTTGTAGGGTGTTCTAGTTGTTATAAAAATAGCCTTCTGCAATTGCTTAAAAACTTTTTTGAAGACTCTGAAAATTCGACAGAACCTGGAATATGCAGTGTACTGTTTCGGAGTTGTTTCGGTTTTGATACTTTAACATCGTCTAAACTAGCTAGTTAAGGGTTTAAGGGTTGGCTCTGATACCATGTTGGGTTACGGCAGCGTCCCGACCATCAAACCGTGGCCAAATGCGGAACAATTTTTTTCTTAACTGGCGCTACCATTACCCGATGCCCGGATCTACCCTAAACTAGCAAGCTAATAAAAGAGATAGGAATGGTTATACCGAGTTAATCCGTGTCCTTCGGTCTTCAACCTTCATCCCAAGCTCCTAGAGGTTGCGGATCGAGTTTGGTAGCCGGTCTTCCTCCATCTACGATGATCCACTTGAGGGAAACGACGCAAGCTTCAGCCTTGCCAAGGCAACCGATGCTCCAAGGTTGCTAGCAATGGAGAGTGGTGGTGTAGGAATTTGTCACTATAATTTTTCTCTCATCACAAATGCTCCATGAGCAACTCAAGAAGATGAAGAGGAGGTGAGGAAAACATGTGGCATGAGCAACTAAAGAAAAATGGCTAAGTCTCACCAAGTGAGAAAGAATGACCATGTGAAGAAGAAAAAATAAGCAAAGCATATTGGGATAGTGGCTGCCCCTCTCTCTCTCAATCATGCAATTAAAATATCTCATCTCAATTTACAATAAACAAAGCCATGACATACCTCTCTACATGCCTTGCATTGTTCATGCCATGTCACCCCCTCCACCTCATTTGCAAAAAAAAATAATTTTCTAAAAAAGGAAATCATACAAATGAGGTGTCCAATCTTCTAGAAACAATTCCGTATAAATAAGGAATACAACCCGGTACACGTATCGAAATACATATACGCGTATTCGTACAAAAATACGAATAGCCAAGAGAGAAAATGAATAGTGAACAATAATACTAGAATACATATATATATATATATAAATACATATATAAATTATTAAATCAAAACCTGATTTAACAATCCGGCTTAATCCTAAACCGCTAGTATTATCAACCGTCCGATTAAATTCTGTGTAGCCTGTACATATATTTGATCGGATACCTGTATGTACCAACATACGTCATCTACACCATATTGCCTGAACCGTGAAAACCCTCTGTGTGGGACTCTAAAGACTAGTCAAGACGCTGGCAGTGGATTTAACCACAAGCACGTCAGCGGCACTAGCTGTACGTAACGGCTACCCAGGTATTGAGCGAAAGGAAGGCCGACGAGCAAACTCATCCAAACCCCTACTGAGCCTGACAGTGACAATATCCGCACAGTCCGGTCTGTTCGTCTAAGAGTATCGCATATCGAGTCTAGGGGTAGATAAAGTCAGACCCTTAACAACGCGATAATTTGTGTCGGTATATAACCCATCACTGTAAGTCCACGTTACCTCTCCCGGTACTTACGGGCTTGCGGAAATGATGAAAAACGATTATTCAAGTGGTGGTAACATGGACTCAAAATACGGATCTTTGTTAAACAACTACCTAACAACCTAACATGAGTTTTACCTACTCGGTTAGGGGGTTATACCTTTCTTGAACTCCTTCGTCTTCAACTCTTTCCGGTGTACGGATCGGCCTCACTTCGTCGTCTCCTTGCGCCGAAGATGGATCCACCTGAAAGCTTCTACCTTTGGCTTCTTCTTCGAACTTGAAGAAACTAGAACATTTGGTTTTCTAAACCTTGTGAACTAGGATGAGTAGAGAAGTGATATGGGTTTTCTTTTATCTCTAAGTCAATGTTTCTCAACTCATGAGAGGGTGTTGCCTTGAGCTAGAGAGAGAGCAAGAGGGAGAGCTCAAGCAAGAGAGAGAATTGAAATGAGAGAAATGAGTAAGTCTTTTGCCATCCAAGCTCTCATAATCCAAAACCATCATAACAAAAATAGTAATCAAGTATTATGTGATGGTTCAAGTCAAAATGGCTATATCATTTCATGCACTCATTTTGCAAAAATAAACAAGCAAGCAAAAGACTTTGCCATGAAATGATAGCCATTGTAATGATGATGGTCAACTAGTCCAACCTAGTCAACAAGTCAACAAAGTCAACCCCTTAACAACCATGTCACTAGAATACTTAATTAATATTATTGTTAATTATATTTCTTATTCTCATTAGGGTTTAGCAAAAAGTCAATAGTCAACAGTCAACAGTCAAGAACCCCAATGAGAATCCTCTGCCTCTGTCTCTCTGTCAACTGTGCATACCCACCCGCATCCGCGTTCCGAGGAACACGAATACAAATGAGATAAAACCAATCCCAAAACGTACATTAGGATCTGGCTTAAACCAAAGCCCGCTGGTGTTAACTGTCCGGACACTAAACGTGCACAAGTGCACGGATGTGACCGAACCCTGTCGCAAAACCATGCGACCTGTCGCAAAACCATGCGACCTCTACTTTTTTGCCTAAAGGCGAATAGATTTCTGTGTGGAACTCTAAAGACTCGACACTACGCTGGCAGTGGGTTTAACCACAGACCGCAAGCGGCACTAGCTGTGCGTAACGGTCCCCAGGTAGATGCCGACAAGAAGACGGACGAGGTGAAACCCATCTGAACTCCTACTGAGCCTGAATGTGACAATCTCCATACAGTCCGGTCTGTTCGTCTGATACATCGCATGGCGGGCCTAGGGGGCGGTAAACGTCAGTCCCCTACTAGAGGTACAAGTCGTGTCGGAGTGTAGCCCAGAACACCCTGAGATAACACTGGAAACCTACCAGTATATCTCGCTTGCCCTGGCCAGGGACTACTTATGTAATGGCTCTCCTAGACACAGCGCGATGTCAATCCCCAATACTGGGAGAGATGAATCCTGTCTAACCGTCACTGCCTCCAAGTGCTTCGGGACTGCACCCAACTACTACCTGTTTGCACGACTCCTTTGAGCCGTGGTAGGCTAGTAATCTAAGTACAGTGGGAACACACTCGAGGCGAAGTGACAGTGTCAAGTCAGCGGACTAAGTTGTACTCATGTCACTTGAGAACTGACAACTGACGATAGGTATAGTACCAACCAACAGTTCCCAACGAGTCCTGTCCAGTGTACTCGTAACCTAACGAGCACCCGCATACTATCTCAAGTACGACGTACTGACGGCTGTGGGACAGACCGTCTCCCACACTGGGATGAGAAGCGCATACGCTAGTCTACTCCGGAGTATCGATGCCCTGTCTCGATAGTCCTACGACTAGGGACCTGCATAAGGATGTGCTTGTGGATTACCCAGCCCCCATTAGTGTGACTGCCATCACAATGCTAGTAATCAAGCAAAGATCCTAAGGGCTCCACTAATGTGTATAGGTGATATACTAAAATAAACACATGTACACATTAAAGTAGAAACAAACCAAGTAGCATACTACTATATTGAGCAAGATTGTCTATACAAGGTGAATATCCCAAGCTTCCATTAAGTAATATACAAACTAGTATGATACATTAATGGCCTCTAGGGTATATACACTAACAATCTCCCACTTGCACTAAGGCCATGTACTGGCGTATCGAAGACCTATCATCTCGATCAGCCGCTCGAACTGAGTCTGGGGTAAGGCCTTTGTGAGTGGATCAGCAGTGTTATCTTCCGTTGAAACTCTCCAAACCTCGATCTCCTGGCGACCCACGATCTCCCTGATCAGATGATACCGCCTCAAGATGTGTCTGGATCTCTGATGGGACCTGGGTTCCTTCGCTAAAGCTATAGCCCCGTTGTTGTCGCAATACAGCGGTATTGGATCAACAATGGACGGAACCACCTGAAGTTCCGTTAAGAACTTCCTTATCCAGACGGCTTCTTTTTCGGCATCTACAGCAGCGATATATTCCGCTTCCATCGTCGAGTCAGCAACGGTTTCCTGTTTGGAACTCTTCCAACACACCGCCCCTCCATTGAGGGTAAAGACATAACCCGACATGGACTTGGAATCATCCTTGTCACTCTGGAAGCTGGAGTCAGCAAAGGCCTCGATCTGGAGGTCTTTTCCTCCAAACACCAAGAACATCTCCTTAGTCTTTCTCAGATACTTGAGAATGTTCTTTACCGCTATCTAATGTTTCTCCCCAGGGTTTGACTGATACCGGCTTACCACACTCAGTGCATAAGCTACATCTGGTCTGGTACACAACATCGCATACATTATAGAGCCTACCGCAGAAGCGTAGGGTATAATAGACATGCGATCCCTTTCCAAATCAGTCTTGGGAGACATCTCTTTGGAGAGGGTGATCCCGTGACAAGCCGGTAGATTACCGTGCTTGGAATCTTCCATACTGAATCTTTTCAGTATGGTGTCGATGTACCTAGACTGTGAAAGTCCTAATATCCTCTTGGATCTGTCACGATATATCCGGATCCCCAGAATGTATGATGCATCACCCAGGTCTTTCATGGAGAACCCGTGTGACAAGAACCCTTTGACAGATTGTAGCATAGGAATGTCATTTCCTATTAAGAGAATGTCATCCACGTATAAAACGAGGAATACTACAGTTCTCGCTACAAATCTACTATAGATGCATGGTTCATCTGGATTTTTGATAAAGACAAATTCTTTGACCGTCTCATCAAAACAGATGTTCCAACTCCGCGATGCCTGCTTTAGTCCATAGATGGACTTAAGCAACTTGCACACCTTTCCGCTGCTCCCACTCTGAATGAAACCCTATGGCTGGTCCATATAAACACACTCCTCTAAATTTCCATTTAGAAAAGCGGTCTTTACGTTTATCTGCCAGATCTCATAATCGTGGAAGGCAGCAATGGCAAGAAGGATCCGAATGGATTTCAGCATAGCTACTGAAGAAAAGGTCTCGTCATAGTCCAAACCAGGTCTTTGACGAAAACCCTTTGCAACCAGTCTAGCTTTATAGGTCTCAACCTGTCCATCTACACCAATCTTCCTTTTGAAGATCCACTTGCATCCTACGGGTTTTACCCCATCTGGAGCAACGTCCAATGTCCATACTTTTTTGGTGTACATGGACTCCATTTCGGTCCGCATTGCATCCAGCCATTTTACTGAGTCAACGCTCTGAATGGCCTGCTGGAAGCTAGTCGGCTCATCATAATCAATGATGCAATCTTCTCTATCCCCGTCTATGAAAAAACCGTAGTATCTCTCGGGCGGATGAGACTGCCTACTACTTCTACAGAGCGGCGTGGGAATGTCATGTTCTTTTGAACCCTCTGGTTCTACTAATCTTTCAGTAATAGCTCGTGGTTCTGGAATTTCTTCCAGTTCTATTGCGCTCCCACTTTTCTGATTCTCCAAAAACTGAGTTTCCAAGAAGTGGGCATGCCGAGAAACAAAAACCTTTTGTTCCTCTTCGCAATAGAAGAAATATCCCTTGGAGTTCTTTGGATATCCCACAAACATGCACTGTACTGAGCGTGCCATGAGCTTGTCCGCATGCTGCTTTTTGACAAAAGCTGGACATCCCCATGTCTTAATGTGATTAAGATAGGGTCTCTTCCCACACCACATCTGATATGGTGTAGTAGGCACAGTCTTAGTTGGAACTCGGTTCAAAAGGTATGCAGCTGATTCTAGTGCATATCCCCAGAATGATCGCTGTAACTCAGCGTTACTCATCATGGACCGTACCATATCCAATAGGGTGCGGTTCCGTCTCTCCGATACACCGTTATGTTGCGGAGTGTATGGAGGAGTAAGCTGAGAGAGAATTCCATTCTCTTTTAAGTAATCCAGGAACTCGGCACTCAAGTATTCACCACCTCGATCCGATCTCAGTGTCTTGATACTTTTGCCGGTTTGTTTTTCTCCTTCATTCTTATATTCCTGAAATTTTCCAAAGGCTTCTGATTTATGTTTCATTAAGAATACATAACCGTACCTTGAAAAGTCATCCGTAAAAGTAATGAAGTAAGAATAACCTCTTCACGCATGTGTAGAAATTGGACCTCATAAGTCGCTGTGTACGAGTCCCAAGAGCTCGCTCGCTCTTACTCCGTGTCCAGTGAATGGAGTCTTTGTCATCTTTCCTTTGAGACAGGATTGACAACTGGCATACGATTGATATTCGAACGGATCCAAATATCCTTCTGTATGTAACTTCGTCAACCTTCTCTCATTGATGTGACCCAGTCTACAATGCCATAAGAAAGCCTGATTTGTTTCCGGAGACTTTCTTTTGTGTGTATTCTGGACATTGAAATCTATGGTTGGTTTAATACATATATACCATTGCTTAATGTACCTGACCCAATCAGAACTTGATTAAGGTGAATGTTTACAACATTACTTACAAACGCAAATTCATAACCTTCTTTAGAAATCAAAGATACAGAAATGATATTACAAGTTGCGTTGGGTACAAAAAAGCAATTACGTAAAACCAAAACATGTCCATCTGACATTCCCAGGTGATAGTCCCCCACGGCCTTAGCATCCATGCTAGCTCCGTTTGAAACTTTGAGGGTCATGTCACCTGCCTTCAAAAACCTACGCTTTCTCGACGCCTGTAAAGAATTACAGATATGAGATCCTGATCCGGTATCCAATACCCAGGAAGGAGAGTTTATTGATAGACAGTTTTCAATAACATACACACCTGAAGCTGAAGCCGCAACTTGCTTCAGATCCTGTGTTCTAGCCTTCCAAGCCCTGCAATCTTTCTTCTAGTGTCCACTCTTATGACAGAAAAAGCACTCTTCCTTCCCCACAAGCTTCCCCGCTATCTTTGTTGCTTTTGTCTTTCCCTTCGTATCCATTCTACTAACACCGCCCCTTGGTTTGGAGGGGGCTTTCTTCTTTTTTCCCTTGGCTTTCGCATTGGAATTAGAAGAGAAAGATCCTCCTACAAACAAAGTGGATGTTTCCCTACCTTTCTGTAGGGTGCCCTCTGCACTCCTCAGCATATTGAGGAGCTCTGAAAGTTCAACTTGCTTTTCTTGCAAGTTGAAATTCAGGATGAACTCGGCGTAAGTGGAAGGAAGGGACTGAAGAATCAAGTCCGTATAGAGCTCATTCTCCAACGTGGTCCCAAGGTCCGTGAGCTCCTCTATGAAGCCAATCATCTTAAGCACGTGCTCCGCTACCGATGATCCGACAGCCAATCTTGCCGAAAACAACTTCTTCGACACTTCGTATCTGGCGATACGAGATTGCTCTCCATACAGTTCTTTTGTATGGAGAAATATGGATTCAAGGTCCATATTCTCGTGCCTCCTCTGATGTTCATTGTCCATAGAGGCAAGCACGAGGCATTTGGCCTTCGCGCAATCGATTTCCCAGGTCTTATGGATTTCCCTATCCGCGACGCTGGTTTTGGGACCTGGGCAGGGGGAGCTTTGGTGGTAAGGAGATACCCTAACTTGTCATAAGTGATTGCCATTTTGACATTCCTGAGCCAATCTTTGTAGTTTGGCCCTGTCAGTATGTTTTTATCTAGTAGTAACTTAAGTCCGGTCATGATGTTTGGTCGCTGCAATTAGGAGAGAGAGAAGAAACACTTTAGCATGATGCTCTTGCAAGTTTAGAGTGGTTTTTAATTTGTCTAAACAGGATGGCTCCCACTGTCTCTCGAATCCCTCCTCTAACCAAAAAGGAAGAATTAGTCAGGATCAATCTCACCGTACAATACTTGCTTAACCGTTCGGCCAAGCTGGTGTCGGTACTTCGAGGGAGGTTTTCCAACGCTTTCGCGAAGTTCGTTAATTAAATAACCTCTTTTCCCTGGGGGCGTAGCCTCGCTAACACCTTTCTAGACACCTACTTGGTTTATAGCATTGATCGTTAAGTGAGAAATTTCCCGAGGAGTAGCATATACTCACAGTAGGATCAGGATCCAAATATCATTGCGTGACAAAACTGAAGGAATCCTACCAGAATCATCACACTCCAAATGGTATGCAGCGCTAGCAAGTTTCAGTTCTTTTGAAACTCCCGATGTGGATTTTTGCCCCAAGCTCTTATGACCTTGACTTTGGCCAAAATATCATAAGTCACATGTCAAGTTCTACCCGTCATTCTCCAGGTTAATTTGAGCCCACCCGCACATACCCTTGACTTTGGCCAAAATGGTAGAATGACTGCCCTAAACCAACACATCTATCTATGCTGCACATGAATACCCAATAGCTACCAATCACTATGCCTTGACTTTGGCCAACATACATAGCTTCAGTACTTATTGACCATTCATGTGAAACGACGGAAGGCTACGAATGGTTTTGGCGAAACCGTGAACGTAGTGAACTTGATATAATCGAAGGAACGAGATAGCTTTTAAAAGGAGTGGCTTAAGCTCCACGTTTAAAAGTTATTTTTGAAAAGAAACCGAGTGGTTTTGAAAGTGTTCCAACGACTTTTACTTGGTTTATTTTTTTCTTGCATTAATTCCAATGCGTCCCATCATTTAAGCCTACCATTGCAGAAAACAACCAAAATATGACGTACGCTTATGCCATCCGCATTCGCCACGGGGCCCCGTCATTACCCGTTAGGTTGCTTAACTAACGACAGAGCGGGGGCTGGACTAGCGCGGATGCAAAACATAAGCAACGCCAAAATAATATCATATATAGATATATTGCAATGGTAGCCATTTCAGATCACAGATGAACACATTGGATATACTAGAAATCCGCAATTCGTACGAGCCTGTAACGAAGAGCGGATTACACGGTCGCGATGAATAGCCAAGACCCCAACCTAGACCCCTACGGGTGCGGCAAACTACCCGCCAAGTACCCGAAGCGAAGCAACCTCCCTCAACACCGTGAGTAGGCCACTCGGCACTTCGAGATACCCGGTAGTTTGTGCACCCCACCTTGGGTCTATCTTAGGAGCAAAAACAGTAAAAAGAAATTATACAATGACGGCTACAACCCCGACCCGGTTGTGCGGCCAAAAATAATATTACATCAATTTACATATTACATGAATTGAAAGATAAAAGGAAAAACTCTCATCTCACAACCCCCCCAGCTATTCATCCGCAACAATCCAATGAATTCATATACACATACCATCAACATTACAGATCACAGATATGTATAACCCCCACTAATCGACGTATAGCGATTAGCAGACGTTCAATACATATAACACATCACAGATATATACCCGTCAGCTTAAGTCTTTAGAAGTTCGATCAAAATACGGATTTTCCGTCCCCAAAAACTAATTTTGCTTTCTGGAAAATCTGGGCAGAAAAATCATATTGTAAAAATCCCAAAATACCCCACTGAACAAACTGTGAGAAAAATCGCCCACGGCCGAGTCAACTCGGCCGCGGATCCGCGGCGGGAGCAAGCTCCCGCCGTGGTTCCGCGCCGCGTTGATCGGTTCAGTGGACCATTTTCTACAGTCGCTTCTAAAAACCCTGAGCCGAATTTTAAGATAAGATTTATCATTTTTTGGAACAGAAAAAAATTCGGCAGAAAGTAGGCATTTCGGGCGTATTTCACGACTTTTTCTCCGATCGAATTTCTAGTTACTTTGCTAACATGTTAGATAGTGTTTAACTAGGCTCTGATACCCCTGTAAGTCCACGTTACCTCTCCCGGTACTTACGGGCTTGCGGAAATAATGAAAAACGATTTTTCAAGAGGTGGTAACATGGACTCAAAATACGGATCTTTGTTAAACAACTACCTATCAACTTAACATGAGTTTTACCTACTCGGTTAGGGGGTTATACCTTTCTTGAACTCCTTCGTCTTCAACTCTTTTCGGTGTACTGTCACGACCCGAAGTTCGGCCCGTGACCGGCACTTAACCATGCAACGTCTACAGGCGTAACATGACTAAGTAAGCCGAACCCAGAAAACAAAACCTTGAAAATTTGGAGTGTTAAAACATTTAGAAAACTTTAAGTTGTTTAGTAGGAATCCTTTTTGGTACAAGTTATTATTTAAATAATTTTAACAACATTTCCTTTTCCAAAAAAATTTGTCCCGAAATCGGGTAAAAGGCGAGATATGAGTAAAAATAACATGTGAAATAAATAGAGCATCTCAATGGGAGAATCGCGCCCAACGGAGGAGCAATCACCACAAAAATATACGACGCCGAAGCGAAGAATGAGCAGTAAAGTGAAGACAAATATCATAAAGGATAAAACTACATAAATAAAGTCGGCTCACAACGAGCTCGACACCAGAGTACAAATAACATATATCGTCCTCACAACTGTCTCTAGGCCAATACATGAAAGTAGATGGAGAGTACTAGATACATCAAGATGCAACTGAAAAGTAAACAGATACCGTACAAAACCCACCTAATAGAAAAAGGGCTAACACGCCTCAGCAATGGTATCTGTGTCAAAAGGTGCGGTAAACAGCGAGCCGCGACTACTCCCAAGAGTAACCTGCAAGCACTGTGGCACAACGGGGGTGAGTTGCCAACTCATGAATAGTAGATGACATATAAAGGTAATCGCGAGTATGCACGTACTGCGATACTCTAACCTATGCCAACATATAACATCTATATGATGAACTGATTACTCATATCAGGCAGCAAATGTAATATAAAAGTCTCCCCATATGATGTGCAAGGTATGCAATAATCATGTCTGATATGGAATCTAACAACCCTATATAGCATGAGCAGGGTATGCGATAATCATGTATAGCATGTGTACTATATCAGGTACAATAGGTACAGGATGAGATGTCAATACTAAATGCTGAGTATGGGAATAAATAGTGTCTACACGGAATATCAACGTGGAAAAATGACCGGTGTCTATCAATACACCCAATTCCCAGTAAAACTCAGGCGCCGTCATCCACATCGGCCCTCAAATCCTGTGAATCTCATACAATCGTGAGTGCCCAACATCGGCACCCAAATCTCATAAAATCAACCGTGTCCAGCATCGACACGTAAATCCTCCAGTATGGTGCGTCCGTCCATCGCATCTGCCCACGGGCTCCGTCTGCGGAATCGGCCCTCGGCCCCCGCAGTACGCGTCGTCCCGTATCCATCTATCTACTCTGGTCGGTATCCTCCGGATAATCGCCAGGTCTAATCAATCACCGGTAGGTAGTAGTCCCTCCGCCGGGCTCACCGTCTAACAATACAAGTCTTCTCGCCCCGGGATACCGTACCGGGTCCACCATGTACCCGCAATCGGTGCCTACCTCTTCTCGAATCGGGTATACTCACACAAGCTCTCTGGGACCGAGAAAACTCATGGTTGACGCACTAAAATATCATTTCAAGGGAAACCGGGTTTTTAAACAGTGCGTATTTTCTTAAATTAGTACTCCGGTTCCCAAATCCAGAAATCACATAATCAAATACAATGCGTAATCCATGCAACATGTCGTATGCCGCTAAGAGAAAAAGAAAAGGGAAAACCGCTCTTTGGAAAGATCTAGTTTTGAGAATAACGCCTGCGGTCCCTTAGTTTTAAAACAAGTCTATATCATCCATATATGTAACATATGAATATGTGTATCGGTATGGATGTGTGCATGGATAAGTATGCAAAGTGAATATAGCAATGTACATGTGCACAACTGTAGACATATGATGCATATGTGCCCAAATAGGGTTATATCAATGAAGGTACTCACGAAAGTGTATATACAGTGTGCATGGTGTGAATGTCCATATGATAGTATGCGGTAATCATGACAACATCGATAAAGCAGAATCAAATATGCGGTTTATAGAAATCCTATAATATGAGTGTCATGGCAATCACTAACGGTGTGAGTGTAGCATATAAATCGTGCTCGTGCAATTTTGACCGTTAGTGACATTGCAGTGTTCTATACTACCAGTTCTATATATATAAGGAGGTATGCTACTCTAGTATGCATGCATGAACACATAAAACTAACATCCTATTACGCCCTGACGCGTAACGACATACGAGCGATTTTCCCGTAGATGTTAAATCTACTCACCTGGTCGCGTGCTAAGTATAGCCGACCACCTGCTTCCCTTTCCTGGCGGCGTCTGACGTACCCGCCTGCGAACCTGGAATTAACATAAGAATCCCAATATATCAAAATCTCGTAAAACGCGATATCGGAACGAAACGAGAAACTCGCGTCGCGAATTAACGCACGTGGACGCGATACGCCGGAACGTGTGTGTGTGTGTGTGTCCAGTACTCGATCGGATACGCCGAGATACGCTGAATCACAGAATCCACTCGTGTATCGCGCAAACTAAATTACCAGAAAACGACATACTGTCCCATATTTTACCCAGGCTAGAATATTATAAAACTATATATACCTTGGACCCACAAAATATAGCAGACACCTGTACCGAAAACCCTAGCTCCTAACTCCCTGTTCTGGCCGCAAATTGCGGCCAGAACGAATATTCCGGCGGCCTCGGGTTGAAGTGGTGGGGTCGGGCTCTGGTGGTGGGGTCAGGGTGTCACCAGTAGGCTATGGTCCACTCAATTTTATTCTGAACTTACATGGTTAACAGCAGATCTCAAAAAGCTATGTTTTGCTTAAAACGTCAAGTTTTGTACGATTTGAAAACTGAGGTTATTTTAGTGTAATCTGGGGTTATCCTAGGTTAACCTGGCCTCAACAACACTTACTTAGGCTAGTCTACCCAACACCAACCTCACATAAACACACTTTCACAAAAATCACCCAACCAAGCACAAAAGCGTATAATTATCGCTAATCGAAGCTATTTCTACACAACTAAGCAAACAAGGAAGGAGTTTAGAAGTTATACCCTACTAGGAACCTCACAAACAAGGAGAAGGAGAAGAAGAAGAGGGGATGGAGCTTGCCGGGGTGCTGCTGCCTCAGCCGAGCTGCTGCTGTTTCTCCAGAAGCAGGAGTTGTTGTTCTGGCTGATGCAGTTGCTGTTGTTTTTGTGATGGTGTTTGTTGTAGTGCTGGTGGTGTGTTGTTGTGTTGTGTGAATGTTGTATGGGTGTTGTATATGGTGTTGGGGCTGTTTGTTAAGGGAGTGCTGCTGCTGATGCAGCTGCTGCTGATGTTATGGTTTGAGTTGATGTTCTTGGAGCTGAAGCAGATGAGCAGATGCTGATGTTTTTGAAATGAAGAAATGGCTGTTTTAAAGATGTGACCACTGCTGAAAACAGCAGCTACTGTTGCATTGGATGTGTGTGAGTGAGAAGGATAGGAGTGATAAGGGTTTTGAAATGTAAGTAAAAAGTTTTGAAAGGGATGGGGTGTGACACAATCCTAGAGCCACCTCTCTCTCTCTCTCATTTAATGCTAATAAGACACCCATCATGCTCTCTCTCCTCAACCCAAGTCAAACCCAAAAGAAAATTTTAAATCCCTTTTTATATTTAGAAAATCAATTTCTTAATTTAAAACTAATTAGCTTAACAAGAGGGGTTAGACCACCATGGTTGCCTAAACATGGTTTAACCCAATTTTAACCCTAGGTTACATGTACATGTTTGTGCAAGCTTAGGAAAATTCTAGAAAAATCTTTATTAATTTTGATAAAATATTTGAAAGTCAATTTGGTAAACTTTTATTAAAGAATTTCACTAATTAAAATATAATTAGTTACTAATATAATCCTAGTTGTTACAGTCTTCCCCCCTTAAAAAAATTCGTCCCCGAATTTAAAATATAAGACTATGCGTACCTTCAAAGAGATGAGGGAATTTCTTCCGCATCTCCCCCTCGGTCTCCCAAGTGATCTCCTCACCGTTCGGGCTGCGCCAAAGAACCTTCACCGACGGCAGGATCCTTGATCGAAGTTTCTTCACCTGCCGATCCAATATCTCAACTGGCTGCACGGTGAAAGAAAGGTCGGGCTCAAGCCGTACTGTCGGATGCTGGATCGTGTGGGAAGGGTCATGAAGATATCTGCGTAGCATCGATATGTGGAAGACGGGGTGAACATCTGAAAGACTGGGTGGAAGAGCCAATTGATACGCTACTGCGCCGACACGCTCGAGGATCTCGAAAGGACCTATGTATCTGGGGCTAAGCTTCCCTTTCCGTCCAAGCCTCATCACTCCCTTCATCGGAGAGACCCTCAGAAAAACGTGATCGCCAACTGCGAACTCTAAACTGCGGCGGCGTCTGTCAGCATACGATTTCTGCCTGCTCTGAGCTGTCCTCATCCTGTCCCGAATCAGCTGTATCTTCTCGGTCTTCTCCTGTACGATCTATGGCCCTAAAATACTGCTCTCGCTGAGCTCTGTCCAACAGACGGGCGATCTACATCTCCTCCCATACAAAGCCTCGAAAGGTGCCATCTGAATAGTGTCCTGGAAGCCATTGTTGTAAGAGAACTCTATCAAGGGTAGATGATGACCCCAGCTACCACCAAAGTCTAAAACACAAGCTCGGAGCATGTCCTCGAGAGTCTGAATGGTCCGCTCTGACTGTCCGTCGGTCTGCGGATGAAATGCCGTGCTGAAACTCAAACGAGTGCCCAAAGCCTCCTGAAGCCTCTGCCATAATCTGCTGGTAAACTAGGTGCCGCGGTCGGACACAATACACGTCGGAACCCCATGTAGTCGCACAATCTCGTCGATATAAATCTGGGCGTACTGAGCAAATCCGAAAGTCGTCTTCACTGGTAGGAAGTGAGCCGCTTTCGTCAGACGATCCACGATCACCCAAATGGATTCATACCCCCGCCTAGTCCTGGGTAGACCCACAACGAAATCCATCGAAATCTGTTCCCATTTCCACTCCGGAATGGGTAACGGCTGTAGCTCTCCCGCGGGCCTCTGGTGCTCGGCCTTGACTTGCTGACAAGTCAGGCATCTCGATACGAAATCAGCGATGTCCCTCTTCATTCCGTCCCACCAGTAGACCTCTCTCATATCATGATACATCTTGGTGGAAACGGGGTGGACGCTGTACACTGATCGATGTGCCTCCTCATGAATATCGCGCCGTAATCCCTCAGCATCTGGTACGCACAGTCTAGACCCAAATCGTAATATCCCCTGATCATCGATCACGAACTCGGAGAACCTGCCCTGTCCAATCTGTGCTACGATCTCTGAGCAACGGTCATCCCTGCGCTGTGCCTCATATATACGGTCAAGCAAATGTGGGCGTGCACGAACGTGCGCAAGCTGTCCCCTATCTGTGTGAACTCGAACTGTACTCGGCCATCGCATAGTATCTGCCAATCTGCTGACGACTGCCTCTGTACTGCACTCAAGCACGATAGACTACCCCCGGGCCTCCTGCTCAAAGCATCCGCAACTACATTAGCCTTTCCCGGGTGATACAAGATCTTGCAGTCGTAGTCCTTCACCAGTTCCATCCAACGGCGATGTCGGAGATTCAGGTCTCGCTGCTGAAATATATACTTTAGGCTCTTGTGAGTGAATATCTGGCACGACTCTCCATAAAGGTAATGTCGCCAGATCTTAAGTGCAAAGACCACTGCGGCCATCTCCAAATCGTGAGTGGGGTAGTTCTGTTCATGTTTCTTCAATTGGCGGGAAGCATATGCGATCACCTTGCCATGCTGCATCAATACACATCTTAGCCCCACTCGCGAAGCGTCACAATAGAATACAAACCCGCCTGATCCTGAAGGCAATGATAACACTGGCGCCGTAGTCAAACAAGTCCGTAGCCACTGGAAACTGTGCTCGCACTCCTCCTTCCAAACGAAAGGAACCCCCTTCCGGGTCAAACCGGTCAAAGGTGCAGCAATACGGGAGAAATCCTGCACAAATCGCCTGTAGTAGCCGGCCAGTCCTAGAAAGCTGCGTATCTCAGTATCGGATGTAGGTCTGGGCTAACTCCGAACGGCCTCGACCTTCCTCGGGTCTACACATATACCATCCCGTGTAATTACGTGACCCAAGAAGTCTACGCTGTCCAGCCAGAACGCGCACTTGGAGAATTTTGCATAAAGCCGGTGCTCCCTCAAGGTCTGCAGTGTAATCCGCAGGTGCTGCTCATGCTCCCCTCTGCTCCGGGAATACACCAATATATCGTCAATGAATACGATGATGAACAAGTCAAGATATGGCCTGAATATACGGTTCATCATGTCCATGAAGGCTGCTGGCGCGTTGGTGAGTCCGAACGACATCACCAAAACCTCATAATGGCCATAACGCGTACGGAAAGCCGTCTTCGGAATGTCCTCCTGTCGAACCCTCAGCTGGTGATAGCCTGATCGCAAATCGATCCTTGAAAAATATCCTGCCCCCTGAAGCTGGTCGAACAAGTCGTCGATACGTGGCAACGAATATCTGTTCCGCACGGTCACCCGGTTCAGCTGCCGGTAGTCGATACACAGACGCAAACTGCCGTCCTTCTTCTTGACAAACAGGACCGGAGCACCCTATGGAGAAATACTTGGTCGAACGAGTCCTTTGTCCAGCAAATCTTGAAACTGACTCTTCAACTCACTAAGCTCCGCCGGGGCCATCCGGTAAGGCGGTATAGAAATAGGCCCCGTGCCGGGAATCAAATCAATACAGAACATAACATCACGCTCAGGCGGTAGCCCAGGAAGCTCGTCAGGGAATACGTCAGGGAACTCACATACACTCGGAACCTGGTCTGGTGGAACATCCGTAGCCCTAATCTCATCAACATAGGCTAGGAATCCCTGACATCCCTTTCTCAGAAGCTGTCCAGCACGAAGAGAAGAAATCAAAAGGTGAGGGGTGGCACCACGGTCACCCTGCACAAAAAAAGTCGACTCGCCGGGGAAGCAAAACCTAACAGTCTTCTCGCGGCAGTCCACAGACGCATAGCACGTGGCCAACCAATCCATGCCCAAAAGAACGTCGAAGTCCAACATCTCCAGAAGGATCAAGTCGACAGGCAAATCCCACTCGCCAATACGGACAACACAGGATCGGAACACGTGCCTAGCAACAAACGACTCTCCCACGGGAGTGGTCATAACAAGCGGCTGATCAAGCAACCCAGACTCTCTACCCAAACTCGGCACAAAATGTGTGGAAACGTACGAGTGCGTGGATTCGGGATCGAATAATACGTATGCATCAATAGTACATACTGATAAGGTACCTGAGACCACCGCATTGGACGCCTGCGCGTCCTGATGCGTCAACACGAAAACCCGTGCCTGTCCTCCACCTGTAACTGGCGGTCCCCTGCTAGCAGCTGGCTGTATTCTGGCGGTAGCTGGCTGTCCTCCGCCTCGGCCGCCTCGGCCTCTAGGAACAAACCCTCCATGACCATGGCCTCTTTGTGCATGAGTCTGATGCGGAGCAACTGTGGGTGCAACAGGCAACGCCCTCTAGGGTGGAGAAGGTGGAAGTGTGACATGCGGTACGGCTGGCTCCCTCTGGCGTGCCTCGGTACAATCTCTGACGCGGTGATGAGGACTACCACATCCAAAGCATCCACGGGACGTCTGCTGACCCTCCTGGGGGTAAGAGCTAAACATCTGACCTCGTCCCGAGTCTCTGTCACCGGTATGACGTCTGTCACGTCGTCGGTACGAACCCTCTTCGGCCCTGGAACTACTGAAGTCTCGGCAAGGCGCTCCTCGACTAATAGGGCTGCGTCTATAGCTGCGGCATACGTCTGGTAATGCTGTGCGCTGATCACAAGGAACAGTGGTGTAAGCAAGCCTTGGACAAATCTCCTGACTCGCAGTTCCTCAGTAGCCACTAGGTACAGAGCATAAACTGATAGCTCGGTGAATAGTACGTCGTACTCTGCCACGGTCATCTCTGGCGTCTGGTGTAAGGACTCAAATCTGCGTGCTCGGGCATCCCTGACACTCTGGGGAAGGAAGCGGGCTATAAAGATCGTCACAAACTCCGTCCAGGTCATAGGAGGAAGACCTGCTGCCCTGCCCTTCTCGACCGATTCGCACCATTTCTGCGCAAGTCCTTCCAAGCGAAAGCTCGCGAACTCGACCCACCTCGTATCTGAGCATCTAAGGGAACGGCATATCCGGGCCATCCTATCAATGAAGGACTGCGGGTCCTCGGCTGCGTCGGTGCCTGTGAAGACCGGAGGCTTCAGCCTCATGAATTCTGCTAACGATACTGAAATCACCTCCGTGGCTGCAGGGGCAACTGCTGGTGCCGTAGATACCATCGTGGTCCCCGTGACTGGTGGAGCTACCTCTGGTCGCTGCGCTCGGAGCGTCTCAACTAGCGACCCTATCATCTGACGCATCTCCTGCATGCTGGATCCTACCGTCTGGCGCATCTCCTGCATACCAGCCCCTAATATGGCGATATGATCTGTCATAGGAGGGGTAGTCTGCTCGGGTGCAACAGGTGCACTGCCCGGATCAGTCCTCGTCTCGGACGAGTCAACACGAGCCTCAGCTCTCGCAGCCGCTCTCTGTGCCCTCGTAGTCATTAGCGGCATAGTGGCTGAAAAGGAAGGTAGGATTCGATAAGGATACGGAATCGAATCGCAAGAATGTATATAGTCATGAAGGAATTTCAATCAATAAGTCCTAAGGTCGCTTAGGCGGGGTACCGTATCGTGAGCATGCCGCGGAACATACACACGCCACGCCACCCGGCTGCAGCTACCTACTCCATCATACCAGGGTCAATCCTACACTCCGAAGGTAAAACCTATGCTTTGATACCAACTTTGTCACGACCCAATGTTCGGCCCGTGACCGGCACTTAACCATGCAACGTCTACAGGCGTAACATGACTAAGTAAGCAGAACCCAGAAAACAAAACCATGAAAATTTGGAGTGTTAAAACATTTAGAAAACTTTAAGTTGTTTAGTAGGAATCCTTTTTGGTTCAAGTTATTATTTAAATAATTTTAACAGCATTTCCTTTTCCAAAAAAAATTGTCCCGAAATCGAGTAAAAGACGAGATATGAGTAAAAATAACATGTGAAATAAATAGAGCATCTCAATGGGGGAATCGCGCCCAACGACGGAGCAATCACAACAAAAATATACGACGCCGAAGCGAAGAATGAGCAGTAAAGTGAAGAAAAATATCATAAAGAATAAAACTACATAAATAAAGTCGGCTCACAACGAGCTCAACACCAGAGTACAAATAACATACATCGTCCTCACAACTGTCTCTAGGCCAATACATGAAAGTAGATGGAGAGTACTAGATACATCAAGATGCAACTGAAAAGTAAACAGATACCGTACAAAACCCACCTAATAGAAAAGGGCTAACACGCCTCAGCAATGGTATCTGTGTCAAAAGGGGCGGTAAACAGCCAGCCACGACTACTCCCAAGGGTAACCTGCAAGCACTGTGGCACAACGGGGGCGAGTTGCCAACTCGTGAATAGTAGATAACATATAAAGGTAATCGCGAGTATGCACGTACTGCGATACTCTAACCTATGCCAACAGATAACATCTATATGATGAACTGATTACTCATATCAGGCAGCAAATGTAATATAAAAGTCTCCCCATATGATGTGCAAGGTATGCAATAATCTTGTCTGATATGGAATCTAACAACCATATATAGCATGAGCAGGGTATGCGATAATCATGTATAGCATGTGTACTATATCAGGTACAATAGGTACAGGATGAGATGTCAATACTAAATGCTGAGTATGGGAATAAATAGTGTCTACATGGAATATCAACGTGGAAAAATGACCGGTGTCCATCAATACACCCAATTCCCAGTAAAACTCAGGCGTCGTCATCCACATCGGCCCTCAAATCCTGTGAATCTCATACAATCGTGAGTGCCCAACATCGGCACCCAAATCTCATAAAATCAACCGTGTCCAGCATCGACACGCAAATCCTCCAGTATGGGGCGTCCGTCCATCGGATCTGCCCACGGGCTCCGTCTGCGGAATCGGCCCTCGGCCCCCGGCAGTACGCGTCGTCCCGTATCCATCTATCGACTCTGGTCGGTATCCTCCGGATAATCGCCAGGTCTAACCAATCACCGGTAGGTAGTAGTCCCTCCGCCGGGCTCACCGTCTAACAATACGAGTCTTCTCGCCCTGGGACACCGTACCGGGTCCACCATGTACCCGCAATCGGTGCCTACCTCTCCTCGAATCGGGTATACTCACACAAGCTCTCTGGGACCGAGAAAACTCATGGTGGACGCACTAAAATATCATTTCAAGGGAAACCGGGTTTTTAAACAGTGCGTATTTTCTTAAATTAGTACTCCGGTTCCCAAATCCAGAAATCACATAATCAAATACAATGCGTAATCCATGCAACATGTCGTATGACGCTAAGAGAAAAAGAAAAGGGGAAACCGCTCTTTTGAAAGATCTAGTTTTGAGAATAACGCCTGCGGTCCCTTAGTTTTAAAACAAGTCTATATCATCCATGTATATAACATATGAATATGTGTATCGGTATGGATGTGTGCATGGATAAGTATGCAAAGTGAATATAGCAATGTACATGTGCACAACTGTAGACATATGATGCATATGTGCCCAAGTAGGATTATATCAATGAAGGTACTCACGAAAGTGTATATACAGTGTGCATGGTGTGAATGTCCATATGATAGTATGCGGTAATCATGACAACGTCGATAAAGCAGAATCAAATATGCGGTTTATAGAAATCCTATAATGTGAGTGTCATGGCAATCACTAATGGTCTGAGTGTAGCATATAAATCGTGCTCGTGCAATTTGGACCGTTAGTGACATTGCAGTGTTCTATACTACCAGTTCTATATATATAAGGAGGTATGCTACTCTAGTATGCCTGCATTAACACATAAAACTAACATCCTATTACGCCATGACGCTTAACGCCATACGGGCGATTTCCCCGTAGATGTTAAATCTACTCACCTGGTCGCGTGCTAAGTATAGCCGACCACCTGCTTCCCTTTCCTGGCGGCATCTGACATACCTGCCTGCGAACCTGGAATTAACACAAGAATCCCAATATATCAAAATCTCGTAAAACGCGATATCGGAACGAAACGAGAAACTCGCGTCGCGAATTAACGCGCGTGCGCGCGATACGCCGGAACGTGTGTGTGTGTGTCCAGAACTCGATCCGATACGCCGTGATACGCTGAATCACAGAATCCACTCGCGTATCGCGCAAACTAAATTTCCAGAAAACGACATACTGTCCCAGATTTTACCCAGGCTAGAATATTACAAAACTATATATACCCTGGACCCACAAAATGTAACAAACACCTGTACCAAAAACCCTAGCTCCTAACTCCCTGGTCTGGCCGCAAATTGCGGCCAGAACGAATATTCTGGCGGCCTCGGGTTGACGTGGTGGGGTCGGGCTCTGGTGGTGGGGTCAGGGTGTCACCAGTAGGCTATGGTCCACTCAATTTTATTCTGAACTTACATGGGTAACAGCAGATCTCAAAAAGCTATGTTTTGCTTAAAACGTCAAGTTTTGTACAATTTGAAAACTGAGGGTATTTTAGTGTAATCTGGGGTTATCCTAGGTTAACCTGGCCTCAACAACACTTACTTAGGCTAGTCTACCCAACACCAACCTCACATAAACACACTTTCACAAAAATCACCCAACCAAGCACAAAAACGTATAATTATCGCTAATCGAAGCTATTTCTACACAACTAAGCAAACAAGGAAGGGGTTTAGAAGTTATACCCTACTAGGAACCTCACAAACAAGGAGAAGGAGAAGAAGAAGAGGGGATGGAGCTTGCTGGGGTGCTACTGCCTCAGCCGAGCTGCTGCTGTTTTTCCAGAAGCAGGAGTTGCTGTTGTTTTTGCGATGGTGTTTGTTGTGGTGCTGGTGGTGTGTTGTTGTTGTGTTGTGTGAATGTTGTATGGGTGTTGTATATAGAGTTGGGGCTGTTTGTTAAGGGAGTGCTGCTGTGTTAGTTATATGTATGCCCTAGAGGCCATTACTGTACATTGGATGTATATTGTAGTGGATGCTGGGACATATATAGGGAGGACTTTCTTGCTCGACATGATAGTATGCTATCTGGTTGCTCTTTACCTTAACGTGTACACAGGTTGTCTCTCTAGTACATGTTGGTAAAGCCCTTAGGATGTGTACTTGACTACCTGGACTATGTTGCGGATCATACTAGTGGGGACATGGTAGTCCATAAGTACATCCTTCAAAGTCCCTAGTCGTGGGTGTATCGAGACGGGGAATCGATATACCAGAGTAAACTAGCGTATACCTTCTCGACCCATACAGATGGGCGATGGATGATCCCATATCCATTGGTGTTTGACATCGGAGATGATATACGGGTGCTCAGTAGAGACTGGGTACACTGGACGGACTCGCCGAGAACTCCCAGATGGTATTATACCTCACGTCAGATGGCAGTTCTCTGGTGACACTGGTACAGAGTAGTCTGTTTACCCGAGATCGTCATAGAGTCTTGTATGGTTCCCACTGTGCTTTGATTTCCATCTTACCACGTCCAAGAGGGCGTGCAAAACGGTGGTTTTTGGGTACAGTCCCGAGTCACATGGAGGCAATGAGCGATAGGAGGGGATTCGTCTCTCCCGGTATAGGGAGGTGATGTTGCGCTGTGTTCGATTGGCTATAACAGGAAATCCCTGGCCAGGGTTGCTGAGATTTACTGGTAAGTGTTACCAGTAGTTTCTCGAATTGTTATAGACCTCATATCGACACGACTTATCGAGCTATTGGGGTCTGACGTTTACCACCCCTAGGCGAGATATGCGACATATCAGACGATCAGACCGGACTATACGGTTGTGTTACTGGTTGGATTCACAGGAATGTGAGCGGGCTTGCTCGTCGATCTTCTGATCGCTCAATACCCGGGTGGCCGTTACGTTTAGCAGACCGCTTGCGGCTTGTGGGTGTTTGATATGATCATCACCTGCTGTCGGCGTATTGACGAGTCTTTAGAGTCCTACACAGAGGTTTCCTGGCTCAAGCGAAACGAAATAGGAGCGCATATGAGATATGTGCGGGACCGAGAATAATGCGTGTATGTGATACCGTATTTCATTCTCGCGATGAATGTGTCGAATGGTTATATGCGATATAACCTAGTTATCGAATCGAGGGTTGATTCGATAAGCCGATACATTGAATACTAGTCGGTTATATGCGATATGACCGGATCGTTAAATCAAGTGTTGATTCAATGATTTAATGCATAATTATATATTTGATATATTACTTTGCGTTAACTAGTATTGGTTCACTTTAAATGGATTTTCTCACTCGGTATGTGCACATTGTATATGTGATATACTTTTGTACACATGATTGTATCATGTTTGATGATACATGTTTACTTGGTTAAGTGTAAAGAATTAAACCATGGTTAAACATATAATTAGGGTTTTATTTTTCCATTACTTATTTATTCATTTATTTATTTGTTTATACATTTTGGAAAATAAATGGAAAAGAGAAAAGAATGGTGGCTTTATTTGTTGTTTAGTTGAAGCTTCATGAAGCTTTGACCTAGTCCACCATTCTTATCTCATCCTTAACCCTAACCATTACTTTAACCTTGGTCAATTCTCTACACATAACCATAGTTAGAATTATGATAAGAATTGATTTTCTATTCTATTCTAATTAACTTATCATAAGATTATTCTTCTTCTTCTTCATATCTTCAAGTGAAGAAAGCTTGCCTCCATCAATGGCAAGTGATGAATTAGAGTGAGAAATCCAATTCTAAAGTCTACCCACTTCCTATTTCATCATCCTCTACCTCTTGCCAAGTAGTAGAGTGTGTTTCCTTCACAAGTTTTCATGGCTTGGTGAAGGTGGAGCTTGATCTAGCGATGCTTCGACGTAGATCATCTTCGGCATGGACATCGACGACCTAGCTCGCCTATTCTCCGACGAAGCCGACGCTAGAGCCAAGGAATTCATTTGGACAGTGAGGGGACTTCGTTGCGGAGCTATGGAGGTGGAGCACCGGATCTACAAAGGTTGTATTTTCGTTTAAACTTTAGTTAAGTTGTTAACTAGTTTCATTTTCGCCTAGATTTCTAGCCAACGATCCGTATTAGGGTTTCTCGGCACCTAGATTTTTTGAAATTGGCATGTTCGATGCCTTGTGGGACCTCTTGTGAGTGTCTAGGAACCCTACAGTGGTATCAGAGCCTAGCTAGAGCCTTAGGCAAAGTCTAGAAGGATTTTGAAGTCCGGTCGAACCAAAACCCGACCCCAAAATAGCTCTCTGTACTTTTTCTAAAATCGTGGATTTTTCCAAATTAAAAATATGCAGAAAACTCAGCAGGGAATTCTAAGAATTACGGCGCAAAACTTATTGTATGAACAGTGTAATCGGCGGCAGAAACGCGGCATAAGCCTAGCTTATGCGGCGGTTCCGCGGCTAAAGTATGACGTCAGCCTTTAAACGTTGCACAGTAATTCATTGTTTTCAGTGCTGAGTTCTCTGGGTATTTTTAAATTTTATTCAAGAGTTGAATTTTCTGGGCTTGTTTTGGGGATTCGAATGTTCGACCGGATTATCAAATTTTGTCTGTGAGGCTTTCCGGATAAATTTTAGAATATGTTAAAAAGTTCGACCTGATATAAATACCCAATTTTTCCCCTGTCGGGAAATTTCCAAGTGTTAGATTTTTCCATAGTTTAACGACGTTCTAAGTAGTGCATGTAACGCGATGGACCCTCTAGAAGACAACAAACCTTAACTCGATTATGTGACCGTCTTGAACTTCCCTTTGAACCTTCGGGTTTGGGGCAGTACGGCGTGCCACATGTGAGGCGTTGGCTTGACCCTTCTACGGCTGGACCGTTGGTACTGAGGCATGAACTGAATGTTGTTAGACTTATTTCATGTGTTGGGCTGTATCGGGAAAACTTGGGTGTTCGATTGTTCGATCGGAAAGTTTAACATTTTCTATTTATCCGGAATGTGATACAATAATTGGAATTCACAAGTAGTTATGTGATAACTGAATGAATGTTATAAACATAGCAGTTTAGTCTCACTTGATCGGTTGCCACGGAATTTTGATGTGATCAAAAGTCCGTCGCAATCACGTAGCGTACGCGGATACTCGCCGGGTAAACTTAATAGACAGCCTCACTCCATAGCCCCGACCAAGTGACTGTAGGAGAACCCCGTCGCCGAAAGCATCCGTTCGGGTGCTCGCGGTAGCGGTGTTCCGCCTTGGTGCACTTCGTCGACGGTATCGGGGGTGCGGCCGCCTACTGAAGTTTGCGACGAGCATTCGGTCAGGATGTCGGCAATCTTGTTGAATTGCCTGACTTGATATTGAAAAGAGTTTTCGATTTTGAAACTAAAATGCGGGGTTTATAATTGTTAGGCATGTGATGTCTAAAGTATTCATTTGATTAGGCATGCGATGTCTATGCAGATTGCGGATTCCAACTGTTGTAGTTTTACACTTTCTTTTCTGTGACCGTAAGTGTAATATGTGATATCGCCGGTTTCGTTGCTATAAGTCAACGAAAATTGGGATGCGCATATTTACTTACGTTGATGGCATGTGATGTTATGTGTTGCTGGATATGTTATATTGGATCGTCGTGTTTGAATAGCCGGGGTTTTTTATGTGAGATGAGTGTTTTTCATTTTCATTCATGTAAAAACTTGTATGTAATATTCTTTTATTGGGGCACTTCCAGGTTGCGGAAGTTGTCACCCTTTGTATATTATTTACTTTTCCGCACTAGGATAGACCCAAGGAGGGGAGCACAAGTAACCGGGTTCTGGGGTCCAGTGGGAGGCCAACTCGAGGAGTCGAGGCCGGGTCTCCTAACTCCAGAATTGGTAGGGTTGCTTGCCGCTCTCGTAGGGATCTAGGGGTGTGGGTTTGGCTATTCATCACGACCGTAGAATCCGTGTTTTATACTGGCTCGTATTGAAAACACGGACATCCTAGTATATCCAATATTTCATATGATTCTTCTGCTGCGATATATGTGATGTGATCATGTGATGTTCTGTGATAGATACAGTATATAGTATATATGATATATTATATAGACGTTACTTATGTTTTACACCCGTGCTAGCCCTGCCCCGCTCTGTCGTTAGTTACCTAACCTAACGGTGCACGAGGGGACATCGAGGCGAATACGGATGGCATAAGTGTACGTCGTATTTATCTGTGATGTTTAGGTACATTAAATGATGGGACTTCATTAATGTGATTAATGAAATAAAAGAAACCTAAGATGTTGTAGAATCGAATTTCAAAATAAAACAGGTAGTTACAGTTCTTGCTTTGCACAGCGGTATATATGATATATCCTGCACCTTATTCGATAAGGAAAGGACCGGGATCCCTTCACCGGGAGTGACTCCTTTAGCAACAACTGGCAGATGCTACAACCTCGGTTTGTCTTTTGATTGCTTTTAAGAGTTTTTGCTTTGCACAGTGATATATATGATATATCCCGCAACTCATTCGACGAAGAAAGGACCGACGATCCCTTCACCGGGAGTGACTCCTTTAGCAAAACTAGAAAAGCCTCAAAAGCACTCCATTTTTAAAATCCATTCGATCCTACAACGATATCAAGTTCATTACGCAATAGGTTTTCAGAAAAACCTGTCGTAGCCCTCCGTCATTTCAGATAAGTAGTAGTTAGTATTCGTGCTGCGTTTGTTGGCCTTTGTCAAGGCGCAGTGTGCGGTAGCTAACTGGTGCTTATCTGCTTATGCATATAATGCAGATTGGGTTAGGGTAGTCGTGCAACCTTGTTGGCCTTTGTCAAGGGCCATGCGGGTGGGTTTAATTCAATCAGGAAATGACGGGTTGAACTTGACTAGCATCCTATGGTTTGTTGGCCTTTGTCAAGGTCATAGGAGGTTAGGGGCAAAATCTTATCGGGAATTTCAAGTGTTGAAATTTGCAATGAGATTGCATACCTTCTATGAGATAGTTGGATCCCGATACCCGCTGCGAGTAATTGTTACTCCTGGGAGAGTTTTACACATTACAATTAGCCGATCAAGTAGGTGTCTAGAAAGGTGTTAACGAGGTTACGCCTCTGGGAAAATGAGGTTTACATTAATTAGGTTCGTGCGAAAGCACGGGGGACCTCCCTCAAAGTATCGACACTGGCCTGGCTGAAAGATTGGCGAACTTGTAGTGTGTAATTAATCCCGGCTAGTCTTTCCTTTTAGGGTTTGAAGGAAGATTTGATAAAAAGCAATGGGAGCCATCCTGATTAGATAAAATAATAACCAATCTATTCTTGCAAGAGCGCACGCTGAGTGTTTTCTTCTCTCTCTCTCCAGGTAGCGACCATATCACGCCTTAATCAAGATAATAATACGGAATATTGACCGAACCCGCTTGTTATACTGAGCTGGGGAACGTTGGTCCCGCTCCGACTTATAATTGTTATAAGACAGAGCAGGAAATTGGGGATTACCTGAATTCCCGTGCCGCCCAAACGAAGAAAGTGCATGCTGATGCATCATCTTCGGGTGTGTTCATTACAAAGAACTGTTTCTCAGTATCCTCTGCATCCTGGGTATATGATACCGGATCAGGATCCCAGATATGTAATCTGTTACATAGGGCTACAAAAGGGTAGAAAAACTGAGAACGGGTGATAAGTTTCATGAGACAGAAAACGGGGCAAATGTTGCAGCCAGGTCTGTTGGTCACTGTCACCCTGTATTACCTGAATACATTGATTCTGAACAAATGTTATTAGATACCGAACCTGATATACAAAATCATATCAGTCTCTTTATTAGTAAAGAAATGATAAAATTTTGTATTGTTGGATAATGTTTTGAACATTTCCTATATCAAAAGTTGATCGGTTCAGGCACGTTATCTGAAAGCTTTGATGTTCTAAATCAAACTACAGTTCTTAGTATACAGAACACACACAAGAGGAAGAGTTCAGAAATGAACGGATCCTTCTTGAGGTATTGTAGACTAGGTCATATCAATGCGACCCGACTAGCTAAGTTACATTTGGATGCATATTTAAATTAGTTTAAATTTACATCTTGTGAAACTCGCCGGTCATGTCACAAAGATAAGATGACCACAACCCTGTTTATTGGAAACGGAGAAAGAGTTAGTGAACTCTTGGGATGATACATGTTGATGTATGTAGGTCCCCAGTCTACACATGCCAGGACTGGTTCTTTTTTACTTCATTAGATTCTCTGATAATCTCTCGAGATTCAGACATATGTTCCTGTTGAAACACAAGTCCAAACCTTTTGAGATATTCATAGAATATAAGTTAGAAGTAGAGAACCAAAATACGGGTATAAGTATTATGTCCTTTGATGTGATCAAGAAGGAGAATACTTGTGCATGGAATTCCTGGACTATTCTAAAGGAGAATGTGTAAGTGCACGGCGGCACCCCGGTCGTCAATCCGACGCCGGAATGCGGAAACGGTGAATAACTTTGATTTTGCGGAGTTAGCAAATCGGTACCACCGCGCACTAAACACCCGGATCGTTACCATTAAACTAAGTCTAAGCTAACTAGAAGATGGGAAAGAGATATACCGACGATCCAAGTCCTCCGGTCTTCATCTCCACTCCGATCTCCTCGCGGGATCTCCGTCCGTCTCCTCCTCGTCGCCGGAAGTGCACCACGTCGCCTACATCGTTTACGGGCTCCCACCTCGATGCCGAGGCAACTCGGGCACGAAGCCGGCTACTCGACGTGCCCAAGATTCGTTGTAGAATATGTAGTGAGCTTGTGTCTCTTTTTGGGGTAGTGGAGTTGCCATTTGTGGTGGAGGAAAGAAAGGATTTTTTTGGAGATCAACTAGAGAGCTCTTTTCTTAGCACAATATGAACAAAAATGCCACACCAAAATGAATCAATCAACCCCACCACTAAAGTGGCCGGCCCATGTAGGAAAATGAGAGAGGGAAAAGTCAAGGGGGAGTGACCATATCAATCATGCAAGAAAAAGAGAGAGGAATGGTTATCATAATCAACCATGATCACAAAGCAATGCCAACACTCCACACAACCATCATCAACAACCATGATGCTAACAAAGTCAAGCAAGTCAATGGATGGTGCACCATCATGAAGACTATCATGATGCTACAAAAAGCAAAGACCCCCTCCACAAATGTCTATTTGCAACAATGCAAATAAACCCTCCTCCACCAATCTTCGGCCAATGAACGGAACAATGGAAATTGGCCGAAACGGAAAGCAAACTGGCAACTCCAAAAAAAAACTGGTCCCGTAATAAATTACAGGAAAACCCCAATACTGTGCATACACACCCGCATCTGTATTTCGACCGAAATACAAATGCAATGAGACAAAATCTCCACTGTACTATACTAGAATCCGGCTTATACCAAAACCGGCTAGAATATCTGTTCGATCCTGATCCGTGCAATACCGCACGTATCTGATCGAACCCTGCCATATAACCATACGGCCTATAGTACAAACTGTCCGATCCTGATCCGTGCAATACCGCACGTATCTGATCGGACCTTGCCATATCTCCATACGGCCTCTACAACATTTCGCCCGAAAGCTGAGTAACTGTAAGTGTGGTGGACTCTAAAGACTCGTCAATACTATGGTTGTGGATTTAACCACTAGCACGTCAGAGGTATATGCCAATACGTGACGGGCCACCAGCTATTGACCAAAAGGGACGTCGATGAGGAAGCTCACCCCGACACCCAACTGAGCCTGTCAGTGACAATATCCGTGCAGTCCGGTCCGTTCGTCTATGAGCATCGCATGGCGGGCCTAGGGGGTTGGTAAAAGTCAGACCCCCAAAAGCGGTACAAGTCGTGTCGGAGTGTAGCCCAGAACACCCCGAGATACTACTGGAATACCTACCAGTAAATCTCCTTGCCTCGGCCGAGGGCTTTGTGTAATGGCTCTCCTAGACACAGCACGACCTCACCCCCAATACCGGGAGAGACAAACCCCTGAAGATACGCTCACTGCCTCCATGTGGCTCGGGACTGTACCCAACTAAAACCTGTTTGCACGACTCCTTTGAGCCGTGGTAGGGTAGTAATCAAAGTACAGTGGGAACTCACACGAGACAAATGACGATCTCCAGGTCGATGAACTAACCTGCACACATGTCACCAGGGAACTGCCATCTGACGTCTGGTATATGACCAACTAGCATGTTCCCGGCGAGTCCTGTCCGGTGTACTCATAACCCAATGAGCACCTGTATACATCTTAGGTGATCCAACTGACACCAGTGGCTTGTGAGACCGGCCACCGCCCCTCGTCGGGGTCTCGACTGTATACACTAGTCTACTCTGGAGAATCGATGCCCTGTCTCGAAACTCCTACGACTAGGGACCTTTTAAGGATATGCTTATAGACTACCAGCTCCCACGTATATGATCGCCCTCATACTGCTGGTGGTCAAGCATAGAATCCTAGGGGCTCTATCAACGTGTAATAGCGACGTGTCAGGTCACCTAAAACAGTACACGATGATAAAGGTAAACCAGATAGCATACTATCATCTCGAGTAAGACTGTCATACCGGGATAGGTCCTCCTTCAATCATTGCAATCACGTACCTGTGATCCAATAATTGACTCTGAGGGCATTATCTCCAACAATCTCCCACTTGCACTCAAGGCTAATTATTGCGATGTCGCATACTCACAGCCCGTGTGATACCGAACACCCAACTCCTCTACTAGTCAGTCTCACAAAGCTCGTTTGCGAAACTATTGCGTTCGAGGAATAGCCTCAGTGAGTGGAACCGCCTTGATGTCTCTTTCTATGTCTCTCTATATCTCAAGTTCGCGGAGAAACCCATCTCCCGAAATGAGCAATACCTGTCTTAGAATGTGTCTGGATGTCTGATGGGACATAGCTCATAAATGAACTCCAAATCCAAACTTCTTAGACTGTATCGTCAACTGAACTTAATCAGTATCCTGCGCCATGCCTCCCTCAGTATTGCCTTGGACCACCTGTCCAAAATACTGCCCCTCGTCAGAAGGAAAACTATAACTCTGACAACCTCCTTGTCGTCCATGTCACCTTGGAAGCCTGGAATGATAACTGTCTCCCGAATGAGGCTGTCGTTATCATATCCCAAGAACATCCACTTATGTTCTATAACTGTTTCCGACTGTTTCTCCAGGATTGGATCATTATCATCTTATTGCATCTACTGTAAGAACAACATCTGGTGTGGTACTTGACATCTCATGATTGACTCAATTGCCTGAGCAAGTGATCTGCCAATCATGCATATCCCTCTCTACTTTAGTCTATAAGACACCTTCAGAGAGGGTGACTCCATTACCTGCAGGTACACTACCGTGCCAGGAGTCGTCCATTCTAAATACTCTTAGAATGCTGTCAAAGTACCCTGATTGGGAAACCACCCAAATCTAGATCTAAAACCATAGATCTAGTAACCAGTATGTCTGATATAATATCCAATTCCTTTTGGGAGAAAACACTGTGTGACGACCAAAGTATAACCGATTGTAGTGTAGGAATATTACTTCCTACTCTGTGTATGTTATCCAAATACCTGGATATCACACCCTACTACCTTCTCAACAGATCCATCCCCAATTCTGATGAAGTCAAACCCATGACTGTCATGTCAGAAATAGATGATCTATCTCCGCTACATCTGCTTTAGTCTATAAATAGACATAAGCTACCTGTCCACCAATGCTTCCGCTGCTCCCACTGACTACGACAACCCTCTGGCAGAGTCATATACACGTACACTTCTGAAGCGAGTTCAGAACGACGCTATACTCATCCTCCTGCCGGGTCTCGTAACCTGGAACAACAGCAATGGTAATTGTGGGTAAACAAGAACTTCCCTGTCACCGTCCTTGAGGCTACCGTAGTACCTCTCGGGTGCCTGAAGTTACCCACCTTATCTGCGGAGTGGCCAATGGAATGTCAATCCAGATTGAATCTTTAGGTTCCTTATCAAATCTTCAGTAATCGTTTGTGGTTCTGGAATCATTTCCAGTTCTACCATACTCCCACTCCTGTTTTTCTGAAAAAATCCATTTTTAAAAAAAACTGTGGCGAGTCTAGAACAATATCGCTATTGTTCATCCAGATGGTAGAAAATCAACCCTTGTCATAGCCTGGGTCAACCCACAAACAGCCATTACAGAAACGTGCCTTGAGTTATCCAGAGTCTGGTTTTAATCATCAGCCGGACAACTCTCCGTACCTTAACAACGTTAAGATACAAACTGTTCTATATCCCATATAGGACCAGAGGCACTGATTTGATTTAACCAGATTCAAATCATGCAGCTGTCTCCAGTGCATGTCAACTAAATGGAAGGAGGCCGATCAGCGTTACACAACTTAGGAGCATTTCCAATTATGAGTAACCTGAAAGAGAAGCAAGTTCTCTTTAGTCACTACTACCAACCGAATACCATACACAAGTATCTACATCTTCGATCTCTTTGAAGAATCCCGATACTTGCTATACCTGGTTCTCTACTCTATTCAAATACCTATAACTTCTCAAAATTCGGACCCTGTGTTTCCTCGAAACACTTGTCTAAAAACTTGAGAAGTCATAAGTAAACCGAATATAGTACGAGGACCAACCCCTCTGTCCTGATGGACCCTGGACAACATACAATACTCTGTATAAGTCCCTTGAGTCTGATAACTCATTCACTGTGTGTCGTAGGTTAAAAACTGTACTTATGGTTAAGAAGAATTACACCGATGTTTAATGCTCCTTACCTAACCATCCACTGATATAGGTAAATGTCGTGGACATAATTTCAAAAAGTATATCTCACTCTATGAAAATAGACGTACAGATATATCGATTTGAAATTGGTGCATAACAGCGGATATTCAAAACCAAATATTTGCCGACCGGCAAACAACCCAGGTGATTTCCTCAAATATCACCGATTGCAACGAATCCCGATATAATGAGGATAGTCACCCAATTCCCAACAACTTACTCCCACTCATTATCTGTAAAACCATACAGATGTGAGAATCATACCTGGTAAATACATACCCTGGAGTAAGTATCTAGTTGGGAAATCAGCTTTTCTTTAACAGTACACAGTGAGACTGAAACATTGAAATGTTTCGATAGGGTATCCTGGTATTCCTAGTAATGCCTCTTCCATTATCCAGATTCACAACTGTAACCGTGTGATTCTTTGCCACCTCTCCAAATCCCTTCATTTGTCTTTAGTCTTTACCTTCTGCACACCCCTTTAGGCCAAATGGTTTTCTTCCTTCCCTACCGTTCGGCACCAGCCTATGGTTTGGAAGAAGACTATCCAATAAGCATAATGGGTGTACTGTCCCAATCCTAGGAACACTCGCAATGCGAGAGAAGGTGAAGATAAAAGACACCTGAATAAATCTTATTCCTATTTCTCCTGAACCAGAATCCATCCCCGAACTGGAACAAGTTCCTTTCGAGTTCGTATATAACCATACGATGGAGTATCCAATAAACTGAGGATCTTCGTAGTGATACGGAGTGTCCTGGAGAAATACAAAGGTGATTTTAGGATTGGCGAAGAAATACCTGGTTTGGTCATGAATATCTGTTGCAATTTACTTTGCCCTCTTACTAATCCCTTGCTTTGTCTTAACTTAATACCTTCTGCACACCATCGTTATGCTAATTGGTTTTCTTCATTCCCTACCGGTCGGCACCAGCCTAAGGTTTGGAAGAAGATAATCCAATTTGCGTAATAGGTGTACTACCCCTAAACCAAGGAGTACTCGTAACTTGAGAGAGGGTAAAAGGAAAAGACAACTGAATAATCCTATCCGTTTTCTCCAGAACCTGAAACCATCCTCGAATAAATTCTTTCGAGTTCGTATCTAACCATACGATGGTTTTTGTCCAATGGAAGTGGACGTTCGTAGCAATACGGGGTGTCCTGGAGAAAAAATGTAAAAGTAGGAGTGGCAATGAGGTTTGCAACTCTGACAATCCAAAAGCCAGTGTTAAGAAGGTTCGGTCAACTTGGTCACTGAGTCAAAGTCTTAGGGTCGGGTCAACGGTCGCTGCCAAAGAGAGAGAGAAAAGAAACACTCAGCGTGCACTCTAACCTAGATCAGAATGGTTACCAATTTATCTAATCTGGAAACCTCCCACTTTACCTCAAATTCTCCTCCAAACCTGAAAGAAGAATTAGTCGGGGTCACCCGAGGAGTATACCAACTCATCAGTGGGAATCGGGATCCAACTATCATCGCATGATAACGTGACGGAATCCGCTCACGGTATCACACTCCAGAAGGTATGCGCATATCTGGCAAGTTTCAGTTCTTTTGAAACTCCCGATGTGATTTCTGCCCCATGCTCTTATGACCTTGACTAAGGCCAACAAATCATAAGTCACATGTCAAGTTCTACCCGTCATTATCCAGGTTGATTTGAATCCACCCGTACAAGCCCTTGACTAAGGCCAACAAGGCTATACGACTGTCCCAAACCAACGCATTTATCTATGCAGCATATGAATACCCAATAGCTACCAAACACTGTGCCTTGACTAAGGCCAACAAACACAGCTTGAATACTATTGACTACCCATATGAAACGACGGAGGGCTACGAATGGTTTCTGGCGAAAACCTTTAACGTAAAGAACTTGATATCGTCGAAGGAACGGATAGCTTTTTAAAAATATAGTGACGAAAACCGTTGCTAAAGAGGTCACTCCCGGTGAAGGGATCTCGGCTCTTTCCCCGTAGAATGAGGTGCAGGATATTCCAAATGAATACCGCGATGCAAAGCAAAAGTAATCGGCTATAGTGAAGTTAATGCCCTGACGCAAACTTTTTGTCCAAGGGGTCACTCCCGGTGAAGGGATCTCGGCCCTTGCCTCGTCGACTGAGGAGCAGGATATTCCAAATGAATACCACGATGCAAAACAAAAGTGAACGTCCTTGCAATAACAGCTTTTTGAAAAGTGTTCCAACAACATCAGATTAGGTTTGTTTTTAACTTGCATTGATCCGAATCAATGCAGTCCCATCAATTGATCACACCAAAAAGAACGAAAATATACTGATGTACGTATATGCCATCCGCATTCGCCACTGGGTCCCGTCATTACCCGTTAGGTTAGCTAACTAACGACAGAGCGGGGACTGGACTAGCGCGGATGTAAAACATATACAACATCTACTAATATATATACCAATATATTATATTTCGCTCAAGGCGTGAAAAGAAATGCAACATCACAGAGAATGAACAGCATCACAGAACAATACAGATATCTGGGATCCCCGGGTTTCACAGAGCCACTACTGAAACCCGACGTTCCCCTGGTCGTGTGGATAGCCTGCGCAATGAAATCCTAGACCCCTACGGGTGCGGCAAGTCACCCGCCAAAACCTGAAGCGAGGCAGCCCCCTTCAGCACCGTGAATGGACCACCCAGCACTTCACGGAATCCGGTAACTTGGGCACCCCTCCTGGGTCAACCTGTACCCCCTACGAGTGCGGCAAATAGCCCGCCAATCCTAGAGTGAAGCCCCCTCTGTCCCAATGCCATGAGATGCGGGCTTGTTGCCCTCCAGGACCCGGCTATCCGTGCACCCCACCGCGGGGTAATCCTAGTACAGAAAGTAAAATATACATACAACGGGTACATCGACCGCAACCAGGTCGTGCCCCAAAATAATAATACAATCAGGCAGTGACGGCAGTCCACATGTCGGACGCTCGCCCCGCAATATCAAATGTACATAATACCACAACACAGTACTAGTATTGCATCCAGGCTATCCCCCACGACCGATCCGCAACATCACAGCAAATACATAGAACATCAACGTGAAAGTCACGTTCGCAAATCCGTCTAACCGGGCTATAGCAGTTAGACCGGATTTACCGATCGAGTGACATTCACGGTCGCAGATATAATGTAAATACTGTGAAAAATGTGTTTAAAATATTCCGATTGATCAAACAATTAACAATTGGGCCTCCAAACAAAACTGTAGCACTCACAGAAACCCTGGGCCCAATTTTAATATTCCAGAAACCACATTTTCAACTCAGGAACATACTGGAAAAATTTGGGGGGGTGAACAGTAAAATCCGCGGCGGAAGCGCCGCACGAGGTGGGGTTTCGCGGCGCTTGCGCGGCGGAATAGTGAGATCATGGTTCCAAATTTTTACAGTATGCTTCTATTTCCCTGCATATCACTCTGAGACAACCAGAAAAATTTTTGGACTCAAAAAAAAATTCGACAGAAACTGATGTGCATGAAATACGTGTTTTCGGGATTTTGTTCGATCGGAAACGTAAAACACATTACACAAAAGCTAGACGAAGTTAATGGCGAGGCTCTGATACCACTGTAAGTGCACGGCGGCACCCCGGTCGTCAATCCGACGCCGGAATGCGGAAACGGTGAATAACTTTGATTTTGCGGAGTTAGCAAATCGGTACCACCGCGCACTAAACACCCGGATCGTTACCATTAAACTAAGTCTAAGCTAACTAGAAGATGGGAAAGAGATATACCGACGATCCAAGTCCTCCGGTCTTCATCTCCACTCCGATCTCCTCGCGGGATCTCCGTCCGTCTCCTCCTCGTCGCCGGAAGTGCACCACGTCGCCTACATCGTTTACGGGCTCCCACCTCGATGCCGAGGCAACTCGGGCACGAAGCCGGCTACTCGACGTGCCCAAGATTCGTTGTAGAATATGTAGTGAGCTTGTGTCTCTTTTTGGGGTAGTGGAGTTGCCATTTGTGGTGGAGGAAAGAAAGGATTTTTTTGGAGATCAACTAGAGAGCTCTTTTCTTAGCACAATATGAACAAAAATGCCACACCAAAATGAATCAATCAACCCCACCACTAAAGTGGCCGGCCCATGTAGGAAAATGAGAGAGGGAAAAGTCAAGGGGGAGTGACCATATCAATCATGCAAGAAAAAGAGAGAGGAATGGTTATCATAATCAACCATGATCACAAAGCAATGCCAACACTCCACACAACCATCATCAACAACCATGATGCTAACAAAGTCAAGCAAGTCAATGGATGGTGCACCATCATGAAGACTATCATGATGCTACAAAAAGCAAAGACCCCCTCCACAAATGTCTATTTGCAACAATGCAAATAAACCCTCCTCCACCAATCTTCGGCCAATGAACGGAACAATGGAAATTGGCCGAAACGGAAAGCAAACTGGCAACTCCAAAAAAAAACTGGTCCCGTAATAAATTACAGGAAAACCCCAATACTGTGCATACACACCCGCATCTGTATTTCGACCGAAATACAAATGCAATGAGACAAAATCTCCACTGTACTATACTAGAATCCGGCTTATACCAAAACCGGCTAGAATATCTGTTCGATCCTGATCCGTGCAATACCGCACGTATCTGATCGAACCCTGCCATATAACCATACGGCCTATAGTACAAACTGTCCGATCCTGATCCGTGCAATACCGCACGTATCTGATCGGACCTTGCCATATCTCCATACGGCCTCTACAACATTTCGCCCGAAAGCTGAGTAACTGTAAGTGTGGTGGACTCTAAAGACTCGTCAATACTATGGTTGTGGATTTAACCACTAGCACGTCAGAGGTATATGCCAATACGTGACGGGCCACCAGCTATTGACCAAAAGGGACGTCGATGAGGAAGCTCACCCCGACACCCAACTGAGCCTGTCAGTGACAATATCCGTGCAGTCCGGTCCGTTCGTCTATGAGCATCGCATGGCGGGCCTAGGGGGTTGGTAAAAGTCAGACCCCCAAAAGCGGTACAAGTCGTGTCGGAGTGTAGCCCAGAACACCCCGAGATACTACTGGAATACCTACCAGTAAATCTCCTTGCCTCGGCCGAGGGCTTTGTGTAATGGCTCTCCTAGACACAGCACGACCTCACCCCCAATACCGGGAGAGACAAACCCCTGAAGATACGCTCACTGCCTCCATGTGGCTCGGGACTGTACCCAACTAAAACCTGTTTGCACGACTCCTTTGAGCCGTGGTAGGGTAGTAATCAAAGTACAGTGGGAACTCACACGAGACAAATGACGATCTCCAGGTCGATGAACTAACCTGCACACATGTCACCAGGGAACTGCCATCTGACGTCTGGTATATGACCAACTAGCATGTTCCCGGCGAGTCCTGTCCGGTGTACTCATAACCCAATGAGCACCTGTATACATCTTAGGTGATCCAACTGACACCAGTGGCTTGTGAGACCGGCCACCGCCCCTCGTCGGGGTCTCGACTGTATACACTAGTCTACTCTGGAGAATCGATGCCCTGTCTCGAAACTCCTACGACTAGGGACCTTTTAAGGATATGCTTATAGACTACCAGCTCCCACGTATATGATCGCCCTCATACTGCTGGTGGTCAAGCATAGAATCCTAGGGGCTCTATCAACGTGTAATAGCGACGTGTCAGGTCACCTAAAACAGTACACGATGATAAAGGTAAACCAGATAGCATACTATCATCTCGAGTAAGACTGTCATACCGGGATAGGTCCTCCTTCAATCATTGCAATCACGTACCTGTGATCCAATAATTGACTCCGAGGGCATTATCTCCAACAGAATGAGATTCTCTCTCAGAATTACTCCTCCGTATACACCATAGCACGATGGTATATCGGGGCGGAGCAGATACACCCTATTTGATATGGTTTGCTCTATGATGAGTAATACTGAGTTACCTTTTTCCTTAGGGAGTTATGCACTTGAGAAACTGCATACCTATTGAATAGGGTTCCAATCAAATCAGTAGCCTACTATTTCATATGTGATATGGAAAGGGAAGAGCCCATCTCTTAAGTCAGTTAAGATTTGGGGTTGTCCGGCCAATGTCTAAAAGCAAAATCCGGACAAGCTCGAGGCAACGTCTGTTATGTACAACTGAAAATGTTCCAGCTATACAAACTGCAGCTGATGATTTGACAGAACCAAAGGATTCAGTAGATTCCAATGAACCTCAGCCTCTCCGCCGATCTAGTAGGGTTCCTCACCCACCTGAGAGATACTTCGGTTTCTCTATGACAGTGAGAGCAAGGATTGCATCATGAGATGATGACCCAACTAGTTTCGAGCTGGCCATCAGGAGTGAGACTCTGTAAGAATAGCTGGATGCTTAGTTATCTGAGATGGAATCCATATACACCAACGAAGTATGGACTTTGGTTGCTATATCTGAAGGGTTAAATCCCCATCAGGAGCAAGTATATCTTGAGAAGATTACTTGGTGTAAATGGAAAAGTTGAAACTTTCAAAGCTAGACTTGTTAAAGGTTTTCGTCATTGACCAGGCGTGGATAATGATGAAACCTTTTCCCGTACCTATGCTTAAGTCCATCCAGATCTTACTTGCCACGGCAACATACCATAACTACGATATCTGGCGGTTGGGTGCCATGACTGCTTTTCTAAATGATGTTTTAGAATAGTGCGTCTATAAGTACACAGCCAGAGGGCTTCGTAGACAGTGGGAGCAGCGGAAACGTGTGCAAGATGCTTTATAGGATTAAAGCAGGCATCGCGGAGTTGGAACATCTGTTTTGATGGATTTGTCAAAGAGTTTGACATCATCAAAATGGTAGATGAACCTTGTATAAACAAAAAGGTAGTAGGGAGTATGAAAGTGATCCTCGTAGAGTACGTGGATGACATACTCCTGATAAGAAAGGAGTTTCTTATGCTACGCTCGATCAATCTCCGTTTATCACAAAGATTCTCCGTGTAGGATCAAAATGATACCTCCTAAATCCTGAGTTTTGGATCTATGAGATAGATCTAAATGGATATTAGGAAACTCATAAGTTGTAGTGAGATGGTATCAGTTGATCCTGGGGAGAATCACTGGAAGTGTTCCAGGGTGATAAAGTTGACTGAGTGTCAGTCACAGGCATTGTCTTAATCCTCAGTAGAGGGACGGTATGTTGGAAGAGTTCCAAGCTAGATACCGTGGCATACTAGACGATAAAGGATAGATACATCGCTGCTTAAGATGCTACCAAAGAGGCAGTTTGGGTGTATATTGGTTCATGAGATGAACTAGGTTCCTACCATTGTGTGACAATGGAAGTGTGGCTTTGGCCCAGGAACCCTGGTCCCTTCAGTGACCCAGACATATTCTAAGGTAGTATCACCTGATCATGGAGATGGTTGATCTCTAGGGTGATCGAGGTTAGGAGAGTAGACTCAGAGGATAACACGGCGGATCCACTCACGAAAGGCCTATTCCCAGAGAGAGACTTTTATGGGATGGTTGAGTATGAGATACTTCAACCACTGCTACAGATGGCCCTAGTGCAAGTGGGAGATTGTTAGTTATATGTATGCCCTAGAGGCCATTACTGTACATTGGATGTATATTGTAGTGGATGCTGGGACATATATAGGGAGGACTTTCTTGCTCGACATGATAGTATGCTATCTGGTTGCTCTTTACCTTAACGTGTACACAGGTTGTCTCTCTATTACATGTTGGTAAAGCCCTTAGGATGTGTACTTGACTACCTGGACTATGATGCGGATCATACTAGTGGGGACATGGTAGTCCATAAGTACATCCTTCAAAGTCCCTAGTCGTGGGTGTATCGAGACGGGGCATCGATATACCAGAGTAGACTAGCGTATACCTTCTCGACCCATACAGATGGGCGATGGATGATCCCATATCCATTGGTGTTTGACATCGGAGATGATATACGGTTGCTCAGTAGAGACTGGGTACACTGTACGGACTCGCCGAGAACTCCCAGATGGTATTATACCTCACGTCAGATGGCAGTTCTCTGGTGACACTGGTACAGAGTAGTCTGTTTACCCGAGATCGTCATAAAGTCTTGTGTGGTTCCCACTGTGCTTTGATTTCCATCTTACCACGTCCAAGAGGGCGTGCAAAACGGTGGTTTTTGGGTACAGTCCCGAGTCACATGGAGGCAATGAGCGATAGGAGGGGATTCGTCTCTCCCGGTATATGGAGTTGATGTTGCGCTGTGTTCGATTGGCTATAACAGGAAATCCCTGGCCAGGGTTGCTGAGATTTACTGGTAAGTGTTACCAGTAGTTTCTCGAATTGGTATAGACCTCATATCGACACGACTTATCGAACTATTGGGGTCTGACGTTTACCACCCCTAGGCGAGATATGCGACATATCAGACGATCAGACCGGACTGTACGGTAGTGTTACTGGTTGGATTCACAGGAGTGTGAGCGGGCTTGCTCGTCGATCTTCTGATCGCTCAATACCCGGGTGGCCGTTACGTTTAGCAGACCGCTTGCGGCTTGTGGGTGTTTGATATGATCATCACCTGCTGCCGGCGTATTGACGAGTCTTTAGAGTCCTACACAGAGGTTTCCTGGCTCAAGCGAAACGAAATAGGAGCGCATATGAGATATGTGCGGGACCGAGAATAATGCGTGTATGTGATACCGTATTTCATTCGCGCGATGAATGTGTCGAATGGTTATATGCGATATAACCTAGTTATCGAATCGAGGGTTGATTCGATAAGCCGATACATTGAATACTAGTCGGTTATATGCGATATGACCGGATCGTTAAATCAAGTGTTGATTCAATGATTTAATGCATAATTATATATTTGATATATTACTTTGCGTTAACTAGTATTGGTTCACTTTAAATGGATTTTCTCACTCGGTATGTGCACATTGTATATGTGATATACTTTTGTACACATGATTGTATCATGTTTGATGATACATGTTTACTTGGTTAAGTGTAAAGAATTAAACCATGGTTAAACATATAATTAGGGTTTTATTTTTCCATTACTTATTTATTCATTTATTTATTTGTTTATACATTTTGGAAAATAAATGGAAAAGAGAAAAGAATGGTGGCTTTATTTGTTGTTTAGTTGAAGCTTCATGAAGTTTTGACCTAGTCCACCATTCTTATCTCATCCTTAACCCTAACCATTACTTTAACCTTGGTCAATTCTCTACACATAACCATAGTTAGAATTATGATAAGAATTGATTTTCTATTCTATTCTAATTAACTTATCATAAGATTATTCTTCTTCTTCTTCATTTCTTCAAGTGAAGAAAGCTTGCCTCCATCAATGGCAAGTGATGAATTAGAGTGAGAAATCCAATTCTAAAGTCTACCCACTTCCTATTTCTTCATCCTCTACCTCTTGCCAAGTAGTAGAGTGTGTTTCCTTCACAAGTTTTCATGGCTTGGTGAAGGTGGAGCTTGATCTAGCGATGCTTCGACGTAGATCATCTTCGGCATGGACATCGACGACCTAGCTCGCCTATTCTCCGACGAAGCCGACGCTAGAGCCAGGGAATTCATTTGGACAGCGAGGGGACTTCGTTGCGGAGCTATGGAGGTGGAGCACCGGATCTACAAAGGTTGTATTTCCGTTTAAACTTTAGTTAAGTTGTTAACTAGTTTCATTTTCGCCTAGATTTCTAGCCAACGATCCGTATTAGGGTTTCTCGGCACCTAGATTTTTTGAAATTGGCATGTTCGATGCCTTGTGGGACCTCTTGTGAGTGCCTAGGAACCCTACATGCTGCTGATGCAGCTGATGCTGATGTTATGGTTTGAGTTGATGTGCTTGGAGCTGAAGCAGATCAGCAGATGCTGATGTTTTTGAAATGAAGAAATGGCTGTTTTAAAGATGTGACCACTGCTGAAAATAGCAGCTACTGTTGCATTGGAGGTGTGTGAGTGAGAAGGATAGGAGTGATAAGGGTTTTGAAATGTAAGTAAAAAGTTTTGAAAGGGATGGGGTGTGACACAATCCTAGAGCCACCTCTCTCTCTCTCATTTAATGCTAACAAGACACCCATCATGCTCTCTCTCTCCTCAACCCAAGTCAAACCCAAAAGAAAATTTTAAATCCCTTTTTATTTTTAGAAAATCAATTTCTTAATTTAAAACTAATTAGCTTAACAAGAGGGGTTAGACCACCATGGTTGCCTAAACATGGTTTAACCCAATTTTAACCTTAGGTTACATGCACATGTTTGTGCAAGCTTAGGAAAATTCTAGAAAAATCTTTATTAATTTTGATAAAATATTTGAAAGTCAATTTGGTAAACTTTTATTAAAGAATTTCACTAATTAAAATATAATTAGTTACTAATATAATCCTAGTTGTTACATGTACGGATCGGCCTCACCTCGTCGTCTCTTTGCGCCGAAGATGGATCCACCTGAAAGCTTCTACCTTTGGCTTCTTCTTCGAACTTGAAGAAACTAGAACACTTGGTTTGCTAAACCTTGTGAATTAGGATGAGTAGAGAAGTGATATGGGTTTTCTTTTATCTCTAAGGCAATGTTTCTCAACTCATGAGAGGGTGTTGCCTTGAGCTAGAGAGAGAGCAAGAGGGAGAGCTCAAGCAAGAGAGAGAAATGAAATGAGAGAAATGAGTAAGTCTTTTGCCATCCAAGCTCTCATAATCTAAAACCATCATAACAAAAATAGTAATCAAGTATTATGTGATGGTTCAAGTCAAAATGGCTATATTATTTCATGCACTAATTTTGCAAAAATAAACAAGCAAGCAAAAGTCTTTGCCATGAAATGATAGCCATTGTAATGATGATGGTCAACTAGTCCAACCTAGTCAACCGGTCAACAAAGTCAACAAGTCAAAAAAGTCAACCCCTCAACAATCATGTCACTGTAATACTTAATTAATATTATTGTTAATTATATTTCTTATTCTCATTAGGGTTTAGCAAAAAGTCAATAGTCAACAGCCAACAGTCAACAACCCCAATGAGAATCCTCTGCCTCTGTCTCTCTGTCAACTGTGCATACACACCCGCATCCGCTTTCCGAGAAACACGAATACAAACGAGATAAAACCAATCCCAAAACGTACACTAGGATCTGGCTTAAACCAAAGCCCGCTAGTGTTAACTGTCCGGACACTAAACGTGCACAAGTGCACGGATGTGACCGAACCCTGTCGCAAAACCATGCGACCTGTCGCAAAACCATGCGACCTCTACTCTTTTGCCTAAAGGCGAATAGCTTTCTGTGTGGGACTCTAAATACTCGACACTACGCTGGCAGTGGGTTTAACCACAGACTGCAAGCGGCACTAGCTATGCGTAACGGTCCCCAGTTAGATGCCGACAAGAAGACGGACGAGGTGAAACCCATCTGAACTCCTACTGAGCCTGAATGTGACAATCTCCATACAGTCCGGTCTGTTTGTCTGATACATCGCATGGCGGGCCTAGGAGGCGGTAAACGTCAGTCCCCTACTAGCGGTACAAGTCGTGTAGGAGTGTAGCCCAGAACACCCTGAGATAACACTGGAAACCTACCAGTATATCTCGCTTGCCCTAGCCAAGGACTACTTGTGTAATGGCTCTCCTAGACACAGTGCGATGTCAACCCCCAATACCGGGAGAGACGAATCCTGTCTAACCGTCACTGCCTCCAAGTGCTTCGGGACTGCACCCAACTACTTCCTGTTTGCACGTCTCCTTTGAGCCGTGGTAGGGTAGTAATCTAAGTACAGTGGAAACACACTCGAGGCGAAGTGACAGTGTCAAGTCAGCGGACTAAGCTGTACTCATGTCACCTGGGAACTGACAACTGACGATAGGTATAGTACCAACCAACAGTTCCCAACGAGTCCTGTCCAGTGTACTCGTAACCTAACGAGCACCCGTATACTATCTCAAGTACGACGTACTGACGGCTGTGGGACAGACCGTCTCCCACACTGGGATGAGAAGCGCATACGCTAGTCTACTTTGGAGTATCGATGCCCTGTCTCGATAGTCCTACGACTAGGGACCTGCATAAGGATGTGCTTGTGGATTACCCAGCCCCCACTAGTGTGACTGCCATCACAACGCTGGTAATCAAGCAAAGATCCTAAGGGCTCCACTAATGTGTATAGGTGATATACTAAAATAAACACATGTACACATTAAAGTAGAAACAAACCAAGTAGCATACTACTATATTGAGCAAGATTGTCTATACAAGGTGAATATTCCAAGCTTCCTTTAAGTAATATACAAACTAGTATGATACAGTAATGTCCTCTAGGGCATATACACTAACAATCACCACCTGAGAAACTATCGATCCTGGATCGGTAATTCTCGTATACCCCGGCCGAGGATTTCTGGTGATGGCCACCCATGCACTGCACGACATCAACCCCCAATACCGGGAGAGACAAATCCCCGACGATCTGATCACTGCCTCCATGTGGCTCGGGACTGTATCCAAGTAAAACTTGTTTGCACGACTCCTTTGAGCCGTGGTAGGGTAGTAATCAAAGCACAGTGGGAACTCACACGAGATAAATGACGATCTCAGGTCGACAGACTAACCTGTACACATGTCACTTGGGAACTGCTATCTGACAATAGGTATAATACCAACTAGAAGGTTCCCGGCGAGTCCGTCCAGTGTACTCATAACCCAATGAGCACCTGTATACTATCTTAGGTGAACTAACTAACACCAATGGCTTGTGAGACCAGCCACCGCCTCTCGTCAGGGTCTGGATAAGTATACACTAGTCTGCTCTGGAGTATCGATACCCATTCTCGAAACTCCCATGACTAGGGACATTTAAGGATGTGCTTATAGACCCCCAGCTCCCACGTATATGATCGCCATCATAATGCTGGTGTCAAGAAAGAATCTTATGGGCTCTATCAACATGTACATGTGTTGTATATAGTACTCTCAAAGCAATTATCGTAGTCGCAGGCAGGTGATTATGATAATTGAGAGAGGACCAATACCGGTAGAATAGTCTTACTCGAGATGATAGCATGCTATCTGGTTTGTCTTTATCATCATGCTATTACATGTTGATAGAGCCCATAGGATTTATGCTTGACTACCAGCATTATGATGGCGATCATATACGTGGGAGCTGGGGGTCTATAAGCACATCCTTAAATGTCCCTAGTCGTGGGAGTATCGAGACTGGGCATCGATACTCCAGTATAGACTAGTGTATACTGATCGAGACCCCAACGAGGGGCGGTGGCCACGTCTCACAAGCTATTGGTGCTAGTTTGTTCACCTAAGATAGTATACAGGTGCTCATTCGGTTATGGGTACACTGGACGGACTCGCCGGGAACATGCTAGTTGGTATTATACCTATTGTCAGATAGCAGTTCCCTGGTGACATGTGTACAGGTTAGTCTGTCGACCTGAGATCCTCATTTGTCTCGTGTGAGTTCCCACTGTGCTTTGATTACTACCCTACCACGGCTCAAAGGAGTCGTGCAAAAAGGTTTAAGTTGGGTACAGTCCCGAGCCATATGGAGGCAGTGAGCGGATCGTCGGGGATTCGCCTCTCCCAGTGTTGGGGGTTGATGTCGCGTTGTGCACGGGTGGCCATCACCAGAAATCCTCGGCCGGGGTATACGAGAATTACCGATCCAGGATCGATAGTTCCTCAGGTGGTGATGGGTTTCATGCCGACACTAAATGTCGCGTTGTTAGGGGTCTGACTTTATCAACCCCCCTAGACTTGATATGCGATACTCTTAGACGAACAGACCGGACTTACGGATATTGTCACTGTCAGGCTCAGTAGGGTTTCAGGATGAGTTTGCTCGTCAGCCTCCCTTTCGCTCAATACCTGGGTAGATATTACGTACAGCTAGTGCCGCTGACGTGCTTGTGGTTAAACCCACTGCCAGCGTATTGACGAGTCTTTAGAGTCCCACACAGAGGGTTTTCACGATTTAGGCGATATGGTGTAGATGACGTATGTTGGTACATACAGGTGTCCGATTAAATATGTGTACAGGCAGCACAGATTTTAATCGGACGGTTGATAAAACTAGCGGCTTAGGATTAAGCCGGATTATTAAATCAGGTTTTGATTTAATAATTTATATATGTATTTATATATATGTATTCTAGCATTATTGTTCACTATTCATTTTCACTCTTTGCTATTCGTAATTTTGTACGAATACGCGTATATGTATTTCGATACGTATACCAGGTTGTATTCCGTATTTATACGGAATGGTTTCTAGAAGATGGCCACCTCATTAATTGATTTTCTTTTTAGAAAATTAATTTGGAAAATGTGGTGGAAGGGGAGAGGTGGCATAAGCATGGGCTTGAGCATGTAGAGGGGTATGGTTTGCATTTGTTTATTTGGAAAAATAAAAAGAGATTTTTGTGTGCATGATTGAGAGGGGGGGCAGCCACTTCTTTACATGGCTTTGGCTCATTTCTTTTCTTGACTTCGTTTCTCCACTTGCTTCATTTATTCATTTTCACTTGGAAAAAGTTTAGCCATCTTTCTTTAGTTGCTCATGCCACATGTTTTCTTCACCCCCTCTTCATCTTCTAGAGTTGCTCATGGAGCATTTGTGATGAGAGAAAAATTATAGTGACACATTCCTACAGCTCCACTCTCCATTGCTAGTAACCTTGGTGCGTCGGTTGCCTCGCTTGGCGAGGCTGAAGCTTGCGTCGTTTCCCTCAGATGGATCATCGTAGATGGAGGAAGACCGGCAAACAAACTCGATCCGCAACCTCTAGGAGCTTGGGATGAAGGTTGAAGACCGAAGGACACGGATCAACTTGGTATAACCATTCCTAACTCTTTATATTGCTTGCTAGTATAGGGTTTATGGTAGATCCGGGCATCGGGTAATGGTAGTGCCAGTTTAGAAAAATTTTGTTCCCCATTTGGCCACGGTTTGATGGCCGGGGCGCTGCCGTAACCCAACATGGTATCAGAGCCAACCCTTAAACCCTTAGCTAGCTTGTTTAGACGATGTTAAAGTATCGAAATCGAAACAACCCCGAAACGTTACCCTGCAGATTCCAGTCTCTGTTGAAATTTCAGAGTCTTCAAAAAAATTTTAAGCAATTGCAGAAGACTACTTATATGACCACTAGAACATACCCCAAATACGAACCCGTTCCACCCGTTTTGACCCGGCCATATGTGTCAAAATTCCGAGCTGGCTGCTCCTGCTTTTGAGTTTGGGCTTCGTATTTTGGGTGTGGTCTGGTCTTTAGAATATTGGTGCAGTGGTATTGTTTGTTTTGCCCATTTTGGATATGGTTTTATCTAGTTGTTTGGGGCTATTCGGGATTATTTCAAAGTCGATATTTCTAACATTGTTTAAAATTTACAGTACTTACATTACTATCTACGACCGTGAATGTCATTCGATCGGTACAATCCGTCTAACTGCTATATGTTCTTTTAAACGGGTTTGTGAACGTGACATTCACGTTGATGTTCTGTGTTGTGCTGTGTTGTGGTTGGATCGTCATGGTGGATAGCTTGGGTGCAATGGTAGTACAGTTTAGTTTCATTTGTACATTTTATATTGCGGGGCGAGCGTTCGACATGTAGACTGCCGTCACTGCCAGTTTGTATATTATTTGTTTGGGGCATGACCGGGTTGAGGTCAATGTCACCCTTGTATATTATTTTCTTTTCTGTACTAGGATTACCCTGTGGTGGAGTGCACGAATAGCCGGGTTCTAGAGGGCAACGGGTCTGCATCTCATGGCGTTGAGACGGAGGGGACCTTACTCTAGAATTGGCGGGCTATTCGCCGCACTCGTAGGAGGTATAGGTTGACCCACGGAGGGGTGCCCAAGTTACCGGATTCCGTGAAGTGTTGGGTGGCCCATTCACTTTGTTGAAGGGGGTTGCCTCACTTCTGGTTTTGGCCGGTAAATTGCCGCGCTCGTAGGGGTCTAGGTTTTCATTGCACAGGCTATCCACATGACATGGAACGTCGGGTCTCATTTGCGGCTCAAGTGAAACCCGAGGCTCCAGGATTATCCACCATTCTGTATTTCTTCTGTGATGCTTCTATGATGTTGCTTTATATCACGCCTGGGACGATTGTTATATATATTTTTATATATACTAGTAGATATTGTATATGTTTTGCACCCGCGCTAGTCCAGTCCCCACTCTGTCGTTAGGTAAGTAACCTAACGGGTGATGACGGGACCCAGTGGCGAATGCGGATGACATATACGTACAACATATATTTTCGTTCTTTTGTGGTGTGATTAATTGATTGGACTGCGTTGATTCTGATCAATGCAGGGAAAACAAACCTATATATGAAGTTGGAACCAAGTTTTAAAAATTGACATTACAGACGTTCTCTTTTGCTTTGCACAGTGGTATTCGGTTATGAATATCCAGCACCTCATTCGACGAGGCAAGGGCTGAGATCCCTTAATCGGGAGTGACCCCTTGAGTAAAAGTTTGCGTCAACGTAATAACTTTACCATAGTCGATTCTTTTTCTTTGCATCGTGGTATTCGGTTTGGAATATCCTGCACCTCATTTGATGAGGAAAGAGCCGAGATCCCTTCACCGGGAGTGACCTCTTTAGAAAAAGTTTTTTCGTCACTATATATTTGTAAAACCACTTGGATTCCTTCAACGATATCAAGTTCATAACGTTAAAGATTTTTCGCCAAAAACCAGCCATAGCCCTCCTTCATTTCGGATAAGTAGCACATAGTATTCGTGTGGTGTTTGTTGGCCAAAGTCAAGGCATCGTGTGCGGTTGCTGTGTGTTGCTTGTTCGTTGCATGGATATGCATTGGTTTAGGAAAGTCGTACCATTTTGTTGGCCAAAGTCAAGGGTGTGTGCGGGTGGGTCTAAATCAATCAGGACAATGACGGGTAGAACTTGACTTGCGTATTATAATTTGTTGGCCAAAGTCAAGGTCATAAACCGCTTGGGGCAAAAATTACATCGGGAGTTTCAAACATACAGGAAACTTGCCAGGCATGCGCATACCATCTGGAGTGTGGTGACCTGAGTGGCTTCCATCAAGTTATCATGCGATGATAGTTGGATCCCGATTCCTACTAATGAGTAGGATTACTCCTCGGGTGATTTTAGATGATCCCGACTAATTCTCCTTTTGGGTTTGGAGGAGGATTCGAGGAAACAGTGGGAACCATTTTGATTAGATAAAGTGATTAACCATTCTGATCTAGGTTAGAGTGCACGCTGAGTGTTTCTTTTCTCTCTCTCTCTGGCAGCGACCATGACCCGACCTAAACTAAAACTCATGAACCAAGTTAACCGAACCTTCTTAAAACACTTTGGCTTTTGTAATTTCACGGAGTCGCAAAATATCATTGCCACTTCTATATCACCTTTGCATTTCTCCAGAACACCCCATATCACTACGAACATCCATTCCTATTGGATAAATCCATCATATAGTTACAAACGAACTAGAAGGAACTTGTGACAGATTCGAGGATGGATTCTGGTTCTGGAGAAATTGAATAGGATTATTCGGTTGTATTTTCCCTTTACCTTCTCTCAGGTTGTGAGGGCTCCTAGGATTAGGAGAGGGTACACCTATTGAGCTTATTGGATAGTCTTCCTCCAGACCATAGGCAGGTGCCGAAAGGTGGGGAAGGAAGAAAACCAATTAGCCTAAAGGTGGTGTACAGAAGGTAATAAGTAAAGACATATAAAGGGATTAAAATAACGACAAAGAAAATTGCGACTGCTATCATTCACGACAAAACCGTGTATACCCCTGCCACTCCCACATCCACTTTGGATTTCTCCAGAACACTCCGTATCACTACGGATATCCACTCCTATTGGATATGCCATCGTATAGTTACATACGAACTCGAAGGAATTCATTCAAGATTCGAGGATGGTTTCCGGTTCAGGAGAAATAGAATAGGATTATTCAGTTGTCTTTTCTCTTTACCTTCTCTCAGGTTGTGAGGGCTCCTGGTATAAGGAGTGTACACCTATTACGCTTATTGGATAGTCTTCTTCCAAACCTTAGGCTGGTGCCGAAGGGTAGGGAAGGAAGAAAACCAATTATCCTAAAGAAGGTGTACAGAAGGTAATAAGTAAAGACATAATAAAAGGATTAAAGTGAGGGCATGTAAGTATATGGTTACTAACATGAATAAGGATAGTGGAAGAGGCGTTACTAGGAATACCAGGTTACCCCTTTGAAACATTCTCATGTTTCAGTTTCACTGTGCGATGTTAATTGAAAACCGTTTTCCCAATTGAAATCTAACTCCAGGGTATGTATTTACCAGATCAGTTTTTCACATCTGTATGTTATTACGGTGGTGAGTGGGACTAAGATATTGGGAATTGGGTGATTAGATCCTCATTATATTGGAATTCGTTGTAATTGGTGAAATTTGAGGAAATCGCCTGGGTTTTGCCCGACGATAAATATTTGGTTTTGAATATCCGTTGTTGTGCACCAATTTCAAACTGATATATCTGTATGTTTATTTTATAAAGTGAGATATAAATTTTTGAAATTATGTCTGTGGCATTTAGCTATATCGGTTGATGGTTATGTAAGATGCATTCAACTGCGGTATAATTCTTCTTAACCATAGTACAGTTTTCAATCTACGACGCACAAGGTTTGAGTTATTGAACTCAGGGGACTTATACAAAGTATTGTATGTTGTCCGGTGTCCATTAGGAAAATTGGGTTGGTACTCGTACTATATTCTGTTTACTCATGACTTCTCCAGTTGCAGACATGTGTTTCGTAGAAATGCAAGGTCCAGATATTGAAAAGTTATAGGTATAAGAATAAAGTAGAGAACCATTTATTGGAAGTATCAGGATTTTTCGAGGTAGTCGAAGATGTAGAAACTTGTGTTTGGTATTCCGTTGATAGTAATGGTTTTAAGAACTTACTTCTCTTTCAGGTTACTCATACATGGATGCACTCCTAGTTGAGTAATGTTGTGTGGCCTCCTTCCATTTGGTTGATATGCACTGGTGATAGCTGCATGATTTTGAATCTGGTTCCAATTAAATTAGAGCTTTTGTTTCTATATGGTATATAGAATCAATTTATATCTTAACGATGTTAAGATATAGGGAGTTGTCCGGCTGATACTTAAAACCAGAATCCGGATAAACTCAAGGCGCGTTTCAGTAATGGCAGTTTGTGGGTTATCCCGGGCTTTGACGAGAGTTAATTTTCTACCATTAGGAAGATCAATAGTTATATTGTTCTTGACTCTCCACAGTTTTAGTAAAATGGATTTTTTCAAAAAACAGAAGTGGGAGTATGGTAGAACTGGAAGTGATTCCAGAACCACAAACGATTACTGAAGATTTAATAGAACATGAGGATTTAATTGGTTTTGACATTCCATTAGCCACTCTGCAGATTTGGTGGGTAACCTCACGCACCTGAGAGGTACTTCGGTTTTCTCAGAGAAGGCGACATGGAGGTTCTTGTTTACCCAGACTTGCCATTGCTGCTGTTCTAGACTATGAGACCCGGCAGGAGCATGAGTATAGCGTCATTCTAAACTAGCTTTGGAAGTGCACGTATATATGACTCTGCCAGAGGGTTGTTGTTGTCAGTGGGAGAAGCAGAAGCATAGTGGGCAAGTAGCTTATGTCTATTTATAGACTAAAGCAAGTATATCGGAAATAGATCATCTATTTTTGATGTAACAGTCATAGGTCTTGATCTCATCAGAATAGGGCAAGTACCTGCGACTATGATAATTGCCTTGAGAGCACTATAGCCAACATTGAGTTGTATGAGCTTTCCCAATCACCAAATATCTTGCATAATACCTTTCTACGAGCATCCCATGCCTTCACATACGAAATCTGAATTTTTCGCTCTCCGCTGGCGTAGAGCCGTATCTCTCGGGAAGTCATCGCCACATCTGTACGGATTAGTGGCATGATTAGTGAGCAAAATTCAGGATTTGCGGAACAACGGCCTATCCAAGACGGTGCCGAAGACGAAGCAGAAGAGCAGCCGTCGCCGCCGCCATATACCCAAGAAACGGGAGGGTCGTCCAGTCATCCCAAGAGGCATAAGCTTATGTCAAGCCTCCTCGGATTGGGAAAGGGAAAGCGATAATTGTATACTTTTACAAATGGATGTCTAATCGTATTATAATTTTGACGGATTCATTTTGTTAACGGAGTGTATACAAGATTCATTTTTATAGTAATTGTATATGAACTGTAATGACAATTGTCACCCGTCCTTATCAAAAACAACAATCTTATTATTTATTTAGATTTTTTATTATTTATTCAGGTGTTTAAAATGATATTTTTAAAATTCAAATTTTAATTTATTTTTAAAAAAAATAATATATGGCGGGTTCTAGGAACCCGTCCTCTCCTTTATAAAGGAGAGGACGGGTTCCTAGAACCCTCCCTCTTCTTTACTAGGGTGGGGGCAGGTTCTTTTAACCCGCTCTCTGGTGTGGGTGAGGGTAGAAACCGTCCTACTCTGCTAAATATAAAATAAATCATATTATTTTAATAATTTTAATTTTATAACATCCTATTTCAAAAAAACACTCTTTAAACTAGTGTGCGCTGCAAATTAAGCCAAAATTAAATGCGAACAAACAGCAATGGAAAAATTGGAATGGAGCTAAAGTTCCGTATGAGGCCAAACAAATAAATCAGGGTTAGTGACCTTTATTACACCACAGTACATTTGCTGTCTTGGTCTTTCACTCAAGTGAGAGGGACAGGCGCATGATCACTTGGGTCCTTGATAACAACTTGTGTACCATCTTCCTCTCTTCAAATTCAATAATAGTTGGTTGCTTACCATTTTATATATTATAAATTGGGTAAAAAAAGACTGGGAGATTTGAATGGTTCATTACGAGACCTTGGTTCAGTTCTTGACATGATACCAACTCTTCATTTGGCCTTGGTGTTGAATAGAACCCAGGCTCGAACTTGATACTTGACCATGTTCAGTATTTCCAAATCTTGCTGATCTTAATTATTATTAGAGAGAAGGGAATCTCAGTTGGAATGGGAAGAAATTTTCTGAGATGATGTATCGTAAAATATCAATCCTCTTTCATTTTTTTTTTTTGAGAGAACCAAATCACAGAAGGCATAGGAGAAAGTTTTCAATGGTATCGCAAAATATCAATCCTCTAACCTTTATTTTTTTTGGTCTAGGGTTAGGAAGAAGTAACAATTGATGCGGTCTGGAGCGCAGCTTTTTCGGAATGGAACTGATGATTCGGAAGGCAGTGGGCGTGAATGGGGGTTGATACTTACTGATTATATATGTGCGCTCTTTTTGTTCGCTTGAAAAGATGGGATTGTGCTTTACTTTTAGTAGTGCTTATGCTTTACTGATGAGGCTCATGCAGGGTTAACTAGGGTGGCAGCAAGATTTCGGGAGATATCGTCCATGTCGTTTTCAAAAAATTGCCGCGCTAAAGAATCCTAACCTAGAATCTTAACTAGAGATTTAGATGAAACTAGCATGCAAACAACTTTACATACAAAGTGAACAAGGAATACAACCTTTGTAGACCGGTCATTCACTTCAATAGCTCCGTGTAGTGGTCCGTTCGCTCCAAGTAGTGATCTCTCGGACTCTAATGAGGCTCCACAATGTGAAATGAACAAGCTTGCTTGAAGTCTTCAAGACCGAAGATGATCTACGTCGAGGAGACACTAACTCAAGCTATCTCTTCCCTAAGAGATGAACTAGTGAAGAAACAACCGAATCTAAATGGCTAGTAGAGAAGAGCTTGATGAAGTAGGAATTTTGCTCACTTTAGAAATTATTTTCTCACTATTTTTCTTCACCTCTCATGAAGCTAGAAAGCTTGAGGAAGGAGATGAAGAAAGCTCTCATGGAATGAAGCAAGTGAAGAATCAATCAAGTTGTGAGAATAGCAACCATGGGTGAGTTTATGTCATACACTAACTCATGTAGAGAATAAACCATGGCTAAACAATAATTGTTAGGTTAATAAATATCTTCAAGTAAAACAAAATTAGTGGACTTGGTCAATATTTCCACAAGTTTCTACAAGCTTCAACCATGTGACAATTTCCAACTAATTTGATTTACTTTAAATAAACAAAACCTTACATTATTATAAGCATGGTGTGAGTCTCATATACCCATGTAGCATGTGGCATCAAGCATGACACAAAAGATTGTACATTAATATATATCACATATATACCAAGTGTACACAAGTGAGAAAAAGAAATGCTTAAGTGAGATAATATTAGTTAATGTAAATCAATATATCACATATATAATTATAAATCAAATTATTAAATCAACACTTGATTTAATAATCTGGCTATATCACATATAACCGACTAATATCATATGTATCATCTTATCGAATCACCACTTGATCCGATAATCCGGCTATATCATATATAACCGTCTGATATCACATATCGCGAGAATAGAATACGGTATCACATACTCGAATTAATCTCGGTCCCGCACATATCACATATGTGATCTTACTTCGTTTTGCTTGAGTCAGGAAACCTCTGTGTAGGACTCTAAAGACTCATCAATACGCCGGCGGTAAGTGGTGATCATATTAGTCACCCACAAGCCGCAAGCGGTCTGCTAAACGTAACGGCCACCCGGGTATTGAGCGATCTGAAGATCAACAAGCAAGGCCGCTCATACTCCTGCGAATCCAATCAGTAACACTATCGTACAGTCCGGTCTCTTTGTCTGATATGTCGCATATCGCAGCCTAGGGGTGGTATAACGTCAGACCCCAATTGCCTAATAAGTCATGCCAATTCAAGGTCCATAACGATTCGAGAAACTACTGATAACACTTATCAGTAGATCTCAGCAACACTGGCCAGGGATTTCCTGTTATGGCCAATCGAGCATAGCGCAACATCAACCCCCAATACCGGGAGAGACGAATCCCCTCCTATCGCTCATTGCCTCCATGTGACTCGGGAATGTACCCAAAAACCACCGTTTTGCACGATCTCTTGAACGTGGTAAGGTGGAAATCAAAGCACGGTGGGAATCACACAAGACACTATGACGATCGCGGGTCGACAGACTAACATGTACCAGTGTCACTAGAGAACTGCTATCTGACGATAAGTATAATACCGTCTAGGAGTTCTCGGTGAGTCCGTTCAGTGTACCCAGTCTCCACTGAGCACCCGTATACTATCTTTGATGTCAAACACCAATGGATATGGGATCATCCATCGCTCATCAGATGGGTCGTGAAGTGTATACGCTAGTCTACTCTGGAATATCGATGCCCTGTCTCGATACTTCCACGACTAGGAACAATTGAAGGATGTACTTATCGACTACCCTGGTCCCCACTAGTATGATCTCCATCATAATCCCGGTAGTCAAGTACTCATCCGAAGGGCTTTATCAACATGTATTAGAAAGACAATTGGTGTACATGTTAAGATAAAGAGCAACCAGATAACATACTATCATGTCGATCAAGAAAGTCCTCCCTATATATGTCCAAGCATCCACTACAAAATACATCGTATGTACAGTAATGGCCTATATGGCATACATATAACTAACAATCTCCCACTTGCACTAAGGTCATTTGTTGTAGTATCTCATACCCAACGTCCTATAAAAGACTCTCTAGGGAAAGGACTCTGTGAGTGGATCCGCTGTGTTATCCTTCTCTTTAACTCTCCCAACCTCGATCCCTTGGAGATCAACCATCTCTCTGATCAGGTGATACTGCCTCAGAATATGTCTGGAACGCTGATGGAACCGGCATTCCTAGGTCAAAGCTACAACTCCATTGTTATCACAATAACAGTTATTGGACGCTCAATGGTAGGAACCATGTTCATCTCATGAACAAGAAATATCCAGACAACCTCTTTGCTTGCATCGTTGGTAGCGATGTATCCAGCCTTTATCGTCTAGTATGTCACGGTATCTAGCTTGGAACTCTTCCAACATACCGTCCCTCTACTGAGGGTAAAGACAAAGCCTGCGACTGACTTTCAGTCGACCTTATCACTCTGGAATCTCGAACCAAGAATATTCTTTTAGTGCTTCTCAAGTACTTAAGAATGTCTTACACAGCTGTCCAGTGATTCTCCCAAGATCCGATTGATTCCTGGTCAATACACCTAGTGAGTCAGCTACATATGGTCTGTGTAAGTCCATGCTACCTCTCCCGGTACTTTCGGGCATGCGGAATTTGATGAAAAACAATTTTCTAGAGGCGGTAACATGGACTCAAAACCGGATCTTTGTTAAACATCTAACTAACAACCTAACTAGGAGTTGTTAACTACTCGGTTAGGGGGTTATACCTTTCTTTCTTGAACTCCTTCGTCTTCAAGCCTTGATGGTTGTCCGGATCGGCTTCACCCCGTTGTCTCCTTGCGCCGAAGATCGATCCACCTGAAAGCTTCTACCTTTGGCTTCTTCTTCGATCTTTGAAGAAACTAGTTCACTCGGTTTGCTAAACCTTGTGAGCTAGAGTGAGTAGAGGAGAGTGTGTTTGGATTTTCTCTATGGTTCTTGGTTCTCAACACATGAGACAAGTGAACCATAAACTAAAGAGAGGGAGAGCAAGAGGAAGAAGATGAGAGCTCAAGAACACAAGAGAGAGAAAGGAAATGAAAGAATGAGAAATACTTTTCTCTCTTGGCTCTCATAATCCAAAGCCATCATCACAAATCATAGCAATCAAGTATTATGTGATGGTTTAAGCTACAATAGCCATATGATTTCATGCACTCATTTTTCACAAGAGAAACAAGCAAGTAAAAAGTCTTTTCCATGAAATGATAGCCATTGTCATCATGATGGTCAACTAGTCCAACCTAGTCAACCGGTCAACAAAGTCAACAAGTCAACAAAGTCAACCCCTCAACAACCATGTCACCATAATACTTAATTAATATTATTGTTAATTACATATCATATTCTCATTAGGGTTGAGCAAAAAGTCAATAGTCAACAGTCAACAGTCAACAACCCTAATGAGAATCCTCTGCCTCTGTCTCTCCGTCAACTGTGCATACACACCCGCATCCGCGTTCCGAGGAACACGAATACATACTGGATAAATCCAATCCCGAAACGTACACTAGGATCTGGCTTAAACCAAAGCCTGCTAGTGTTAACTGTCCGGACACTGTACGTGCACAAGTGCACGGATGTGACCGAATCCTGTCGCAAAACCATGCGACCTGTCGCAAAACCATGCGACCTCTACTCTTTTGCCTAAAGGCGAATAGCTTTCTGTGTGGGACTCTAAAGACTCGACACTACGCCGGCAGTGGGTTTAACCACAGACCGCAAGCGGCACTAGCTGTGCGTAACGGTCCCCAAGTAGATGCCGACAAGAAGACTGACGAGGTGAAACCCATCTGAACTCCTACTGAGTCTGACTGTGACAATCTCCGTACAGTCCGGTCTGTTCGTCGGATACATCGCATGGCGGGCCTAGGGGGGCGGTAAACGTCAGTCCCCTAATAGCGGTACAAGTCGTGTCGGAGTGAAGCCCAAAACACCCTGAGATAACACTGGAAGCCTACCAGTATATCTCGCTTGCCCTGGCCAGGGACTACTCGTGTAATGGATCTCCTAGACACAGCGCGATGTCAACCCCCAATACCGGGAGAGACGAATCCTGTCTAACCGTCACTGCCTTCAAGTGCTTCGGGACTGCACCCAACTACTACCTGTTTGCACGACTCCTTTGAGCCGTGGTAGGGTAGTAATCAAAGTAAAGTGGGAACACACTCGAGGCGAAGTGACAGTGTCAAGTCAGCGGACTAAGCTGTACTCATGTCACCTGGGAACTGATAACTGACGATAGGTATAGTACCAACCGGTCAGTTCCCGACGAGTCCTGTCCAGTGTACTCATAGCCTAACGAACACCCGCATACTATCTCCAGTACGACGTACTGATGGCTGTGGGACAGACCATCTCCCACTCTGGGATGAGAAGCGCATGCGCTAGTCTACTCCGGAGTATCGATGCCCTGTCTCGATAGTCCTGCGACCAGGGACCTGCATAAGGATGTGCTTATAGATTACCCAGCCCCCACTAGTGTGACTGCCATCACAATGCTGGTAATCAAGCAAAGATCCTAAGGGCTCCACTAATGTGTATAGGTGATATACTAAAATAAACACATGTACACATTGAAGTAGAAACAAACCAAGTAGCATACTACTATATTGAGCAAGATTGTTTATACAAGGTGAATATCCCAAGCTTCCATTAAGTAATATACAAACTAGTATGATACAGTAATGGCCTCTAGGGCATATACGCTAACAATCTCCCACTTTCACTAAGGCCATGTACTGGCGTATCGAAGACCTATCATCTCGATCAGCCGCTCGAACTGAGTCTGGGGCAAGGCCTTGGTGAATGGATCTACAGTGTTATCTTCTGAAGCGACCCTCCGAACCTCGATCTCCTGGCGATCCACAATCTCCCTGATCAGGTGATACCGCCTCAAGATGTGCCTGGATCTCTGATGGGACCTGGGTTCCTTCGCTAAAGCTATAGCCCCGTTGTTGTCGCAATACAGAGGTATTGGATCAACAATGGACGGAACCACCTGAAGTTCTTTCAAGAACTTCCTCATCCAGACAGCTTCTTTTGCGGCATCAGATGCAGCGATGTATTCCGCTTCCATCTTCGAGTCTGCAACGGTTTCCTGTTTGGAACTCTTCCAACACACCGCCCCTCCATTGAGGGTAAAGACAAAACCCGACATGGACTTGGAATCATCCTTGTCACTCTGGAAGCTGGAGTCAGCAAAGGCCTCGATCTGGAGGTCTTTTCCGCCATACACCAAGAACATCTCCTTAGTCCTTCTCAGGTACTTGAGAATGTTCTTTACCGCTATCCAGTGTTTCTTCCCTGGGTTTGACTGATACCGGCTTACTTCACTCAGTGCATAAGCTACATCCGGTCTGGTACACAACATCGCATACATTATAGAGCCTACCGCAGAATCATACGGTATAATAGACATGCGATCCCTCTCCAAATCCGTCTTGGGAGACATCTCTTTAGAGAGGGTGATCCCGTGACAAGCCGGTAGGTTACGGCGCTTGGAATCTTCCATACTGAATCTTTTCAGTATGGTGTCGATGTATCTGGACTGTGAAAGTCCTAATATACTCTTGGATCTATCACGATGGATCTGGATCCCCAGGATGTATGAGGCATCACCCAGGTCTTTCATGGAGAACCTGTGTGACAAGAACCCTTTGACAGATTGTAGCATAGGAATGTCATTTCCTATTAAGAGAATGTCATCCACATATAAAACGAGGAATACTACAGTTCTCGCTACAAATCTACTATAGATGCATGGTTCATCTGGATTTTTGATAAAGCCAAATTCCTTGACCGTCTCATCAAAACAGATGTTCCAACTCTGTGATGCCTGCTTTAGTCCGTAAATGGACTTGAGCAACTTGCACACCTTTCCGCTGCTCCCACTCTGAATGAAACCCTCTGGCTGGTCCATATAGACACACTCCTCTAAATTTCCATTTAGAAAAGCGGTCTTTACGTCCATCTGCCAAATCTCATAATCGTGGAAGGCAGCAATGGCAAGAAGGATCCGAATGGATTTTAGCATAGCTACTGGAGAAAAGGTCTCGTCATAGTCCAAACCAGGTCTTTGACAAAAACCCTTTGCAACCAGTCTAGCTTTATATGTCTCAACCTGTCCATCTACACCAATCTTCCTTTTGAAGATCCACTTGCATCCTACGGGTTTTACCCCGTTTGGAGCAACGTCCAACGTCCATACTTTGTTGGTGTACATGGACTCCATTTCGGTCCGCATTGCATCCAGCCATTTTATCGAGTCGACGCTCTGAACGGCCTGCTGGAAGCTAGTAGGCTCATCATAATCTATGATGCAATCCTCTCTATCCCCGTCTATGAGAAAACCGTAGTATCTCTCGGGTGGATGAGACTGCCTACTACTCCTGCGGAGCGGCGTAGGAATGTCCTGTTCTTTTGAACCCTCTGGTTCCACTAAGCTTTCAGTAATAGCTCGTGGTTCTGGAATTTCTTCCAGTTCTACCGCGCTCCCAGTAATTTCCTTTTCTAAGAACTGGTGTTCTAGAAAGTGGGCATGACGAGAAACAAAAACCTTTTGTTCCTCTTCGCAGTAGAAGAAATATCCCTTGGAGTTCTTTGGATATCCCACGAACTTGCACTGTACTGAGCGTGCCTCGAGCTTGTCCGCATGCTGCTTTTTGACAAAAGCTGGACTTTCCCATGTCTTAATGTGATTAAGATAGGGTCTCTTCCCACACCACATCTCATATGGTGTAGTAGGCACAGTCTTAGTGGGAACTCGGTTCAAAAGGTATGCAGCTGATTCTAGCGCATACCCCCAGAATGATCGCGGTAACTCAGCGTTACTCATCATGGACCGTACCATATCCAATAGGGTTCGGTTCCGTCTCTCCGATACACCGTTATGTTGCGGAGTGTATGGAGGAGTAAGCTGAGAGAGAATTCCGTTCTCTTTTAAATAGACCAGGAACTCGGCCCTCAAGTATTCACCACCTCGATCCGATCTTAGAATCTTGATACTTTTGCCGGTTTGTTTTTCTACTTCATTCTTATATTCCTGGAATTTTCCAAAGGCTTCGGACTTATGTTTCATTAAGAAGACATAACCGTACCTTGAAAAGTCATCCGAAAAAGTAATGAAGTAAGAATAACCGCTTCGCGCATGTGTAGACATTGGACCGCACACGTCACTGTGTACGAGTCCCAAGAGCTCGCTCGCTCTTACTCCGTGTCCAGTGAACGGAGTCTTTGTCATCTTTCTTTTGAGACAGGATTGACAAGTGGCATACGATTGATATTCGAACGGATTCAAATCTCCTTCTGTATGTAACTTCGTCAACCTTCTCTCATTGATGTGACCCAGTCTACAATGCCATAAGAAAGTCTGATTTATTTCCGGAGACTTTTTTTTGTGTGTATTCTGGACATTGAAAATCTGTGGTTGGTTTAATACGTATATACCATTGCTTAATGTACCTGACCCAATCAGAACTTGATTAAGGTGAATGTTTACAACATTACTTACAAACGCAAATTCATAACCTTCTTTAGAAACCAAAGATACAGAAATGATATTACAAGTTGCGTTGGGTACAAAAAAGCAATTACGCAAAACCAAAACATGTCCATCTGACATTCCCAAGTGATAGTCCCCCATGGCCTTAGCATCCATGCTAGCTCCGTTTGCAACTTTGAGGGTCATGTCACCTGCCTTCAAAACCCTACGGTTTCTCAACGCCTGCAAAGAATTACAGATATGAGATCCTGATCCGGTATCCAATACCCAGGAAGTAGAGTTTATTGAAAGACAGTTTTCAATAACATACACACCTGAAGCTGAAGCCGCAACCTGCTTCAATTCCTGTGTTCTGGCTTTCCAAGCCCTGCAATCATTCTTCCAGTGTCCTTTCTTATGACAATAGAAGCATTCTTCTTTATCCACAAGCTGCCCTGCTTTCTTTGTTGCCTTTGCCTTTCCCTTCGTATCCACTTTACCAACACCGCCCCTTGGTTTGGCGGGGGCTTTCTTCTTCTTTCCCTTAGCTTTCGCCTTGGACCTAGAAGAGGAAGATCCTCCTACAAACAAAGTGGATGTTTCCTTACCTTTCTGTAGGGTGCCCTCTGCGCTCCTCAGCATGTTGAGGAGTTCTGAAAGTTCAACTTCCTTTTCTTGTAAGTTGAAGTTCAGTATAAACTGGGCGTAAGTGGAAGGAAGGGACTGGAGAATCAAGTCAGTATAGAGCTCATTCTCCAACGTGGTCCCAAGTTCCGCGAGCTCCTCAATGAAGACAATCATCTTAAGCACGTGTTCCGCTACCGATGATCCGATGGCCAACCTTGCCGAAAATAACTTCTTCGACACTTCGTATCTTGCGATACGAGATTGCTCTCCATACAGTTCTTTTTTATGGAGAAATATGGATTCGAGGTCCATATTCTCATGCCTCCTCTGATGTTCGTTGTCCATAGAGGCAAGTACGAGGCACTTGGCCTTCGCGCTATCAATCTCCCAAGTCTTACGGATTTCCTTATCCGCGACGCTGGAGGTGGGACCTGGGACAGGGGGAGCTTTGGTGGTAATAAGATACCCCAGCTTGTCGTAAGTGATTGCCATTTTGACATTCCTGAGCCAATCTTTGTAGTTTGGCCCTGTCAGTATGTTTTTATCTAGAAGTAACTTAAGTCCAGTCATGTCGATTGGTCGCTGCAATTAGGAGAGAGAAGAAGAAACACTCAGCATGATGCTCTTGCAAGTTTAGAGTGGTTTTTAGTTTGTCTAAACAGGATGGCTCCCACTGTTTCTCGAATCCCTCCTCAAACCAAAAGGGAAGAATTAGTCAGGATCAATCTCACCGTACAATACTTGCTTAACCGTTCGGCCAGGCTGGTGTCGGTACTTCGAGGGAGGTTTTCCAACGCTTTCGCGAAGTTCCTTAATTTAAGAACCTCTTTTTCCTGGGGGCGTAGCCCCGCTAACACCTTTCTAGACACCTACTAGGTTTATAGCATTGATCGTTAAGTGAGAAATTTCCCGAGGAGTAGCATATACTCACAGTAGGATCGGGATCCAAATATCATCGTGTGACGAAACTGAAGGAATCCTACCAGAATCATCACACTCCAAATGGTATGCAACACTAGCAAGTTTCAGTTCTTTTGAAACTCCCGATGTGGATTTTTGCCCCATGCTCTTATGACCTTGACTTTGGCCAAAATATCATAAGTCACATGTCAAGTTTTACCCGTCATTCTCCAGGTTAATTTGGATCCACCCGTACCTACCCTTGACTTTGGCCAAAATGGCAGTACGACTGTCCCAAACCAACGCATCTATCTATGCTATACATGAATACCCAATAGCTACCAATCACTATGCCTTGACTTTGGCCAACATACATAGCTTGAATACTATTGACTTATTCATATGAAACGACGGAGGGCTACGAATGGTTTTGGCAAAACCGTGAACGTAGTGAACTTGATATAATCGATGGAACGAGATAGCTTTTAAAAGGAGTGGCTCAAGCTCCGCATTTAAAAGTTAGTTTTGAAAAGAACCGAGTGGTTTTTCGAAAGAGTTCCAACGACTTTTACTTGGTTTATTTTCTTGCATTAGTTCTTTTAATGCGTGATATTCTTGCATTAGTTCTTTTAATGCGTCCCATCATTTAATCCTACCATTGCAGAAAACAACCAAAATATGACGTACGCTTATGCCATTCGCATTCGCCACGGGGCCCCATCATTACCCGTTAGGTTACTTAACTAACGACAGAGCGGGGGCTGGGCTAGCGCGACTGTAAAACATAAGCAACGCCTAAATAATATCATATATAGATATGCATTGAAATGATAGCCATTTCAGATCACAGATGAACACATTGGATATACTAGGAACCCGCAATTCGTACGAGCCTGTAACGAAAAACAGATTACACGGTCGCGGTGAATAGCCAAAACCCCACCCAAGACCCCTACGGGTGCAGCAAACTACCCGCCAAGTACCCGAAGCGAAGCAACCTCCCTCAACCCCGTGAGTAGGCCACTCGGCACTTCGGCATACCCGGTAGTTTGTGCACCCCCTCCATGGGTCTATCCTAGGAGCAAAAACAGTAAAAAGAAATTATACAATGACGGCTACAATCCCGACCCGGTTGTGCGGCCATACAAATAATTATTACATCAATTTACAAATTTACATTAATTGAAAGAAAAGAAAACTCTCGTCCCACAACCCCCCGGCTATTCACCCGCGACAATCCAATGAATTCATATACACAAACCAATAACATTACAGATCACAGTTTTGTATAACCCCAACTAATCGACATATAGCGATTAGCAGACGTTCAATACAAATATCACATCACAGAAAAACCCGTCAGCTTAAGTCTTTTAGAAGTTCGATCAAAAATACGGATTTTTAGGCCCCAAACACAAAATTTTCGTTCTGGAAAATCTGGGTTGAAAAGACATATTCCAAAAATCCCAAAACAACCCCAGAAATACACTGCACTAAATTTGGACCTCGACCGAGTCAACTCGGCCGCGGAACCGCGGCGGGAGCGTGCTCCCGCCGCGGTTCCGCGGCGCTTTGATCGGTTCGTGGGACCAAATTTTGTGGTTATTCTATAAAAATCCTGAGCCGATTTTTAAGATGAAATTTATCAATTTTTGAACAGAAAAAAATCGGCAGAAACTTAACATATCGGGTTCGTTTCGTGACTTTTTCTTTGATCGATCTTCTAGTTACTTTGCTAACATGTTAGATAGAGTTTAACTAGGCTCTGATATCACTGTAAGTCCATGCTACCTCTCCCGGTACTTTTGGGCATGCGGAATTTGATGAAAAACAATTTTCTAGAGGCGGTAACATGGACTCAAAACCGGATCTTTGTTAAACATCTAACTAACAACCTAACTAGGAGTTGTTAACTACTCGGTTAGGGGGTTATACCTTTCTTTCTTGAACTCCTTCGTCTTCAAGCCTTGATGGTTGTCCGGATCGGCTTCACCCCGTTGTCTCCTTGCGCCGAAGATCGATCCACCTGAAAGCTTCTACCTTTGGCTTCTTCTTCGATCTTTGAAGAAACTAGTTCACTCGGTTTGCTAAACCTTGTGAGCTAGAGTGAGTAGAGGAGAGTGTGTTTGGATTTTCTCTATGGTTCTTGGTTCTCAACACATGAGACAAGTGAATCATAAACTAAAGAGAGGGAGAGCAAGAGGAAGAAGATGAGAGCTCAAGAACACAAGAGAGAGAAAGGAAATGAAAGAATGAGAAAGACTTTTCTCTCTTGGCTCTCATAATCCAAAGCCATCATCACAAATCATAGCAATCAAGTATTATGTGATGGTTTAAGCTACAATAGCCATATGATTTCATGCACTCATTTTTCACAAGAGAAACAAGCAAGTAAAAAGTCTTTGCCATGAAATGATAGCCATTGTCATCATGATGGTCAACTAGTCCAACCTAGTCAACCGGTCAACAAAGTCAACAAGTCAACAAAGTCAACCCCTCAACAACCATGTCACCATAATACTTAATTAATATTATTGTTAATTACATATCATATTCTCATTAGAGTTGAGCAAAAAGTCAATAGTCAACAGTCAACAGTCAACAACCCTAATGAGAATCCTCTGCCTCTGTCTCTCCGTCAACTGTGCATACACACCCGCATCCGCGTTCCGAGGAACACGAATACATACTGGATAAATCCAATCCCGAAACGTACACTAGGATCTGGCTTAAACCAAAGCCTGCTAGTGTTAACTGTCCGGACACTGTACGTGCACAAGTGCACGGATGTGACCGAATCCTGTCGCAAAACCATGCGACTTGTCGCAAAACCATGCGACCTCTACTCTTTTGCCTAAAGGCGAATAACTTTCTGTGTGGGACTCTAAAGACTCGACACTACGCTGGCAGTGGGTTTAACCACAGACCGCAAGCGGCACTAGCTGTGCGTAACGGTCCCCAGGTAGATGCCGACAAGAAGACTGACGAGGTGAAACCCATCTGAACTCCTACTGAGTCTGACTGTGACAATCTCCGTACAGTCCGGTCTGTTCGTCTGATACATCGCATGGCGGGCCTAGGGGGGCGGTAAACGTCAGTCCCCTAATAGCGGTACAAGTCGTGTCGGAGTGAAGCCCAAAACACCCTGAGATAACACTGGAAGCCTACCAGTATATCTCGCTTGCCCTGGCCAGGGACTACTCGTGTAATGGCTCTCCTAGACACAGCGCGATGTCAACCCCCAATACCGGGAGAGATATCACCCATTCCCGGTTCTCTACCTGTCTGTAGCCCATGTAACATATTACATATGAGAGATCCTGATCCGGTATCACATACCCAGGACGTAGAGGATACTGAGAAACAGTTCTCGGTAATGAACACACCCGAAGAAGATGCATCAATATGCACTTTCTTCGATTGGGTGGCATGGGAATTCTGGTATTCCCCTATTTCCTGCTCGGACTTATAACAATTATAAGTTAGAGCGGAACCAACGTTCCCCAGCACAGTATAATAAGCAGGTTCGGTCAAAACATCCATATTATTATCTTGATTAAGGCATGACATGGTCGCTACCAGGAGAGACAGAGAGAGAGAATAAAACACTCTGCGTGCGCTCTTGCAAGATTAGATTTGTTATTATTTTATCCAATCAGGATGGCTCCCACCGTTTTTATCAAATCTTCCTTCAAACCCTAAAAGGTAAGACTAGCCGGGATTAATTACATCCTATAAGTTCGCCAATATTTCAGCCAGGTCAGTGTCGGTACTTTGAGAGAGGTTCCCCGTGCTTTCGCACGGACCTAATTAAAATAAACCTTGTTTTCCCAGGGGTGTAACCACGTTAACACCTTTCTAGACACCTACTTGATCGGCTAATTGTAATGTGTAAAACTCTCTCAGGAGTAACTCTTACTCGCAGAGGGTATCGGGATCCAACTATCTCATAGAATGTATGTAATCTCATTGCAAATTTCAACACTTGAAATTCCCGATAATATTTTGTCCCTAGAAACTTATGACCTTAACAAGGTCAACAAATCATAAGCGCTATCCAAGTTCAACCCTTCATTTCTTGATTGAATTAAACCCACCCGTATGACCCTTAACATAGTCAACAAAGTCGTACGACTACCCTAATCCAATCACATCATATGCTTTAGCAGATAAGCACTAATCAGCTACCGCACACTACGCCTTAACATAGTCAACAAACGTAGCACGAATACTAAATAGTACTTATCTGAAATGACGGAGGGCTACGACAGGTTTTTAAGAAAACCTTTTGCGTAATGAACTTGATATCGTTGTAGAATCGAGTGATTTTGAAAAGGAGTGTTTTTGAGGATTTTACTAGTTTTGCTAAAGAGGTCACTCCCGGTGAAGGGATCTCGGCTCTTTCCTCATCGAATGAGGTGCTGGATATTTCATAAATACCACTATGCAAAGCATGAACTAAAAAAACAATCAAAAACAAAACCGAGTGGGTTGCAGCATCTGCCAGTTTCACTAAAGAGGTCACTCCCGGTGAAAGGATCTCGGCTCTTTCCTTATCGAACAAGGTGCTGGATATTCTACAAGGAATACCGCTATGCAAAGCAAGAACTAGAGCTACCAGTTTTTAAAACAAGATTCCACAACATCTTTAGGTTTCTTTTCTTTTCATTAATCTCATTAATGAAGTCCCATCAATTATTCTTCCTAAGAATCACAGAAGAAACGAAAACAACAATATTTATTATATATCATATATATAATATAAGCATTCGTCTCAGAATATCAAGTGATCACATCACAGAATATCAGCAGTAGAAGAACACATATGAAATATTGGATATACGTGGAATCCGCGTTTTATGCCTCCCGAAACTTTGATGCCGCCTTAGGTAACCCCTGTAGTTGGTTAAAAAAATTTTAGAAACTCAGAAAATTTCGATAGAAACTAGGTTTTTATTTCGGGTGTTTCGGAGTTGTTTCGGTTTTGTAATTTTACAAACATGGTCCATGTCGTTTTCAAAAAATTGCCGCGCTAAAGAATCCTAACCTACAATCTTAACTAGAGATTTAGATGAAACTAGCATGCAAACAACTTTACATACAAAGTGAACAAGGAATACAACCTTTGTAGACCGGTCCTTCACTTCAATAGCTCCGTGTAGTGGTCCCTTCGCTCCAAGTAGTGATCTCCCGGACTCTAGTGAGGCTCCACAATGTGAAATGAACAAGCTTGCTTGAAGTCTTCGAGGCCGAACATGATCTACGTCTAGGAGACACTAACTCAAGCTATCTCTTCACTAAGTGATGAACTAGTGAAGAAACAACCCAATCTAAATGGCTAGTAGAGAAGAGGTTGATAAAGTAAGAATTTTTCTCACTTTAGAAATTATTTTCTCACTATTTTTCTTCACCTCTCATGAAGCTAGAAAGCTTGAGCAAGGAGATGAAGAAAGCTCTCATGGAATGAAGCAAGTGAAGAATCAATCAAGTTGTGAGAATAGCAACCATGGGTGAGTTTATGTCATACACTAACTCATGTAGAGAATAAACCATGGCTAAACAATAATTGTTGGGTTAATAAATATCTTCAAGTAAAATAAAATTAGTGGACTTGGTCAATATTTCCACAAGCTTCTACAAGCTTCAACCATGTGACAATTTCCAACTAATTTGATTTACTTTAAATAAACAAAACCTTACATTATTATAAACATGGTGTGAGTCTCATACACCCATGTAGCATGTGGCATTAAGCATGACACAAAAGATTGTACATTAATATATATCACATATATACCAAGTGTACACAAGTGAGAAAAAGAAATGCTTAAGTGAGATAATATTAGTTAATGTAAATCAATATATCACATATATAATTATAAATCAAATTATAAAATCAACACTTGATTTAATAATCTGGCTATATCACATATAACCGACTAATATCATATGTATCATCTTATCGAATCTCCACTTGATCCGATAACCCGGCTATATCATATATAACCGTCCGATATCACATATCGCGAGAATAGAATACGGTATCACATACTCGAATTAATCTCGGTCTCACACATATCACATATGTGCTCTTACTTCGTTTTGCTTGAGTCAGGAAACCTCTGTGTAGGACTCTAAAGACTCGTCAATACGCCGGCGGTAGGTGGTGATCATATTAGTCACCCACAAGCCGCAAGCGGTCTGCTAAACATAACGGCCACCCGGGTATTGAGCGATCTGAAGATCAACAAGCAAGGCTGCTCATACTCCTGCGAATCCAATCAGTAACACTACCGTACAGTCCGGTCTCTTTGTCTGATATGTCGCATATCGCAGCCTAGGGGTGGTATAACGTCAGACCCCAATTGCCTAATAAGTCATGCCAATTCAAGGTCCATAACGGTTCGAGAAACTACTGATAACACTTACCAGTAGATCTCAGCAACACTGGCCAGGGATTTCCTATTATGGCCAATCGAGCATAGCGCAACATAAACCCCCAATACTGGGAGAGACGAATCCCCTCCTATCGCTCATTGCCTCCATGTGACTCGGGAATGTACCCAAAAACCACCGTTTTGCACGATCTCTTGAACGTGGTAAGGTGGAAATCAAAGCACGGTGGGAATCACACAAGACTCTATGACGATCGCGGGTCGACAGACTAACATGTACCAGTGTCACTAGAGAACTGCTATCTGACGATAAGTATAATACCATCTAGGAGTTCTCGGCGAGTCCGTTCAGTGTACCCAGTCTCCACTGAGCACCCGTATACCATCTTTGATGTCAAACACCAATGGATATGGGATCATCCATCGCTCATTAGATGGGTCGAGAAGTGTATACGCTAGTCTACTCTGGAATATCGATGCCCTGTCTCGATACTTCCACGACTAGGAACAATTGAAGGTATACTTATCGACTACCCTGGTCCCCACTAGTATGATCTCCATCATAATCCCGGTAGTCAAGTACTCATCCGAAGGGCTTTATCAACATGTAATAGAAAGACAATTAGTGTACATGTTAAGATAAAGAGCAACCAGATAACATACTATCATGTCGATCAAGAAAGTCCTTCCTATATATGTCCAAGCATCCACTACAAAATACATCGTATGTACAGTAATGGCCTATAGGGCATACATATAACTAACAATCTCCCACTTGCACTAAGGTCATTTGTTGTAGTATCTCATACCCAACGTCCTATAAAAGACTCTCTAGGGAAAGGACTCTGTGAGTGGATCCGCTGTGTTATCCTTCTCTTTAACTCTCCCAACCTCGATCCCTTGGAGATCAACCATTTCTCTGATCAGGTGATACTGCCTCAGAATATGTCTGGAACGCTGATGGAACCGGTACTCCTAGGCCAAAGCCACAACTTCATTGTTATCACAATAACAGTTATTGGACGCTCAATGGTAAGAACTGTTGGATATATGTACGCCCTAGAGGGCATTATGAGATAGTGTATGTACTGATGTGTATATATATATATATATTCGGGGGGCAGTCTTGCTCAAAATGATAGTATGCTATCTGGTTTTACTTTATCATATGTTCACTTGATCATGTTTATATTCATTTGGTACATGTTGATAAAGCCCTAAGGATATTGGCTTAACTACTGGAATTATGATGCGGATCATACTAGTGGGACATCTGTAGTTTATAGGCATATCCTTGAAATGTTCCTAGTCGTAGGTATATCGAGACAGGGCAATTATTATTCCAGCTTAGACTAGCGTATATCATTCTTGTTCTATATGATGGGCGATGGATGATCCCATATCCGTCTGGTGTGTTGACACCGAAGATAGTATACGGGTGCTCAGTGAGACTGGGTACACTGAACGGACTCACCGAGAACTCCTATATGGTATTATATCATACGTCGGATAGCAGTTCTCAGGTGACACTGGTACAGGTTAGTCTGTAGACCCGAGATCGTCATAGAGTCTTGTGTGTCCTCCCACCGTACTTTGATCTCCACCCTACTGCGGCTCTACTGAGTCGTACAAACAGGTGGATTTTGGGTATAGTCTCGAGGCATGTGGAGGCAGTGAGCGATAGGAGGGGTTTCGTCTCTCCCGGTATTGGGGGTTGATGCTGTGCTGTGCACGATTGGCTATAACGGGAAGTCCCTGGCCAGGGCTGCTGAGATATTACTGATAAGTGTTATCAGTAAGTTTCTCGATCTGTTATAGACCATATACCGGCATGACTTATTGAGTTATTGGGGTCGACGATTCCATCCCTAGACTCGATATGCAGCATATCTGACGAAGAGACCGGACTGTACGGTTAGTGTTGCCGGATGGATTGACAGGAGTTTTGACAGGTTCGCTTGTTCTTATTCTGATCGCTCAATACCCGGGTGGCCGTTACGTTTAGCTGACCGCTTGCGGCTTGTAGGTGTTTGATATGATCATCATCTACTGCTGGCGTATTGACGAGTCTTAGAGTCCCACATAGAAGTTTCTCGGCTCTGGCGAAACGAAGTGGTGCACATATGAGATATGCGCGGAGCCTCGATTAAATACTAGTATATGATACTGTATTTTAATCGGGCATTTAATATTAGTCGGGTCGTATAAGATATGACCAATTTATTAAATCAAGTGTTGATTTAATATTGGCTTTTATATTATTTATTTAAATCCTTTTCTTCTTATGGATACATGCATGTATATGTACATGATGATGTGCATACATACATACATGAAATGTATCATGGTTGATGATACAAAGAGGATGGCAATATAAGAATCATATTGTAGATAAAATGATATATAGATATTTTCAATAAAGATAAAAGGCAAAAGAAAAAGGATAATGACTCATTCTTTTCCACACTCTTCTACACAATTCCATGGTTGAATTTGACTCAACCATGGTTACTTTTCCTTTTGCCCTTTAACCTTAGTTGAAATATCTAGATATTATCTTAACCATGGTTGTGGTTATGATAAGATCTTTTTCTCTCTCTCATTTTCTTTTACATTATCAATATTATCATTCCAAAAGAAATGAGAGCCATCTTCTTCCTCAAAAAAACCTAGCTCTCTTTTAAATGTTAAAAAGGAGTTAGAAATAGAAAAGAAAAGGTAATAAATAAGAATAGCAACCACTTCATCATCCTACACAACCATAGCTATCTTGTGTAGGGTGTTGTGCTTCAAGTTTGTCAAAGATCGAAGGAAGCATCAAGCTTAGAGCAAAGTGCTTCGGGTGGATCGTCGTGGACGAGGAGTTGATCAAGTGAACCTTTTCAAAGCCAAGGAGTCTTCCAAAGAGGTCTACAAAGGTTGTAGTATCATCACTTAGTATAACTTAACTCTTAATCTTGATACTATTAATTGTTACTTCATATATTCTAGTTCGATTCTTTGTATAGTTTGCTTAGCACCTCAAAAATTTTATTGTTATAGCATGAATGATGCTTCTAAACCTTAATAGAGGTGTTAAGAAAACCCTACAAGAACCATGTTCATCTCATGAACAAGAAATATCCAGACAACCTCTTTGGTTGCATCGTTGGTAGCGATGTATCCAGCCTTTATCGTCTAGTATGTCACGGTATCTAGCTTGGAACTCTTCCAACATACCGTCCCTCTACTGAGGGTAAAGAAAAAGCCTGCGACTGAATTTCAGTCGACCTTATCACTCTGGAATCTCGACCAAGAATATTCTTTTAGTGCTTCTCAAGTACTTAAGAATGTCCTACACAGCTGTCCAGTGATTCTCCCAAGATCCGATTGATTCCTGGTCAATACACCTAGTGAGTCAGCAACATATGGTCGGGTACATAACATCACATACATGATAGAGCCTAGTGCCGAAGCATAGGGTATCCCTTGTACGCGAGCTCTGTCCAAATCAGTCTCGGGAGATTTCTTTTTGGAGAGAGTATTCATGAGTAATTGGGAGAACCACCACGCTTAGAATCCTCCATACTAAACCCCTTTAGTATGGTGTTAATGTACCTGGATTTGGGAAACTCCCAACATCCCCATAGATCTATCACCATAGATCATAATCTACAAGATTTAGTAGGTGTCATCCAGATCTTCCATGGAGATTCCTCGTGATAAGAGGAGCTTGACCGAGTGTAGCATAGGAAACCATTTCCAATCAAGAGTATGTCATCTACGTACAATACGTGGAAGACAACCTTACTCTCTACAACCTTCTTGTATATACAAGGTTCATCTACCTTTTTGATGAAGTCAAACTCTTTGACTACCACATCAAAACAGATATTATGCCTCCTTTAATCCTGATGGACTTAAGCATAGCTTTGAAAGTCTCAACTTTTCCATTTACACCAAGAATCTTCTCAAGATCCATTTTCTCCTGATGGGTTTTACCCCTTTAAGTCATACTTTATTGGTGTACATGGATTCCATCTTTGATTGCATAGCATTCAGCCATTTCACAAAGTCTCCACTTGTGATGGCCTGCCTGAATCTAGTTGGGCCATCATTTACCATGATGCAATCTTCGCTCCCATTGTCACCGAGAAGACTGTAGTATCTCTCAAGTGGATGAGGAACCCTACCAGATTCGCGGAGAGGCTGAGGTTCGTTGGAGACTATTGAATACTTTGGTTTCACCAAATCATCAGCTGTTAGTTTGTCTAGCTGAAACTCCTTCCAGTTCTACCCTATGACCACAAATTTCTTCATAAGAAATTCATTTTCGAAAAAGGTGGCTTGCTGGGAAAACAAAACACATTTTGTTCCTCAGAATGGTAGAAAATATATCCTAGCAAATGTTCGGGATATCCAACAAACTTACAGAACTGACATTGCCTCGAGCTTTTCCGGATTTTGCCTTTTAACATAGGCCGGACAACCCCATATCTTAACTCGTGTAAGACATGGTCTTTTCCCTTACCATATCGCATATGGAGTGGTAGGCATTGATTTGGATGCTACCCCATTCAATGGGTATGCAGCTTCTTAAGTGCATAGCTCCAAAAGGAAACAGGCAACTCAGCAGTACTCATCATAGAGCGCACCATATCTCATAGGGTGCGATACCTCTGCCCCGATACACCATAGTACTGTGGTGTATACGAAGGAGTAAATTGAGAGAGAATCTTATTCTCTTTTTAGATAGTCCAGGAATCCCATGCCCAAGTATTCCCTTCTCCGATCACATCGAAGGACTTAATACTTTTACCCGTCTGGTTCTTAACTCCAAGCTTATATTCCTTGAATTTCTCAAAAGTTTCAGACTCGTATTTCAACAGGAACACATGTCCGAATCTTGAGAGATTGTCGATGAATATAATGAAGTAAAAAGAACCAACTCTGGCATTTGTAGACACAAGACCGTATACATCATCATGAATCCGTCCCAAGAGTTCAGTAACTCTTTCTCTATTTCCAGTAAACGTAGTATCAGTCATTTTACCTTTAAGACTTGACTGGCAAGTATCATAAGATGAAAATACGAACGTATTCAAATATTCATCCTTATGTAACTTAGCTAGTTGTGTCGCATTGATATGACCTAGTCTACAATGCCACAAGAAGGATTCGTTCATTTCTGAACTACTCCTCTTGTGTGTGTTCCATATACTTTGAACTGTTGTTTGATTTAGAACGTATATGCCATTACATAACGTGCCTGATCCAATCAACTCTTGATCAAGGAAAATGTTCACAACATTATCCAGAAATACAAAATTATATCCTTCTTTAACTTAATAAAGAAACTGATGTAATGTTGTATATCAGGTTCAGTATGTAATAACATTTGTTTAGAATCAATGTATTTGGTAATACAAGGTGATATTTGCCAACTGATTTGGCTGCAACACTTGCACCATTCTCTACACTTAGAGACATATCACCCATTCCCAGTTCTCTACCTATCTGTAGCCTATGTAACATATTACATATGAGAGATCCTGATCCGATATCACATACCCAGGACGTAGAGGATACTGAGAAACAGTTCTCGGTAATGAACACACCCGAAGAAGAACCATCAACATGCACTTTCTTCGATTGGGTGGCATGGGAATTCTGGTATTCCCCTATTTCCTGCTCGGACTTATAACAATTATGAAAGGTTTGTCTAGCACCCTATGTAGAGTTTTGAAGCATCACATGTCTCAAAGTTCGGATTTTGATGGTGCTAAACAAGCATGCCAAGGAATCGATCCTAGAAAATTAGGGTTACAAAACTTAAAGCTAATAAAATAAGGGTTTCGAGACTACAACCTTTGTAGCTCCCTTTTGCTGAACCCCTTGGTCTCTTGGGTGTTGGAAGAAGGTCCTCTTGAAGTCCTCTCACGTCCACGACGATCCACCCGGAGTTCCCCGTCCAAGCTCGCAACTTCGAGAATCGAAGAGAACACTCTAAACAAGTTGGCTAAAGTTGTGTAGAATGATGTTGTGGTTAAGATTCTCACTTCAAAAACCTTTCTTTATGTGTATTTTACTCACTAGAAGAAACTAGAGAGCAAATATTGAAGGAGGAAGAAGATGGCTTTTTATTTTAACAAGAATAGAATGATAACCATGAAAAGAAAAATGAAATATATCATTATATATTTTATTTCTTCTCACTATGAACCATGGTTAAAATGATGGAGACATTATTTAACTTGAGTTTTAGAACATAAAGAGAAGGATAACACAAGGTTAGAAGTAGGTGATAATGGTTAGGTTTAAAGAAGAATGTAGAAGCAAGCAAGAATTATCCTTATCTTTTCTATTTTGTTTTAAACAATAAATCAAATAATAATCCATATATTCAACCATGGTGTGAGTCTTATATTGCCATCTTATTCCATATATAAACAACCATGATAGATGGGTATATGTATGTATGTATGCATGCACATACATATGTGCATGAAACTAGTAAGAAAGAAAGAAAGAAAAACATACATGCATGCACACATCCATCATTCAAGAAAAGGTTTTAAGTGAGAAAACTAATGGTTAAATGATAAATCAACACTTGATTTATCAATCCGGCCATATCACATATGACCCCACCAAAAGCAAGCCGCCCGATCAATGTACGGTATCATATACGCGCATTTTAATCGGGTCCATGCGCATATCTCATACGCGCACCACAACATTTCGCCTGGACTAGGTAACTCCTGTGTGGGACTCTAAGACTCGTCAATACGCCGACAGAGGGTAATGATCATATCAAGTACCCCCAAGCCACAAGCGGTCAGCTAAACGTAATGGCCACCCGGGTATTGAGCGATCAGAAGAAAACAAGCGAACCTGCTACAACTCCTGTCGAGCCAACTGGCAACACTACCGTACAGTCCGGTCTCTTCGTCAGATATGCTGCATATCGAGCCTAGGGATGGTCACGTCGACCCCAATAACTCAATAAGTCGTGCCGGTGAATGGTCTATAACAGATCGAGAAACTACTGATAACATTTATCAGCAATTCTCAGCAGCCCTGGCCAGGGACTTGCTGATATAACCAGTCGGGCACAGCACATCATCAACTCCCAATATCGGGAGAGACGAAACCCCTCCTATCGCTCATCGCCTTCGTGTGTCTCGGGACTGTACCCAACGGCCACCTGTTTGCACGACTCGGTAGAGCCGTGGTAGGGTGGCAATCAAAGTACAGTGGGAGAACACACAAGACTCTATGACGATCTCGGGTCTACAGACTAACCTGTACCAGTGTCACCTGAGAACTGCTATCCGACGATAGATATAATTCCATATAGGAGTTCTCGGTGAGTCCGTCCAGTGTACCCAGTCACCAAGGAGCACCCGTATATGATCTTGATGTCAAACATCGATGAATGTGGGAACATTCATCGCCCATCTTATGGGTCTAGTATCATATACGCTAGTCTACTCTGGTATATCAATGCCCCGTCTCGATATACCTACGACTAGGGACATTCCAGGATATGCTTACAGACTACAGATGTCCCACTAGTATGATCTCCATCATAATCAAAGTAGTCAAGCCGATATTCTCAGGGCTTTATCAGCATGTATGAATGAATAAAAGCATGATCAAATCAACATGTCAGATAAAGAAGAACCAGATAGCATACTATCATGTCGAGCAAGAATGCATACTGAATATATACATACATGTATAGATACATCCACTATCACATAATGGCTTCTAGGGCATACATATATCCAACAATCTCCCACTTGCACTAAGGCCAGTTATTGGCGTATCTCATACCCAACATCTCAAAAAGTCGCTGATGCTGTGGCTGAGGGAGGGCCTTGGTGAGTGGATCCGCGGCATTATTCTTTGTGTCTACTCTCTTAATCTCGATCTCGCGGCGATCTACAATCTCCCGGATCAAATGAAAGCGCCTCAGGATGTGTCTGGACTGCTGATGGGACCTGGGCTCCTTGGCTAACGCCATAGCCCCATTATTATCACAATACAAGGGTATTGGATCAATAATAGTTGGAACTACTCCTAGCTCCGAGACGAACTTCTTCATCCAGACGGCTTCCTTGGCGGCATCATTTGCAGCAATGTACTCAGCCTCCATCGTAGAGTCTGCAACGGTATCCTGTTTGGAACTCTTCCAACTTACCGCCCCTCCATTGAGGGTAAATACAAACCCTGAGATAGATTTGCTGTCATCCTTATCACTCTGGAAGCTCGAATCGGTAATGGCCTCCATTTGGAGATCTGTATTACCATACACCAAGAACAATTCTTTAGTCTTTCGTAAGTACTTAGGAATGTTCTTCACAGCTGTCCAGTGGTTCTCCCCTGGGTTGGATTGATACCTGCTTACTACACTAAGTGCATAAGCTACATCTGGGCGTGTACATAACATCGCATACATTATAGATCATACTGCCGAAGCATAAGGTATAATGCTCATGCGAGCTCGGTCTTTGGACAAGAATCCTTGGAGAGAGTGACTCCATGGCAAGCGGGTAAGGCACCCCGCTTGGAGTCTTCCATACTAAACCTTTTTAGGATGGTGTTGATGTACCTGGTTTAGGACAATCCCAATAACTTTTTGGATCTATCCCTATAGATCCTTATGCCCAGGATGTATGTGGCATCACCCAGGTCCTTCATGGAGAACCTTAGTGATAAGAATGATTTGACCGACTGTAGCATAGGAATATCATTTCCTATCAGAAGAATGTCATCCACGTACAATACGAGGAATGTGATAGCTCTCCCTACAGCCTTCTTATAAACACAAGGTTCATCTGGATTTTTGATGAAATCAAACTCTTTGATAACATCATCGAAACAGATGTTCCAACTCCGAGATGCCTGCTTTAACCCATATATGGATTTAAGCAGTCTACATGCTTTCTCGCTGCTCCCACTGTCAATGAAGCCCTCTGGCTGATCCATATAAACGCATTCTTCTAAATCTCTATTTAGAAATGCTGTTTTAACGTCCATCTGCCAGATTTCATAGTCGTAGTGAGCAGCAATAGCAAGTAGGATCCGAATGGATTTAAGCATGGCAACGGGCGAAAAAGTTTCGTCATAGTCCAAACCTGGTCTTTGAAGAAAACCTTTCGCCACAAGTCTTGCCTTATAGGTCTCTACCTGCCCATCTACACCAATCTTTCTTTTAAAGATCCATTTGCACCCTACAGGTTTTACCCCAGGGGGTACAACGTCCAAAGTCCATACTTTTTTAGTGTACATAGACTCCATTTCGGATCTCATGGCATCCAGCCACTTTACAGAGTCACCACTCGTGATAGCTTGCTGAAAACTGGTAGGATCATCATCATCCATGATGCAATCTTCTCCATCACCATCAATGAGGAAACCGTAGTACCTCTCCGGTGGGCGAGAAGTCCTACCAGACCTTCGGAGTGGCTGAGGTTCCTCAGTTTCTATTGCAACAGCCGGTTCAACCAAATCGTCATTAGTAGTTTGTGTTTCTAGAACCTCTTCTAGATCCACTACCTTGCCATCATCTTTATCTGTGAAAAACTCTTTTTCTAAGATTGTGGCATACTGAGAAACAAACACTTTTTGTTCCTCTTTGTGGTAGAATAGATATCCATAAGAATTCTTTGGATATCCTACAAAGTTACACATGACTGACCGTGTCTCGAGTTTGTCCGGATTCTGCTTTTTAACATAGGCCGGGAAACCCCAAATCTTAATTCTCTTAAGAGATGGTCTCTTCCTATGCCATATCTCATATGGCGTGGTAGACACGGCTTTGGTTGGAACCCTGTTTAGTAGAAACGTTGCAGTCTCCAATTCATGCCCCAAAACGAGACTGGTAACTCAGCGTCACTCATCATGGACCGGACCATATCTAATAGGGTCCTATTCCGTCGTTCTGACACACCGTTGTGCTGTGGTGTGTAAGGAGGAGTGAGCTGAGAGAGAATCCCATTCTCTTTTAGGTAGTTTGCAAATTCTGTACTGAGATACTCACCACCTCGATCTGATCGAAGAATTTTGATACTCAAGTCGGTTTGTTTTTCTACTTCTTGTTTATATTCAATGAATTTCTCGAAAGCTTCGGACTTGTGCTTTAATAAAAATACATGACCGAATCTTGAGAAATCGTCAGTGAATGTAATGAAGTATGAAAAACCGCCTCTAGCATGTGTAGACATTGGCCCGCATACATCACTATGTATGAGGCCTAGGAGCTGAGTAGCTCTTTCTCCGTGTCCGGTAAACGGAGTTTTGGTCATTTTACCCTTGATACAAGACTGGCAAGTCGCATAAGATTTATATTCAAAAGAGTTTAAATATCCATCTTTGTGTAACTTGTTTAGTCTTGTTTCGTTAATATGACCAAGTCTACAATGCCAAAGAAAAGCTTCATTTAATTCTGAAAGTTTTCTTTTATTAGTGTGTTGTATACTGAAAACTGTGTGTTGATTTAGGACATATATTCCGTTATAAAGCGTACCATACCCAACCAACATTTGATTCAGGTGAATGTTCATAACATTGTTCTGCAATACAAAATTATATCCTTCATTGTCCAACAAAGAAACGGATATTATATTACATAGCATACTTGGTACAAAATAACATGGATTCAAAATCAAAATACATCCAGATGGCAACCCCAGGTGATACTCTCCCACAGCGACTGTATGTACATTGGAACCATTTCTAACGCGGAGAGTATGGTCACCTGTCTTCAAAACCTTGCTATTTCTCAGCCCCTGCATAGAATTGCAAATGTGAGAACCTGAACCGGTATCCAATACCCAGGAAGCAGAGTTTATTGAAAAACAGTTTTATGTCACAAACGCACCTGAAGCAGAAGCATCACCATGCTTCTTCTTGAGACTTAAGTACTCCGTGCAGTTGCGCTTCCAATGTCCTGTCTTGTGGCAATGAAAACATTCGCCCTTCCCTGAGTCTCCAGCCTTGGACTTTTCCTTTCCCTTCACCTTTTTAACTCCACCTTTAGGATTAGTGGGCTTCTTCTTTTTCTTTCCCTTGGCCTTAGCTTTCGGGCGAGAAGAGGAAGACTGTCCAATAGTCATAACGGGAGTTTTTGCTAACTTCATAGTGCTCTCTGCACTCCTTAACATGTTAAGGAGTTCAGGGAGTTCCTTCTCCATGCCGTGCATGTTGAAGTTCACTATGAATTGAGCAAAGGTGGAGGGGAGGGACTGCAGAATAATATCTATATATTGTTCATTGTCCATTGTCCATCCTAGGTCCTCAAGCTCTTCTATAAGATCTATCATCTTCAGAACATGGTCTCCTACTGGTGTGCCAGGGGCCATTCGCATCTGAAACAATTTCTTTGATACTTCGTATCGTAATACGCGGGATTGCTCTCCATACAACTCTTTTGTATGGAGAAATATGGTTTGAATGTCCATATTCTCGTGCTGCTTTTTATGTGTATTGTCCATCGATGCAAGCGCGAGGCATTTGGCCATGGCACAGTCAGCGTCCCATGTCTTGCGGACTTCAACGTCCGCAACTGAGGATTTTGGACCTGGGACGGGCGGAGCTGAAGCCGTGAGGACATATGATACTTTATCATAGGTCAAGGCGATTTTCAGATTCCTCAGCCAGTCTTTATAATTGGTCCCATTCAGTTTGCTTTTATCTAGTAGAAGCTTGAGTCCAGTCATGGGTATCTGCCATTAAGAGAGAGAAAAGAATACACTCAGCGAAAGCTCTTGCACAGATTAGATTGGTTATTATCTTGTCTAATCGATGTCTCCCACTGCTTTAATCAAGTTTTTCTTTCAAACCTTAAAAAGAAAACTAGCCAGGATTAATTACAGTCTACAACTTCGCTAACCGTTCAGCCAGGCCAGTGTCGGTACTTGAGGGAGGTTCCCCGTGCTTTTGCACGGACCTAATTAAAGTAAACCTCGTTTTCCCAGAAGCGTAGCCCCGTTAACACCTTTCTAGACACCTAATGAGTTAGCTAATTGTAAACTGCAAAACTCTTCTAGGAGCAACTATTGCCAACAGTGGGATCGGGATCCAACCATCACATGGAAGGTATGCAATCTCATTGCAAATTTCAACACTTGAAATTCCCGATGTAATTTTTACCCCTAGTACTTATGACCTTAACTATGGTCAACAAATCATAAGTACCAGTCAAGTTCTACCCGTCATTTCTTGATCAATTAGACCCACCCATATGACCCTTAACTATGGTCAACAAAGTCGCATGAATGTCCTAATTAATCTGCATCATATGCAGTATAGGATGACATCACTTAGCTACCGTACACTACGCCTTAACTAAAGTCAACAAACGTAGCACGAATACTAAGTACTCTACTTCCTAAAATGACGGAGGGTTGCGGATGATTTTTAAGAAAATCTTTAACGCTTTGAACTTGATATCGTTGCAGAATCAAACAGTTTTCAAAAGGAGTGGCTTAAGCTCCGCAGTTTTGAAATATAGCTTTTTCATAAAGAGCCGAGTGGTTTTCAAATCTGATACTACAACATCTTTTTAGGTTTATTTTCATTACATTAATCATATTAGTGTAATCCCATCATTTAAGTCCTTAAGCCAATCACAGAAAAGAAACGAAAATAACACGTACGTTTATGCCATCCGCATTCGCCGCAATGTTCCGTTATGCACCGTTAGGTTACTTAACTAACGGCATACCGGGATGGGACTAGCGCGGGTGTAAAACATAAGCAACGTCTACTATATATCATATATATAATATGTCATTCGTCTCAGATATCACAGAACACAGGCAGCAGAAACATATATATAATGTGGGATATACTAGGACGTCCGTATTTAGTATTTAGCCAATAATAGAAAATACAGATTCCACAGTCGCGATGAATAGCCAAGCCCACACCCCTAGACCCCTACGAGAGCGGCAAACGACCCTACCAATCCTTGAGTTTAGGAGACCCGGTCTCGACTCCTCGAGATGGCCTCCCACTGAACCCCAGAACCCGGTCACTTGTGCTCCCCACCTTGGGTCTATCCTAATGCAGAAAAGTAAATAATATACAACACTGGTGACACAACCTCAACCCGGAAGTGCCCCAAATAAAAGAATATTACATTACATTTGAATTTACATGAATGAAAATATAAAACTCTCATCTCACATAAAACCCCCCCGGCTATTCAATCGTGACAATCCTGCACATCATATCGCAGAAACACATAATATCACATATCATCAACGTAAGTAAGTATGCATACCCCAATTGTCGTTGACGTATAGCAACGAAACCGGCGATATCGAACATACTACACTTACGGTCACAGAAAAGAGAGTGTAAAACTACAATATTTGGAATCCACATTCTCTTTAGACATCATAAATGCGAAATATCGCATATTTCGTATTTCATGCCTAAACTATATGAATTCCACATATTGTATCACATTCCAGATAAACAGACAGTATTAAAGTTTTCGAACGAACGATCAAGTACCCAAGATTCACTAAAGCTCAACACTTGAGCAGGGTTCAAAAAAATCCGGAGTATGACACAGTAGTAGCGGTCCAGCCGTAGAAGGGTCAAGCCAACGCCTCACATGTGGCACGTCGTACTGCCCCAAACCCTAAGGTTCAAAGGGCAGTTCAAGATGGTCACATAATCGAGTTAAGGTTTGTTGTCTTCTAGAGGGTCCACCACAAAAAGACTTGCACGTATCTCCAAAGTATTTAAACCCTGTGAATAGTGAGCAAATGACGCTCATTCAAACACTTCAATACTTTCTAATTTACCCGGATAAACAACGAAATGAAAATTCCGATCAAATCTACGCGTTCAAAACCATCTCCAGAAAATACAGTACTATATACAGATTAAACATACCTAAAACACTGTACAAGAAGATATAAGAATTACAGTGGAAAAATTATACATTGATGCCTCTGTACGGCCGCGGAACCGCGGCCTAAGCCAGGAAATGCGGCGGTTCCGCGGCGGTTTATGCTCTTCAGGTCATCGAATTTCACTGTTATTCTTATAATTTCCTGCTGTAATTTTTAAGTATTTTTAATTCTGAAAAACGTCAGATTTTAAAATTTGTCCAGAGAGGGTCTTAAAATATCGTATTTTTGTCCAATCGAAGTTTTTACATCGTAAAAGCAACGCCTAATGTTCTAGGTCGGCTCTGATACCAATGAAAGGTTTGTCTAGCACCCTATGTAGAGTTTTCAAGCATCACATGTCTCAAAGTTCGGATTTTGATGGTGCTAAACAAGCATGCAAAGGAATCGATCCTAGAAAATTAGGGTTACAAAACTTAAAGCTAATAAAATTAGGGTTTCGAGACTACAACCTTTGTAGCTCCCTTTTTCTGAACTCCTTGGTCTCTTGGGTGTTGGAAGAAGGTCCTCTTGAAGTCCTCTCACGTCCACGACGATCCACCCGGAGTTCCCCGTCCAAGCTCGCAACTTCGAGAATCGAAGAAAACACTCTAAACAAGTTGGCTAAACTTGTGTAGAATGATGTTGTGGTTAAGATTCTCACTTCAAAAACCTTTCTTTATGTGTATTTTACTCACTAGAAGAAACTAGAGAGCAAATATTGAAGGAGGAAGAAGATGGCTTTTTATTTTAACAAGAGTAGAATGATAACCATGAAAAGAAAAATGAAATATATCATTATATATTTTATTTCTTCTCACTATGAACCATGGTAAAAATGATGGAGACATTATTTAACTTGAGTTTTAGAACATAAAGAGAAGGATAACTCAAGGTTCGAAGTAGGTGAGAATGGTTAGGTTTAAAGAAGAATGTAGAAGCAAGCAAGAATTATCCTTATCTTTTCTATTTTGTTTTAAACAATAAATCAAATAATAATCCATATATTCAACCATGGTGTGAGTCTTATATTGCCATCTTATTCCATATATAAACAACCATGATAGATGGGTGTATGTATGTATGTATGCACATCCATATGTGCATGAAACTAGTAAGAAAGAAAGAAAGAAAAACATACATGCATGCACACATCCATCATTCAAGAAAAGGTTTTAAGTGAGAAAACTAATGGTTAAATGATAAATCAACACTTGATTTATCAATCCGGCCATATCACATATGACCCCACCAAAAGCAAGCCGCCCGATCAATGTACGGTATCATATACGCGCATTTTAATCGGGTCCATGCGCATATCGCATACGCGCACCACAACATTTCGCCTGGACTAGGTAACTCCTGTGTGGGACTCTAAGACTCGTCAATACGCCGGCAGAGGGTAATGATCATATCAAGTACCCCCAAGCCACAAGCGGTCAGCTAAACGTAATGGCCACCCGGGTATTGAGCGATCAGAAGAAAACAAGCGAACCTGCTACAACTCCTGTCGAGCCAACCGGCAACACTACCGTACAGTCCGGTCTCTTCGTCAGATATGCTGCATATCGAGCCTTGGGATGGTCACGTCGACCCCAATAACTCAATAAGTCGTGCCGGTGAATGGTCTATAACAGATCGAGAAACTACTGATAACACTTATCAGCAATTCTCAGCAGCCCTGGCCAGGGACTTGCTGATATAACCAGTCGGGCACAGCACAGCATCAACTCCCAATACCGGGAGAGACGAAACCCCTCCTATCTCTCATCGCCTTCATGTGTCTCGGGACTGTACCCAACGGCCACCTGTTTGCACGACTCGGTAGAGCCGTGGTAGGGTGGCAATCAAAGTACAGTGGGAGAACACACAAGACTCTATGACGATCTCGGGTCTACAGACTAACCTGTACCAGTGTCACCTGAGAACTGCTATCCGATGACAGATATAATTCCATATAGGAGTTCTCGGTGAGTCCGTTCAGTGTACCCAGTCACCACTGAGCACCCGTATATGATCTTGATGTCAAACATCGATGAATGTGGGAACATTTATCGCCCATCTTATGGGTCTAGTATCATATACGCTAGTCTACTCTGGTATATCAATGCCCCGTCTCGATATACCTACAACTAGGGACATTCCAGGATATGCTTACAGACTACAGATGTCCCACTAGTATGATCTCCATCATAATCAAAGTAGTCAAGCCGATATCCTCAGGGCTTTATCAGCATGTATGAATGAATAAAAGCATGATCAAATCAACATGTCAGATAAAGAAGAACCAGATAGCATACTATCATGTCGAGCAAGAATGCATACTGAATATATACATACATGTATAGATACATCCACTATCACATAATGGCCTCTAGGGCATACATATATCCAACAAATTATAAGTTGGAGCGGAACCAACATTCCCCAACACAGTATAATAAGCAGGTTCGGTCAAAACATCCATATTATTATCTTGATTAAGGCATGACATGGTCTCTACGAGGAGAGAGAGAGAGAAGAAAACACTCTGCGTGCGCTCTTGCAAGATTAGATTGGTTATTATTTTATCCAATCAGGATGGCTCCCACTGTTTTTATCAAATCTTCGTTCAAACCCTAAAAGGTAAGACTAGCCGGGATTAATTACACCCTATAAGTTCGCCAATATTTCAGCCAGGTCAGTGTCGGTACTTTGAGAGAGGTTCCTCGTGCTTTCGCACGGACCTAATTAAAATAAACCTTGTTTTCCCAGGGGTGTAACCATGTTAACACCTTTCTAGACACCTACTTGATCGGCTAATTGTAATGTGTAAAACTCTCTCAGGAGAAACTCTTACTCGCAGTGGGTATCGGGATCCAACTATCTCATAGAATGTACGTAATCTCATTGCAAATTTCAACACTTGAAATTCCCGATAATATTTTGCCCCTAGAAACTTATGACCTTAACAAGGTCAACAAATCATAAGCGCTATCCAAGTTCAACCCTTCATTTCCTGATTGAATTAAACCCACCCGTACGACCCTTAACAAAGTCAACAAAGTCGTACGACTACCCTAATCCAATCACATCATATGCTTTAGCAGATAAGCACTAATCAGCTACCGCACACTACGCCTTAACATAGTCAACAAACGTAGCACGAATACTAAATAGTACTTATCTGAAATGACGGAGGGCTACGACAGGTTTTTAAGAAAACCTTTTGCGTAATGAACTTGATATCGTTGTAGAATCGAGTGATTTTGAAAAGGAGTGTTTTTGAGGATTTTACTAGTTTTGCTAAAGAGGTCACTCCCGGTGAAGGGATCTCGGCTCTTTCCTCATCGAATGAGGTGCTGGATATTTCATAAATACCACTATGCAAAGCATGAACTAAAAAAACAATCAAAAACAAAACCGAGTGGGTTGCAGCATCTGCCAGTTTCGCTAAAGAGGTCACTCCCGGTGAAAGGATCTCGGCTCTTTCCTTATCGAACAAGGTGCTGGATATTCTACAAGGAATACCGCTATGCAAAGCAAGAACTAGAGCTACCAGTTTTTAAAACAAGATTCCACAACATCTTTAGGTTTCATTTCTTTTCATTAATCTCATTAATGAAGTCCCATCAATTATTCTTCCTAAGCATCACAGAAGAAACGAAAACAGCAATATTTATTATATATCATATATATAATATAAGCATTCGTCTCAGAATATCAAGTGATCACATCACAGAATATCAGCAGTAGAAGAACACATATGAAATATTGGATATACGTGGAATCCGCGTTTTATGCCTCCTGAAACTTTGCTGCCGCCTTAGGTAACCCTGTAGTTGGTTAAAAAAAATTTAGAAACTCTGAAAATTTCGATAGAAACTAGGTTTTTATTTCGGGTGTTTCGGAGTTGTTTCGGTTTTGTAATTCTACAAACATGGTCCATGTCGTTTTCAAAAAATTGCCGCGCTAAAGAATCCTAACCTACAATCTTAACTAGAGATTTAGATGAAACTAGCATGCAAACAACTTTACATACAAAGTGAACAAGGAATACAACCTTTGTAGACCGGTCCTTCACTTCAATAGCTCCGTGTAGTGGTCCCTTCGCTCCAAGTAGTGATCTCCCGACTCTAGTGAGGCTCCACAATGTGAAATGAACAAGCTTGCTTGAAGTCTTCGAGGCCGAACATGATCTACGTCTAGGAGACACTAACTCAAGCTATCTCGTCACTAAGTGATGAACTAGTGAAGAAACAACCCAATCTAAATGGCTAGTAGAGAAGAGGTTGATAAAGTAGGAATTTTGCTCACTTTAGAAATTATTTTCTCACTATTTTTCTTCACCTCTCATGAAGCTAGAAAGCTTGAGGAAGGATATAAAGAAAGCTCTCATGGAATGAAGCAACTGAAGAATCAATCAAGTTGTGAGAATAGCAATCATGGGTGAGTTTATGTCAAATACTAACTCATGTAGATAATAAACCATGGCTAAACAATAATTGTTGGGTTAATAAATATCTTCAAGTAAAACAAAATTAGTGGACTTGGTCAATGTTTCCACAAGCATCTACAAGCTTCAACCATGTGACCATTTCCAACTAATTTGATTTACTTTATATAAACAAAACCTTACATTATTATAAGCATGGTGTGAGTCCCATACACCCATGTAGCATGTGGCATCAAGCATGACACAAAAGATTGTACATTAATATATATCACATATATACCAAGTGTACACAAGTGAGAAAAAGAAATGCTTAAGTGAGATAATATTAGTTAATGTAAATCAATATATCACATATTTAATTATACATCAAATTATTAAATCAACACTTAATTTAATAATCCGGCTATATCACATATAACCGACTAATATCATATGTGTCATCTTATTGAATCAACACTTGATCCAATAACCCAGCTTTATCACATATAACCGCCCGATATCACATATCGCGAGAATAGAATACGGTATCACATACTCGTATTAATCTCGGTCCCGCACATATCACATATGTGCTCCTACTTCGTTTCGCTTGAGTCAGGAAACCTCTGTGTAGGACTCTAAAGTTTCGTTAATACACCGGCAGTAAGTGGTGATCATATCAGTCACCCACAAGCCGCAAGCGGTCTGCTAAACGTAACGGCCACCCGGGTATTAAGCGATCAGAAGATTAACAAGAAAGCCTGCTCATACTCCTGTGAATCCAATCAGTAACACTACTGTACAGTCCGGTCTCTTCGTCTGATATGTCGCATATCGCATCCTGGGGGTGGTATAACGTCGGACCCCAATAGCCTGATAAGTCATGCCGATGCAAGGTCCATAACGGTTCGAGAAACTACTGATAACACTTACCAGTAGATCTCAGCAACCCTAGCCAGGGATTTCCTGTTATGGTCAATCGAGCATAGCGCAACATCAACCTCCAATACCGGGAGAGACGAATCCCCTCCTATCGCTCATTGCCTCCATGTGACTCAGGACTGTACCTAAAAACCACCGTTTTGCACGATCTCTTGAACGTGGTAAGGTAGAAATCAAAGCATAGTGGGAATCATAGAAGACACTATGACGATTTCGGGTCGACAGACTAACCTGTACCAGTGTCACCAGAGAACTGCTATCTGATGATAGGTATAATACCATCTAGGAGTTATCGGCGAGTCCGTTCAGTGTACCCAGTATCCACTGAGCACCCGTATACCATCTCTGATGTCAAACACCAATGGATATGGGACCATCCATCGCCCATCATATGGGTCGAGAAGCATATACGCTAGTCTACTCTGGAATATCGATGCCCTGCCTCGATACTCCCACGACTAGGAACAATTGAAGGATGTACTTACCGACTACCCTGGTCCCCACTAGTATGATCTCCATCATAATCCTGGTAGTCAAGTACTCATCCTAAAGGCTTTATTAACATGTAATAGAGAGACAATCAGTGTACATGTTAAGATAAAGAGCAACCAGATAGCATACTATCATGTTGAGCAAGAAAGTCCTCCCTATATATGTCCAAGCATCTACTACAGTATACATCATATGTACAGTAATGGCCTCTAGGGCATACATAGAACTAACAACTCGGTATTGAGGACTCTCCGGATCATGACACGTGGCAGATGACGTGTCCCGGGGCTTACGGGAAAGAAGCAAGAGCGGTACGTTCAACGCGTACCCCGGGCCTACGTTCCTAGGATTGTCTCGACCTACGACGGCCTCCCGAGTAACTCCTCTGCTCGTCCTACGAATAACCATTAGCTTGCCTCCGAGCTTCCTGCACGCTGGGTTTCCTCAGCCTTCCCAGCTCGCCGTCGAGCTATCACAGAACCAAGCTCCCTCGGCCTCCCGCTCGTCCCCGAGCCTCCCGCCGAGCTTAGCTTCCTCAGTATCACCGACCGACCCACAACACAGATCACATGCATCTCCACCACGGCTCCGCGAATCATGCCAGACATGAGATATCCGCTGCCCCACGATCCCGCGTTCCATACCATCACATTTCCCCATTAACGAGCGTATCTCGTTATTAATGGGGGATCCCGCCTTTCACACAGGCGTAACGCCAGGGGCATAACGGCCGGCGTGAATCACCCGCCTGTTATCCCATGCCTGCCACTATATAAACCCCTCTCTCAGACGACTCAGGTAACGCAATTTTACCCCAATAGGCCGTTACTCTGCTCAAATACCTCGACTAAGTTGATCGTAGGAGGGTCCATGGTGGTACAACCACCCCGGGACTTCCCTGCAGGTAGCTCGACTCTATTCCAATCAAGCCCACTGAGATCCACACGCTTCAGGAGGAAACCCTCCAACCCAATCTCATCCACCCATCAACGCTCGCTATAGATCAACGGAAGACAACATCTGAAGGAGATCCAGACCTCCATCAGTTGGCGTCGTCTGTGGGAAATCGAAAGTGTAGGGTGTTTTTCGTCACCCCATTGAGATGGGAATGCGCGCGCTCGTCAGGCGCATTACAGATTCCCCCTGCCTAGGGTAGGCTGGGGTTTATTGATTGTGGGGATCCGAATCTCCGGCAGCCACGGACAAAGCTGCTGTTAATTACCCCTCACTTTTGGAGGGAGAGAACTTCCGATTGACGAGTCAAACAGGTCATGCGAACTCAATGTGCAGTGTTGTGTTTTAAAGGTGGTTTTGGATATATCGGGGGCCCCGCAGAGTTCTAACGGGGGAGGTATTTTAGTGTGGAGTGTGTGTGTGTGTGTGTAAATATATAAGGGAAAGGGCATCTAAAGGACGTGTGGGAGAAGGCACCAGCGCCTCACGTGCCTGGCACGCGGCCGCTGGGAGTAAGGCGCCAGCGCCTCACGTGCCTGGCACGCGGGCACTGGGCGCATGGCGCCAACGCCATACGTGCCTGGCACGCGAGCGCTAGGGACAAGGCGCCAGCGGAAAATAGGGGGGCTCAGCCCCCATACTGGGAGTTGTACTCCTTGTTAGTGTTTATGCCCTAGAAGGCCATTACTGTATCATACTAGTTTGTATATTACTTAATGGAAGCTTGGGATATTCACATGTATATAACAGTCTTGCTAAACATGGTAGTATGCTACTTGGTTTTTCTATCTTAATATGTGAGTATACGTATTGATAGAGCTCTTAGGATCTTGCTTGACTACCAGCGTTGTGATGGCAGTCACACTAGTGGGGGCTGGGTAGTCTACAAGCACATCCTTATTCAGGTCCCTAGTCGTAGGATTATCGAGACAGGGCATCGATACTCCGGAGTAGACTAGTGTGTACGCTTCTCATCCCAGTTGTGGAGATGGTCTGTCCCACAGCCGTCAGTACGTCGTACTGGAGATAGTATGCAGGTGCTCGTTAGGTTACGGGTACACCGGATAGGACTCACAGGGAACTGTTGGTTGGTTTTATACCAGTCGTCAGTGAACAGTTCCCAGGTGACATGAGTACAGCATAGTCCGCAGACTTGACACTGCTACTTCGCCTCGAGTGTGTCCCACTGTTCTTAGATTGCTACCCTACCACGGCTCAAAGGAGTTGTGCAAACAGGTAGCAGTTGGGTGCAGTCCGGAGCACTTGGAGGCAGTGGCAATAAGACAGGATTCGTCTCTCCCGGTATTGGGGGTTGATATCGCGCTGTGTCAGAGAGCCATTACGCAAAGTCCCTGGCCAGGGAAAGCGAGATTTGCTGGTAGGTTCCAATTGTTTCTCACGGTGTAATGGGCTACGCTCCGACACGACTTATACCGCTATTAGGGGACTGACGCTTGCCGCCCTCCTAGGCCCGATATGCGATAGTCTTAGACGAACAGACCGGACTGTACGAAGATTGTCACAGCAGACTCAGTAGGAGTTCGGATGGGTTTCCTCATCGGCCTTCTTATCGACATTTACCTGGGGACCGTTACGTACAGCTAGTGCCGCTTGCGGTCTTTGGTTAAACCAACTGCCAGCGTAGTAGTCGAGTCTCTAGAGTCCCACACAGAGAGTTTCCCTACTTCAAGCGAAACGATATAGAGGTCGTATGGTTTTACGACAAGGGTTCGGACGCATACGTGTGTTTACGCACGTACGACTTCGGACAGTTTTTACTAGTCGGCTTTGGTTTAAGCCAGTTACTAGTATCTGGTTATTGGATTTATACAGTCTAAAGTTTTTCTGTGTTTTCACGGATAGGAGGGGCGTTCTCGTAATTGCGCGAGAAGCTTCTAGAAGAGGGTGACTAAGGAGGTTAAGGTGGCATATACATTGAATGAGATTAGTGAGTCATATGAGTGATTCATCCATGTCATTAATGCATCATAAATGCTTAATGACTCATGGTAATGAATCACCATTAGATATTTATGAAGCATGATTATTCATCATTTGATTTTCTTTTATTTGATAAATCTTAATGCTTCATATATATTATGATAACTCATTTTCTCATATCAATTATTCTTCTCACCTTCTCTCTCCTCAAGCTTCTATTGGAGATAGTGCCCTCAGAGTCAATTATTGGGTCACAGGCACGTGATTGCAATGATTGAGGGAGGACCTATCCCGGGAAGACAGTCTTACTCGAGATGATAGTACGCTATCTGGTTTACCTTTATCATCGTGTACTGCTTTAGGTGACCTGACATGTCGCTATTGCACGTTGATAGAGCCCTTAGGATTCTTGCTTGACTACCGGCAGTACGAGGGCGATCATATACATGGGAGCTGGTAGTCTATAAGCACATCCTTAAAAGGTCCCTAGTCGCGTGAGTTTCGAGTCAGGGCATCGATTCTCCAGAGTAGACTAGTGTATACAGTCGAGACCCCGACGAGGGGAGCTGGCCGGTCTCACAAGCCACTGGTGTCAGTTGGTTCACCTAAGATGTATACAGGTGCTCATTGGGTTATGAGTACACCGGACAGGACTCGCCGAGAACATGCTAGTTGGTCTTATACCTGACGTCAGATAGCAGTTCCCAGGTGACATGTGTACAGGTTAGTTCATCGACCTGGGGATCGTCATTTGTCTCGTGTGAATTCCTACTGTACTTTGATTACTACCCTACCACGGCTCAAAGGAGTCGTGCAAACAGGTTTTAGTTGGGTACAGTCCCGAGCCACATGGAGGCAGTGAGCGGATCTTCAGGGGTTCGTCTCTCCCGGTATTGGGGGTGAGGTCGCGCTGTGTTTAGGAGAGCCAGAACATGAAAAGTCCTTGGCCAAGGCAGGAGATTTACTGGTAGGTATTCCAGTAGTATCTCAGGGTGTTCTGGGCTACACTCCGACACGACTTGTACCGCTTTTGGGGGTCTGACTTTTACCAACCCCCTAGGCCCGACATGCGATGCTCATAGACGAACGGACCGGACTGTACGGATATTGTCACTGACAGGCTCAGTAGGGTGTCAGGATGAGTTCACTCATCGACGTCCCTTTTAGTCAATAGCTGGTGGCCCGTCACGTATTGGCTTATACCTCTGACGTGCTAGTGGTTAAATCCACAGCCATAGTATTGACGAGTCTTTAGAGTCCACCACACTTTCAGTTACTCAAGCTTTCGGGCGAAACGCTGTAAAGGCCGTATGGAGATATGGCAGGGTTCGATGAGATACGTGCGGTATTGCAAAGATCGTGATCGGACAGTTTTTACTAGCCGGCTTTGGCTTAAGCCGGATCTTGGTATTTGATAGTGTAGTTTTGTCTTTCTGCATTTGTATCCGAACGGAATACATATGCGGGTGTGTATGCACTGTATCGGGGTTTTCCTGTAATTTATTACGGGACCAGTTTTCTGGAGTTGCCAGTTTGCATTCCGTTCCAGCCGGTTTTTCTTTGTTCTTTCCCGGCCGGACTTTTCGTTGGAGGGTGTTATTTGCAGTTTGCAAATAACATTTTGTGGAGGGGGTTTATTGTGATTGTGACCTCTTCATTAAAAGATTTCTTTTTCCCCACTTTTCCTTTGATGTGGCCGGCCACTGTTTGGAGTATGGGAGGGGTTAATTTTTGGTGGACTTTTCCTTATGCATATTATTAATTTATGCATTCTTTCCACTTGTTTTTGTGTGAGCACAAGAATGATCATTATTTTGTGCAGGGGGGCCGGCCATATCATGTGAGGAGAGAGAGAGAGGTTTAATTGTGTGAAATTGTTGCTTGATGTTAAATTGGTTGGCCCCCCTATTTGTGTGTGTGCTGTGGAGGTGCTTATTTCATTAAGCATGGTTTTGATTAATTCCCTTCAGCCATATTGTAATTCACAGTGAGCACTATATACTTGGGCTGGCCGAGCTCTTTTGGAGGGTTGCTCATTCCTTTTGAGAGCATACTCCATTCTTCATCAAGCTTTCATCCATGATTATTCTTGCACAAATTCCTCCATCATGGCAACTATACAAAACTCCAAAGAGACAACGATACTACATTATTCTACAGCAAATCTTGGGTGCGTCGGATAGCCAACTTCGCGCCCGAGTTGCCTCGGTATTGAGGTGGGAGCCCGTAAAAGACGTAGGCGATGTGGTGCCCTTCCGGCAAGGAGGCGACGACCGGAGTTTCCGCAGGAGATCGGGACAATGACGAGAAGACCGGAGGACTCGGATCAGTCGGTATATCTCTCTTCCCCATCTTGTTGTTTGCTAGATCTAGTTTAATGGCCTGATCCAGGGGTTTAGTGCGCGGTGGTGCCGGTTTGCTAAGTCCGCAAAATTTAAGTTTATCACCGTTTCCGCAGTTGGCCGTCGGATTGACGGCCGGGGCGCCGCCGTGCACTTACAGTGGTATCAGAGCCTCGCCATTAACTTCGTCTAGCTTTGTTTGATGTGTTTTGCAGTTCCGATCGACCAAAATTCCAAAAACCGTATTTTTCCTTCACATCAGTTTCTGTTGAAATTTTTTGAAGTCTAAAAATTTTTCAGGTGGTCTCAGAATGATGTGCAGGGAGTTCTAAGAACTCTGGGAAAATTCGAGACAATGATCCCTCAGTGAAAGCGCGGAACCGCGGCAAAAACCCCCTTGTTGCCGCGGTTCCGCCGCAAGTTGGTGGGGTCAATGCTTCGTATTTTTCCAGTGGGCTTCTGGGCTTATTTTAGGGGTTTTGGAATATTAATTTTGGGCCCAGAATTTCTGTGAGTGCTACAGTATTGCTTGGGGGCCCACTTGTTAATTTTTGATCGATCGAATATTTTAAACACATTTTTCACAGTATTTACATTATATCTGCGACCGTGAATGTCACTCGATCGGTAAATCCAGTCTAACTGCTATAGCCCGGTTAGACGGATTTGCGAACGTGACTTTCACGTTGATGTTCTGTGTTTTTGCTGTGATGTTGCGGATTGGTCGTGGGGGATAGCCTGGATGCAATGCTAGTACAGTGTTGTTGTATTATGTACATTTGATATTGCGGGGCGAGCGTCCGACATGTGGATTGCCGTCACTGCCTGATTGTATTATTCTTTTGGGGCACGACCTGGTTGCGGTCGATGTACCCGGTGTATGTATATTTTACTTTCTGTACTAGGATTACCCCGCGGAGGAGTGCACGGATAGCCGGGTTCTGGAAGGCAACAAGCCCGCATCTCATGGCATTGGGACGGAGGGGCTTCACTCTAGAATTGGCAGGCTATTCGCCGCACTCGTAGGGGGTACAGGTTAACCCAGGAGGGGTGCCCAAGTTACCGGATTCCGTGAAGTGCTGGGTGGTCTATTCACGGCGCTGAAGGGGGCTGCCTCGCTTCAGGTTTTGGCGGGTAACTTTCCGCGCCCGTAGGGGTCTAGGTTTTCATTGTACAGGCTATCCACATGACCAGGGAAACGTCGGGTTTCAGTAGTGGCTCTGTGAAACCCGGGGATCCCAGATATCTGTATTGTTCTGTGATGCTGTACATTTCTGTGATGTTGCATTTTATTCACGCCTTGAGCGAAATATAATATATTGGTATATATATTAGTAGATGTTGTATATGTTTTTCATCCGCGCTAGTCCAGTCCCCGCTCTGCCGTTAGTTAGCTAACCTAACGGGTGATGACGGGACCCAGTGGCAAATGCGGATGGCATATACGTACGTCAGTATATTTTCGTTCTTTGTGGTGTGATCAATTGATGGGACTGCGTTGATTCGGATCAATGCAAGTTAAACAAACCTATTCTGATGTTGTTGGAACACTTTTCAAAAAGCTGTTATTGCAAGGGCGTTCTCTTTTGTTTTGCATCGTGGTATTCAGTTGGAATATCCTGCTCCTCAGTCGACGAGGCAAGGGCCGAGATCCCTTCACCGGGAGTGACCCCTTGGACAGAAGTTTGCGTCAGGGCATTAACTTCAATATAGCCGATTACTTTTGCTTTGCATCGTGGTATTCATTTGGGATATCCTGCACCCCATTCTACGGGGAAAGAGCAGAGATCCCTTCACCGGGAGTGACCTCTTTAGTAAAGGTTTTCGTCACTATATTTTCTAAAAAGCTATCCGTTCCTTCAACGATATCATGTTCATTACATTAAAGGTTTTCGCCAGAAACCATTCGTAGCCCTCCGTCGTTTCATGTGGATAGTCAATAGTATTCAAGCTGTGTATGTTGGCCAAAGTCAAGGCACAGTGTTTGGTAGCTGTTGGGTATTCATATGCAGCATAGATAGATGCGTTGGTTTGGGACAGTCGTACTGCCATTTTGGCCAAAGTCAAGGGTATGTACGGGTGGGTTCAAATTAACCTGGAGAATGACGGGTAGAACTTGACATGTGACTTATGATATGTTGGCCAAAGTCAAGGTCATAAGAGCATGGGGTAAAAATCACATCGGGAGTTTCAAAAGTACCGAAACTTGCCAGATATGCGCATACCTTCTGGAGTGTGACACCGTGAGCGGATTCCGTCACGTTATCATGCAATGATAGTTGGATCCCGATTCCCACTGATGAGTTGGTTTACTCCTCGGGTGACCCCGACTAATTCTTCTTTCAGGTTTGGAGGAGAATTTGAGGTACAGTGGGAGGTTTCCAGATTAGATAAATTGGTAACCATTCTGATCTAGGGTAGAGTGCACGCTGAGTGTTTCTTTTCTCTCTCTCTGGCAGCGACCATTGACCCGACCCTAGACTATGACTCAGTGACCAAGTTGACCGAACCTTCTTAACACTGGCTTTTGGATTGTCAGAGTTGCAGACCTCATTGCCACTCCTACTTTTACCCTTTTCTCCAGGACACCCCGTATTACTACGAACGTCCACTTCCATTGGACAAAACCATCGTATGGTTAGATACGAACTCGAAGGGATTCGAGGATGGTTTCCGGTTCTGGAGAAAACGGATAGGATTATTCAGTTGTCTTTTCCCTTTTACCTTTTCTCAAGTTGTGAGTACTCCTTGGTTTAGGAGATAGTACACCTATTACGCAAATTGGATAGTCTTCTTCCAAACCTTAGGCTGGTGCCGACCGGTAGGGAATGAAGAAAACCAATTAGCCTAAACGGTGTGCAGAAGGTATTAAGATTAAGACAAAGCAAGGGATTAGTAAGAGGGCAAAGTAAATTGCGACTGATATTCACGACCAAACCAAATATTTCTTCGCCAATCCTAAATCACCTTTGTATTTCTCCAGGACACTCCGTGTCACTACGAAGATCCACAGTTTATTGGATACTCCATCGTATGGTTATATACGAACTCGAAAGGAACTTGTTCTAGTTCGGGGATGGATTCTGGTCCAGGAGAAATAGGAATAAGGTTTATTCGGTTGTCTTTTATCTTCACCTTCTCTCGCATTGTGAGTGCTCCTAGGATTAGGACAGTACACCCATTATGCTTATTGGATAGTCTTCTTCCAAACCATAGGCTGGTGCCGAACGGTAGGGAAGGAAGAAAACCAATTGGCCTAAAAGGGTGTGCAGAAGGTAATGACTAAAGACATATAAAGGGATTTGGAGAGGTGGCAAAGAATTATACGGTTATAGTTGTGAATCTGGATAATGGTAGAGGCATTACTAAGAATACCAGGATACCCCATCGAAACATTTCAATGTTTCAGTTAAGCTGTGTACTGTTGAAAGAAAACTGATTTCCCAATTAACACTTGCTCCAGGGTATGTATTTACCAGGTATGATTCTCACATCTGTATGGTTTTACAGATGATCAGTGGGAGTAAGTTATTGGGAATTAGGTGATTATCCTCATTTTATCGGGATTCGTTGTAATCGGTGATATTTGAGGAAATCACCTGGGTTGTTTGCCGGTCGGCAAATATTTGGTTTTGAATATCCGCTGTTGTGCACCAATTTCAAATTGATATATATGTACGTCTATTTTCATAGAGTGAGATATACCTTTTGATATTATGTCGATGACATTTACCTATATCAGTGGATGGTTAGGTAAGGAGCATTAAACAGCGGTGTAATTCTTCTTAACCATAAGTACAGTTTTCAACCTACGACACACAGTGAAAGAGTTGTTAGACTCGGCGGACTTATACAGAGTATTGTATGTTGTCCAGTGTCCATTAGGACAGAGGGGTTGGTCCTCATACTATATTCTGTTTACTTTTAACTTCTCTAGTTCTTAGACATGTGTTTCGTAGAAACACAGGGTCTAAGTTTTGAGGAGTTATAGGTATTTGAATAGAGTAGAGAACCAGGTGTAGCAAGTATCGGGATTCTTCAAAGTGATCGAAGATGTAGATACTTGTGTATGGTATTCAGTTGATAGTAATGATAAAGAGAAATTGCTTCTCTTTCAGTTTACTCATAATTGGAAGCATTCCTAAGTTGAGTAACGCTGATCGGCCTCTCTCCATTTAGTTGACATGCACTGGAGACAGTTGCATGTTTTTGAATCTGGTTCAATTAAATCAGTGCCTCTAGTTCTATATTGGATATAGTACAGTTCATATCTTAACGTTGTTAAGGTACGGGGAGTTGTCCGGCTTATGATTAAAACCAGACACTGGAAAACTCAAGGCACGTTTCTGTAATGGCTGTTTGTGGGTTGACCCAGGCTATGACGAGGGTTGACTTTCTACCATTTGGCAGATCAATAGAAATATTGTTCTAGACTCGCCACAGTTTTAGTAAAAATGGATTTTTTCAAAAACAGTAGTGGGAGTATGGTAGAACTGGAAGTGATTCCAGAACCGCAAACGATTACTGAAGATTTGATAAGGAACCTAAAGATTCAATCTGATTTGACATTCCATTGGCCACTCCGCAGATAAGGTGGGTAACTTCAGGCACCCGAGAGGTACTCCGGTAGCCTCAAGGACGGTGACAGGGAAGTTCTTGTTTACCCACACTTGCCATTGTTGTTGTTCCAGGCTGCGAGACCCGGCAGGAGGATGAGTATAGCGTCGTTCTAAACTAGTTTTAGAAGTGCACGTCTATATGACTCTGGCAGAGGGTTGTCGTAGTCAGTGGGAGCAGCGGAAGCATTAGTGGACATTAGGCTTATGTCTATTTATAGACTAAAGCAGATGTAGCGGAGATAGATCATCTATTTCTGATGTGACAGTCATAGGTTTGACGTCATCAGAATAGGGGATGGATCTGTTGAGAAGGTAGTAGGAAAGGAAACTCCTATACTACGATTGGTTATACTTTGGTCGTCACACAGTGGTTTCTCCACATGGGACTTGGACATAATATCTGACATACTGGTTACTAGATCTATGGTTTTAGATCTAGATTTGGGTGGTTTCCCAATCTGGGTACTTAGACAGCATTCTAAGAGTATTTAGAATGGACGACTCCTGGCATGGTAGTGTACCTGCAGGTGATGGAGTCACCCTCTCTAAAGGTGTCTTATAGACTAAAGTAGAGAGGGATGTGCATGATTAGCAGATCACTTGCTTAGGCAATTGAGTCAATCATGAGATGTCAAGTACCACACCAGATGTTGTTCTTGCACTAGATGCAATAAGTTGACATTGATCCAATCCTGGAGAAACAGTCGGAAGCAGTTTTAGAACATAAGTGAATGTTCTAGGGATATGATAACGGCTGCCTCCTTTAGGAGACGGTTATCATTCCAGGCTTCCAAGGTGACATGGACGACGGGGTGATTGTTAGAGTTATATTTTTCCTTCTGATGAGGGGCAGTATTTTGGACAGGTGGTCCAAGGAAATACTGAGGGAGGCATGGCGCAGGAAACTGATTAAGTTCAGTTGACGATACAGTCTAAGAAGTTTGGATTTGGAGTTCATTTATGAGCTAGGTCCCATCAGACATCCAGACATACTAAGACAGGTATTGCTCATTTCGGGAGATGGCTTTCTCCGTGAACTTGAGATATAGAGAGACATAGAAAGAAACATCAAGGCGGATCCACTCACTGAGGCTATTCCTCGAACGCAATAGTTTCACAAACGGTTTTTGTGAGACTGACTAGTAGAGGAGTTGGGTGTTCGGTATCACACGGGCTGTGAGTATGCGACATCGCAATAATTAGCCTTGAGTGCAAGTGGGAGATTGTTGGAGATAGTGCCCTCAGAGTCAATTATTGGGTCACAGGCACGTGATTGCAATGATTGAGGGAGGACCTATCCCGGGAAGACAGTCTTACTCGAGATGATAGTACGCTATCTGGTTTACCTTTATCATCGTGTACTGCTTTAGGTGACCTGACATGTCGCTATTGCACGTTGATAGAGCCCCTAGGATTCTTGCTTGACTACCGGCAGTATGAGGGCGATCATATACGTGGGAGCTGGTAGTCTATAAGCACATCCTTAAAAGGTCCCTAGTCGCGGGAGTTTCGAGACAGGGCATCGATTCTCCAGAGTAGACTAGTGTATACAGTCGAGACCCCGACGAGGGGCGGTGGCCGGTCTCACAAGCCACTGGTGTCAGTTGGTTCACCTAAGATGTATACAGGTGCTCATTGGGTTATGAGTACACCGGACAGGACTCGCCGGGAACATGCTAGTTGGTCTTATACCTGACGTCAGATAGCAGTTCCCAGGTGACATGTGTACAGGTTAGTTCATCGACCTGGGGATCGTCATTTGTCTCATGTGAATTCCCACTGTACTTTGATTACTACCCTACCACGGCTCAAAGGATTCGTGCAAACATGTTTTAGTTGGGTACAGTCCCGAGCCACATGGAGGCAGTGAGCGGATCTTCAGGGGTTCGTCTCTCCCGGTATTGGGGGTGAGGTCGCGCTGTGTCTAGGGAGCCAGAACATGAAAAGTCCTTGGCCAAGGCAGGAGATTTACTGGTAGGTATTCCAGTAGTATCTCAGGGTGTTCTGGGCTACACTCCGACACGACTTGTACCGCTTTTGGGGGTCTGACTTTTACCAACCCCCTAGGCCCGACATGCGATGCTCATAGACGAACGGACCGGACAGTATGGATATTGTCACTGACAGGCTCAGTAGGGTGTCAGGATAAGTTCACTCATCGACGTCCCTTTTAGTCAATAGCTGGTGGCCCATCACGTATTGGCTTATACCTCTGACGTGCTAGTGGTTAAATCCACAGCCATAGTATTGACGAGTCTTTAGAGTCCACCACACTTTCAGTTACTCAAGCTTTCGGGCGAAACGCTGTAGAGGCCGTATGGAGATATGGCAGGGTTCGATCAGATACGTGCGGTATTGCACAGATCGTGATCGGACAGTTTTTACTAGCCGGCTTTGGCTTAAGCCGGATCTTGGTATTTGATAGTGTAGTTTTGTCTTTCTGTATTTGTATCCGGACGGAATACAGATGCGGGTGTGTATGCACTGTATCGGGGTTTTCCTGTAATTTATTACGGGACCAGTTTTCTGGAGTTGCCAGTTTGCATTCCGTTCCGGCCGGTTTTTCTTTGTTCTTTCCCTGCCGGACTTTTCGTTGGAGGGTGTTATTTGCAGTTTGCAAATAACATTTTGTGGAGGGGGTTTATTGTGATTGTGACCTCTTCATTAAAAGATTTCTTTTTCCCCACTTGTCCTTTGATGTGGCCGGCCACTGTTTGGAGTATGGGAGGGGTTAATTTTTGGTGGACTTTTCCTTATGCATATTATTAATTTATGCATTCTTTCCACTTGTTTTTGTGTGAGCACAAGAATGATCATTATTTTGTGCAGGGGGGCCGGCCATATCATGTGAGGAGAGAGAGAGAGAGGTTTAATTGTGTGAAATTGTTGCTTGATGTTAAATTAGTGGACCCCCCCATTTGTGTGTGTGCTGTGAAGGTGCTTATTTCATTAAGCATGGTTTTGATTAATTCCCTTCAGCCATTTTGTAATTCACAGTGAGCACTATATACTTGGGCTGGCCGAGCTCTTTTGGAGGGTTGCTCATTCCTTTTGAGAGCATGCTCCATTCTTCATCAAGCTTTCATCCATGATTATTCTTGCACAAATTCCTCCATCATGGCAACTATACAAAACCCCAAAGAGACAACGATACTATATTATTCTACAGCAAATATTGGGCGCGTCGGCTAGCCAACTTCGCGCCCGAGTTGCCTCGGTATTGAGGTGGGAGCCCGTAAAAGACGTAGGCAATGTGGTGCCCTTCCGGCAAGGAGGCGACGACCGGAGTTTCCGCAGGAGATCGGGACGATGACGAGAAGACCGGAGGACTCGGATCAGTCGGTATATCTCTCTTCCCCATCTTGTTGTTTGCTAGATCTAGTTTAATGGCCCGATCCGGGGGTTTAGTGCGCGGTGGTGCCGGTTTGCTAAGTCCGCAAAATTTAAGTTTATCACCGTTTCCGCAATTGGCCGTCGGATTGACGGCCGGGGCGCCGCCGTGCACTTACAGCTTCCTCTCTTCAAACCCTAATCCTCCCCTCTCATGTGTTGAGTACAAGGATTAGTTAGACTACCTAATCCATAACCCTCACTCTATATCATCTAGGTACTTTGATTAGCACTTAAAGAAACCTAGTGGCCTCAAGTTTAGAGGCAAAGCTTGGAGTAAAGCTCTCGTGGTGGATCGTCTACTACTTGGAGAAGGTCGAGGAGGAGGTGGAGTTCGTAAAGACGAAGGACACGGTTCTACAGGTATAATCACTTCACATGGTAGTTTAGAACTCCTATGTTAGGTGTTAGTTATCGTTTAGCTTCGATTCATGCGGTTAGTCGATGTTTAAGCAAACAACAAGATCGTTTTTCATATTTCCGCCTCCCCGCAAGTCGTGGGGTGTTGTACATCGACTTACAGTGGTATCAAAGCCTCGCTAAACAATAATTAACTCATTAGCAAAGTCGTAAGTATTTCGAACGCAAAAAGGAACCGGAAAGATCATCGTTTTACACAGTTTCTGTCGAAATTTAAACAGGCCCTAAAAATTTTTCAGGGACCTGCAGAATAACAAGCAGGAAATTATAGGGGTACTCAAGAAATTTGGTCGCGTAACTCGGCTAACTTGCCGCGGAACCGCGGCGGATCCATGCGATCCGCCGCGGATCCGCGGCCGAGTTAGGGCCGAGTCGGCCCAAATTTCTTCAGTGACTTTCTGGTGTTAACAATGATATTTCTGGATGTTTAGTTTTCTGCTCAAGTCTCAGGTGCACAGAGAAGTATTGGAGTAGAATCTATAGTGTTTTGCTCGATCGAAATTTTGTGATGTTTGCTAATTTGATTACATTTGTGTTTCTATAATGTGTTCGTGAACCTCCCCTAACTGCTAGTATGTCGGTTGGCAAGGGGTTGCACATTTCTGTAATGGTTTTTACTGTTTGTGGATGTGAACTGTATTGGACTGTTGTGATATTTAGCCGGGGTTTGTGATGGGTTATTATTTTAATTCATTCGATATAATTGTAATATGTTGTAATATTATTTTGCGGGGCACATCCAGGTTGCGGTTGTAGCCACCGTTGTATTATTTCATTTTACTGTTTTTGCTCCTAGGATAGACCCAAGGTGGGGTGTACAAACTACCGGGTACTTTGAAGTGTTTAGTGGCCTACTCACTTTGTTGAGGGAGACCGCTTCACTTCGGGTATTTGGCGGGTAGTTTGCCGTACCCGTAGGGGTCTAGGGTGGGGTAATGGCCATTCATCACAACTGTGTAATCCGTCTTTTGTTGCAGGCTCTAAACAAACACGGATTGCTTGCAAATCCAATAATGTTCATATGAAATCTGGAATGCCTATTATTGCGTCTGACGAATGTACAATATCTATATATGATAGCTATTTAGACGTCACTTATGTTTTACACCCGCGCTAGCCCAGCCCCCGCTCTGTCATTTGTTAAGTAACCTAACGGGTGATGACGGGACCCCGTGGCGAATGCGGATGGCATAAGAGGACGTATTTTCGTTGTTTTCTGCAATGATAGGTTAATGATGGGACGCATTATTTATAATGCAAAGAAAATAAACCAAAAGTTGAATCGTTGGAACAATTTAAAAGAAACCACTCGGTTATTTTAAAAGAGCAGAATTTTTAATTGCGAAGCTTTAACCACTCCTTTTAAAAAGCTATCAGGTTCCTTCGATTATATCAAGTTCACTACGTTCACGGTTTCGCCAAAACCAGTCGTAACCCTCCGTCATTTCTTATGAATAGTCAGTAGTATTCAAGCTATGTTTGTTTGGCCCTTAGTCAAGACATAGTGATTGGTAGCTGCTGGGGTATTCATTTGTTGCATAGATAGATGAGTTGGTTTGGGACAGTCGTATTACTTTGTTTGGCCCTTAGTCAAGAGTATATACGGATGGGTTCAAATCAACAGGATAATGATGGGCAGAACTTGACATGTGACTTATGATTTGTTGGCCCTTAGTCAAGATCATAAGAACATGGGGCAAAAATCTATATCGGGAATTTCTAAAGAAACTGAAATTTGCAAAGAGATGCATACCATTTGGAGTTTGATGAATGTTGGTAGGATTCCTTCAACATTATCATACGATGATATTTGGATCCTGATCCTACTGTGAGTATATGCTACTTATCAGGATATTCGTCACTTAACGATCAATGCTATAAACCAAGTATGTGTCAAGAAAGGTGTCAGCGGGGTTACTCCCCTAGAGAAAAGAGGTTCTTTAATTAAGGAACTTCGCGAAAGCGTTGGAAAACCTCCCTCGAAGTATCGACACTAGCCTGGCTGAACGGTTAAGCAAGAATTGTACAGTAAGAATAGTCCTGGCTAATTCTTATTTTATGGTTTGAGGAAGGATTCGAGAAACAGTGGGAGCCATCCAGTTTAGATAAATTAAAAACCAATCTAAACTTGCAAGAGCATCATGCTAAAGTGTTTTCTTCTCTCTCTCTCATTGCAGCGACCTTGTGACCATGACTAGGTTACATCTAGATAACAAGTTGACTGAATCTAACTTATATGACTGGCAAAGGTCTGTCCAGATGACCATTGCCTATGACAAGCTGGTCCACCCTATTACTACTCAAGATCCCACCGTCCCAGGTCCAGTTTCCACCGTCGCGGATATGGATATCCGTCAGACAAAGGAAAAGAATAAAGCGAAAGCCAAGTGCCTCGTGTTGGCTTCAGTTGATGGTATATACCGGAAGCAGCACGAGAAGATGGACTTAGTTTCCATCTTTCTCCATAACAAAGATTTATATGGAGAGCAATCTCATATCGCAAGATACGAGGCCTCGAACGAATTAATTCAAGCGAGGTCGGCTGACGGGTCATCTGTAAGGGACGACGTCCTTACGATGACTAGCTATATTGATGAGCTCAAGGACCTGGAGACCACGTTGGGAAACAGGTCATATACTGACTTATTTCCACAGTCCCTACCCTTTACTTACACCCTGAAAGAAACCAGGGACAGACAAGCTCTGCTTAATAGAGGACCTTCTTCTTCTTCATCCAAGGCGAAAGCAAAGGGTGAAAAGAAGAAGACCTCTACAAAGCTGATATGCGGTGTCAGCAAAGTAGGAGGAAAGGGAAGAGAAAAAGTTTCGGGACTTGGTATAGGTAAGGAGGGATATTCCTATTGTTATGGGAATGGACATTGGCAGAAGGATTGCAGGGCTTTGGAAGCCAGTAGCCAGGATACGAAGCATGTTGTGGCTTCAGCCTCAAGTGTGTTTGTAATTGAGAACTATTTGTCAATTAACTCTACTTCCTGGGTACTAGATACCGGAGTAGGAACTCATATCTTTAATTCGTTACATGCTTTGAGAAACCGTAAAGTTATAAGGATAGGTGATTTGTCTCTCAGAGTTGCAAACGGAATGAGCGTAGACGCTGAATCCGTGGGAGAATATCGCCTAGGTTTGACAAGTGGCCAGATATTGATTCTACGTAACTGTCTGTATGTACCAAGTTTGACTTGTAATATCATATCAGTGTCCTCACTTTCAAGAGAGGGATATGACTTTACATTCGTAAGCGATGTAGTTCACATCCACCTAAATCAAGTTCTGATTGGGTCCGGTACATTAGATGACGGTATATACGTATTAAATCAAGCTCAGGTTTTCAATGTCCAGAACACACTTAAAAGAAAGTCTCCAGAAATAAATCAGGCTTTCCTATAGCATTGTAGACTAGGTCACATCAATGAAACACGATTAACGAAGTTACATAGAGAAGGATATTTGAATCCGTTCGAATATCAATCTTATGCCACTTGTGAATCTTGTCTCATGGGAAAGATGACAAAGACTCCGTTTACTGGACACGGAGTAAGAGCGAGTGAGCTCTTAGGACTCGTACACAGTGACGTGTGCGGTCCAATGTCTACACATGCGCGAGGTGGTTATTCCTACTTCATTACTTTTACGGATGATTTCTCTAGGTATGGATATATCTTCTTAATGAAGCATAAATCCGAGGCCTTTGAGAAATTCCAAGAATACAAGAATGAAGTGGAAAAACAGACAGGCAAAAGTATAAAGACACTGAGATCTGATCGAGGTGGTGAATACTTAAGTGCCGAATTCCTGGGTTACTTAAAAGAGAATGGAATTCTCTCTCAGCTTACTCCTCCATACACACCACAACACAATGGTGTATCGGAAAGGAGGAATCAAACCCTATTGGATATGGTTCGTTCCATGATGAGTAAGGCTGAGTTACCGCGATCTTTCTGGGGTTATGCACTAGAATCAGCTGCATATCTTTTGAACCGGGTTCCAACCAAGACTGTGCCTACCACACCATATCAGATGTGGAGTGAGAAGAAACCCTGTCTAAAACATTTTAGGACATGGGGGTGTCCAGCTTTTGTAAAAAAGCAGCATCCGGACAAGCTCGAGGCACGCTCAGTACAGTGTAAGCTTGTGGGATATCCAAAGAACTCCAAGGGATATTATTTCTATTATGCAGAGGAACAAAAAGTTTTTGTTTCTCGTCATGCCCACTTCTTAGAAACTGAATTTTTAGAAAATCAGAAGAGTGGGAGCGCAGTAGAACTGGAAGAAATTCCAGAACCATAAGCTGTTACTGAAAGTTTGGTAGAACAAGAAGTTTCAGAAGAAAGGGACATACCAGTGCCTATCCGCAGAAGTAGTAGGCAGTCTCATCCGCCCGAGAGATACTACGGTTTTCTCATAGACGGGGATAGAGAAGATTGCGTCATTGATAATGACGACCCTACTAGCTTCCAGCAAGCCATTCAGAGCGGTGACTCGGTAAAATGGCTGGATGCAATGCGGACCGAAATGGAGTCCATGTACACTAACAAAGTATGGACTTTGGACACTACTCCAGATGGGGTAAAACCCGTAGGATGCAAGTGGATCTTCAGAAAGAAGATTGGTGTAGATGGACAGGTTGAAACCTATAAGGCTAGACTTGTTGCAAAGGGTTTCCGTCAAAGACCTGGTTTGGACTATGACGAAACCTTTTCTCCAGTGGCTATGCTGAAATCCATTCGGGTCCTTCTTGCTATTGCTGCCTTCCACGATTATGAGATCTGGCATATGGACGTAAAGACGGCCTTTCTAAATGGAAATTTAGAAGAGTGCGTCTATATGGATCAGCCAGAGGGATTCATTCAGAGCGGGAGCAGCGGTAAAGTATGCAAGCTGCTTAAGTCCATTTATGGACTAAAGCAGGTATCGTGGAGTTGGAACATCTGTTTTGATGATACTGTCAAAGAATTCGACTTTATCAAAAATCCAGATGAACCATGCATATACAGTAAGATTGTAGGGAGAGTTGTTATATTCCTCATCTTGTACGTGGATGACATTCTCCTAATAGGAAATGATATTCCTATGCTACAGTCAGTCAAAAGATTCTTGTCACAGAAATTCTCCATGAAGGACCTGGGTGATGCCACCTACATTCTGGGGATCCAGCTCTATCGTGATAGATCAAAGAGGATGTTGGGACTTTCACAGTCCAGGTACATAGACACCATATTGAAAAGATTCAGTATGGAAGATTCTAAGCGCGGTAACCTACCGGCTTGTCATGGAATCACCCTCTCCAAAGAGATGTCTCCCAAGAATGATTTGGAAAGGGAACGCATGTCGATTATACCCTACGCTTCTGCGGTAGGCTCTATAATGTATGAGATGTTATGTACCAGACCAGATGTAGCATACGCATTGAGCGTTGTAAGCCGGTATCAGGCAAACCCAGGGGAGAATCACTGGATAGCAGTAAAGAACATTCTCAAGTACCTGAGGAGAACTAAGGAGATGTTCTTGGTTTACGGCGGAAAGGACCTCAGGATGGAGGCCTATGCTGATTCCGGCTTCCAGAGTGATAAGGATGACTCCAAGTCCATGTCGGGTTATGTCTTTACCCTCAATGGAGGGGCGGTCTGTTGGAAGAGTTCCAAGCAGGACACCGTTGCTGACTCAATGATGGAAGCAGAGTACATAGCTGCTTGCGATGCCGCAAAAGAAGCTGTCTAGATGAAGAAGTTCCTCACAGAACTTCAGGTAGTTCCTACCAGTGTTGGTCCAATACCTCTGTATTGCGGCAACAACGGCGCTATAGCTTTAGCGAAGGAACCCAGGTCCCATCAGAAGTCCAGACAATCTTAAGGCGGTATCACCTGAACAGGGAGATCGTAGATCGCCGGGAGATCGACGTAAAGAGAGTAAATATAGAGGATAACATTGCTGATCCATTCACTAAGGCCCTACCTCAGATTCAGTTCAAGAGGCTACCCGAGATCATCGGTCTTCGATACGCCAGTAAATGGCCCTAGTGCAAGTGGGAGATTGTTAGTATTTATGCCCTAGAAGGCCATTACTGTAGCATACTAGTTTGTATATTACTTAATGGAAGCTTGGGATATTCACATGTATATAACAGTCTTGCTAAACATGGTAGTATGCTACTTGGTTTTTCTATCTTAATATGTGAGTATACGTATTGATAGAGCTCTTAGGATCTTGCTTGACTACCAGCGTTGTGATGGCAGTCACACTAGTGGAGGCTGGGTAGTCTACAAGCACATCCTTATTCAGGTCCCTAGTCGTAGGATTATCGAGACAGGGCATCGATACTCCGGAGTAGACTAGTGTGTACGCTTCTCATCCCAGTTGGGGAGATGGCCTGTCCCACAGCCGTCGGTACGTCGTACTGGAGATAGTATGCAGGTGCTCGTTAGGTTACGGGTACACCGGACAGGACTCACAGGGAACTGTTGGTTGGTTTTATACCAGTTCTCAGTGAACAGTTCCCAGGTGACATGAGTACAGCATAGTCCGCAGACTTGACACTGCTACTTCGCCTCGAGTGTGTCCCACTGTTCTTAGATTGCTACCCTACCACGGCTCAAAGGAGTCGTGCAAACAGGTAGGAGTTGGGTGCAGTCCCGAGCACTTGGAGGCAGTGGCGGTTAGACAGGATTCGTCTCTCCCGGTATTGGGGGTTGATATCGCGCTGTGTCAGAGAGCCATTACGCAAAGTCCCTGGCCAGGGCAAGCGAGATTTGCTGGTAGGTTCCAGTAGTTTCTCAGGGTGTAATGGGCTACGCTCCGATACGACTTATACCGCTATTAGGGGATTGACGCTTGCCGCCCCCTTAGGCCCGATATGCGATAGTCTTAGACGAACAGACCGGACTGTACGAAGATTGTCACAGCAGGCTCAGTAGGAGTTCGGATGGGTTTCCTCATCGGCCTTCTTATCGACATCTACCTGGGGACCGTTACGTACAGCTAGTGCCGCTTGCGGTCTTTGGTTAAACCAACTGCCAGCGTAGTAGTCGAGTCTCTAGAGTCCCACACAGAGAGTTTCCCTACTTCAAGCGAAACGATATAGAGGTCGTATGGTTTTATGACAAGGGTTCGGACGCATACGTGAGTTTACGCACGTACGACTTTCGGACAGTTTTTACTAGTCGGCTTTGGTTTAAGCCAGTTACAAGTATCCGATTATTGGATTTATACAGTCTAAAGTTTTTCCGTGTTTTCACGGTTAGGAGGGGCGTTCTCGTAATTGCGCGAGAAGCTTCTAGAAGATGGTGACTAAGGAGGTTAAGGTGGCATATACATTGAATGAGATTAGTGAGTCATATGAGTGATTCATCCATGTCATTAATGCATCATAAATGCATAATGACTCATGGTAATGAATCACCATTAGATATTTATGAAGCATGATTATTCATCATTTGATTTTCTTTTATTTGATAAATCTTAATGCTTCATATATATTATGATAACTCATTTTCTCATATCAATTATTCTTCTCACCTTCTCTCTCCTCAAGCTTCCTCTCTTCAAACCCTAATCCTCCCCTCTCATGTGTTGAGTACAAGGATTAGTTAGACTACTTAATCCATAACCCTCACTCTATATCATCTAGGTACTTTGATTAGCACTTAAAGAAACCTAGTTGCCTCAAGTTTAGAGGCAAAGCTTGGAGTAAAGCTCTCATGGTGGATCGTCTACTACTTGGAGAAGGTCGAGGAGGAGGTGGAGTTCGTAAAGACGAAGGACACGGTTCTACAGGTATAATCACTTCACATGGTAGTTTAGAACTCCTATGTTAGGTTTTAGTTATCGTTTAGCTTCGATTCATGCGGTTAGTCGATGTTTAAGCAAACAACAAGATCGTTTTTCATATTTCCGCCTCCCCGCAAGTCGTGGGGTGTTGTACATCGACTTACACTCCTATTGACTTTTAGAGTTAAACTCCTTAAAAAAATGATGTATTATTATTGTTTGTTTATTTTTATGGAGTTAAACTCCTTAAAACTTTGATTTGTGGAGTTAAACTCCAGGGAATCTTTGTGAATGCTCAAGGGGATCCCTTTCTTCTCTCTTGAGCCTTGGATCTTTCCCAAAATAGGATCTTTGGAGATGAGTCTCCTTCCTCCTCTTTTGTTGGCCGAATCTTGGCGAACAAGAGGGGTGAGATTTTAAAAATCTCTCCTTTTTAAGATCTGATGGAAGATCCGAGCTCCCTTTTATGGGTTTTGTGGTGGAAAACTATTTATTTTTTGAAGAGGAAGAGTTAAACTCTTGATTTAATTCAAAAAAAGGAGAAGGTTTAGAACCTTGAGGAAGGAGAAGGAGGCACAAAAAACCCTAGAGTTTTTAGAGAATGGAAAAAGTTTTTTTTTATTCATCATCATGTTGCCTTTATAGGCTTACACATTTACATATAGCCCCTTGGGCTTTACAAAATGGCATTTTGCCCATCCCATGCCTCATGTGCTATTTCTTTTTGCATATAAGCCATGTGCTTTACAAAAATTTGGATTTATGCCCATTTTTCTTACATTCATGCATAAAAAATTACATCAAAATTATTTATTACATGATTTTTTATTTCGGCATGGAAGAGGCCGGCCGCTTCATGTTCGGGCTCGACTCGGGCATAAGCCCACTTGATCTGGACTTGGGCACACCTGGCTTGGGGTTGACCTTGACTTTGACTTGGTCAACCGGGGTGCAATTTTCGACCCCAACAGAAATTTCCACTCAACAAAAGTTGATCTTCCGATATCGAACTCGTGGCGAGTGATCATCGCGACGATCCAAGCACTAGCCTCCGTCCTCCCCACAATGGAGGCGCGGATGGATCCCCTTTTCCCCCGAACGCCATTCGAGCACTGTCTGCGCGAATAGATCGGCTCACGTCCGTCGTGGATGCTCTTGTCCGTGTCTAAACGGCGGGACAACCTCCCCAAGTCGCCTCTCCCTACCTCGGGAGCGATACGTAGGGAGAAAAGACACCGCTCGCGCCGGCACATCCGAGCACCGCCTCGCTATCTCCGGCGGCCACAAATCCCCCGTGGCAACCAATTCGATGACCCGGTAGGCATCTCACAGCTCGACGCTGAGGTTTTATGAAAGAGCACCCCGCCCTGAGGCCCATCGCGCTCATGTCCCTCCCGAGGAGGTGTCGGTCAGCTCACCTGCTCCCAGGCATGGTCGACGCCCTCTCCCTCGATAGGTTCGCGCGGACGAGACACACCACGGTAGCTCGAGGACGACCTCGCCAAGGGCCTGAGGAACCTCATAGAACGGAACCAGAACCGCGGCCAGGCGCAGGTCACCAGCAGCAGGGGCCATAAATCCGAGTATGCCAAATCCTCAGGATACCATGACCGATTCGATTCCCTCGAAAAGAAGATCGAGGGTATAAATCGGGAGAGTCGTCCTTTAAGCGACGGGGCTAGATATGCCGCCGACTCGCTTATGAGGCCCTTCACTGAAGTGCTGCTCGCTATCCGTGTCTCTTCCAGGAATAAGCCTCCAAAGGTATCACTCTTCGACGGAAAGTCCGACCCGAAAGACCACTTGGACGCGTTCACGGCAGGGATGAGCTTCCAGGACAACTCCGACGCCGCACAATGTCGTGCATTCCCCGCCACTTTCATCCGCTCTGGACGAGACTAGTTCTGAGGACTCACGCCACGCTCCATCTCTACCTTCGATGAGCTGGCCGCCCAATTCCTCCGTCATTTCGTCGGGAACAGGCAGCAAAAGCGGACCGTCGACCACCTCTTCACCATAAAGAGCGGGGACAGGGAGTCTTTCAAAGGATACGTCACCCGCTTCTACAACGCTCTTCTTGAAGTCCCAGAGCACCGGGACGAGACGGTCATCATGGCCCTTAGCTCGGGTCTTAGGCATTAGGAGTGGCTCCGCTCCTTTGCATTAGCGCATCCTAAGACCATGGTCGAGGTAAAAGCCTGGACCGAGCGAGAGATCCAGCTTGAGTCCGAGGTGAACGTGAACCTACCCCGGGCCGACCAGGCCGATCAAAACAAGAGAGCCAGAGAAGAGAAAAAGAAGATTGACTGGCCAAAGCCGTACTCCCCAAAGTTCCAGGAGTATACCCCACTCAACATCTCTCAGAAAGAGCTGTTGGAGGAGGTGAAGGGCGAGAGATTCTTCAAACTCCCCCCGGTCAACAATAAGGCTGCCAAACGGACACGAGGCCCCTATTGCTCTTTCCACAGGTTGCACAGACACCCCACCAAAAACTGCAAACAGCTCTGCGACTACATCGAGGAGTTGATTCACTCGGGACACTTGGCAAGATACTTGCGGGACAAGCGACAAGCCGACTGAGAGCAAGAGCACCATCCCCCTCCCGGCGAGTTGATGATCGGCCAAATCTTGGTCGTATCTGCAGGGGGTACGCCTGGGGCCAACGAGACACGACGCCCCTTTCCGGTCGAAAGGACTAGCAGCCAACCCAGGAAGAGGGTCAAAGCAGCTGAGTCCATCATCTTTACCGACGAGGACCTACACAGGATATCCCTACCTCACAACGACCCCCTGGTGCTTACAGCACGGGTCCATCGTTATGAAATGCAAAGGATACTGGTCGACTCGGAAAGCTCGTCAAACATCCTCTTCTACGACTGCTTCCTACGTATGGGGCTTACCCCGTCGGACCTGAGGCTGACCGCCCATATCTTGTCGGGGTTCACCAACCACTCCATCCCGGCAGAAGGGGTGGTCACCCTCTTGCTTAACATCGAGGAGGCAGGCCGCACGCGTACCGTGCCTGTGGAGTTCATCGTTGCCAGAATTCCGTTGGCCTACAATATCCTCCTGGGACGCCCGACGATAAATTCCCTTCGGGCCCAGATATCGACCTACCACCTAGCAATCATGTTTCCACTCGACCAAGGAGGGATAGGTAGGGCCTACGGGAACCAGCAAACTGTGAAGATTTTCTTCACAGCGACATCTATGCCTGAAGAGAGAAACGATGACCTTGAAACCATGGATGATTTCAGGGGATCTTTGGATACTCGCGACTAGCATAAAGAGATCCGAGGAGCCCCGGTTGAGCCGCTAACAGAGGTCCCCCTCGTCGAAGGGGATGATGAACGAACCGTCCAAATCGTGTCACTATTAATGGGGCTCGGCGCGACGACTTGGTCCACTTCCTCCAAGGAAACTCAGACGTGTTCGCCTGGGAGCCCGCCGACATGCCTGGGATCGACCCCAAAATAATATCGCATAAGCTCGGGGTCGACCCGGTGGTCTGACCCATCAGGAAGAAGAAACGAAGCTTCGCACCGATCAAGCAAAAAGCGATCGAGGACGAGGTTGACAGGCTGCTCGCGGCCAGCTTCATTCGGAATGTGGCTTACTCGGAGTGGTTGGCGAATGTGGTCATGGTTAAAAAGGCAAGAGGGAAGTGACGCATGTGCGTCGACTTCACTGACCTCAACAAGGCCTGCCCGAAAGATAACTATCCCCTCCCTCGGATTGATCAGCTCGTCGACAGTTCGGCAGGCCACGAGCTAATCAGCTTTATGGACGCTTTCTCCGGCTACAACCAGATCCGTATGAACCCGGCAGACGAAGAGCTCACCACATTCACAACGGACCGGGGGGTATACTGCTATAAAGTGATGCCCTTCGTGTTAGTGTAATATGCCCTAGAGGCCATTATTGTATAGTACTAGTTTGTATGTTATATTTTAGAAGCTTAGGATATATACATGGATTTATAACAGTCTTGCTCAATATGGTAGTATGCTACTTGGTTTGTATATATCTTAATATGTGTATATGTTTCTTTTAACGTATCGCTAATACATATTTGATAGAGCCCTTAGGATCTTTGCTTGACTACCAGCGTTGTGATGGCAGTCACACTAGTGGGGGCTCGGTAGTCTATAAGCACATCCTTATACATGTCCGTAGTCGTAGGATTATCGAGACAGGGCATCGATACTCCAGAGTAGACTAGTGTATATGCTTCTCATCCTAGCAGGGGAGATGGTCTGTCCCACAGCCATCAGTACGTCATAATGGAGATAGTATGCAGGTGCTCATTGGGTTATGAGTTACACTGGACGGACTCGTGGGGTACTGCTGGTTGGTACTATACCTATCGTCAGGTAGCAGTTCCCATGTGACATGAGTACAGCTTAGTCCGTTGACTTGACACTGCTACTTCGCCTCAAGTGTGTTCCCACTATTCTTAGATTGCTACCCTACCACGGCTCTATTGAGTCGTGCAAACAGATAGTAGTTGGGTGCAGTCTCGAAGCACTTGGAGGCATTGGCGGTTAGATAGGATTCGTCTCTCCCGGTATTGGGGGTTGATGTCGCGCTGTGTTCGGAACGCCATTACAAAAAGTCCCTGGCCATGGCAAGTGAGATTTACTGGTAGGTACTCCAGTAGTTTCTCAGGGTGTTTTGGACTGTACTCTGACACGACTTATTGCACTATTAGGGGTCTGACGCTTGCCGCCCCTAGGACTGATATGCGACACTCTTAGACGAACAGACCGGACTGTACGGAGATTGCCATATACAGGCTTAGTTGGAGTTTGGACGAGCTTTCTCGTCGGCCTTCTTATTGACAGATACCTGGGTAGTCGTTAAGTGCAGCTAGTGCCGCTGACGTGCTTGTGGTTAAACCCACTGCCAGTGTACTGTCGAGTCTTTAGAGTCCCACACAGAGGGTTTCCCAGCTTCGGGCGAAACGATGTAGAGGTCGTATGGTTTTACGACAGGGTTCAATCACATACGTGTACTTGTACACGTATGGTGTTCGAGCGGACAATACTAGTGGGCTTTGGTTTAAGCCGGATCCTACTATTCAATTGTTGGGTTAGTTTCGTCTCATTGTATTCGTGTTTTTCGGAACACAGATACGGGTATGTATATACGGATGAGAGGGGTATAGAAGGAGACACCTCATTAGGGTTTTGACCATTAACTTGGTCAAAACAAATATAAGGTGGAGAAAAGTATTTGTTATTTTTTGGTAAATGATAATTTTGTGGTATACTTGGGTTGGCCATTTGACTTGGATTGACTTTTTGACTCTAGATATTTGTGTGAGATATTTTTGAGACCTAGATATTTTTGTTAAAATATTATTTTCATGCCATGCTTATTGTCATGTCAAGCTAACCATTCCATTTATCAATTATCATTATCCAAAAACATTTCCCTTTTTTTCTCAAGAGTTCACTCTTTCCTTTTTCCTCTCAAACCCTAGTGTCTCATATGTTGAGAATCAAGGGTTAGTGAGACCAAGCTACCCAAAATCACACTCTACTCATTCTAGGTTACTTAGTTTAGCTCACCAAGTGATCTAGTTGCCTCAATATGGAGGTTTAGCTCAAGGTTGGAACTCTCGGGTGGATCTTCTACTACTTCGAGAAGCCGACGAGGAGGTGCCATTCATTTCTATTCCAAGGAGCTCATGAGGTGAACAAGGACAGCGAGAAGACAAGAAGGACTTGAATCTCTAGGTATAATCTTCTTACATAGTAGATAAAACCTCTGGTTAGTTTGTTAGATATGGTTTACCTAAGATCTTGGAGTTCAAGTCGATATTACCTTGTTTGTAAAAATCATTTTTTACCCGTTCCGCCTCCCCGCAAACCCGTGGGGTAGGTGATGTTGACTTACAGTGGTATCAGAGCCAACTAAACTATAACTAACTTGATTGCAAGTATTAGAACTTCGATCATCGGAAAAACCGGAAAACTAAACACTGAAAACCCTATATTCTGTCGATTTTTAAAACTGTCTGGAAAATTATTTCAGTACCATGAAAAATATAAGCAGGGTTTTCTAAGATATCACTAGAAAATTCAGCCACTGAATCGCCGAGACGACCGCGGAACCGCCGCAGAATGGACCTTTCTGCGGCGGAGTCACGGCCGAGTCAAAGCCGATTCAACTCATCTTTCTTCTGTTATTTCTTAATTTTGGTGTTTTATTATCTGGAATATTTGGTTTCTACCCAGTTTGTTTGAGAGTACTGGTTTGCATTTGGGGTGGTTACGGAAAATATATTTCGATCGAATTTCTATTGTACTTGGCTAATTGGTCCTTCTGTAATGATAAAAACGTAAACTTCCACTAATTGCTATACGTCGGTTAGTTGGGGGTTGCACATTTCTGTGATGATTATATTGGTTTGTGTATATGAACTTGTTGGATCATCATGGGTGAATAACCGAGGATGTGAGATGAGGGTTTTCATTCTTTCATTCGATGTAAAATTTGTAAAGTGATGTAATATTATTTTTGCGGGGCACATCCGGGTTGAGATTGTAGCCACCGTTGTATTATTTCTTTTACTGTTTTCTGCTCCTAGGATAGACCCAAGGTGGGGTGCACAAACTACCGGATACTTTGAAGTGCCGAGTGGCCTACTCACTTTTTTGAGGGAGGTTGCTTCACTTCGGGTATTTGGCGGGTAATTTGTCGCACCCGTAGGGGTCTAGTGTGGGGTTTGGCTATTCATCACGACCGTGGATCCGTCTTTCGTTACAGGCTCAAACGAAACGCGGAATTCCTAGTATATCCAATGTGTTCATATATGATCTGGAATGCCTATTATTGCATCTGACGAATGTATATATCTATATATGATATCTAGGAAACGTTGCTTATGTTTTGCATTCGCGCTAGTCCTGACCCTGCTCTGTCGTTAGTTAAGTAACCTAACGGGTGATGATGGGGCCCCGTAGCGAATGCGAATGGCATAAGCGTATGTTATATTTTCGTTGTTTTCTGCAATGGTAGGTTAATTGATGGGACTGCATTAAATTAATTCTAAGCAAATAAACCAAAGTTGAATCGTTGGAACAATTTCAAAACCACTCGGTTTTTTCAAAACAGCAAAACTTTTAAAATGCGGAGCTTAAACCACTCCTTTTAAAAGCTATCAGGTTCCTTCGATTATATCAAGTTCACTACGTTCACGGTTTCGCCAAAACCATTCGTAACCCTCCGTCATTTCAGTTGGATATTCTGTAGTATTCAAGCTATGTATTTTGACCTTCGCTAAGGCATAGTGATTGGTAGCTGCTGAATATTCATCTGTAGTATAGATAGATGCGTTGGTTTGGGACAGTCGTACTGCTATTTTGGCCTTCGTCAAGGGTATGTACGGGTGGGTTCCAATTAACCTGGACAATGACGGGTAGAACTTGACATGTGACTTATGATATGTTGGCCTTCGTCATGGTCATAAGAGCATGGAGCAAAAATCCACATCAGGAGTTTCTAAAGAAACTGAAACTTGCTAGTGTTACATACCATTTGGAGTGTGATAATTTTGGTAGGATTCCTTCAACTTTATCACACGATGATATTTGGATCCCGATCCTACTGTGAGTATATGCTACTCATCGGGAGATTTTTCACTTAACGATCAATGCTATAAACCAAGTAGGTGTCTAGAAAGGTGTTAGCGGTGCTACGCCCCCAGGGAATAGAGGTTATTTAATTAAGGAACTTCGCGAAAGCATCGTAAAACCTCCCTCGAAGTACCGACACTAGCCTGGCTGAACGGTTAAGCAAGTATTGTACGGTGAGATTAATTTTGACTAATTCTTCTTTTATGGTTTGAGGAAGGATTCGAAAAACAGTGGGAGCCATCCTTTTTAGATAAACTAAAAACCAATCTAAATTTGCAAGAGCATCATGCTAAAGTGTTTCTTCTCTCTCTCCTAATTGCAGCGACCAAACACGACGGGCCTTAAGTTACTATTAGATAAAAATATATTGACAGGGACAAACTATAAAGATTGGTTCAGGAATGTCAAGATGGCAATCACTTATGACAAATTGGGGTATGTCCTTACTACTAAAGCCCCCGCCGTCCCAGGTCCAAAGTCCAGCGTCGCGGATAGGGAAATCCGTAAGACCTGGGAGATTGACTGCGCGAAGGCCAAGTGCCTTGTTCTTGCCTCTATGGACAATGAACATCAGAGGAGGCACGAGTATATGGATCTAGAATCCATATTCCTCCATACCAAGGAATTATATGGAGAGAAATCTCGTATCGCAATATACGAGACCTCGAGGAAGCTATTTCAGGCGAGGTTGGCCGTCGGATCATCTGTAGGGGAACACGTCCTTAAAATGATTGGCTATATTGAAGAGCTCGCGGACCTTGGGACCACGTTAGAGAACGAGCTGTATACAGACTTGATTCTCCAGTCCCTTCCTTCCACCTACGCCTAATTTATCTTGAATTTTAATATTCAAGGTAAAGAAGTTGAACTACCGGAACTCCTCAACATGTTGAGGAGTGCTGAGAGCACCCTGAAGAAATCCAGGGAAACACCCGCTCTGCTTATTGGTGGAGCTTCCTCTTCTAGGTCCAAGGAGAAAGCCAAAGGAAAGAAGAAGAAGGCCCCCACCAAGCCGAGAGGCGGTGTTAGTAAGGTGGAAGCAGAAGGAAAGGCAAAAGTGGCGGGACCGACAGTAGGAAAGGAAGAATGCTTCTACTGTCATAAAAAGGACCATTGGAAGAAAGATTGTAGGGCTTGGATGGCCAAGAACCAGGATCCGAAGCAAGTTGTGGCTTCTGCTTCAGGTGTGTTTGTAATTGAAAATTGTCTGTCAATCAACTCTACTTCCTTGGTATTGGATACCAGATCAGGATCTCATATCTGCAATTCTTTGCAGGCACTGAGAATCCGTAAGGTTCTAAAGACCGGTGATATGCCCCTCAGGGTTGCTAATGGAGCGAGCGTGGATGCTGTGTCCGTAGGGGAATATCACCTTGGATTGACGAGTGGACATATTTTGGTTTTGCGCAACTGTTTTTGTGTACCTAGTTTGACTTGTAATATCATTTCTGTATCTTTGTTATCTAAAGAAGGTTATGATTTTACATTTGTAAGCGATGTCGTAAACATCCACCTTAATCATGGTTTGAGTGGGTCAGGTACTCTAAACAACGGTATATACGTATTAAACCAACTACAAGTTTTCAATGTCCAGAACACACATAAAAGTAAGACTCCAGAATTAAATCAAGCTTTCTTATGGCATTATAGACTGGGTCACATCAATGAGACAAGGTTAACCAAGCTATATAAAGAAGGATATTTGGATCCGTTCGAATATCAATCTTATGCAACTTGTCAATCATGTCTCAAAGGAAAGATGACAAAGAATCCGTTCACTGGACACGAAGTAAGAGCGAGTGAGCTCTAGGGACTCATACACAACGACGTGTGTGTGGCCCAATGTCTACACGTGTGTGTGGTCCAATGTCTACACATGCAAGAAGTGGTTATTCCTATTTCATTACTTTTACGGATGATTTCTCTAGGTATGGACATATTTTCTTGATGAAACATAAATTCGAAGCCTTTGAGAAATTCCGGGAATATAAGAATGAAGTGGAAAAACAAACCGGCAAAAATATCAAGACACTAAGATCTGATCGAGGTGGTGAATACTTGAGTGCCGAGTTCCTGGATTACCTAAAAGAGAATGGAATTCTCTCTCAGCTTACTCCTCTATACACACCACAACACAACGGTGTATCGGAGAGACGGAATAAAACCCTATTAGATATGGTACGTTCCATGATGAGTAACGCTGAGTTACCGCGATCATTCTGGGGCTATGCACTAGAATCAGCTGCATATCTTTTGAACAAGGTTCCTACCAAGACTGTGCCTACCATACAATATCAGATATGGAGTGGGAAGAAACCCTATCTTCAGTATCTGAAGATATGGGGACGTCTAGCTTTTGTTAAAAAGCAGCATGCGGACTAACTGTAGGCACGATCAATACTGTGTAAGTTTGTGGGATACCCAAAGAATTCCAGGGGGTATCTTTTCTATTACACAGAGGAATAAAAGGTTTTTGTTTCTCGTCATGTGCACTTTTTGGAACATCAATTTTTAGAAAAAGAAACCAGTAGGAGCGCAATAGAACTGGATGAAATTCCAGAACCACAAGCTATTACTGAAAGCTTGGTGGAATCAGAAGTTCCAAAAGAACAAGGCATTCCCGCACCACTCCGCAGGAGTAGTAGGCTGTCTCATCCGCCTGAGAGATACTACGGTTTTCTCATAGACGAGGATAAAGAGGATTGCATCATTGATAATGATGAGCCGACTAACTTCCAGCAAGCCATTCAGAGCACTGACTCGGTAAAATGGCTGGATGCAATGCGGACCAAGATGGAGTCCATGTACACCAACAAAGTATGGACTTTGGACATTGCTCCAGAAGGGGTAAAACCCATAGGCTGCAAATGGATCTTCAGAAAGAAGATTGGTATAGATGGACAGGTTGAAACCTATAAGGCTAGACTTGTTGTAAAAGGATTTCGTCAAAGACCTGGTTTGGACTATGACGAAACCTTTTCTCCAGTGGCTATGCTCAAATCCATTCGGATCCTTCTTGCTATTGCTGCCTTCCACGATTATGAGATTTGGCAGATAGACGTAAAAACCGCTTTTCTAAATAGAAATTTTGAAGAGTGTGTCTATATGGACCATCCAGAGGGTTTCATTCAAAGTGGGAGCAGCAGGAAAGTGTGCAAGTTGCTTAAGTCCATCTATGGACTAAAGCAGGTATCGCGGAGTTGGAACATCTGTTTTGATGAAACGATCAAAGAATTTGACTTTATCAAAAATCCAGATGAGCCATGCATTTATAATAAGATTGTAGCACGAACTGTTGTATTCCTCGTCTTGTACGTGGATGACATTCTCTTGATAGGAAATGACATTCTTATGCTACAATCTGTCAAAGGGTTCTTGTCACACAGGTTCTCAATGAAAGACCTGGGTGATGCCTCTTACATTCTGAGGATCCAGATCTATCGTGATAGATCTAAGAGGATGTTGGGACTTTCACAGTCCAGGTACATCGACACCATACGGAAAAGATTAAGTATAGAAGATTCTAAGCGCGGTAATTTACCAGCTTGTCATGAAATCACCCTCTCCAAAGAGATGTCTCCCAAGACTGATTTGGAAAGGGATCACATGTCTATTATACCCTACGTTTCTACGGTAGGCTCTATAATGTATACGATGTTGTGTACCGGACCAGATGTTGCTTACGCACTGAGCGTGGTAAGCCGGTATCAGTCAAACCCTGGAGAGAAGCACTGGATAGCAGTAAAGAACATTCTCAAGTACCTGACAAGGACTACGGAAATCTTCTTGGTTTATGGCGGAAAAGACCTCCAGATCGAGGCCTTTGCTGACTCCAGCTTCCAGAGTGACAAGGATGACTCCAAGTCCATGTCAGGTTATATTTTTACCCTCAATGAAGGGGCGGTCTGTTGGAAGAGTTCTAAGCAGGACACCGTTGCTAACTCGACGATGGAAGTGGAGTATATCACAGCTTCTGATGCCGCAAAAGAAGCAGTCTGGATGAGGAAGTTCTCAACAGAACTTCCGGTGGTTCCGTCAATAGTTGATCCAATACCTCTGTATTGTGACAACAACGAGGCTATAACTTTAGCAAAGGAACCCAGGTCCCATCAGAAGTCCAGACACATATTGAGGCGGTATCACCTGATCAGGGAGATCGTGGATCGCAGGGAGATCGAGGTTCGGAAAGTTTCTACTGAGGACAACACTACAGATCCATTCAAAAAATCCATCCCTCAGACGCAGTTCGAAAGGGTATTCGAGATGATAGGTCTGCGATATGCCAGCACGTGGCCTTAGTACAAGTGGGAGATTGTTAGTGTAATATGCTCTAGAGGCCATTATTGTATAGTACTAGTTTGTATATTATATTTTGGAAGCTTGGGATATATACACGGATTTATAACAGTCTTGCTCAATATAGTAGTATGCTACTTGGTTTGTATCTATCTTAATACGTGTATATGTTTCTTTTAACGTATCGCTAATACATATTGATAGAGCCCTTAGGATCTTTGCATGACTACCAGCGTTGTGATGGCAGTCACACTAGTAGGGGCTGGGTAGTCTATAAGCACATCCTTATACAGGTCCCTAGTCGTAGGATTATCGAGACAGGGCATCGATACTCCAGAGTAGACTAGTGTATACGCTTCTCATCCCAGCAGGGGAGATGGTCTGTCCCACAGCCATCAGTACATCGTACTGGAGATAGTATGCAGGTGCTCATTGGGTTATGAGTTACACTGGACGGACTCGTGGGGTACTGCTGGTTGGTACTATACCTATCGTTAGGTAGCAGTTCCCAGGTGACATGAATAAAGCTTAGTCCGTTGACTTGATACTGCTACTTCGCTTCAAGTGTGCTCCCACTGTTCTTAGATTGCTACCCTACCACGGCTCTATTGAGTCGTGCAAAAAGGTAGTAGTTGGGTGCAGTCCCGAAGGACTTGGAGGCAGTGGCGGTTAGATAGGATTCGTCTCTCCCGGTATTGGAGGTTGATGTCGCGTTGTGTTCGGAACGCCATTACACAAAGTCCCTGGCCAGGGCAAGTGAGATTTACTGGTAGGTGCTCCAGTAGTTTCTCAGGGTGTTTTGGACTGTACTCTGACACGACTTATTGCACTATTAGGAGTTTGACGCTTTCCGCCCCCTAGTACCGATATGCGACACTCTTAGACGAACAGACCGGATTGTACGGAGATTGCCACAGACAGGCTCAATAGGAGTTTGGATGAGCTTGCTCGTCGGCCTTCTTATCGACAGATACCTGGGCAGCCGTTACGTGCAGCTAGTACTGCTGACGTGCTTGTGGTTAAACCCACTGCCAGCATACTGTCAAGTATTTAGAGTCCCACACATAGGGTTTCCCAGCATCGGGCGAAAAGATGTAGAGGTCGTATGGTTTTACGACAGGGTTCGATCACATACGTGTACTTGTACGCGTGTGGTGTTCGAGCGGACTGTTAGTTGTATGTATGCCCTAGAGGCCATTATTGTACATATGATGTATATTATAGTGGATGCTTGGACATATATAGAGAGGACTTTCTTGCTCGACATGATAGTATTCTATCTGGTTGCTCTTTATCTTAACATGTATACTTGGCTCTTGATACTGTCTTGTGGTTACATGTTGGTAAAGCCCTTAAGATGTGTACTTGACTACCAGGATTATGATGCAAATCATACTAGTGGGGCCATGATAGTCCATAAGTTCATACTTTAATGTCCCTAGTCGTGGGTGTATCGAGACAGGGCATCGATATACCAGAGTAGACTAGCGTATACGCTTCTCGACCCATGAGATGGGCGATGGATGATCCCATATCTATTGATGTTTGACATCGGAGATGGTATACGGGTGCTCAGTGGAGATTGGGTACACTGGACGGACTCGTCGAGAACTCCTAGAGGGTATTATACCTCACGTCGGATAGCAGTTCTCTGGTGAAACTAGTACAGGTTAGTCTGTAGACCCGAGATCGTCATAGAGTCTTGTGTGATTCCCACTGTGCTTTGATTTCCACCTTACCACGTTTAAGAGGACGTGCAAAACGGTGGTTTTTGGGTACAGTCCCGAGTCATATGGAGGCAATGAGCGATAGGAGGGGTTTCGTCTCTCCCGGTATTGGGGGTTGATGTTGCGCTATGCTCGATTGGCCATAACAGGGAAGTCCCTGACCAGGGATGATTTAGAGATTTACTGGTAAGTGTTATCAGTAGTTTCTCGACCCGTTATGAGCCTCGTATCGGCATGACTTATCGAGTTATTGGGGTCTGACGTTTACCACCCCTAGACTTGATATGCGACATATCAGACGAAGAGACCGGACTGTACGGTAGTGTTACTGACATGCTTTACAGGAGCTAGAGCGGGGTTGCTTGTTGATCTTCTGATCGCTCAATACCCAGGTAGTCGTTACGTCCAGCTAGTACCGCTGACGGCTTATGAGTGCTTGATGTGATCATCACCTACTACCGGCGTATTGACGAGTCTTTAGAGCCCTACATAGAGGTTTTACTGGCTCAGGCAAAACGAAGTAGGAGCACATATGTGATATGTGCGGGACTACGAATAATACGAGTATGTGATACCGTATTCTATTATCACGATATTTGTATCGGTTGGTTATATGTGATATAGCCGGGTTATCGAATCAAGTGTTGATTCGATAAGTTGGTACATATAATATTAGTCGGTTATATGTTATATAGCCGGATTATTAAATCAAGTGTTGATTTGATAATTTAGTGTATAATTGTATATTTGATATACTAGTTTACATTAACTAATATTAGCTCACTTAAGCATTTATTTTTTCTCACATGTGCACACTTAATATATATGTGATATATATTAATTGTGTTCTATTTTGTGTCATGGTTGACGACACACACTACATGGGTGTATGTGACTTACACCATACTAATTATAATGTAGGGTTTAGATATTTAAAATAAATCCAAATTAGTGGATAATTAGTCACATGCATGAAGCTTGTAGAAGCTTGTGGATGCATTGACTTAGTCCACTAATTTTGTTTTACTAAAGATATTTATTAACCTAACCATTATTACTTAGCCATGGTTATGTCTCTACATGAGTTAGATATATGATACAAACTCACCCATGGTTGATTCTCTCACCTCATTAGTTCATTACTTCATCCTTGAGAAAATAGCTTGCTAGCTTTTTCAAAAGTGAGAAAAAGAAAATATTGTGAGAAAAATAAAACTAAAGTGAGCCCACTTCCTACTTCATCATCCTTGTTCGCTGTTCATATCAGATTTTTGCATTTTTATACCGCCCAATTTTTATCATATTGCTTATCGGTAGATACTCTTGAGCCGTGTTTGCTAGTCAATTGCAGGATACAGGTTCTCGGTTCTAAAACGGTAAAATTCATGGAAAACACGACAAAATCCGGGTTCCTGCCAACCACAGATAAAACATGGGTCTCCGCCCTTTATCCGTCTGTTGCCACACACCAGTTTAAGAGACAAAATGGCAAATCAATGTCGTTTTCATGCACAAGGCTCAATGGCAGTACAAGATCCAAGAAATCTACGCGGAGCTCGAGGAAATCATGACAAAAAATCCACATCAAATCACCTTTTCCTCAACAGAAATTCTGGAAAAATCGCGAAGAAAATATGAAAAAATATATATACCAGAATAAAGGACACACAGAACCAGGGAAGCACAGAAAAAATGGTAGCCCAACTCCTCCATACCGCCGCGGAACCGCGGCCAAAGGGGGGTCTAGGCCGCGGTTCCGCGGCCGTACTGGCGCCGCACTTGAAGACTTTTTGGGGGTTGTTTGGTCTTTTTACATGGGTGCAGAATTTTGCCCTAGATGTCCAGTTCCCTGCCTATAAATAGCCCAGAACCTTGTGAAGCAAAGGGTGCATAATCTTGTATTTTTTTCTCTAGGTTTTAGAATACTTGTTCTTCTTCCTCTTCTCATCTCTTCTCCATTAAAACTTGTAGTGAGCTTTGTGAGTGAAGAATGGTGAATAAAGAAGATCCTTTTACTTATCATGCTTGTCTTGTTCTTTTATAATTGCTTGTAATTTTAATTTGTTAACTTAGTTGTTGTTATTTCTTGTTGTTTCTTTCTTTTCTCTTTTCCTTTATCATTAAAAACAACCATGATGCTTACGCTTGATCCTTGCCAAGGTGAGGTCGCAAATAGCCAGTTGTTATCTTCTAATCTCCTTCTTTCTATCTTCCTCTTTTGTTTTGTTTTGTTTTCATTATGTTGTGTGAGTAGTTTCATAATTGTTAGGGTAGGATAAGGGAAGTTTGAGAGAAGGAAATCTCTCTCACTCTTTCCTTGCCCAACATCTTAAAATCGACTCCCGTTAATTGAACCACAATCCGCTCCTTACGGCACCCTATCCTACATAATAGCGGTGATTCCGTAGTGAGACCGGTTGTGGTTAAATTAACCGGAGGTTATGGCTAAGAGCCAAGAACGGACGGACAAGCACCAAAAGGAAGAACTTATGCGTTGGAAAGCCTAGCTTATACTCGCAAGTTCCTAGTCGTGCTAATCCCCGTTGTTGCCGATTACCGTAACACCGATATTAAGAGTGGCAACGAAAGAGGTGAGCGACTCCTAACTCAAACTAACCTAATCCTAACCCTAACAAGCTCTCTTTACATATCACTTTAACACTTAATTAATCACAACAAAATCTGGAAATCTGGACTTAACTCGTTAAAGCACTTAGAAAAAGATTCCCATCTCCCTGCGGACGACCCGTACTCAACCGGCTAGCTACAAGCGAAACCGTCTTGATTGCGGTAATTAACTAAACTTGAACACGCAGAATCCTTACCAATCAAATGGCGCCGTTGCCGGGGAGACGGTAGTTTATTTCTTTGTGTAATTTCGGGTTAACTTGTGAATATAACCGAAAAACAAAACAAAAAAATATACTTTGTAAAAAAATCATCTTGTTATTTTTGATTAGTTTTTATGCAAGTGTGCAGGATAATACGGAGTTCAAGTTCAGTGCCAAAGACGTGGGAAGATAGACCCACATTTCTCGGCTACACCGCGACGGTCAAAACGAAGCAAACGGTCTACTTTAAGATTCTGGAGCAGTTCCAGTGAGCAAATCCAGATTCAGGGTATTAAAAACAGCAGAGGACACCCAAAACAGCCCAAACTAGAAAACTGAAGTCCCAATTCCCCAGAACTGCCGCGGAACCGCGGCATAAGCAAGCTTAGGCCGCGGAACCGCGGCCACTTGTTGGAGTCAGGGTACCATTTTCTTTCTGTAAGTCTTTCTCCTCTCTCCCACTCCTCTGGACTCCAATAAACTGTGTTTTCTGCAGAATTCTTTGCGCAAACTCTCTTCCCCCTTCCAATAAACTGTTCTTGTGCAGGATTCTTTGCGCCGCGCTAAAAATAAAAATTGTTTGCAGTTGATTTGTTATCGCTTTGCATTAATTAATACGGACTTAAGGGGCTTGAAACCAATTCAGATTGGGTGGGGATTTCATCACCCTTCCCAGGACCACAAAAATCACAAAAACATATGCATTGACCATTGTTAATTAAAAAAATACTAGACTCAGCCCTAAGGACTTCGCGCTCAATAGGACAGAGGACTAGTTACAGGCATCGGCCGTTTATCCTATCTGACTTTTGCGGTGCCTAGGCAAGTGTGACGAAGGCAAGTGGTTATTTAATTAAGGAACTTCGCGAAAGCGTTGGATAACCTCCCACTTACCTGGCACTTATCTGGCCGCATTAGACGGAGAAGAGGCGGTTTGAGGTCCTTTTTCTAGCCCTCTAGAACAGTTAGGAGCAGGTCTAGCAGACCTAGGTGACCCTAGATCTAGGTGAGATTGTGCATATCTTATTTGTGATTGCTTAAAGCCGTAAGTCCGTACATATTTCTGTAAAGCTCTTTCTAAAAAACAAAAAAAAGGAAAAAATCAAAAACTTTTATAAAAACTTGCCCTTTGTCGCCAAATCCATTTTTCACCCTCCACTCATCGTTTTCTCCATTGACGTTTTCTTACCCTCACCTTCTCCGCTTTGACTATACTAAACTCGTTTAGTGTATGTCCGCTTGGACTCGGGACACTAGCGCCCGTCTAGTCCGCGTTACGTTAGTTGCTACCGACTACGCGATCGACTCCGAAGTCGAAACTCCGTCCACTCCTCTTTCACCCCTTCCTTTGCCGACCAACTCCGACGTTGACCGGAATTCTGTTCATACATCTTCGCCTTCACCTTCACCAACCTCTTCTTCCGCGATGTCAGGATTTAATCCGAACATCTCTTTGACTACCGCTGGATTGGCTCCACCTCCTACGGAGACCAATATTCCACCACCACCGCCTGTTGTAGCGCCGCAGTGAATCGCGCTCTAGGATCGTTTCTATCCCACCCGTTCTGCACTTCCCACCTGCCTTTCTCTTCCACCGGCCAATGGGGACAACTTTGAAATTAAGCCCCACTTCATCAACATGCTTCCACGATTTCATGGGCTTGAATTTGAAGATGCCTATATCTTCATCAATAAATTTCAAAACGTCTGTGCCATGATGAAAACCACCCAGCTGTCGGACGATACTATACGTCTATGGGTCATTCCGTTCACTTTATGCGATCTTGCTGAAAAATGGCTGTATAGCACCGCTTCCCATTCCATAACCAGTTCGGACGAGTTTGTTAAACCGTTTCTCAAAAAGTTCTATCCGAATCATAAAACCGCAAGGATTCGCAATGAAATCAACCAATTCTCTCATCTTCCTTCTGAACCCTTCTGGAAGTGCTTTGACCGGTACAAAGACCTTCTTGTTCAGTGTCCTCACCACGGTATAGAGAAATGGAAACTTTGCCAAACCTTATACGAGGGCCTGAACCCAGCAACGAAGCAGTTGTTGGAAACCATCTGTCAGGGCCACTTCCTATCGAAATCTGACGAGGAAGCGTGGCAGTTCTTTGTGTAGGGTTCCTAGGCACTCTTGTGAAGGTTCTAAAGGCATCAAACATGCCCGGATTAAAATTTAGACGTGCCGAACAACCCAAAGCCGGGATCTTTGCTAGATTATTAGGGTTTAACATGCAATAAGATAACTTTTATCTGAGTGTGAGGGATTACAACCTTTGTAGTCCGCTCCTTCACTTCACAAGCTCCGAGTAGAAGTCCCTTTGCCGCGATCCACGATCTCCCAGACTCATGAGAGGCTCCACGACTCGAACGATCCATTCTAGCTCGTCGTATTCCAAATCTCCGATGATCTACCTCGAGGTTTCAAAGAACTCAAGCTATCTCACTCTTAAAGAAGTGAACACACTAATCCCATGGGCTAGATGAGATGAGGATGAGAGAGTAGTAATATTGCTTTCTTTTAATATCATTTTCTCATTTTATTTCATCACTTAAGGATTTTCAAGAGAGCTTCTTCAAGAAGAAGAAGAAGAAGAAGATAATGGAAATCATAATATGAATTAATCCTTTTGTCATGAATAGAAATAAAGTATATGATTGATATGCAAACCATGGTCAAGGATGAATGGATGAGAATGTGTAGAGAAACAACTAGGGTTAGGGTTTGGTTAAGTTTAGAATGTGTCATCACAAAAGATCTTTGTAATGACAAAAGAAAGAAAGCTTCTAGAAGGAACTTGAAGCATCCAACCCTAATCAAACCTTAACCTCAATTAATCATCCTTAAACATGTTTAACAATTAATCATATCATGTCACAATAATATATATCACATAAATATTATATATTTGCAACAAAAGAAAATAATACAATTAACATATATCGCATATATATCAATGTATCATCCACTGAGAAAATGAAATAATAAAGCAAGCCAATATTAGTTAATATAATAATATATCATATATATTATTATATATTAAATCATCGAATCAACACTTGATCCGACGATCCGGCTATATCGAATATAACCGACTAATATATCATGTACCGAATCAACACTTGATCCGATATCCCGGTTCATATCTAAATATCACGAGAATATAATACGGTATCACATATCGCATTATTCTCGTTCCTGCGCATATCACATATGTGCCACTACTCTGTTTCGCCCGAGCCAAGAAACCTCTGTGTAGGACTCTAAAGAATCGTCAATACGCCGGTAGCAGGTGATGATCATATCAAACACCCACAAGCTGCAAGCGGTCAGCTAAACGTAACAGCTACCCAGGTATTGAGCGATCAGAAGATCAACAAGCTAGCCTGTGCGTTCTCCTGTGAATCCGATCAGTAACACTCCCGTACAGTCCGGTCTGTTCGTCTGATATGTCGCATATCAAGTCTAGGGGTGGTATACGTCAGACCCCAGTAACCGATAAGTCGTGTCGATGTATGGCTTATAACGGGTCGAGAAACTACTAGTAACACTTACCAGTAAATCTCTATATCAGCCCTGGCCAGGGACTTCCAGTTATAGCCAATCGAACACAGCACAACATCAACTCCCTATACCGGGAGAGACGAATTCCCTCCTATCGCTCATTGCCTCCATGTGATTCGGGACTGTACCCAAAAGCCACCGTTTTGCACGCCCTCTTGGACGTGGTAAGGTGGAAATCAAAGCACAGTGGGAATCACACAAGACTCTATGACGATCTCGGGTCTTCAGACTACCCTGTACCTGTGTCACTGGAGAACTGCCATCTGACGTGTGGTATATCACCATCTGGGAGTTCTCGGCGAGTCCGTCCAGTGTACCCAGTCTCCACTGAGCACCCGTACACCATCTCTGATGTCAAACACCGATGGATATGGGATCATCCATCACCCATCATATGGGTCAAGATGCGTATACGCTAGTCTACTCTGGTGTATCGATGCCTTGTCTCGATATACCCTCGACTAGGAACAGTTATAGGATGTACTCATCGACTACCGCGGCCCCACTAGTATGATCTCATCATAGTCCCAGTAGTCGAGTACACTTCCTAAGGGCTTTATCAACATGTGAGAGTAAAACAGTAAACCAATACAAGTCAACATGTTAAGATAAAGTGAAACCAAATAGCATACTATCATGACGAGCAAGAAAGTCTTCTCTATATATAACCAAGCATCCATTATAATATACATCAAATATACAACAATGGCCTCTAGGGCATATACATAACTAACAATCTCCCACTTGCACTAAGGCCAGCTGCTGTAGTATCGCATACCCAGCATCCCGAATAATCTCTCAAACTGTATCTGGGGAATAGCCTTCGTGAATGGATCCGCAGTGTTGTCCTTCGTAAATACTTGAGAATGTTCTTCACTGCTGTCCAATGACTCTCTCCAGGATCTGCTTGATACCGACTCACTACACTTAGTGAGTATGCTACATCGGGTCTGGTACATAGCATCGCATACATGATAGAGCCTACTGCCGAAGCATAGGGTATCCCTTGCATGCGAGCTCTCTCCAAATCAGTCTTGGGAGACATCTCTTTGGAGAGAGTGAGTCCAGAGATCGTGGGCTGATTCCCATGCTTGGATTCTTCCATACTAAACCTCTTTAGTATGGTGTCAATGTACCTGGATTGGGACAATCCCAGTATCCGTTTAGATCTATCTCTATAGATCATGATTCCCAATATGCAGGAGGCATCACCTAGATCTTTCATTGAGAATCTCTGTGATAAGAAGAGATTGACTGATTGCAGCATAGGAATATCATTTCCTATCAAGAGTATGTCATCCACGTACAATACGAGGAAGACAACCTTACCCTCTGCTACCTTCTTATAGATACAAGGTTCATCTATATTTTTGATGAAGTCAAACTCTTTGACTACAACATCAAAACAGATGTTCCAACTCCGCGATGCTTGCTTCAACCCATAAATGGATTTAAGCAGCTTGCACACCTTTCCGCTGCTCCCACTATCTACGAAGCCCTCTGGCTGAGTCATGTACACGCACTCTTCTAAATCACCGTTTAGAAAGGCGGTCTTAACATCCATTTGCCAGATTTCGTAGTCATGGTATGCAGCAATGGCAAGTAAGATCCGGATGGACTTAAGCATAGCTACTGGAGAAAAAGTTTCGTCATAGTCCACACCTGGTCTTTGACGAAAACCTTTTGCTACAAGTCTAGCTTTGAAAGTCTCAACTTTTCCATCTACACCAAATTTCTTTTTAAAGATCCACTTGCTCCTTATGGGTTTTACCCCTTCAGGAGCATTTTCCAAAGTCCATACTTTGTTGGTGTACATGGATTCCATCTCAGATCGCATTACATCCAGCCATTTCACAGAGTCACCACTCGTAATGGCCTGCTCGAAACTAGTCGGTTCATCATCATCCATGATGCAATCCTCGCTTCCACCATCAATGAGAAAACCGTAGTATCTCTCAGGTGGACGAGAAACCCTACTAGATCGGCGGAGAGGCTGGGGTTCGTCGGGTACTACTGAATCCTCTGGTTCCACTAAATCATCTATTGTAGTTTGTTCTGCTGGAACTTCTTCCAGTTCTACCTCAGAGCCACTAATTTTTTTCAAGAAATTCCTTTTCTAAAAAGGAGGCATGTCGAGAAACAAACACCTTTTGTTCCTCGCGATGGTAGAAAAAATATCCATGTGAATGTTTGGGATATCCCACAAACTTGCATAGAACTGACAGTGCCTCGAGTTTGTCTGGATTTTGTCTTTTGACATAGGCCAGACAACCCCATATCTTAACTCGTTTAAGACATGGTCTCTTCCCACTCCATATCTCATATGGTGTGGTAGGTACAGATTTAGTTGGAACTTGATTCAATAGGTATGCTGCTGTCTCCAGTGCATGCCCCCAGAAAGAAATAGGCAACTCAGCTGTACTCATCATCGAGCGCACCATATCTAATAGGGTGCGATTCCTCCGCTCAGACACACCGTTGTGCTGTGGTGTATAAGGAGGAGTAAGCTGAGAGAGAATCCCATTCTCTTTTAGATAATCTAGGAACTCATTGCTTAAGTATTCACCTCCTCGATCAGATCGAAGAATCTTAATACTTTTGCCCGTTTGATTCTCTACTTCGTGCTTATATTCTCTGAATTTCTCAAAAGCTTCTGACTTGTGTTTCATCAGGAACACATATCCGAATCTTGAGAGATCGTCAGTGAATGTAATGAAGTAGGAAGAACCGTTCCAGGCATGCGTAGACATGGGACCGCATACATCACTATGTACCAGTCCTAAGAGTTCGGTAACTCTTTCTCCGTGTCCACTAAACGGAGCTTTGGTCTTTTTTCTTTGAGACATGAACGGCAAGTATCATAAGATGATAATTCGAACGAATTCAAATAACCATCTCTATGCAACTTAGCCAGTCGTGTCGCATTGATATGACCAAGTCTACAATGCCACAAGTAGGATTCGTTCATATCTGAACTTTTCCTCTTGTGTGTGTTTTGTATATTTAGAACTGTATTCTAATTTAGAATGAATATGCCATTATGTAACGAGCCTGATTCAATCAACTTTTGATCTAGGAATATGTTCATAACATTATCCTGTACTACAAAATTATATCCCTCTTTACTCAATAAAGAAGCTGATATAATGTTGCACATCATGTTCGGTATATAATAGCACTCATTTAGAATCAGTGTATTACGACTTGGTAATACAAGGTGATATTCGCCAACTGCTTTGGCTACAATACTTGCACCGTTCCCTACTTGAACGGAATGATCACCTTTTCCCAGTTCTCTACCTTTACGTAGCCCATGCAACTGTTTGCATATGTGGGATCCTGATCCGGTATCTAATACCCAGGACGTAGGGTGAACTGAGAAACAGTTCTCAATAACAAACACACCTGAAGAAGATGCATCAACATGCATGTTCTTTTGGGCGGCGTGAGAATCCAGATATTCTCCTGTTTCCTGTTCAATCTTATAACTCTTATAAGAAAGAATGGGTCTAACGTTCCCTTGCTCAGTACAATAATCAGGTTCAGTCAATACATCCATATTATTATCTTGATTATGGCATGAAATGGTCGCTACCTGGAGAGAGAGAGAAGAAAACACTTTTAGCGTATGCTCTTGCAAGATTAGATTGGTTATTATCTTATCTAATCAGGATGTCTCCCACTGTTTTTATCAAATCTACCTTAAAACCCTAAAAGGTAAGATTAGCCGGGATTAATTACACCCTACAACTTCGTCAATCTTTCAGCCAGATCAGTGTCGGTACTTTGAGGGAGGTTCCCCGTGCTTTCGCACGGACCTAATTAAAGTAAACCTCGTTTTCCCACAGGCGTAACCTCGTTAACACTTTTCTAGACACCTACTTGATCGACTAATTGTCCTGTGTAAAACTCTCCCAGGAGTAACTCTTACTCGCAGTGGGTATCAGGATCCAACTATCTCATAGGAGGTATGCAATCTCATTGCAAATTTCAACACTTGAAATTCCCGATAATGTTTTTGCCCCTAACCCCTATGACCTTGACAAAGGCCAACAAACCATAGGAAGCTAGTCAAGTTCAACCCGTCATTTCCCGATTGAATTAAACCCACCCGCACGACCCTTGACAAAGGCCAACAAGGTCGTACGAATACCCTAATCCAATCACATCATATGTTTAAACAGATAAGTACCAGTTAGCTACCGCACACTACGCCTTGACAAAGGCCAACAAACGCAGCACGAATACTAAATAGTCTTTATCTGAAATGACGGAGGGCTACGCAGGTTTTTCAGAAAACCCTGAGCGTAATGAACTTGATATCGTCGTAGAATCGTGTAGTTTTGAAAAGGAGTGTTTTTGAGGCTTTTCTTAATTTCGCTAAAGGGGTCACTCCCGGTGAAGGGATCGTCGGCCCTTTCCTCATCGAATAAGATGCAGGATATATCATATATACCGCTGTGCAAAGCAAAACACTAAAAGCAATCAAAAGACAAACCGCGTTTTGTAGCATCTGCCAGTTTTGCTAAAGGAGTCACTCCCGGTGAAGGGATCTCGGTCCTTTCCTCATCGAATAAGGTGCATGATATATCGTATATATCACTGTGCAAAGCAAAACTGTAGCTACCCTTTTTATTAAGTTTTGATTCTACAACATCTTTAGGTTTCTTTTCTTTTATTAATCTCATTAATAAAAATCCCATCAGCTTATGCTTCCTAAGCATCACAGAAGAAACGAAAGCAGTAATATTTATATATCAGCATATATATAGTATAAGCATTCGTCTCAGGCAGTAATATGATCTCATCATAGAACATTGCAGCAGAAGAACATATATGAAATATTGGATATACTAGGACGTCCGTGTTTTCAATACGAGCCTGTCTAAAACACGGATTCCACGGTCGCGACGAATAGCCAAACCCACATCCCAAGACCCCTACGAGAGCGGCAAGTAACACTGCCAATTCTAGGGTTAGGAGACCCGGTCTCGACTCCTCGAGATGGCCTCCCACTGGACCCTAGAACCCGGTTACTTGTGCTCCCCTCATTGGGTCTACCTAATGCGGAAAAGTAAATAATATACACTGGTGACAGCAACCGCAACCTGGAAGTGCCCCAAATAAAAGAATATTACATTACAAATGAATTTTACATGAATGAAAATAAAAACCCTCATCTCACATAAAACCCCCGGCTATTCTGATCGCGACGATCCAATATAACATATCACAGCAACACATAATATCTCATATCATCAACGTAAGTAAATATGCGCATCCCAATTGTCGTTGACATATAGCAACGAAACCGGCGATATCACATATTACACTTACGGTCACAGAAAAGAAAGTGTAAAACTACAATATTTGGAATCCACAATCACTTTAGACATCATAAATCCGAAATATCAAATACTCCGCATTTCATGCCTAACTCTATGAATTCCACATATTGTATCACATTCCAGATAAATATACAGTATTAAACTTTCCGAACAGATAATCAAACACCCAAAATTTCCCAAAGTGCTCAACTCTTGAGCGGAGTTCAAATAATCCCAGAATATGTCACAGTACCGGTGATCCAGCCGTAGAAGGGTCAAGCCAACGCCTCACATGTGGCACGCCGTACTGCCCCAAACCCGAAGGTTCAAAAGGCAGTTCAAGACGGTCACATAATCGAGTTAAGGTTTGTTGTCTTCTAGAGGGTCCACCGCTTAACTTGTACAATTTTCCCGAAAGATTTAAACCCAATAAAAATTCAACGCTTGAAAGTTTGCCGTACCGGGAAACAGTAAGTTAATGATATCCGTTCAAATAGTTTAACAGTTTCTAAATATCCGGAAAGAAATACGAATTTAAAATTTCCGATCGAGTCTACTATTACAAAACAAACCCCAGAATTTTAAACACCTGGAACAGAATAAAAATATCCAGAATGGTCAGCAAGTAGCTACGGTTAAAACCATGAAGCCACGTGTCCCAATCCTACAGCGCCGCCGCGGAACCACCGCGAGAACCCTCTTTCCGCCGCGGATCCGCGCTCTGTTGGTCGAATTGTAGGCACGTGTTTCATGGTAATTCTTAGAATTCCCTGCTGATTTTTTTACATATTTTTAATTCAGAAAAATCCCAAAATTTAAAAAATTTCCAGAGAGGGGTCAAGTTTCGTCGTTTCGGGTTCGATCGGAGTTTTAACTTCGTAAACACATCGCCTAATGCTCTAGCTAGGCTCTGATACCACTGTAGGGTTCCTAGTCACTCTTGTGAAGGTTCTAAAGGCATCAAACATGCCCGGATTAAAATTTAGACGTGCCGAACAACCTAAAGCCGGGATCTTTGCTAGATTATTAGGGTTTAACATGCAATAAGATAACTTTTATCAAAGTGTGAGGGATTACAACCTTTGTAGTCCGCTCCTTCACTTCACAAGCTCCGAGTAGAAGTCCCTTTGCCGCGATCTACGATCTCCCGGACTCATGAGAGGCTCCACGACTCGAACGATCCATTCTAGCTCGTCGTATTCCAAATCTCCGATGATCTACCTCGAGGTTTCAAAGAACTCAAGCTATCTCACTCTTAAAGAAGTGAACACACTAATCCCATGGGCTAGATGAGATGAGGATGAGAGAGTAGTAATATTGCTTTCTTTTAATATCATTTTCTCATTTTATTTCATCACTTAAGGATTTTCAAGAGAGCTTCTTCAAGAAGAAGAAGAAGAAGAAGATAATGGAAATCATAATATGAATTAATCCTTTTGTCATGAATAGAAAATAAAGTATTTGATTGATATGCAAACCATGGTCAAGGATGAATGGATGAGAATGTGTAGAGAAACAACTAGGGTTAGGGTTTGGTTAAGTTTAGAATATGTCATCACAAAAGATCTTTGTAATGACAAAAGAAAGAAAGCTTCTAGAAGGAACTTGAAGCATCCAACCCTAATCAAACCTTAACCTCAATTAATCATCCTTAAACATGTTTAACAATTAATCATATCATGTCACAATAATATATATCACATATATATTATATATTTGCAACAAAAGAAAATAATACAATTAACATATATCGCATATATATCAATGTATCATCCACTGAGAAAATGAAATAATAAATCAAGCCAATATTAGTTAATATAATAATATATCATATATATTATTATATATTAAATCATCGAATCAACACTTGATCCGACGATCCGGCTATATCGAATATAACCGACTAATATATCATGTACCGAATCAACACTTGATCCGATGTCCCGGTTCATATCTAAATATCACGAGAATATAATACGGTATCACATATCGCATTATTCTCGTTCCTGCGCATATCACATATGTGCCACTACTCTGTTTCGCCTGAGCCAAGAAACCTCTGTGTAGGACTCTAAAGAATCGTCAATACGCCGGTAGCAGGTGATGATCATATCAAACACCCACAAGCTGCAAGCGGTCAGCTAAACGTAACAGCCACCCAGGTATTGAGCGATCAGAAGATCAACAAGCTAGCCTGTGCGTTCTCCTGTGAATCCGATCAGTAACACTCCCGTACAGTCCGGTCTGTTCGTCTGATATGTCGCATATCAAGTCTAGGGGTGGTATACGTCAGACCCCAGTAACCGATAAGTCGTGTCGATGTATGGCTCATAACGGGTCGAGAAACTACTAGTAACACTTACCAGTAAATCTCTATATCAGCCCTGGCCAGGGACTTCCAGTTATAGCCAATCGAACACAGCACAACATCAACTCCCTATACCGGGAGAGACGAATCCCCTCCTATCGCTCATTGCCTCCATGTGATTCGGGACTGTACCCAAAAGCCACCGTTTTGCACGCCTTCTTGGACGTGGTAAGGTGGAAATCAAAGCACAGTGGGAATCACACAAGACTCTATGACGATCTCGGGTCTTCAGACTACCCTGTACCTGTGTCACCGGAGAACTGCCATCTGACGTGTGGTATATCACCATCTGGGAGTTCTCGGCGAGTCCGTCCAGTGTACCCAGTCTCCACTGAGCACCCGTACACCATCTCTGATGTCAAACACCGATGGATATGGGATCATCTATCACCCATCATATTGGTCAAGATGCGTATACGCTAGTCTACTCTGGTGTATCGATGCCCTGTCTCGATATACCCTCGACTAGGAACAGTTATAGGATGTACTCATCGACTACCGCGGCCCCACTAGTATGATCTCATCATAGTCCCAGTAGTCGAGTACACTTCCTAAGGGCTTTATCAACATGTGAGAGTAAAACAGTAAACCAATACAAGTCAACATGTTAAGATAAAGTGAAACCAAATAGCATACTATTATGACGAGCAAGAAAGTCTTCTCTATATATAACCAAGCATCCATTATAATATACATCAAATGTACAACAATGGCCTCTAGGGCATATACATAACTAACACTTTGACGACCTTGCGGAGTAAACGCTACAATGGGAGAGCACCAGACCGACTTCTTCTTCTACCTCCACTTCTACCGGTCAGTCTAGGGTAGGAATTCACCAACTTGATGTCTCTATTGCGATGAAAGCTGAAATGGCTGCAATAACAAGAAATCTTGAAGCGATAGAGAGCAAATTCTATTCTCCTGCCCCTGTTCTCCCCCTTCGTACCATCTGCGCTTGTTGTTCCGATCCTTCTCACTTGACCGAAGAGTGTCCTTACAATCCACCATCGCAAGGACAGGATCAGATTAATGCTGCATTCCCGCAAAGACCGAGGAATGATCCATACTCTTCCACCTACAATCCCGGTTGGAGGAACCACCCCAATTTCTCCTGGAATCAGAATCAGAATCAATTCCAAGGCAACAATTTCCAAAGGGCCCCTCCGCCGCAACAACAAGCGCAACAACAAACTCAGTTTCAGCAGCCCTTCCAACCCCAACCTTTCCAAAATCAGACGAACAACTTTGCACCCAACAATTCTTTTCCACCAAACAACTTTGTTCCGTCAAACAACGATAAGGTTTCCTCGCTCGAACGAAATCTGGAGGCGTTCGTTAAACAATCGACTCAGTCCACCGCCAACATCCAGTCTTCCATTCAGTCCTTAGTGCAACACACTGCCGTCCACGGGCAAAGCATCAAGACCATCGAGGCCCAGATTGCACACCTGAATGCGGCCTTAAGCGAGCGAGAAAAGGGGAAGCTCCCATCCCAACCACTCCCAAATCCCGGTCACCCACATAATGTACATGTTGCTCTTGAACAACAGAATCATAATGTGAGTGCCGTGACCACATTGAGATCGGGAAGGATGCTGCAAAACAACATCGGCACACGGATCAACGATGCCACCCCCGCCGCTTCTTCTTCTACTTCTTCTTCTTCTCCTGCTTCTTCGTCTTCTGAGCCTATTCTCCGTTCTTCACAAGGCTCTCCTTCCTCTTCTTCTGCTCTGAACGGACCCACTTCTCACTCCACGAAAACACATGTTCTGGGATCCGTTCCAACTCCACAATCTCCTCCTCCAACATTAGACTCAACCAATTTTAAAAATGTTCCATTTCCAAACCGGTTGAGGTCTAATAAACAAAATCCTCAGATGGAGAAGATTCTGGAGTTATTCAAGCAGGTTAACATTAACATTCCTCTTTTAGATGCTGTCCAACAAGTCCCGTCCTATGTGAAAATCTTAAAGGACTTGTGCACGAAAAAGAGGAAGTCTCAGGTACCCAAGAAAGTTTTCTTGGCTAGTGCTGTGAGTGATGCCCTTACCCAATCTTTACCACAAAAACGGAAGGACCCTGGCTGTCCTACGATTTCTATTACTATTAGGGATAAGAACATCAACCGCGCACTATTAGATCTTGGTGCCAGTGTTAACCTGCTTCCGTACTCATTATACGAGCAATTAGGCGTCGGAGAGCTGAAACCCACACACTGCACTCTCCAAATGGCCGACCGATCGATCACCCATCCTAGGGGTGAGCTAGAGGATGTGTTAATAAAAGTCGGGGACTTCATATTCCCCGTTGACTTCATTGTATTAGACACACAGCCTATAGCTAACCCCCGGAATTAAATTCCGGTGATACTCGGTCGCCCATTCCTTGCAACCTCAAATGCTGTGATCAATTGTCGCAATGGTTCGATGAACCTCTCTTTTGGAAACATGACGATTGAACTCAACATTTTTAGGTTGGGGAATCAGCCCGCCGAACCTAATGCTCATATACTGGACGTCTGCTCGATCCAGGAGATCACCCCAGAAGAATATGAATTCGAGGAGTTTCTGTTTGATCACGATAATCTTAACGCCACTAGTGCGTTCCTCCTCGAACCTGCTGCTGTTTCTGCGCCCGACAACGACTACGAGTGTTTCACGTTCTTGAACGATCTTAGCCGCGCACAACCCGAGTTTGAAACTTTCGAATTTCCGGATGAGTTACCTGAACCATCCAACTCGGTCGCCTACAGTCGTTTTGAACCTTTGCTGGAGTCCTTTGAGTTCGAGACCTCTGCACCAATCTTGCCTTCCATCGTTTCACCTCCAACGCTCGAACTCAAGCCTTTGCCGTCTCACCTTAAGTATGCTTACTTAGGTGAGAACGAGACCCTCCCTGTCATCATTTCGGCTTCTCTAGCTCCAGAGCAAGAGAAAGCCCTTCATGCGGTCTTGCACAGCAACAGGCAAGTTTTTGGCTGGTCCATGGCGGACATCAAGGGGATTAGTCCCCTGATCGTTGAGCATCACATTCATCTGATGGATGATGCCAAACCAGCCCGGGATCCACAAAGACGTCTCAATCCAGTCATGAAAGAGGCTGTGAAGAAGGAGATCGTAAAATGTCTAGATAGTGGTATCATTTACCCTATCTCTGATAGCCAGTGGGTTAGCCCCATCCACGTTGTCCCCAAGAAATCAGGTATCACGGTCATAACCAACGAGGCGAACGAGTTAATCCCTACTCGCACCCAAACTGGGTGCGAGTATGCATTGATTACAGAAAACTCAACGCCGCAACGTGGAAAGACAACTTTCCGCTACCTTTCATTGACCAGATGCTTGAACGATTAGCCGGACACGAGTACTACTGCTTTCTTGATGGATACTCCGGCTATAATCAGATTCCCATCGCCGAAAAAGACCAGGACAAGAACACATTCACTTGTCCTTTCGGCACGTTTGCATATCGTCGCATGCCCTTTGGGTTATGCAATGCGCCCGCTACCTTCCAGCGGTGTATGATGGGAATCTTCTCAGACATGGTGGAAAAATTTCTGGAGATTTTCATGGATGATTTCACCATCTTCGGCGATTCCTTCAACGAGTGTTTGCCGCATCTTGACGCTGTCCTTACCCGATATAAGGAAAAGAATCTCACTTTGAATTGGGAGAAATGCCACTTCATGGTGCGCGAAGGTATTGTCTTAGGACATATCATCTCGCAAAATGGCATAGAGGTTGACAAAGCAAAGATTGAGGTCATTTCCAATCTACCTCCTCCCAGATGCGTCCGAGATATCCGAGCCTTCCTTGGCCATGTCGGTTTTTATAGACGGTTCATCAAGGACTTTAGCAAGATTGCTAGGCCCTTAACTCTTTTGCTGGCCAAGGACACGCCTTTTGACTTGAACTCGAGCTGTGTGACTGCATTTGAGTCATTGAAACGCTCACTCACTTCTGCTCCCGTTCTTTCCTCACCTGACTGGACGCACCCATTTGAGATTATGTGCGATGCATCCGACTTTGCCATTGGTGCTGTCCTTGGACAACACATCAACAAGATGCCGCACGTAATCTATTATGCGAGCCGAACCCTGAATGACGCACAACTCAATTATACAACAACTAAGAAGGAATTCTTAGCTGTTGTATTTTCTTTAGAAAAGTTCAGGCCCTACCTCATCGGCTCTCCAGTCATTGTCTACACTGACCATTCTGCTCTGCGCCATCTTTTTGCGAAGAAAGATGCAAAATCTCGGTTAATACGTTGGATCCTCTTGCTTAAAGAGTTTGACCTTGTCATTAAGGACAAACGAGGATGTGAAAACGTAGTTGCCGACCATCTCTCACGACTTCCTTCTTCGCCTTCGCTTCCAATTCCGATCAACGACGTTTTCCCGGATGAACAGCTCTTGACAGTATCTTGCGAACCCCGGTTCGCAGATGTTGTGAACTATTTAGCCACGGGATTACTACCGACTGAATGGTCGAGTCAGGACAGACTTCGCTTCTTATCCCAAGTAAAACACTTTTACTGGGACGAACCCTATTTGTTCAAGTACTGTCCCGACCAGATTATTCGTCGGTGTGTCCCTGACGAGGAATTCAATAGTGTGCTGTCATTTTGCCACGATCAAGCATGTGGCGGGCATTTTGCCCCCAGAAAGACAGCTGAGAAGATCTTGCAATGTGGTTTCTACTGGCCACAACTCTTCAAAGACGCTCATGACTATTGCAAGACTTGCTCCCGGTGCCAACACATGGGCCGGATATCCCGGAGGAACGAGATGCCGCTCCAACCGATCTTGGTTGTGGAGATTTTCGATGTTTGGGGGATAGATTTCATGGGGCCGTTTCCCAGCTCTTTTGGGAACTTGTACATCCTTCTCGCTGTTGATTACGTCTCTAAATGGGTCGAGGCTGTGCCCAGCCTTAGGTTCCTTAAAGAAAACATTTTCTCTCGTTTTGGGCACCCCCGTGCGATCATTAGCGACAATGGAAGTCATTTCTGCAACAAGACTTTCGAGGCCTTGATGCGGAAATACTCCATTAATCATAAGCTATCCACGCCCTACCACCCCCAAACCTGCGGGCAGGCCGAAGTTTCAAATCGGCAAATCAAGCAGATACTGGAGAAGACGGTTTCCAAGAACCGTAAGGATTGGTCGCTGAAACTCACTGATGCCCTTTGGGCATTTTGAACCGCTTATAAGACCGACCTTGGCATGTCTTCCTATAGGCTTGTGTACGGAAAAGCCTGCCACCTACCTGTCGAAATAGAGCATCGCGCATTTTGGGCGATAGAAGAGCTGAATCTGTCTCTCGAAGATGCGGGCAGCCATCGGAAGCTGCAGTTGAATGAATTGAGCGAGCTTAGGGATGAGGCTTATGATAACGCGGTTGTCGTTAAGAACCGAACGAAGGTGTTTCACGATAAACACCTTTTGCGCAAAACCTTCGTACCTGGTCAGCAGGTACTGCTTTACGACACCCGACTTCACTTCCATCCAGGAAAGCTCAGATCTCGCTGGAAAGGGCCGTATTTTGTGCGGAATGTGTATCCGCAGGGCGCTGTGGATTTGGAAAATCCAAAGGACGGTTCATTTTTCAAAGTGAACGGACACCGACTCAAACCGTACCTTAGCGCCGAACCAACAGAGGAGCTCCTGGTCTTACAGGAGCCGGTTTACCCTGCCTAATCTTCATCTGCCTACCTCCAAACTTCGGTTATCCAGCCAAGAACAGTGGACACTGTTCCAAATAAGTTTGGGGGTATGTACCATTTTGTATATATTTGTGGATATTCTTTTCTCTTTTCTTTAAAAACAAAAACCAAAAAAAAAAATTTGTATCGCTAACCGACAATTTTGACCCTTCAAATGATCTCTTCATGCGATGACAGTGAGGACACTGTCCAGTTTAAGTTTGGGGGTACGCTCGGTACGCATTTCTTACCTTCGCATTCACATGTATATTTTGCATCTGCATATTAAAATCCATAAAATCCATAAAAATCTGAAAATTTTCTAAAAACATAAAAACTTTTATGTTAAGTTAGCTAGTGGGAGGACTCTGATTCAGCATTTCGACGGTTTTGTTTGATAAAATAAGAATAACTAAATCTTATATTTAGATTTTGAAAACCTGAAAGATAAGTCTCCTTTGAAGTTAATTATAGCTGATATACGTCTTTACATCACACTACACGTGTCGTGAGTTTTTGGGAATTAGATGACAAGTCTTTTATGTTTAAAAAACTTTTAAACAGATAAATGATTTTCTGAGGATCAAATAGGTTTGTTCTGAAATAAGTAATGTCAAGAATAGTTTATGAAGTGAAGCGAATATGAAGGAATGTTATTGATGCCGTAATTGGAACTAAGTCTGAAAAATAACCCATCTGAAACTTGATTGGAATGATTACACACCGAACCCACTAAACACGTCTTTTATTCAAAAAAAATAAATAAATAACTGAACGGCCGGTTATATCTCCGTTCGTATTAAATCATCTGATTTTCACGCCAAACTGTCTTTTGTTTTTGGACCTAGGTAACTTGAGTAATTAAGTCCGCTGGGGTGTTTCTACACCTAATGCCCTAAAACCAACTGGTTTGGGAGCATTGGCCCAAAGCTCGCTAAGAAGCCTAGAAAGTCCAGATTAAAACAAAATCAAGCAAGTGTTCTCTCCGAGTTAAAATTCCTAACGGTTCTTTGTGTGAGAATAATCTTGATAAAAGACAGGCTTTTATAAAAAATTTAGCGGAGATATGAAGGTTTTATTCTATGATAAAGACTATTGCACGTTCACAGAGGTGTGTATGAAATGAAAACAAGAAAAATGTGGAGTGAAAAATAAGACCTAGTTTCCTGTTAAGGAAGATTGAAATTCTGAAGTTGAAACCTTACTGGAAAACGAAGCTTGAAAAATGCTTAACTCTTTATAAAACTTATGTGATCCTTTCAAAATTCTTATCTGGGCTTATTTGTGTGACATAATGACTTTATTCGACCTTTCGGAACTTAACGACACTATTTGCACTGCACGTAAAGACATATAAAATCTGTAGTTAAATAAGAAGCGAGGTGTGAAAAATAAAGGTTCGATAGTCTAGACTTAGGATAATAGAATTGTTATTTTCTGAAACAAAACTTTAGGGTTTGAATCTTAGTTATTTTACAAAACCAACTTGACCGGATTTTGTGGGTAGTATCCGCTGAAAACCCTCAGGAGACAACACTCCTCCTACTAGGGACACCTAGAGGTTTAACGGCTTGTTGCACATGCTCAGTGCAATCGCGTTCCCTGCGAAAGTGAGGTTAGGAAATTTTTTGTGAATAAATTGGCTTTGCTCGGGACGAGCAAATGATAAGTTTGGGGGTATTTGTTCATATCAGATTTTTGCATTTTTATACCGCCCAATTTTTATCACATTGCTTATCGGTATATACTCTTGAGCCGTGTTTGCTAGTCAATTGCAGGATACAGGTTCTCGGTTCTAAAACGGTAAAATTCATGGAAAACACGACAAAATCCGGGTTCCTGCCAACCACAGATAAAACACGGGTCTCTGCCCTTTATCCGTCTGTTGCCACACACCAGTTTAAGAGACAAAATGGCAAATCAATGTCGTTTTCATGCACAAGGCTCAATGGCAGCACAAGATCCAAGAAATCTACGTGGAGCTCGAGGAAATCATGACAAAAAGATCCACATCAAATCACCTTTTCCTCAACAGAAATTCTGGAAAAATCGCGAAGAAAATATGAAAAAATATATATACCAGAATAAAGGACACACAGAACCAGGGAAGCACAGAAAGAATGGTAGCCCAACTCCTCCATACCGCCGCGGAACCGCGGCCAAAGGGGGGTCTAGGCCGCGGTTCCGTGGCCGTACTGGCGCCGCACTTGAAGACTTTTTGGGGGTTGTTTGGTCTTTTTACATGGGTGCAGAATTTTGCCCTAGATTTCCAGTTCCCTGCCTATAAATAGCCCAGAACCTTGTGAAGCAAAGGGTGCATAATCTTGTATTTTTTTTCTAGGTTTTATAATACTTGTTCTTCTTCCTCTTCTCATCTCTTCTCCATTAAAACTTGTAGTGAGCTTTGTGAGTGAAGAATGGTGAATAAAGAAGATCCTTTTACTTATCATGCTTGTCTTGTTCTTTTATAATTGCTTGTAATTTTAATTTGTTAACTTAGTTGTTGTTATTTCTTGTTGTTTCTTTCTTTTCTCTTTTCCTTTATCATTAAAAACAACCATGATGCTTACGCTTGATCCTTGCCAAGGTGAGGTCGCAAATAGCCAGTTGTTATCTTCTAATCTCCTTCTTTCTATCTTCCTCTTTTGTTTTGTTTTCTTTTCATTATGATGTGTGAGTAGTTTCATACTTGTTAGGGTAGGATAAGGGAAGTTTGAGAGAAGTAAATCTCTCTCACTCTTTCCTTGCCCAACATCTTAAAATCGACTCCCGTTAATTGAACCACAATCCGCTCCTTACGGCACCCTATCCTACATGATAGCGGTGATTCCGTAGTGAGACCGGTTGTGGTTGAATTAACCGGAGGTTATGGCTAAGAGCCAAGAACGGACGGACAAGCACCAAAAGGAAGAACTTATGCGTTGGAAAGCCTAGCTTATACTCGCAAGTTCCTTCCTAGTCGTGCTAATCCCCGTTGTTGCCGATTACCGTAACACCGATATTAAGAGTGGCAACGAAAGAGGTGAGCGACTCCTAACTCAAACTAACCTAATCCTAACCCTAACAAGCTCTCTTTACATATCACTTTAACACTTAATTAATCACAACAAAATCTGGAAATCTGGACTTAACTCGTTAAAGCACTTAGAAAAAGATTCCCATCTCCCTGCGGATGACCCGTACTCAACCGGCTAGCTACAAGCGAAACCGTCTTGATTGCGGTAATTAACTAAACTTGAACACGTAGAATCCTTACCAATCATTTGCCGCCGAAAATAGAGACGGAACCGCGTGGGTCGTCTTTCCTGAATTTGGGTGCAGATGCTATTTGGTTTTATCCGTCCACCTCTCTGAAGATGCCAAGTCGATTTATGGCACCATATATCGAAGGTTTAGACGGATGCGACCAATGTAGCAGACTTCGTCAGATTCCCCCTTATTGTGAGGGTTTTTTGATTGTGGGGACACCCTTCCCTGTAGGCGCAAGCCCCTGCAGTTAATTACGCTACCGCATCACGGTAACCACTTTCTCCTTCTCCAGATGGTCACTTCGAGTCATGTGTGTTTGTTTTGTTTTGGGTTTCCCGTGGATTGTATACGAATACTAATTTATGTTGTCGTCCGTTGGGGGTGGATTAGTCCAAATCCGTATTTTCTTAGATTTGGGTTTGGTTTGGGTTTAAGGATCGTTAATCTCATTGAGATCAAGATCAACTTAAACGTTGTTATGGATACGTTAGTCTAATTTTAAGACTAAGATCTACTCAACGGGGGAGGGGGGGTTAGAATCATTTAAATCCAACGACAGAGAATTTGGGCTCTATCGTCTTAGTGTAGGGACGTTGCGGTCCAGTGGGTTTAAGGATTGTTAATCTCATTGAGATTAAGATCAACTTAAACGTTTGTTAAGGATACATTAGTCTAATTTTTAGACTAAGATCTACTTAACGTGGTTTTGGGATCATTTAGATCTAACAAAAGAGCATTTGGACTCTATTGTTTTAGTTTAGGGACATTACGGTCCAGTGGGTTTAAGGACATCATAGTCCATAGAGTTTAGAGACATCATAGTCTGTAAAGTTTAAAGACATCATAGTCTATGAGTTTAAGGACCTCACAGTCCATAAAGTTTAAGGACATCATAGTGCATGAGTTTAAGGACCTCATAGTCCATAGAGTTTAAGGACATCATAGTCCATGAGTTTAAGGACCTCATAGTCCATGGGGTTCTGGTTTGACCAGTTTGGGGATGCATCAATAGTTATTGGTTATTGGGACCCTCCATCTCTCTGAAAACGTTAGAAGGATTACAATGACATGTATCAGAGGTATGAACCAATGTCCCAATTTTGGGAAGTGGGATGAACATCAGTTTAGATGTCATCTGTTGGGAGCTTCTTATCTGTCTTGAGACCGGCTTTGGAAACCCCGAGCATGAAGGGCTCAATTGATGGTCCTTGGAACATTTGATCTGAATCTGGATAATGTTAGCCCTTCATAGTGTTCAACACTAACATGTTTATTCAGCGCTCACGTGCTCCCACGTGACGTGTTCAAAATGGTGTTAAACACTAAAATTCAGAGGCGCTCGCGTGGGGTCATGTGAGGCGCTTTGAAGTAATATTAGACTTCAAGAATTTGAGGTGCTGCCTCTACGGGTTTATTCTTTTGTTCTTTTCTGAGCGCTAAGTGCTATTGGGTCACGTAGGAGCACGTGAGGCGCCTCAAAGAAATGGAGACAGCCTTTGATTTATTCCCTTTTGCTTTATAAGTGCTAAACACTACTGTGAGGTCACGTGTGATCATGTGAGTCAATCTCTTTTATTCACTTTTGTTTATCACAGGCACTCACGTGGGAGCACGTGATCGACAATTATCATGTTGGGTGCCAATCTTTTACGTGCATGGAGATCCTGAGCTTTGAGACTTTCGAGCCCACTGTTTTATGAGAATTGGATTCTTAAGACTTAGTTTTTCTCTTAGGTTTGGGATCTGTATGACAGAATCTCCTTGATGAGAATTAAATTCTCAACTTGTGAGGAGATCTGCTTCTGCAGATCTTTGGCATAAGGGAGAACTAAGTTCTCATATGAAGGGTTAAACCCTTGTTTCATCAGAGGAATTAAATTCCTATATACTTTTTGGGAGAATTAAATTCTCTGAACTTAGATCTCCCTCTATGTTTTGGATCTGCATGGCAAAATTTCCACGATGAGAATTAAATTCTCAACTTTGGGGAGATCTGCTTCTGCAGATCTTAACCAGAGGAAGAACTAAGTTCTTTTTAGAAGACTTAAACTCTTATGAAGGTGAAAAAAAGAGGAGATATTCTCTGTGTTTTGTTCCTTCTCTTACCTAGAGTTTCTTTTTCTCTTTTTTCTCTCTGGAGAATTAAATTCTCTTTTCTTTTAAGCTTACGAAGGGTTTTCTCTCTCTTTTTTCTTCTCTTTTCCTCTGTCGATCTTCTCTCCTCTTTTTTTCTCTCTTCTTTTTGGGTTCCTATTTATTGGAGAAAGAAAAGAATCAGTTTGTTCGGCCAAATCTCTTATTAAGAGATTTTGATTGATTTTATAACCAACCAAAATGATATTTTAGATCAATCGGTGAATTTTATTCACCGTTGGATTTTTAATCCAAGGACTTCTGTTTTACAGAAGATATTTCTCACAAAATCAGGAAAATATTTCCCTACACAGAATCTTCTTCTGTAAATTGGTAATTTTTAATCAACATTAGATTTTTAATCCAAGGGCGCTCTACTTTGCAGATCGGAATCTTTCTTGCTTAGAAAGATCTAGGGAAATGTTTTTCAAATGGGGTTCTGACACCTTTTATCTTAGAATTTAATTCCATTGGTTTAGAAAGCATGGGGGCTCATCACGTATAGCACGTGACCCTTCACAGCATTAGGCATATCAAAATGCGTCACGTGCTACCACGTTACTTCTTCTAGCCAATTGTTTTTTAAGAAGGCGCTTATATACTTTGTATATAACAGTCACGTGTCTGCACGTGAGGCTCAGTTTTAGCTTCAGTTTTAGTTTTGCTTTGTCAAGCGCAGCACCTATCACGTGTGGGCAATGATGATCCATTTGGGGGCTTTTCCCGTTGCTTTTATATATATATATATATATATATATATATATATATATATATTGTTCAGTTTCCATAAGGGAACAAATGCCCCCACATCGTTGTTCTCACGTGGTTTACACGTGAGTGCAACGCTGTCACTTTCACAGCCGTTGGATTGTTCTAGGGGAGCGGGAAGATGAACCGCCCTAGTCATGTCATATAAATGCAAGGGTTTGGTTCCTTAGGAAACCACTGTTTCTTCATCTCCTTCCTTTTTTATTTTCTTTGAGAATTTAATTCTCTTCCTCAGAGCTTAGTTCTCTGCCATTGCAAATCCAAAGTTAAACTCTATCTAAAGAAACCCTTTTTCAGGTAACGCTTTGTACATCAGAAAACTTTCCTTCTTTGAGAAAGCCTCTGGATCTTAAATCCATTATGAGAGCTTTGCTCTACTCAGAAACCCATCCTCCAAAGATGTGATCTTTGAGCAATAACTTCCATATCTTGAACATTTCCCTCTGATTTTAATGATTCATGGGATTTTTGTTTCTCATGTATTTTTATGGATTCTTGGAATTTAATTCCATTACATAGAGGAATTTAATTCCTCTGGCGAAGAGCTTAGTTCTGAAAGATCAATGGGACCCTTCGGGAATTTTATTCCCTGGTGTTCTTGAAAATCTTTTCATAGGGTTTTACCGTTATTCGCACAGATTTGAATTTTGTTGGTAGCTTAACAGAACTTGTCTTCCCAAGATTTTGTTTGAATCCCAATGCTTGTTTAATGAGGGTCTTCTTTTATTCTCGTAATAATCCCCTTGTCTCATCATTGGTGAGCCGCCATACTGATTTTGTGGGGTCCGTGTGTCTTGTAGGCAGTGGTCCCGCAAAACAAACATTTTGTCGTCTTCTTTTATTACTATACATACACACACACACACAAACATATATATGTGGGGGGGGGCTCCACTAATGGTCTCTTCCTTTTCCCTGTTTCAGGACCAATGGCTTCTCTCCCTTACTTCCTTTTTACTCGCTCAGATGCTGCTTTTCCGCAATCGCCGTCAGACGAAGAAGCAATGGCGATGATTCGGGCCCATGACAAAGATTGTACTAATTTTCTCTTATGGGGTACCTGGTATGTTCATATCATTCGGGGTCGCCGCAACTTTCTTTGCGAGGTGCCAACAGAGCCTCTTCGCCCATTCTTACCGATGGAGCGTCTGCAGACTGCCTTTGCAGTGGAGGTGATGGATTGGACTCCTACAGGCCGGCTTGAGCCGTCGACAGCCGGGATACCAAACCAGCCTTTGCCAGCCATAGACATCTTGGGGTGTCATATTTGCCAAGGTGAAACCCAGCCCTGGGGAAAAGTCTATAAGATAGGACTTACCCCTCGCCATCCAACGGGCTATCTTCTCTGGGCTCGCTATATCTTGTCCGCTCATCATGCGCGACTGCAGAAGGTCGGGCTTTATCAGGCGGTGTACGCGTTTCTCTTTCATTATCAGTCTCCCTATGTCTGGTGGGTTAAAGCTTTCCTAAATCAATGGAATCTTCCCACCAACACTTTCTTGCTAGGGGATCGCGAGGTTTCGATTTCTCTAGAAGAGTTTCGCGAGATCTCTGGATTTCCGATTAGGGGAGAGCACTATGAAGAATTGCTGCCTCCGAATGAGTATGCATTCGCAACTGTTCCTGCTATGCTTGACGGCTTATCGACCGAAAATGCCGTCCGTCGTAAGTATCCAAGTTTAATCAAGACTGGGTATTTTCAAGAAGCTGTTCGCGGAGTCAGAGGAACAGGGCATCACTTTTTAGAGTTTTATCGCCCGCTTCCTTTGTGAAGATGTCCTATCAAAGGAGGCTCCGAAATTCGCGAATATTAACGACCCCTTCGGGTTTGTGCTAAATAAGCTATCGGCCAAAGAAGAATATTTACCACAGTTTTACATCCCAATCTGGTCGGCCGTATCTTTTCATTCGATTGCGGCTCTCGGCATGGATGAAGAGACTTTCTTCGTTGGTTTTATCAGCCTTTGGCTTAGTTGGTTTGCCGTTCCAACGCATCGTCGCTTCATGAGAGCCTCAGTCATTTATCTTGCTCATCGCGTTGCCGAAAGGACACGACTGGCTGTGGGCATTACGGGGTTATCGCACTTGTACCATGGGCTGAGCACTGCGGCCAATATCTCGACCCCGGGTGTGGATGTGGTGAGTTTCTCTCTTCATTATTTTACGTCGTGGATTAAGATGCACGTGTTAGGGGAATTCGCTGCGCACCAGAGACCGGGTTTCTATGATGCTTATACCTTCCCGCGGCTCATGAGGTTGGTGGACGCTTCTGCTCCTGATCCGACTCAGTTAGGGGCTCTTCGTGTGCTGCTTAACCCTTATGACAAAGAAGGCGGGATGGTATTCAATGACCGAGTCCTCTCTGCTCCTTCGGGACCTATTCAACAACTGTTTGATTTATCGAAAGGGGGAGTACCATCTTTGAAGCCTAGGGAAGCCATGCACTTGTATTCGATTAGGCCGGGTTATTTGGTGTTCCATCGAAATGATACGGTTCTTTTTATGCGGTATAATCCGCACCGCTTTGCCCGACAATTGGGTTATAACCAGGGTGTTCCCTTCGAGGCATTCATGGTGGAGCTTAGCTCGTCTTTGGGAGTTGTTCGTGACGCCACCCATCACTTCATGCGGATGAACACCGGCTCTCGCTTCATGATCCCCGAGGCCGACTACATTCCAAGGTGTGTGGGGGCTTTTACGGGTTGGTACCGCCACCGAGTTGGTCCCATCATTGCTGAGGAGAAGAGGATACTCTTTGGACATAGAGCTCCTGCCCCGATCCAGGCTATGGGAGTCCCGCCGCGACCGCGGATAGTGGTTCGCCCTCCCTTGAGGGGTACTGGTGCCTTACTTATTCTTGAGGCGGCGGATGCGGACTTGACACCTCCTACAGTTGGTATGCCGATGCGCACTAGAGCTCAGGCGAGGGCTTCTGATAAGGCGCTAGTAGTAGTTTCATCAGTCGCTGCGTCATCAATGGCAGTGTCATCATCGGTAGCACCGCCAAAAGAGGATACTGGAAGCGAGGTTGGGCAGCACCGTATCAAAGCACCGAAGGGGAAGAAACGATCCTCCTCCTCTAGTGTCAGCTCTGGTTCGAAAAGGAGGAAGAAGACGGTTACCGGTCTGCTCGACCTCTTGCTTGAACCTGAAGTTGTTGCTCAAGATGAACCCATATCCATGCAAGAGCCGGATGATGGTCTTCTTTTTCCGGGTTCGTCTGCCGAGGAAGCCACACAATTGGCTGAGGCTATAAGGCGCTAACAGGACGAAACTGAGAATGTGAGTGTTCCGAAGAGTCCTTATCCTGCCGTCATATTCTACGAAGATCCCCCATCAATACGAAGGATATTTATAGGTCGCCTGCGACAGTGAGAAGAGATAGCCCTCAAGCAGCCTATCTCAGCCGCTTCTGAAGATGAGTTGTCGTTGTGGACCGGCGGCCACGAATCTACATTTGAACCCCGACGAGCATACCTCCTCAGGAAGGAACGTCGGCTTGAAAAAGCCATACTAGAGGCATCCTGGCTTATCGGTATGCATGATTTCTGTATTTTTCCCTTGGCAAGTAATTTGTATCGTCTTTTATGTCTTCTTATCTTCGTAAAACTTTGCAGGGACTCAGCAATGGCAGAGAATCTGAGTTTGAGTTGCGTCCTGACTGTAGACTCTGTAAATATCCCTGATGAGACACCAGTAGGTGTGTGTGTGTGGGGGGGTCGTTACAGCTGTTATTCTTGCTGCGGAGCTTCCTCTGGCGGTCTCTGTTCCCCCGGTATCTGTTTTCTCGGAAGAGGTACCCTTACTGGCTGTAGATTTAATGGACCTTTCTGGTGACGGCTCGGAGATTGTAGAACGGGTAATTGAGACCGCCGTCTCTTCATTGGAGCCTGAAGTGGCGACCGTTGCCCCTCAACTGGAAGATGTCACACCAGCAAATGTCTCCGGTGATGTTCCTGAGGGAATAGATGAGGCTGCCGAAGCTTCTATCCCTCCGGCTCAAGGCGGGAAGAATATCGAAGGTAGTCTTCTTATCTTGGTTTATTGATCTCTCTATTGTCTGACTCTTTCTATCTTTTCAGAATTACGAGGATTGGCGGCGTCCATCATGAATTTATCTCCCAGAAAGTCCTTTCAGCGTCTGCTAGAGATGGCCGCCCCACAGGCAATATCCCCTCAAAGCATCGTCCTCTCTTCTGGGCAAGGTTGGCATTATTTGACCCCTTCATTGTATTATTATTATTTCGTATAACGATGCTGATATGTCTTCTACAGTTCCGGAAGCTGATGACAAAGTTGAGATCCTCAACGGGCCTAGGGATCTATCCAATCCTCCTTGCATGACCGTGGGTAAGTAAGATTTTGACGTCGCTTTATATATTCTTTGGGCGTAAATCTCATAGCTTGTTCATGGAACTTGACAGCTTTGCCCGCTCATATCCCGATGGAGTCTCACATCATTATGCTACCAGGCCCTTATGCCCTACGTGCATCTGAACGGATGGCGAAGCAAAGCCTTCACTCCTTGTCGGCTCTCATTGAAGATCTTCGTGCTGGTTGCTCGATCACAGCCGAAGAATTTGCTGTCGAAGCCAATATTTCTCTGCCCTTTCTTGCCGCGTACCATGATGAAACATTGGTGCATGTCTGGGTCGAGTTTTGTCGTCGAGTGGAGGCTTGTTTACATGGTCTCGAGTGCACGCGTCTTCCGTCAGAGGTCGTGGCTGCAAAGAAGAGCTTGTGGGGGCTGATTGACGGTGCGCCGTAAATCTACAATCATGTGAGAAGAGGCTTAACCGAAAATCCTCGGAGAGGGAACTGGCCTCGAATGCTTTGAGGGAACTTCAAGCTGAGCTCACTACCAAGACCACTCATGCATATGAACTTTGGCGGGTGCTTCAAGAAGCTATGAGGGAAGTGGTGGCTATTGATAAAGCCGTCATCTTTACCTGGAAGATGGTTGAAGCTCACAAAGTTGTCGGAAGGGAGCTTGAGATTCGACTCGCCTCGTATCAGGCTCAACAGTCTCAGGCGGAGACCCGTCTAGTGGCGATAACCAAGCTTGAAGCCAAGGCCCAGCGGAAGAGCGATGAATTGAGAAGCTTATTGTGCTATCCGCCGGCTTAAAGAATTTTTGTAAAAATTTTCTTTTCTTGTGTCCACTCCTGAATGAGAGGGTATTTTGTATTCATTTTGATTCTTTTTACGATAAGTAACTTCTATGCACTTTGAATTCATGAATAAAGGGCGCCTTTTTTTTTATCTCCAACTATCGCTTTCTTTTCTCTGGTATGTTGTTGGTATGTTACTCTGGCTAGTGTGGCCTGTAGATCATAACTAACAGTTCGTCTTGAACTCTTTTTAGGGTAGCGATGGCTTAGGGAACAGGTTCAGATCTGCTGTCTAAGACTTTTCAATTTTATGAGCCGTGAGAGTCTCATAAGGATTTTTCTCCCTACGAGTCGTTCGGATCTCGTAGGTGTGTTTTCTCCTTAGGAATCGTGAGGATTCCTAAGTATGCTTTCTAAGTGTGCTTTCTCTTATAAGTCATAAGGATCTCGCAAGAGAATTTTCTATCTTACATGCCGAGAGGATTCATAAGTGGTTGATGAGTTGACTTATCTCCGAGTCGAAGCATTGCTTTACGACAAGGAGGTCAGGGTTAACATGTATCCCTGTCGAAGCGTTACTTGACAACAAAGAGGTCAGGGTTGACAAGTATCCGTGTCGAAGCATTGCTTAACGACAGGGAGTTCAGGGTTTGACATGTATCCGTGTCGAAGCGTTGCATGACGACAAGGAGGTCAGGGTTGACATGTATCTGTGTCGAAGCATTGCTTGACGATAGGGAGGTCAGGGTTTGACATGTATTCGTGTCGAAGCGTTGCTTGACGACAGGGAGGTCAGGGTTGACATGTATCCGAGTCGAAGCATTGCTTGACGACAGGGTGGTCAGGGGTTGACATGTATCCGAGTCGAAGCGTTGCTTGACGACAAAGAGGTCAGGGTTTGACATGTATCTGAGTCGAAGCGTTTCTTGACGACAAGGAGGTCAGGGGTTGACATGTATCCTGGTCGAAGCATTGCTTGACGATAGGGAGGTCAGGGGTTGATATGTATCCGTGTCGAAGTGTTACTTGACGACAAGGAGGTCAGGGGTTGACATGTATCTGTGTCGAAGCGTTGCTTAACGACAGGGAGGTCAGGGGTTGACATGTATCCAAGTCGAAGCGTTGCTTGACGACAAGGAGGCCATGGTCTGACATGTATCCGAGTCGAAGCGTTGCTTGACGACAAGGAGGTCAAGGGTTTACATGTATCCGTGTCGAAGCGTTGCTTGACAACAAGGAGGTCAGGGGTTGACATGTATCCGTGTCTAAGCGTTGCTTGACGACACGGAGGTCAGGGGTTAACATGTATCTGTGTCGAAGCGTTGCTTGACGACAAGGAGGTCAGGGGTTGACATGTATCTGTGTCGAAGCGTTGCTTGACGACAGGGAGGTCAGGGGTTGACATGTATCCAAGTCGAAGTGTTGCTTGACGACAAGGAGGTCACGGTCTGACATGTTTCCGAGTCGAAGCGTTGCTTGACGACAAGGAGGCCAGGGGTTGACTTGTATCCGTGTCGATGCGTTACTTGACGACAGGGAGGTCAAGGGTTGACACTAGGTTGTCTGTGCACCGTAGAGTCTTGGAACATGGGACTTTACCATGGCTCCGATTGGTGATGTCGCGTCCGTGCTCTGCTAGCATGAGGAGGAACGCCGTTGTTGGTCTCTAGGATGTAGAGGTGGCCGTCGAGATTTGGAACTAGGGACTTTGCCATGGCTCCGCTTCGTTGCGACCTTGAGGTCGGTTGTTGACGTTGCGTCTGCATCCTGCTGGAGTTGAGAAGGAACGCCGTGTTAGTCTTCTGGTATGCAGATATTGCCGCTGAGACCTGACTCTCCCTTTTGTAGAGTTTGTCGGGGCATGTGGTTCCCTCTTTGTTTATGCCCATGGATTGTATACAGGGGTCAGTATGGACTCGTCTGTAGGGCAAAAGTTTCATCATTTTTTTTATTTCTTTCCGCGATGCTCTATCATTTCAGCCTTTTATATCGCGAAAATCACGATTGCTCAATCATTTCAGCTATTTTTCGTGGTGCCCTAATCATTTCGGCTATTTTTGTATGCATATATTTTACTTGCTGATTTTTTTGCAAGTATGGAACTTAGAACCTGTTGCCAATCTTAGCATCAGCATCGCTGTGACTGGAATATTGCCAGGAGCGAATCATCATTTGCCGTGAAAGGACTTGGAATTTGTTACTGATTTAGGCATCAGCATCGCTACCACTGGGACATTGCTAGGAGCAACTCATCATTTGCCTTTGTCGATTTGAACAAAGGTGGCTTAGCAAACAGGGTTAGGATCCTGTCGACTAAGGCTTTTGACTTCATGAGCCGTAAGGGTCTCATAAAGGTGTTTCTCCTTACGAGTCGTGGGGATCTTGTAGGTGTGTTTTCTCCTTAGGGGTCGTGAGGACTCCTAAGTGCGTTTTCTCTTATAAGTCGTAAGGATCTTACAAGAGTGCTTTCTCCTTATAAGTTGAAAGGACTTATAAGGGTCGTTCACCATGTAAGGATATCCTTTGTCGCTGGTGAGACTCTTTTGGGGAAATGTTTATTCGTGCCCGTGGATTGTATACAAGGGTTAATATTGAACTGCTTGTAGAGCTGACTGGGGATTGTGATGATGGATTAAGAACAGGTTTAGATCCCTGTAGCTTAAGGCTTTTGAATCCTATGAGCCGTGGGGGTCTCATAGGGGAATTCTCCTTACGAGTCGTGAGGATCTCGTAAGTGTAACTCCTCCTTAGGAATCATAGGGATCCCTAAGTGTGTTGCTCCCTTGTGAGTCGTAAGGATCTCACATAGGTATTTTCTCCTTACAAGGTCGAGAAGACCTTGCGAGTGTCTTTTAACGAGATTGCGCCCTTTCGGGTTTTCACAAACTCACCGGTAGCCCTACTGTTTTTACTCACGGAGCCCTTTCTGGTTTTCATCAGTGCCCATTTCACTTGGTCAGCCTTAGGATGCTGCAGTTTGTAGTAGTTTAAGGACGTTACGGTCCGTAGTTAGTTTTAGGACATTTCGGTCCGTTGTTAGTTTTAGGACATCTCGGTCCGTCGTTAGTTTTAAGACAACTCGGTCCGTCATTAGTTTTAGAACGTTGCGGTCCATTGTTCGTTTTCGGGGTGAGGTTTCGCCGGATACTACTTATAGAGTTTGGACTCAGGAAGATAGCGAGCGGACATAGGCATCGTCATCTATCATTGACCTGGTTCGTGACTCGTCAAGCGTAGTATATTTTTAGGAACCGGCCATTTATTGGCTGAAAGGGTCTTTCGCCGTGCATATCCATGAGCAAGTAATCCCCACCTTGGTAGATTTTGTCTATGATGTACGGGCCCTCATAGTTTGGCTTGAATTTCTCCCGTTTAGCACGATTGGGGATCATAGGTCTCTTGACCACCAGCACGAGTTCGTCTTGGCGAAATGTCCTCGGTCTAGTCAATCTTTCGTATGAGCGCGTCATTTTTGCTTTATATGCCTCCAAGTTTTGTTGCGCCATGAGCCGGGTTTCGTCAACGGCGTCGAGCTCCTCGAGCCGAAGTTGGGCATTCTCTTCTTCTATTAGCTCGTAATGAACCGCCACTCGTAGAGAGGGTAGCTCTATCTCGAAGGGGAGTACTGCTTCAGTGCCAAACACCAATGCATATGGCGTTGTATTTGTGGCCATTTTGAATGTGGTCCGGTACGCCCAGAGAGCTTCATGCAGTTTCTCGTGCCAGTCCTTCTTATTTCTGGACACCGTCTTCTTTACGATCTTCGTAAAGGTCTTCTTGAAAGCCTCAGCTAGACCATTAGCTCGGGGATAATAGACCGAAGAGTATCTCCAGTCTATATTGTGTTGCTATGCGAAGCGGCTGATTCTGTGACTTCTGTAGGCTGGCCCGTTATCGGAGATAATTCGTCGCGGAGTGCCGAACCGATATATGACGTGCGTCTTGAAGAAATGGAGGATATTCTCCGACTTCACTTCTCTCAGCAGTACTGCTTCTGCCCACCTAGAGAAGTAATCGGTGGTTGCCAATATGAACCGATGTCCTCTAGATGATGCTGGTTCGATGGGCCCGATGATGTCAGTTCCGCACATTTCGAACGACCAGCTAGCCACCGTTGGGTGTAGTGGATTGTGATGCTGGTGGATGAAGTCCCCGTGAATCTGGCATGAGTGGCACTGCTTCGCGTATTCAAGGCAATCTTGAATCATCGTGGGCCAATAGTAGCCCATCCTTTTGATCTTCAGCTTCATCTTCGGCCCGGCTTGATGAGAACCGCAGAGTCCGTCGTGAGTTTCTTGGATGGCTTTCTTTGCTTCTTCCTGTCCTAGGCATCTTAGCCACAGAGAGTCGAATGATCTCTTGTACAGAGTATCATCGACGAAGGCGAAAGACAGAGCTCGTATCACGAGCATATGTCTTAAGGATGCGTTTTCAGGCGTTTGACGGTATTTGAAGTGGTCTATACAGACTCCTCTCCAATCTTTAGCCTCTTCCTGGTCTTTTATTTGGAAGGCCGTTTGCTTGGTCACTTCCTTTTCTTCGGATGACTCTGGAGATATTTCTACTGGCGCAAGAACCCGAAGGATTTGCAAAACGATCCTCACATCATCGAGGTTTTCGTCAGCCAGTTCTTTAGCAAGTTTGGCTAACGCATCCGCTTTGCTATTTTCCACACGCGGTATGCTTTCCAAGGAGTAGGCAGGGATTTGAGTCAGCAATTGTTGTACTCTCTCGCCGTACTTCACCAACTCTGGTTTGCACGTTTGATAGTCGCTGTTTACTTGACTAACGACCAACTGGGAGTCTCCGTATATGAGGAGGTTTTCGATTCCCATGTCGACAGTGATCTCAAGACCTGCTATCAAAGCTTCATATTTGGCTTCATTGTTTGTCCTCGGCTCTGTTAATAAAAAGGCAAAGCGCATTATCCCTCCTTATGGAGTCACGAAGATGAGGCATACCCCAGATTTGATTATGGGGGAGTTGTGCTTTCGCTTCTTCATGGAAGATGCCCCGTCAAAGTAGAGTTCCCATCGGGTATCACTCTCTCCTCTCTCCCTATCCATCGTGTCAAACGCGTGCTCGTATGGTAATTCGCAACTTAAGTGTGAATCGGCAGGTATCGGATGCTCAACGAGGAAGTCGACGATGGCCTGACCTTTCACTGCCTTGAGAGGTCGGTATGTTATCGAGAACTCCATTAAGATGAGGGCCTATTTAGCGAGTCGTCCCGTTAGTATGGCTTTTGACATCAAATACTTGAGAGGATCCACTTTTGATATGAGATGGACCTCACGCGCCAGTGCATAGTGTCTGAGCTTCGTTATCACGAAGATTAACGCCAGGCAGTGCTTTTCAATGGGGGAGTAGCTGTTTTCTGCACCCAGGAGAACTCGACTCAAATAGTAGAGGGATTTCTCCTTCCCTTGGTCGTTTTCTTGTGCCCATAGCGGGCCTAAGGAACCTTCAAGGGCTGTTGTGTACAGGATGAGAGGCTTTCCCTTGACTAGATCGGTCAGTACTAGCGGATTCTGCAAGTATTGCTTGATTTCGTCCAGTGCGCTTTGACATTTGTGATCCCAGATGAAAGGGGTTCCCTTCTTCATTAAATGGCTGTAGGGGCGGGATTTGCCGGTGAGATTTGCTATGAACCGCTAAAAATACACGAGCTTCCCTCGGAGAGATCGCAGTTGCTTGAGAGTTCTTGGCGGAGGATTTCCATGATCGCCTTGATCTTTGATGGGTCTATTTCGATGCCCCGGTGTCGAACAATGAATCCCAGGAACTTGCCTGAGGAAACTCTGAACACGCATTTGAGAGGGTTCATCTTCAGGTTGTATTTTCGAAGACGTTGGAACACTATCTTCAGATGTTCCCAATGCTCCTCATGTGATTTGCTTTTCACCACGAGGTCGTCGATATAGCATTCGACGATTTCATGTATGAGGTCATCGAAAATCTTCGTCATGGCCCTCTGATAGGTGGCGCCGGCGTTCTTCAGACCGAAAGGCATCACTTTGTAGCAGAATATGCCCAGAGGAGTCCGGAAAGCGGTATACTTCTGGTTCTCGGGGTGCATCTTTATTTGATTGTACCCTGATGAGCCGTCCATGAAGGAGAAGACTTCATGAGTGGACGTGTTGTCTATCATCAACTCGGTAACTGGTACGGGAAAATCATCTTTCGGACAGGCTTTGTTAAGATCCGGAAAGTCCACGCAGATGCGCACCGTCCCGTTCTTCTTCATCACTGGGATGATGTTGGCAATCCAGTCGGGGTATTGCACTTCTTGGACGAAGCCGGAGTCGATTAGCTTCTTGACCTCGGCGTTGATGCTCATTTCAAGTTCGAGCCGCATTCTTCTCAGCGCTTGTTTGACTGGCTTGATGTACGGAGATATCGCCAATTTGTGCACAGGTACTTCTGGATCTAGTCCCAGCATTTCGGATTAGTTCCATGCGAAACAGTATTTATACTGCATGAGTACATCCTTGAGCATAGCCACCTTTTCTTCAGACAACAGCTCAGTGACGAACGTCGGCCGTGGGTCGTTTGCCATCCCCAAGTCGATTTTTCTGTGGTTATCTGCAGTAGTGTGTATTCCGTCTTCCAATTCTTTTGGCGCCGGTGGAAACTCTGATATCACCTCGTCATCATTGTTTTCAAAGCACCAGGACAGGTCATCCATGTTCTCGTGTATTCCTTCTTCTGACAGCGTTATTACGTGACAGGTACAAGATCGTTTCCAAAACCGATGTTGGTCTGGTTCTACTCTCACCATATACGTTGCCTTTGGCATATGCTTTTGCGGTGGGACCACTTTCCAACTATTGGATAGAGTGAACGTGCCGAGTTGATATTAATCTTTGACCCAGTTCTTGAAAGTAAAGCAGTCTTCAAGAGGATGACCTATTGCTTGGTGATAGGAGCAATAATCTGGGTGATGAACTTCGTTTACTTGATCGGGATGTCGAGACTCCGGGAGTGTCATCATTTGATGTTTCATAACAAGGTCAAAGATTTTCCTTGTCTTTTCTCGGGGGAAAGAATATGCTCGGTTTATCTTTTTCATTAGAGACGGATTCTGGCTGACCTTTTCTTGATCGTGTGGACTTTTGGATCGGTTTTTCCGCTGTCGAACGTTTTTTCCGTTCTTCAACTTGTTTTTTCCTCCGCGTCGGGCCTTTTTCTTGTCTTGGGAATGCATGGAGGGCTGACGGTGAAGGGCATTGTCGTTCTCCGTAGCCTGCTGAAGGAGGCGTTGGGTCCTATCTTTCTCGTAAATGGCCATTTCGCGGCTATGGTCGTTCCGAGCCTTTTGACTCAGTTCCCATATTAGCTTGTCCATCTGTTCTTCAAATGATGGACTCGACATTTTTTGTAAGTCCACGTTGCGACCCCCGGTTCTTACGGGGAGGCGGAAACGGTATAAAAATCAAATTTTTAGCGCATGGGGCAACATGGACTAACAAAGTCGGGATCTTTTCCTAAACTAAAGCTAGCAAATAAGCTAAAGAGAGTTAGCTACTCGGAAAGATGGTTATACCTAAACTTGAACTCCTTCTTCTTCAAACTTTGTGGAGGTTGATGGTTCTTTCCTCGTCGCCTTCTTCCGTCGAAGATGGATCCACCTGAGGGTTCAACCTTCGGGCTCTTCCTCGAACTTTGAGTGAACTAGAATCTCCGGCTTGCTAAACCCTTGATCCTAGAATGAGTAGAGAGTGTCTAGGGGTTGTTTTCTTTTCAAGGTGAGGGATTCTCAACATATGAGAAGGAATCACCTTGAGCTTGAGAAAGAAGAAGATGAAGTGAGGAGAGAGAATGGTTATGAAAGAATGAGCTATCTTTTTCCTTTTGCAACCATATCAAAAGAAAAAGAATTATCTAATTAGTAATAATAATTCAAATAAGAATAGTTGATGGTTGTTTTGGAATGACCACTATCATCACTTCATTAAATGAATGTTGGCAAGAATCAAGGAGCATCCTTGCAAAATAATGATGATGGTCAAACATTCAACCATGGTCAACAAGTCAACCATGGTCAACAAGTCAACAAAAACAACCATAACATAATTCCATTTAATTACTATTATTAATAGATATCTCACAAATTCATTAGGGTTTGGAAAAAAAACGACTGTCAACTGTGCATGCGCACCCGTTCCGAAACCCTAATGAAAAACCTCTTCTTCCGCCTCAAACAACTGTGCATACACACCTGCATTCTTGTTTCGATGAACATGAATACTGAGAGATAAAAGTAACCCCAAAACATATACCAGTATCCGGCTCAAACCAGAGCCCGCTGGCAATATCCGTCCGGACTCCAAACGTGCACAAGTGCGCGGATGAGAACGAACCCCCCTGTTGCAAAACCATGCGACCTCTACTCTGTTTTGCCCAGAGGCGAATACCCTCTGTGTGGGACTCTAAAGACTCGACACTACGTTGGCAGTGGGTTTAAGCACAGACCGCAAGCGGCACTAGCTGTGCGTAACGGTCCCCAGGTAGATGCCGACAAGAAGGCTGACGAGGTGAACCCCATCTGAACTCCTACTGAGTCTGAATGTGACAGTCTCCGTACAGTCCGGTCTGTTCGTCTGATACATCGCATGTCGGGCCTAGGGGGCGGTAAAACGTCAGTCCCCCAATAGCGGTACAAGTCGTGTCGGAGTGAAGCCCAAAACACCCTGAGATAACACTGGAAACCTACCAGTATATCTCGCTTGCCCTGGCCAGGGACTACTCGTGTAATGGCTCTCCTAGACACAGCGCGATGTCAACCCCCAATACCGGGAGAGACGAATCCTGTCTAACCGTCACTGCCTCCAAGTGCTTCGGGACTGCACCCAACCACCACCTGTTTGCACGACTCCTTTGAGCCGTGGTAGGGTAGTGATCAAAGTGCAGTGGGAACACACTCGAGGCGAAGTGCCAGTGTCAAGTCAACGGACTAAGCTGTACTCATGTCACCTGGGAACTGATAACTGACGATAGGTATAATACCAACCTGTCAGTTCCCGACGAGTCCTGTCCAGTGTACTCGTAACCCAACGAGCACCCGTATACTATCTCCAGTACGACGTACTGATGGCTGTGGGACAGACCATCTCCCACACTGGGATGAGAAGCGCATACGCTAGTCTACTCCGGAGTATCGATGCCCTGTCTCGATAGTCCTGCGACTAGGGACCTTTATAAGGATGTGCATATAGATTACCCAGCCCCCACTAGTGTGACTGCCATCACAACGCTGGTAATCAAGCAAAGATCCTAAGGGCTCCACTAATGTGTATAAGTGATACACTAAAATAAACACAAGTACACATTGAAGTAGAAACAAACCAAGTAGCATACTACTATATTGAGCAAGATTGTTTATACAAGGTGAATATCCCAAGCTTCCATTAAGTAATATACAAACTAGTATGATACAGTAATGGCCTCTAGGGCATATACACTAACATTTTTATGGCAGGTCTGCATTTTGGCTCAGCGTCAGCGTCTTTTAAAAGAGCATCCTCTTCTTCATCAAGGTCCTTTATGACATGGCAGCCATGGAACTGCTCCCGTTTCTTGGACTGGATATATCCAAGTCCGATCGCTTCCATTTTTCCGTTAGGCAATTTTCTCTGAGTATCGGGGACGTTCCAAATCCTGTTGTAGAATTGGGCTTGTCGCGCGGTCTACTTAAAAGGTGGCGCCTCAACAGACTTTTAATCCTTCTGTGTGGTATCTGGGCAGAAGGATGGGCTGGAGCCTGTCAAGTGCAGAATCAGCACCATGCCAGATTTCTCTCTCCACTTTAGTCTCTATGGATCGATCGAAGAGGATCGCCTTTTCATCTTTTCACCTGGGAGGGACATAGAATGTTTGCAGGTCTTGCACACTATATGTTTCGAGCGTATCAAGCTCTCTGTAGTGCCGTCACGGAACCATAGAGATTTGCAAGCTTTGATCTTCTCTAGTGAGGGTCTGTATCGATGGTCGGACCGAGATCACTGCGTTAACTTCGTCTTCAGAGTCGCTACCAAAGACCAGAATAGGGGTAGATGGTCCCGGCTTGCCGCATTGGGGTGGCCCTGAATAAACTATCTCTTCTTCCTCTTCGGTATCGCTCCCAAAGACCGGATTAGTGGTGATAGCTTTCTGCTTATTCTCCATCTTACGGCATCTTTCCGTGTCTTCAAAGTCTGGCAAGAAATACTTTGCATCCTCGTACTTTCGGACATCATTTACGGAAAATGGGTTCAGTTCCCCTGTCACGGTATACTCAAGACTATCTTTGAAGTACTTCATACACTGATGCTGTGTAGAAGGGATGATGTTGTACTCGTGTTACCAAGGCCTGCCGAGCAAAGCGTTGTAGCAAGTCTTGGCGTCAATGACGTGAAACTTGATGTCAGTGACGAGCAACCCAAAGAGTAACATCAGTATCACAGACCCGAGCGTCCGTGATGACTGGGAGTCGAATCCGGAGATAGTGATTTTATCCCGAGCTAGATGCTGGACGCTCATGCAGATTTCTTTTAACACCATCACATTTAGGAGATTGACAGAGGACCCGTTGTCAACTAGGATCTTCCCTATCTTGATGTCCTGGCAGTATCCGGTGACATACAAGGGACGGTTGTGCTCGCACGTTCCGAGGAGGACATCTTCATCGCCGAAAGTAATGTCAGCCGTGTGCACTTCTTCCAACTCGTCCTTCATCTTTTCTTCGGCAAGGAAATCTTGGAACTGCTCGGGCTCTTGTAGTGCCTTAATCAAAGAATCTCTTGCCTCTTTAGATAGCAGAAGGGCATCGAGAATACTTAGCTTCGAGGGTATCTTCCTCAGGTGTGCCAGAACGTTGTAATCCACCTTGTTTTTTTTGGGCGGGTGGGTCCTTGGCTGCCAGCTCTTCGACGACTCGGTCATTGAGGGCGATATCTTCAGGAAATTTTTCTTTCCCCTTATTTTTTTTGTTCGATCCCTTGTTTGTGGGTTCGAGATTCTTTTCGGGTAACGTGCGATTGCGCAACTGAATGTTCTCGCAGGTCTTCGTCTCTTCTGTTTCGGAGATGGATTTATTGAAGAGAGGGCCGAGGGCTATTTCTTCATCAGAATCGCTCCCGAAGGTAAGAACTTGTGATCCCCCGGAATCAACCATGTGACAGTTACCGGCGGTTCTTTTGTGCTCATCGGTCGCGCTTCTTTGTTCCCGACGAGTTTGGCGCTTCATCCGCTTGAAATGTTGTCGATGAGCAACGTATCCCCGCCACCAATTTTTAAAGGCCATGCATTCCTCGGTAGGGTATGTAATCCTCCGATTGTATAAGCAGTAGTTTGGATGTGCATCTAGTTCGTTGGAGAACGTATTTTCTGAAGTGTCTTCTTTGAAAGGTGGCAACTTCATTCCCATCGACAGGGCTTTAGCGAATTGCTTCTTTGTCTTAAACCTGCTTTTGCTGGCGGCAGAAGTACTTCTATCCGGTTGGGGTACTCTACGGCTTCTCAACACGGGAGCTTCTTCAACGTGACGCCGACGTTTGGCCCTTTCATATATGGTCGTTTCACGCTCTCGGTCAGATTTGCTTTTCTGAAGAGCTTCGCTCAGCAGTCTGTCAATCAATTTGTCCGATGGCTCCAGGGATTTTGATTCCGGTTCTGGATCCGCCCCCAGTTTCTCTGCATCAGGAGCTTCTTTGTCATTTATTGATGAGTGAGAGATCATATGGCAGCTTGCCACATAATCCTCAAGCTCTTCTGAAGAATTGTCTCCTTCATCAGCGTTATCGGCTTCTTTTTCAAGAACATGCTTAAAGAATTCATCCAACATGATTGGGGTCCACGCCTTCTGATTATATTCTTCCAGCGCATCGATGTATTTCTGCAGACCTGTACGGCTGTCTTCGGGTCGGACGGGCTTCTTGGCCTTCTTCTTTTTCTTTAAAGACCTTGAAGGCTTGGCCTGAATGTTTTGTACACCTTCACCAACTTTCAGCGTTGGGCACGGCTTCAGCATCGCCTCAATAATCTCGGGCCCCAGCGGGCTCTTCCACCTAATCGCTGGGCATGCTTGGAGATCTTTCAGTATTCATTTAGTTTTGGCTGAAAAAGCGACCTCCCATAGAGCTTCTTCTATAAAAGAGCACGATGCCCCTGGCGTGTCTATCTTTTTAGGAGTGTGTGGTTGGGGCGGGCTCACCTTCCAATTCTCAGACAGCGTGAATTTACCCTGTTGGTATTGGTCCTCAATCCAGCCTTTGAAGACGAAGCAATCTTTAATTGGATGGCATACTGCTCGGTGGTAGGGGCAGTAATTAGGATTGTTGGCGTCGCCTGGCTGCATCGGACGTCTTGGATCTTGCTGATTGATGAGCCTGTTGCGCACTGCCAGCTCGAACAGTCTCCTCGTTTTATCCCGGGGAAACGATTAAGGGCGTTTTAGCTTGTCGTTGAAGAATCGTTGTCTATCATTTTGGCGATCAGCTGGTTTTGGACCACTGGGCTGCTGCTGAGCATTGGCGACGAAGGTCGCTTTCCCTTTCCCCTTTTCGTCTCGAGAATCCGCTTTTGAAGAGGACGGCCTATGGCCCATCTGATCCAGCTTGTCAATCAAGGCCTGGAAGGTGGTCGGCTTGAAGAACATCATGAACTGGGATATGGTCGCCTGCGGATCGAGGGTACCCACAAACATGCCCACTGCAGGAGCCTCTTCTATGCGCTATTCGTACTTCAACCATAGGTTCCGCCACCGTATCGTGTACTGAACCCATGTTTCACCTGGCTTCCTCCTGGCGTTAATTAGTGCGGTGATCAGGGTGCGCTCGCTAGCGCTTGCGAATCCTTGTGTAAACAGTAGCTCCATTTCCGCAAATGTCTTGACAGAGTCATTCGGGAGCTCGGAATACCACTCGAATGCTGTCTTCAACAAGCTGCCAACGAATTGGCGAAGCAGTAGCTTATCGTCACCTCCGTTGTTGCCGCACAGAGCCCTGAATTGAGCAATGTGCTGGTGTGGATTCCCCGTCCCCTTATATACATGGAATTTAGGAATCGTATACCCCGGCGGGTACTTTATTTGGTCGTACCAACCCGGATAGGGTCGTCCAGTCTTAACAATTTGGCCGGCCGTTTCGCTCGCCTGATGAGCTCGTATCTGTTGAGCAATATAGTCATCCAGGGAAGCTTTGGAGATGGTCTCCTCTTTGACTGCTGATAGAGCCGGAAGAGGGTTCAATGTCTCCCCTCTGTCATCTTCAAGGATAATCGGGGGTCTTCAGCTGGAGGATCCGGCCGTATCATCCTCCCGACCATATCTTGGAATAAAAGCGCCATTCGTTTTATGTTGGCCGCTTGTTCCGCGGCCTCTTTGTCTTTCTTCTCGAGGATTCTGCGGAGGAACTCAACACCGGTTACTTGTTCCTGACGCTGCTCCGACGATGTCTCCAGGCTTTCTTTTATCCCAGTGAGTGCGGCCATCTATGTTAGCATCTCCTGGAACTTTTGTTGTTGTTGCTCATGATCCTTTATAACTGATCGGGTGAGTGGTCGACGGCCCATGGAGATACGGCTATCCTCTTTCCTGGACGCCATATAAACAGTGTGCACCACCATGCCCCCAGACTTGGGGCATTTACGTTCAGTGCCCTTGAGATTCGTCGCAGACACGGGGATTTTCTCCGGTCTTCTCCTTTTGTGGGCAGTCGAAGTTAAGGGGACCGTTGCAGCGGGCATCCAAGTAGACGACACCTTCTGTGGTACGACAGGGTGGTCCTTCTCTTGCCGAAATTTCATCTTCTTCGGTCGGCGGGAGTAGTCTTGGTTGATCACCGAGTCTTGGACCTGTCGCCAGACCTTATGAATTTTAGAGGACAGCCGCTGAGGGGGCGGCTCTGGCTTCACCTTTGTAACGTTCTCCATAGGTGGAGGAGATCCTTTTAGCACGGCCGTCGGAGAGTTCTTGCGCACCCTCCTGAGTGGTTCAAAGTTGTTCCCAGTTGGAACAGCAGCATCGACTTCCGCCGTTGGAGTTGGCGGAGTCAGTCCAGAAGGGGAACTTCCCCCAGCTTTCCTCACTCGGCGCCCGTGGCGACGTCGAGCATGCCTTACAGACGGTATTGGTTCAGCTATGGGGGTGGCTTCATCGTGCCCCCTGCTCTGGTGAAGGGCTGCTGTCGGTGCCAGCCTCTTAAAAACTGACGTCCGTTGAGAGGGGATGGCCAACCTGTCGAAGGCAGACATTCGAGCAGGGGAAGTAGCCTTGGTGACTTCGCCTGAAGCGGGAGTTGGAGCGGACAGTCTAGCGAAGATCGATCCCATAGCAGGAGAAGCCTCTCTGATGATTTTGTTTGTTGGAACAGGGATGTCTATCTGTTTCGGGATAACCCCCTCAGGTATCGCGGGCTTCTTCACGGGCCTATTATAGTTTTGGCCCAATCTGTTAATGACTGAGGCGTTGGATCTGGGCGACCCGTTGAGAGGGGCCGCGGTAGCTGTAAGCCGATCAAAGACCGACTTCTTCGGAACTTCTTACGACGGTAGTGGGGCGTTGAAGCTCATGGGCGGGAGCATGGTCCCAAAGAACAGCCCAGTGGTGGCTTGCATCACCTGTTCCACTGGCATCGTGAAAACGGAGGCCACTTGAGACCCATAGGTCACTCCTCCAGCAAGAATGGAGTGGGAGTTATTGCCGTTGTTGCAGTTGGTGCAGTTGAAAGCCATTGATCTTCTGTTTTCTACACGGAGCAAGACACCAAATCTTAGTACCTCGAATCCAGCGGCAACCATAGCAAACCGCGATTCGTTCGCGAAACATGACACACGATGTGTGGAGTAGAAAGAGGAAAAGGTCCCACCAGGCGTGCCAGAATCTGTTCGCCGCCGAAAACAGAGACGGAACCGCGTGGGTCGTCTTGCCTGAATTTGGGAGCAGATGCTATTTGGTTTTATCCATCCACCTCTCCAAAGATGCCAAGTCGATTTATGGCACCATGTAGCGAAGGTTTAGACGGATGCGGCCGATGTAGCAAACTTTGTCAGATTCCCCCTCATTGTGAGGGGTTTTTGATAGTGGGGACGCTCTTCCCTGCAGGTGCAAGCCCCTGCAGTTAATTACGCTACCGCATCGCGGTAACCACTTTCTCCTTCTACAGATGGTAACTTCGAGTCATGTGTGTTTGTTTTGTTTAGGGTTTCCCGTGGATTGTATACGGAGACTAATTTATGTTGTCGCCCGTAAGGCATGGATTAGTCCAAATCTTTATTTAAATTCATTTAAATTCAACGACAGAGAATTTGGGCTCTATCGTCTTAGTTTAGGGACGCTGCGGTCCAGTGGGTTTAAGGATTGTTAATCTCATTGAGATTAAGATCAACTTAAACGTTTGTTAAGGATACATTAGTCTAATTTTTAGACTAAGATCTACTTAACGGGGTTTTGGGATCATTTAGATCCAACAAAAGAGCATTTGGACTCTATTGTTTTAGTTTAAGGACATTGCGGTCCAGTGGGTTTAAACACATCATAGTCCATAGAGTTTAGAGACATCATAGTCTATAAAGTTTAAAAACATCATAGTCTATGATTTTTAGGACCTCGCAGTCCATAAAGTTTAAGGACATCATAGTGCATGAGTTTAAGGACCTCATTATCCATAGGGTTTAAGGACATCATAGTCCATGAGTTTAAGGACCTCATAGTCCATGGGGTTCTGGTTTGACCAGTTTGGGGATGCATCAATAGTTATTGGTTATTGGGACCCTCCATCTATCTGAAGACATTGAAGGATTATAACGACATGTCCCGATTTTGGGAAGTGGGATGAACATCAGTTTAGATGTCATATGTTGGGAGCTTATTATCTGTCTTGAGATCGGCTTTGGAAACCCCGAACATGAAGGGCTCAATTGATGGTCCTTGGAACATTTGATCTGATTCTGGCTAATGTTAGCCCTTCATAGTGTTCAACACTAACATGTTTATTCAGCACTCACGTGCTCCCACGTGATATGTTCAAAATGGTGTTAAACACTAAAATTTAGAGGCGCTCACGTGGGGTCACGTGAGGCGCTTTGAAGTAATATTAAACTTCAATAATTTGAGGTGCTGCCACTACGAGTTTATTCTTTTGTTCTTTTCTGAGCGCTAAGTGCTATTGGGTCACGTGGGAGCACGTGAGGCGCCTCAAAGAAATGGAGACTGCCTTTGATTTATTCCCTTTTTCTTTGTAAGTGATAAACACTACTGTGAGGTCACGTGTGATCGCGTGAGTCAATCTCTTTTATTCTCTTTTGTTCATCACAGGCGCTCACGTGGGAGCACGTAATCGGCAGTTATCATGTTGGGTGCCAATCTTTTACGTGCATGGAGATCCTGAGCTTTGAGACTTTTGAGCCCACTGTTTTATGAGAATTGGATTCTTAAGACTTAGTTTTTCTCTTAGGTTTGGGATCTGTATGACATAATCTCCTTGATGAGAATTAAATTCTCAACTTGTAAGGAGATCTGCTTCTGCGGATCTTTGCCATAAGGGAGAACTAAGTTCTCATATGAAGGGTTAAACCCTTGTTTCATCAGAGGAATTAAATTCCTTTATACTTTTTAGGAGAATTAAATTCTCTGAACTTAGATCTCCCTCTAGCTTTTGGATCTGCATGGTAAAATCTCCCCAATGAGAATTAAATTCTCAACTTGTGGGGAGATCTGCTTCTGCAGATCTTAACCAGAGGAATAACTAAGTTCTTTTTAGAAGAGTTAAACTCATATGAAGGTGAAAAAAGAGAGAGGAGATATTCTCTGTGTTTTGGTTCTTCTCTTACCTAGAGTTTCTTTTTCTCTTTTTTCTCTCTGGAGAATTAAATTATCTTTTCATTTAAGCTTACGAAGGGTTTTCTCACTTTTTTTCCTTCTCTTTTCCTCTGTCGATCTTCTCTCCTCTTTTTTTTCTTTCTTCTTTTTGGGCTCCTATTTATAGGAGAAAGAAAAGAATCAGTTTGTTCAGCCAAATCTCTTATTAAGAGATTTTGATTGATTTTATAACCAACCAAAATGATCTTTTAGATCAATCGGTGAATTTTATTCACCGTTGAATTTTTAATCCAAGGACTTCTGCTATACAGAAGATATTTCTCACAAAATTAGGAAAATATTTCCTTACACAGAATCTTCTTCTGTAAATTGGTAATTTTTAATCACTATTAGATTTTTAATCCAACGGCGCTCTGCTTTGCAAATCGCAATTTTTCTTGTTTAGATAGATCTAGGGAAATGTTTTCCAAATGGGGTTCTGACCCCTTTTATCTTAGAATTTAATTCCATCGGTTTAGAAAGCATCGGGGCTCATCACGTGTAGGACGTGACCCTTCACAGCATTAAGCATATCAAAAAGTGTCGCGTGCTACCACGTGACTTCTTATGGCCAATTGTTTTTTAAGAAGGCGCTTATATACTTTGTATATAACAGTCACGTGTCTTTATGTGAGGCTCGGTTTTAGCTTCAGTTTAGTTTTGCTTTGTCAAGCGCAGCGCCTATCACGTGTAGGCACGTGATGCTCCATTTGGGGGCTTTTCCCGTTGCTTTTCTATATATATATGTATTTTTTGTTCAGTTTCCATGAGGGAACAATCCTCTACTAGATTAGAACTTTAGTATAGGGTGTTAGCTTCACTAATCTCTCATTAGTGAAGTAGAAGCTTGAGTTAGTGTCTCCTCGACGTAGATTATCTTCCGCCTCAAAGACTTCAAGCAAGATCGTTCCTTTCGCCTTGAGAAGCCATGCAAGAGTCCGGGAGTTCGATGATCGCAACGAAGGGACAACTACAAGGAGCAAATGAAGTGAAGGACCGGTCTACAAAGGTTGTATTCCGTTATCAATTAGATCTAAAGATGTTTACTTTCTAGTTTAGCTCCTAAAACTCTGGTTAGATCCTTGGTTAAGGTTGTTTGGCACACTAAATTTTTAAATATAGCATGTTTGATGCCTTGTGAAACCTTGTGGTTGTGCTAAAGAAACCTATATGTTGGAGATAGTGCCCTCATAGTCAATTATTGGATCACAGGTACGTGATTGCAATGATTGCGGAGGACCTATACCGGTATGACAGTCTTACTCAAGATGATAGTATGCTATCTGGTTTGCCTTTATCAGTCGTGTACATGATCAGGTGACTGATTACATGTTACACTTTGATAGAGCCCTTAGGATCTTGCTTTACCACCAACAGTATGATGGTGATCATATACGTGAGAGTTGGGTGGTTTATACGCATATCCTTAATTGTGGTCCCTAGTCGTGGGAGTTTCGAGACAGGGCATCGATACTCCGGAGTAGACTAGTGTGTACAGTCGAGACCCCGACGAGGGGCGGTGGCCGGTCTCACAAGCCACTGGTGTCAGTTGGATCACCTATGATGTATACAGGTGCTCATTGGGTTATGAGTACACCGGACAGGACTCGCCGGGAATCTGCTAGTTAGTATTATATCTACCGTCAGATAGCAGTTCCCTGGTGACATGTGTACAGGTTAGTTCATCGACCTGAGGTCGTCATTTGTCTCGTGTGAGTTCCCACTGTGCTTTGATTTCTACCCTTCCACGGCTCAAAGGAGTCGTGCAAACAGGTAGTTTTTGGGTACAGTCCCGAGCCATATGGAGGCACGTGAGCGGATCGGCAGGGGATTCGTCTCTCCCGGTATTGGGGGCGAGGTCGTGCTGTGTCTAGGAGAGCCATTACACAAAGTCCATGGCCATGGCAGGAGATTTACTGGTAGGTACTCCAGTAGTATCTCAGGGTGTTATTGGGCTTCACTCCGACACGACTTATACTGCTATTGGGGGTCTGACGTTACTAGCCCCCTAGGCAGATATGCGATACTCATAGACGAACGGACCGGACTGTATATACATTGTCACTGTTATGCTCAGTAGGGTTTTCCGGATGAGTGCGCTCATCGGCATCCCTTGAGGTCAGTCCATGGGCAGCCGTTACGCATTGCTAGTGCCGCTGACGGTTTGTGGTTAAACCCACTGCCAGGGTACTGACGAGTCATTAGAGTCCCCCACAGACAGTTTCCCAAGTTCGGGCGAAACGTTGTAGAGGCCGTATGGTTTTATGGCAGGGTTCGGAAAATGCACGTGCGTTTACGCACGTGTTATTTTTCGGGCAGATGATACTGGTCGGCTTTGGTTTAAGCCGGATCCGAGTATTATATTGAGTAGGTATAATATCTTTGTCTCAGTTGCATTTGTATTCGGTCGTAATACAAATGCGGGTATATTTATACAGTTTCGGGGTTATCCTGAAAGTCGTTTCAGGATCACTTTTGGAAGTTTCCAGTTTTCTATCAGCCGTCTTTTAACATTCGGTTAAAGACGGATTTGTCTTTTCTTGAGATGAGTGTGGATTCTTCTAGAAGGTTCTAGATGAGGTGACTAGGATTAATTGGTGTTGAGTTTTCATTGGATTCATTTAATGGTTCATTAATGCATGATGAATAGGTTTGTGAGTCATGCTTTAGCTTTAATGAGTTTTGTTAAGCTTAAGATTTTTTTGTGAGAAGCTTCATATCTTATGGTCACCACTTGCTCCTACGGTCACCTCCCTCCTTCTATAAAGTGGCCGACCCTCTCTCTCCTCCTCACTTCACTTGATGTTTCATTTTAGAGAGAAAAGATTATGATAGTATTTGGGTGCATGGAAATTTCATTACCTCGTTTCATTCCATCACCCAATTCCCTCGGCAACTTCATTAACCGATCGTCCACGGATTTGGACGAAGTGAGACAAAGTCATCTACTCATTCTCTACATCATTCTTGGTCGTCTCTTTTAGCAAACTTGACAATCGAGTTGCCTCAAGTCAGAGGCGGGAGCCCGTTTAAAGAATCGGTGATGTGGTGCCACCTCGACGAGGATATCGGAGATCGACGAGATCGGAGCAGCCGCAACGGAGCGTGGGATGATGGTTAAAGAACGAAGGACTCGGATCGTTCGGTATAACCTTTCTACACTCTTTACAGTTTGTTAGTTTAGCAATAATGGCAGATCCGGGTTAAAGTATACGATAGCGCCAGTTAAAAGTTTTTGTTCCGCATTTGGCGTCTGTAGACTGCCGGGGCGCTAGCGTAGACTTACAGTGGTATCAGAGCCTCACCATTTTGCTATACTAACTTGTGCTAACGCGTTTAAAACATCGATCCGACCGGAAATCAAAAATCACAATTTTTTAGCCTAACAGTTTCTGTCGATTTTAAATGGTCTGATAAAATTATTCTGCATGTCTCAGAAATGTGTGCAGGCTTTTCTAAGAACACGTACCAAATTTGGGCACGTGATCCCACCAAGCCGCCGCGGAAGCGCGGCCAAACCCATGGTTTGGCCGCGGATCCGCCGCCACGTGGTGAGCTCGTGCTCCCAAATTTGGTAAGTGGGTTCTCTGTTGGATTTTGTGGTTTTTGGTAAATATCGTTTTGGCCCAGATTTTGTTACTGTTCACCAGTAAGCAGTGGGGCCCATTTTTTTGATATTTGGTCGATCGAAATTTGAACACGTTAGTTTACAGTGCTTACATTATATCTCCGACCGGGAATGTCATTTGATCGGTAAACCGCGTCTGATTGCTATAGTTCTTTTAGACGGGTTTGCGAACGTGACATTCGCGTTGATGTTCTGTGTTGTGCTGTGATGTTGCGGATTTGTCGTGGTGGATAGCAGTGTGCAATGATAGTGCAGGTTGAGTTTATTTGTACATTTGATATTGCGGGGCGAGCGTCCAACTTGTGGACTGCCGTCACTGCCTGTTGTATAATATTCTTTTAGGGCACGACCAGGTTGCGGTCGATGTACCTATTGTACTATTTTTCATTACTGTACTAGGTTTTTCCCCGAGAAGGAGTGCACGGATAGCCGGGTTCTGGGGGGCAACGGGTCCGCATCTCATGGCTTTGAGAGGAAGAGGGGTCCTACTCTAGAATTGGCAGACTATTCGCCGCACTCGTAGGGTGTACAGGTTGACCCAAGGAGGGGTGCCCAAGATTACCGGATTCCGTGAAGTGCAGGGTGGTCCATTCACTATGTTGTAGGGGGCTGCCTCGCTTCAGGTTTTGGCGGGTAACTTGCCGCACCCGTAGGGGTCTAGGTTTCATTGCACAGGCTATCCACACGACATGGGAACATCGGGTTTCAGCAGCGGCTCTGTGAAACCCGGGGATCCCAGATTATCTGTATTGTTCTGTGATACTTATTACTTTTCTGTAATGTTGCATATTATCATGCCTGGAGCGATTATTGTATATTGGTTTATATACTATTAGATGTTGTATATGTTTTACACCCGCGCTAGTCCAGTCCCCGCTCTGTCGTTAGTTAAGTAACCTAACGGGTGATGACGGGACCCAGTGACGAATGCGGATGGCATATACGTACATTTTATTTTCGTTCTTTTGTGATGTGATTGATTGATGGGACTGTGTTGATTCTGATCAACGCAAAGTAAAACAAACCTGTTTACAGTTGTTGGAACAAATTTAAAAAGTGTTGTTACAAAGACGTTTCCTTTTGTTATGCATAGAGGTATTCAGTGGAATATCCTGCACCTCATTCGACGGAGCAAGGGCCGATATCCCTTCACCAGCACTGACCCCTTGGGCAGAAGTTTGCGTCAGCGTAATAACTTCACTATAGTCGATTACAAATTGCTTTGCATAGCGGTATTCAGTGGAATATCCTGCACCTCATTCCACGAGGAAAGAGCCGAGATCCCTTTACCGGGAGTGACCTCTTTAGCAAAAGGTTTTCGCCACTATATTTTAAAAAGCTATCAGGTTCCTTCAGCGATATCAAGTTCACTACGTTAAAGGTTTTTCGCCAAAAACCAGCCGTAGCCCTCCGTCATTTCATATGAATGGTCAGTAGTATTCAAGCTATGTTGGTCTAGCCCTTAGCTAGGACATAGTGATTGGTAGCTGCTGGGGTGTTCACATGTTGCATAGATAGATGAGTTGGTTTGGGACAGTCGTACAGCCTTGTTGGCCCTTAGTCAAGGACGAGTACGGGTGGGTTCAAATTAACAAGATAATGATGGGAAGAACTTGACATGTGACTTATGGTGGGCTGGCCCTTAGTCACGATCATAAGAGCATGGGGCAAAAACTATATCGGGGGTTTCTAAAGAAACTGAAACTTGCCAAGTATGAGCATACCTTCTGGAGTATGAGTAACGTGGATGCATTCCATCACGTTATCATGCGATGAGAGTTGGATCCCGATTCCCACTGATGAGTTGGTTTACTCTTCGGGTGATCCCGATTGATTCTTCTTTAGGTTTGGAGGAGAATTTGACAGACAGTGGGAGGTTTCCGGATTAGATAAAATGATGACCATTCTGATCTAGGTTAGAGTGCACGCAGAGTGTTTCTTTTCTCTCTCTCTCTTTGGCAGCGACCTTTGATCGACCCTAGACTATGACTCAGTGACCAGGTTGACCGAACCTTCTTAAATACTGGCTTTTGGATTGTCTGAGTTGCATAAGTCATTGCCACTCCTTCTTTTACCCTTTGAATTTCTCAGAACACCCGTATTACTACGGATATCCACTTCCATTGGATAGAGCCATCGTATGGTTATATACGAACTCGAAGGGACTTCTTCGAGGATGGATCCAGGTTCAGGAGAAATAGAATTGGTTTATTCAGTTGTCTTTTATTATCACCTTCTCTCAGGTTGCGAGAGCTCCTTGGTTTAGGAGAGTACACCTATTACGCCTATTGGATAGTCTTATTCCAAACCATAGGCTGGTGCCGAAAGGTAGGGAATGAAGAAAACCAATTAGCCTAAGTAGGGTGTGCAGAAGGTAATATGTAAAGACAAAATAAAAGGATTAGAAAGAGGGCAAAGTAAATTGTGACTGATATCATTCACGACCAAAACCGCGTACTTCATCGCCGCTCCTATTTCACCTTTAAAAGAATAAGGTATTATTCAGTTGTCTTTTATCATCACCTTCTCTCGAGATGCGAGTACTCCTTGGTTTAGGAGGGTACACCTATTATGCTTACTGGATAGTCTTCTTCCAAACCATAGGCTAGTGCCGAACGGTAGGGAAGGAAGAAAACCATTTAGCCTAACGATGGTGTACAGAAGGTAACGACTAAAGACAAATAAAGGGATTTGGAGAGATGGCAATAAAATATACGGTTGAAGTCATGAATTGGATTATGGAAGAGGCATTGCTATGAATACAAGGATACCCCTACGAAACATTTTCATGTTTCAGTGCATTGTTAAAGGAAAAACTGTTTTCTCGATTAGACACTTACTCCAAGGGTATGTATTTACCAGGTTTCATTCTCATATCTGTATGGTTTTACAGATGATGAGTGGGAGTAAGATATTGGGAATTAGGTGATCATCCTCTTTATATCGGAATTCGTTGTAATTGGTGATATTTGAGAAAATCGCCAGGGTACAGTTTTCAACCTACGACGCACAGGTTTTGAGTTGTTTAACTCAGCGGACTTATACAGAGTATTGTATGTTGTCCAGTGTCCATCAGGACAAAGGGGTAGGTCCTCGTACTATGTTCTGTTTACTTATAACTTCTCTAGTATTTAGACAAGTGTTTCGTAGAAATACAAGGTCTAAGTTTTGAGAAGTTGTGGGTATAAGAATAAAGTGGAGAACCAGGTGTCACAAGTATCGAGATTCTTCAAAGAGATCGAAGATGTAGATTCTTGTGATTGGTATTCAGATGATAGTGATGGTTTTGAGAAACGAGTTTTCTCTTTCAGGTTACTCATAATTGGATGGATTCCTAAGTTGAGTAATGCTGATTAGCCTCTTTCCATTAAGGTGATATGCACTGGAGACAGCTGCATGGTTTGAATATGGTTCCAATTAAATTAGTGCCAAAGTTTCTATATTGGATATAGAATAGTTCGCACCTTAAAAGATATTAAGGTACGGGGAGTTGTCCAGCTTATGCTTAAAACCAGACTCTGGATAACTCAGGGCACGTTTCTGTAATGGCTGTTTGTGGGTTGACCCTGTCTATGACGAGGGTTGATATTCTACCATTTGGAAGATCAATAGTGATATTGTTCTTGACTCGCCACAGTTTTAGTAAAAATGGATCTTTTTCAGAAAACAGTAGTGGGAGTATGGTAGAACTGGAAGTGATTCCAGAACCGCAAACGATTACGGAAAATTTAATAGGACCTATATATTCAATCAGGTTTGACATTCCAATAGCCACTCCGCAGGTATGGTGGGTAACCTCAGACACCCGAGAGGTACTTAGGTAGCCTCAAGGACGGTGACAGGGAGGTTCTTATCTACCCAGACTTGACACTACTGTTGTTCCAGGTTATGAGACCCGGTAGGAGGGTTGTCGTAGTCAGTGGGAGCAACGGAAGCATGGTGGGCAAGATGCTTATATCTATTTATAGACTAGAGCAGTTATAGCGGAGATAGATCATCTAATTTTGATGTGACAGTCATGGGTTTGACTTCAATCAGAATAGGGGATGGATCAGTTAAGAAGGTAGTAGGGTGTGATGTCATGGTATCTGGATGACGTACACAGAGTAGGAAGTAAAATTCCTATACTACGATCGGTTGTACTGTGGTCGTCACACAGTTGTTTCTCCAGAAAGGATATGGATATAATATTTGACATTCTGGTTTCTAGATCTATGGTTTTAGATCTGGATTTGGGTAGTTTCCCAATGTGGGTACTTTGACAGATATTCTAATGGTTTTTGGAATAGTTGACTCCTAGCATGGTGGTGTACCTGCAGGTGATGGAGTCACCCTCTCTAAAGGTGTCTTACAGACTAAAGGGGAGAGGGATGTACATGATTGGCAGATCACTTGCTTAGGCAATTGAGTCAATCATGAGATGTCAAGTACCACACCAAATGTTGGTTTTGCACTAGATGCAATAAGTTTGTATTAATCCAATCCTGGAGAAACATAAGGAAGCAGTTTTAGAACATAAGTACATGTTCTACGGATTAGATGACGGCAGCCTCCTTCGGGAGACGGTTATCATTCCAGGCTTCAAAGGTGACATGGTTGACAGAGTGATTGTCAGAGTTATAGTTTTTCCCTCTGACGAAGAGGGACAGTATTATGGACAGGTGGTCCAAGAGGATACTGTGGGTGGCATGGTGCCGGATACTGATTAGGTTCAGTGATCGATACAGTCTAAGAAGTTTGGATTTGGAGTTCATTTATGAACTAGGTCCCATCAGATATCCAGACATATTCTAAGACAGGTATTACTCGATTCGGGAGATGGCTTTCTCCGCGAACTTGAGATTTAGAGAGATATAGAAAGAAACTTCTAGGCGGATCCACTCACTAAGGCTATTTCTCGAACACAAAAGTTTTACAAACGGGCTTTGTGATACTAATTAGTAGAGGAGTTGGATGTTCGGTTTCACACGGGCTGTGAGTAGTCGACATCGCAATAATTAGCCTTGAGTGCAAGTGGGAGATTGTTGGAGATAGTGCCCTCATAGTCAATTATTGGATCACAGGTACGTGATTGCAATGATTGCGGAGGACCTATACCGGTATGACAGTCTTACTCAAGATGATAGTATGCTATCTGGTTTGCCTTTATCAGTCATGTACATGATCAGGTGACTGATTACATGTTACACTTTGATAGAGCCCTTAGGATCTTGCTTTACCACCAACAGTATGATGGCGATCATATACGTGAGAGTTGGGTGGTTTATACGCATATCCTTAATTGTGGTCCCTAGTCGTGGGAGTTTCGAGACAGGGCATCGATACTCTGGAGTAGACTAGTGTGTACAGTCGAGACCCCGACGAGGGGCGGTGGCCGGTCTCACAAGCCACTGGTGTCAGTTGGATCACCTAAGATGTATACAGGTGCTCATTGGGTTATGAGTACACCGGACAGGACTCGCCGGGAATCTGCTAGTTAGTATTATATCTACCGTCAGATAGCAGTTCCCTGGTGACATGTGTACAGGTTAGTTCATCGACCTGAGGTCGTCATTTGTCTCGTGTGAGTCCCCACTGTGCTTTGATTTCTACCCTACCACGGCTCAAAGGAGTCGTGCAAACAGGTAGTTTTTGGGTACAGTCCCAAGCCATATGGAGGCACGTGAGCGGATCGGCAGGGGATTCGTCTCTCCCGGTATTGGGGGCGAGGTCGTGCTGTGTCTAGAAGAGCCATTACACAAAGTCCATGGCCATGGCAGGAGATTTACTGGTAGGTACTCCAGTAGTATCTCAGGGTGTTATTGGGCTTCACTCCGACACGACTTATACTGCTATTGGGGGTCTGACGTTACTAGCCCCCTAGGCAGATATGCGATACTCATAGACGAATGGACCGGACTGTATATACATTGTCACTGTTAGGCTCAGTAGGGTTTTCCGGATGAGTGCGCTCATCGGCATCCCTTGAGGTCAGTCCATGGGCAGCCGTTACGCATTGCTAGTGTCGCTGACGGTTTGTGGTTAAACCCACTGCCAGGGTACTGACGAGTCATTAGAGTCCCCCACAGACAGTTTCCCAAGTTCGGGCGAAACGTTGTAGAGGCCGTATGGTTTTATGGCAGGGTTCGGAAAATGCACGTGCGTTTACGCACGTGTTATTTTTCGGGCAGATGATACTGGTCGGCTTTGGTTTAAGCCGGATCCGAGTATTATATTGAGTAGGTATAATATCTTTGTCTCAGTTGCATTTGTATTCGGTCGTAATACAAATGCGGGTATATTTATACAGTTTCGGGGTTATCCTGAAAGTCGTTTCAGGATCACTTTTGGAAGTTTCCAGTTTTCTATCAGCCGTCTTTTAACATTCGGTTAAAGACGGATTTGTCTTTTCTTGAGATGAGTGTGGATTCTTCTAGAAGGTTCTAGATGAGGTGACTAGGATTAATTGGTGTTGAGTTTTCATTGGATTCATTTAATGGTTCATTAATGCATGATGACTAGGTTTGTGAGTCATGCTTTAGCTTTAATGAGTTTTGTTAAGCTTAAGATTTTTTTGTGAGAAGCTTCATATCTTATGGTCACCACTTGCTCCTACGGTCACCTCCCTCCTTCTATAAAGTGGCCGACCCTCTCTCTCCTCCTCACTTCACTTGATGTTTCATTTTAGAGAGAAAAGATTATGATAGTATTTGGGTGCATGGAAATTTCATTACCTCGTTTCATTCCATCACCCAATTCCCTCGGCAACTTCATTAACCGATCGTCCACGGATTTGGACGAAGTGAGACAAAGTTATCTACTCATTCTCTACATCATTCTTGGTCGTCTGTTTTAGCAAACTTGACGATCGAGTTGCCTCAAGTCAGAGGCGGGAGCCCGTTTAAAGAATCGGTGATGTGGTGCCACCTCGACGAGGATATCGGAGATCGACGAGATCGGAGTAGCCGCAACGGAGCGTGAGATGATGGTTAAAGAACGAAGGACTCGGATCGTTCGGTATAACCTTTCTACACTCTTTACAGTTTGTTAGTTTAGCAATAATGGCAGATCCGGGTTAAAGTATACGATAGCGCCAGTTAAAAGTTTTTGTTTCGCATTTGGCGTCTGTAGACTGCCGGGGCGCTACCGTAGACTTACACTATAGTGGTATCAGAGCCTTTCTAGAGAATTAGGAGTTGTCTAGGCGAAGTTAGAAGTTTGAACGAACTCCGAAAACCCGATATTGCCCACTTTCTGGAAATTTTTCAAAATGCTGGAATTTTTCACATTAAAAATTCTCAGAATATCATGCAGCTAATTTTATGGACCCTCTAGAAGAACGATACCTAATCTCGACAACATGACCGCGGAATCGCGGCTATTTTGTGGTGGTTCCGCGACGCCATGTGTGAGACATGGGTCGGCCCTTCTACGGTTGGTTCGTATGTACTGGTTCATGTTTCTGGGTATTTTTAATACTGCTCAAGTGTTGAGATTTCTGGGAATTTTAGGAATTCGTTGATTCGATCGAAAGGCTTAACATCGTCTAGCTATTTATGGAATGTGATACAATATGTGGAATTCGTATAATTAGGCATGAAATCCAAATTATGTGATATTTTGGGTTTATGATGTCTAAGGTTATTTTGGATTCCAAATGTTGTAGTTTGACATTTCTTTTTTGCGACCGTTAGTGTAATATGCGGTGTATCGCCGGTTTCGTTGCTATAGGTCAACGACAATTGGGATACGCATATTTACTTACGTTGATGACATGTGATATTATGTGTTGCTGTGATATGTTATATTGGATTGTCGCGTTTTGAATAGCCGGGGGTTTTATGTGAGATGAGAGTTTTTGTTTTCATTCATGTAAAATTAATTGTATGTAATATTCTTTTATTGGGGCACATCCGGGTTGAGGATGATGTCACCATTGTTGTATATTATTTACTTTTCCGCATTAGGATAGACCCAAGGAGGGGAGCACAAGTAACCGGGTTCTAAAGTCCAGTGGGAGACTATCTCGAGGAGTCGAGTCTGGGTCTCCTAACTCTAGAATTAGTAGGGTTTCTTGTCGCTCTCGTAGGGGTCTAGGGATATGGGTTTGGCTATTCATCGCGACCGTGGAATCCGTGTTTTATACAGGCTCAAAATAAAACACGGACATCCTAGTATATCCAATATTTCATATGTTTCTTCTGCTGCTCTATGATGTGATCACTGTGGATTCTGAGACGAATGGATATACATTATATATATGATATATAGTAGACGTTGCTTATGTTTTGCACCAGCGCTAGCGTCACGACCCGAAAGTAGGAACATGACCGGCACTTAGGCTACGAACGTCTCAAGGCGTACGTGCTCTAAGTAAGCCGAGCCCAGAAATCCAAACCAAGAAAAGTAGTGGAGTGAAGGAAAAACCATATGTAAATCAACCAGTGTGCAACATAATATACAACGCCTAAAGGCGAGGATCACAACAGAAAAGGGAACTCAACAGCAAGAAACCCAGAGAAATATAACGTGCGACTCTAAGGTCAAAAGAATGATCAATACTGGTCTTTATCTCAAATAAGTACATGTTTGGTTGATGGAACTTCTAGATACAACTGAAATATAATATACAAAGTATAATGATGGGTATGATACAAATAACCCACCTACTAGCAAGTCACCTGAAGAAGCTGTGCCCGCAAAGCCGTAATGGAACCCGTACGGCAACACCTGCAAGAAACTGGGGCACAACGGGGGTGAGCTGCCAACTCGTGAATAGAAAACGTCTATGAACAGAAAATCGTATGTATGACGCAATCCTAGGTCATACGATCATACTATATAATCCTCAAGTATATAACCAGCATTATATAACCATGACTAGGGTAACTATCTAACCCAAATATAATCCCATGTACCCGTGTCAATGTCAGTGCCTCGGGTAGCAATGTATCATATGAATGATGTATGAATGCATGAAAAGTATGATCAATGTAATCAAGTCTGCATGTGACCAATGTCTGTATATAGGTGGATCCCGTCCACGTATCACCCAATGACAATAAGCATCATGCATGTAAATATGAGGATATAGTCAAAATCATGAAAACACATCATGAAACCTGTGCCCAGCATCGGCACGAAACATCGCCTCAATCTCAATATCTCAATATCTCTGATAAGTCTCACCATTTAGGGCGCCGTCAATCCAGACCGGCCCCTACCATCAATCTCAAGACCACGACGGTATCCTCCGGATATCCGACGTGTCGGGTAAAATCACCGGTCGATAGTGCTCCCCTGCCAGGCTCAACGCCATCTCCTGCGATCTTCTTGCCCCAGGGTACCACACCGTGCCCACCATGTACCCGCAATCGGCCTCATCCGCCTCCTCGAATCGGGTTTCACATGTCGCTCTCAGCACCGAGAAAACACATGGTGGACGCACTGAAATATCATATCAGGGGTAACCGGGTTTTTACAACAATTACATAATCTCTTTGAAATACCCACGGTTCCCAAATCCAGAATATCATAGAAACAACATATTTCAATGCGCATAATCAGAAAACATGATGTATGTGACATATCAATAAAGTGCAAGTATAACAGTATATCATGCAACATGGAATAATAGTATGCACATACAAGGGTCATATCCTGCAGCAATAATACTACTGTGTAGTGACATGGCAATTACCGATGAAGATGTTTGTGAACTGGCAAGTAAGTGTACGTGGTACATACGCTTCATCGGTAATGGTGCTGGTGTCCTAACAGCATAATGTCAACAATAGAATATGAAACACAATAAGTATGCGATGCAGAACAACAATAATGATATGCGGGAGCTAAATACCAAATACAGTGATAGCTAAACTGCATCTACTGTCATAAGAGTCATATAGCTACACCACTATAAGGCTGAGCTAAAGCTAACAGTAGGTAAGGGAAACCGCCTAACCTCTGAGTCGATACATATATATACATATAGTCGGTGATCCCGCCTCGATAATATCACATCCGATACCGTATTGCTATAATCGGTTATTCCTAAGTCAAGAGTGCGGATCAAACCTCAAATTATAGCTCGTACGTAAATCCGTCGTACGGCATCCCCAAATCTGGGTATGGGTCAATCTCGCATTCATCATGTCATTCATCTAGTATTCTCTATATCACATATCATAATTTGGATAATGACCTACGTCTAGTACAAAGCTAACATCATCACTATCATCATGATCTGACTACTGATCAACAGTCTCGCATGAATCGATATCATCATCACAAATCGTCACAAGGAGTAAACATCGCCGAATGCGGCCTATCATACTAATCTTGTCATATCATATCATGTCACATCTCGTAACGTACTCACATGTCGACCATTTTGTATATATCACTATTCCTATGGCATCATCATCCCAAAAATCTGCTAAAGCATCAAGACATATCTCAAATGTGAATTATACCATATCACCGACATCATAATCTCGGATCAAACATCATCGACTCATCTCAAACCCAAGTATCATCCTCAAATCCGTATGTGAACACATAATCCCATACCCACGTGAACACATATTTATATAGAATCCCATGACCACATATGTAATAAGGATGTATGCAAGTATGTATGTGTGAATATGTATGAGTAGTGCACCCACTACCCTAGGGTTCATAACCTTTCATCAATCCAACATACCAATATCCATTTTAACATTATTATTGATCCCGAATAACATATATTAAATGTAAGTGTGTATATGCATCCGTATACATCACGACGAATTGCGGGGATGCTATACGCCATCCACCCGACTTCTCCCCGTAGATATAAATCTACTCACCTTTCTTTATGCGTGCCGGTACCGATGTCGCCATTTGCATCTCCAACGCCTCGATGCCACGTGGGGTACCTACAAGGATATCACACGCTAAAACACATGAAAACCATATCGGAAACCAAAATGGTGCACGTTACGCCAATAGGTAAAAACCTATCGCCTTGCGTGCAAACACAGCCAATATCCACTGTCGTTGACGTCCAAACGCCACCCGACGGAAACGGAACATCGAATACTAAAACCCATGCTAAAACAAGTCGTAAATCATACGCCAACTCAAGAAAATCAACCCAGATTTTACCCTAACTGGAATCAGTCGAAACTAGACATACCAGGGGTCAAGTTTACATGAAATAGGGCCGTGCACGCAAAACGATGCAGTTTCACCCCGGTCTGGCCGCAAATTGCGGCCAAAAGGGATATATCTGCGGCCTGGTATGGGTGTTGGGGGCTAGGGCTTTGTGGGATGGTTCCAGGGTGCCTGCACAGCCTACTGCCAAGTCAATTTTATTTTAGGAGGTTCGGGTTGATAGCAGTTTCCAGAAAGGTCCAAAAGTCGACAAAATCGCTAAATTACGCCAAGTATAAAAAAGCTGGTATCTAACTGGAAATCTGGGGAAATCTTGGTTAAACTGGTCTCAAATACACCTAATATGGTTATACCAACATCCAAAACCATCTCTTGGCCAAATCTCACTCAAAATCCCTAAACTAGCACTAGATTACAGATATAACAGTAAATTTTAGTTTTAACAGCTATAGCTTGCGAGATAGGAATTGGGTTGCATGATTATACCTCAAGGGATCTTAAATGAAGGAGAAGGGAAGGAGGAAGTGGGGTGGTGCTGCTGAAGTGCCTCGGGACTGAAGTTGCTGTTGCAACTGAGGCAGATGCTGGTTCTGCTTGTTGTTGTTGCTGCTACTCAAGCTGCTGCTGCTTGTTGTTTGCTAAATTCTGTTGTTGAGGAAGTAGCAGCAAATGAAGGGGTTTGAGGTATTTGAGGTGAAGTGTTGGAGTTGTTGCAATGATACTAGCGGCTGTTTCCTGCTGCTGTAGCAGCTGATGCATTTGGGCTGTTTCTGGTGTTTGCAAAGGTGCTGCTGCTGTTGTATTGAAGTTGTTGATGTGGGTGTATAGATGTGGGGCTAGTGGCTGCAGCTGCTGTAGCTGTTGTAGGGGCTGATGTGAGTGTGTAGGTGGCTGATGTTACAGCTTGTAGCAGCAGCTAAGGGGCTGATGTGTTGGTGAAGGGACCTGATGCAGCTGCTGCTGGGGTGTGCTGATGCAAGATTGGGGGCTGATGGATTTGTTTCAGCTGAATTCAGGGGCTGATGTGCTGATGGTGGCTGAAGTTGTTTTGAAATGGTGTGATGTGTGAGAGTGAGAGGTAGTATGAAAGAGCACAAAGGATAATGAAGAAGGAGATGGATCATGGCACACCCTAGCCATCTCTCTCTCTCTCTCTTGAAACAAGTCAACCCCAACCTAATCACCATTAATTAAGCTTAATTAATCCTAATCAAATGGTTAGACCACCATGGTCATCTGAGCATGGTTCAACCCTAGGCTTAACCCTAGCTACCATGCACATGTGTGTAGCCCAGATAAAATTCCGATAAAATATCAATAAAACCAGATAAAATATTTAAAAGCCGCTTTGGTAAACTTTTTACCAAAAACCCTACATTAAACACAATTATCACTAAATAACATTTTTTTTGAATTTCCATAATTTTTTGTCCAGAATTTTCCCAAAATAATATTATATTTTTCTGAAATGTTACAGTCTTCCCCCTTCCCGGTATGCCGTTAGTTAAGTAACCTAACGGTGCATAACGGGACACTGTGGCGAAAGCGAATGGCATAAGCGTACGTTTTTTTCGTTTCTTCTGTAATGCTTAGGAAGCATAAATGATGGGACTTCATTAATGAGATTAATGAAAGAAAAGAAACCTAAAAGATGTTGTAGAATCAAATTTTCAAAAAGGGTAGCTCTAGTTTTTGCTTTGCATAGCGGTATTCCTTGTAGAATATCCAGCACTTTATTCGATAAGGAAAGAGCCGAGATCCCTTCACCGGGAGTGACCTCTTTAGCGAAACTAACAGATGCTAGAAACACTCGGTTTGTTTTTGATTGCTTCTATAGTTCTTGCTTTGCATAGTGGTATTTGTGAAATATCCTGCACCTTATTCGATAAGGAAAGAGCCGAGATCCCTTCACCGGGAGTGACCTCTTTAGCGAAACTAGTAAAAGCCTCAAAAACACTCCTTTTAAAAATCACTCGATTCTACAACGATATCAAGTTCATTACGCTCATGGTTTTCTTAAAAACCTGTGTAGCCCTCCGTCATTTCAGATAAATATTATTTAGTATTCGTGCTACGGTAGTTTGGCCTACGTCAAGGCGTAGTGTACGGTAGCTGATTAGTACTTATCTGTAGCATATGATGCGATTGGATTAGGGTATTCGTACGGTGTTGTTTGGCCTCTGTCAAGGGTCGTGCGGGTGGGTCTAATTCAATCGGGAAATGACGGGTTGAACTTGACTAGCGGACTATTGGTAGTTTGGCCTCCGTCAAGGTCATAGGACGCTAAGGGTAAAATATTATCGGGAATTTCAAGTGTTGAAATTCGCAATGAGATTGCATACCTTCTATGAGATAGTTGGATTCCGATACCCACTGCGAGTAAGAGTTACTCCTGGGAAAGTCTTGCACTTTACAATTAGCCGATCAAGTAGGTGTCTATAAAGGTGTCAAAGGGGCTATGCCTCTGGGAAAATGAGGTTTACTTTAATTAGGTCCGTACGAAAGCACGGGGAACCACTCTTAAAGTACCGGCACTGGCCTGGCTGAAAGATTGGCGAACTTGTAGGGTGTAATTAATCCCGGCTAGTCTTTCCTTTTAGGGTTTGAAGGAAGATTTGTTAAAAACAGTGGGAGCCATCCTGATTAGATAAAATAATAACCAATCTGATCTTGCAAGAGCATACGCTAAAGTGTTTTTCTTCATTCTCTCTCCAGGTAGCGACCATGTCACGTCTTAATCAAGATGATAATATGGATGTATTGACCGAACTCGCATGTTATACTGAGCATGGGATCGTTGGTTCCAGTCTTTCTTATAATTGTTATAAGACTGAACAGGGAATAGGGAAATATCCGGATTCCCACGCCGCCCAAACGAAGAATAAGCATGTTGATGCATCTTCTTCGGGTGTGTTACTTATCGAGAACTATTTCTCAGTTCACTCTACGTCCTGGGTATTAGATACCGAATCAGGATCCCACATATGTAATATGTTACATGGGCTAAGGAAAGGTAGAGAACTGGGAATGGGTGATCATTCCGTGTGAGTCGGAAATGGGGCAAATGTTGCAGCCAAAGAAGTTGGCGAATATCATCTTGTATTACCAAATGGTAATATATTGATTCTGAACGAATGCTATTACATTCCGACCCTGATATGCAATCTTATATCGGTTTCTTTACTAAGTAAAGAAGGATATAATTTTATAGTACAGGATAATGTTATGAACATCTTTCTGAATCAAAAATTGATTGGATCAGGCTCGTTAAATAATGGCATATACGTTCTAGATCAAACTACAGTTCTTAATGTACAAAACACACACAAGAGGAAGAGTTCAGAAATGAACGAATTCATCTTGTGGCATTGTAGACTAGGTCATATCAATGCGACACGACTAGCTAAGTTGCATAAGGATGGATATTTGAATTCGTTCGAATTTTCATCTTATGACACTTGCCAGTCATATCTCAAAGGCAAGATGACCAAAACTCCGTTTACGGGACATGGAGAAAGAGCTAGTGAGCTCTTGGGACTGATACATAGTGATGTATGTGGTCCTATGTTTACACATGCCAGGAATGGTTCCTCATACTTCATTACATTCACTGACGATCTCTCAAGATTCGGACATGTGTTCCTGATGAAGCACAAGTCTGAAGCTTTTGAGAAATTCAAAGAATATAAGCACGAAGTCGAGAACCAAACGGGTAAAAGTATTAAAATCCTACGATCTGATCGAGGAGGTGAATACTTGAGCATGGAGTTCCTGGACTATCTAAAAGAGAATGGGATTCTCTGTCAGCTTACTCCTCCATATACACCACAGCACAACGGTGTATCGGAGCAGAGGAATCGCACCCTATTAGATATGGTGTGCTCTATGATGAGCACCACTGAGTTACCTATTTCCTTTTGGGGTTATGCGCTGGAAACGGCCACATACCTATTGAATCGAGTTCCACTGAATCAGTGCATACCACTCCAAATGAGATATTGAATGGAAAGAGGCCATATCTTATTTTATTCAGATATGGGGTTGTCCGGCCTATGTGAAAACACAAAATCCGGACAAGCTCGAGGCAAGATCAGTTCTGTGTAAGTTCATAGGATATCCCAAACATTCGCGAGGGTATATCTTCTACCATTGCGAGGAACAAAAGGTGTTTGTTTCTCGACATGCCATTTTTTAGAAAAGGGTTTTCTTATGAAAGAAATTAATGGCAAGGAGGTAGAACTGGAAGAAGTTCCAGCTATACAGACTACGACAGAAGATTTTGTGGAACCAGAGGATTCAGTAGTTCCCAACGAACCTCAGCCTCTCCGCAGATCTAGTAGGGTTCCTCATCCACCTGAGAGATACTACGGTTTTCTCATTGATGGTGAGAGCGAGGATTGCATCATGGAGGATGATGACCCGACAAGCTTCGAGCAGGCCATCACGAGTGGAGACTCTGTGAAATGGCTGGATACAATGCGATCTGAGATGGAATCCATATACACCAACAAAGTATGGACTTTGGAAGTTGCTCCTGAAGGGGTAAAACCCATTGGGAGCAAATGGATCTTTAAGAAGAAACTTGGTGTAGATGGAAAAGTTGAGACTTTCAAAGCTAGACTTGTTGCAAAGGGTTTCCGTCAACGACCAGGTGTGGATTATGATGAAACCTTTTCTCCAGTGGCTATGCTTAAGTCCATCCGGATCCTACTTTCCATCGCTGCATACCATGACTACGAAATCTGGCAAATGGATGTTAAGACCGCTTTTCTAAATGGTGATTTGGTAGAGTGCGTGTACATGACTCAGCCAGAGGGCTTCGTAGACAGTGGGAGCAGCGGAAAGGTGTGCAAGCTGCTTAAATTCATCTACGAGTTAAAGAAAGTATCGCGGAGTTGGAACATTTGTTTTGATGTCATTAGCAAAGAGTTTGATTTCATCAAAAACGTAGATGAACCTTGTATATACAAGAAGGTGGCAGAGAGTAAGGTTTTCTTCCTCGTATTGTACATGGATGACATACTCTTGATAGGAAATGACATTCCTATGCTGCAATCGGTCAAGCTCTTCTTATCACAAAGATTCTCAATGAAAGATCTAGGGGATGCCTCTTACATCTTGGGGATTAAGATCTGTAGAGATAGATCTAAACGGATACTGGGATTGTTCCAATCCAGGTACATTGACACCATACTAAAGAGGTTTAGTATGGAAGAATCCATGCGTGGGATTTTACCCATGATCTCAGGACTCACTCTCTCCAAAGAGATGTCTCCCAAGACTGATTTGGAGAGAGCCCGCGTGCAAGGGATACCCTATGCTTCGGCGGTAGGCTCTATCATATACACGATACTATGTACCAGACCCGATGTAGCATACTCACTAAGTGTAGTGAGTAGGTATCAAGCAGATCCTGGAGAGAGTCACTGGATAGCTGTGAAGAGCATTCTCAAGTACTTAAGAAGGACTAAAGAGATGCTCTTGGTGTATGGTAACGAACAACTCCAAGTGGAGTCCTTTACCGATTCGAGCTTTCAGAGTGATAAGGACGACTCTAAGTCGCACTCGGGATTTGTCTTTACCCTCAATAGAGGGGCGGTATGCTGGAAGAGTTCCAAGTAGGAAACCGTGGCAGACTCGACGATGGAGGCTCAATACATCGCTGCCAACGATGCTGCCAAAGAGTCTGTCTGGATGAAGAAGTTCATAACTGAACTTGGAGTGGTTCCATCCATTGAGTATCCAATACCTTTGTATTGTGATAACAATGGAGCGGTGGCTTTGTCCAAGGAACCCAGGGCCCATCAGCCATCCAGGCATATTCTGAAGCGGTATCACCTGATCCGGGAGATAGTTAATCGCCGGGAGATCGAGGTCAGGAGAGTTGACATGAAGAACAACACAGCGGATCTACTCACGAAGGCCATTCCCCAGATACAGTTCGAGAGACTCTTGATTGAAAAGAATTCTCGATGTGTAGTATGGAATAGTAAAGAAATCACAACCAAAAATTATTTGACCGCAATCAACTACGGTGTCGGATTGTAGTTAGTATGTGAGTGCGGATCGTCCACAGGGAAAGTGTAATCGTTCGTCTTTTGAATTAGATGAATTGAAACTTTAAAGAAAGAAAACAAAACAATTCAAGATTTATAGTTGATGTTCAAGAAAGTGAAAAAACTAGATCTAAGAAAGCATTAAAAGATAGAATCAAGAATTGATCGTTTGTTGATTTTTCCAAACCAAATCTCAAGAATCGAAATGAGGCTCGTAGGAATCGATCGGATCTATAGATGTGATGTAATCTTACAATTACGTATTCTTATCCTTCGATGAATTGATACTAGATCGATGATCATCGATGAGAATTAGGGATTTCTTGTGAAACTAGGGTTTCATCTTATCCCTTGTTCTTTCGTCGATGTCATTCGTATTCTAGCCTCTAGTAAATTCAAGAAGCGATCGTAGATCCCTAATTTCGAGCGATCACAATCAAGAAAGCATCGCTACGAAACTAGGTCATCGATTCTTGAACTTGCTAGGGTTTACAAAACTCGTAGGACTTAAAAATAGTATTTAAATTTGTTACATCATCATTCTATAATCGTCTCGACTCCTTAACGAGCGGAGTTTCACTCAAACATCACAACAAGAGCAACAATTACAAATTGAGATCTAATCATGATGCAAGAATTAAAAGAAAGCAAGATAAAAGAATTTCACCTTTTATTTATATCAACAATTTCGTTACAATCACTCAAGAACTACAAGAGGAAGAACTTGATCGTCGACTTGGCTTCGCTCGTCTCCGTGGATCGCGGATCGGCTTGGATCACTTGCCCGATTGAAGATCGGCTCGGCTCCTAAAAGGTTGAAGACTTCTCGCTTGATTTGGTACTCAAGATCTTGGATTTAGAGTGGAATTAGGGTTAGGGTTTCGCACAAGTTTTGTCACGAAACTTGTGGAAGAAGATGATGTAGAAGCATTCACTAAAGAATGATTATTTTTAACTAATGAAGATTAACCTCAACCCTTAGATTTAGTGCTCTATTTATAGATAACTAACCCTAGATCTAGGATTTCAAATTCTAACTTTCCCTCCAAAAGTTTGTTGGGGGAAATTCAAATTTCCCTCCAAAAGTTAGTTAGAGGAGAAGGTTCTAGATGTAATTAGTTAGGAGGAGCTTCTAGAATAGGATTAATTAGGAGCTTAATTTAGGATTAGCCTTCTTAATCTTCATTTCTGATCTGTAGTAGCTTCGAGAGAATTCTGGAACTTTAAGTATCATAAAGCAATGTGGGACCAGAGAAAGGAATTGTGCCCAAACTTGGACGGCTGACGTGGCAGAACCGCGGCGCTTCCGCCGCAGATAAGGGGTTAGGGCCGCGGAAGAGCGGCAGCTTTGGGGCTTTAGAGCTTGGGCTTTCTGGTGATTGTTGGGCCTGAGTTGTGGGCCTTCTTCTGATGTACTGAATTATCTAATTCCTTCTGCACTGCTACCAGATCTGAAATGATTTAGTTGGCGTATTGTTTGATCGGCTTCTTTTGATTTTCTTCCGTATTTTCCTGCACAGACTCAAGACAAGTGTTGCGCAAATACAGAAACGATGCGATGCCATGAAATGCGGTTAATTTCCTTTAAAGTGTCAGTTTACAAGTCTAATACATGCAATCTCATATTTTGTGACAGATTTGCTAATATGTAGAATATGAATGCCGAACACTTCTAAATGTATGCAAATGTTAAGGAAATTGCCGGCTAAAATATACAATATTTTCGACTGATCAACTCTTCGGGATGTTGGTTATGCGATACTACAGCAGCTGGCCCTAGTGCAAGTGGGAGATTGTTAGTTGTATGTATGCCCTAGAGGCCATTATTGTACATATGATGTATATTATAGTGGATGCTTGGACATATATAGAGAGGACATTCTTGCTCGACATGATAGTATGCTATCTGGTTGCTCTTTATCTTAACATGTATACTTGTCTCTTGATACAGTCTTGTGGTTACATGTTAGTAAAGCCCTTAGGATGTGTACTTGACTACCAGGATTATGATGCAGATCATACTAGTGGGGCCATGATAGTCCATAAGTTCATACTTTAATGTCCCTAGTCGTGGGTGTATCGAGACAGGGCATCGATATACCAGAGTAGACTAGCATATACGCTTCTCGACCCATGAGATGGGCGATAGATGATCCCATATCCATTGATGTTGACATCGGAGATGGTATACGGGTACTCAGTGGATACTGGGTACACTGGACGGACTCGCCGAGAACTCCTAGATGGTATTATACCTCACGTCAGATAGCAGTTCTCTGGTGACACTAGTACAGGTTAGTCTGTAGACCCGAGATCGTCATAGAGTCTTGTGTGATTCCCACTATGCTTTGATTTCCACCTTACCACGTTCAAGAGGACGTGCAAAACGATGGTTTTTGGGTACAGTCCCGAGTCATATGGAGGCAATGAGCGATAGGAGGGGTTTCATCTCTTCCTGTATTGGGGGTTGATGTTGCACTGTGCTCGATTGGCCATAATAGGGAAGTCCCTGGCCAGGGCTGATTTAAAGATTTACTGGTAAGTGTTATCAGTAGTTTCTCGACCCGTTATGAGCCTCGTATCGGCATGACTTATCGAGTTATTAGGGTATGACGTTTACCACCCCTAGACTTGATATGCGACATATCAGACGAAGAGACCAGACTGTACGGTAGTGTTACTGACAGGCTTTATAGGAGCTAGAGCGGGGTTGCTTGTTGATCTTCTGATCGCTCAATACCCGGGTAGCCGTTATGTCCAGCTAGTACCGCTGACGGCTTGTGAGTGCTTGATGTGATAATCACCTACTGTCGGCGTATTGACGAGTCTTTAGAGTCCTGCACAGAGGTTTTACTGGCTCAGGCAAAACGAAGTAGGAGCACATATGTGATATTTGCAGGACCGAGAATAATACGAGCATGTGATACCGTATTCTATTCTCGCAATATTTTTATCGGTCGGTTATATGTGATATAGCCGGGTTATCGAATCAAGTGTTGATTCGATAAGTTGGTACATATAATATTAGTCGGTTATATGTGATATAGCCGTATTATTAAATCAAGTGTTGATTTGATAATTTAGTATATAATTGTATATTTGATATACTATTTTACATTAACTAATATTAGTTCACTTAAGCACTTATTTTTCTCACATGTGCACACTTTATATATATGTGATATATATTAATTGTGTTCTATTTTATGTCATGGTTGATGACACACACTACATGGGTGTATGAGACTTACACCATACTAATTATAATGTAGGATTTAGATATTTAAAGTAAATCCAAATTAGTGGATAATTAGTCACATGCATGAAGCTTGTAGAAGCTTGTGGATGCATTGACTTAGTCCACTAATTTTGTTTTACTAAAGACATTTATTAACCTAACCATTATAACTTAGCTATGGTTATGTCTCTACATGAGTTAGATATATGATACAAACTCACCCATGGTTGATTCTCTCACCTCATTAGTTCATTACTTCATCTTCTTCATCCTTGAGAAAATAGCTTGCTAGCTTTTTCAAAAGTGAGAAAATATCGTGAGAAAAATAAAACTAAAGTGAGCCCACTTCCTACTTTATCATCCTCTACTAGATTAGCACTTTAGTATAGGGTGTTAGCTTCACTAATCTCTCATTAGTGAAGTAGAAGCTTGAGTTAGTGTCTCCTCGATATTGATCATCTTCGGCCTCGTAGACTTCAAGCAAGATCGTTCCTTTCACCTTGAGAAGCCATGCAAGAGTCCGGGATTTCCATGATCGCAACGAAGGGACCACTACAAGGAGAAAATGATGTGAAGGAACGATTTACAAATGTTGTATTTCGTTATCAATTAGATGTAAAGATGTTTACTTTCTAGTTTAGATCCTAAAACTCTAGTTAGATCCTTAGTTAGGGTTGTTTGGCACACTAAATTTTTAAATATAGCATATTTGATGCCTTGTGAAATCTTGTGGTTATGCCAAAGAAACCTACACGGACAATACTAGTGGGCTTTGGTTTAAGCCGGATCCTAGTATTCGATTGTTGGGTTAGTTTCGTCTCATTGTATTCGTGTTTTTCCAAACACGGATACGGGTATGTATATACGGATGAGAAGGGTATAGAAAGAGACACCTCATTAGGGTTTTGACCATTAACTTGGTCAAAACAAATATGAGGTAGAGAAAAGTATTTGTTATTTTTTGGTAAATGATAATTTTGTGGCATGGCTACTTGGGTTGACCATTTGACTTGGATTAACTTTTTGACTCTAGATATTTTTCAGACCTAGATATTTTTGTTAAAATATTATTTTCATGCCATGCTTATTATCATGTTAAGCTAGCCATTTCATTTATCAATTATCATTATCCAAAAACATTTCCCTTTTTTCCTTAAGAGTTCACTCTCTCCTTCTTCCTCTCAAACCCTAGTGTCTCATGTGTTGAGAATCAAGGGTTAGTTAGACCAAGCTTGTAACACCTTAGAATGCGATTAGTGTTAATTAAGCGATAATGCGGGTTTTTTTAAAAAAGTTTACCAAAATAGTTTTCTCGCATTTTATAAAGATTAATCAATATTTTATTATTAATTGTTTTTGCTTACACACACTTGTGCATGTTAACATGGGGGTTGTTTAGTGTTAACCTTGTTTAGTGGCCATGACACCTTAAACTAATCCATGCCATGATTAACCTTGCACTTAGATATTTGTTGTGAAGAGTTATCTTCTTGTTTTGGATTGAGGAGAGGTGGCTAGGTGAGTCATGGAGGGCATTAATGAAGGAGAGGGAGAAAGTAAGTGTAAGGATACACTCACCCTCTCATCCTTATCACACCTCACGCTCTCATTCTTATCTCACTCTCTCTCATTCCCAATTATTGCCCTTCTTCTCTTCCCTCAACTGAAACCTTCACCTATCCTTCACTAAACCTTGCAAAACTTCATTAAAACCTCACTAAATCACTTCTCAAGTCATGTTTTAGCCACTAGGATCCCTTGGAGCTTGGAAAGCTAGGATCTTTTGAGCAAGTGTGGTTAGGTAATGATCTCTAACTTTAAAGTAGGTGTTTTTATTGATGTGTTGCCTTGTAGTTGTTGTCTAGAACACTAAAGGTATAGTTTTTATGCACATATCGTATTTTGCTATTGATTTGGGTCTCGGATTAATCTACTATCAAAGCAGGTGTTTGTTGGAAAAGTTGCCATTACAGTGACCTAGTTTTTTGACCTAGAAGCTACCCTAAAAACCTGAGACCATTCCCTAAAATCTTGGCCGCAATTTTATAGCTTCTTGCCGCAATTTGCGGCCAGACTAGGGAATGATGGGTTGTGTCTTGGTCTAGGGGTCTCTGGGGTTGTATGTGGTCTCATGGCACTTGCAACTTTCACCAATTGTTTGTATAGCAAAATCTAGGATCACTTTGCTTATTTCTACTGTTTCGACTACGCACGTTACGTTATCCGACACGGTTTGTGTTCTTGTGTAGCTGCTGCACTTGGGTTGGTTTCGGAGTGTCTCTACGCACGTTAGCCACTAGACGAACACTTAGGAGTTTGATTGGGGTTGATGCGTCGGTCAAACGTAGATTGTACGTGTTATTGGTCGATTTCTAATACGCACTTGTTATGTTGTAATATGATTTTAGGATCGCAGGCAGGGTCTTCGGACGATGCGAAGAAGGGAAAGCAAGTTGTTGGCTTTACTTAACCCAAGATCATCTGTTAGTAGATTTAACATCTACAGGGAAATCGTCTGTATGGCGTTATGCGTCTGGGCTAGATTCAATGATCTGATTATTAATTATAAGTATATGTACATAGAGATTGTGCATGAACTTCATTGTATATTATTACTTGTTGTGCCTAGACTTGTACCCATTGGACACTGCACTATTATTGACGGTTCATGTTGCACGAGCACTAATTGTATGCTACACACATACCGTCGGTAATTGCCATGACATGCACAACACATATACATATGTGATATTGTATTGGTTAGTGACATTAAGTCATTGATTCTTATTTCCATTGTGCATATGAAAGATAGCATACATGCATACCTACATGCTTACAGATATACCCTGCTATACCTACATGTTCACCTTTATATGATGTTGCATTGGATTTTGGAGAAATTGGGAACCGCATGATATATTTAATAACTTGATGCATTTAAATAGCGGTCTTTCCTTGATATGTCATATTACTGTTTTATGTTGCATATATCTTATTTCATGGATTTACGCATTGAGATATGGATTTCATGTGATTTTCTGGATTTGAGGACCATGGTATTTCATGAAATTATGCATTGTTTGAAAAACCCGGTTTCTCTTGATATGATATTTCAGTGCGTCCACCATGAGTTTTCTCGGTTCTGAGAATTGTGTTAGAAACCCGATGCGAGGAGTGGATGCGTCCGTTTGCGGGTACATGGTGGACCCGGTATGGTACCCCGGGGCAAGAAAGGGATGTCGATGGATTAGCCGATGAGCCTGGCAGAGGGACTACTTCCTACCGGTGATAGTATTCATTTGATATGCATTGCTTCATGTATCAGTAATACCTGATAGAGTACCTTTCATGACTGTTGCATATACATATTTCCATATTATACTATCAGTTTGCATGTGATAGATTATCGCAGTACGTGCATACCTGCGATTACCTGCATGATGTTATTTACTTTTCACGAGCTGGCAATTCATCCCCGTTGTGCCACAGTGTTTTGTAGGTTGCCCCCAGAGTAGTTGCGGCGTGGCTTCTTCTTATTGTATCTTTTGCAGCGGATACCGCTACGGCTGACTGTGAGCAGTTTTCCTATAGGTGGGTTTTGCGGTTATCCGATGATGTTCATTGTATATCTTATTGTATCCAGTACTCTCCATCTACTACTTCATGTATTGACTTAGAGACGAGATGTGAGGACGATATTGTATATTATTTTTGTGACTCTGGATGTCGTGCTCGTGTGAGACGGACCTTTTATTATGCAGTTTTATCTTTTATGATGTTTTCATTTATATCGTCCATTTCTTCGCTACGGCGTCGTATATATGCTTGTGGTGGTTGTTCCCGCCTTTGGGCATGGTTTGCTCACGTTCAGGGATGCTTTATTTATATCTTATGTTTGTATCCGTTTCGGGGCTAGTTTTTACAAAGGAGGTGCTTCCAAAATTTTACGAAAATAAACTTTAAAGATTTTTACTTGAGATTCCCAAAAGCTTTTTAACAATATTCTTATCACTTACTACTTTTGATGGTTTACATTTCTTGGTTTTTGGCTTATTTAAATTGCGTTACGCCTGTAGACGTTACGTGGTTTAAGTGCCGTCACGTGCCAAATTTCGGGTCGTGACAAAGTTGGTATCAGAGCGCTAGGTTTTACCTTTCGGAGTGTAGGATGACCTTGGTATGATGGAGTAGGTAGTTTAAGCATAGTGATGTAGCGTGTGTATGTTCGCGGCATACTTACGACACGGTACTCCGACTAAGTGACCTTATGACTTATTGCTTGAAATTCCTTCCGTGATTATATACATCCTTATGATTCGATTTCTATGTTCTTATCAAATCCTGTTTCCATTTCTAGCCATTATGTTGCCGAAGACTACGATGACTGAGAGAGAGGCAGCGAGAGCCAAGGTCAGAGTTGGCTCGTCTGTGACGAGGACTGACCAGGACGGTACGCTCGCTGTACAGGAGCAGATTGATCCGCCTTCGATAGATCGTATCGCTAGGCTAGAGGCAGATATGCAGGATTTGCGCTAGATGATAAGATCGTTGGTTGAGGCCGGTCGAGCACAGCGACAGGAGGTTTCCACCCCTGTTACCCAGTTATTCCTTGCTATCAACACACAGCATTGTGTCACATATACAGCAGCAGTGGACGCAGCCCTACTAGATGAGGAGCGTCTTCCCGAGTCTTAGGAAGTTCCAGGACCAAGGAGGGCTCATAATGGTGTATCAGCCCAGAGACAGATGTTTAGACGCCGCGACAGATTTCGTTCAGGTCACTGGAGTAGCAGAGGTTTCGGACGAGGTCAGTTGTTTAGCTTTTATCCCCAGGAAGGTCAGCAGTCATCGTTTGGATGTTTCCGGTGAGGGAGTTTCCATCACCTTGTCAGGAATTTACCGTGGTGCGCCAAAGAAAGGTAGCCGTACCATATGTTACCTTACCACCTTCACCTTAGGGAGAGTTTCCTTGTTCGCCTGTTGTTGATCCGCGTCAGACTTATGTTCAGAGAGGTCATGGTCGCGGAGGGTTTGTTCAGAGTGAACAAGATGGCATAGGAGGAGGATAGCCAGTTGTAGGTAGAGGACTTGCATGAGCTTTTGCTTCGACTCATCACGACGCGCAGGCGTCCCATGCAAAGTTTTCAGGTACTTTTTCCATATGTTCTTTTGATACACACGTTTTGTTTAATCCGGGATCTATGCACTCGTGTGTTTCTACACACTTCGTGCCGAGGTTGGGCCGAGAGTAGTGTTTGCTAGATCAGCCGTTTGTTGTGTTTACTCATGTTAGCAATTCTTTTGTTGCGCGACACGTGTTTCGGTCATGTGCCAATCGGATAGGAGATAGAGATTCGTCCGTCTATTTGATCCTTCTAGATATGTTGGACTTTGACGTTCTCCTGGGCACGGACTGGTTAGCTACGTGCTATGCCTCTGTTGACTACTGCGAGAAGATAGTCAGGTTTTGTTTTCCCGGCGAGTCAGTTCTTGTTGTGCAGGGCGACCGTGATGCCGCCCCTCACAGTTTGATTTCTACCTTTTTGCGCTAGTCGGCTTTTGAGGAGAGGATGTCAAGGATTCTTGGCTTTCATTCGTGATACCAGAGCCACAGTAGATTCGTAGGACCGAGTTTCTATCGTGCGAGAGTTTTCCGACGTTGTTCCCGATGAGCCGGCGGAGCTTAGGGAGCTTAAGGATCAGCTGCAAGAGTTGCTTGTTAGGGGACTTGTACGTCCAAGTGTTTCGTCCTGGGGAGCTCTTATTCTGTTCGTCAAGAAGAAGGACGGCAGTTTGAGGTTGTGCATTGATTTCGTCAATTGAACCGAGTTACGGTGCGGAATAAGTATTCTTTACCTCGCATTGACGATTTGTTTGATCAACTCCAGGGTGCGGGACATTTTTTTCTAAGTTTTATTTGGGATCAGGTCATCATCAGTTGCGGGTTCGGAATGATGACATTCCGAAAACTGCTTTTTGTACGCGTTATGGGCATTATGAGTTTTTGGTGATGTCGTTCGGACTCACTAATGCCCCAGCAGCGTTCATGAATGTGATGAACCGGATTTTCAGGCCGTTTCTCGACCAGTTTATTATTGTATTATTGATGACATACTGGTTTATTCCAAGAGTTGAGAGGAACATGAGCAGCACTTGAGGATTTCTTTGCAGACATTGAGAGAGCACCAGCTGTTTGCTAAATTCCCGAAGTGTTCCTTCTGGCTTGATAGTGTTGACTTCCTAGGTCATGTGGTTACGTGTAACATTTCAGAAAAGTAAAATATTACTTTTGGGAATTTATATAATTAAATAATAAATATTAGGAATATTTTAATGGTGCGGTATAATTAATTACCGATAAATTGGGAAATATTTGGAAAATTATAGGAATTACTGAAATGAGGGTGTTTTATATGATTTAAGCAAATTATAAATTCTTTATGATTAATTATATTCCATTTTAATGTCGCGATTAAATATCATTAATCGTGCATTAAGCTTGTTTTGTGCACATGACATGCACCATGTCATATTACACATTGTTCCATTTCTAGCCATTATGTTGCCGAAGACTACGATGACTGAGAGAGAGGCAGCGAGAGCCAAGGTCAGAGTTGGCTCGTCTGTGACGAGGACTGACCAGGACGGTACGCTCGCTGTACAGGAGCAGATTGATCCGCCTTCGATAGATCGTATCGCTAGGCTAGAGGCAGATATGCAGGATTTGCGCTAGATGATAAGATCGTTGGTTGAGGCCAGTCGAGCACAGCGACAGGAGATTTCCACCCCTGTTACCCAGTTATTCCTTGCTATCAACACACAGCATTGTGTCACATATACAACAGCAGTGGACGCAACCCTACTAGATGAGGAGCGTCTTCCTGAGACTTAGGAAGTTCCAGGACCAAGGAGGGCTCATAATGGTGTATCAGCTCAGAGACAGATGTTTAGACGCCGCGACAGATTTCGTTCAGGTCACTGGAGTAGCAGAGGTTTCGGACGAGGTCAGTTGTTTAGCTCTTATCCCCAGGAAGGTCAGCAGTCATCGTTTGGATGTTTCCGGTGAAGGAGTTTCCATCACCTTGTCAGGAATTTACCGTGGTGCGCCAAAGAAAGGTAGTCGTACCATATGTTACCTTACCACCTTCACCTTAGGGAGAGTTTCCTTGTTCGCCTGTTGTTGATCCGCGTCAGACTTATGTTCAGAGAGGTCATGGTCGCGGAGGGTTTGTTCAGAGTGAACAGGATGGCATAGGAGGAGGATAGCCAGTTGTAGGTAGAGGACTTGCATGAGCTTTTGCTTCGACTCATCACGACGCGCAGGCGTCCCATGCAAAGTTTTCAGGTACTTTTTCCATATGTTCTTTTGATACACACGTTTTGTTTAATCCGGGATCTATGCACTCGTGTGTTTCTACACACTTCGTGCCGAGGTTGGGCCGAGAGTAGTGTTTGCTAGATCAGCCGTTTGTTGTGTTTACTCATGTTAGCAATTCTTTTGTTGCGCGACACGTGTTTCGGTCATGTGCCAATCGGATAGGAGATAGAGATTCGTCCGTCTATTTGATCCTTCTAGATATGTTGGACTTTGACGTTCTCCTGGGCACGGACTGGTTAGCTACGTGCTATGCCTCTGTTGACTACTGCGAGAAGATAGTCAGGTTTTGTTTTCCCGGCGAGTCAGTTCTTGTTGTGCAGGGCGACCGTGATGCCGCCCCTCACAGTTTGATTTCTACCTTTTTGCGCTAGTCGGCTTTTGAGGAGAGGATGTCAAGGATTCTTGGCTTTCATTCGTGATACCAGAGCCACAGTAGATTCGTAGGACCGAGTTTCTATCGTGCGAGAGTTTTCCGACGTTGTTCCCGATGAGCCGGCGGAGCTTAGGGAGCTTAAGGATCAGCTGCAAGAGTTGCTTGTTAGGGGACTTGTACGTCCAAGTGTTTCGTCCTGGGGAGCTCTTGTTCTGTTCGTCAAGAAGAATGACGGCAGTTTGTGGTTGTACATTGATTTCGTCAATTGAACCGAGTTACGGTGCGGAATAAGTATTCTTTACCTCGCATTGACGATTTGTTTGATCAACTCCAGGGTGCGGGACATTTTTTTCTAAGTTTTATTTGGGATCAGGTCATCATCAGTTGCGGGTTCGGAATGATGACATTCCGAAAACTGCTTTTTGTACGCGTTATGGGCATTATGAGTTTTTGGTGATGTCGTTCGGACTCACTAATGCCCCAGCAGCGTTCATGAATGTGATGAACCGGATTTTCAGGCCGTTTCTCGACCAGTTTATTATTGTATTATTGATGACATACTGGTTTATTCCAAGAGTCGAGAAGAACATGAGCAGCACTTGAGGATTTCTTTGCAGACATTGAGAGAGCACCAGCTGTTTGCTAAATTCCCGAAGTGTTCCTTCTGGCTTGATAGTGTTGACTTCCTAGGTCATGTGGTTACGTGTAACATTTCAGAAAAATAAAATATTACTTTTGGGAATTTATATAATTAAATAATAAATATTAGGAATATTTTAATGGTGCGGTATAATTAATTACCGATAAATTGGGAAATATTTGGAAAATTATAGGAATTACTGAAATGAGGGTGTTTTATATGATTTAAGCAAATTATAAATTCTTTATGATTAATTATATTCCATTTTAATGTCGCGATTAAATATCACTAATCGTGCATTAAGCTTGTTTTGTGCACATGACATGCACCATGTCATATTACACATTGTTCCATTTCTAGCCATTATGTTGCCGAAGACTACGATGACTGAGAGAGAGGCAGCGAGAGCCAAGGTCAGAGTTGGCTCGTCTGTGACGAGGACTGACCAGGACGGTACGCTCGCTGTACAGGAGCAGATTGATCCGCCTTCGATAAATCGTATCGCTAGGCTAGAGGCAGATATGCAGGATTTGCGCTAGATGATAAGATCGTTGGTTGAGGCCAGTCGAGCACAGCGACAGGAGGTTTCCACCCCTGTTACCCAGTTATTCCTTGCTATCAACACACAGCATTGTGTCACATATACAGCAGCAGTGGACGCAACCCTACTAGATGAGGAGCGTCTTCCCGAGACTTAGGAAGTTCCAGGACCAAGGAGGGCTCATAATGGTGTATCAGCCCAGAGAAAGATGTTTAGACGCCGCGACAGATTTCGTTCAGGTCACTGGAGTAGCAGTGGTTTCGGACGAGGTCAGTTGTTTAGCTCTTATCCCCAGGAAGGTCAGCAGTCATCGTTTGGATGTTTCCGGTGAGGGAGTTTCCATCACCTTGTCAGGAATTTACCGTGGTGCGCCAAAGAAAGGTAGCCGTACCATATGTTACCTTACCACCTTCACCTTAGGGAGAGTTTCCTTGTTCGCCTGTTGTTGATCCGCGTCAGACTTATGTTCAGAGAGGTCATGGTCGCGGAGGGTTTGTTCAGAGTGAACAGGATGGCATAGGAGGAGGATAGCCAGTTGTAGGTAGAGGACTTGCATGAGCTTTTGCATCGACTCATCACGACACGCAGGCGTCCCATGCAAAGTTTTCAGGTACTTTTTCCTTATGTTCTTTTGATACACACGTTTTGTTTAATCCGGGATCTATGCACTCGTGTGTTTCTACACACTTCGTGCCGAGGTTGGGCCGAGAGTAGTGTTTGCTAGATCAGCCGTTTGTTGTGTTTACTCATGTTAGCAATTCTTTTGTTGCGCGACACGTGTTTCGGTCATGTGCCAATCGGATAGGAGATAGAGATTCGTCCGTCTATTTGATCCTTCTAGATATGTTGGACTTTGACGTTCTCCTGGGCACAGACTGGTTAGCTACGTGCTATGCCTCTGTTGACTACTGCGAGAAGATAGTCAGGTTTTGTTTTCCCGGCGAGTCAGTTCTTGTTGTGCAGGGCGACCGTGATGCCGCCCCTCACAGTTTGATTTCTGCCTTTTTGCGCTAGTCGGCTTTTGAGGAGAGGATGTCAAGGATTCTTGGCTTTCATTCGTGATACCAGAGCCACAGTAGATTCGTAGGACCGAGTTTCTATCGTGCGAGAGTTTTCCGACGTTGTTCCCGATGAGCCGGCGGAGCTTAGGGAGCTTAAGGATCAGCTGCAAGAGTTGCTTGTTAGGGGACTTGTACGTCCAAGTGTTTCGTCCTGGGGAGCTCTTGTTCTGTTCGTCAAGAAGAAGGACGGCAGTTTGAGGTTGTGCATTGATTTCGTCAATTGAACCGAGTTACGGTGCGGAATAAATATTCTTTACCTCGCATTGACGATTTGTTTGATCAACTCCAGGGTGCGGGGCATTTTTTTCTAAGTTTTATTTGGGATCAGGTCATCATCAGTTGCGGGTTCGGAATGATGACATTCCGAAAACTGCTTTTTGTACGCGTTATGGGCATTATGAGTTTTTGGTGATGTCGTTCGGACTCACTAATGCCCCAGCAGCGTTCATGAATGTGATGAACCGGATTTTCAGGCCGTTCCTCGACCAGTTTATTATTGTGTTATTGATGACATACTGGTTTATTCCAAGAGTCGAGAGGAACATGAGCAGCACTTGAGGATTTCTTTGCAGACATTGAGAGAGCACCAGCTGTTTGCTAAATTCCCGAAGTGTTTCTTCTGGCTTGATAGTGTTGACTTCCTAGGTCATGTGGTTACGTGTAACATTTCAGAAAAATAAAATATTACTTTTGGGAATTTATATAATTAAATAATAAATATTAGGAATATTTTAATGGTGCGGTATAATTAATTACCGATAAATTGGGAAATATTTGGAAAATTATAGGAATTACTGAAATGAGGGTGTTTTATATGATTTAAGCAAATTATAAATTCTTTATGATTAATTATATTCCATTTTAATGTCGCGATTAAATATCACTAATCGTACATTAAGCTTGTTTTGTGCACATGACATGCACCATGTCATATTACACATTGTTACATTTTTCTATCATGGCTTTTATTTTTTTCAGGCTTGGATTTGTTTTAAAATAAAAAGGGAAAAGAAAAGAAAAGAAAAGAAAAATGAGATTAGAATATTGGGTATGGGCAAGAGAGAGAGGAGAGAGAGAGGCGAGGGGTCAACCTTGGACCATGGCTCATTGTCCCCTTCATTATTTTCCTCGTCATTTTCCCTCTTCCTCCTTCATGGCTGCCCTCTTCCTCCCACCTCCTCCTACCTCCTCACACAACCCAAAACACTCATCAAAACATCATCTTGCCTTCACTAAAAATGTGCACAAGCTCACTACAAGCATTTTGGACCAAGAAAGTTTGGATTTTGGAGACTTGGGGCAACTCAAGAAAATTCTTGAGTTGCCAAATGAGGTAATTCCTTAACCATTAGTATATTATTTCATTCACTTTAGCATCCATACATGTTTAGAAATGTTTTAGTGAGGATTAGTGAACTTGTCAAATTCCAAGTTAAGGTTAGGGTTTGAATTGAATCCAAAAGTGTAATTGAGGTTAGTAGAGGCCACAAACCCCCTTTAGTGATGGTATATTGGACTTAAACCTGAGACTTAACCCCAATTCACAAACTTAGAAATCCCCGATATCGGGTTTGTGTTGGATTTGTGTTGTTGTTTTGATATCTGCTATGACCCGAGGCACCTGAAAATATTTTAGCGATCACAGTGAGACAAGCAGGCAACCTAGAAGCTAACTTAGAGACCCGAGGCCCAACCGGTCAGTCCAGGCCGCAAATTTATTCCCTTTGGCCACAAATTGCGGCCAGGGTAGGGGTGTTTGCATTGGTGCTTGGTTCATGGTCCAGTCATCTGCTAAATAGACCCTCCACATGTGCAAAATTGGCTAATTTCACCTGAATCAAAATCTGGAAGTGTTTTCCATAGTTTCTGAATTCGATTTGCTAATTCTGTTAACTTGAATTTTGGATATTTGTGTTTGTCTCAATCACTTGATGTTTGTACGTCGATATCGGGAGTTTTTTGATTATTCTTGCATGTGTAGACCATAGGTTTTAACCTATGTGTGATACGTGTACCGTTTTGGTTTCGTGCGTGAATTCTGTTTACGATGCTATATGTGTATATATGTAGGTACCCTCAAGTGGACTTTGAACGAAGAAGAAAAGAATGGCGACATCGACTTCGGCAAGCAAGAATCAATGTGAGTAGATATATATCTAAGGGGGAAGTCGGGTGGATGGCGTATAGCACCCCCGCAATTTCGTGGTGTAGTATACGAAAACGTATATATATTTATATATTATGTATATTGTGAGATCATGATTATCAAGATAGGTTTTAGGTGTTCATGGGTTAATTTTAGTGTAATTAGAAGTAACTTAGTTTAGCTTCTTAGTCGTGAAACTCTAGAGTAAAGTTTTGCACACACACACACGCATACACTTGATTTACTTGTGCGTATATGGGGATATATATATATACATATATATATATACATATATGTATGTGAGTATGTATATATATATATAGAGAGAGAGAGAGAGATATGCAGGGTTACCTACGACGGCAACAAGGTTTCGGGAGGCATCGTCCATGCCAAATTCAAATTTTTGCCGTTTTAGCTAACCCTAACCATGAATCGTTAACTAGAAATATACGGAATAACATATGCAAACACTTTGCAATAAAAAGTGAGCAACGAATACAACCTTTGTAGACCAGTCCTTCACTTCAATAGCTCCGTGTAGTAGTCCCCTTCGCTGGGATCTTGAACTCCGGACTCTAGAGAGGCTCCACATGAAGAACGAACATGCTTGCTTCGATGTCTTCGAGGCCGAAGATGATCTACGTCGAGGAGACACTAACCCAAGCTATTTCTTCACTAGGTCAAGAACTTTGTGAAGAGAACACCCTATACTAAATGGCAAGTAGTAGAGGATGATGAAGTAGGAAGTATGCTCACTTTAGAATTTATTTTCTCACATTATTTCTCATACCTCCATTGAAGCTAGAAAGCTTTTTGGAAGAATAATATGAAGAAGAATATGAACTCATCATATGAGTTAATCCCATCCAAATGAATTATTGTAACCATGGGTGAGTTAAGCCCTCATGCTTAACTCATGTATAGAATTAACCAAGCTATAAGGTTAAGGGTTAGGTTAAGAAATATCCTAAGGAATGACAAAAGAGTGGACTTTGTCAATGTTTCTACAAGCTTCTTCCAAGCTTGACAACATTGACCAAGTCTTTATCTCTTTTGTTATTCCTTAAGAAATAAATAAACCCTAACTTAACCCTAGGATGATATAAGTCCCATACACCCATCTTGTATGTATCATCAAGCATGACACAAACATGTACACTTGCATATATCACATATATACAATGTGCACAATCTAGTGAGAAAAGAAATCATAAGTGAGCTTAATATTAGTTAATGTAATGTAATATATCAAATATATAATTATACATTAGATTATCAAATCAACTCTTGATTTAATAATCCGGCTATAACCAACTAATATCATGTGTAACAACTTATCGAATCAACACTTGATCCGATAACCCGACTATATCGCATATAACCGACCAATGTCACAATTCGCGAGAATAGAATATGGTATCTCATATCGTATCAATCTCGGTCCCGCACATATCATATATGTGCTGCTACTCCGTTTCGCTTTAGCCAGGAAACCCCTGTGTAGGACTTTAAAGACTCGTCAATACGCCGGCAGTAGGTGATGATCATATCAAACACCCACAAGCCGCAAGCGGTCTGCTAAACGTAACAGCCACCCGGGTATTGAGCGATCAGAAGATCAATAAGCAAGCATGCTCGTACTCCTGCGAATCCAATCAGTAACACTATCGTACAGTCCGGTCTCTTTGTCTGATATGTCGCATATCTCGTCTAGGGGTGGTAAACGTCAGACCCCAATAACTCGATAAGTCGTATCGGTATGAGGCTCATAACGGATCGAGAAACTACTGATAACACTTACCAGCATATCTCTGAAGCAGCCTTGTCCAAGGATTTCCTGTTATAGCCAATCGAGCATAGCGCAACATCAACTCCAAATACCGGGAGAGACCAAACCCCTCCTATCGCTCATTGCATCCATGTGATTCGGGACTGTACCCAAAAGCCACCGTTTTTCACGTTCTCTTGAACGTGGTAAGGTGGAAATAAAAGAACAGTAGGAATCACACAAGACTCTATGAAGATCTCGGGTCTACAGGCTAACCTGTACCAGTGTCACCAGAGAACTGCCATCTGACGTAAGGTATAATACCATCTGGGAGTTCTCGGCGAGTCCGTCCAGTGTACCCAGTCTCCACTGAGCACCCGTATATCATCTCTGATGTCAAACACCAATGGATATGGGATCATCAATCGCCCATCTACATGGGTCGAGAAACTATACGCTAGTCTACTCTGGTATATCGATGCCCTGTCTCGATACACCCACGACTAGGGACATTTGAAGGATGTACTTAGCGACTACACTATCCCCACTGGTATGATCTACATCATAGTCCTGGTAGTCAAGTACTGATCCTAAGGGCTTTATCAACAAGTAACATAGAGACAATCAGAGTACATGTTAAGATAAAGCGCAACCAGATAGCATACTATCATGTCGAGCAAGAAAGTCCTCCATATATATGTCCAAGCATCCACTACAATATACATCGTATGTACAGTAATGGCCTCTAGGGCATACATATCACTAACAATATATATATATATATATATATATGTGTGTGTGTGTGTGTGTGTTAGTGTATATGCCCTAGAGGCCATTACTGTATCATACTAGTTTGTATATTACTTAATGGAAGCTTGGGATATTCACCTTGTATAAACAATCTTGCTCAATATAGTAGTATGCTACTTGGTTTGTTTCTACTTCAATGTGTACATGTGTTTATTTTAGTATATCACCTATACACATTAATGGAGCCCTTAGGATCTTTGCTTGATTACCAGCGTTGTGATGGCAGTCACACTAGTGGGGGTTGGGTAATCTATAAGCACATCCTTATACAGGTCCCAAGTCGCAGGACAATCGAGACAGGGCATCGATACTCCGGAGTAGACTAGCGTATGCGCTTCTCATCCCAGTGTGGGAGATGGTCTGTCCCACAGCCATCAGTACGTCGTACTGGAGATAGTATACGAGTGCTCGTTAGGTTACGAGTACACTGGACAGGACTCGTAGGGAACTGACCGGTTGGTATTATACCTATCGTCAGTTATCAGTTCCCAGGTGACATGAGTACAGCTTAGTCCGCTGACTTGACACTGTCACTTCGCCTCGAGTGTGTTCCTACTGTACTTTGATTACTACCCTACCACGGCTCAAAGGAGTCATGCAAACAGGTAGTAGTTGGGTACAGTCCCGAAGCACTTGGAGGCAGTGACGGTTAGACAGGATTCGTCTCTCCCGGTATTGGGGGTTGACATCGCGCTGTGTCTAGGAGAGCCATTACACGAGTAGTCCCTGGCCAGGGCAATCGAGATATACTGGTAGGCTTCCAGTGTTATCTCAGGGTGTTTTGGGCTTCATTCCGACACGACTTGTACCGCTATTAGGGGACTGACGTTTACTGCCCCCATAGGCCCGCCATGCGATGTATCAAACGAACAGACCGGACTATACGGAGATTGTCACATTCAGGCTCAGTAGGAGTTCAGATGGGTTTCACCTCGTCAGTCTTCTTGTCGGCATCTACCTGGGGACCGTTACGCACAGCTAGTGCCGCTTGCGGTCTGTGGTTAAACCCACTTCCAGCGTAGTGTCGAGTCTTTAGAGTCCCACACAGAAAGCTATTCGCCTTTAGGCAAAAGAGTAGAGGTCGCATGGTTTTGCGACAGGGTTCGGTCACATCCGTGCACTTGTGCACGTACAATGTCCGGACAGTTAACACTAGCGGGCTTTGGTTTAAGCCAGATCCTAGTGTAAGTTTTGGGATTGGTTTTATCCAGTATGTATTCGTGTTCCTCGGAACGCGGATGCGGGTGTGTATGCACAGTTGACGGAGAGACAGAGGCAGAGGATTCTCATTAGGGTTGTTGACTGTTGACCGTTGACCATTGACTTTTTGCTCAACCCTAATGAGAATATGATATGTAATTAACAATATTATTAATTAAGTATTATGGTGACATGGTTGTTGAGGGGTTGACTTTGTTGACTTGTTGACTTTGTTGACCGGTTGACTAGGTTGGACTAGTTGACCATCATGATGACAATGGCTATCATTTCATGGCAAAGACTTTTTACTTGCTTGTTTCACTTGTGAGAAATGAGTGCATGAAATGATATGGCTATTGTAGCTTAAACAATTTACACAATACTTGATTACTATTTTTGTGATGATGGCTTTGGATTATGAGAGCCAAGAGAGAAAAGTCTTTCTCATTCTATCATTTCCATTCTCTCTCTTGTGTTCTTGAGCTCTCATCTTCTTCCTCTTTCTCTCCCTCTCTTTAGTCTATGGTTCACTTGTCTCATGTGTTGAGAACCAAGAACCATAGAGAAAATCCTAACACACTCTTCTCTACTCATTCTAGTTTACAAGGTTTAGCAAACCAAGTGAACTAGTTTCTTCAAAGATCGAAGAAGAAGCCAAAGGTAGAAGCTTTCGAGGTGGATCGATCTTCGGCGCAAGGAGACGACGGGGTGAAGCCGATCCGGACAACCATCGAGTCTTGAAGACGAAGGAGTTCAAGAAAGAAAGGTATAACCCCATAACCGAGTAGTTAACAACTCCTAGTTATGTTGTTAGTTAGATGTTTAACAAAGATCCGGTTTTGAGTCCATGTTACCACCTCTAGAAAATTGTTTTTCACCAAATTCCGCGTGCCCGAAAGTACCGGGAGAGGTAGCATGGACTTACAGTGGTATCAGAGCCTAGTTAAACTCTATCTAACATGTTAGCATAGTAGCTAGAAATTCGATCGGAGAAAAAGTCCCGAAATAAACCCGAAATTCAAAGTTGGTGTCGATTTTTAAAGTTCTGTAAAAATGATAAATTTCATCTTAAAAATCGGCTCAGGGTCTTTATTAAACACCCACGAAATTTGGTCCCACGAACCGGTCAAAGCGCCGCGGAAACGCGGCGGGAGCACGCTCCCACCGCGGTTCCTCGGCCGAGTTGACTCGGCCGAGGTCCAAATTTTGTGCAGTGTTTTTCTGGGGTTGTTTTGGGATTTTTGGAATATGTATTTTCTGCCCAGATTTTCCAGAACGAAAATTTTGTTTTTGGGGCCTAAAAATCCGTATTTTTGATCGAACTTCTAAAGACTTAAGCTGACGGGTTTTATCTGTGATGTGATATTTGTATTGAACGTTTGCTAATCGCTATATGTCGATTAGTGGGGGTTATACAAATCTGTGATCTGTAATGTCATTGGAATGTGTATATGAATTCATTGGATTGTCGCGGGTGAATAACCGGGGGTTGTGAGACGAGAGTTTTCTTTTCTTTCAATTCATGTAAATTTGTAAATTGATGTAATAATTATTTGTATGGCCGCACAACCGGGTCAGGGTTGTAGCCATCATTGTATAATTTCTTTTTACGGTTTTTGCTCCTAGGATAGACCCATGGAGGGGGTGCACAAACTACCGGGTATGCCGAAGTGCCGAGTGGCCTACTCACGGGATTGAGGGAGGTTGCTTCGCTTCGGGTACTTGGCGGGTAGTTTTCCGCACCCGTAGGGGTCTTGGGTGGGGTATTGGCTATTCACCGCGACCGTGTAATCTGCTTTTCGTTGCAGGCTCGTACGAATTGCGGGTTCCTAGTATATCCAATGTGTTCATCTGTGATCTGAAATGTCTATCATTGCAATATATCTATATATGATATTATTTAGGCGTTGCTTATGTTTTACAGCCGCGCTAGCCCATCCCCCGCTCTGTCGTTAGTTAAGTAACCTAACGGGTAATGACGGGGCTCCGTGGCGAATGCGAATGGCATAAGCGTACGTCATATTTTGGTTGTTTTCTGCAATGGTAGGATTAAATGATGGGACGTATTAAAAGAACTAATGCAAGAATATCACGCATTAAAAGAACTAAAGCAAGAAAATAAACCAAGTAAAAGTCGTTGGAACACTTTCGAAAAACCATTCGGTTCTTTTCAAAACTAACTTTTAAATGCGGAGCTTGAGCCACTCCTTTTAAAAGCTATCTCGTTCCATCGATCATATCAAGTTCACTACGTTCACGGTTTTGCCAAAACCATCCGTAGCCCTCCATCATTTCTGTTAAATATTCGGTAGTATTCAAGCTATGTATTTTGACCTCACGCCAAGGCATAGTGATTGGTAGCTGCCGGATATTTATCTGTTGCATAGATAGAATGCGTTGGTTTGAGACAGTCGTACTGCCATTTTGGCCTACGTCAAGGGTACGTACGGGTGGGTTCAAATTAACCTGGATAATGATGGGAAGAACTTGACATGTGACTTATGATATTTTGACCACACGCCAAGGTAATAAGAGCATGGGGCAAAAATCCACATCGGGAGTTTCAAAAGAACTGAAACTTGCTAGTGTTGCATACCATTTGGAGTGTGATGATTCTGGTAGGATTCCTTCAGTTTCGTCACGCGATGATATTTGGATCCCGATCCTACTGTGAGTATATGCTACTCCTCGAGAAATTTCTCACTTAACGATCAATGCTATAAACCTAGTAGGTGTCTAGAAAGGTGTTAGCGGGGCTACGCCCCCAGGGAAAAGAGGTTCTTAAATTAAGGAACTTCGCGAAAGCGTTGGAAAACCTCCCTCGAAGTACCGACACCAGCCTGGCCGAACGGTTAAGCTAGTATTGTACTGTGAGATTGATCCTGACTAATTCTTCCTTTTTGGTTTGAGGAGGGATTCGAGAAACAGTGGGAGCCATCCTATTTAGACAAACTAAAAACCACTCTAAACTTGCAAGAGCATCATGCTGAGTGTTTCTTCTTCTCTCTCCTAATTGCAGCGACCAATCGACATGACTGGACTTAAGTTACTTCTAGATAAAAACATACTGACAGGGCCAAACTACAAAGATTGGCTCAGGAATGTCAAAATGGCAATCACTTACGACAAGCTGGGGTATCTTCTTACCACCAAAGCTCCCCCCGTCCCAGGTCCCACCTCCAGCGTCGCGGATAAGAAAATCCGTAAGACTTGGGAGATTGATTGCGCGAAGGCCAGGTGCCTCGTGCTTGCTTCTATGGACAACGAACATCAGAGGAGGCACGAGAATATGGACCTTGAGTCCATATTTCTCCATACAAAAGAACTGTATGGAGAGCAGTCTCGTATCGCAAGATACGAAGTGTCGAAGAAGTTATTTTCGGCAAGGTTGGCCGTCGGATCATCGGTAGCGGAACACGTGCTTAAGAAGATTGGCTACATAGAAGAGCTCGCGGAACTTGGGACCACGTTGGAGAATGAGCTCTATACGGACTTGATTCTCCAGTCCCTTCCTTCCACTTACGCCCAGTTTATCCTGAACTTCAACTTACAAGAAAAGGAAGTTGAACTTTCAGAACTCCTCAACATGCTGAGGAGCGCAGAGGGCACCCTACAGAAAGGTAGGGAAACATCCACTTTGTTTGTAGGAGGATCTTCCTCTTCTAGGTCCAAGGCGAAAGCCAAGGGAAAGAAGAAGAAAGCCCCCGCCAAACGAAGGGGCGGTGTTAGTAAAGTGGATACGAAGGGAAAAGCAAAAGCAACAAAGAAAGCGGGGCAGCTTGTGGATAAAGAAGATTGCTTCTATTGTCATAAGAAAGGACACTGGAAGAATGATTGCAGGGCTTGGAAAGCCAGGACACAGGAATTGAAGCAGGTTGCGGCTTCAGCTTCAGGTGTGTATGTTATTGAAAACTGTCTTTCAATAAACTCTACTTCCTGGGTATTGGATACCGGATCAGGATCTCATATCTGTAATTCTTTGCAGGCGTTGAGAAACCGTAGGGTTTTGAAGGCAGGTGACATGACCCTCAAAGTTGCAAACGGAGCTAGCATGGATGCTAAGGCCGTGGGGGACTATCACCTGGGGTTGTCAGATGGACACGTTTTGGTTTTACGTAATTGCTTTTTTGTACCCAACGCAACTTGTAATATCATTTTTGTATCTTTGGTTTCTAAAGAAGGTTATGAATTTTCGTTTGTAAGCAATGTTGTAAACATTCACCTTAATCAAGTTCTGATTAGGTCAGGTACATTAAGCAATGGTATATACGTATTAAACCAACCACAGATTTTCAATGTCCAGAATACACACAAAAGAAAGTCTCCGGAAATAAATCAGAATTTCTTATGGCATTGTAGACTGGGTCACATCAATGAGAGAAGGTTGACGAAGTTACATACAGAAGGATATTTGAATCCGTTCGAATATCAATCGTATGCCACTTGTCAATCCTGTCTCAAAGGAAAGATGACAAAGACTCCGTTCACTGGACACGGAGTAAGAGCGAGCGAGCTCTTGGGACTCGTACACAGCGACGTGTGCGGTCCAATGTCTACACATGCGCGAAGCGGTTATTCTTACTTCATTACTTTTACGGATGACTTTTCAAGGTACGGTTATGTCTTCTTAATGAAACATAAATCCGAAGCCTTTGGAAAGTTCCAGGAATATAAGAATGAAGTAGAAAAACAAACCGGCAAAAGTATTAAGATTCTAAGATCGGATCGAGGTGGAGAATACTTGAGTGCCGAGTTCCTGGACTATTTAAAAGAGAACGGAATTCTCTCTCAGCTTACTCCTCCATACACTCCGCAACATAACGATGTATCGGAGAGACGGAACCGAACCCTATTGGATATGGTACGGTCCATGATGAGTAACACTGAGTTACCGCGATCATTCTGGGGGTATACGCTAGAATCAGCTGCATACCTTTTGAACCGAGTTCCGACTAAGACTGTGCCTACCACACCATATGAAATATGGAGTGGGAAGAAACCCTATCTTCAATATCTGAAGATTTGGGGATGTCCGGTTTTTGTCAAAAAGCAGCATGCGGACAAACTCGAGGCACGCTCAGTACTGTGCAAGTTTGTGGGATACCCAAAGAACTTCAGGGGGTATCTCTTTTATTACGCAGAGGAACAAAAGATCATTGTTTCTCGTAATGCCCATTTTCTGGAACACCAGTTCTTAGAAAAGGAAACAAGTGGGAGCGAAATAGAACTGGAAGAGATTCCAGAACCACAGACTATTACTGAAAGCTTAGTGGAACCAGAGGGTTCAAAAGAACAGGACATTCCTATGCCACTCCGCAGGAGTAGTAGGCAGTCTCATCCGCCCGAGAGATACTGCGGTTTTCTCATAGACGGGGATAGAGAGGATTGCATCATAGATTATGATGAGCCTACTAGCTTCCAGCAGGCCGTTCAGAGCGTTGACTCGGTAAAATGGCTGGATGCAATGCGGACCGAAATGGAGTCCATGTACACCAACAAAGTATGGACGTTGGACATTGCTCCAGACAGGGTAAAACCCGTAGGATGCAAGTGGATCTTCAAAAGGAAGATTGGTGTAGATGGAAAGGTTGAGACCTATAAAGCTAGACTGGTTGCAAAGGGTTTTCGTCAAAGACCTGGTTTGGACTATGACGAGACCTTTTCTCCAGTAGCTATGCTGAAATCCATTCGGATCCTTCTTGCCATTGCTGCCTTCCACGATTATGAGATTTGGCAGATGGACGTAAAGACCGCTTTTCTAAATGGAAATTTAGAGAAGTGTGTCTATATGGACCAGCCAGAGGGTTTCATTCAGAGTGGGAGCAGCGGAAAGGTGTGCAAGTTGCTTAAGTCCATTTACGGACTAAAGCAGGCATCGCGGAGTTGGAACATCTGTTTTGATGAGACGGTCAAGGAATTTGGCTTTATCAAAAATCCAGATGAACCATGCATCTATAGTAGATTTGTAGCGAGAACTGTAGTATTCCTCGTTTTATACTTTGATGACATTCTCTTGATAGGAAATGACATTCCTATGCTACAATCTGTCAAGGGGTTCTTGTCACACAGGTTCTCCATGAAAGACATGGGTGATGCCCCATACATCCTAGGGATCCGGATCCATCGTGATAGATCCAAGAGGATATTAGGACTTTCGCAGTCCAGGTACATCGACACCATACTGAAAAGATTCAGTATGGAAGATTCCAAGCACGGTAATCTACCGGCTTGTCACGGGATCACCCTCTCCAAAGAGATGTCTCCCAAGACTGATTTGGAAAAGGATCGCATGTCTATTATACCGTACGCTTCTGCGGTAGGCTCTATAATGTATGCGATGTTGTGTACCAGACCGGATGTAGCTTATGCACTGAGTGTAGTAAGCCGGTATCAGTCAAACCCAGGGGAGAAACACTGGATAGCGGTAAAGAACATTCTCAAGTACCTGAGAAGGACTAAGGAGATGTTCTTGGTGTATGGCGGAAAAGACCTCCAGATCGAGGCCTTTGCTGACTCCAGCTTCCAGAGTGACAAGGATGATTCCAAGTCCATGTCGGGTTTTGTCTTTACCCTCAATGGAGGGGCGGTGTGTTGGAAGAGTTCCAAACAGGAAACCGTTGCAGACTCGACGATGGAAGCGGAATACATCGCTGCATCTGATGCCGCAAAAGAAGCTGTCTGGATGAGGAAGTTCTTGAAAGAACTTCAGGTGATTCCGTCCATTGTTGATCCAATACCTCTGTATTGCGACAACAACGGGGCTATAGCTTTAGCGAAGGAACCCAGGTCCCATCAGAGATCCAGACACATCATGAGGCGGTATCACCTGATCAGGGAGATCGTGGATCTCCAGGAGATCGAGGTTCGGAGGGTCGCTTCAGAAGATAACACTGCAGATCCATTCACCAAGGCCTTGCCCCAGACTCAGTTCGAGCGGCTGATCGAGATGATAGGTCTTCGATACGCCAGTACATGACCTTAGTGCAAGTGGGAGATTGTTAATGTATATGCCCTAGAGGCCATTACTGTATCATACTAGTTTGTATATTACTTAATGGAAGCTTAGGATATTCACCTTGTATAAACAATCTTGCTCAATATAGTAGTATGCTACTTGGTTTGTTCCTACTTCAATGTGTACATGTATTTATTTTAGTATATCACCTATACACATTAGTGGAGCCCTTAGGATCTTTGCTTGATTACCAGCGTTGTGATGGCAGTCACACTAGTGGGGGCTGGGTAATCTATAAGCACATTCTTATACAGGTCCCTAGTCGCAGGACTATCGAGACAGGGCATCGATACTCCGGGGTAGACTAGCGTATGCGCTTCTCATCCCAGTGTGGGAGATGGTCTGTCCCACAGCCATCAGTACGTCGTACTGGAGATAGTATACGGGTGCTCGTTAGGTTACGAGTACACTGGACAGGACTCGTAGGGAACTGACCGGTTGGTATTATACCTATCGTCAGTTATTAGTTCCCAGGTGACATGAGTACAGCTTAGTCCGCTGACTTGACACTGTCACTTCGCCTCGAGTGTGTTCCCACTGTACTTTGATTACTACCCTACCACGGCTCAAAGGAGTCGTGCAAACAGGTAGTAGTTGGGTACAGTCCCGAAGCACTTGGAGGCAGTGACGGTTAGACAGGATTCGTCTCTCCCGGTATTGGGGGTTGACATCGCGCTGTGTCTAGGAGAGCCATTACACGAGTAGTCCCTGGCCAGGGCAATCGAGATATACTGGTAGGCTTCCAGTGTTATCTCAGGGTGTTTTGGGCTTCACTCCGACACGACTTGTACCGCTATTAGGGGACTGACGTTTACCGCCCCCTAGGCCCGCCATGCGATGTATCAAACGAACAGACCGGACTGTACGAAGATTGTCACATTCAGGCTTGGTAGGAGTTCAGATGGGTTTCACCTCGTCAGTCTTCTTGTCGGCATCTACCTGAGGACCGTTACGCACAGCTAGTGCCGCTTGCGGTCTGTGGTTAAACCCACTGCCAGCATAATGTCAATTCTTTAGAGTCCCACACAGAAAGCTATTCACCTTTAGGCAAAAGAGTAGAGGTCGCATGGTTTTGCGACAGTGTTCGGTCACATCCGTGCACTTGTGCACGTACAATGTCCGGACAGTTAACACTAGCGGGGTTTGGTTTAAGCCAGATCCTAGTGTACTTTTTGGGATTAGTTTTATCCAGTATGTATTCGTGTTCCTCGGAACGCGGATGCGGGTGTGTATGCACAATTGACGGAAAGACAGAGGCAGAGGATTCTCATTAGGGTTGTTGACTGTTGACCGTTGACCATTGACTTTTTGCTCAACCCTAATGAGAATATGATATGTAATTAACAATAATATTAATTAAGTATTATGGTGACATGGTTGTTGAGGGGTTGACTTTGTTGACTTGTTGACTTTATTGACCGGTTAACTAGGTTGGACTAGTTGACCATCATAATGATAATGACTATCATTTCATGGCAAAGACTTTTTACTTGCTTGTTTCTCTTGTGAGAAATGAGTGCATGAAATGATATGGCTATTGTAGCTTAAACCATTTACACAATACTTGATTACTATTTTTGTGATGATGGCTTTGGATTATGAGAGCCAAGAGAGAAAAGTCTTTCTCATTCTATCATTTCCATTCTCTCTCTTGTGTTCTTGAGCTCTCATCTTCTTCCTTTTGCTCTCCCTCTCTTTAGTCTATGGTTCACTTGTCTCATGTGTTGAGAACCAAGAACCATAGAGAAAATCCCAACACACTCTTCTCTACTCATTCTAGTTCACAAAGTTTAGCAAACCAAGTGAACTAGTTTCTTCAAAGATCGAAGAAGAAGCCAAAGGTAGAAGCTTTCGAGGTGGATCGATCTTCGGCGCAAGGAGACGACGGGGTGAAGCCGATCCGGACAACCATTGAGGCTTGAAGACGAAGGAGTTCAAGAAAGAAAGGTATAACCCCCTAACCGAGTAGTTAACAACTCCTAGTTAGGTTGTTAGTTAGATGTTTAACAAAGATCCGGTTTTGAGTCCATGTTACCACCTCTAGAAAATTGTTTTTCACCAAATTCCGCATGCCCGAAAGTACCGGGAGAGGTAGCATGGACTTACAATATGTACATATACATGGATAATGAGGATAGTATATGGTACTAGGAGATGAGTTGATGTGATTGGGCATGATGCTATGAGATCGGTGATGTGACTTGGTTCGTATTATGTGATACGACATGATATTATAGCGGGTCTTTAGGCGATGTGTTTTCATACACACGCATATATATATATATATATGTTGATGGTATCAGTATGTACTAGACTTTAGATCAGTACCCCTAATACAGGATATGATGATAAGGATACCAGATGAATAATGAGATAAATGTGATATTCGACCCATCCCCAGATTTGGGATGCCGTACGATGGATTTACCATACGAGACATAGTTATGATGATAGATCCGCACTCTTAAATCGAGAATGTAATTTTATATATTGTATTGTACATGATACTATTGAGGCGGGATCACCGACTACTAGATTTATATATATCGACTCAGACTTAGGTGATTTTCCTTACTCTTCAATTAGTCTGTTAGTTTAGTCCTGTAGTTTACTTAGTAGATGGTAGATTGGGCTCGAGTCATACTTATTTCTAAAACTAACGAATCGGGAGTATTTTAAAGACAGGCCAAGGGATACTACGGATATTTCAAAAGACGTACATTTTATTAAAAACATCGTAGCCTCTATTTTCTAAACACCACGATTCGTGCTATTTCAATGCCAAACTGTATGACTCGTGTATATTAATGTAGATTCTTTATTTTTGTGTTTATTATTCATTTTTCCGCATATTCTTGCTATTCGCATCGCATCGCATGTTTAAATGTGTTTTTATTGTTATATTGAACCCATGTTATCAGGACACCAGTACCATTACCGATGATGCGTATGTCTACGAACACTTGCTTGCCGGCTCACACACATCATCATCGGTAATTGACATGTCACGTACACATTATAGAATATTAATTCATTGATATCTCTTGCTAGCTGATAGTTCCGATATGTCATTATTGTGCTAGATTATATATTGCATTTATTAGTGAGATACTTCATGCATTTATACATTCGTTGTCATGAAATATTATGGAGCTTTATGCCAGTATTCACTGTTTATTGACTTCTGATTATGGGATTCGGATTTTCATGAGATTCATGGATTTGGAGAAACCGCAAGGATTTTATAAACTCATTATCATTTTCAAAAGATAGAAATTACGGTTTTCTCATGTTATGATGTGAGATATGTCCACCATGAGTTTTCTCGGCTCTTGAGCGATATCATACACCCGATTCGAGGAGGAGGAGGAACCGTCTGTGGGTGAATGGTGGACACGGTGCGGTACCCCAGAGCAAGATGGTCGCAGATGATGGCGTTGAGCCTGGCAGGGGAGTACTACCGACCGGTGATTGTATTGTGACTCGACGGATATCCGGAGGATACCGATCGGAGTATAGGCCATTCCGGTTTGCCGAAGCCTGGGGTATTGAGATTTGATGATATAGGCCAGTCCGGATTGCCGGAGCCTGAGATATTGAGACAGCGAGATATATATTTTGTGTCGATGCTAGACACTGATTCCCTGTTGATTTCATTGATGATACTTCGATTTTATTACAGATATCTCACTGAGATAAGAAAAACAGTTTTCTCATTAGATGTATTCTGTTTTCATGCATTCATACATCATATATATGATATGTTGCTACCTGAGGCACTGACACGAGCACTTGGTTTTACACTTACGTGTAGATATTTACCCTTGCCATTAGTATATGCTTCAGGCTATATTATTTAAGGATATTACTATCGTATGACCTAGGATTGAGTCATACATACGATTTCTGCTCGGTGATGTTTTCTACTCACGAGTTGGCAACTCACCCCCGTTGTGCCACAGTTTCTTGCAGGTTTTGCCGTACAGGTTTCCTTGGCGGCTTTGCTGGCACACTACTTCATTCCTGGTGATTGCTTTGGTAGGTGGGTTCACTCGTATCGTGACCACCTTTGTACATTATTTATTTCAGTTGTATCTAGTAACTCCATCAACCAGACTTGTATATTGTTTAGACTTAGAAGACCAGTGTATATTCTTTCGACCTTAGAGCCGTGCTTGTATTATTATGGTTTTCTTGATGATTTTGGGGTTTCCTTTTGAGTTTTTGATCCTCGCCCTTCGGCGTTGTATATTATATTGCTTGTGTGGTTGTGACCGCCAATTGGCGAAGAGCTAGCACCCGCTTGGGGATGCCTTTATATATATTTCATGTGTTGTACCCGTTTGGGGCCAGTATTTATAAAGGAAACTCTGCCGAAATTTTCAGAAAAGACTTGAGCTTTTAAAAATGCAATATTTCGGCTTATGTTGTTAAACTACTTGTTTTAAAACTAAACTTTTCATTCTCTCTCTTTTCAAATGGTTTAGATTTCTGGGTTTTGGCTTACTTGAATTAGATGGGGTCCTATAGACTTCATATGATTCAAGTGCCAGTCACGTGCCATTTCGGGTCATGACATTACGAGAGACGGTATTCATATGGACCCGAGGAAGATCGAGGCCGTACAGCTTTGGCCCAGACCTGTATCAGTGACAGAGGCCCGCAGCTTTTGGGCTTAGCCGGTTTTTACCGCCGTTTCGTGCAGGACTTCTCAAGTATCGTTGCACCGTTGACCGGACTCACCAGGAAAGGGTTCTTTTTCTTTAGACTGAGACATGCGAGCTGAGTTTTCAGCAGTTGAAGACTCGGTTGACGACTGCACCAGTTCTATCTTTGCTTTCTGGATCGGGCGACTTTGTCGTTTACTATGATGTTTCGCGAGTGGGGCTCGGTTGTGTTTTGATGCAGCATGATAGATTTATCGCTTATGCTTCCCGACAGTTGAAGGAGCACGAGCAGAATTATCCCACTCATGATCTGGAGATGGACGCGGTGGTCTTGCGCTGAAGATTTGGAGACACTACTTGTACGGAGAGTCATGTCAGATTTTCACAGACCACCATAGCTTAAGTACATCTTCATGCAGCGGGATCTGATTTTGAGGCAGCGCCGTTGGATAGAGCTTGTGAAGGATTATGATTGTGAGATCCTTTATCACCCGGGCAAGGAGAATGTAGTAGCTGATGCTTTGAGTTGTAGGCCCGGAGTAGCTTGTTCCAGATAAGCGCAGTTCAGAGACAGTCTTCAACCGATTTGCAATTCTTGTGCGATAGCTGACTACAGTTTAAGTTCACATCCACTGGAGGACAGCTTGCTCATGTCCGCGCCCATCCACTTATACTTAATCGTTTTCATGAGGCACAGCCCGCCGATGCCCGTTTGTCTGAGATTCTTTGTCTGAAATTCTTGAGCATGTTCGGCAGGGTAGAGATTCAGAGTTTTGATTTATGACCAGGGTGTGCTACATTTCAGGACTCGTTTGTGTGTACCTAATACCAATGGGTATAGACGCGAGATCCTAGAGCAGGCACATCAGTCAGCTTTTAGTGTTCACCCAAGTTCCACCAAGATATAACGTGACTTGAGAGATAGTTACGGGTGGGCAGGGATGAAGAGTGATGTTTCGGATTTCGTTTTGAGGTGCCTGACTTGTCAGTGAGCTAAGGCTGAGCATTTGAGACCGGCAGAAGAGTTGCAACCTTTAACCGTTCCAGAGTGGGAATGGGAGCAAATCTCCATGAATTTCGTTGTGGGTCTACCCAGGTCTAGTCAAGGGTATGACTCCATTTGGATGATTATTGTCTGGTTAATGAAAGCGGCTCACTTCCTTCCAGTGCAGACCACTTTCGGTTATGCTCAGTATGCTCAGTTGTACACCGATGAGTTTGTGCGTTTGCACGGAGTTCCTTCATGCATTGTATCCAATAGAGGCACCCAGTTCACTAGTCGTCTTTGGCAGGAGCTTTAGGGAGCCTTGGGTACCTGTTTGAGCTTTAGCACCGCTTTCCATCCGTATACCGATGGTCAGTCAGAGCGGACTATACAGACTCTGGAGGATATGCTTCGTGTGTGCGTGCTTATTTTTGTTCGCAGTTGGGATCGTCACTTGCCATTGATAGAATTCTCCTACAATAACTGTTATCAGGAGACGACTCAGATGGCACCTTTTTAGGCTTTGTATAGTAGATAGTGTCGATCGCCAGTCTGTTAAACCGAACTCAGCGAGAGTAGGATTTTTGGACCTCAGCTAGTTCAAGAGACTACGGAGAAGATCTAGTTGATTCAGGACAGGATGAGAGCAGCCCAGTGCAGACAGAAGTCTTATGCCGACCGTCCTCGTCGCAGGCTTGAGTTCGCAGTGGGGGATCATGTATTCCTACGGATTTCTTTGATGAAGGGAAACTTAGTCCCAGAATTGTAGGTCCTTTTGAGATCCTTGAGCGAGTTAGTACCGTTGCCTATCGTTTGACACTTCCACCCAGATTTCCGGATGTTCACCCCGTATTCCTTGTGTCGATACTTCGCAAATACCTTCATGGCCCTTCTCACATGATTCAGCACCAGACCATTCAACTAGGACGCGATCTTTTCGTTCACCAACAGCCGATAGTTATAGTGGATCGGCAGGTGGAGAAACCTCGGTCAAAGGTCTTGCCATCTGTGAAAGTTCTTTGGCGTAGCCCGTCTAGTCAGGAGATCACTTGGGAGGCTGCGAGCGAGATGCGGAAGAAATTCCCTCATCTCTTTGAAGGTACGCATAGTAAGAATTTTAAATTCGGGGACGAATTTCTTTAAGGGGAGAGATTGTAACACATTAGAATGCGATTAGTGTTAATTAAGCGATAATGCGGGTTTTTAGTAAAAAGTTTACCAAAATATGTTTATCGCATTTTATAAAGATTAATCAATATTTTATTATTAATTGTTTTTGCTTACACACACTTGTGCATGTTAACATGGGGTTGTTTAGTGTTAACCTTGTTTAGTGTCCATGACACCTTAAACTAATCCATGCCATGATTAACCTTGCACTTAGATATTTGTTGTGAAGAGTTATCTTCTTGTTTTGAATTAAGGAGAGATGGCTAGGTGAGTCATGGAGGGCATTAATGCTTGCATTAATGAAGGAGAGGGAGAGAGTAAGTGTAAGGATACACTCACCCTCTCTCATCCTTATCACACCTCACTCTCTCATTCTTATCTCACTCGCTCTCATTCCCAATTATTGCTCTTCTTCTCTTTCCTCAACTGAAACCTTCACCTATCCTTCACTAAACCTTGCAAAACTTCATTAAAACCTCACTAAATCACTTCTCAAGTCATGTTTTAGCCACTAGGATCCCTTGGAGCTTGGAAAGCTAGGATCTTTTGAGCAAGTATGGTTAGGTAATGATCTCTAACTGTAAAGTAGGTGTTTTTATTGATATGTTGCCTTGTAGTTGTTGTCTAGAACACTAAAGGTATAGTTTTTGTGCACATATCATATTTTGGTATTGATTTGGGTCTCGGATGAATTTGCTATCAAACCAGGTGTTTGTTGGAAAAGTTGCCATCACAGTGACCTAGTTTTGTGACCTAGAAGCTGTTAGTGTTTATGCCCTAGAAGGCCATTACTGTATCATACTAGTTTGTATATTACTTAATGGAAGCTTGGGATATTCACATGTATATAACAGTCTTGCTAAACATGGTAGTATGCTACTTGGTTTTTTTTCTATCTTAATATGTGAGTATACGTATTGATAGAGCTCTTAGGATCTTGCTTAACTACCAGCGTTGTGATGGCAGTCACACTAGTGGGGGCTGGGTAGTCTACAAGCACATCCTTATTCAGGTCCCTAGTCGTTGGATTATCGAGACAGAGCATCGATACTCCGGAGTAGACTAGTGTGTACGCTTCTCATCCCAGTTAGGGAGATGGTCTGTCCCACAGCCGTCAGTACGTCGTACTGGAGATAGTATACAGGTGCTCGTTAGGTTACGGGTACACCGGACAGGACTCACAGGGAACTGTTGGTTGGTTTTATACCAGTCGTCAGTGAACAGTTCCCAGGTGACATGAGTACAACATAGTCCGCAGACTTGACACTGCTACTTCGCCTCGAGTGTGTCCCACTGTTCTTAGATTGCTACCCTACCACGGCTCAAAGGAGTCGTGCAAACAGGTAGCAGTTGGGTGCAGTCCCGAGCACTTGGAGGCAGTGGCGGTTAGACAGGATTCGTCTCTCCCGGTATTGGGAGTTGATATCGCGCTGTGTCAGAGAGCCATTACGCAAAGTCCCTGGCCAGGGCAAGCGAGATTTGCTGGTAGGTTCCAGTAGTTTCTCAGGGTGTAATGGGCTTCCCTCCGACACGACTTATACCGCTATTAGGGGACTGACGCTTGCCGCCCCCTAGGCCCGATATGCGATAGTCTTGGACGAACGGACCGGACTGTATGGAGATTGTCACATCAGACTCAGTAGGAGTTCGGATGGGTTTCCTCATCGGCCTTCTTATCGACATCTACCTGGGGACCGTTACGTACAGCTAGTGCCGCTTGCGGTCTGTGGTTAAACCCACTGCCAGCGTAGTAGTCGAGTCTCTAGAGTCCCACACAGAGAGTTTCCCTACTCCAGGCGAAACGATATAGAGGTCATATGGTTTTACGACAAGGGTTCGGACGCATACGTGTGTTTACACACGTACGACTTTCGGACAGTTTTTACCAGTCGGCTTTGGTTTAAGCCAGTTACTGGTATCCGGTTATTGGATTTATACAGTCTAAAGTTTTTCCGTATTTTTGCGGAAAGGAGGGGCGTTCTCGTAATTGCGCGAGAAGCTTCTAGAAGGTGGTGACTAAGGAGGTTAAGGTGGCATAAGCAATGAATGTGATTAGTGAGTCATATGGATGATTCATCCATGTCATTAATGCATGATAAATGCTTAATGACTCATGGAGTGAATCATCACTAGATATTATCAAGCATGGTTGCTAAATTCATTTCTTATTCTTTTCTTGATAAAAGAAATGCTTGATATATATTATCATAACTCGTTATTCTCACTTAATTATTATCCTCACCTTCTCTCTCCTCAAGCTCTCCCTCTTCAAACCCTAATCCTCCCCTCTCATGTGTTGAGTATAAGGATTAGTTAGACTACTTAATCCATAACCCTCTCTATATTTCACCTAGCTTCTTTGATTAGCACTTAGAGAAGTTTATTTGCCTCAAGTTTAGAGGCTAAGCTTGGAGTAAAGCTCTCGGGTGGATCGTCTACTACTTCGAGAAGGCCGAGGAGGAGGTGGAGTTCGCAAAGACGAAGGACACGATTCGTTAGGTATAATCCCTAAACATAGTAGCATAGAAACTCTATGTTTGTTGTTAGTTATCGTTTAGCTTCGATTCAAGCGGTTAGTCGATGTTTGTTCACTAAACAAGTTCGTTTTTGAAAATTCCGCCTCGCCACAAGTATTGGGGTGTTGTACATCGACTTACAGTGGTATCAGAGCCTCGCTAAACAATAAATAACTTACTTGCAAATTTGTATGAATTTCGAACGGAAAAAACGAAACCGGAAAAGCCCGAAATCACAAGTTTCTGTCGTTTTTAAAATGCAGTCCAAAAATTTTTCAGGGATATTCAGAAAGCTTGAAAAGACACCAGAAGAACACACAAGAAATTTGGGCCCCTGAATCGTCTAAAGCGCCGCGGAACCGCGGCGGATCCCACTAGATCCGCCGCGCTTCCGCCGCCGAGTTGACGATTCAGGAACCCAATTTTCCTGTGTTGCTTCTCAGTGATATTTGGTATTTTCTGGAATATTTAATTTTTGCTCAGGTTTCAGATTGGCAGAGCAGTATTGGAGCAAAATTAAAAGTGTTTGATCGATCGAAATTATACAGTATTTGCTTGTTGGATTATATCTGTGATTGTATAATGTGTTCGTAAACCTCCCCTAACTACTAGTATGTCAGTTGGCAGGGGGTTGCACATTTCTGAAATGGATTTTATCTGTTTGTGCATATGAACTGTGTTGGACTGTTGTGATGTATAGCCGGGGTTATGTGATGGGTTATTATTTAATTCATTTGATGTAAATGTAATTTGTTGTAATATTATTTTGCGGGGCATATCCAGGTTGCGGTTGTAGCCACCGTTGTATTATTTCATTTTACTGTTTTTGCTCCTAGGACAGACCCAAGGTGGGGTGCACAAACTGCCGGGCGGGTAGTTTGCCGCACCCATAGGGTCGTGGGTGGGGTAATGGCTATTCATCACAACTGTGTAATCCGTATTTTGTTGCAGGCTCAAAACAAACACGGATTGCTTGCAAATCAAATTAAGTTCATCTGTGATCTGGAATGAATATCATTGCGTCAGACGAATGTAAAATATCTATATATATGATAGCTATTTAGACGTCACTTATGTTTTACACCCGCGCTAGCCCAGCCCCCGCTCTGTCGTTAGTTAAGTAACCTAATGGGTAATGACGGGACCCCGTGGCGAATGCGGATGGCATAAGAGGACGTTGTATTTTCGTTGTTTTCTGCAATGATAGGTTAATGATGGGACGCATTATCTATAATGCAAAGAAAAACAAACCAAAGTTTTAATCGTTGGAACAATTTAAAAGAAACCACTCGGTTAATTTTAAAAACAGATATTTTTAAATGCGGAGCTTTAACCACTCCTTTTAAAAGCTATCAGGTTCCTTCGGTTATATCAAGTTCACTACGTTCACGGTTTCGCCAAAACCAGTCGTAGCCCTCCGTCATTTCTTATGAATGGTCAGTAGTATTCAAGCTATATTTGTTTGGCCCTTAGTCAAGACATAGTGATTGGTAGCTGCTGGGGTATTCATTTGTTGCATAGATAGATGAGTTGGTTTGGGACACTCGTATTACTTTGTTTGGCCCTTAGTCAAGAGTATATACGGATGGGTTCAAATCAACAGGATAATGATGGGCAGAACTTGACATGTGACTTATGATTTGTTGGCCCTTAGTCAAGATCATAAGAACATGGGGCAAAAATCAATATCGGGAATTTCTAAAGAAACTGAAATTTGCAAAGAGATGCATACCATTTGGAGTTTGATGAATGTTGGTAGGATTCCTTCAACATTATCATACGATGATATTTGGATCCCGATCCTACTGTGAGTATATGCTACTTATCAGGATATTCGTCACTTAACGATCAATGCTATAAACCTAGTAGGTGTCCAGAAAGGTGTCAGCGGGGTTACGCCCCAGAGAAAAGAGGTTATTTAATTAAGGAACTTCGCGAAAACGTTGGAAAACCTCCCTCGAAGTATCGACACTGGCCTGGCTGAACGGTTAAGCAAGTATTGTACGGTGAGAATAGTCCTGGCTAATTCTTCTTTTATGGTTTGAGGAAGGATTCGAGAAACAGTGGGAGCCATCCAGTTTAGATAAATTAAAAACCACTCTAAACTTGCAAGGGCATCATGCTAAAGAGTTTTCTTCTCTCTCTCCTAATTGCAGCGACCCTGAAAATGACTGGACTTAAGTTACTTTTAGAGAAAAATATACTGACAGGGCCAAACTGTAAAGATTGGCTGCGGAATGTCAAAATGGCTTTGACCTATGACAAATTGGGGTACGTCCTCACCGCTACGGCACCTGCTGTCCCTGGTCCCAAATCCAGCAATGCGGATAAGGAAATCCGCAAAACCTAGGATTTAGATTGCGCGAAAGCCAAGTGCATCGTGCTTGCCTCGATGAACAATAAACATCAGAGGAGGCACGAGGATATGGACCTTGATGGCATATTTCTCCATACAAAGGAACTTTATGGAGAGCAATCTCGTATAGCAAGATACGAGACCTCTAAGAACTTGTTTCGAGCGAGGTTGGCTGTCGGGTCATCGGTAGGAGAACATGTCCTAAAGATGATCGGCTATATAGAAGAGCTCGCAGACCTTAGGACGACTTTGGATAATGAGCTCTATACAGACCTTATTCTCCAGTCCCTTCCTTCCACCTACGCCCAGTTTATCCTGAACTTCAACATTCAAAGAAAAGAAGTTGAACTTCCGGAACTCCTGAATATGTTAAGGAGTGCAGAGGGCACCTTGCAGAAAGCAAGGGAAACACCCGCTATGTTTGTTGGCGGTTCATCTTCTTCCGGGTCCAAGGCTAGGGTCAAAGGAAGGAAGAAGAAGGCCGCACCCAGACCTAGAGGAGGTGTAAGTAAGGTGGGAGGGAAGGGAAAGAAAAAGTTTGCAGTACCGGTAGTTGGCCAGGATGAGTGCTTCCATTGTCACAGGAAAGGGCACTGGAAGAAGGATTGCAAGGCGTGGAACGCCAAGAACCAGGAACCGAAGCAAGCTGTGGCTTCGACTTCAGGTGTGTTTGTAATTGAGAATTGTCTGTCAATCAACTCTACTTCCTGGGTATTGGATACCGGATCAGGATCTCATATTTGCAATTCATTGCAGGCACTGAGAAACCGTAGAGTGCTGAAGGAAGGTGATATGACCATAAAGGTTGCTAACGGAGCTAGCGTGGGAGCTGCGTCCATCGGGGATTATCACCTAGGATTGACGAGTGGACACATTTTGGTTTTACATAACTGTTATTTTGTACCAAGCTTAACGTGTAATATCATATCAGTTTTCTTGTTATCAAATAAAGGTTATGATTTCACGTTTGTAAGAGATGTTGTTAACATCCACCTTAATCATGGTTTGATTGGGTCCGGTACATTAAATAACGGTATATATGTTTTAAACCAACTCCAAATTTTCAATGTCCAGAACACACTAAAAAGAAAGTCTCCAGATTTAAATAAAGCTTTCTTATGGCATTGTAGACTAGGTCACATCAATGAGAGAAGGTTGACTAAGTTGTATAGAGAAGGATATTTGGACTCGTTCGAATATCAAACTTATGACACTTGTCAATCTTGTCTCAAAGGAAAGATGACAAAGACTCCATTTACTGGACAAGGAGTAAGAGAGAGCGAGCTCTTAGGACTCATACACAGCGATGTATGTGGACCAATGTCTACACATGCGAGAGGTGGTTATTCCTGCTTCATTACTTTTACAGATGATTTCTCTAGGTATGGACATGTTTTCTTAATGAAGCATAAATCCGAGGCCTTTGAGAAATTCCAGGAATACAAGAGTGAAGCGGAAAACCAAACAGGCAAAAGTATTAAGACACTGAGATCTGATCGAGGTGGAGAATACTTGAGTGCCGAGTTCCTAGGTTACCTAAAAGAGAAAGGAATTCTCTCTCAGCTTACTCCTCCATACACTCCACAGCATAACGGTGTATCGGAGAGACGGAATCGAACCCTATTAGATATGGTACGATCCATGATGAGTAATGCTGAGTTACCGCGATCTTTCTGGGGTTATGCGCTAGAATCAGCGGCATATCTTTTAAACCAGGTTCCAACCAAGACTGTGCCTACCACACCATATCAGATGTGGAGTGGGAAGAAACCCTGTCTTAAACATTTTAGGACATGGGGGTGTCCAGCTTTTGTAAAAAAGCAGCATTCGGACAAGCTCGAGGCACGCTCAGTACAGTGTAAGCTTGTGGGATATCCAAAGAACTCCAAGGGATATTATTTCTATTACGCAGAGGAACAAAAGGTTTTTGTTTCTCGTCATGCCAACTTCTTAGAAACTGAATTTTTAGAAAATCAGAAGAGTGGGAGCGCAGTAGAACTGGAAGAAATTCCAGAAACACAAGCTGCTACTGAAAGTTTGGTAGAACCAGAGGTTCAAGAAGAACAGAACATTCCCGCACCCCTCCGCAGGAGTAGTAGGCCGTCTCATCCGCCTGAGAGATACTACAGTTTTCTCATAGATGGGGATAGAGAGGATTGCATCATAGATGATGATGAACCTACTGACTTCCAGCAGGCCATCCAGAGCGGCGACTCGGTACGATGGCTAGATGCAATGCGGACCGAAATGGAGTCCATGTACACCAACAAAGTATGGACTTTGGACTTTGCTCCAGATGGGGTAAAACCCATAGGATGCAAATGGATCTTCAAGAAAAAGATTGGTGTAGATGGACAGGTGGAAACCTATAAGGCTAGACTTGTTGCAAAAGGTTTTCGTCAAAGACCTGGTTTGGACTATGACGAAACTTTTTCTCCAGTGGCTATGCTCAAATCCATTCGGGTCCTTCTTGCTATTGCTGCCTTCCATGATTATGAAATCTGGCAGATGGACGTAAAGACGGCTTTTCTGAATGGAAATTTAGAAGAGAGCGTCTATATGGATCAGCCAGAGGGTTTCAATCAGAGTGGGAGCAGCGGGAAAGTATGCAAGCTGCTTAAGTCCATTTATGGACTAAAGCAGGCATCGCGGAGTTGGAACATCTGTTTTGATGAGACAGTCAAAGAATATGACTTTATCAAAAATCTAGATGAACCGTGCATATATAGTAAAGTTGTAGCCAGAAGTGTCGTGTTCCTCGTCTTGTACGTGGATGACATTTTATTGATAGGAAATGACATTCCTATGCTACAATCTGTCAAAGGATTCTTGTCACACAGATTATCCATGAAAGACCTGGGTGATACCTCTTACATTCTGGGGATCCGGATCTATCGTGATAGATCCAAGAGGATGTTGGGACTTTCGCAGTCCAGGTATATCGACACTGTACTGAAAAGATTCAGTATGGAAGATTCTAAGCGCGGTAATCTACCGGCTTGTCACGGAATCACCCTCTCCAAAGAGATGTCTCCCAAGACTGATTTGGAAAGGGAACGCATGTCTATTATACCCTACGCTTCTGCGGTAGGCTCTATAATTATGCAATGTTGTGCACCAGACCAGATGTAGCATACGCACTAAGCGTGGTAGGCCGGTATCAGTCAGACCCAGGGGAGAAGCACTGGATAGCAGTAAAGAACATTCTCAAGTACCAGAGAAGGACTAAGGAGATGTTTTTGGTTTACGGCGGAAAAGACCTCAGGTTGGAGGCCTTTGCTGATTCCGGCTTCCAGAGTGATAAGGACGATTCCAAGTCCATGTCGGGTTATGTCTTTACCCTCAATGGAGGGGCGGTGTGCTGGAAGAGCTCCAAGCAGGACACCGTTGCTGACTCGACGATGGAAGCGGAGTATATAGCTGCTTGCGATGCCGCAAAAGAAGCAGTCTGGATGAAGAAGTTCCTAACAGAACTTCAGGTGGTTCCTACCATAGTTGATCCAATACCTCTGTATTGTGACAACAACGGAGCTATAGCTTTAGCGAAGGAACCAAGGTCCCATCAGAAGTCCAGACACATCTTGAGGCGGTATCACCTGATCAGGGAGATCATTGATCGTCAGGAGATCGAGGTTCGGAGAGTTGCTTCTGAAGAGAACATTGCTGATCCATTCACGAAGGCCCTACCTCAGATTCAGTTCGAGAGGCTACTCGAGATCATTGGTCTTAGATATGCCAGTACATGGCCCTAGTGCAAGTAGGAGATTGTTAGTGTTTATGCCCTAGAAAGCCATTACTGTATCATACTAGTTTGTATATTACTTAATGGAAGCTTGGGATATTCACATGTATATAACAGTCTTGCTAAACATGGTAGTATGCTACTTGGTTTTTTTTCTATCTTAATATGTGAGTATACGTATTGATAGAGCTCTTAGGATCTTGCTTAACTACCAACGTTGTGATGGCAGTCACACTAGTGGGGGCTGGGTAGTCTACAAGCACATCCTTATTCAGGTCCTTAGTCGTTGGATTATCGAGACAGAGCATCGATACTCCGGAGTAGACTAGTGTGTACGCTTATCATCCCAGTTGGGGAGATGGTCTATCCCACAGCCGTCAGTACGTCGTACTGGAGATTGTATACAGGTGCTCGTTAGGTTACGGGTACACCGGACAGGACTCACAGGGAACTGTTGGTTGGTTTTATACCAGTCGTCAGTGAACAGTTCCCAGGTGACATGAGTACAGCATAGTCCGCAGACTTGACACTGCTACTTCGCCTCGAGTGTGTCCCACTATTCTTAGATTGCTACCCTACCACGGCTCAAAGGAGTCGTGCAAACAGGTAGCAGTTGGGTGCAGTCCCGAGCACTTGGAGGCAGTGGCGGTTAGACAGGATTCGTCTCTCCCGGTATTGGGAGTTGATATCCCGCTGTGTCAGAGAGCCATTACGCAAAGTCCCTGGCCAGGGCAAGCGAGATTTGCTAGTAGGTTCCAGTAGTTTCTCAGGGTGTAATGGGCTTCCCTCCGACACGACTTATACCGCTATTAGGGGACTGACGCTTGCCGCCCCTTAGGCCCGATATGCGATAGTCTTGGACGAACGGACCGGACTGTATGGAGATTGTCACATCAGACTCAGTAGGAGTTCGGATGGGTTTCCTCATCGGCCTTCTTATCGACATCTACCTGGGGACCGTTACGTACAGCTAGTGCCGCTTGCGGTCTGTGGTTAAACCCACTGCCAGCGTAGTAGTCAAGTCTCTAGAGTCCCACACAGAGAGTTTCCCTGCTCCAGGCGAAACGATATAGAGGTCGTATGGTTTTACGACAAGGGTTCGGACGCATACGTGTGTTTACACACGTACGACTTTCGGACAGTTTTTACCAGTCGGTTTTGGTTTAAGCCAGTTACTGGTATCCGGTTATTGGATTTATACAGTCTAAAGTTTTTCCGTATTTTTGCGGAAAGGAGGGGCGTTCTCGTAATTGCGCGAGAAGCTTCTAGAAGGTGGTGACTAAGGAGGTTAAGGTGGCATAAGCAATGAATGTGATTAGTGAGTCATATGGATGATTCATCCATGTCATTAATGCATGATAAATGCTTAATGACTCATGGAGTGAATCATCACTAGATATTATCAAGCATGGTTGCTAAATTCATTTCTTATTCTTTTCTTGATAAAAGAAATGCTTGATATATATTATCATAACTCATTATTCTCACTTCATTATTATCCTCACCTTCTCTCTCCTCAAGCTCTCCCTCTTCAAACCCTAATCCTCCCCTCTCATGTGTTGAGTACAAGGATTAGTTAGACTACTTAATCCATAACCCTCTCTATATTTCACCTAGCTTCTTTGATTAGCACTTAGAGAAGTTTAGTTGCCTCAAGTTTAGAGGCTAAGCTTGGAGTAAAGCTCTCGGGTGGATCGTCTACTACTTCGAGAAGGCCGAGGAGGAGGTGGAGTTCGCAAAGACGAAGGACACGATTCGTTAGGTATAATCCCTAAACATAGTAGCATAGAAACTCTATGTTTGTTGTTAGTTATCGTTTAGCTTCGATTCAAGCGGTTAGTCGATGTTTGTTCACTAAACAAGTTCGTTTTTGAAAATTCCGCCTCCCTACAAGTATTGGGGTGTTGTACATCGACTTACAGAAGCTACCCTAAAAACCTGAGACCATTCCCTAAAATCTTGGCCGCAATTTTATTGCTTCTAGCCGTAATTTGCGGCCAGACTGGGGAATGATGGGTTGTGTCTTGGTCTAGGGGTCTCTGGGGTTGTATGTGGTCTCGTGGAACTTGCAACTTTCACCAATAGTTTGTATAGCAAAATCTGGGATCACTTTGCTTGTTTCTAGTGTTTTGACTACGCGCGTTACGTTATCCGACACGGTTCATGTTCTTGTGTAGCTGCTGCACTTGGGTTAGTTTCGGAGTGTCGCTACGCACGTTAGACACTAGACGAACACTTAAGAGTTTGATTGGGGTTGGTGCATCGGTCAAACGTAGATTGTACGTGTTATTGGTCGATTTCTAATAAGCAGTTGTTATGTTGTTATATGATTTTAGGATCGCAGGCTGGGACTTCGGACGCTGCGAAGAAGGGAAAGCAAGTTGTTGGCTTTACTTAGCCCAAGATCATCTGTGAGTAGATTTAACATCTACAGGGGAATCGCCCGTATGGCGTTATGCGTATGGGCTAGATTCAATGATATGATTATTAATTATAAGTATATGTATATAGAGATTGTGCATGAACTTCATTGCATATTATTACTTGTTGTGCCTGGACTTGTACCCATTGGACACTGCACTATTATTGACGGTTCATGTTGCACGAGCACTAATTGTATGCTACACACATATCGTCGGTAATTACCATGACATGCACAACACATATACATATGTGATATTGTATTGGTTAGTGACATTAAGTCATTGATTCCTATTTCCATTGTGCATATGAAAGATAGCATACATGCATACCTACATGCTTACAGATATACCCTACTATACCTACATGTTCACCTTTATATGATGTTGTGTTGGATTTCGGAGAAATTGGGAACCGCATGATATATTTAATAACTTGATGCATTTAAATAGCGATCTTTCCTTGATATGTCATATTACTGTTTTATGTTGCATGTAGCTTATTTCATGGATTTACCCATTGAGATATGGATTTCATGTGATTTTCTGGATTTGAGGACCGTGGTATTTCAAGAAACTATACATTGTTTGAAAACCCCGGATTCTCTTGATATGATATTTCAGTGCGTCCACCATGAGTTTTCTCGATTCTGAGACTTGTGTTGGAAACCCGATGCGAGGAGTGGATGCGTCCTTTGCGGGTACATGGTGGACCCGGTATGGTACCCCGGGACAAGAAAGGGATGTCGATGGATTAGCTGATGAGCCTGGTAGAGGGACTACTACCTACCGGTGATAGTATTTGGACTCGGCGGATATCTGGAGGATACCGACCAGAGTTATGAGATAGATATAGGCCGACCCGTTCTGCCGGAGCCCGCGGGCCGATCCCGCAGACGGAGCCTATTATATGAGGATTTACGTGTCGGGACCCTAGTTTTCATGATATTTTCGAGTGTCGATGTTGGACACTCAGGTTCCATGAGACTTACAGGATATGAGGGCCGATCTGAGGATGCGGTGCCAGAGGTATTGGGATTTGGAGTGTCGTTGATGGACACTGGATTTACCATGATGAGGATTCCATGATGATGATATGTTTTATCCCATACTCAGCATTCATTTGATATGCATTGCTTCATGTATTAGTAGTACCTGATAGAGTATCTTTCATGACTGTTGCATATACATATTGCCATATTATACTATCAGTTTGCATGTGATAGATTATCGCAGTATGTGTATACCTGCGATTACCTGCATGATGTTATTTACTTTTCATGAGTTGTCAATTCACCCCCGTTGTGCCACAGTGTTTTGCAGGTTGCCCCTTAGAGTAGTTGCGACAAGGCTTCTTCTTATTGTATCTTTTGCAGCGGATATCGCTACGGCTGACTGTGAGCAGTTTTGCTATAGGTGGGTTTTGCGGTTATCCGATGGTGTTCATTGTATATCTTATTGTATCTAGTACTCTCCATCTACTACTTCATATATTGACTTAGAGACGAGATGTGCGGATGATATTGTATATTATTTTTATGACTCTGGATGTCGTGCTCGTGTGAGCCGGCCCTTTTATTATGCAGTTTTATCTTTTATGCAGTTTTCATTTATATCGTCCATTTCTTCTCTACGGCGTCGTATATATGCTTGTGGTGGTTGTTCCCTCCTTTGACCGTGGTTTGCTCCCTTTCGGGGATTCTTTATTTATATCTTATGTTTGTACCCGTTTCGGGGCTAGTTTTTACAAAGGAGGTGCTGCCAAAATTTTAAGAAAATAAACTTTAAAGATTTTTACTAGAGATTCCCAACACTTTTTTAACAATATTCTTATCACTTACTACTTTTGATGGTTTAGATTTCTGGGTTTTCGGCTTACTTAAATTGCGTTACGTCTGTAGACGTTACGTGGTTTAAGTGCCGTCAAGTGCCAAATTTCGGATCGTGACAAAGCTACCCAAAATCACACTCTACTCATTCTAGGTTACTTAGTTTAGCACACCAAGTGATCTAGTTGCCTCAACTTGGAGGTTTAGCTCAAGGTTGGAACTCTCGGGTGGATCTTCTACTACTTTGAAAAGCCGGGAAGGAGGTGCCATTCATTTATACTCCCAGGAGCTCGTGAGGTGAACAAGGAAAGTGAGAAGACAAGAAGGACTTGAATCTCTTGGTATAATCTTCTTACATAGTAGATAAAACCTCTAGTTCCTTTGTTACATATGGTTTAGCTAAGATCTTGGAGTTCAAGTAGATGTTACCTTGTTTGTAAAAATCGTTTTTTACCCGTTCCGCCTCCCCGCAAACCCGTGGGGTAGGTGTTAGTTGTATGTATGCCCTAGAGGCCAGTATTGTACAGATGATGTATATTATACTGGATGCTTGGACATATATAGAGAGGACTTTCTTGCTCGATATGATAGTATGCTATCTGGTTGCTCTTTATCTTAACATGTATACTTGTCTCTTGATACTGTCTTATAGTTACATGTTGGTAAAGCCCTTAGGATGTGTACTTGACTACCAGGACTATGATGCAGATCATACTAGTGGGGCCATGATACTCCATATGTACATCCTTTAATGTTCCTAGTCATTGGTGTATCGAGACAGGGCATCGATATACCAGAGTAGACTAGCGTATACGCTTCTCGACCCATGATATGGGCGATGGATGATCCCATATCCATTGGTGTTTGACATCAGAGATGGTATACGGGTGCTCAGTGGAGACTGGGTACACTGGACGGACTCGCCGAGAACTCCCAGATGGTATTATACCTCACGTCAGATGGCAGTTCTCTGGTGACACTTGTGCAGGTTAGTCTGTTGACCCGAGATCGTCATAGAGTCTTGTGTGATTCCCACTGTGCTTTGATTTCCACCTTACCACGTCCAAGAGGGCGTGCAAAACGGTGGTTTTTGGGTACAGTCGCGAGTCATATGGAGGCAATGAGCGATAGGAGGGGTTTCGTCTCTCCCGGTATTGGGGGTTGATGTTGCATTGTGCTCGATTGGCCATAACAGGGAATTCCCTGGTCAGGGCTGATTTAGAGATTTATTGGTAAGTGTTACCAGTAGTTTCTTTACCCGTTATGAGCCTCACATCGGCACGACTTATCGGTTATTGGGGTCTGACGTTTACCTCCCCTAGACTTGATATGCGACATATCAGACGAGGAGACCGGACTGTACGGGAAGTGTTACCGTCAGGCTTTTACAGGAGTTGGAGCGGGCTTGCTTGCTGATCTTCTGATCGTTCAATACCCGGGTAGCCGTTACGTCCAGCTAGTACCGCTGACGGCTTGTGGCTGCTTGATTTGATCATCACCTACTACCGGCGTATTGACGAGTCTTTAGAGTCCTACATAGAGGTTTTACTGGCTCAGGCAAAACGAAATAAGAGCGCATATGTGATATGTGCGGGACCGAGAATGATGCGTGTACCGAATTCTATTCTCACGACTTTTTATATCGGTTGGTTATATGTGATATAGCCGGGTTATCGAATCAAGTGTTGATTCGATAAGTCGATACATTGGATGTTAGTCGGTTATATGAGATATAACCAGATTATTAAGTCAAGTGTTGATTTAATAATTTAGTGTATAATTGTATATATGATATACTAATTTACATTAACTAACATTTGTTCACTTAAGAATTTTTTTTCCTCACATGTGCACAACTTTAGTATATATGAGATATATATTAAAATGTGATATTATTTTGTATCATGGTTGTTGATACATCATGCATGAGTGTGCTAGATATACACCATTCTATTTATTATGGTGGGTTATAATTATTTAAGGTAATTACAAAATTAGTGGAGATTTGGAAAGAGCATGAAGCTTGTAGAAGCTTGCTTTGCTTTGACAAAGTCCACTAACTTTGTCTTTACTTTAGATTTTTGTTAACCTAACCATTTGGATTAGCCATGGTTATGTCTCTAGATGAGTTAGTATATGATACTCACTCACCCATGGTTAGATCACTCACTTGATCATTATCTCTTCTCATTTTATTTCTTCATCTTCTTCCTTGGGCTAAAAGGCTCTCTAGGGTTTGATCCAAAGTGAGAAACATTGTGAGAAATCAAATTCTAAAGAGAACCCACTTCTTATTTCTCCATCCTCTACTAGACTAGCACTTTAGTTTAGGGTGTTTGCTTCACTAATTCTCTAGTTAGTGAAGTAGTAGCTTGAGTTGGTATTCCCTCGACGTAGATCATCTTCGGCCTCGAAGACTTCAAGCAAGGACGCTTCTCTCGCCTCGTGAAGCCATGCAAGAGCTCGGGAGAACCATGATCGCAGCGAAGGGACTATGACAAGGAGAATTAGAAGTGAAGTACCGATCTACAAAGGTTGTATTTTGTATTCACTTAGTAGCAAATGTTATTTACTTGCATATGAAACCCTAATTATCTAGCAAAGATCTTGTTTAGGGTTGCTCGGCACGGCTAAAATTTTAATCGGGCATGTTTGATGCCTTGTAGAACCTTGTTAGAGTGCCTAGTAACCCTACAGTTGTATCAGAGCCTATCTAGAGCATTAGACGACGTGTATACGAAGTTAAAACCCCGATCGAACCCCGAAACGTCATTTTAACCCCCTCTCTGGAAATTTTTTTAAAATGTGGTTTTTTCTGCATTAAAAATACCTAAAAAATCAGCAGGGAAATATAAGCAACACTGTGAAAAACGAGCTAATAAGCCGTACATACCGCCGCGGAACCGCGGCAATGCCATGCTCCTGCCGCGGATCCGTGGCCGTACGGATGACCTATTGACTCATTTTGCCACAGTAATACCCGTATCTGTTGTTGCTATTTTCTGGCTATTTTTAATCTGGCTCAAGTGTTGAGTGTTCTGGGGATTATTTTATATTCGTTGATTCGATCGAAAAATTTAATTTCGTTCTTGTTTTCCGGATAATTTAGAAAGTAATAAAATGTTCGAACGGATATCATTAACTCATTTTTTTTCCCGGCATGAAAAACTTTCAAGAGTTGAATTTTTCTTGAGTTTAAATCTTTCGGAAAAACGTGCATGTGACGTGATGGACCCTCTAGAAGAACACAAACCTTAACTCGATTATGTGACCGTCTGAACCGCCTCTAAACCTTAGGGTTTGGGGCAGTACGGCATGCCACATGTGAGGCGTTGGCTTGACCCTTCTACGGCTGGACCATTGCTACTGTGACGTATTCTGGAATTTTTGAACTCCGCTCAAGTGTTGAGCTATTTAGGAAATCTTGGGTATTTGATTATTCGATCGGAAAGTTTAATACTGTCTATTTATCTGGAATGTGATACAATATGTGGAATTCATGAAGTTAGGCATGACATGCGAAGTATGTGATATTTCGGATTTAAGATGTCTAAAGAGATTGTGGATTCCAAATGTTATAGTTTTACAATTTCTTTTCTGCGACCGTAAGTGTAATATATGATATCGCCGGTTTCGTTGCTATATGTCAACGACAATTGGGATGCGCATATTTACTTACGTAGATGACATGTGATGTTATGTGTTGCTGGATATGTTATATTGGATCGTCGCGTTTTGAATAGCCGGGGGTTTTATGTGAGATGAGAGTTTTTATTTACATTCATGTAAAATTAATTGTATGTAATATTCTTTTATTGGGGCACTTCCGGGATGAGGTTGATGTCACCATTTGTATATTATTTACTTTTCCGCACTATGATAGACCCAAGGAGGAGAGCATAAGTAACCGGGTTCTAGAGTCCTGTGGGAGACCAACTCGAGGAGTCGAGTCCGGGTCTCCTAACTCTAGAATTGGTAGGGTTGCTTGCCGCTCTCGTAGGGCTCTAGGGGTATGGGTATGGCTATTCATCGCGATCGTGAAATCCGTGTTTTATAGAGGCTCAAAATAAAACACGGACGTCCTAGTATATCCAATGTTTCGTATGTTTCTTCTGCTGCGATATCTGTGATGTGATCATTTGATATGTTGTGATAAATACTGTATATAGTATATATGATATATTATATAGACGTTACTTATGTTTTACACCCGCGCTAGCCCTGCCCTGCTCTGCCGTTAGTTACCTAACCTAACGGTGCATGAGGGGACATCGAGGGGAATGCGAATGGCATAAGTGTACGTCGTATTTATCTGTGATGTTTAGGCGATTTAAATGATGGGACTTCATTAATATGATTAATGAAAGAAAAGAAACCTAAAAGATGTTGTAGAATCAAATTTTCAAAACGGGTAGCTACAGTTTTTGCTTTGCATAGCGATAGATATGATATATCCTGCACCTTATTAGATGAGGAAAGAGCCGAGATCCCTTCACCGGGAGTGACCTCTTTAGCAAAACTGGCAGATGCTACAACACTCGGTTTGTCTTTTGATTGCTTTTGGAGTTTTTGCTTTGCATAGCGATGTATATGATATATCCTGCACCTTATTACATAAGGAAAGAGCCGAGATCCCTTCACCGGGAGTGACCTCTTTAGCAAAACTAGTGAAAGCCTCAAAAACACTCCTTTTCAAAATTCACTCGATTCTACAACGATATCAAGTTCATTACGCAATAGGTTTTCAGAAAAACCTGTCGTAGCCCTCCGTCATTTCAGATAAGTTGTATATAGTATTCGTGCTGCATTTGTTGGCTTTCGTCAAGGTGTAGTGTGCGGTAGCTATATGCTGCTTATCTGCTGCATATGATGCGATTGGATTAGGGTAGTCATACGGCTTTGTTGGCTTTCGTCAAGGGTCATGCGGGTAGGTTTAATTCAGTCAAGAAATGTACGGGTTGAACTTGACTAGCGGGCTATGGTTTGTTGGCTTTCGTCAAGGTCATAGCACGTTAGGGGCAAAATATTATCGGGAATTTCAAGTGTTGAAATTTGCAATGAGATTGCATACCTTCTATGAGATAGTTGGATCTCGATACCCACTGCGAGTAATTGTTACTCCTGGGAGAGTTTTAAACAGGACAATTAGCCGATCAAGTAGGTGTCTAGAAAGATGTCAACGGGGTTACGCCTCTAGGAAAACGAGGTTTACTTTAATTAGGTCCGTGCGAAAGCACGGGGAACCTCCCTCAAATTACCGACACTGGCCAGGCTGAAAGATTGGCGAAATTGTAGGGTGTAATTAATCCCGGCCAGTCTTTTCTTTTAGGGTTTGAAGGAAGATTTGATAAAAACAGTAGGAGCCATCCTGATTAGATAAAATAATAACCAATCTGATTTTGCAAGAGCATACGCTAAAGTGTTTTCTTCTCTCTATCTCTAGGTAGCGACCATATCATGCCTTAATAATGATAATAATATGGATGTATTGACCGAACCCGCATGTTATACTGTGCTGGGGAATGTTGGTTCCATTCTTTCTTATAAAAGTTATAAGACTGAACAGGATATAGGGGAATACCAGGATTCCCATGCCACCCGAATGAAGAAAGTACATGTTGATGTATTTTCTTCGGGTGTGTTCGTTACAGAGAACCGTTTCTCCATTTGCTCTACGTCCTGGGTATTAGATACCGGGTCAGGATCCCATATATGTAATCAGTTACATGGGCTTAGGAAAGGTAGAGAACTTGGAGAAGGTGATAAAGACATAAGGGTTGGAAATGGTGCAATTGTTGCAGCTAAAACCGTCGGGGAATATCACCTTGTATTACCAACAGGAAATACATTGATTCTGAACGAATGCTATTACATGCCGAACCTAATATGCAACATTATATCGGTTTTTTTATTGAGTAAAGAGGGATATAATTTTGTATTACAGGATAATGTTATGAACATTTTCCTAAACCAAAAGTTGGTTGGATCAGGCACGTTGTGCAATGGCATTTATGTTCTAAATCAATCAACAGTTCTGAGCATAGCAAACACACACAAGAGGAAGAGTTCAGAACTGAACGAATCCTTCTTGTGGCATTGTAGACTTGGTCATATAAATGCGACACTGCTAGCTAAGTTGCATAAGGATGGATATTTGAAACCGTTCGAATTTTCATCTTATGACACTTGCCAGTCATGTCTCAAAGGCAAGACGACCAAAACTCCGTTTACGGGACACGGAGAAAGAGTTACTGAACTCTTGGGACTGATACATAGCGATGTATGCGGTCCCATGTCTACACATGCCAGGGATGGTTCTTCGTACTTCATTACATTCACTGACGATCTCTCAAGATATGGACATGTGTTCTTGATAAAACACAAGTCTGAAGCTTTTGAGAAATTTAGAGAATATAAACAAGAAGTCGAGAACCAAACCGGGAAAAGTATTAAAATCCTTTGATCTGATCGAGGAGGTGAATACTTGAGTAATGAATTCCTGAACTTCCTAAAAGAGAATGGGATTCTCTCTCAGCTGACTCCTCCATATACACCACAGCACAACGGTATATCGGAACGGAGGAACCGCACCCTATTAAATATGGTGTGCTCTATGATGAGCACGGCTGAGTAACCTATTTCCTTCTGGGGGTATGCGCTAGAGACAGCCATACATCTATTGAATATGGCCCCCACCAAATCTGTGCCTACCACTCCATATGAGATATGGAAAGGGAAGAGACCATGTCTTAACTTTGTTAAGATATGGGGTTGTCCAGCCTATGTCAAACGACAAAATCCGAACAAACTCGAGGCACGGTCTGTTCTATGCAAATTTGTAGGATGTCCTAAGAATTCACAAGGGTATATCTTCTACCACACTGAGGAACAAAGGGTGTTTGTTTATCGGCATGCCACCTTTTTAGAAAAGTAATTTCTTTCAAAAGAGATTAGTGGTCATGAGGAAGAACTGGAAGAGGTTCCAGCTACAAAATCTGCAACAGAAGATCTGGTGGAACTAGAGGATTCGGTAGTTCCCGATGAACCCCAGCCACTCCGCCGATCTAGTAGGGTTCCTCACCCACCTGAGAGATACTACGGTTTTCTCATGGATGGTGGGAGCGAGGATTGCATCATGGAGGATGATGACCCAACTAGCTTCGAGCAGGCCATCACGAGTGGGGACTCAGTGAAATGGCTGGATGCAATGCGGTCCGAGATGGAATCCATGTACACCAACAAAGTATGGATTTTGGAAGATGCTCCTGAAGGGGTAAAACCCATTGGGAGCAAGTGGATCTTCAAGAAAAAACTTGGTGTAGATGTGAAAGTGGAGACTTTCAAAGCTAGACTTGTTGCAAAGGGTTTTCGTCAAAGACCAGATGTGGACTATGACGAAACCTTTTCTCCAGTGGCTATGCTTAAATCCATCCGGATCATGCTTGCCATCGCTGCATATCATGACTACGAAATATGGCAAATGGATGTTAAGACCGCCTTTCTAAATAGTGATTTAGAAGAGAGCGTGTACATGACTCAACCAGAGGGCTTCGTAGCTAGTGGGAGTAGCGGGAAGGTGTGCAAGCTGCTTAAATCCATTTATGGATTAAAGAAAGCATCGCGGAGTTGGAACAACTGCTTTGACGTCGTTATCAAAGAGTTTGATTTCATCAAAAACGTAGATGAACCTTGTATCTACAAGAAGGTGACAGAGAGTAAGGTTGTCTTCCTCGTATTGTACGTGGACGACATACTCTTGATAGGAAATGACATTCCTATGCTGCAATCGGTCAAGCTCTTCTTGTCACAAAGATTCTCAATGAAAGATCTAGGTGATGCCTCCTCCATACTGGGAATTATGATATATAGAGATAGATCTAAAAGGATATTGGGATTGTCCCAATCCAGGTACATTGACACCATACTAAAGAGGTTTAGTATGGAAGAATCCAAGCGTGGGAACTTCCCCACGATCTCTGGACTCTCTCTCTCCAAAGAGATGTCTCCCAAGACTGATTTGGAGAGAGCTCGCATGCAAGGGATACCCTATGCTTCGGCTGTAGGCTCTATTATGTACGCGATGCTATGTACCAGACCCGATGTAGCACACTTACTAAGTGTAGTGAGTAGGTATCAAGCTGATCCTGGAGAGAGTCACTGGACAGCTGTGAAGAGCATTCTCAAGTACTTGCGAAGGACTAAAGAGATGCTCTTGGTGTATGGTAACGGAGAACTCCAAGTGGAGTCCTTTACCGATTCAAGCTTCCAGAGTGATAAGGACGACTCTAAGTCGCACTCGGGATTTGTCTTTACCCTTTACGGAGGGACGGTTAGCTGGAAGAGTTCCAAGGAGGAAACCGTGGCAGACTCGACGATGGAGGCTGAATACATCGCTGCCAACGATGCTGTCAAAGAGGCTGTCTGGATCAAGAAGTTCATTACTGAACTTGGAGTGGTTCCATCCATTGAGCATCCAATACCTTTGTATTGTGATAACAAGAGAGCGATGGCTTTGGCCAAGGAACGCAGGTCCAATCAGCGATCCAGGCATATTCTGAGGCGGTATCACCTGATCCGGGAGATAGTTGATCGCCGGAAGATCGAGGTCAGGAGGGTTGACACGAAGAATAACACTGCGGATCCACTCACGAAGGCTATTCCCTAGATACAGTTTGAGAGACTCTTCGGGATGCTTGGTATGCGATACTGCAGCAGTTGGCCCAAGTGCAAGTGGGAGATTGTTAGTTGTATGTATGCCCTAGAGGCCAGTATTGTACAGATGATGTATATTATATTGGATGCTTGGACATATATAGAGAGGACTTTCTTGCTCGATATGATAGTATGCTATCTGGTTGCTCTTTATCTGAACATGTATACTTGTATCTTGATACTGTCTTATAGTTACATGTTGGTAAAGCCCTTAGGATGTGTACTTTACTACCAGGACTATGATGCAGATCATACTAGTGGGGCCATGATAGTTCATAAGTACATACTTTAATGTTCCTAGTCGTAGGTGTATCGAGACAGGGCATCGATATACCAGAGTAGACTAGCGTATACGCTTCTCGACCCATGAAATGAGCGATGGATGATCCCATATCCATTGATGTTTGACATCAGCGATGGTATACGGGTGCTCAATGGAGACTGGGTACACTGGACGGACTCGCTGAGAACTCCCAGTTGGTATTATACCTCACGTCAGATGGCAATTCTCTGGTGACACTTGTGCAGGTTAGTCTGTAGACCCGAGATCGTCATAGAGTCTTGTGTGATTCCCACTGTGCTTTGATTTCCACCTTACCACGTCCAAGAGGGCGTGAAAAACGGTGGTTTTTAGGTACAGTCCCGACTCACATGGAGGCAATGAGCGATAGGAGGGGTTTCGTCTCTCCCGGTATTGGGGGTTGATGTTGCGCTATGCTCGATTGGCCATAACAGGGAAGTCCCTGGCCAGGGCTGATTTAGAGATTTACTGGTAAGTGTTACCAGTAGTTTCTCGACCCGTTATGAGCCTCACATCGGCACGACTTATCGGTTATTGGGGTCTGACGTTTACCACCCCTAGACTTGATATGAGACATATCAGACGAGGAGACCGGACTGTACGGGAAGTATTACCGTCAGGCTTTTACAGGAGTTAGAGCAGGCTTGGTTGCTGATCTTATGATCGCTCAATACCCGGGTAACCGTTACGTCCAACTAGTACCGCTGACGGCTTGTGGATGCTTGATGTGATCATCACCTACTGCCGGCGTATTGACGAGTCTTTAGAGTCCTACATAGAGGTTTTACTGGCTCAGGAAAAACGAAATAGGAGCGCATATGTGATATGTCCGGGACCGAGAATGATGCGTGTATGTGATACCGTATTCTATTCTCGCGACTTTTTGTATCGGTCGGTTATATGTGATATAGCCGGGTTATCGAATCAAGTGTTGATTCGATAAGTCGATACATTGGATGTTAGTCGGTTATATGAGATATAACCGGATTATTAAGTCAAGTGTTGATTTAATAATTTAGTGTATAATTGTATATATGATATACTAATTTACATTAACTAACATTTGTTCACTTAAAAAAAAATTTGTTATCATTTTGTATCATGGTTGTTGATACATCATGCATGGGTGTGCTCGACATACACCATTCTATTTATTATGGTGGGTTATAATTATTTAAGGTAATTACAAAATTAGTGGAGATTTGGAAAGAGCATGAAGCTTGTAGAAGCTTGCTTTGCTTTGACAAAGTCCACTAACTTTGTCTTTACTTTAGATTTTTGTTAACCTAACCATTTGGATTAGCCATGGTTATGTCTCTACATGAGTTAGTATATGATACTCACTCACCCATGGTTAGCTCACTCACTTGATCATTATCTCTTCTCATTTTATTTCTTCATCTTCTTCCTTGATCTAAAAAGCTCTCTAGGGTTTGATCCAAAGTGAGAAACATTGTGAGAAATCAAATTCTAAAGAGAACACACTTCCTATTTCTCCATCCTCTACTAGAATAGCACTTTAGTTTAGGGTGTTTGCTTCACTAATTCTCTAGTTAGTGAAGTAGTAGCTTGAGTTGGTATTCCCTCGACGTAGATCATCTTCGGCCTCGAAGACTTCAAGCAAGGACGCTTCTCTCGCCTCGTGAAGCCATGCAAGAGCCCGGGAGAACCATGATCGCAGCGAAGGGACTACAACAAGGAGCTTTAGAAGTGAAGGACCGATCTACAAAGGTTGTATTTCGTATTCACTTAGTAGCAAATGTTATTTACTTGCATATGAAACCCTAATTATCTAGCAAAGATCTTGTTTAGGGTTGCTCGTCATGGCTAAATTTTTAATCGGGCATGTTTGATGCCTTGTAGAACCTTGTTAGAGTGCCTAGTAACCCTACAGTATGTGACGTCGACTTACACTTCGGCCTCAAAAACGCCGGGGCCACGTACCAACGCCTGGTCAACAGGATGTTTAAGCCTCAGATCGACAGGAACATGGAGATTTACGTCGACGACATGCTCGTCAAATCAACCTCGTCAGATCAGCACGCCAAAGATCTGGGCGAGGCTTTCGAAGTCCTCCGCAAATACAAAATGAAACTGAACCCCGCCAAGTGCGCATTCGTGGTCACCAGTGGAAAGTTCCTTGGGTTCATGGTCACCCATCGAGGAATCGAGGCTAACCCGGAGAAAATCAGCGCCATCCTCAACATGGCCGCGCCGAAGACCAACGTCGAAATCATGCGGCTCATAGGGAGGGTAGCCGCTCTGAGTCGTTTCATGTCAAGATCCGGGGAAAAGTGCTTCCCGTTTTCTAAGGAAGATCCCAAGGTTCAAATGGTCGGAGGAGTGTCAAATCGCCTTCGAGCAATTGAAAGTGCACCTGGCGACTCCCCCACCACTCACCCGTCCAGTTGAAGGAGACGAGCTATCACTATATCCAGCAGTGTCCGATCAGGCAGCAGGCTCGGTGCTCGTCCGAGAAGTCGAGGGAGTCCAAAGTGTAGGGTTCCTTAGCATGGCAGCAAGGTTTCGAGAGGCATCGTCCATGCCGTTTTCAAATTTTTGTCGAACTAAACAACCCTAACACTAGAATCTTAACTAGAAATTTAGACGAAACGATATGTAAACAACTTTACAACTAAGTGAATACGGAATACAACCTTTGTAGACCGGTCCTTCACTTCAAATGCTCCGTGTAGTAGTCGCATCGCTCCAAGTAGTGAACTCTCGAACTCTAGTAAGGGTTCACATGAAGAAATGAACAACCTTGCTCGATGTCTTCGAGGCCGAACATGATCTACATTGAGGAAACTCAAGATCATGCTATCTCTTCACTAATGGTAGATTAGTGAAGCAAACACCCTGAACTAAATGGCTAATAGTAGAGTATGATGAAATAGGAAGTAAGCTCACTTTAGATTTTATTTTGTCACAATATTTTCTCACCTTGAGAAAAGCTAGTGAGCTTTCTTATTGAGGAAGAAGAAGCTCAAGTGAAGAATGAGAATGAACTCATGAGATGAGAATAGCAACCATGGGTGAGTTAGTGTCATACACTAACTCATGTAGAGAATAAACCATGGGTTATCAATAATGGTTGGGTTAATAAATATCTTCAAGTAAAATAAAATGAGTGGACTAGGTCAATGGTTCCACAAGCTTCTACAAGCTTCAACCATGTGACTAATTACCACTAATTTGTGAATTACCAAGATAAATAAAAACCTTAGGATTATCATAACCATGGTGTAAGTCTCATACTCCTATGTAGCATGTGGCATCCAGCATGACACAAAATAATGTACATTAATATATATCACATATATACTATATGCATACAAGTGAGAAAAAGAAATGTTTAAGTGAGCTAATATTAGTTAATGTAAATTAAGATATCACATATATAATTATACATTAAATTATCAAATCAACAATTGATTTAATAATCCGGCTATATCACAAACAACCGGCTAATATTAAATGTAAGAACTTATCGAATCAAAACTTGATCCGATAACCCGGTTATAACAGATATAACCGACCGATATCACATATCGCGATAACAGAATGTGGTATCACATACGCGCATTAATCTCGGTCCCGCACATATCACATATATGCTCCTACTTCGTTTCGCATGAACCAGGAAACCTCTGTGTAGGACTCTAAAGACTCGTCAATACGCGGCAGTAGGTGATGATCATATCAAACAACCATAAGCCGCAAGCGATCTGCTAAACTTAACGGCCACCCGGGTATTGAGCGATTAGAAGATCAACAAGAAAGCCTGCTCGTACTCCCGCGAGTCCAATCAGTAACACTACCGTACAGTCTGATCTCTTCGTCAGATATGTCGCATATCACAGCCTGAGGGTGGTATAACGTCAGACCCCAATAGCCTGATAAGTCATGCCGATGCAAGGTCCATAAGGTTTGAGAAACTACTGATAACTCTTACCAGTAAATCTCAGCAACCCTGGCCAGGGATTTCATGTTATGGCCAATCGAGCATAGCGCAACATCAACTCCCAATACCGGGAGAGACGAATCCCTTCCTATCGCTCATTGCCTCCATGTGACTCGGGACTGTACCCAAAAACCACCTTTTTGCACGATCTCTTGACCGTGGTATGGTAGAAATCAAAGCACAGTGGGAATCACACAAGACTCTATGATGATCTCGGGTCGACAGACTAACATGTACCATAGAACTGCTATCTGACGATAGGTATAATATCATCTAGGAGTTCTCGGCGAGTCCGTTCAGTGTACCCAGTCTCCACTGAGCACCCGTATACCTTCTCTGATGTCAAACACCAATGGATTTGGGATCATCCATCGCCCATCATATGGGTCAAGAAGCGCATACGCTAGTCTACTCTGGAGTATCGATGCCCTGTCTCGATACTCCCACGACTAGGAACAATTATAGGGTGTACTTGTGGACTACACATGGCCCCACCAGTATGATCTCCATCATAGTCCTGGTAGTCAAGTACACATCCTAAGGGCTTTATCAACATGTGAGAGCAAGAAAACATCACTTATACAAGTCAACATGTTAAGACAAAGTGCAACCAGATAGCATACTATCATGTCGAGCAAGAAAGTCCTCCCTATATATGTCCAAGCATCCACTACAATATACATCACATGTACAGTAATGGCCTCTAGGGCATACATATAACCAACAACCTCCCACTTGCACTAAGGCTATTTGTCGCAGTATCTCATACCCAACAATTTAGTAGTGGTTGCAGTATCCCATACTCAACCATCCCAAAATATCTCAAATAGTATTTGGGGAAGTATGCCTTGGTGAGTGGATCCGTCGTGTTAACCTCAAATTCTACTCTCCTTACCTCAATCCCTTGGAGATCAACCATCTTCCTGATCAGGTGATACTGTCCTCAGAATATGTCTGAATCGATGATGGGACAGGTGTTCCTAGGCTGAAGCCATAACTTCATTGTAGTCACAATAACAATTATTGGACACTCAATGGTAGGAACCTTGTTCATCTCATGAACAAGAAATGTCCAGAAAACCTCTTTGGTAGCATCGTTGGTAGCAATGTATTCAGCCTTTATCGTCTAGTATACCACGGTATCTAACTTGGAACTCTTCCAATCATACCGTCCCTCCACTGAGCATAAAGACAATGCATGTGACAGACTTTCAGTCGACCTTATCACTCTGGAAGCTCGAACCAAGAACATTCTTTTAGTGCTTCTCAAGTACTTAAGAATGTCCTCCACAGCTGTCCAGTGATTCTCCCAAGATCCGATTGATTCTTGTTCACTACATCTAGTGAGTCATCTACATCTGGTCTGGTACATAACATCGCATACTCTGATAGTGCCTACTGCCGAAGCATAGGTTATCCCTTGCACGCGAGCTCTCTCCAAATCTGTCTTGGAAGACATCTTTTTGGAGAGAATGATTCCTTAGCAAGTGGGCAAACCACCACGCTTAGAATCCTCCATACTAAACCCCTTTAGTATTGTAACATTTCAGAAAAATAAAATATTATTTTTGGGAAATTATATAATTTAAATAATAAATATTATGAATATTTTAATGATGTGGTATAATTATATACTGATAAATTGGGAAATATTGGAAAATTAAATTGAATTGTGATTTTTGGAGGGATTTATGTGTTTTAGGCAAATTATAAATTTCTATAATTAATTATATACAATTTTAATTATAAACTTGATTAATTTTCACTAATCATGCATTGATTGTGTTTTGTGCATATGACATGCACCATATCATATTTGCTAGCATTTGTTACATTTTTCTACCTGGCTTTTTCTTTTCTTTCATGCCTAGCTTTGTTTTGAATGAGATGAGAGATAAAGAAAAAGAAAAGAAAAGAAAAGGGAAAAGAATAAACAAAAAGGTATGGGCAAAAGAGAGAAGGTGAGGGTGAGGGGTCAACCTTAGGCATGGCTCATTGTCTTCATTTTTTCCCCTCCTCTTCCCTCACCATGGCTGCCCTCTTCTTCCCCCTCCTCTACCTCCTCAAAACACCCACATTTACACATCAAAACATCATCTTCCTTTCATTAAAAATGTGCACAAGCTCACTACAAGCATTTTGGACCAAGAAAGCTAGGATTTTGAGCACTTGGGACAACTCAAGATTTTTCTTGAGTTGACAAATGAGGTATATTCTTCACCATTTGTGTAGTATTTCAATTCCTTTAGCATCCATGTTTGTTTAGAATCGATTAAGTATGGTTTAGTGAACTTAGAAAATTCCAAGATGAGGGTTAGGGCTTTCCTTGAGTTGGGATAGTGTATGTGAGTGTAATTAGTGACTACAACCCTTGTAGTGTTAGTATTTTGAACTAAAACAGAGACTAGAACCCCAAACCCCAAACTTAGAAACCCCGATATCGGAAAATTGTGGGAATTGTGATGATTTTTAGGGATCTTCTATCACCCGGGGACCCTAGAAATTATATAGCGATTACCGTGAGTCGTGCAGGTGACCTAGAAGCTAACCTAGAGACCCGAGCCCCAACCCCTCCATCCAGGCCGCAGATTTAATCACTTGGGCCACAAATTGCAGCCTGGGTACTTCAGAATTGATTCGTGTTTGGTCCATGGCTTCATCTTCAGTAAACTAGACCCTCCACATATGCAAAATTGTCTAATTCACCTGAAACAAAATCTGGAGGTGTTTTCTGATGTTGCTGCTTTGGTTTTGCGGCTATTTATGACTTGGATTTCAGTATTTTGGTTTTGACTCGGTGGTGTGACGTTTGCACGTCAATCTCGAGGGTTATTTGGTTATTCTTGTATGTGTAGACCATAGTTTTTAACCTATGTGTGATACGCGTACCGTTTTGGTTCTCGTGTGCGATTTCGGTTTATGATACTACGTGTGATATGTAGGTACCTCCGTGTAGACTTCGGACGACGAGCAAGAGCAAGGCGGCGTCGACTTCGGCAAGCAAGGATCAAGGTGAGTAGATATATATCTACGGGGGAAGTTGGGTGGATGGCGTATAGCACCCCCGCAGTTTTGTAGTGTAGCACGCGAATGCGTTATGATATATATATATATACGTATGTGTTTTATGAGATGTGTATACTTAGCAAGAAATGCTTAGGTGACTTTGGGTTAGTTTAGCGTAATTGTACGAAAGTGCTTATAGTGTAGTTTCTTAGTCGCGAAACCCTAGAGTAAAGATTTTCACACACGCATACATTTGTTTTACTTGTGCGTATATGGGGATATATACATATATATATATACATATATATATACACATATATGTAAGTGAGTATGTATGTATGTGTGTGTGTGTGTGTGTATACACACATATACATGGATGGTGATGGTGGTATATGATACTTGGAGATAAGTCGATGTGATTGGACATGATGCTGTGAGATCGGTGATGTGACTTGGGTCGTATTATGAGATACGACATGATATTATAGCGGGTCGTTGAGCGATGTGTTTTCATACACACACGGATTATGTTGATGGTATCAGTATGTACTAGACTTTAGATCAGTACCCCCAGTTCATGATATGTGATGATGATACCATATGGATGTTGTGTTATATGTGATATTCAACCCGTACCCTGATTTGGGATGCCGTACGATGGATTTACCGTACGTGATATAATTATGATGATAGATCTGCACTCTTGACTCGAGGATGCCATATTATATATTGTATCGTAAGTGACACTATTGAGGCGGGATCACCGACCACTAGATATAAATATCGACTCAGACTTAGGTGGTTTTCCTTACCCTTTCGACTAGTCTGTTAGTTTAGTCTTGTAGTTTACTTAGTAGATGTTAGAATTGGATAGAGTCATACTTATTTCTAAAACTAACGAATCATGAGTATTTTAAAGACAGGCCAAGGGATACTACGGATATTTCAAAGGACGTACATTTTCTTAAAAACACCGTAGCCCCTATTTTTCTAAACACCACGATTCGTGTTATTTCAAATGCCAAAACTGTATGACTTATATATAAATTGTACATTCCTTAATGTTGCGTTTACTATTCATTTTCCGTATGTTCTTGCTATTCGCATCGCATGCTTAAATGTGTTTTCGTTGTTATTATAAAATCATGCTGTCGGGACACCAGCACCATTACCGATGATGCGTATGCTCCACGTACACCTGCTTTCCGGCTCACACACATCATCATTGGTAATTGCCATGTAACGTACACATTAGAAAACACTATTTCATTAGTATAAATTGCTAGCTGATAGTTTCGACATAGTACTAGTGTGTTTGCTTTTATATGCTAGTTTAATTATTGCATTCTTTGTTTGATATTCGATGCATTCATATATTCATTTGTCATGCAATATTATGGTATTCACTGTTTATTGACTTTTGATTATGGATTCGGATTTTCCATGAGATTTATGGATTTGGAGAAACCGCAAGGATTTATAAACTCATTATCATTTTCAAAGGATAGAAATTGCGGTTTTCTCATGTTATGATGTGAGATATGTCCACCATGAGTTTTCTCGGCTCTTGATCGATATCATACACCCGATTCGAGGAGGAGGAGGAACCATCTGTGGGTGCATGGTGGACCCGGTGCGGTACCCCGGGGCAAGATGGTCGCAGATGACGGCGTTGAGCCTGGCATGGGAGCACTACTGACCGGTTATTGTGACGCGGCGGATATCCGGAGGATACTGACATAGTCTTGAGATTTGATGATATATGCCAGTCCGGATTGCCGGAGCCTGAGGTATTGAGATTTGATGTTATAGGCCAGTCCGGATTGCCGGAGCCTAAGATATTGAGGTAGCGAGATATATATTTTGTGTCGATGCTAGACACTGATTCTTTGTTGATTTCATTGATGATACTTCGATTTTTATTCATAAATCTCACTGAGATAAGAAAACAGTTTTCTCATTCAGTTGTATTCTGTTTTCATCCATTCATATATCATATATATGATATGTTGCTACCTGAGGCACTGACACGAGCACTTGGTATTACACTTATGTATATATGTTTACCCTGGCCATTATCAGATGTTTCAGGTTATATATTATATGGATATTATGGTATGATCTAGGATAGAGTCATACATGCGATTTCTGCTCGGTGATGTTTTCTATTCACGAGTTGGCAACTCATCCCCGTGTGCCACAGTTTCTTGCAGGTTTTTCCATACAGGTTTTCTTGATGGCTTTGCTGGCACACTGCTTCTTTCCGGGTGATTGCTTTGGTAGGTGGGTTCACTCGTATCATGACCACCATTGTACATTTATTTATTTCAGTTGTATCTAGTAACTCCATCAACCAGACTTGTATTATTGATAAACTTAGAAGACCAATGTTTATTCTTTCGACCTTAGAGTCGTTCTTGTATTACTATGGTTTTCTAGTGATTATTGGTTTTCTTCTGTGTTTTGATCCTCGCCCTTCGGCGTTGTATATTATATTGTTGCGTGGTTGTGACCGTCAATTGGCGAAGAGCTAGCTCCCACTTGTGGATGCCTTTATTCTTCATTTATGTATATTATTCATGTTTTTACCCGTTTGGGGCCAGTATTTACAAAGGAGACTCTGCCGAAATTTTTGGGAAAATATGACATTGCTTTTAAATGTTTAATGCCACTTAATTATTAAAACCACTTGCTTTAAAACAAGTTTTCTTCACTTCTTCCTTAAAATGGTTTAGATTTCTGGGATTTTTGGCTTACTTGAATTAGATGGGGTCCTATAGACTTCATATGATTCAAGTGCCAGTCACGTGCCATTTCGGGTCGTGACAAGTATGGTGTTAATGTACCTGGATTTAGGACACTCCCAACATCCACTTAGATCTATCACAATAGATCATAATCGACAAGATGTAGTAGGTATCATCCAGATCTTCCGTGGAGAATCTCTGTGATAAAAGGAGCTTGACCGAGTGTAGCATAGGAAACCATTTCCTATCAAGAGTATATCATCTGCGTACAATACGTGGAGGCCAACCTTACTCTCTACAACCTTCTTGTATATACTAGGTTCATCTATCTTTTTTATGAAGTCAAACTCTTTGACTGCCATATCAAAATAGATTTTCCATCTCCGCGATGCATGCTCTAATCCTGATGGACTTAAGTATAGCTTTGAAAATCTCAACTTTTCCTTCTACACCAAGAATCTTCTCAAGATCCAATTTGCTCCCAATGGGTTTTACCCCTTCAGGTGAAACATGCAAAGTCATACTTTGTTGGTGTACATGGATTCCATCTTTGATTGCATAGCATCCAGCCAATTCACAGAGTCCCCACTCGTGATGGCCTGCTTGAACCTTGTTGGGCCATCATCTACCATGATGCAATCATCGCTCCCACTATTACTGAGAAGACCGTAGTATCTCTCAAGTGGATGAGGAACCCTACCAGATTCGCGGAGAGGCTGAGGTTCGTTCGAGACTATTGAATCCTTTGGTTTCACCAAATCATCAGCTGTTAGCTTGTCTAGCTAGAACTCCTTCCAGTTCTACCTCATGACCAATAATTTCTTCACAAGAAATTCTTTTTCTAAAAAGGTGGCATTCTGAGAAACAAAACACCTTTTGCTCCTCAGAGTGGTAGAAGATATTCCCTCACGAATGTTCAGGATATCCAACAAACTTATACAGAACCGACCTTGCCTCGAGTTTGTCCGGATTTTGCTTTTCAACGTAGGCCGGACAACCCCATATCTTAACTCGTTTAAGACATGGTCTCTTCCCATTCCATATCTCATATGTTGTGGTAGGCACTGATTTGGATGAAACCCCATTCAATAGGTATGCAGCTTCTCAAGTGCATAACACCAAAAGGAAATAGGTAACACAGCAATACTCATCATAGAGCGCGCCATATCTCATAGGGTGCGATACCTCCGCCCCGATACACCGTTGTACTGTGGTGTACTCGAAAGAGTAAGCTGAGAGAGAATCACATTCTCCTTTTTAGAAACTCCAGGAACTCCATGCGCAAGTATACTCCTCCTCGATCACATCGAAGGACTGTAATACTTCTACCCGTCTGGTTCTTTAACTTCAACCTTATATTCCTTGAATTTCTCAAAAGTTTCAGACTTGTGTTTCAACAGAAACATATGTCCGAATCTTGAGAGATCGTCGATGAATGTAATGAAGAACAAAGAACCAACCCTAGCATTTGTAGACATAGGACGGTATACATCATCATGTATCTGTCCCAAGAGTTCAGTAACTCTTTCTCTGTTTCGAGTAAACGGAGTATAGGTCATTTTACCTTTGAGACAAGACTGGCAAGTATCATAAGATGAAAATTCAGATAGATTCTCATATTCATCCTTATGTAACTCTTACTCTCAGTGGGTATCGGGATTCAAATATCTCATAGAAGGTATGCAATCTCGTTGCAAATTTCAACACTTGAAATTCCCGATAATATTTTGCCCCTAGCAACTTATGACCTTGGCTAAGGTCAACAAATCATAAGCGCTAGCCAAGTTCAACCCGTCATTTCTTGATTGAATTAAACTCACCCGCACGACCCTTGGCTAAGGTCAACAAATTCACACGACTACCCTAACTCAATCGCATCATATGCTGCAGATAAGCACTAATTAGCTACCGCACACTACGCCTTGGCTAAGGTCAACAAACGCAGCACGAATACTAAAAATTACTTATCTGAAATGACGGAGGGCTACGACAGGTTTTTAAGAATACCTTTTGCGTAATGAACTTGATATCGTTGTAGAATCGAGTGATTTTGAAAAGGAGTATTTTTTAGGCTTTTACTAGTTTCGCTAAAGAGGCCACTCCCGGTGAAGGGATCTCGGCTCTTTCCTTATCGAATAAGGTGCAAGATATTTCACAAATACCACTATGCAAAGCAAAAACTATAGAAGCAATCAAAAGACAATCCGAGTGAGTTGTAGCATCTGCTAGTTTCGCTAAAGAGGTCACTCCCGGTGAAGGGATCTCGGCTCTTTCCTTATCGAATAAGGTGCTGGATATTCTACAAAGAATACTGCTATGCAAAGCAAGAACTAGAGCTACCAGTTTTCGAGACAAGTTTCTACAACATCTTTAGGTTTCTTTTATTTCATTAATTTTATTAATGAAGTCCCATCAATTATGCTTCCTAAGCATCTCATAAGAAACGAAAGCAGCAATAGTTATTATATATCATATATATAATATAAGCATTCGTATCAGAATATCAAGTGATCACATCACAGAATATCAGCAGCAGAAGAACACATATGAAATATTGGATATACTAGTAATTCCGTGTTTTAAATTAAGCCGGTAAAAAACACGGATTCCATGGTCGCGATGAATAGCCAAACCCACATCCCTAGACCCCTACTAGAGTGGTCTCCACCTTAGACATCATAAACCCAATGTATCTCATACTTTGGATTTCATGCCCAACAAAATGAATTCCATACACATCACATGCCTAACAATTATACACCCCGCATTTTAGTCTCGATATTGAAAACACTTTTAAATAACCAGTCGGGTAATTCAACAAGATTCCCAACAACCTGATCGAATGCTTGTCGGAAACTTTAGTAGACGGTCGCACCCCCGATGCCGTCGACGAAGTGCACTTAGGCGGAACACCGCAGCCGCGAGCACCCGAACGGATGCTTTTGGTGACGGGATTCTCCTACAGTCACTTGGTCGGGGCTGTGGGGCGTGGCTATCTATTAAGGTTACCCGGCGAGTATCCGCGTACACTACGTAATTGAAACGGGCTTTTGATCCACATCAAAATTCTGTGGCAACCGATCAAATGAGACTAAACTGCTAGATTTATAAAATTCAAACTAGTTATCTTATAACTAATTATGTGGATTCCAAATATTGTATCACAATCACAGATAGCTAGACGAAGTTAAACTTTTTGATAAAATAAGCAAACACCCAAAATTTCCCGAAAAGCTCAACACTTGAGCGGAGTTCAAAAAGTACCCAGAAACTGTCACAGCTCCTATGGACCATCCGTAGAAAGGTCGACCCATGCCTCACTCATGTCGCCACGGAACTGCGGAAAACCCTAGGGTATGACCGCGGTTCCGCGATCCAAAAAGTCGAGTTTGGGTATCGTTCTTCTAGAGGGTCCACAGAATCGCTTGCATGATTTTCTGAAAATTTTAAACTCGGAAAAATCCAACTCTTGGAAAATTTCAGCGAGGGAAAAATTGGGTTATTGATATCCGTTCGAACCTTTTAACACCGTCTAAATAACCCGAATACATTTTAGAATTACGATAACGAAACACTCCGAGTTGCCTTTGCAGAAAGATAACATCACATGCAAATTTAGCAAAAACAAACAACACCTGAAACACCAAAACCCAGAGACCAGAACACAAAAAAAATTTGAAGCTCAGAACCCTTAATAGGGCCGGCCTCTTCGGAAATTGTTCTCATGTGCTCGGCCAAATTCCGAGCAAACCCCTTCAAATTTTCTCTGTGTTCATATTGCATCTCATATAACATTCTGCAGTTGTTTAAAAAAAATTTAGAGGCCTTTTTAAATTCGACAGAAACTGGGTTGCAATGTTTAAAGTTTCGGAGTAGTTTCGGTTTCTTAATCTAACAAACATCGTTTAAATCTCTAGCTTGTCTCTGATACCGCTGTAGGGTTCCTTAGCGTGGCTTCAAGGTTTCCGGAGGGATCGTCCATGCCGTTTTCAAATTTTTGCCGAACTAAACAACCGTAACACTAGAATCTTAACTAGAAATTTAGACGAAACGATATGTAAACAACTTTACAACTAAGTGAATGTGGAATACAACCTTTGTAGACCGGTCCTTCACTTCAAATGCTCCGTATAGTAGTCCCATCGCTCCAAGTAGTGAACTCCCGAACTCTAGTAAAGGGTTCACATGAAGAAATGAACAACCTTGCTCGATGTCTTCGAGGCCGAAGATGATCTACGTCGAGGAGACTCAAGCTCATGCTTCCTCTTCACTAATGGTAGATTAGTGAAGCAAACACCCTGAACTAAATGGCTAATAGTAGAGGATGATGAAATAGGAAGTGGGCTCACTTTAGATTTTATTTTCTCACAATATTTTCTCACCTTGAGAAAAACTAGTGAGCTTTCTCATTGAAGAAGAAGAAGCTCAAGTAAAGAATGAGAATGAACTCATGAGGTTAGAATAGCAACCATGGGTGAGTTAGTGTCATCCACTAACTCATGTAGAGAATAAACCATGGGTTAACAATAATGGTTGGGTTAATAAATATCTTCAAGTAAAAAAAATGAGTAGACTTGGTCAATGGTTTCATAAGCTTCTACAAGCTTCAACAAGCTTCAACCATATGACTAATTACCACTAATTTGTGAATTACCTGAAAGTCCGCGGCGGCGCCCCGGCCGTCGATCTGGCACCGGAAACGCGGAAACAAAAACTTTGCAAACAAGCAAACCGGCACCACCGCGCACTTTTCACCCGGATCGGGCCATTAACCTAGCAACTAGCAAACAAGAAAAGAGTAGAGAAGCTATACCAAGCGATCCGTGTCCTTCGGTCTTCGTCTCCACTCCAATCTCCCGCGGAATCTCCGTCCGTCAACTTCTCGTCGGAAAAAGGGCACCACGTAGCCGGAATCTTTTACGGGCTCCCACCTCTGGACTGAGGCAACTCGGGCGCGAAGTTGGCTAGCCGACGCGTCAAAGATTTGCTGTAGAATAGTGTAGTAGCCATGTCTCTTTAGGGTTATAGAAGTTGCCTTGGATGTGGAGGAAAGAGGTTAATGAAAATTGGTGCTTTCAATTTCCTAGCAAGAAAATGAGATGAGGAATAATGCCACCACTCCAAATGAAACTCTCTCATGCTCTCCCTCTAGAAGTGGCCGGCCCCTCTCAAGAATGGAGGAGAAAAATGCAAGAGAAAAACAAGTGAAGAAATGGTGTGTATAAAAAAAGGAATATATGTCACAACCATTTTCAAATCTCATCATATCAAAGCACCATCACACAAAAGCAAAAGAAAAGACCATAATGGAATCTCATGATGATAAGAGCACTCATGATGCCTCACTTAAGCAAGAAAACCCTTCCACAAATGTTATTTGCAAATGTGCAAATAACCCCCTCCATCGAAAGTCCGGTCGTGAAGGAACAAAAGAAAACCGGCCGGAACGGAATGCAAACTGGCAACTTCAGAAAACTGATCCCGTAATAAATTACAGGAAAACCCCGCTACTGCAAATACATGCCCGCATTTGTATTCCCACTGAACACAAATGCAAAGAGACAAAATCTACACTATCTAATACTAGGATCCGGCTTAAGCCAAAGCCGGCTAGTAAAAACCGTCCGATCACGATCCGTGCAATACCGCACGTATCTGATCGAACCCTGCCATATCTCCATACGGCCTCTACAGCGTTTCGCCCGAAACCTGAGTGACTGTGTATGTGGTGGACTCTAAAGACTCGTCAATACTATGGCTGTGGATTTAACCACTAGCACGTCAGAGGTATTAGCCATACGTGACGGGCCACCAGCTATTGACCAAAAGGGACGTCGATGAGCGAACTCATCCTGACACCCTACTGAGCCTGTCAGTGACAATATCCGTACAGTCCGGTCCGTTCATCTATGAGCATCGCATGGCGGGCCTAGGGGGTTGGTAAAAGTCAGACCCCCAAAAGCAGTACAAGTCGTGTCGGAGTGCAGCCCAGAACACCCTGAGATACTACTGGAATACCTACCAGTAAATCTCCTGCCTTGGCCAAGGACTTTTCATGTTCTGGCTCTCTTAGACACAGCGCGACCTCACCCCCAATACCGGGAGAGACGAACCCCTGCAGATCCGCTCACTGCCTCCATGTGGCTCGGGACTGTACCCAACTAAAACCTGTTTGCACGTCTCCTTTGAGCGTGGTAGGATAGTAATCAAAGCACAGAGGGAACTCACACGAGACAAATGACGATCTCAGGTCGATGAACTAACCTGTACACATGTCACCAGGGAACTGCTATCTGACGTCAGGTATAATCCCAACTAGCAGGTTCCCGGCGAGTCCTGTCCGGTGTACTCATAACCCAATGAGCACCTGTATACATCTTAGGTGAACCAACTGACACCAGTGGCTTGTGAGACCGACCACCGCCCCTCGTCAGGGTCTCAACTGTATACACTAGTCTACTCCGGAGTATCGATGCCCTGTCTCGAAACTCCCACGACTAGGGACCATTTAAGGATGTGCTTATAGACTCCAGCCCTCACGTATATGATCGCCCTCATACTGCTGGTAGTCAAGCAAGAATCCTAGGGGCTCTATCAATGTGTAATAGCGACTCGTAAGGTCACCTAAAGCAGTACACGATGATAAAGATAAACCAGATAGCATACTATCATCTCGAGTAAGACTGTCCTACCGGCATAGGTCCTCCCTCAATCATTGAAATCATGTGCCTGTGATCCAATAATTGACTCTGAGGGCACTATATCCAACATTACCAAGATAAATAAAAACCTTAGGATTATCATAACCATGGTGTAAGTCTCATACTCCCTTGTAGCATGTGGCATCTAGCATGACACAAAATAATGTACATTAATATATATCACATATATATTATATGCACACAAGTGAGAAAAAGAAATGTTTAAGTGAGCTAATATTAGTTAATGTAAATTAATATATCACATATATAATTATACATTAAATTATCAAATCAACACTTGATTTAATAATCCGGCTATACCACAAACAACCGGCTAATATCAAATGTAACAACTTATCGAATCAACACTTGATCCGATAACCCGGCTATATCACATATAACCGACCGATATCATATATCGCGAGAATAGAATGCGGTGTAACATACGCGCATTAATCTCGGTCCCGCACATATCACATATATGCTCCTACTTCGTTTCGCATGAACCAGGAAACCTCTGTGTAGGACTCTAAAGACTCGTCAATACGCCGGCAGTAGGTGATGATCATATCAAACAACCACAAGCCGCAAGCGGTCTGCTAAACGTAAAAGCCACCCAGGTATTGAGCGATCAGAAGATCAACAAACAAGCCTGCTCGTACTCCTGCAAATCCAATCAGTAACACTACCGTACAGTCCGGTCTCTTCGTCAGATATGTCGCATATCACAGCCTGAGGGTGGTATAACGTCAGACCCCAATAGCCTGATAAGTCATGCCGATGAAAGGTCCATAACGGTTTGAGAAACTACTGATAACTCTTACCAGTAAATCTCAGCAACCCTGGCCATGGATTTCATGTTATGGCCAATCGAGCATAGCGCAACATCAACTCCCAATACCGGGAGAGACGAATCCCTTCCTATCGCTCATTGCCTCCATATGACTCGGAACTGTACCCAAAAACCACCTTTTTGCACGATATCTTGACCGTGGTATGGTGGAAATCAAAGCACAGTGGGAATCACACAAGACTCTATGACGATCTCGGGTCGACATACTAACATGTACCAGTGTCACCAGAGAACTGCTATCTAACGATATGTATAATACCATCTAGGAGTTCTTGTTAGTTGTATGTATGCCCTAGAGGCCAGTATTGTACAGATGATGTATAATATATTGGATGCTTGGACATATATAGAGAGGACTTTCTTGCTCGACATGATAGTATGCTATCTGGTTGCTCTTTATCTTAACATGTATACTTGTCTCTTGATATTGTCTTATAGTTACATGTTGATAAAGCCCTTAGGATGTGTACTTGACTACCTGGACTATGATGCGGATCATACTAGTGGGGGCATGGTAGTCCATAAGTACATCCTTCAAGGTCCCTAGTCGTGGGTGTATCGAGACGGGGCATCGATATACCAGAGTAGACTAGCGTATAGCTTCTCGACCCATATAGATGGGCGATGGATGATCCCATATCCATTGGTGTTTGACATCAGAGATGATATACGGGTGCTCAGTGGAGACTGGGTACACTGGACGGACTCGCCGAGAACTACCAGATGGTATTATACCTCACGTCAGATGGCAGTTCTCTGGTGACACTTGTGCAGGTTAGTCTGTAGACCCGAGATCGTCATAGAGTCTTGTGTGATTCCCATTGTGCTTTGATTTCTACCTTACCACGTCCATGAGGGCGTGCAAAACGGTGGTTTTTGGGTACAGCCCCGAGTCACATGGAGGCAATGAGCGATGTGGAGGGTTTCGTCTCTCACGGTATTGGGGGTTGATGTTGCGCTGTGCTCGATTGGCCATAACAGGGAAGTCCCTGGCCAGGGCTGATATAGAGATTTACTGGTAAGTGTTACCAGTAGTTTCTCGACCCGTTATGAGCCTCATATCGGCATGACTTATCGATTATTGGGGTCTGACGTTTACCACCCCTAGACTTGATATGCGACATATCAGACGAGGAGACCGGACTGTACGGGAAGTGTTACCGGCAGGCTTTTACAGGAGTTGGAGCGGGCTTGCTTGCTGATCTTCTGATCGCTCAATACCCGGGTGGTCGTTACGTCCAGCTAGTACCGCTGACGGCTTGTGGGTGCTTGATGTGATCATCACCTACTGCCGACGTATTGACGAGTCTTTAGAGTCCTATATAGAGGTTTTACTGGCTCAGGCAAAACGAAATAGGAGCACGTATGTGATATGTGCGGGACCGAGAATAATGCATGTATGTGATACCGTATTCTATTCTCGCGACTTTTTGTATCGGTCGGTTATATATGATTTGGCCGGGTTATCGAATCAAGTGTTGATTCGATAAGTCGATACAATGGATGTTAGTCGGTTATATGAGATATGACCGGATTATTAAGTCAAGTGTTGCTTTAATAATTTAGTGTATAATTGTATATTAGATATACTAGTTTACATTAACTAACTCTTGTTCACTTAAGGATTTTTCTCACATGTGCACAAATTTAATATCTATGTGATATATATTAAAATGTGTTTTCTTTTTGTATCATGATTGTTGATACATCATTCATGTGTGTATGAGACTTACACCATGCTATTTATTATGTTGGGTTTTAATATTTAAAGTAATTACAAAATTAGTGGAGGATTAGAAAAATGCATGAAGCTTGTGGATGCATTGACTAATTTCACTAAGTTTGTTTTTACTATGGATATTTGTTTACCCAACCATAAGGATTAGCCATAGTTTTGCCTCTACATGAGTTAGTATATGATACTCACTCACCATGGTTAGCTTTCTCACTTGATCATTATCTCTTCTCATTTTATTTTCTTCATCTTCTTCCTTGAGCTAAAAAGCTCTCTAGGGTTTGATCCAAACTGAGAAACATTGTGAGAAACTAAATTCTAAAGTGAACCCACTTCCTATTTCTCCATCCTCTACTAGACTAGCACTTTAGTTTAGGGTGTTTGCTTCACTAATTCTCTAGTTAGTGAAGTAGAAGCTTGAGTTGGCATCCCCTCGACGTAGATCATCTTCGGCCTCGAAGACTTCAAGCAAGGACGCTCCTTTAGCCTCGTGAAGCCATGCAGGAGTCCGGGAGAACCACGATCGCAGCGAAGGGACTTCAAAAAGGAGCTAAAGAAGTGAAGGACCGATCTACAAAGGTTGTATTTCGTATTCACTTAGTCATAGATGCTATTTACTTGCATGTGAAACCCTAATTTTCTAGCAAAGATCTTGTTTAAGGTTGTTAGGCACGGCACAAATTTTAATCGGGCATGGTTGATACTTTCTTAACCCTTGTTAGAGTGCCTAGTAACCCTACAGTGGTATCAGAGCCTAGCTAGAGCATTAGGCGACGTGTATACGAAGTTAAAACTTCGAACGAACCCCGAAACGCCAAAATGAACCCCTCTCTGGACAAATTTTAAAAACTGTGATTTTTCTGAATTAAAAATGCCTAAAAAAATCAGTAGGGAAATATAAGAATTGTAGTGAAAAATGACAGCATACATTGTACAAACCGCCGTGGAACCGCGGCCATACCGCGCTTGGGCCGCGGATCCGCGGCAGTACAGAGGATTTATGCCCTAATTTTTACACTATAATTTCTATTTCTGTGATTTGTATTTTCTGGGTATTTTTAAAATGACTCAAGTGTTGTGTGTTCTGGGGATTATTTTGTATTCGTTGATTCGATCGGAATATTTAATTTCGTTATGTTTTCCGGATATTTAGAAACTATTAAAATATTCGAACGGATATCATTAACTCATTATTTCCCGGCACGAAAAACTTTCAAGTGTTGAATTTTTCCTTGAGTTTAAATCTTTTGGAAAAACGTGCATGTAACGTGATGGACCCTCTAGAAGACAACAAACCTTAACTCGATTATGTGACCATCTTGAATTTCCTTTTGAACCATAGGGTTTGGGGCAGTACGGCATGCCACATGTGAGGCGTTGGCTTGACCCTTCTACGGCTGGACCGTTGCTTCTGTGACGTATTCTGGATTTTTTGAACTCCGCTCAAGTGTTGAGCTATTTAGGAAATCTTGGGTATTTGATTATTCAATCGAAAAGTTTAATACTGTCTATTTATCTGGAATGTGATACAATATGTGGAATTCATATAGTTAGGCATGAAATGCGAAGTATGTGATATTTCGGATTTACGATGTCTAAAGAGATTGTGGATTCCAAATGTTGTAGTTTTACACTTTATTTTCTGCGACCGTAAGTGTAATATGTGTTATCGCCGGTTTCGTTGCTATATGTCAACGACAATTGGGATGCGCATATTTACTTACGTTGATGACATGTGATGTTATGTGTTGTTGGATATGTTATATTGGATCGTCGTGTTATGAATAGCCGGGGGTTTTTATGTGAGATGAGGGTTTTTATTTTCATTCATGTAAAATTAAATGTATGTAATATTCTTTTATTGGGGCACTTCCGGGATGAGGTTGATGTCACCATTTGTATATTATTTACTTTTCCGCACTAGGATAGACCCAAGGAGGAGAGCACAAGTAACCGGGTTCTAAAGTCCAGTGGGAGACCAACTAGAGGAGTCGAGTCCGGGTCTCCTAACTCTAGAATTGGTAGGGTTGCTTGACGCTCTCGTAGGGGTCTAGGGGTGTGGGTTTGGCTATTCATCGCGACCGTGGAATCCGTGTTTTATAGAGGCTCAAAATAAAACACGGACGTCCTAGTATATCCAATGTTTCATATGTTACTTCTGCTGCGATATTTGTGATGTGATCATTTGATATGTTGTGATAAATACTGTATATAGTATATATGATATATTATATAGACGTTACTTATATTTTACACCCGCGCTAGCCCTGCCCCGCTCTGCTGTTAGTTACCTAACCTAACGTTGCACGAGGGGACATCGAGACGAATGCGGATGGCATAAGTGTACGTCGTGTTTATCTGTGATGTTTAGGTGATTTAAATGTTGGGACTTCATTAATATGATTAATGAAAGAAAAGAAACCTAAAAGATGTTGTAGAATCAAATTTTTAAAAAAGGGTAGCTACAGTTTTTGCTTTGCATAGTGATATATATATGATATATCCTGCACCTTATTCGATGAGGAAAGAGCCGAGATCCCTTCACCGGGAGTGACCTCTTTAGCAAAACTGGCAGATGCTACAACACTCGGTTTGTTTTTGATTATTTTTGGAGTTTTTGCTTTGCATAGCGATATATATGATATATCCTGCACCTTATTCCATAAGGAAAGAGCCGAGATCCCTTCACCGGGAGTGACCTCTTTAGCAAAACTAATAAAAGTCTCAAAATCACTCCATTTCAAAATTCACTCGATTCTACAACGATATCAAGTTCATTACGCAATAGGTTCTCAGAAAAACCTGTCGTAGCCCTCCGTCATTTCAGATAAGTCCTACTTAGTATTCGTGCTACGTTTGTTGGCCTGCGTCAAGGCGTAGTGTGCGGTAGCTAACTAGTATTTATCTGCTTATGCATATGATGCAGATTGGATTAAGGTAGTCGTGCGACTTTGTTGGCCTGCGTCAAGGGTCGTACGGGTGAGTTTAATTCAATCAAGAAATGACAGGTTGAACTTGACTAGCGCACTATGGTTTGTTGGCCTACGTCAAGGTCATGGGACGCTAGGGGCAAAATATTATCGAGAATTTCAAGTGTTGAAATTTGCAATGAGATTGCATACCTTCTATGAGATAGTTGGATCCCGATACCCACTGCGAGTAATTGTTACTCCTGGGAGAGTTTTACACAGGACAATTAGCCGATCAAGTAGGTGTCTAGAAAGGTGTCAAAAGGGTTACGCCTCTGGGAAAATGAGGTTTACTTTAATTAGGTCCGTGCGAAAGCACGGGGAACCTCCCTCAAAGTACCGACACTGGCCTGGCTGAAAGATTGGCGAAGTTGTAGGGTGTAATTAATCCCGGCTAGTCTTTCCTTTTAGGGTTTGAAGGAAGATTTGATAAAAACAGTGGCAGCCATCCAGATTAGATAAAATAATAACCAATCTGATCTTGCAAGAGTATACGCTAAGGTGTTTTCTTCTCTCTCTCTCCAGGTAGCGACCATATCATGCCTTAATCAAGATAATAATATGGATGTATTGACCGAACCCGCATGTTATACTGTGCCGGGGAACGTTGGTTCCGTTCTTTCTTATAAAAGTTATAAGACTGAACAGGATATAGGGGAATACCAGGATTCCCATGCCACCCGAATGAAGAAAGTACATGTTGATGCATTTTCTTCGGGTGTGTTCGTTACAGAGAACTGTTTCTCCATTTCCTCTACGTCCTGGGTATTAGATACCGGGTCAGGATCCCATATATGTAATCAGTTACATGGGCTTAGGAAAGGTAGAGAACTTGGAGAAGGTGATAAAGACATAAGGGTTGGAAATGGTGCAATTGTTGCAGTTAGAACCGTCGGGGAATATCACCTTGTATTGCCAACTGGTAATACATTGATTCTGAACGAATGCTATTACATGCCGAACCTGATATGCAACATTATATCGGTTTCTTGGTTGAGTAAAGAAGGATATAATTTTGTATTACAGGATAATGTTATGAACATTTTTCTGAACCAAATGTTGGTTGGATCAGGCACATTGTGCAATGGCATTTATGTTCTAAATCAATCAACAGTTCTGAGCATAACAAACACACACAAGGGGAAGAGTTCAGAAATGAACGAATCCTTCTTGTGGCATTGTAGACTGGGTCACATCAATGCGACACGACTAGCTAAGTTGCATAAGGATGGATATTTGAATCCGTTTGAATTTTCATCTTATGACACTTTCCAGTCATGTCTCAAAGGCAAGATGACCAAAACTCCGTTTACGGGACACGGAGAGAGAGTTACGGAACTCTTGGGACTGGTACATAGTGATGTATACGGCCCCATGTCTACACATGCCAGGAATGGTTCTGCGTACTTCATTACATTCTCTGACGATCTCTCTAGATTCGGATATGTGTTCCTGATGAAACACAAATCAGAAGCTTTTGAGAAATTTAGAGAATATAAACAAGAAGTCGAGAACCAAACCGGAAAAGTATTAAAATCCTTCGATCTGATCGAGGAGGAGAATACTTGAGCAATGAATTCCTAGACTTCCAAAAAGTGAATGGGATTCTCTCTCAGCTAACTCCTCCATATACACCACAGCACAACGGTATATCTGTCACGACCCAAAATTGGCCCGTGACGGCCCTAATACTACGCAACGCCAAAAGACGTAACGCAGTAAAAGAAAGCCAAAACCCAGAAATCTAAACCAAGAAAATACGGAAAAGATAATATAAGTTTTTGAAACATTTGAAATCACAACCCAAATTTTTTAAAAGTCCTACTTTCTTTCTTTAAAATTTTGGCAACATCCCCTTTGAAAAATAAACTAGCTCAAGATGAATACAGTACAAATATACGACGCTGTAGCGAAGAAATAAAGACAGTAGAGAGAAAGCTGTATATAAAAGACAACAAATCCACAAATAATATACAATAACGTCCTCACCAAGTCTCTAAGTCAACAATACAATATTAGATGGAGAGTACAAGATACAACGAATGTACAATATGAAATACAGATAATCATCTAACCCACCTAAGCAAAATAGTACTGTGAGCGGATGCGGTATCTGTAGCAAAAGATGATAGATGGATACTGAATAGAGGAATAGCCTGCCTCGACTACTCTGGGGAACAACCTGAAACACCTGTGGCACAACGGGGGGTGAGTTGCCAACTCGTGAATAGTGGATAACATATGCAGGTAATCGCAGGAATGTACGTACAGCATGAATCTAAGATATGCGATTACAGTAATAACATGACATGCAAATGCTGAATAAAGGAAAGTACACTAGCAGGTACAATCAATATATGAAGCAATGACGACCTGATAATAGTATGCAATAACTATGCAATAGGGATATGAGAAAGCAAATATGCAACTATCATAAGGGTATACTAACACGTACAACAAATATATGAATCTGTGCAAAGAATAGATAAGTGTGAGGTATGGGGTGGAATATGTCATTTCCACGGAAACCTGATATCGTGGCAGGATCACAATCCATCAAGACACTCAAATCCACAAATCCTCAAATCAGCCCCCAAACTGGGCTCTCACATCATATATGTCTCACATCTCCTCAATGTACAATATCGAGTAATCTCCTATATCCCGAATGTACAAATCAACGTTCGCATAGGTATGTCCAATATCCAATCTCCATGAATCACCTAATAACCCAAGTCAAATCTCCAGTAAGAATCTAACATCCTAAAGGTATATATACAGAAATAAATATGATGGGGGCAATACACATATATTAGCGTCCCATTCCACTAATATTGGTGTAAGGGTATATATAACAACGGCTAAATCCCCTGTTATATATACAAAGGTATTAAAAGAAATATCATGAAAACAGTGTGCCAAGCATCGACACAGAAGTCCTGATCACGTATCATACGCTATCCCGAAAGCACGAGTGTCTAGCTCTGACCCTCGCTTTTCGACGTATGTATACGTACATGACTCCCAGCAGTGTCTCCGTGATCCCCCGCCGAGTCATGGATACTGTCACCGGTAGGTACTCGCCCGCCTCCAGGCTCAATCGGAAAAATTCATCGATCTTCTTGCCGAGGGGAATCATACCGGGCCCCACCATGTACTCTCATACGGCAACCACACCTCGTATGGAGTATATAATCAGCACCGATAAAACTCATGGTAGACGCGCAAATATCATATCAAGGAAACCGGGTTTTTCAATGTATGCATAATTTCATGAACTCCCACGGTTCCCAAATCCAGAAAACACCATGTAAAATCCAAATAAACAATGAGCAAATCCAGGAACAAATAAATGCGATATATCTGAATGTGAGCATATAAATGAGAACATTTAGCTGAAACCAGATGTATGCAAAATCAATAAGGTACAGCTAAGTATAGGTATCTACCTATAAGTAAAAGATGTCGTATACCCCCCTGGGTATAAGTAGAATATGAAGGATACCCTCCTGGGTATAAGTAAAATATGTAAAAGGTATACCTGTAGCTGTATCGCAAGGTGTAGATGTACCTATCACTGAAGGTAAGATACACTATAGGTATACCGATAAGCTAGATGTCAAGTACGATAAACAATATAGTATCTATAAAGGGTTGTGTGTGACATGGAAATTATTGACGGTGTGTGTGTAGCATACAATCCGTGCTCGTGCAACATGAACCGTTAATAATATGTGCAGTATCCTACGGCTGTTAGTCACAGTACAACTATATCAAGGAAATAAAGTAAAGGCGCAATTCTAACAATGACGTAGAATATGCGACAGGTATTTGAATCCTTGCCCAGACGCATAACGCCATGCAGGCGATTCCCTTGTAGATGTTAAATCTACTCACCTACACTCCACGCTAGGTGAATCCTACCATGTGCTCCCCCCTGTAGCAGTGTCCGTAGTCCCTACCTGCAAACCTGCAAATAGGACATGAAAATCATATATAAGCCAAATATCTCACAAAACGTGATATCGAACCAAAACGATAAACTCGCGTCGCGAACCAAACGCGCGTGTGCACGATACGCTGAAGTGTGTGTACGCGTCTAAAACCATCGCGACACGCCGCGATACGCTGGATCACAGAACCCTCTCACGTATCGCGCGTATCGCGCAAACACAACGAACACCAAAAACGATATATGATCCCAGATTTTCCTACAGGTCAAATATTACAAAACTAGACATGTCAAAACACTACAATACACAGCAGACAACACTACCCAAAACCCCAAGACCTAACACCCCTTCCTGGCCGCAATTTGCGGCCAAACTGAATTAATTGGCGGCCTGGGATTTGAATGGGTGGCTCGTGTTCTTGTGGTGTGATCTAAACCTAGTGTACATGCTCCAGTTTGCTCAATTTTATCCTGAAGTGTCTGGGTGAAAAGCATATCACAGATACCCAATATATCACATTAAAAACACCAAATTGCACAATTAGAAACCTTATGGTATTTTAGTGTAATCCAGGGTTAAGCTCAGTTAAGGTGACCCTAACAATACTTAAATAAATAGGGTTTACCAACACAATCAAGACTTAACTAAAATTCCACTTAAAACACCATAATCTAGCACTAAACCCACTACTTAACACAAACCGACACTAATTAGCACACAAGCTAAGCAAAAGAGAGATGGGTTCAGAAAATAAACCCTAGAGAACCCTAAGAAGCAGGTGAAGAAGTGTATGGAGGAGGTGAGAGCATGCTACAACTACTGAAGCTCCTGCTGCTGCTGCTCTTGCCTCTGCTGCTGCTTGCTGCTACTGCTGATGGAGTTACTGCTGATGCTGTTGTTGCCTCTTCTGCTGCTGTTGCTGCTGCTAAAGGTGTTGCTGTTGTTGCTGCTGCTCACAGCTGAGTGTGTGTGTGAGAGAGAGAGAGAGAGAATGGGAGTGAGAGAATGAGAGAACACAAAAAGGTCAACCCCCTCCTCTCTCTCTCTCTCTTCATTAATGAAGGCATGGGCAAAGCCATGATGCCCCATCATGCACTCTTTCTCTCTCTCTCACCAAGGTCAACCATTCAAACAATATTTAAAATTCCATTTCAAATTCATTTTAAAACAACCATACACTATAAAACCCAAAACACCTAATACAATATTAAACTAGATTAGGGAATGGTTAGTTCACCATGTTGCTAATCATGGTTAACCCTCCAAAACAACCCTAGTTATCATGCACAAGTGTATACAAGGCTAGGTAAAATCTAATAAAATATTCATTAAATAGAATAAAATAATTGAAAACCAATTTGGTAAGCTTTTTATTGAAAACTATATATAAAAATATATTTAGCCACAAAACACATTCTAAGGTGTTACAATCTCCCCCCCTTAAAAGAAATTCGTCCCCGAATTTAAAAATATACTTCTACGCGTACCTTCAAAGAGAAGATTACAACTCTCAAATCTCGCTCGCAGCCTTCCAAGTGATTATCTCACTATACGGCTACGTCCAAGAAAAACCCTTCACAGATAGCAAGACCCTTGACCGATGTTCCTCCACCTGCCGAGCCATTAACACAATTGGCTGCTGGTGAACGAAAGATCGCGTATAAGCTAAAAGGTCTGTGCTAAGTCATGTGAGAAAGGTCAAGAAGGTAATTGTAAAGTATCATCACAAGGAATACGGGGTGAAAATCCAATAATCTGGGCAGAAGTGCCAACTTTAAGGCAACGAAACTAACTCGCTTATAGGATCTCAAAAGGACCTAAAATCCTAGGACAAGCTCCCCAAAATCCAACACGTCATTCATCGGAAAGTCCATAGGAATACATGATCTGTCCCTGCGAACTCGAGTCTATGACCAAGGCAGTCGGCATAAGACCTCAGTTCGCAATGGACAATTCCCATCCTGACCTAACACAATTGGACCATCTCCGAAGTCTCTAGACTAGCTGGGGTCCAAAGTCCTACTTACGCAGAGTCAGAAAAACAACAGGCTGGTGGTCGACACGACCTAACCCCTAAGCCTAAGGGTGGCCAATTGGAGTGTCTCCTGATAACAGCTATCGAAGGAGAACCCTAACGATGGCGAGTGACGATCCCCAACTGCTGACAACAATCAAAACAAACACACCACTTAAAAGAACAACTGAGCAAACTGAGTATAACCGGACGACAAGAATCCGAATGGAGTCACACCGTGACTAAACTTGGGTAGACACCATAACGAAATCTCGTGGAGATCTGCTCCTACTCCAACTCCGGAACAGCAAAAGGTTGCAACTCTCCAGCCGGCCTCAGATGCTCAACCCAAGCACACGACAAAACAGACACCTTGAATCGAACCATTAAACTTCACTTTACATTCCTGTCCACCCGTAACTATCTCACAAGTCACGTGAATATTGGCGGAACTTGAATGAATATAGAGAGTTGACTGATGTGCTTACTCTAGGATTGCACGTCTCTACCTGATAATGTCAGGTACACAAACGTGTCCCTAACTTAGCACATCATTGTCATAAATCAAGGACTCCGAATCATTACCCAGCCGAGTATGCTCAAGTATCTCTGACGACGAGCATCGGTGGGCAGTGTCTCGCGAAAACGATTTTAAGGAAGGTGGTCGGGCGCGGACATGAGCAAGCTGTCCCCTCCGTAGAGACGAACTTAAGCTGTACTCAACGATCACACAAGAACTATAAATCTGCAGAAGACTATCACAACAATCAAAATCCGCTGCAGGAAGATGTACATTAGGCTCTGGTGGTCCGTGAAAATCTGACATGACTCTCGAACAAGTAGTGTCTCCAAATCTCAAACGCAAAACCACCAAGCCATCTCCAGATCAAGAGTGGGATATCCTTCTCGTACTTCCTCTAAATGTAGGGAAGCAAAAGCGATAACTCTATAGTGTCACCTCAGTACACAATCGAGCCCACTCAAGAAACATTACAGTTAAACAACAAGGTCGCCCGAACCAAAAGCAAAGAAAGACTGATGCAGTTGTTAACTGAATCTTCAACTGCTGAAAACTCCGCACACATGCCTCAGTCCAAAGAAAAGAAACCTCCTTTCTGGTCAATTCAGTCGACGATGCAGCACTACTCTAGCAATTCTACATGAAACGGCGGTAAAAACCCGCTAAGCCCAACAATCTGCGGATCTCCATCCTGCACACAAGTCTGGGCCTAAGTTGTACGGCCACGATCTCCCTCGGAACCATACAAAACCGTCTCCCGTGACTACAAGACCTAGGAGTCAACACAAAACAAGCCTGAAGAAACACTCCGAGAATTTAGCAAACTGCTGGTGCTCTCTCCAGTATCTGCATAACAAATCCTCAAGTGCTACTACTGTCCCTCAAGACACATTAGATAGACCAGAGTGTCGTAAATAACACAACAAAACTGGTCGAGGAACGGCCTGCAGAAATCTGGTTCATCATATCTACGAATGCTGCTAGGGCATCAGGGAATCCAACGACACACTGATACACACAAGCCCGTAGCACGCATAAGGCAGTCGTCGGAATGCCATCACTCCGAATCCGTAATAATGATGACCTGATCCCAAGCAAACTTAGAAATGTCTCGCACTGTGGAGCTGATCGAAGAAATCGTCACGGCGAGGTAAAGGATACCCATCCGCACCGTAAGCCGGTTCAGTTAACGACCCGTCGATACGCAACCCTAAGCTGCCGTCTTTCTCCTTGACGAACAAGAATATGAGCTTCCAAAAGCGAAACATTCAGACGCACAAAACTCCCCAAACCACAACTCTGCAGCTGATCCTTTAGCTCCCAAGCTTCGTCGGCTCATCCGGAACAACGTCGGAAAAACTCTCGCACGAAAGGAACCCGGTCCAACGATCCCACTGTGGCTCCGGTATCACGAATGAACGCCAAGAATCCACGACATCTCCTCAGTAGCCGACTAGCGAAAAAGGCTGAATTCAAGCTGTGAGAGGCGGCACAACTATCCACCTGCACAACAAGAACTGACTTTCCGGGGAAAACAGAACCTAACTTGTTTCCTCACGGTAGTCCACAGACGCCTAACACGTAACTAAACAGTCCGTGCCCAGGAGAACGTCAACTCCAACCTCTCTAGAAGGATCAAAATGACGGACGAATCTCTATCTCCTATCCGATTGGCACAAAACTGAAATACGTGTTGCGCAACAAAAGAATCGCTGACAGAGGTTAACACAACTACTACTAATCTACCCGACCATGGTACAAGGAAGAAAACAAACGAATACATCAAAAGAACAAGAGAATAAGGATACCTGAAAACTCCACATTGGACGCCTGCGCGTCCCGATGAGTAGAAGCAAACTCCTGTGTCTGCCCTCTACCCGCAACTGGCTGAACTCCTCTGGTAGACTGAGCCCTCTGAGCGAACCTCCTGCGTCCACGGCCTCTCTGAATACGATCCTGACGCCGTGCCGAGGAACAATCCCTGACGAAGTGCTGAAGGCTTCCGCATCGAAAACATCCACGCACTGACTACTGACCATCCTGGGGATGAGAGCTGAACGACGGTCTTCGTCCTAAGCCTCTGCTACTCCCGCGACGGCCACGAAATCTGTCTCGATGATCAAACATCTGCCCCTGGGCTGGTACACTGGTACGAGTCCTCCACTGTCCTGGAACTCTCTGAGCCTCTGGAATATGTACCTCGTCAACTGGAGCTGCAACCACTGGTGCTATGTAGGTGAAGGACTGCTGCACGCTGATCGTAAGTGACAACTGAGTAACAGGGGCGACAACCTCCTGTCGTAGCTCCCGAACGACATCAACCAAAGAACTCATAGTCTGGCAGAAGTCCTGCATCTCTGCCAAAAGTCTATCAAAAGTATATGTCGTAGACTGATCCGTCTGCACCTGTGCAACTAGAGTGCCATCCTGGTCAGTACTCGTCTCACCCGAGCCAACTCTGACCTCGGCCCTCGTTGCATCACTCTGGGTCCCCATAGTCATCGGCGGAAAGGCTATAATTGGATATAAGATTCGATGAGAATAAGGAATCGAATCTTAAGGATATGAATCATCAAGGAAGGAATTTCAAACAATTTGTACTTAGGTCACTTTAGGCGAAGTATCGCATCATGGGTATGCTGCAGACATACACACACTACGTTACCTCGCTTAAGCTACCTACTCCATCATACTAAGGTCATCCTACACTCCGAAAGGTAAAACCTAGCGCTCTGATACCAACTTTGTCACGACCCAAAATTGGCCCGTGACGGCCCTAATACTACGCAACGCCAAAAGACGTAACGCAGTAAAAGAAAGCCAAAACCTAGAAATCTAAACCAAGATAATACGGAAAAGATAATATAAGTTTTTGAAACATTTGAAATCACAACCCAAATTCTTTAAAAGTCCCACTTTCTTTCTTTAAAATTTTGGCAACATCCCCTTTGAAAAATAAACTAGCTCAAGATGAATACAGTACAAATATACGACGCCGTAGCGAAGAAATAAAGACAGTAGAGAGAAAGCTGTATATAAAAGACAACAAATCCACAAATAATATACAATAACGTTCTCACCAAGTCTCTAAGTCAACAATACAATAGTAGATGGAGAGTACAAGATACAACGAATGTACAATATGAAATATAGATAATCATCTAACCCACCTAAGCAAAATAGTACTGTGAGCGGATGCGGTATCTGTAGCAAAAGATGATAGATGGATACTGAATAGCGGAATAGCCTGCCTCGGCTACTCTGGGGAACAACCTGAAACACCTGTGGCACAACGGGGGGTGAGTTGCCAACTCGTGAATAGTAGATAACATATGCAGGTAATCGCAGGAATGTACGTACAGCATGAATCTAAGATATGCGATTACAGTAATAACATGTCATGCAAATGCTGAATAAAGGAAAGTACACTAGCAGGTACAATCAATATATGAAGCAATGACGACCTGATAATAGTATGCAATAACTATGCAATAGGGATATGAGAAAGCAAATATGCAACTATCATAAGGGTACACTAACAGGTACTACCAATATATGAATCTGTGTAAAGAATAGATAAGTGTGAGGTATGGGGTGGAATATGTCATTTCCACGGAAACCTGATATCGTGGCAGGATCACAATCCATCAAGACACTCAAATCCACAAATCCTCAAATCAGCCCCCAAACTGGGCTCTTACATCATATATGTCTCACATCTCCTCAATGTACAATATCGAGTAATCTCCTATATCCCGAATGTACAAATCAACGATCGCATAGGTATGTCCAATATCCAATCTCCATGAATCACCTAATAACCCAAGTCAAATCTCCAGTAAGAATCTAACATCCTAAAGGTATATATACAGAAATAAATATGATGGGGGCAATACACATATATTAGCGTCCCATTCCACTAATATTGGTGTAAGGGTATATATAACAACGGCTAAATCCCCTGTTATATATACAAAGGTATTAAAAGAAATATCATGAAAACAGTGTGCCAAGCATCGACACAGAAGTCCTGATCACGTATCATATGCTATCCCGAAAGCACAAGTGCCTAGCTCTGACCCTCGCCTTTCGACGTATGTATACGTACATGACTCCCAGCGGTGTCTCCGTGATCCCCCGCCGAGTCATGGATACTGTCACCGGTAGGTACTCGCCCGCCTCCAGGCTCAATCGGAAAAATCCATCGATCTTCCTGCCGAGGGGAACCATACCGGGCCCCACCATGTACTCTCATACGGCAACCACACCTCGTATGGAGTATATAATCAGCACCGATAAAACTCATGGTGGACGCGCAAATATCATCTCAAGGAAACCGGGTTTTTCAATGTATGCATAATTTCATGAACTCCCACGGTTCCTAAATCCAGAAAACACCATGTAAAATCCAAATAAACAATGAGCAAATCCAGGAACAAATAAATGCGATATATCTGAATGTGAGCATATAAATGAGAACATTTAGCTGAAACCAGATGTATGCAAAATCAATAAGGTACAGCTAAGTATAGGTATCTACCTATAAGTAAAAGATGTCGTATACCCCCTGGGTATAAGTAGAATATGAAGGATACCCCCTGGGTATAAGTAAAATATGTACAAGGTATACCTGTAGCTGTATCGCAAGGTGTAGATGTACTATCACTGAAGGTAAGATACACTATAGGTATACCGATAAGCTAGATGTCAAGTACGATAAACAATATAGTATCTATAAAGGGTTGTGTGTGACATGGCAATTATTGACGGTGTGTGTAGCATACAATCCGTGCTCGTGCAACATGAACCGTCAATAATATGTGCAGTATCCTACGGCTGCTAGTCACAGTACAACTATATTAAGGAAATAAAGTAAAGGCGCAATTCTAACAATGACGTAGATTATGCGACAGGTATTTGAATCCTAGCCCAGACGCATAACGCCATGCGGGCGATCCCCCTGTAGATGTTAAATCTACTCACCTACACTCCACGCTAGGTGAATCCTACCATGTGCTCCCCCCTGTAGCAGTGTCCGTAGTCCCTGCCTGCAAACCTGCAAATAGGACATGAAAATCATATATAAGCCAAATATCTCGCAAAACGCGATATCGAACCAAAACGAGAAACTCGCTTCGCGAACCAAACGCGCGTGTGCACGATACGCTGAATCGTGTGTGTACGCATCTAAAACCATCGCGACACGCCGCGATACGCTGGATCACAGAACCCTCTCACGTATCGCACGTATCGCGCAAACACAACGAACACCAAAAACGATATATGATCCCAGATTTTCCTACAGGTCAAATATTACAAAACCAGACATGCCAAAACACTACAATACACAGCAGACAACACTACCCAAAACCCCAAGACCTAACACCCCTTCCTGGCCGCAATTTGCGGCCAAACTGAATTAATTGGCGGCCTGGGATTTGAATGGGTGGCTCGTGTTCTTGTGGTGTGATCTAAACCTAGTGTGCATGCTCCAGTTTGCTCAATTTTATCCTGAAGTGTCTGGGTGAAAAGCAGATCACAGATACCCAATATATCACTTTAAAAACACCAAATTGCACAATTAGAAACTTTATGGTATTTTAGTGTAATCCAGGGTTAAGCTCAGTTAAGGTGACCCTAACAATACTTAAATAAATAGGGTTTACCAACACAATCAAGACTTAACCAAAATTCCACTTAAAACACCATAATCTAGCACTAAACCCACTACTTAACACAAACCGACACTAATTAGCACACAAGCTAAGCAAAAGAGAGATGGGTTCAGAAAATATACCCTAGAGAACCCTAAGAAGCAGGTGAAGAAGTGTATGGAGGAGGTGAGAGCTTGCTACAACTACTGAAGCTCCTGCTGCTGCTGCTCTTGCCTCTGCTGCTGCTTGCTGCTACTGCTGATGGAGTTGCTGCTGATGCTGCTGTTGCCTCTTCTGCTGCTGTTGCTGCTGCTAAAGGTGTTGCTGTTGTTGCTGCTGCTCACAGCTGAGTGTGTGTGTGTGTGTGTGTGTGTGAGAGAGAGAGAATGGGAGTGAGAGAATGAGAGTGAGAGAATGAGAGAACACAAAAAGGTCAACCCCCTCCTCTCTCTCTCTCTCTTCATTAATGAAAGCATGGGCAAAGCCATGATGCCCCATCATGCACTCTCTCTCTCTCTCTCACCAAGGTCAACCATTCAAACAATATTTAAAATTCCATTTCAAATTCATTTTAAAACAACCATACACTATTAAACCCAAAACACCTAATACAATATTAAACTAGATTAGGGAATGGTTAGTTCACCATGTTGCTAATCATGGTTAACCCTCCAAAACAACCCTAGTTATCATGCACAAGTGTGTGCAAGGCTGGGAAAAATCTAATAAAATATTCATTAAATAGAATAAAATAATTGAAAACCAATTTGGTAAGCTTTTTATTGAAAACTATATATAAAAATATATTGTAACACCTTAGAATGTGTTTTGTAGCTAATTATATTTTAATGTGTGGTTTTAATAAAAAGTTTACCAAATTAAGTTTTAAATATTTTATCCTATTTAATGTGTATTTTATTAGAATTTTGTTAGGCACACACACACTTGTGCATGTAAACTAGAGTGTTAATTTGAGGTTTAACCATTGCTTAATCTAATGTTAAGTTTGTTTAGGTGTTTTGGGTTAAATAGTTATGGTTGTTATTAGGAAAAAAAATGAATTTTTATTTATGAAAAAGGATTTTTCATTGGTTGAATTGTTGACTTTGGGAGAGAGAAGGCATGGGACAACATGGCTTGTGCCATGCTTCTTAAATGAAGTGAGAGAGAGTGAGAAGGGGGGGTGTTTGAATTCCTCTCATTCTCACATCTCACTCTCATTTCCCTCACTCTCTCAAACACACACACACCCTCACTCAGCTATCTGTAAGTCTACGCTAGCGCCCCGGCAGTCTACAGACGCCAAATGCGGAACAAAAACTTTTTAACTGGCGCTATCGTATACTTTAACCCGGATCTGCCATTATTGCTAAACTAACAAACTGTAAAGAGTGTAGAAAGGTTATACCGAACGATCCGAGTCCTTCGTTCTTCAACCATCGTCCCACGCTCCGTTGCGGCTGCTCCGATCTCGTCGATCTCCGATATCCTCGTCGAGGTGGCACCACATCGACGATTCTTTAAACGGGCTCCCGCCTCTGACTTGAGGCAACTCGATCGTCAAGTTTGCTAAAAGAGACGACCAAGAATGATGTAGAGAATGAGTAGATGACTTTGTCTCACTTCGTCCAAGTCCGTGGACGATCGGTTAATGAAGTTGCCGAGGGAATCGGGTGATGGAATGAAATGAGCTGTGAATTCCATACACCCCAAATATCTATCATAATCTTTTTTCCAATGAAAACCATCAAGTGAGAGAGAGAGGAAGGGGGCCGGCCACTTATAGGAGTGGGAGGTGACCGTAGGAGAAATAGGGTGACCACAAGAAAGCTTCTCACTCAAAATATCAAGAACAAATATCCTTAGCTAAACAAAATGCTTTAATGCTAAAGCATGAATCACTTAAACACCTCATCAAGTCATTAATGCAACCAATGAAAACTCAACACCAATTAATCCTAGTCACCTCATCTAGAATCTTCTAGAACACTGACTCACCTCAACTGAAGAAAAGATAAATCCGTCTTTAACCGAATGTTAAAAGACGGCTGATAGAAAACTGGAAACTGGCAACTTCCAAAAGTGATCCTGAAACGACTTTCAGGATAACCCCGAAACTGTATAAATATACCCGCATTTGTATTACGACCGAATACAAATGCAACTGAGACAAAGATATTATACCTACTCAATATAATACTCGGATCCGGCTTAAACCAAAGCCGACCAGTATCATCTGCCCGAAAAATAACACGTGCGTAAAGGCACGTGCAACGTTTCGCCCGAACTTGGGAAACAGTCTGTGGGGAACTCTAATGACTCGTCAGCACCATGGCAGTGGGTTTAACCACAAACCGTCAGCGGCACTAGCAATGCGTAACGGCTGTCCATGGACTGACCTCAAGGGAAGCTGATGAGCACACTCAAGGGAGGCCGATGAGCGAACTCATCCAGAAACCCTACTGAGCCTAACAGTGACAATGTATATACAGTCCGGTCCGTTCGTCAATGAGTATCGCATATCCGCCTAGGGGGCTAGTAACGTCAGACCCCCAATAGCAGTATAAGTCGTGTCGGAGTGAAGCCTCAATACACCCTGAGATACTACTGGAGTACCTACCAGTAAATCTCCTACCATGGCCATGGATTTGTGTAATGGCTCTCCTAGACACAGCACGACCTCGCCCCCAATACCGGGAGAGACGAATCCCCTGCCGATCCGCTCACGTGCCTCCATATGGCTCGGGACTGTACCCAAAAGCTACCTGTTTGCACGACTCCTTTGAGCCGTGGTAGGGTAGAAATCAAAGCACAGTGGGAACTCACACGAGACAAATGAAGACCTCAGGTCGATGAACTAACCTGTATACATGTCACCAGGGAACTGCTATCTGACGGTAGATATAATACTAACTAGCAGATTCCCGGCGAGTCCTGTCCAGTGTACTCATAACCCAATGAGCACCTGTATACATCTTAGGTGATCCAACTGACACCAGTGGCTTGTGAGACCAGCCACCGCCCCTCGTCGGGGTCTCGACTGTACACACTAGTCTACTCCGGAGTATCGATGCCCTGTCTCGAAACTCCCACGACTAGGGACCACAATTAAGGATATGCATATAAACTACCCAACTCTCACGTATATGATCACCATCATACTGTTGGTAGTAAAGCAAGATCCTAAGGGCTCTATCAAAGTGTAACATGCAATCAGTCACCTGAACATGTACACGACTGATAAAGGCAAACCAGATAGCATACTATCATCTGAATAAGACTGTCATACCGGTATAGGTCCTCCTCAATCATCGCAATCACGTACCTGCGATCCAATAATTGACTATGAGGGCACTATCTCCAACAATCTCCCACTTGCACTCAAGGCTAATTATTGCGATGTTGCGTACTCACAGCCCGTGTGAGACCAACACCCAACTTCTCTACTAATCAGTTTCACAAAGCCCGTTTGTAAAACTATTGTGTTCGAGAAATAGCCTCAGTGAGTGGATCCGCCTAGAAGTATCTTTCTATATCTCTCTTAATCTCAAGTTCGCGGAGAAAACCATCTCCCGAATTGAGTAATACCTGTCTTAGAACATGTCTGGATATCTGATGGGACCTTAGTTCATAAATGAACTCCATATCCAAACTTCTTAGACTGAATCGATCACTGAACCTAATCAGTATCGGGCACCTTGCTTCCCACAGTATCCTCATGGACCACCTGTCCATAATACTGTCCCTCTTCGTCAGAGGGAAAAACTAAAACTCTGACAGTCACTCTGTCATCCACGTCACCTTTGAAGCCTGGAATGATAATCGTCTCCCGAAGGAGGCTGCCGTCATCAAATCCGTAGAACATGTACTTATGTTCTAAAACTGCTTCCTTATATTTCTCCAGGATTGGATTAATACAAACTTATTGCATCTAGTGCAAAAACAACATCTGGTGTGGTACTTGACATCTCATGATTGACTCAATTGCCTAAGCAAGTGATCTGCCAATCATGCACATCCCTCTCCCCTTTAGTCTGTAAGACTCCTTTAGAGAGGGTGACTCCATCACCTGCAGGTACACCACCATGCTAGGAGTCAACTATTCCAAAAAAAAAACCATTAGAATATCTGTCAAAGTACCCACATTGGGAAACTACCCAAATCCAGATCTAAAACCATAGATCCAGAAACCAGAATGTCAAATATTATATCCATATCCTGTCTGGAGAAACAACTGTGTGACGACCACAGTACAACCGATCGTAGTATAGGAATTTTACTTCCTACTCTGTGTATGTCATCCAGATACCATGACATCACACCCTACTACCTCCTTTACTGTTTCATCCCCTATTCTGATTGAAGTCAAACCCATGACTGTCACATCAAAATTAGATGATCTATCTCCGCTATAACTGCTCAAGTCTATAAATAGATATAAGCATCTTGCCCACTATACTTCCGCTGCTCCCACTGACTACGACAACCCTCCCACCGGGTCTCATAACCTGGAACAACAGTAGTGTCAAGTCTTGGTAGATAAGAACCTCCCTGTCACCGTCCTTGAGCCTACCGAAGTACCTCTCGGGTGTCTGAGGTTACCTACCATACCTGCGGAGTGGCAATTGGAATGTCAAACCTGATTGAATATATAGGTCCTATTAAATTTTCCGTAATCGTTTGCGGTTCTGGAATCACTTCCAGTTCTACCATACTCCCACTACTGTTTTCTGAAAAAGATCCATTTTACTAAAACTGTGGCGAGTCAAGAACAATATCACTATTGATCTTCCAAATGGTAGAATATCAACCCTCGTCATATCCAGGGTCAACCCACAAAACAGCCATTACAGAAACGTGCCCTGAATTATCCAGTGTCTGGTTTTAAGCATACGCTGGACAACTCCTCGTACCTTAACATCTTTTAAGGTACGAACTATTCTATATCCAATATAGAAACTTTGGCACTAATTTAATTGGAACCATATTCAAACCATGCAGCTGTCTCCAGTGCACATCAACTTAATGGAAAAAGGCTAATCAGCATTGCTCAACTTAGGAATCCATCCAATTATGAGTAACCTGAAAGAGAAACACGTTTCTCAAAACCATCACTATCATCTGAATACCAATCACAAGAATCTACATCTTCGATCTCTTTGAAGAATCCCGATACTTGTGATACCTGGTTCTCTACTTTATTCTTATACCCATAACTTCTCAAAACTTAGACCATGTATTTCTACGAAACACTCGTCTAAATACTAGAGAAGTTATAAGTAAACAGAACATAGTACGAGGACCTACCCCTTTGTCCTGATGGACACTGGACAACATACAATACTCTGTATAAGTCCGCTGAGTTGAACAACTCAAAACCTGTGCGTTGTAGGTGGAAAACTGTACCCTGGTGATTTCCTCAAATATCACCAATTACAACGAATTCCTATATAATGAGGATGATCACCCAATTCCCAATATCTTACTCCCACTCATCATCTGTAAAACCATAAAGATATGAGAATGAAACCTGGTAAATACATACCCTTGGAGTAAGTGTCTAATCGGGAAAACAGTTTTTCCATTAACAATGCACTGAAACATGAAAATGTTTCGTAGGGGTATCCTGGTATTCATACCAATGCCTCTTTCATAATCCAATTCATGACTTCAACCGTATATTTTATTGTCATCTCTCCAAATCCCTTTATTTGCCTTTAGTCGTTACCTTCTGTACACCATTGTTAGGCTAACTGGTTTTCTTCCTTCCCTACCGTTCGGCACCAGCCTATGGTTTGGAAGAAGACTATCCAGTAAGCATAATAGGTGTACCCTCCTAAACCAAGGAGTACTCGCATCTCGAGAGAAGGTGACGATAAAAGACAACTGAATAATACCTTATTCCTTTAAAGGTGAAATAGGAGTGGCGATGAAGTACGCGGTTTTGGTCGTGAATGATATCAGTCGCAATTTACTTTGCCCTCTTTCTAATCCCTTTATTTTGTCTTTACATATTACCTTCTGCACACCCTACTTAGGCTAATTGGTTTTCTTCATTCCCTACCTTTCGGCACCAGCCTATGGTTTGGAATAAGACTATCCAATAAGCGTAATAGGTGTACTCTCCTAAACCAAGGAGCTCTCGCAACCTGAGAGAAGGTGATAATAAAAGACAACTGAATAAACCAATTCTATTTCTCCTGAACCTGGATCCATCCTCGAAGAAGTCCCTTCGAGTTCGTATATAACCATACGATGGCTCTATCCAATGGAAGTAGATATCCGTAGTAATACGGGTGTTCTGAGAAATTCAAAGGGTAAAAGAAGGAGTGGCAATGACTTATGCAACTCAGACAATCCAAAAGCCAGTATTTTAAGAAGGTTTGGTCAACTTGGTCACTGAGTCATAGTCTAGGGTCGGTCAAAGGTCGCTGCCAAAGAGAGAGAGAAAAGAAACACTCTGCGTGCACTCAAACCTAGATCAGAATGGTCATCATTTTATCTAATCCGGAAACCTCCCACTGTCCTGTCAAATTCTCCTCCAAACCTAAAGAAGAATTAATCGGGATCACCCGAAGAGTAAACCAACTCATCAGTGGGAATCAGGATCCAACTCTCATCGCATGATAACGTGATGGAATGCATCCACGTTACTCATACTCCAGAAGGTATGCGCATACTCGGCAAGTTTCAGTTTCTTTAGAAACTCCTGATATAGTTTTTGCCCCATGCTCTTATGATCATGACTAAGGGCCAGCCCACCATAAGTCACATGTCAAGTTCTTCCCATCATTATCTTGTTAATTTGAACCCACCCGTACTCGCCCTTGACTAAGGGCCAACAAGGCTGTACGACTGTCCCAAACCAACTCATCTATCTATGCAACATGTGAACACCCCAGCAGCTACCAATCACTATGTCCTAGCTAAGGGCTAGACCAACATAGCTTGAATACTACTGACCATCCATATGAAATGACGGAGGGCTACGGCTGGTTTTTGGCGAAAAACCTTTAGCGTAGTGAACTTGATATCGCTGAAGGAACCTGATAGCTTTTTAAAATATAGTGGCGAAAACCTTTTGCTAAAGAGGTCACTCCCGGTAAAGGGATCTCGGCTCTTTCCTCGTGGAATGAGGTGCAGGATATTCTACTGAATACCGCTATGCAAAGCAACTTGTAATCGACTATTGTGAAGTTATTACGCTGACGCAAACTTCTGCCCAAGGGGTCAGTCCCGGTGAAGGGATATCGGCCCTTGCCCCGTCGAATGAGGTGCAGGATATTCCACTGAATACCGCTATGCATAACAAAAGGAAACGTCTTTGCAATAACACTTTTTAAATTTGTTCCAACAACTGCAAATAGGTTTGTTTTACTTTGCGTTGATCAGAATCAACGCAGTCCCATCATTCAATCACACCAGAAAAGAACGAAAATAAAATGTACGTATATGCCATCCGCATTCGTTACTGGGTCCCGTCATCACTCGTTAGGTTACTTAACTAACGACAGAGCGGGGACTGCACTAGCGCGGGTGTAAAACATATACAACATCTAATAGTATATAAACCAATATACAATAATCGCTCCAGGCGTGATAGTATGCAACATTACAGAAAAGTAATAAGCATCACAGAACAATACAGATATCTGGGATCCCCGAGTTTCACAGAGCCGCTGCTGAAACTCGACGTTCCCCTGTCGTGTGGATAGCATGTGCAATGAAACCTAGACCCCTACGGGTGCGGCAAGTTACCCGCCAAAACCTGAAGCGAGGCAGCCCCCTACAGCATAGTGAATGGACCACCCGGCACTCCACGGAATCCGGTAATCTTGGGCACCCCTCCTTGGGTCAACCTGTACCCCCTACGAGTGCGGCGAATAGTCTGCCAATTCTAGAGTGGGACCCCTCTGCCTCTCAAAGCCATGAGATGCGGACCCGTTGCCCCCCAGAACCCGGCTATCCGTGCACTCCGTCGCGGGGCAAAACCTAGTACAGTAATGAAAAATAGTACAATAGGTACATCGACCGCAACCTGCTCGTGCCCCAAAAGAATATTATACAACAGGCAGTGACGGCAATCCACAAGTTGGACGCTCGCCCCGCAATATCAAATGTACAAATAAACACAAACTGTACTAACATTGCACACTGCTATCCACCACGACAAATCCGCAACATCACAGCACAACACAGAACATCAACGCGAATGTCACGTTCGCAAACCCGTCTAAAAGAACTATAGCAATTAAACGCGGTTTACCGATCAAATGACATTCCCGGTCGGAGATATAATGTAAGCACTGTAAACTAACGTGTTTAAATTTCGATCGACCAAAGACCAAATATCAAAAAGTGGGCTCCACTGCTTACTGGTGAACAGTAACAAAACCTGGGCCAAAACGATATTTACCAAAAACCCAAAATCAAACCAAGAACCCACTGTGAAAATTTGAGGCCACGAGCTCACTGTGTGGCCGCGGATGCGCGGTCAAACTATAGGTTTGACCGCGTTTCCGCGGCTGTCCCATCGAATCACGTGCCCAAATTTCAACGTCGTTCTAATAAAAGCCTGCACAGTATTCTGAGATGTGTAGAATAATTTTATCAGACCTTTAAAAACAACAGAAACTGTCGGGCATGGATTTTCCAATTTTCGATTTCCGGTCGGATCGATATTTTAAACGCGTTAGCACAAGTTAGTATAGCAAAATGGTGAGGCTCTGATACCACTGTAAGTCTATGCTAGCGCCCCGGCAGTCTACAGACGCCAAATGCGGAACAAAAACTTTTTAACTGGCGCTATCGTATACTTTAACCCGGATCTGCCATTATTGCTAAACTAACAAACTGTAAAGAGTGTAGAAAGGTTATACCGAACGATCCGAGTCCTTCGTTCTTCAACCATCATCCCACGCTCCGTTGCGGCTGCTCCGATCTCGTCGATCTCCGATATCCTCGTCGAGGTGGCACCACATCGATGATTCTTTAAACGGGCTCCCGCCTCTGACTTGAGGCAACTTGATCGTCAAGTTTGCTAAAAGAGACGACCAAGAATGATGTAGAGAATGAGTAGATGACTTTGTCTCACTTCGTCCAAGTCCGTGGACGATCGGTTAATGAAGTTGCCGAGGGAATCGGGTGATGGAATGAAATGAGCTGTGAATTCCATACACCCCAAATATCTATCATAATCTTTTTTCCAATGAAAACCATCAAGTGAGAGAGAGAGGAAGGGGGCCGGCCACTTATAGGAGTGGGAGGTGACCGTAGGAGAAAGAGGGTGATCACAAGAAAGCTTCTCACTCAAAATATCAAGAACAAATATCCTTAGCTAAACAAAATGCTTTAATGCTAAAGCATGAATCACTTAAACACCTCATCAAGTCATTAATGCAACCAATGAAAACTCAACACCAATTAATCCTAGTCACCTCATCTAGAATCTTCTAGAACACTGACTCACCTCAACTGAAGAAAAGATAAATCCGTCTTTAACCGAATGTTAAAAGACGGCTGATAGAAAACTGGAAACTGGCAACTTCCAAAAGTGATCCTGAAACGACTTTCAGGATAACCCCGAAACTGTATAAATATACCCGCATTTGTATTACGACCGAATACAAATGCAACTGAGACAAAGATATTATACCTACTCAATATAATACTCGGATCCGGCTTAAACCAAAGCCGACCAGTATCATCTGCCCGAAAAATAACACGTGCGTAAAGGCACGTGCATTTTCCGAACCCTGCCATAAAACCATACGGCCTCTACAACGTTTCGCCCGAACTTGGGAAACAGTCTGTGGGGAACTCTAATGACTCGTCAGCACCATGGCAGTGGGTTTAACCACAAACCGTCAGCGGCACTAGCAATGCGTAACGGCTGTCCATGGACTGACCTCAAGGGAAGCTGATGAGCACACTCAAGGGAGGCCGATGAGCGAACTCATCCAGAAACCCTACTGAGCCTAACAGTGACAATGTATATACAGTCCGGTCCGTTCGTCAATGAGTATCGCATATCCGCCTAGGGGGCTAGTAACGTCAGACCCCCAATAGCAGTATAAGTCGTGTCGGAGTGAATCCTCAATACACCCTGAGATACTACTGGAGTACCTACCAGTAAATCTCCTACCATGGCCATGGATTTGTGTAATGGCTCTCCTAGACACAGCACGACCTCGCCCCCAATACCGGGAGAGACGAATCCCCTGCCGATCCGCTCACGTGCCTCCATATGGCTCGGGACTGTACCCAAAAGCTACCTGTTTGCACGACTCCTTTGAGCCGTGGTAGGGTAGAAATCAAAGCACAGTGGGAACTCACACGAGACAAATGACGACCTCAGGTCGATGAACTAACCTGTACACATGTCACTAGGGAACTGCTATCTGACGGTAGATATAATACTAACTAGCAGATTCCCGGCGAGTCCTGTCCAGTGTACTCATAACCCAATGAGCACCTGTATACATCTTAGGTGATCCAACTGACACCAGTGGCTTGTGAGACCAGCCACCGCCCCTCGTCGGGGTCTCGACTGTACACACTAGTCTACTCCGGAGTATCGATGCCCTGTCTCGAAACTCCCACGACTAGGGACCACAATTAAGGATATGCATATAAACTACCCAACTCTCACGTATATGATCGCCATCATACTGTTGGTAGTAAAGCAAGATCCTAAGGGCTCTATCAAAGTGTAACATGCAATCAGTCACCTGAACATGTACACGACTGATAAAGGCAAACCAGATAGCATACTATCATCTGAATAAGACTGTCATACCGGTATAGGTCCTCCACAATCATCGCAATCACGTACCTGCGATCCAATAATTGACTATGAGGGCACTATCTCCAACACTATCAGCAGCAGCAGCAATAGCCACAGCAACAACACAATAACAACAACAGCAACAACATCAGCATCCTCATCATCTCAGCAGCAACAGCAACTTCATCATGGTCATCAGCAGCAGCAGGAGCAGCAGGAAGCAACAGCAGCATCAGGAGCCCCAGCAGCAGTAGCAGCTCCTCCCCACTTCTCCTCCTGCTTCTTGAGATCCTATAGGGTATATTTTCTGAACCCAATTCCTGGTTTGCTTAGTTGTGCATCGATTGCTTCGATTAGTGTTAAAATAGCTAATTTAGTGCTAGTTTTGGTGAATTGTGAGTTGTGATAACAAATTGATGATTGTGTTAGCTAACCTAGTATATTTAAGTGTTAACAAGGCCACTTCAACTGAGGAATAGCCAGATTACACTAAAATACCATAGGTTTTCCTTATTGTGCAAAATTGTCGTTTTTAAGCGATATTTGTGATATTTGTGATCTGCTATAGACCCGGACCTTGCAGAGTAAAATTGAGAAAACTGGGACTTGATATCTAGGTCTAGAACACATCACCAGAGCACGAGCCCCTACCCCCATTTTCAGGCCGCCAATTTTAGCAATTTGGCCGCAAATTGCGGCGAAGTTGGGGAGTTGGGTGTTGGGCTCTTGGCTAGGGGGTCCCTGCTATGTTGTCTAGGTCTTTGGCATGTCTATTTTTGTGATATTTTACCTGTAGGAAAATCTAGGACTATATGTCGTTTTGCATGTCCGTTGTGTTTGCGCGATACGTGAGTGGGTTCTGTGATCCAGCGTATCGCGGCGTGTTGCGATGGTTTTAGACGCGTACACACACGATTCAGCGTATCGTGCACACGCGCGTTTAGTTCGCGACGCGAGTTTCTCGTTTTGGTTCGATATCGCGTTTCGCGGAATATTTTGGCTTATATGTGATATTCATGTCGTATTTACAGGTTTGCAGGAAGGAGCTACGGACACTACTACAGGGGGAGCAGATGGTAGGATTCACCTAGCGTGGAGTATAGGTGAGTAGATTTAACATCTACAGGGGAATCGCCCGCATGGCGTTATGCGTCTGGGCTAGGATTCAATTACCTGTCGCACATTCTACGTCATTGTAGAATTGCGCCTTACTACATTTCCTTGATATAGTTATATACTGTGACTAGCAGCCGTAGGACACTGCACACATTATTGACGGTTCATATTGCACGAGCACGGATTGTATGCTACACACACAACGTCAATAATTGCTATGTCACACACTACCCCTTATAGCTACTATTGCTTGCCACACATGACATCTAGCTTATCGGTATACCTATAGTGTATCATACCTTTAGTGATAGGTATATTTTCACCTTGCGATACAGCTACAGGTATACCTCCTACATATTTTACTTATACCGGGAGGGATTTCCTACGTATGTTACTTATACCCAGGGGGTATACGACATCAGTTCTTATAGGTAGATACCTATACTTTGCTACACCTGTATGTTAGACACATATTCAGTTGTTGTCGCATATTTACATTTACTGATGTTACTTAGCTGTACCTTATCTTGATTTCACATACATCTGGTTCAGCTATATACTTTTGTTTACCTGCTCGCATTCAGATATATCGCATACATTTATTCTTGGATTGCGCATTGTTTATCTGGATTTTATCTGATGTTTTCGGGATTTGGGTACCGCGGGGGTTCATGAAATTATGCATACATTTAACAACCCGGTTTCCTTGATATGATATTTGAGCGTCCCCCATGAGTTTTATCGGTGCTGATTATATACTCCATACGAGGTGTGGTTACCGTATGAGAGTACATGGTGGGGCCCGGTACGGTTCCCCTCGGCAAGAAGATCGATGGGTTTGCCGATTGAGCCTGGAGGCGGGCGAGTACCTACCGGTGATTGGTTGGACCTGGCAGTTGTCCGGAGACTACTGGCCAGAGTAGAGAGATAGATGCGGGAGGATCTGTACTGTCGGGGCCGAGGGCCGATACCGCAGACGGACCCCGTGGGCTGATCCGGACTGACGGAGCCCGATATACGAGGATTTCTGTGCCGATGCTGGGCACACTGTTTTCATGATATTTCTCTAACCCCTTTTTGTATATATAACAGGGGATTTAGCCGTTGTTATATATACCCTTACACCAATATTAGTGGAATGGGACGCTAATATATGTGTATTGCCCCCATCATATTTATTTCTGTACATATATATATACCTTTAGGATGTTAGATTCTTACTTGGGATACTAGGTGATTCATTAGGATTGGATATTGGACATACCTATGTGATTCGTGATTTGTACATTCGGGATATAGGAGATTACTCGATATTGTACATTGAGGAGATGTGAGACTTATATGATGTGAGTGCCCAATGTGGGGGCTGATTTGAGGATTTGGGATTGGAGTATCTTGATGGATTGTGATCCTGCCACGACGTCAGGTTTCCGTGGGAAAGGACATATTCCACCCTATACCTCACCCTTACCTGCCTTATACACAGATTCATATATTGGTAGTACTTGTAGTGTACCCTTATGATAGTTGCATATTTGCTTTCTCATATCTCTATTGCATAGTTATTGCATACTATTGTCATGTTATTATTGCTTCACATATTGATTGTACCTGCTAGTGTACTCTCCTTATTTCAGCATTGCATGACATATTATTATTGTAATCGCATATCATAGATTCATGCTGTACGTGCATTCCTGCGATTACCTGCATATGTTTTATACTATTCACGAGTTGGCAACTCACCCCCGTTGTGCCACAGGTGTTTCAGGTTGTTCCCCAGAGTAGTCGAGGCAGGCTATTCCTCTATTCAGCTATCCAGCTACCACCTTTTGCTACAGATATCGCATCAGCTCACAGTACCATTTTGCTTAGGTGGGTTAGATGGTTATCTGTATTTCATATTGTATATTCGTTGTATTTGTACTCTCCATATACTATTGTATATTTGACATAGAGACTTGGTGAGGACGTTAGTGTGTATTATTGTAGATTTGATGTCTTTTATATACAGCTTTTTCTCTACTGTCCTTATTTCTCTGTTGTATTCATCTTGACTAGTCTTTATAAAAAGGGGGTGTTTGTGAAATTTTAAAGAAAGAAAGTAGACCGTTTTAAAGAATTTGGGTTGTGATTTCAAATGTTTTAAAACTTATATTATCTTTTCCGTATTTTCATGGTTTAGATTTCTGGGTTTGGCTTTCTTTTACTACGTTGCGTCTTTGGGCGTTGCGTAGTATTAGGGCCGTCACGGGCCAATTCTGGGTCGTGACAAAGTTGGTATCAGAGCGTTAGGTTTTACCTTTCGGAGTGTAGGATGACCTTAGTATGATGGAGTAGGTAGCTTAAGCAGGGTAACGTAGTGTGTGTATGTCTGCAGCATACCCACAGCGCGGTACTTTGCATTAAGTGACCTAAGTACAATTTTCTTGACATTCCTTCCTTGATGATTCATATCTTTGAGATTCGATTTCCTCATTCTTATCGAATCTCATCTTATATATACTTATAGCCTTGCCGCCGATGACTATGGGGACTCAGAGTGATGCAGCGAGGGCCGAGGTCAGAGTTAGCTCGGGTGAGACGAGTACTGACCAGGATGGCACTCTAGTTGCACAGGTGCAGACGGATCAGCCTACGACCTATACCATGGATAGACTTTTGGTAGAGATGCAGGAGTTCCGCCAGACGATGAGTTCTTTAGTTGACGTCGTTCGGGAGCTACGACAGGAGGTTGTCACCCCTGTTACTCAGCTATCCCTTACGATCAGTATGCAGCAGTCCGTCACCTACATAGCACCAGTGGTTGCAGCTCCAGTTGACGAGGCACGTATTCCCGGACAGTGGAGGACTCGTACCAGCGTACCAGCCCAGGGACAGAGGTTTGGACGTCGAGACAGATTTCGTGGCCGTCGCGGGAGTAGCAGAGGCTTAGGACGAAGACAGTCGTTCAGCTCTTATCCCCAGGATGGTCAGCAGTCAGCGCGTGGGTGCTTTCGATGTGGAAGCCTTCAGCACTTCGTCAGGGATTGTTCCTTGGCACCTCGTCATGATCGTTTTCAGAGAGGACGTGGACGTGGAAGATTCGCTCAGAGGACTCAGTCTACCAGAGGAGTTCATCCAGCTGCGAGTAGAGGGCAGACACTGGAGTTTGCTTCTACTCATCGGGACGCGCAGACGTCCAATGTGGAGTTTTCAGGTACCCTTGAGTTATATGTTCTCTTGGTGTATTTGTTTGTTTCTTGCTTGTACCGTAGTTGGGTAGATTAGTCGTAGTGGTGTTAACTTCTGTCAGCGATTCTTTTGTTGCGCGACACGTATTTCAGTTTTGTGCCAAGCTGATAGGAGATAGAGTTTCGTCCGTCGTTTTGATCCTTCTAGAGATGTTGGATTTGACGTTCTCCTGGGCACGGACTGGTCAGCTACGTGTTAGGCGTCTGTGGACTACCGTGAGGAAACAAGTTAGGTTTTGTTTTCCCCGGCAAGTCAGTTCTTGTTGTGCAGGTGGATAGTTGTGCCGCCTCTCACAGCTTGGATTCAGCCTTTTTCGCTAGTCGACTTCTGAGGAGATGTCATGGATTCTTGGCGTTCATTCGTGATACCAGAGCCACAGTGGGATTGTTGGACCGGGTTCCTTTCGTGCGAGAGTTTTTCCGACGTTGTTCCGGATGGGCCGGCGAAGCTTGGGGGCCAAAGGATCAGCTGCAGAGTTGTGGTTTGGGGAGTTTTGTGCGTCTGAGTGTTTCGCTTTTGGAAACTCCAATTTCTGTTCGTCCAGGAGGAAGACGGCAGTTGGAGGTTGTGTATCGACGGATCGTTAATTGAACCGGCTTATGGTGCGGATGGGTATCCTTCACCTCGCAGTGACGATTTCTTCGATCAGCTCCAGAGTGCGAGACATTTTCTAAGTGTGTTTGGGATCAGGTCATAATTATTGCGGATTCGGAGTGACGGCATTCCGAAGATTGCCTTATGCGTGCTACGGGCTTTGTGTGTATCAGTGATCGTTGGATTCCCTGATGCCCTAGCAGCATTCGTAGATATGATGAACCAAATTTCTGCGGGCCGTTCCTCGACCAGTTTTTGTTGTGTTACTTACGACACTCTGGTCTACTTAATGTGTCTTGAGGGACAGGAGTAGCACTGAGGATTTGTTATGCAGATACTGGGAGAGCACCAGCAGTTGCTAAATTCTCAGAGTGTTTCTTCAGGCTTGTTTGTGTTGACTCCTAGGTCTTATAGTCACGGGAGACGGTTTCGTGTGGTTCCGAGGGAGGTCGCGACCGTACAGCTTAAGTCCAGACATGTGTGCAGGACGGAGATCCGCAGATTCTTGGACTTAGCAGGTTTTTACCGCCGTTTCATGCAAGATTGCTAGAGTAGTGCTGCACCGTCGACTGAATTGACCAGTAAGGAGGTTTCTTTTCTTTGGACTGAGGCATGTGTACGGAGTTTTCCGCAGTTGAAGATTCAGTTAACAACTGCATCAGTCTTTCTTTGCTTTTGGTTCGGGCGACTTTGTTGTTTAACTGTAATGTTTCTTGAGTGGGCTCGAGGGTGTACTGATGTGATACTACAGAGTCATCGCTTTTGCTTCCCTACATTTGGAGGAAGTACGAGAAGGATATTCCACTCATGATCTGGAGATGGCCGCAGTGGTTTTGCGTTGGAGATTTGGGGACACTACTTGCTTGTGAGTCGTATCAGATTTTCCACGGACTACCAGAGCTTAAAGTACATCTCCCTGCAGCGGATGTTGATTTTGTGACAGTCTTCTGCAGATTTACAGTTCTTGTGTGATCGTTGAGTATAGCTTAGTTCGTCTCTACGGAGGGGACAGCTTGCTCATGTCCGCGCCCGACCACTTTCCTTAAATCATTTTCGCGAGACACTGCCCGTCGAAGCTCGTACGTCAGAGATACTTGAGCATACTCGGCTGGGTAATGATTCGGAGACCTTGAATTGTGACAATGGTGTGCTAAGTTAGGGACGCGGTTGTGTACCTGACATCATCGGGTAGTGACGTGTAATCCTAGAACATGCACATCTGTCAACTCTCTATATGCATTCAAGTTCCACCAGCTTTGGCGTGACTTGTGAGGTAGTTACGAGTGGACAGGGATGTAAGGAGAAGTTTCAGGTTTCGTTTCAAGGTGTCAGTCTTGTTGTGTGCTTGAGTCGAGCATCTGAGGCCGGCTGGAGAGCTGCAATCTTTTACCGTTCCGAAGTAGGAATGGGGGCAGATCTCCACAAATTTCGTTATGGTTTCTACCCAAGTTTGGATAGGGTGTGACTCCATTCGGATTCTTGTCATCCGGTTATGCTCTGTTTGCTCAGTTGTTTTGTTAAAGTTGTGTGTTTGTGTTGGTTGTCGTCAGCAGCTTGGGATCGTCACTCGCCATTGTTAGGGTTCTCCTTCGATAGCTGTTATCAGGAGACACTCCAATTGGCCACCCTTAGGCTTAGGGGTTAGGTCGTGTCGATCACCAGCCTGTTGTTCTTCTGACTCTGCGTAAGTAGGATTTTGGACCCCAGCTAGTCCAGAGCTTCGGAGATAGTCCAGTTGTGTTCAGGTCAGGATGAGAACTGTCCATTGCAAACAGATGTCTTATGCGACTGTGCTGGTCGCAGGCTTGAGTGCGCAGTGGCAGATCATGTATTCCTACGGATTTTCGATGAATGACGTGTTGGATTTTGGGAAGTTTGTCCCAAGATTTAGGTCCTTCTGAGATCCTATAAGTGAGTTAGTTTTGTTGCCTTCAATTTGGCACTTTCGCCCAGATTATTGGATTTTCACCCCGTATTCCTTGCGATGATACTTTACAATTACCTTCATGACCTTCTCACATGATTTGGCATCAGACCATTGAGCTGGACACAATCTTTCGTTCACCAGCAGCCATGTGTGTTAATGGCTCGGCAGGTGGAGGAACATCGGTCAAGGGTCTTGCCATCGGTGAAGGGTTTCCTTGGACGTAGCCGTATAGTGAGTTAGTCACTTGGGAGGCTGCGAACGAGAATTGAGGATTTTTAATCTTCCCTTTGAAGGTACGCGTATCAGTATATTTTTAAATTCGGGGACGAATTTCTTTTAAGGGGGGAGATTGTAACACCTTAGAATGTGTTTTGTAGCTAATTATATTTTAATGTGTGGTTTTAATAAAAAGTTTACCGAATTAAGTTTTAAATATTTTATCCTATTTAATGTGTATTTTATTAGAATTTTGTTAGGCACACACACACTTGTGCATGTAAACTAGAGTGTTAATTTGAGGTTTAACCATTGCTTAATCTAGTGTTAAGTTTGTTTAGGTGTTTTGGGTTAAATAGTTATGGTTGTTATTAGGGAAAAAAAATGAATTTTTATTTATGAAAAAGGATTTTTCATTGGTTGAATTGTTGACTTTGGGAGAGAGAAGGCATGGGACAACATGGCTTGTGCCATGCTTCTTAAATGAAGTGAGAGAGAGTGAGAAGGGGGGGTGTTTGAATTCCTCTCATTCTCACATCTCACTCTCATTTCCCTCACTCTCTCAAACACACACACACCCTCACTCAGCCATCAGCAACAGCAGCAATAGCCACAGCAACAACACAATAACAACAACAGCAACAACATCAGCATCCTCATCATCTCAGCAGCAACAGCAACTTCATCATGGTCATCAGCAGCAGCAGGAGCAGTAGGAAGCAACAGCAGCATCAGGAGCCCCAGCAGCAGTAGCAGCTCCTCCCCACTTCTCCTCCTGCTTCTTGAGATCCTATAGGGTATATTTTCTAAACCCAATTCCTGGTTTGCTTAGTTGTGCATCGATTGCTTCGATTAGTGTTAAAATAGCTAATTTAGTGCTAGTTTTGGTGAATTGTGAGTTGTGATGACAAATTGATGATTGTGTTAGCTAACCTAGTATATTTAAGTGTTAACAAGGCCACTTCAACTGAGGAATAGCCAGATTACACTAAAATACCATAGGATTTCCTTATTGTGCAAAATTGTCGTTTTTAAGCGATATTTGTGATATTTGTGATCTGCTATAGACCCGGACCTTGCAGTGTAAAATTGAGGAAACTGGGACTTGATATCTAGGTCTAGAACACATCACCAGAGCACGAGCCCCTACCCCCATTTTCAGGCCGCCAATTTCCGCAATTTGGCCGCAAATTGCGGCCAAGTTGGGGAGTTGGGTGTTGGGCTCTTGGCTAGGGGGTCCCTGCTATGTTGTCTAGGTCTTTGGCATGTCTATTTTTGTGATATTTTACCTGTAGAAAAATCTGGGACTATATGTCGTTTTGCATGTCCGTTGTGTTTGCGCGATACGTGAGTGGGTTCTGTGATCCAGCGTATCGCGGCGTATCGCGGCGTGTCGCGATGGTTTTAGACGCGTACACACACGATTCAGCGTATCGTGCACACGCGCGTTTAGTTCGCGACGCGAGTTTCTCGTTTTGGTTCGATATCGCGTTTCGCGGAATATTTTGGCTTATATGTGATATTCATGTCGTATTTACAGTTTTGCAGGCAGGAGCTACGGACACTACTACAGGGGGAGCAGATGGTAGGATTCACCTAGCGTAGAGTATAGGTGAGTAGATTTAACATCTACAGGGGAATCGCCCGTATGGCGTTATGCGTCTGGGCTAGGATTCAATTACCTGTCGCACATTCTACGTCATTGTAGAATTGCGCCTTACTGCATTTCCTTGATATAGTTATATACTGTGACTAGCAGCCGTAGGACACTGCACACATTATTGACGGTTCATATTGCACGAGCACGGATTGTATGCTACACACACACCGTCAATAATTGCTATGTCACACACTACCCCTTATAGCTACTATTGCTTGCCACACATGACATCTAGCTTATCGGTATACCTATAGTGTATCATACCTTTAGTGATAGGTATATTTTCACCTTGCGATACAGCTACAGGTATACCTCCTACATATTTTACTTATACCGGGAGGGATTTCCTACGTATGTTACTTATACCCAGGGGGGTATACGACATCAGTTCTTATAGGTAGATACCTATACTTTGCTACACCTGTATGTTAGACACATATTCAGTTGTTGTCGCATATTTACATTTACTGATGTTACTTAGCTGTACCTTATCTTGATTTCACATACATCTGGTTCAGCTATATACTTTTATTTACCTGCTCGCATTCAGATATATCGCATACATTTATTCTTGGATTGCGCATTGTTTATCTGGATTTTATCTGATGTTTTCGGGATTTGGGAACCGCGGGGGTTCATGAAATTATGCATACATTTAACAACCCGGTTTCCTTGATATGATATTTGAGCGTCCCCCATGAGTTTTATCGGTGCTGATTATATACTCCATACGAGGTGTGGTTACCGTATGAGAGTACATGGTGGGGCCCGGTATGGTTCCCCTCGGCAAGAAGATCGATGGGTTTGCCGATTGAGCCTGGAGGCGGGCGAGTACCTACCGGTGAATGGTTGGACCTGGCAGTTGTCCGGAGGCTACTGGCCAGAGTCGAGAGATAGATGCGGGAGGATCTGTACTGTCGGGGCCGAGGGCCGATACCGCAGACGGACCCCGTGGGCTGATCCGGACTGACGGAGCCCGATATACGAGGATTTCTGTGCCGATGCTGGGCACATTGTTTTCATGATATTTCTCTAACCCCTTTTTGTATATATAACAGGGGATTTAGCCGTTGTTATATATACCCTTACACCAATATTAGTGGAATGGGACGCTAATATATGTGTATTGCCCCCATCATATTTATTTCTGTACATATATATATACCTTTAGGATGTTAGATTCTTACTTGGGATACTAGGTGATTCATTGGGATTGGATATTGGACATACCTATGTGATTGGTGATTTGTACATTCGGGATATAGGAGATTACTCGATATTGTACATTGAGGAGATGTGAGACTTATATGATGTGAGTGCCCAATGTGGGGGCTGATTTGAGGATTTGGGATTGGAGTATCTTGATGGATTGTGATCCTGCCACGACGTCAGGTTTCCGTGGGAAAGGACATATTCCACCCTATACCTCACCCTTACCTGCCTTATGCACAGATTCATATATTGGTAGTACTTGTAGTGTACCCTTATGATAGTTGCATATTTGCTTTCTCATATCTCTATTGCATAGTTATTGCATACTATTGTCATGTTATTATTGCTTCACATATTGATTGTACCTGCTAGTGTACTCTCCTTATTTCAGCATTGCATGACATATTATTATTGTAATCGCATATCATAGATTCATGCTGTACGTGCATTCCTGCGATTACCTGCATATGTTTTATACTATTCACGAGTTGGCAACTCACCCCTGTTGTGCCACAGGTGTTTCAGGTTGTTCCCCAGAATAGTCGATGCAGGCTATTCCTCTATTCAGCTATCCAGCTACCACCTTTTGCTACAGATATCGCATCAGCTCACAGTACCATTTTGCTTAGGTGGGTTAGATGGTTATCTGTATTTCATATTATATATTCGTTGTATTTGTACTCTCCATCTACTATTGTATATTTGACATAGAGACTTGGTGAGGACGTTAGTATGTATTATTGTGGATTTGATGTCTTTTATATACAGCTTTTTCTCTACTGTTCTTATTTCTCTGTTGTATTCATCTTGACTAGTCTTTATAAAAAGGGGGTGTTGCTGAAATTTTAAAGAAAGAAAGTAGACCGTTTTAAAGAATTTGGGTTGTGATTTCAAATGTTTTAAAACTTATATTATCTTTTCCGTATTTTCATGGTATAGATTTCTGGGTTTGGCTTTCTTTTACTACGTTGCGTCTTTGGGCGTTGCGTAGTATTAGGGCCGTCACGGGCCAATTCTGGGTCGTGACATATATTTAGCCACAAAACACATTCTAAGGTGTTACAGTATCGGAACGGAGGAACCGCACCCTATTAGATATGGTGCGCTCTATGATGAGCACAGCTGAGTTACCTATTTCCTTTTGGGGTATGCACTGGAAACAGCTGCAGACCTATTGAATATGGTTCCCCCCAAATCTGTGACAACCACTCCATATGAGATATGGAAAGGAAAGAGACCATATCTTAATTATGTTAAGATATGGGGTTGTCCGGCATATGTAAAAACGCAAAATCCGGACAAACTCGCGGCAAGGTCCATTCTGTGCAAGTTTATTGGATATCCCAAACATTCGCGCGGGTATATCTTCTACCAAACCGAGGAACAAAAGGTGTTTGTTTCTCGACATGCCACCTTTTTAGAAAAGGAATTTCTTGAAAAAGAGATTAGTGGAAAGGAGGTAGAACTGGAAGAGGTTCCAGCAATACAGACTACGACCGAAGATTTGGTTGAACCGGAGGATTCGGTAGTTCCCAACGAACCTCAGCCTCTCCGCCGATCTAGCAGGGTTCCTCACCCACCTGAGAGATACTACGGTTTTCTCATGGATGGTGGGAGCGAGGATTGCATCATGGTTGATGATGACCCAACTAGCTTCGAGCAGGCCATCACGAGTAGGGACTCAGTGAAATGGCTGGATGCAATGCGGTCCGAGATGGAATCTATGTACACCAACAAAGTATGGACTTTGGAAGTTGCTCCTGAAGGGGTTAAACCCATTGGGAGCAAGTGGATCTTCAAGAAAAAACTTGGTGTAGATGGGAAAGTGGAGACTTTCAAAGCTAGACTTGTTGCAAAGGGTTTTCGTCAAAGACCAGGTGTGGACTATGACGAAACCTTTTCTCCAGTGGCTATGCTTAAATCCATCCGGATCATGCTTTCCATCGCTGCATATCATGACTATGAAATCTGGCAAATGGATGTTAAAACCGGCTTTCTAAACGGTGATTTAGAAGAGTGCGTGTACATGACTCAGCCAGAGGGCTTCATAGATAGTGGGAGCAGCGGGAAGGTGTGCAAGCTGCTTAAATCCATTTATGGATCAAAGCAAGCATCGCGGAGTTGGAACATCTGCTTTGATGTCGTTATCAAAGAGTTTGATTTCGTCAAAAACGTAGATGAACCTTGTATCTACAAGAAGGTGGCAGAGAGTAAGGTTGTCTTCCTCATATTGTACGTAGACGACAAACTCTTGATAGGAAATGACATTCCTATGCTGCAATCGGTCAAGCTCTTCTTATCACAAAGATTCTCAATAAAAGATCTAGGTGATGCCTCCTGCATACTGGGAATTATGATCTATAGAGATAGATCTAAAAGGATATTGGGATTATCCCAATCTAGGTACATTGACACCATACTAAAAAGGTTTAGTATGGAAGAATCCAAGCATGGGAACTTACCCACGATCTCTGGACTCACTCTCTCCAAAGAGATGTCTCCCAAGACTGATTCGGAGAGAGCTCGCATGCAAGGGATACCCTATGCTTCGGCTGTAGGCTCTATCATGTACGCGATGCTATGTACCAGACCCGATGTAGCACACTCACTAAGTGTAGTGAGTAGGTATCAAGATGATCCTGGAGAGAGTCACTGGACAGCTGTGAAGAGCATTCTCAAGTACTTGCGAAGGACTAAAGAGATGCTCTTGGTGTATGGTAACGGAGAACTCCAAGTGGAGTCCTTTACCGATTCGAGCTTCCACAGTAATAAGGACGACTCTAAGTCGCACTCGGGATTTGTCTTTACCCTTTACGGAGGGGCGGTTAGCTGGAAGAGTTCCAAGCAGGAAACCGTGGCAGACACGACGATGGAGGCTAAATACATCGCTGCCAACGATGCTGCCAAAGAGGTTGTCTGGATCAAGAAGTTCATTACTGAACTTGGAGTGGTTCCATCCATTGAGCATCCAATACCTTTGTATTGTGATAACAATGGAGCGGTGGCTTTGGCCAAGGAACCCAGGTCCCATCAGAGATCGAGGCATATTCTGAGGCGGTATCACCTGATCCGAGAGATAGTTGATCGCCGGGAGATCGAGATCAGGAGGGTTGATACGAAGAACAACACTGCGGATCCACTCACGAAGGCTATTCCCCAGATACAGTTTGAGAGACTCTTCGGGATGCTTGGTATGCGATACTACAGTAACTGGCCCTAGTGCAAGTGGGAGATTATTAGTTGTATGTATGCCCTAGAGGCCAGTATTGTACAGATGATGTATATTATATTAGATGCTTGGACATATATAGAGAGGACTTTCTTGCTCGACATGATAGTATGCTATCTGGCTGCTCTTTATCTTAACATGTATACTTGTCTCTTGATATTGTCTTATAGTTACATGTTGAAAAAGCCCTTAGGATGTGTACTTGACTACCTGGACTATGATGCGGATCATACTAGTGGGGGCATGGTTGTCCATAAGTACATCCTTCAAGGTCCCTAGTCGTGGGTGTATCGAGACGGGGCATCGATATACCAGAGTAGACTTGCGTATAGCTTCTCGACCCATATAGATGGGTGATGGATGATCCCATATCCATTGGTGTTTGACATCAGAGATGATATACGGGTGCTCAGTGGAGACTGGGTACACTGGACGGACTCGCCGAGAACTCCCAGATGGTATTATACCTCACGTTAGATGGCAGTTCTCTGGTGACACTTGTGCAGGTTAGTCTGTAGATCCGAGATCGTCATAGAGTCTTGTGTGATTCCTACTGTGCTTTGATTTCCACCTTACCACGTCCATGAGGGCGTGCAAAACGGTGGTTTTTGGGTACAGTCCCGAGTCACATAGAGGCAATGAGCGATAGGAGGGGTTTCGTCTCTCCCGGTATTGGGGGTTGATGTTGCGCTGTGCTCGATTGGCCATAACAGGGAAGTCCCTGGCCAGGGCTGATATAGAGATTTACCGGTAAGTGTTACCGATAGTTTCTCGACCCGTTATGAGCCTCATATCGGCACGACTTATCGGTTATTGGGGTCTGACGTTTACCACCCCTAGACTTGATATGCGACATATCAGACGAGGAGACCGGACTGTACGGGAAGTGTTACCGGCAGGCTATTACATTAGTTGGAGCGGGCTTGCTTGCTGATCTTCTGATCGCTCAATACCCGGGTGGCCGTTAGGTCCAGCTAGTACCGCTGACGGCTTGTGGGTGCTTGATGTGATCATCACCTACTGCCGACGTATTGACGAGTCTTTAGAGTCCTACATTGAGGTTTTACTGGCTCAGGCAAAACGAAATAGGAGCACGTATGTGATATGTGTGGGACCGAGAATAATGCGTGTATGTGATACCGTATTCTATTCTCGCGACTTTTTGTATCGGTCGGTTATATATGATATGGCCGGATTATCGAATCAAGTGTTGATTCGATAAGTCGATACAATGGATTTTAGTCGGTTATATGAGATATGACCGGATTATTAAGTCAAGTGTTGATTTAATAATTTAGTGTATAATTGTATATTAGATATACTAGTTTACATTAACTAACACTTGTTCACTTAAGGATTTTTCTCACATGTGCACAAATTTAATATATATGTGATATATATTAAAATGTGTTTTCTTTTTGTATCATGGTTGTTGATACATCATTCATGTGTGTATGAGACTTACACCATGCTATTTGTTATGTTGGGTTTTAATATTTAAAGTAATTACAAAATTAGTGGAGGATTAGAAAAATGCATGAAGCTTGTGGAAGCTTGTGGATGCATTGACTAATTCCACTAAGTTTGTTTTTACTTTGGATATTTGCTAACCCAACCATAAGGATTAGCCATAGTTATGTCTCTACATGAGTTAGTAGATGATACTCACTCACCATGGTTAGCTTTCTCACTTGATCATTATCTCTTCTCATTTTATTTTCTTCATCTTCTTCCTTGAGCTAAAAAGCTCTCTAGGGTTTGATCCAAAGTAAGAAACATTGTGAGAAACTAAATTCTAAAGTGAACCCACTTCCTATTTCTCCATCCTCTACTAGACTAGCACTTTAGTTTAGGGTGTTTGCTTCACTGATTCTCTAGTTAGTGAAGTAGAAGCTTGAGTTGGCATCCCCTCGACGTAGATCATCTTCGGCCTCGAAGACTTCAAGTAAGGACGCTCCTTTAGCTTCGTGAAGCCATGCAGGAGTCCGGGAGAACCACGATCGCAACGAAAGGACTTCAACAAGGAGCTAAAGAAGTGAAGGACCGATCTACAAAGGTTGTATTTCGTATTCACTTAGTCATAGATGCTATTTACTTGCACGTGAAACCCTAGTTTTCTAGCAAATATCTTGTTTAGGGTTGTTAGGCACGGCACAAATTTCAATCGGGCATGGTTGATACTTTCTTAACCCTTGTTAGAGTGCCTAGTAACCCTACATTTCTCGGCGAGTCCGTTCAGTGTACCGAGTCTCCACTGAGCACCCATATACCTTCTCTGATGTCAAACACCAATGGATGTGGGATCATCCATCGCCCATCATATGGGTCAAGAAGCGCATACGCTAATCTACTCTGGAGTATCGATGCCCAGTCTCGATACTCCCAGGACTAGAAACAATTATAGGGTGTACTTGTAGAATACACTTATCCCCACTACTATGATTTCCATCATAGTCCTGGTAGTCAAGTACACATCCTAAGAGCTTTATCAACATGTGAAAGCAAGGCAGCATCACTTATATAAGTCAACATGTTAAGACAAAGTGCAACCAGATAGCATACTATCATGTCGAGCAAGAAAGCCCTCCCTATATATGTCCAAGCATCCACTACAATATACATCACATGTACAGTAATGGCCTCTAGGGCATACATATAACTAACACAAAGGCCGGTCTACTATGTACGCCACGTCTTTAAGGACGCGGAAACAAGGTACCCGTCCATAGAGAAGATTGTCTTGGCACTCATCATGGCCTCGAGGAAACTACGGCACTATTTCCAGGCGCACACCGTCCACGTCCTCACCGAACGCCCTTTAGGGGATATTCTCGCCTCCCCCGAGTCTTCTGGTCTTTTGGAGAAGTGGAGGTAGGAGTTTTCCCAATTCGACATCAAATATCGCCCGAGGCAAGCTATCAAGGCACAAGTCCTGGCTCATTTTATCGTCGAATGCACTATCCCTAACAAGGAGGCAGTGTCTGTGCCGGCCCTCGGAACTCAACCCTCGATCGAAGAAAGGCCCGACTCTATCCCTGATTGGGTCCTTTATGTCGACGGGTCATCGACCGAGGACGGCTGTGGTTCCGGCCTCATCATTCGAGGCCCAAATGAAGCAGAGATGGAGTATTCTTTGAAGCTCGGGTTCAAAGCCTCAAACAACGCCGCGGAGTACGAGGCCTTGCTAGCTGGACTTCGAATCGCCTTCGAAGTGGGGCTGAAGACGATAAGGATCCGCAGTGACTCCACCCTGGTCATTGGCCAAGTGACCGGCCATTTCGAAGCACGGGAGCCTCTGATGGTGAAGTATTTAGCCAAGGTAAGAAGACTACGAAAGGACTTCGACGAAGTCCAAGTGGAGCAGATCCCCAGGCACTTAAACGCCCAGGCCGACGCCCTAAGCAAGCCGGCTTCATCCTATACGGCCAACAACAAGAGAAATATCCTCTTCGAGGTCTTGCCGCGGCCCAGCGTGGAAGACGGAGCAACGTCACTTTAGGTTTACACGGCCCGGGAAGAAGGCCGGGATTGGAGGAAGCCCCTCGTAGAATTCCTGAGGGAGGGTACGCTCCCAGAAGATTAAGGGAAAGCCCGCCGTATCAGAGCCAAAGCCCTCCATTTCATCTAGAGCAATGGGAACCTCTACAAGAAATCCTTCACTCAACCCCTGCTTCGATGCGTCGACCCTTATGAAGCCGACTACGTCCTCCGTGAGATTCATGAAGGGGTCGGTGATGCGCATCAAGGGGCCCGCACCTTGGTCCTGTTAGTGTATATGCCATAGAGGTCATTACTGTATCATACTAGTTTGTATATTACTTAATGGAAGCTTGGGATATTCACAGTTGTAATAACATTCTTGCTCAAAATAGTTGTATGCTACTTGGTTTGTTTCTACTTCAATATGTACATATGTTTCTTTTAACATATCGCCTATGCATATTAGTAGAGCCCTTAGGATCTATGCTTGATTACCAGCGTTGTGATGGCAGTCACACTAGTGGGGGCTGGGTAATCTACAAGCACATCCTTATACAGGTCCCTAGTAGCGGGATTATCGATACAGGGCATCGATACTCCAGAGTAGACTAGTGTATACGCTTCCCTTCCCAGCCTGCGAGATGGTCTGTCCCACAGCCATCGGTACGTCGTACTGGAGATAGTATGAAGGTGCTCATTAGGTTATGAGTTACACCGGATGGACTCATTGGGAACTGCTGGTTGGTAGTATACCTATCGTCACATAGCAGTACCCAGGTGACATGAGTACAGCTTAGTCCGTTGACTTGACACTGCTGCTTCGCCTCAAGTGTGTTTCCACTGTTCTTAGATTACTACCCTACCATGGCTCTACTGAGTCGTGCAAACAGGTAGTAGTTGGGTGCAGTCCCGAACCACTTGGAGGTAGTGGCGGTAAGATAGGATTCGTCTCTCCCGGTATTGGGGGTTTATATCGCGCTGTGTTCGGAACGCCATTACACATAGTCCCTGGCCAGGGCAAGCGAGATTTACTGGTAGGTACTCCAGTAGTTTCTCAGGGTGTATTGGACCGTACTCCGACACGACTTATACCGCTATTAGGGGTCTGATGTTTACCTCCCCCCTAGGCCTGATATGCGATACTCTTAGACGGACAGACCGGACTGTACGGCGATTGTCACATACAGACTCAGTAGGAGTTCGGATGAGTTATGCTCATCGGCTTTCTTATCGACAATACCTGGGGACCGTTATGTACAGCTAATACCGCTTGCGACCTGTGGTTAAACCCACTGCCAGCGTAGAGTTGAGTCTCTAGAGTCCCACACAGAGCGTTTCCCTGCATCGGGCAAAACGTGTAGATATCGTATGGTTTTACGAAAGGGTTCGATCATGTACGTACACTCGTGCACGCACGATGAGTCGGACGGACAATACTAGTAGGCTTTGGTTTAAGCCAGATCCTAGTATTGTACTGATGGATTGTCGTCTTCGGTATTCGTATTTTTCGGAATACGAATACAGGTATGTATATACGAACGAGGGGCGTTTTCGTAATTTGTACAAAATGTAATTGTAGATGGCATAACCTAATTGTATTAATCATTTAGTTTGAAATTATTAAAACATTTGGGTAATTAAGAAATGATGTGTATTATGCATGAATAAGGACTTGGGTTTTAAGGACACATGTTGGTCGATTGACCCATGAGTCATTTGTTTGACCTTTGAACCTATTTTCTATTATTGAATTAGTTTTTCTAATTCATAATAGAGTAGGGTTCAGATTCGAACAAGAGAGAGAAAACCCTAACCTTCTTCATCTCTTAGCTCATATCATTTCTTCTCACCATCTCCAATTCCCTCAAGCTCAAGAACCCTCTTGAGTTGAGTAACCTTGAGCTAAAATAGACTCTTCAATCCATCTACATCATCTACACACCCTAGGTCATTTAGTTTAGCAAACTACTTGATCTTGTTTCTTTGGTTTAGAAGAAAAGCTTGGTGTACAAACGTTCGGGTGGATCATCTAAGATTCGAGCAAGCCGACGAGGAGACGACATCCGTACCACCTCGAGGAGTTCGTGCAGGTGAGGAGGACAGCGAGATAAGGAGAAGAAGGACCAAGTTTCTTGAGGTATATTTTCTGTACTTTGTTTATACCTCTTTTTATTTTTCTAGATACGGTTTAGATTACGATCAAGGCTTAAATTCGGTGTTATGATGCTAAAATTATCGTTTTTTATACCTTCCGCCTCCCCGCGATTCTGCAGGGTGCATAGCATCGACTTACAGTGGTATCAGAGCCAACTAAACCAAATCTAGTAGATTAGCAAGAAGTAGAACTTCGATCGTCGGAAAAACCGGAAAACTAAATACCGAAAACCCCAGTTTCCGTCGATTTTCAAAAATGTCTGTAAAATTATTTCAGTATCATGAAAAATACAAGCAGGGTTTTCTAAGATTACACAAGAAATTTGAGACTCTGAATCGCCAAGTCAGCCATGAATCCACGGCAGAATCGTTCTTCTGCGGCGGATTCGCGGCCGAGTCGTGGCCGATTCAACTCGGATTTGTTCTGTAATATCTTAATTTTGGTATTATGATTTCTGGAATATTTGGTTTCTACCAAGTATGTTTCTGAATGCTGGTTTGCATTTGGGGTAGATACGGAAAATATGTTTCGATCGAATTCCTATTGTACTTAGCCAATTGGTTCTTCTGTATTGTTATATGTGTTTTAAACGTCGACTAATTGCTATACGACGGTTAGTCAAGATTGCACATATCTGATGGTTTGTGTATATAAACATTTTCTGATTGTCGATGATGAATAGCCGGGGATGTGAGATGAGCATTTTTTTATCTTTCATTCATGTAAATTGTAAATTTGATGTAATATTATTTCGCGGGGCACATCCGGGTTGAGGTTGTTGCCACCGTTGTATTATTTTCTTTTTACTGTTTTCTGCTCCTAGAATGGACCCAAGGTGGGGTACACAAACTGCCGGGTTCTTTGAAGTGCTGAGTGGCCTACTCACTTTGCTGAGGGAGGCTGCTTCACTTCTGGAATTTGGTAGGTAGTTTGCCGTACCTGTAGGGGTCTGGGGTGGGGTTTGGCTATTCATCGCGACCGTGGGATCCGTTCTTCGTTGCAGGCTTAAGCGAAATGCGGCATTCCTAGCATATCTGAAATGTTTATCTGTGACTGGAATGATTATTATTGCATGAGATGATTGTAAAATATATATATATATAGTATATAGTAGGTGTCACTTATGTTTTACATCCGCGCTAGCCCAGCCCCCGCTCTGTCGTTAGTTAAGTAACCTAACGGGTGATGACGGAGCCCCGTGGCGAATGCGGATGGCATAAAAGGACGTGAAATTTTTTCAGTTCTCTCTGTAATGATAGGAGTAAATGATGGGGCTGCATTATATAAATACAAAGAAAACAAACCAAAGCTGAATTGTTGGAACAATTTCAAAACCACTCGTTTTTTTTCCAAAACAACAAAACTTTTAAAAAATACGGAGCTTAAACCACTCCTTTTAAAAGCTATCAGGTTCCTTCGATTATATCAAGTTCACTACGTTCACGGTTTTGCCAAAACCATTTGTAGCCCTCCGTCATTTCAGTTAAATATTCAGTAGTATTCAAACTATGTATTTTGACCATCTCCAAGGCATAGTGATTGGTAGCTGCTAAATATTTATCTGTTGTATAGATAGATGCATTGGTTTGGGACAGTCGTATTGCCATTTTGGCCTTCGTCAAGGGTATGTACGGGTGGGTTCAAATTAACCTGGATAATGACGGGTAGAACTTGACATGTGACTTATGATATGTTGGCCTTCGTCAAGGTCATAAGAGCATGGGGCATAAATCCACATCGGGAGTTTCTAAAGAAACTGAAACTTGCTAGTGGTGCATACCATTTGGAGTGTGATAATTTTGGTAGGATTCCTTCAGCTTTATCACACAATGATATTTGGATCCCGATCCTACTGTGAGTATATGGTACTCCTCGGGAGATTTTTTCACTAAACGATCAATGCTATAAACCAAGTAGGTGTCTAGAACGGTGTTAGCGGGGCTACGCCTCCAGGGAAAAGAGGTTTTGTAATTAAGGAACTTCGCGAAAGCGTTGGAAAACCTCCCTCGAAGTACCAACACTAGCCTGGCTGAAAGGTTAAGCAAGAATTGTATGGTGAGATTAATCCCGACTAATTTCACTTTTCTGGTTTGAGGAGGAATTCGAGAAACGGTGGGAGCCATCCTGTTTAGATAAACTAAAAACCATTCTAAACTTGCAAGAGCATCATGCTAAAGTGTTTCTTCTCTCTCTCCTAATTGCAGCGACCGAACATGACGGGCCTTAAGTTGCTAATAGATAAAAACATGTTGACAGGGCCAAAGTATAAAGATTGGTTCAGGAATGTAAAAATGGCAATCACTTATGACACGTTGGGCTATGTTCTTACTACAAAAGCCCCCGCCGTCCCAGGTCCAGACTCCAGTGTCGTGGACAGGGAAATCCGTAAGACCTGGGAGATTGACTGCGAGAAGGCCAAGTGCCTTGTGCTTGGCTCTATGGACAATGAACATCAGAGGAGGCACGAGAATATGGACCTAGAATCCATATTTCTCCATACTAAGGAACTATATGGAGAGCAATCCCGTATCGCAAGATACGAGACCTCAAAGAAGCTATTTTCAGCGAGGTTGGCCGTAGGATCATCTGTAGCGGAACATGTGCTTAAGATGATTGGCTACATTGAGGAGCTCGCGGACCTCAGGACCACATTAGAGAACGAGCTCTACACTGACTTGATTCTCCAGTCCCTTCCTTCCACCTATGCCCAGTTTATCCTGAACTTCAACATTCAAGGAAAAAAAGTTGAACTTCTAGAACTCCTCAACATGTTGAGGAGTGCAAAGGGCACCTTACAGAAAGTAAGGGAAACACCTGCTTTGTTTGTTGGAGGAGCTTCCTCTTCTAGGTCCAAGGCGAAAGCCAAAGGAAAGAAGAAGAAAGCCCCCACCAAACCAAGGGGCGGTGTTAGTAAGGTGGAAGCCAAGGGAAAAGTAAAGGTAGCGGAACAGATTGTAGGGAAAGAAGAATGCTTTTATTGTCACAAGAAAGGACACTGGAAGAAAGATTGCAAGGCTTGGAAGGCCAAGAACCAGGACCCGAAGCAAGTTGTGGCTTCGGCTTCAGGTGTGTATGTTATTGAAAACTGTCTGTCAATTAACTCTACTACCTGGGTATTAGATACCGGATCAGGATCTCATATCTGTAATTCTTTGAAGGCACTGAGAAAGCGTAGAGCTTTGAAGGCATGTGATATGACCCTCAGAGTTGCAAACGGAGAAAGCATGGATGCTGAGTCCGTGGGGGACTATAACTTGGGGTTAACAGATGGACACGTTTTGGTTTTGCGCAACTGTTATTTTGTACCCAGTTCGAGTTGTAATATCATATCTGTATCTTTAATGTCTAAAGAAGGTTATGATTTTGCATTTGTAAGCAATGTTGTTAACATTCACCTTAATCATGTTTTGATTGGGTCGGGTACATTAAGCAACGGTATATACGTTTTAAACCAACCGCAGATTTTCAATATCCAGAATACACACAAAAGAAAGTCTCCAGAAATTAATCATGCTTTCTTATAGCATTGTAGACTGTCCCTGTTATTGGTGCCATAGGTACTGAGATAACACACCAACTCGAGGGAGGTGCTCGACCTGGGTCGCATCAATGAAACACGGTTGAATAAGTTGCATAAAGAAGGATATTTGGATCCGTTCGAATATCAATCTTATGCAACTTGTCAATCTTGTCTAAAATGAAAGATGACAAAAACTCCATTCACTGGACAAGGAGTAAGAGCAAGCGAGCTCTTGGGACTCATACACATGACGTGTGTGGTCCACTGTCTACACATGCACGAAGCGGTTATTCTTACTTCATTACTTTTACGGATGATCTCTCAAGGTACGGACATGTCTTCCTGATGAAGCATAAATCCGAAGCTTTTGAGAAATTCCAAGAATATAAGAATGAAGTGGAAAATCAAACCGGCAAAAGTATCAAGACACTGAGATCTGATCGAGGTGGTGAATACTTGACTGCCGAGTTCCTGGATTACCTAAAAGAGAATGGAATTCTCTCTCAGCTTACTCCTCCATACACTCCACAACACAACGGTGTATCGGAGAGATGGAACCGAACCCTATTGGATATGGTACGTTCCATGATGAGTAACGCTGAGTTACCGCGATCATTCTGGGGCTATGCACTAGAATCAGCTGCATATCTTTTAAACAAGGTTCCTACCAAGACTGTGCCTACTACACCATATCAGATATGGAGTGGGAAGAAACCCTATCTTCGATATCTGAAGATATGGGGATGTCTGGCTTTTGTCAAAAAGCAGCATGCGGACAAACTCGAGGCACGCTCAGTACTGTGTAAGTTTGTGGGATACCCAAAGAACTCCAGGGGCTATCTTTTCTATCACGCAGAGGAACAAAAGGTTTTTGTTTCTCGTCATGCCTACTTTCTAGAACACCAGTTCTTGGAAAAGGAAACTAGTGGGAGCGCAATAGAACGGGAAGAAATTCCAGAACCACAAGCTATTACTGAAAGCTTGGCGGAACCAGAATTTTCAAAAGAACAGGACATTCCCGCACCTCTCCGCAGGAGTAGTAGGCTATCTCATCCGCCTGAGAGATACTACGGTTTTCTCATAGACGGGGATAGAGAGGATTGCATCATTGATAATGATGAGCCTACTAACTTCCAACAAGCCATTCAGAGCAGAGACTCGGTAAAATGGCTAGATGCAATGCGGACCGAAATGGAGTCTATGTACACTAACAAAGTATGGACTTTGGACTTTGCTCCAGAAGGGGTAAAACCCGTTGGCTGCAAATGGATCTTCAAAAAGAAGATTGGTGTAGATGGACAGGTTGAAACCTATAAGGCTAGACTTGTTGCAAAAGGTTTTCGTCAAAGACCTGGTTTGGAATATGATGAAACCTTTTCTCCAGTGGCAATGCTCAAATCCATTTGGATTATTCTTGACATTGCTGCCTTCTACGATTATGAAATCTGGCAGATGGACATAAAGACGGCCTTCCTAAATGGACATTTGGAAGAGTGCGTCTATATGGATCAGCCAGAAGGTTTTAATCAGAGTGGGAGCAGCGAGAAAGTGTGCAAGCTATGGGCTAAAGCAAGCATCGCGGAGTTGGAATATCTGTTTTGATGAAACAGTCAAAGAATTCGACTTTATCAAAAATCCAGATGAACCATGCTTATATAGTAAGATTGTAGGGAGAACTGTTGTGTTCCTCGTACTATACGTGGACGACATTCTTTTAATAGGAAATGACATTCCTACCCTACAATCTGTCGAAAGATTATTATCACAAAGGTTCTCTATGAAAGACCTGGGTGATGCCTCTTACATAGTAGGGATCCGGATCTATCGTGATAGATCAAAAAGGATGTTGGGACTTTCACAATCCAGGTACATCGACACCATACTGAAAAGATTCAGTATGGAAGATTCCAAACCCGGTAACCTACCGGTTTGTCACGGAGTCACCCTTTCCAAAGAGATATCTCCCAAGACTGATTTGGAAAGGGATCGCATGTCTATTATACCCTACGCTTCTGCAGTAGGCTCTATAATATATGTGATGTTGTGTACCAGACCAGATGTAGCTTATGCACTAAGCGTGGTAAGCCGGTATCAGTCAGACCCAGGAGAGAACCACTGGATAGCGGTAAAGAACATTCTCAAGTACCTGAGAAGGACTAAGGATATGTTCTTGGTTTATGGCGGAAAAGACCTCCAAATCGAGGCTTTTGCTGACTCCAGCTTCCAGAGCGATAAAGATGATTCCAATTCCATGTCGGGTTATGTCTTCACCCTCAATGGAGGGGCGGTATGTTGGAAGAGTTCCAAACAGGATACCGTTGCTGACTCAACTATGGAAGCGGAGTATATTGCTGCTTCTGACGCCGCTAAAGAAGCAGTCTGGATGAGGAAGTTCTTGACATATCTTCAGGTGGTTCCGTCCATTGTTGGTCCAATACCTTTGTATTGTGACAACAACGGGGCTATTGCTTTAGCAAAGGAACCCAGGTCCCATCAAAAGTCCAGACACATCTTGAGGCGGTATCACCTGATCAGGGAGATCGTGGATCGCCGGGAGATCGAGGTTTGGAGAGTTGCTACAGAGGATAACACTGCAGATCCATTCACAAAGGCTATTTCTCAGAAGCAGTTCGAGAGGCTATTCGAGATGATAGGTCTGCGATATGCCAGTACATGGCCCTAGTGCAAGTGGGAGATTGTTAGTGTATATGCCCTAGAGGCCATTACTGTATCATACTAGTTTGTATATTACTTAATGGAAGCTTGGGATATTCACAGTTGTAATAACATTCTTGCTCAAAATAGTAGTATGCTACTTGGTTTGTTTCTACTTTAATATGTACATATGTTTCTTTTAACATATCGCCTATGCATATTAGTAGAGCCCTTAGGATCTATGCTTGATTACCAGTGTTGTGATGGCAGTCACACTAGTGGGGGCTGGGTAATCTACAAGCACATCCTTATACAGGTCCCTAGTCGCGGGATTATCAATACAGGGCATCGATACTCTAGAGTAGACTAGTGTATACGCTTCCCTTCCCGGCCTGGGAGATGGTCTGTCCCACAGACATCGGTGCATCGTACTAGAGATAGTATACAGGTGCTCATTAGGTTATGAGTTACACCGGATAGATTCATTGGGAACTGCTGGTTGGTAGTATACCTATCGTCAGATAGCAGTACTCAGGTGACATGAGTACAGCTTAGTCCGTTGACTTGACACTGCTGCTTCGCCTCAAGTGTGTTCCCACTGTTCTTAGATTACTACCCTACCGCGGCTCTACTGAGTCGTGCAAACAGGTAGTAGTTGGGTGCAGTCCCGAACGACTTGGAGGCAGTGGCGGTTAGATAGGATTCGTCTCTCCTGGTATTGGGGGTTGATATCGCGCTGTGTTCAGAACGCCATTACACATAGTCCCTGGCCAGGGCAAGCGAGATTTACTGGTAGGTACTCTAGTAGTTTCTCAGGGTGTATTGGACCGTACTCCGACACGACTTATACCGCTATTAGGGGTCTGACGTTTACCTCCCCCCTAGGCCTGATATGCGATACTCTTAGATGGACAGACCGGACTATACGGCGATTGTCACATACAGACTCAGTAGGAGTTCGGATGAGTTATGCTCATCGGCTTTCTTATCGACAATACCTGGGGACCGTTACGTACAGCAAGTACCGCTTGCGGCCTGTGGTTAAACCCACTGCCAGCGTTGAGTCGAGTCTCTAGAGTCCCACACAGAGCGTTTCCCTGCATCGGGAAAAACGTGTAGATATCGTATGGTTTTACGAAAGGGTTCGATCATGTGCGTACACTCGTGCACGCACGATGAGTTGGACGGACAATACTAGTGGGCTTTGGTTTAAGCCAGATCCTAGTATTATACTGATGGATTGTCGTCTTCGGTATTCGTATTTTTCGGAATACGAATACAGGTATGTATATACGGACGAGGGGCGTTTTCGTAATTTGTACAAAATGTAATTGTAGATGGCATAACCTAATTGTATTAATCATTTAGTTTGAAATTATTAATACATTTTGGGTAATTAAGAAATGATGTGTATTATGCATGAATAAGGACTTGGGTTTTAAGGACACATGTTGGTAAAATTGACCCATGAGTCATTTGTTTGACCTTTGAACCTATTTTCTATTATTGAATTAGTTTTTCTTATTCATAATAGAGTAGAGTTCAGATTAGAACAAGAGAGAGAAAACCCAAACCTTCTTCATCTCTTAGCTCATATCATTTCTTCTCACCATCTCCAATTCCCTCAAGCTCAAGAACACTCATGAGTTGAGTAACCTTGAGCTAAAATAGACTCCTCAATCCATCTACATCATCTACACACCCTAGGTCATTTAGTTTAGCAAACTACTTGATCTAGTTTCTTTGGTTTAGAAGAAAAGCTTGGTGCACAAACGTTCGGGTGGATCATCTAAGATTCGAGCAAGCCGATGAGGAGACGACATCCGTACCACATCGAGGAGTTCGTGCAGGTGAGGAGGAAAGCGAGATAAGGAGAAGAAGGACCAAGTTTCTTGAGGTATATTTTCTGTACTTTGTTTATACCTCTTTTGATTTTGCTAGATACGGTTTAGATTATGATCAAGGCTTAAAGTCGATGTTATGATGCTAAAATTATCGTTTTTTATACCTTCCGCCTCCCCGCAATTCCGCGGGGTGCATAGCATTGACTTACAGGTCCAAAAGGCGCTGCTCCAAGGGTACTATTGGCCGACCATTCATCAGGATGCTCAGAAGCTCGTCTGAAGGTGCAAGTGCTGCCAACTCCATGGCAGCATACCCCGCCTTCCGGCTACCGATCTAACAGCCCTAACCTCCCCTGGCCGTTCGTCCAGTGGGGAATGGACATGATAGGCCAATTCCTTACTGGTACGGGCAGGCACAAATACATCCTCATCGCAGTGGACTACTTTACGAAGTTGATCGAGGCCGTCCCCATCAGAAAACCGGACGCCACCACGACCATCAAGTTCCTGCAGAATAACATAATACTCCGGTTTGGGATCTCGAGGTGTATCATCACCGCCACGGGACGAATTTCGAAAATGAGAGAGTTAAAACATTCTGCAGCGAATACCATATACTGATGAAGTTTGCCGTGGTCGCGTACCCCCAATGCAACGGGAAGGCCGAGGTCGCCAACCGGGACGTCATTCAAGATCTTCGAGCTCTCCTGGAAGGACGACAAGGCAGTTGGTTCAACGAACTACCCCGGGTATTATGGGCCTTGTGCACATCGAAGAAGACCCCCACCGGAGAGACCCCCTTCAGTCTCTGCTATGACACCGAGGTGATGGTCCCAGCAGAGATTGGGCTGCCCAGTTACAGGGTCGAGCATTTCGATGACGAAGCAAACACCTCGGCACTCCGAACTAATTTGGATGTCTTGTTGGAAAAGTAGGACCGGGCATAGACCAGAGCCACCGCTTACCAACAGCAAACTGTCCGCTACTACAACGCACGGGTCAAGCATCGTGCCTTCAATACCGGAGATTTAGTCCTAAGGAGGAACGAGTTCGTTGATCAGGGCAAGTTACACAAGTTTTTTCTGAAGTGTGACGGCCTGTACCTCGTCTCAGAAGTCTTGCTCGGCGGGGCCTATCGCCTACAAGATGCTGCGGGTCACAAATTTCCACGGCCTTACAGCACCGAGAAGCTCAAGTTGTACCTTTGAAAGTATATCTATGAATACATGTTCCTTCTTTGACAAAGTGATGTAAATTTTTCTAAGTTTCTTAATAATAAGAAGGAACTTCCCCTATGTGTTTCCCTCCTCCTCAGCTCAAAGCTCACAGATTTTGTTTCGCAAAAATACTCAAATGCACCCAGAAGACAAAAAGGAAACAATAGAACATCGCAAAAAGGAGAACTTTATTTATTTATCAAAAGGTATTATGGGCTCCTCAGCCTTACATAAAAAAAATATTGCAACAGAGGGGGAACGTGGTCAAGGAAGTACTCCTGGTGATACTCCGAGGAGATCTCTGCCAGCCGAGCCCTAGCTTCTGCAGCCCTCTCTCGTTGATGCTGCACGAGAACCTAGGACGCCACGGAAGGGCCGGGCCCTCCATCTGCCGAGCCCTGGCTCGCGATCTGTCTCTTTTGGAAGCACTCCAAAATGAAGGCCAAGGATCGTTCATGCCTGGTCTTCAAGATGAGACCGAGCACGAAGATCGTACGCGTCTTGTCGAGCGCCTCGTCCAGCAACTCTTCGGAGAGGGGGTTATACAACACCAGGGACCTCCTCCAGATTGCGTATATCATCAATTGGAGGAGGGACGGCCGACGAGGAAGGAGAAGGCCGATATGGTCCTCAATGCGCTGGACCACTCCTCGGAAATGGACTGGTCGTATAGATAGATGTCATCAGGAGTAATGATCTCTGCGATCGCATAGATACGCCCGGCCATCTCGAAAACGAAACACTAAAAAGTTGGCATCTCCTTCTCTATTTATAGCCTCCACAGAATCCCCAAGAGCCTAAATTTGCGCGCGCATGGGTGCGAATCCCGGGATTCGCTCAATTCTTCTAATACTGTACTGCTACGTGGCAGGCATCCCGCATTTCTCGACGGATCGAAGATGGAACGACACGGATCTTGGAACGCCTCGCCTCATCTATGCGTTTATGCCACATGTCGCCCACGACTGTCACTCTTCCAGGTTCTCACACACCAAGGAACGTCGGGCAAGCCCTCATCAAGAGGCCACCGAGCAGCTTCCCTGCTCGGTCCATCCTTAGTAGGTAACTTCTTACCCATCTACGCTAAGGATCGAAGCTCTCATCAAAAGGCCACCGAGCAGCTTCCCTGCTCGGTCTATCCTTAGTGGGTAACTTCTTACCCATCTACGCTAAGGATCGAAGCCCTCATCAAGAGGTCACCGAGCAGCTTCCCTGCTCGGTCCATCCTTAGTGGGTAACTTCTTACCCATCTACGCTAAGGATCGAAGCCCTCATCAAGAGGCTACCGAGAAGCTTCCTTGCTCGGTCCATCCTTAGTGGGTAACTTCTTACCCATATACGCTAAGGATCGAAGACCTCATCAAGAGGCCACCGAGCAGCTTCCCTGCTCTGTCCATCCTTAGTAGGTAACTTCTTACCCATCTATGCTAAGGATCGAAGCCCTCATCAAGAGGCCACCGAGCAGCTTCCCTGCTCGGTTCATCCTTAGTGGGTAACTTCTTACCCATCTGCGCTAAGGATCGAAGTCCTCGTCAAGAGGCCACCGAGCAGCTTCCCTGCTCGATCCATCCTTAGCTGGTAGTTTACTACCCACCGACGCTGTCACAACCCGAAATTGGCACGTGACGGCCCTAATACTACGCAACGCCTAAAGACGTAACGCGGTAAAAGAAAGCCAAAACCCAGAAATCTAAACCAAGAAAAATACGGAAAAGATAATAAAAGTATTTGAAACATTTGAAATCGCAACCCAAATTCTTTAAAATTCCTACTTTCTTTCTTTAAAATTTTGGCAACACCCCCTTTTGTAAAAACTAGCCTAAGATGAATACAACACAAATATACGACGCCGTAGCGAAGAAATAAAGACAATAGAGAGAAAGCTATATATAAAAGACAACAAATCCACAAATAATATACAATATCGTCCTCACCACGTCTCTAAGTCAACAACATAATAGTAGATGGAGAGTACAAGATACAACGAATGTACAATACAAAATACAGATAACCACCAAAACCCACCTAAGCAAAATAGCATACTGTGAGCCGATGCGGTATCTGTAGCAAAAGATGATAGATGAATAGCTGAATGGCCTGCCTCGACTACTCTAAGGAACAACCTGCAACACCTGTAGCACAACGGGGATGAGTTGCCAACTCGTGAATAGTAGATAACATATGCAGGTAATCGTAGGAATGTACGTACAGCATGAATCTAAGATATGCGATTACAGTAATAACATGTCATGTGAAATGCAGAATAAAGGAAAGTACACTAGCAGGTACAATCCATATGTGAAGCAATAGTAACATGACAATAGTATGCACTAACCATGCAATAGGGATATGAGAATGTAGATATGCAGCAATCATAAGGGTACACTAATAGGTACTACCAATATATGAAACTGTGCATAAATAGATAAGTGTGAGGTATGGGGTGAAACATGTCATCCCACGGAATCCTGTCATCGTGGTAGGATCACAATCCATCAAGACACTCAAATCCCAATTCCTCAAGTCAGCCCCCAAATTGGGCTCTCACATCATATAAGTCTCACGTCTCCTCAATGTACAATATCGAGTAATCTCCTATATCCCGAATGTACAAATCAGTAATCCCACATGTATGTCCAATATCCAATCTCAATGAATCACCTAATATCCCAAATCAAATCTCAAGTAGAATTCTAACATCCTAAAGGTATATATTTGCAGAAATAAAAATGATGGGGTCAATACACATATATTAGTGTCCCATTCCACTAATATTGGTGTAAGGGTATATATAACAACGGCTAAATCCCCTGTTATATATACAAAGGTGTTTAAAAGAAACATCATGAAAACAATGTGCCAAGCATCGACACAGAAATCCTGATATGTATGTATCATACGCTATCCCGAAAACACGAGTGCTTAGCTCTGACCCTCGCCTTTCGACGTATGCATACATGCATGACTCCCAACGGTATCTCCATGATCCCGCCGAGTCATTAGTACTATCACCGGTAGGTACTCGCCCGCCTCCAGGCTCAATCGGCAAAGTCCATCAATCATCTTGCCAAGGGGAACCATACCGGGCCCCACCATGTACCCTCATACGATAACCACACCTCGTATGGAGTATATAATCAGAACCGATAAATCTCATGGTGGCTGCGCAAATATCATATCAAGGAAACCGGGTTTTTCATTGTATGCATAATTTCATGAACTCTCGCGGTTCCCAAATCCAGAAAACATCATGTAAAATCTCAATAAACAATGCGCAAATCCAGGAATAAATATATGCGATATATCTGAAATGCGAGCATATAGATGAGAATGTGTAGCTGAAACCATAAGTATGCGAAATCAATAAGGTACAGCTAAGTAACATCAGTAAAGGTAAATATGTGACTGCAACTGAATATGTGTGTAACATACAGGTGTAGCAATGTATAGGTATCTACCTATAAGAACTGATGAAGTATACCCCCTCCGGGTATGAGTGGAATAGGTGAGTAAGGTATATCGGTAACTAAATGTCAAAACGTGATAACTAATGTGAATCGATGTCGTAAAGTTCCTAACTAAGCAATATAATGTCTATAATGGTTTGTGTGTGACATGGCAATTATTGACGGTGTGTGTATAGCATACAATCCGTGCTCGTGCAACATGAACCGTCAATAATATGTGCAGTGTCCTACGGCTGCTAGTCACAGCACAACTATATCAAGGAAATAAGGTAAAGGCGCAATTCTAACAATGACGTAGAATATGCGACAAGTAATAGAATTCTAGACCAGACGCATAACGCCATGCGGGCGATTCCCCTGTAGATGTTAAATCTACTCACCTACGCTCCACGCTAGGTGAATCCTACCATCTGCTCCCCCTGTAGCAGTGTTCGTAGTCCCCGCCTGCAAACCTGCAATTTAGACATGGAAATCATATATAAGCCAAATATTCTGCAAAACGCGATATCGAACCCAAATGAGAAACTCGCGTCGCGAACTAAACGCGCGTGTGCACGATACTCTAAAACGTGTGTATACGCGTCTAAAACTACCGCGACACGCCGCGACACGCTGGATCGCAGAACTCACTCACGTATCGCGCGTATCGCGCAAACACAACGAACTAGAAATACGGTATTTGATCCCAGATTTTCCTACAGATCAAATCTTACAAAACTAGACATGCCAAAACACTAGACAACACTGCAGACAACCCTAGCCAAGACCCCAACACCCTTACCCCCTACTTGGCCGCAAATTGCGGCCAAACCTAATAAATCTGCGGCCTGGGTAGGGAAATAGGGGCTCGTGTTCAGGTGGTGGTATCTATACCTAGTGAGCATGTCCCAGTTTTCTCAATTTTGTCCTGAAAGCCCCGGGTCAAAAGCAGATCACAGATTGCCAAAATATCGCTTTAAAAACACCAATTGCACTAAAAAGGAAACCCTATGGTATTTTAGTGTAATCTGGGTCAATTCTCAGTTAAAGTAACCCTAAAACACTAAAATAAGCTAAGTTAACTAACACAATCATCACTTTGCCACAACATCTCACAAATCACCATAATTAGCACTAAACTCACAAATAACACAAACCGACGCTAAATAACACATAAGCTAGGAAAAAGGGAAATTGGGTTTAGGAATTATACCCTATGGTACCCTAAGAAGCAGGAGAAGAAGTGGAAGGAGGAGATGAGCTGCTGCAATTGCTCCTTGTGTCGCTACTGTTGCCTGTGCTACTGCTGATGCTGTCTGCTGCTGATGTTGCTATTGTTTGCTGCTGCTGGGGCTGCTGCTTTCTGCTGGTGCTGCTGCTGCCTCAGCTGATGGTGTGTGGGTGTGTGTGTTTATGAGAGTGAGAAAATGAGAGAAACATGAAAATGAGAAGGAGAATGAGAGCAAGGCGAAGACCCCTCCCTCTCTCCCTCTCTCTCATCATTTAATGAGGCATGGCTCATTCCATGTAGCCCCATGCTTTCTCTCTCTCTCCCTCTCTCATGGACAACATTTCAACTCATAATAAAACCCCTTTTTTCATTTTCTTTTTAAAAGAACAACCATACACTTTTAAACCCAAAACACTTAATATAAATTATTAAACTAGATTAGAGAATGGTTAACCACCATATTGCTAATCAAGGTTTAACCCCAAATTAACACCCTAGTTATCATGCACAAGTGTGTGCAAGCCTAGGAAAAAATCTAATAAAATATTCATTAAATAGGATAAAATAATTGGAAATCATTTTGGTAAACTTTTTATTAAAAACCATATATTAAAATATAATTAGCCATAAAACACATTCTAAGGTGTTACAGACGCCAAGGATCGAAGCCCTCATCAAGAGGCCACTGAGCAGCTTCCCTGCTCGGTCCATCCTTAGTGGGTAACTTCATACCCATCTACGCTAAGGATCGAAGCCCTCATCAAGAGTCCACCGAGCAGCTTCCCTGCTCGGTCGATCCTTAGCTGGTAGTTTACTACCCACCGACGCCAAGGATCGAAGCCCTCAACAAGAGGCCACCAAGCAGCTACCCTGCTCGGTCCATCCTTGGCTGGTAGTTTACTACCCACCGACGCCAAGGATCGAAGCCCTCCTCAAGAGTCCACCTAGAAACTCCTCTGCTCGGTCTAGCCTTAGTGGGTAACTCCCTGCCCTACTGCACTAAAGGTCAGAAGCCCTCAAGAGAGTTGGTCACCGGTCCACCTTTCTACTCTGAAGTGCCAGCAGACGTACCTTCAACGAACGATCGCCACCTCAACTTCGGGGCCATAAAGACGCCGACCTTACACCGGTCTTTGCACACTTGACAAATAACTGGATTCAACTCGACGCGCGATCGCCAACTAAAGGCCCGGTCGCCGACCTAGCGCACATCAGGAAAGCAAAATGAAAACGAGCAAAACGAAAACATTGCCACAAACAAAAATTTCTACAAAATGGCTTTATTTACAACTCGGGATTCTTTACAAGGGTATTGTGGGATCCTCAGCCTTACAAAATCGCCCGAAGGCTTACAAAATTCCAAAACAAGAAAAAAAGGGAAGGCAGAGAAGTTCAAGCCTCGGGGTCGGGGAGGACCTCGATTGTCTCGACGCCAGCGTCGGAAGCCGGAGTGGCAGCTTGAGGGTCGGCGCCCACAGCAAGAGCTTCGGCACTGGGAGCCGGGGTGATCACCTTATCCCCAACGCCCCCACCGGGGGCCTTCCCCCCAGCGACGCTTCCGGCAGCATCCCCTGCACCTCACCCTCGAGAGGGTACTCAAGCCGGAGCTTACCGTCGGGAAACTCCGGCATCAGCTCCTTGACGGCGTCAAGGGCATCATGCCATACGAGGGCCGAGGCTTCCGCGATGTCGGCGTAGAATTGATCCGACGTCTTGTAGCTCTCCACCGCCTTTACAGCCCGGAGGTCGGCGCGCCTCATTCCTTCCTTCATCGTCTCGTTTTCCCTCTTGAGGGTGTCCCGCGTCTTCTTCAGAGAGGCGGCGAGCACCCTGGCATTCTCCAACTTGGCTTCAACGGCCTTGTTGGACTCCATCAAAACTCGGATGGTCTCCCGACAGCCGGCATTCACCCGATCCTCAGCTGCCACCCGGTCTTCGAGTGCGGCGATCCTCTCCTTCGCCCCACGCAGCTCTCGGCTCAAGCCCTCCTCCCGCGAGGAAAACTCGCCCGCGATCTGCATCACCGGGTCAATTTCCTCGTGCTCCATGTTGGCAACGAGGGCGTAGTGCTAGAGGACCTGTGGAAAACAAAAGGAGGGGTTAAAAAGGCATTCGATCCTGTGAGCAAAAGTACTTAATAAAAACCCGAACGGGAGGCGGACACTGACCTGCACGGCCTCCTGGGCTATGGCCGCGATTTGGGCCTTGAGGGTCCCCCGGGGGATTTTGCCCCCAGCCAACCTTTCCATCTCCGAGAGCAGGCTATCGACGACAGAAAGCCCCGAGGGCACCTCGAAGCGAAGATCCCCTTCATCCACGAAGATCGGAGAAGACGGGGAACGGGGCACCGTCCTTTAGTGCCTCTTATGGAGGGGCGCGGGAGGATCGGCCTCGTCTCCCACCTCCAAAACCCGGGGTTCCTGCTCCCGAGCGTGTTTGCAGCTCTGCGCGTGGCCGGCCTCCGAGGCCCGGGGCGTGCTGGAGCGCCTGGCCGGAGCGGCCGCCGACGGGGCCGGGCTCGCAGCGGGGCGTGACGGGCCGGCACCGCCGGTCTTCCTCCCTTTCTTCTCGGCCATGGCGGCCCGAAATTTAGATCGGTCCATCGGTTCTGCAAAAAGGGCGAAAATACAAAGAGGAGGTTAGCAATGCCAGAAAGAATAGAAGAATACACAAGTCTAAACAGGTCGCCTAAGCTCTTAACTTATCCACAAACTGAGCGGGGCTGAGCCCGGCCCAACCGAGGGCCTGCTTGGACAGCAACACATCGGCCCGATGGACGGGCTCCCACGCCGACACTGCCATAGCATTGGGATCGGATGACCGCTTTACCCGCGGGAAGTTGGCCATGTGCCACTGGACAGGCACATACCATTCCTCACCCTCGGGTGGCCCGACAAACAAGAACTTCTCCTTCCATTCATGAATGGAAGAAGGTACTGCTACGACTCCCGACCAGGCCACCCCTCCTATGTGTTTTCTATAAGAAACGTATATCCAGCTAGGCTCGTCCTTACGAGTGCCAGGGTGATTTTTGTAGCAGAGGGAGGAAAGGAGAAGGTTCAGGCTGAAAGGCATCTCCTGCAGTCTCAACCGGACCAGGAACCCGAGGAGAATCCTCCACGAGTTCGGCACTAGCTGGCCCGGAGCTAATTGAAAGCAATGCAGCGCCGCACTCATCTCGAGGGAGAAGGGAAGACGCATTCCAACCCAAAAGGCTTCCAGGTACAAGGCAATATCCTTGCTCTGTACCTGGTCTGCCCTCTCTCCCTCCCGGCCAAGCGAAGTGAGTAGCCGGGGGGAATGTGGAAGTGAGCCCGGATTGTGGTGAGCTCGTCCACATTCCTCAGGAGGGAAGGAACGTCGCGGACACTCCTGACACGCGTTTTGGGGGCCGTCCCCGTCGCACGACCCCGGGGAGCATGACTAACCCTAACTTCCCGGGAAGATTCCGACTCGGATGAGGCAGAGGAAGAAGAAGCAGAAGACTCCCTAGACTCTACCCAAACTATTTCTACGGACTCCCCAGAGGTAGACATCTAACCTGAGCAAAAGAAGGAGTCCTCCGAGGAAAGAACGCAAGAAATCCGACCTAAAGGGAAGAGCGCCGAGCTAACACACAAAGGGCTGAGGAAATTATAGCGAAGTGTGGACCCTGGGGGATCCTACTTCTACTTATAGCATTCGGGGAACACATCCTACGACGCCGATCGTCTCCCGCCAAAACAACACTTCGCAATCAACGGCAATCAACGTTCCACGTGACGCACACGCATTGGGCGTGTCCCGTCGAGCGCGAAGAACATCGACGACTTGTCATGTCAGCCAACCAGCGCCGGACACGTGGCATGGAGCTTCGACGAACGTACGCTCGAATCGGCGCTTCCTATTTAATGCACGATCTCTTCTCTGATCCACTGACGTCATCAAAAAATACGACTAATTGCCTAGCAATCCATGCCGACGAATTCGCCAAATAAGAACTTGGCACGGGTGATCGATCGGACCACTCTCGACCCGACCCATAAATAGGTAGGGACGAGAATAGGGGGCTGTAACACTTTGAAATTTCGTTAGAATGTTTTTCGTGTTGATTAGCAATTTGTGCGTGTTATTTTATATGTGTACTTGGGATTACTAGTTATATTTAGCCGTGTTACCCTAATTGGGAAATTTCCATTTGTAGTGTACACTTGCACACTTAGCCATGTTGTAACCTAGGTTAAAGTGTTAGCCATTCTTTCCTTGCATGTTTCCTTATTAATTCCCCACCATTTTTAATCAAAACAAAACCCTTTTTAAATATTCTTTTAGCAATAGAAAAATGAGGAGTGGGGGTTAGGTAAAGAAGTTGACTTTTGACCCTTTTCTTTCTCTCTTCTCTCTCTTCTCCTCATTCAGAATTTCCTGCAGAAATTCCAGCCAAAAACCCCATCTTCTTCTTCTTCTCCTCTTCTCTTTTCACTTCCCTTTGATCTCTACACAAAACCCTACACAAATCAACATGTTTTCTTCACAAAACCATGGAAAAAGGGGCCTTTTGAGGTGTTTGGAGGCAAAACTGCACACTTGAGGCAAGGGCCGAGAATTTTGGTGTTTCTTAAGGTCTCTTGAAGGTATATGGCTCATAGTTAACACTCTTTTCCATATCTTGTAGTATCCTAGCTAAAAATCATGTTTTTGTGCATTATTGGTGATATTAGAGGATATTTGTGAAGTATGTGATAGATTGGTGTTCTCATGGTTTAGTTAACTCTTTTAAGTGTTATTAGAGCTGTTTAGACCAGGTTTTGCTTCAGGTTTCATAAAAATACCCTAAAGTTTCATTTTAGTGTAAAAGTGTGGTTTTTAACTAGAAATAGGGTTCTGTTGGATCTGCTGCTACCCGGGTTATTTCAGAATAAAATTGGAATTACTGTAGCATACACAGGGGGTATTGAGTGCACACACCAAACCTGGGAGCCCAATTCCTAAGAGAGGCCGCCGGAATAATCGTTCTGGCCGCAATTTGCGGCCAGATGGGTGAGATGGGGGTTGGGGTTTGGTCCATTGGAGTCTGCTGCTATGTGGAGTATTTTGGTTTATATATTTTTATAATATCTGTTCTGTATCAAAATCTGGAGGTGAATACTTATTTTCCCGTATTTTAATCTTCGCAACACGCGTGATACGTATGTATGGGTTTGGGTTTCTGCGTATCGCGACGCGTCGGTGTGGCTTCAGGCGCATAATCACACGTTTTAGCGTATCGCGCACACGCGCGCTTGGTTTGCGACACGGGTTTCTAGTTGACTTTAAATGTCGTGTTTGTACAGTTTTGAGCTTATGAGTGATATATTGTGAAATTCTAGGATTCCCAGGCGAGTGCGACGGGCGCCGCGAAAGAGGGGAACAAGTCGTCGGCTATACCTAGCGAGGGACTACGGTGAGTAGATTTAACATCTACGGGGATATCGCCCGCATGGCGTTCTACGTCAGGGCTGATAGGATCTTGTAGCTACATTTCCATACATTGACTGTTCATGGCTACTATTTAGTGCATACCACATTCCCTGATATATGTATATAAACTAGAATTGATAGAACACCGCACCCTTACTAACGGTTCATGTTGCACGAGCACTATCCTGCATGTTACACACACACCGTTAGTAATTGCCATGACACTCACACTGTAGAATTTACATCGGATCATTATGCTGTAGCTCATCTTTATGTGATTTGACATGATATTCATACTTGATGCATATATCACATCGGATCATTATGATGTAGCTCATCTTTATGTGACTTGACATGATATTCATACTTGATGCGGATCATTATGCTGTAGCTCATCTTTATGTGACTTGACATGATATTCATACTTGATGCATATATCACATCGGATCATTATGTTGTAGCTCATCTTTATGTGACTTGACATGATATTCATACTTGATGCACATATCACATCACGTTGACATGCATATTGGGTTGGATTACATGTGATTTCTGGATTTAGGAACCGTTTATGTAATCATTTAAAAACCCGGTTCCCTTGATATGATATTTCGGTGCGTCCACCATGTATTTTCTCGGTGCTAGAGCGATATATTGAGAGAGGGCTGACCGGGACTGACGGATGCCCGATATATTGAGAGAGGGCTGACCCGGACCGACGGATGCCCGATATATTGAGAGAGGGATGACCCGGACTGACGGATGCCCGATATATTGAGAGAGGGCTAACCCGGACTGACGGATGCCCGATGTAGGAGGATTTGCGTGTCGATGCTAGACACGAGTATTTATGATATTTGGGTGCCGATGTTGGGCACTCGTGATTCTCTGGGATGTACAGGATTGGAGGGCCGATGGGAGTGCCGGCGTCTGGGTTGTTGGGATCTGGGTGCATTGATGGACACCGAGTATATATTCCACGTTGACATTCCGTGTAGATGTTATATTTCCCATGCTCAGCATTCATTATTGTATCTCATCCTGTAGTTATATTACCTGATAGAGCACTTGCATGATTATTGCACATACTGCTTACCACGCATTGATATCATCTGTTGGCATATGATAGAGTAGCGCAGTACGTGCATGCTCGCGATTACCTTTATATGTTATCTCTATTCACGAGTTGGCAACTCACCCCCGTTGTGCCACTGTGTTTGCAGGTTGCCCTTCGGAGTAGTCGCGGCAGGCTGCGTTTTGCATCTTTTGACACAGATACCCCCATAGTTGGTGTACTAGCTCTTTTGCTGATAGGTGGGTTTTGCGCGGTATCTGTTTATCTTTCAGTTATGTATATTATTGTATCTAGTATTCTCCATCTACCATGTATATATTTGACTTAGAGACAGTGTGAGGACGATGATGTATATTATTTGTTTTCTGGTGTCGTGCTTGTTGTGAGCCGACTGTACTTTGCAGTTTATTCTATCTGTGATGTTCCCACTTGTGGATATTGATCTTCGCTACGGCGTCGTGTATTGCTATCTTGGTGATTGTTTACTTAGATTTCTTAACATGTTAGTAAGCGCTTTCATTTAAAACTTATAACACTCTATACTTTTACTGGTTTGATTTCTGGGTTTTCGGTTCACTTAGTCGCGTTACGCCTGTAGACATTACGTGGTTAAGTGTCGGTCACGGGCCAAACTTGGGTCGTGACAAAGTTGGTATCAGAGCGTAGGTTTTACCTTCGGAGTGTAGGATGACCCTGGTATGATGGAATAGGTAGCTGCAGCAGAGTGGCGTAGCGTGCGTATGTTCCGCGGCATACTCACGACACGGTACTCCGCCTAAGCGACCTTAGGACTTATTGATTGAAATTCCCTCATGATTGTATACATCCTTGCGATTCGATTTCTGTATCCTCATCGAATCCTACCTTCTTTTCAGCCATTATGCCGCCAAGGACTACGAGGGTGCAGAGAGCGGTCGTGAGAGCCGAGGTTCGAGTTGATTCATTTGAGACGAGAACTGATCCGAGTAGTACTCCTGTTGTACCAGGACAGATTGTTCCCCCTACGACAGCTCAGATCGCTAGACTAGTGGTAGAGATGCAGGGCTTGCGCCAGGCGATGAGCTCGTTGGTGGAGGTCGTTCGAGCACAGCGACAGGTGGTTGTCAACCCTGTTACCCAGTTGTTCCTTGTGATCATCATGCAGTATTCCGTCCCCTACATAGCACCGGTGGAGGCAGCCCCAGTTTACGGAACACGTCTTCCAGAGACCGTGAGAGTTCCAGAATAGTTGAGGAATCGTACTGGTGTACCAGCCCAGAGCAGAGGCTTAGGACGAGGACAGTTGTTTGGCTCTCATCCCCAGGGAGGACGGCAGCCAGTGCGTAGATGTTTACGATGTGGGAGCCTTCAACACCTCATCAGGCAGTGTTCCTTCACACCACGTCAGGGTCGTATTCTGAGACGTCATGGACGCGGAGGGTTCGCGCAGAGGGGTCAGGTTAGTAGAGGAGGAGTTCGGTCAGTCGCAGATGAAGAACAGGCACAAGTTTTCGCTTCGACTCATCGGGACGCGAGGGCGTCCAACGCAGAGCTTTCAGGTACTCTTTCAGTATGTCCTTTATTGCACACGTATTATCTGATCCGGATCCTTGTTCTCGTATGTTTCCATGTACTCGTACGTATCCACACACTTTGTGCCGAGTTTGGGTAGAGAGTCCGGTTTGCTTGATCAGCCGCTTGTTGTGACTACTCCTGTGGGAGAGTCGTTTGTTGCTGAGCACGTGTTCCGATCCTGTATCGTCCGTATTGGCGAGAGAGAGTTGCCGGTCGATTTGATCCTTCTTGAGATGTTGGACTTCGACGTTCTTTTGGGCATGGATTGGTTAGCCACGTGCTATGCTTCTGTTGACTGCCGCGAGAAGACAGTTAGATTTTTGTTTCCCGGCGAGTCGGTTTTTGTTGTGTTGGGGGACCGTAGTGCCACCCTTCACAGTGTGATTTCTTCTTTTCACGCGGGACAGCTTTTGAGGAAGGGATGTTAGGGATTTCTCGCCTATGTTTGCGATACTAGAGCTATAATGGTTCCGTTGGATCAGGTTCCGGTTGTTAGCAAGTTCCCTGATGTGTTCCCTGACGAGCTTCCTGGGCTATCGCCCGAGCGTGATATTTCTTTCTGTATTGATTTGGTTCCTGGCACGGGGCCTATTTCTGTACCGCCTTATTGGATGGCCCCAGCAGAACTTAGAGAATTGAAGGGTCAGTTGCAAGATTTGCTGGATAAGGGACTTATTCGACCCAGTGTTTCTCCTTGGGGTGCTCCAGTCCTGTTCGTTAAGAAGAAGGACGGCAGTTTGCGTCTGTGTATAGACTACCGCCAGCTGAACAGGGTGACAGTGCGGAACAGGTATCCTTTGCCACGCATCGACGATTTGTTCGACCAGCTTCAGGGGGCAGGATACTTTTCGAGGATCGATTTGTGATCAGGCTACCATCAGTTGCGGGTTCGACAGGAGGACATTTCTAGGACAGCTTTCCGCACGCGCTACGGCCATTATGAGTTTTTGGTGATGTCGTTCGGACTCACCAACGCGCCAGCAGCATTTATGGACTTGATGAACCGCATTTTCCGGCCGTATCTTGATCTGTTCATCATAGTGTTCATTGACGATATCTTGGTGTATTCTCGGAGTAGAGAGGAGCACGAGCAGTACCTGCGGATTACACTGCAGACCTTGAGGGAGCATCAGCTTTTCGCCAAATTCTCAAAGTGTGCTTTCTGGCTAGACAGCGTAGACTTCTTGGGGCACGTGATTACACGAGATGGTATATGTGTAGACCCAAGGAAGATCGAGGCAGTTCGGAGTTGGCCTAGACCCACGTCAGTGACGGAGGTTCGCAGCTTTCTAAGGCTGGCAGGCTACTACAGGCGATTCGTGCAGGACTTCTCCCGTATTGCTACACCTTTGACCGAGTTGACCCGGAAGGGAGTTCGTTTCGATTAGACGGAGGAGTGTGAGCACAGTTTTCAGCAGCTACGGGCTCTACTGACTACGACACCAGTGCTATCATTGCCCTCAGGATCAGGCGGATTTATGGTCTATTGTGATGCTTCACGAGTAGGGCTAGGGTGCGTATTGATGAAGCCTGACAGGGTGATCGCGTATGCTTCGCGGCAATTAAAGAACATGAACAGAATTACCCCACTCACGATTTGGAGATGGCTGCAGTGGTCTTTGCATTTAAGATCTGGCGACATTACCTATATGGAGAGTCGTGCCAGATATTCACTGATCGCAAGAGCTTAAGGTATATATTCCAGCAGCGAGACCTGAACCTTAGACAGCGCCGATGGATGGAGTTAGTAAAGGACTACGATTGTGAGATCTTGTATCATCCGGGCAGGGCGAATGTAGTGGCGGATGCTTTGAGCAGGAGGCCCGGGAGTAGTCTATCTTATTTGAGCGTAGTACAGAGGCAGTCGTCGGCAAATTGGCAGATCTTATACGACAGACGGGTACAGTTCGAGTTTACGCCGATCGGAGGACAGATTGCGCATGTTCGTGCACGCCCACAGTTGCTCGACCGTATAGATGAGACATAGCACAGTGACGACCGATGTTCAGAGATCAGGGCACAGATTGGACAGGGCAGATTTCCCGAGTTCGTGATCAATGATCAGGGGATACTACTGTTGGGTCTAGACTGTGCGTACCAGATGCTGAAGGACTGTGGCGTGAGATTCTTGAGGAGGCACATCGGTCGGTTTATAGTGTTCATCCCGGTTCCACCAAGATATACCATGATATGAGAGGTGTTTACTGGTGGGACGGAATGAAGAGAGACATCGTAGATCTTGTGTCGAGATGCCTGACTTTTCAGCAAGTCAAGCCTGAGCACCAGAGGCCGCGGGAGAGCTACAGCCGTTACCCATTCCGGAAAGGAAATGGGAGCAGATTTCTATGGACTTCATTGTGGGTCTACCCAGGACTAGTCGAGGGTATGACTCCATCTGGGTGATCGTGAATCGTTTGATGAAAGCGGCTCACTTCCTACCGGTGAAGAAGACTTTCGGATTTGCTCAGTATGCCCAGATATACATCGACGAGATCGTACGACTACACGGAGTTCCGACATGTATCGTGTCCGACAGAGGCACCCAGTTTACCAACCGGCTATGGCAGAGACTTCAGGAGGATTTGGGCACTCGCTTGAGTTTCAGCATAGCATTTCATCCGCAGACCGACGGACAGTCAGAGCGGACTATTCAGACTCTCGAGGACATGCTCAGAGCGTGCGTATTAGACTTCGGAGGTAGCTGGGATCATCATTTACCCTTAGTAGAGTTCTCCTACAACAACAGCTACCAGGAGACCATTCAGATGACACCGTTTGAGGCTCTTTATGGGAGGAGATGCAGATTGCCCGCTTGTTGGACGGAGCTCAGTGAGAGCAGTATCTTAGGGCCGCAGATTGTGGAGGAGACGATCGTGAAGATCCAGTTGATTCGCGATAAGATGAGAGTAGCCCAGAGTAGGCAGAGATCTTATGCGGACCGTCGTTGGCGCAGACTTGAGTTTTCTGTTGGTGATCATGTTTTCTTGAGGGTCTCCCCAATGAAAGGTGTGATGCGGTTTGGGAAGAAGGGAATGCTTAGCCCCAGATTTATGGGCCCCTTCGAGATCCTCGAGCGTGTTGGTGTAGTTGCGTATCGGTTGGCCCTTCCACCCAGTTTTCCAGACGTGCACCCCGTACTTCATGTTTCGATGCTCCGCTTAGGAGACCGAGAGCGAGATGAGAAAGAGGTATCCCTATCTTTTGAGGGTGCGTGTAGTTAGATTTTTTAAATTCGGGGACCGAATTTCTTTAAGGGGGGTAGATTGTAACACTTTGAAATTTCGTTAGAATGTTTTTCGTGTTGATTAGCAATTTGTGCGTGTTATTTTATATGTGTACTTAGGATTACTAATTATATTTAGCCGTGTTACCCTAATTGGGAAATTTCCATTTGTAGTGTACACTTGCACACTTAGCCATGTTGTAACCTAGGTTAAAGTGTTAGCCATTCTTTCCTTGCATGTTTCCTTGTTAATTCCCCACCATTTTTAATAAAAAAAAACCCTTTTTAAATATTCTTTTAGCAATAAAAAAATGAGGAGTGGGGGTTAGGTAAAGAAGTTGACTTTTGACCCTTTTCTTTCCTTCTTCTCTCTCTTCTCCTCATTCAGAATTTCCTGCAGAAATTCCAGTCAAAAACCCCAGCTTCTTCTTCTTCTCCTCTTCTCTTTTCACTTCCCTTTGATCTCTACACAAAACCCTACACAAATCAACACATTTTCTTCACAAAACCATGGGAAAAGGGGCCTTTTGAGGTGTTTGGAGGCAAAACTGCACACTTAAGGCAAGGGCTGAGAATTTTGGTGTTTCTTAAGGTCTCTTGATGGTATATGGCTCATAATTAACACTCTTTTCCATATCTTGTAGTATCCTAGCTAAAAATCATGTTTTTGTGCATTATTGGTGATATTAGAGGATATTTGTGAAGTATTTGATAGATTGGTGTTCTCATGGTTTAGTTAACTCTTTTAAGTGTTATTAGAGCTGTTTAGACCAGGTTTTGCTTCAGGTTTCATAAAAATACCCTAAAGTTTCATTTTAGTGTAAAAGTGTGGTTTTTAACTAGAAATAGGGTTCTGTTGGATCTGCTGCTACCCGGGTCATTTCAGAATGAAATTGGAATTACTGTAGCATACAAAGGGGGTATTGAGTGCACACACCAAACCTGGGAGCCCAATTCCCAAGAGAGGCCGCCGGAATAATCGTTCTGGCCGCAATTTGCGGCCAGATAGGTGAGATGGGGGTTGGGGTTTGGTCCATTGGAGTCTGCTGCTATGTGGAGTATTTTGGTATATATATTTTTATAATATCTGTTCTGTATCAAAATCTGGAGGTGAATACCTATTTTCCCGTATTTTAATCTTTGCGACACGCGTGATACGTGTGTATGGGTTTGGGTTTCTGCGTATCGCGACGCGTCTGAGTGGCTTCAGGCGCGTAATTACACGTTTTAGCGTATCGCGCACACGCGTACTTGGTTTGCGACACGGGTTTCTAGTTGACTTTAAATGTCGTGTTTGTACAGTTTTGAGCTTATGAGTGATATATTGTGAAATTCTAGGATTCGCAGGCGAGTGCGACGGGCGCCGCGAAGGAGGGGAACAAGTCGTCGGCTATACCTAGCAAGGGACTACGGTGAGTAAATTTAACATCTATGGGGATATCGCCCGCATGGCGTTCTACGTCAGGGCTGATAGGATCTTGTAGCTACATTTCCATACATTGACTGTTCATGGCTACTATTTAGTGCATACCACATTCCCTGATATATGTATATAAACTAGAATTGATAGAACACCGCACCCTTACTAACGGTTCATGTTGCACGAGCACTATCCTGCATGTTACACACACACCGTTAGTAATTGCCATGACACTCACACTGTAGAATTTGCATCGGATCATTATGCTGTAGCTCATTTTTATATGACTTGACATGATATTCATACTTGATGCATATATCACATCGGATCATTATGCTGTAGCTCATCTTTATGTGACTTGACATGATATTCATACTTGATGCATATATCACATCGGATCATTATGCTGTAGCTCATCTTTATGTGACTTGACATGATATTCATACTTGATGCACATATCACATCACCTTGACATGCATATTGGGTTGGATTACATGTGATTTCTGGATTTGGGAACCGTGGCTATTTCAAATATGTAATCATTTAAAAACCCGGTTCCCTTGATATGATATTTCAGTGCGCCCACCATGTGTTTTCTCGGTGCTAGAGCGATATATTGACAGAGGGCTGACCCGGACTGACGGATGCCCGATATATTGAGAGAGGGCTGACCCGGACTGACGGATGCCCGATGTAGGAGGATTTGCGTGTCGATGCTAGACACGAGTATTTATGATATTTGGGTGCCGATGTTGGGCACTCGTGATTCTCAGGGATGTACAGGATTGGAGGGCCGATGGGAGTGCCGGCGTCTGGGTTGTTGGGATCTGGGTGTATTGATGGACACCGAGTATATATTCCACATTGACATTCCGTGTAGATGTTATATTTCCCAAGCTCAGCCTTCATTATTGTATCTCATCATGTAGTTATATTACCTGATAGAGCACTTGCATGATTATTGCACATACTGCTTACCACGCATTGATATCATCTGTTGGCATATGATAGAGTAGCGCAGTACGTGCATGCTCGCGATTACCTTTATATGTTATCTCTATTCACGAGTTGGCAACTCACCCCCGTTGTGCCACAGTGTTTGCAGGTTGCCCTTCGGAGTAGTCGCGGCAGGCTGCGTTTTGCATCTTTTGACACAGATATTGTAAGTCCACGTTGCGACCCCCGGTGCTTACGGGGAGGCGGAAACGGTATAAAAACAAATTTTTATCGCAAGAGGCAACATGGACTAAACAAGGTCGGGATCGTGTCTAAACTAAACTAGCAAACTTGCTAAAGAGATTTAGCTACTCGGATGAAGATGGTTATACCTAGCTTGTCTTGAACTCCTTCGTCTTCAAGCTCCGGTGGTGGTCCGATGGCTCCTTCTCGTCGTCTCCGTACGCCGAAGATAGATCCACTTGAAAGCTCCAACCTTTAGCTCCTTCTTCGTTCTTTGAAGAAACTAGTTCACTTGGTTTGCTAAACCTAGTGAACTAGTGTAACGTCTTCAAAATAATAAAATATGATTTTTGGGAAATTTTATAATTTAATATTATTTTAATGAATATTTTAATATTCTGGTATAATTAAATACAGATAAATGGGGAAAAATTATGGAAAATTCTAAAATAAGGTATTTTAAGGAATTGCCTCGTTTTCTGTGCATGCCCCCATTTCCTCTAGTTTTGACCCTGAGTATGTCTAGTTTTGACTGATTCCATATAGGGTGAAATCTGGGTTGATTTTCCTATGTTGGTGTATAATTTGGGACTTGTTTTAGCATGGATTTTGGTATTTGGTGATTCATTCCTGTCGGGTGGCGTTTGGACGTCAACGACAAGTGGATTTTGATTGTGTTTACATGCGAGTCGATAGGTTTTTACCTATGCGGGTAGCGTGTGCTATTTTGGTTTCCGATGTGATTTTCATGTGCTTTAGCATTGTGATATACTTGTAGGTACCCCGCGTGATGTTGAGGCAAAGGAGGTGAAGATAGCGACATCGGCTTTGGCACACGAGAAGCAAGGTGAGTAGATTTATATCTACGGGGAGAAGTCGGGTGGATGGCGTATAGCACCCCCGCAGTCCGTGGTGATGTATACGAATACGTATACACACGAATATTTATTATGTGTTGTTTAGGGTTATTGATGGTAATAATGATATTTTGATGATAAGAATATATTGGTTTAGTATAGTGCGAACCCTAGAGTAGTGGTTGCACTCACACATACATTTACACACATACTTGCATTCATTCTTTCATTTATTAGAGTGCATATGATGGTGCGTATATCTACACATGGGTATGGGACTATGTGTTTATATACGGGATTTGAGGATGATACGTGGTTTGAGATGATACTTGATGTGAGGCCGTGAGATCGGCGATGTGACATAGCTTGTCTTCGAGGTGCGATATGATAGTTTTAGCGGGCCTTTGGACATGTGCTTTACCCGCATTCATATTTTTATAGATGGTATCGATTTGTACTAGACTTAGAGTAGTACCCCAGATTATGCGATCTGATGATAGTGATACCTGATATGTGATGAGGTACTGTGATATTGACCCCTACCCAGCTATTGGGATGTCGTACGACGATCTACCGTACGAGCCGATATTGATGATAGATCCGCACTCATGACTCGAGGATATCTTACGATATGTTATTGAGGCGGGATCACCGACTATCATATCTATATATATTGACTCAGATTAGGTGGTTTCTTACCCCTCCTGTCTAGATTACTTAGTAGACATTAGACTGGACCGAGTCATACCTATTTCAAACTAACGAATCGGGGATATTTTAAAGATAGGCAGAAGGGTCATACGGATATTTTCAAATGATGTATCTTTTCTTAAAACACCGTAGCCCTTGTTTTTCCAAAAGCCCTGATTCGTCTTATTTCAAATGGCACCCCTGCATGACTTGTACAGATTGGTGTAGATTCTTTACTTTTGCGTTGATTATTCGATTCCGCATATTCATGCTATTTGCATTGCATCGCTTGTACTGTGGTTATATTTCAGTCATGCTGCTAGGACACCAGCACCATTATCGATGATGCATATGTTCCACGTACACTTGTTGCCGGCTCACACACTCATCATCGATAATTGCCATGTCACTACACTGTAGTACTATTGCATTCAGTATATGATCCTTGCATGACATGATGATATGCATACCTTCCTTTACATGTCGCATACTTCATGCTTTTGATTATACGCATTGAGATATGTTGTTTCTATGATATTTCTGGATTTGGGAACCGAGAGTGTTTCAAAAGAGAATATGTCATTGCTTTAAAAACCCGGTTACCCTTGATATGATATTTCAGTGCGTCCACCATGTGTTTTCTCGGTGCTGAGAGCGACATGTGAAACCCGAATCGAGGAGTGGATGAGCCGATTGCGGGTACATGGTGGACGCGGTATGGTTTCCCTCGGCAAGATGATCGATGAGCTTTGCCGATTGAGCCTGGAGGCGGGCGAGTACCTACCGGTGATTGGTTGGACCTGGTGGTTATCCGGAGGATACTGACCAGAGTCGATGGATAGATTTGGGCGTCCTGCCGGGGCCGAGGGCCGATACCGCAGACAGAGCCCGCGGGCCGATCCGGACTGACGGAGCCCGATATATGAGGATTTATGTGCCGATGCTGGGCACAGTTTTCATGATGTTTTCGAGTGCCGATGCTGGGCACTCCGGTTCCATGATTTTGACGTGTCGCGAGGGACACGGGTGGGTTATATCCTCATATTTCCATGCACAGGTTTCATGATATTTACTGGCATGATGGTTATTGTCATTGGGTGACGAGTGGACGGGATCCACGTGTGTGCAGATTTGATTACATTGATCATACCTCATATTCATGACATGCTATTACCTGAGGCACTAGCACGAGCACTTGGCATTACACTCATGTAGAGATTACATTGCCAGTTTAGCATGCTTCAGCTTTATTCATATTGAGGTTTATTTATATCTGATCGTATTGACCTAGGATGGGTCATGCATTCGATCTCTTCTTATAGATATTTTCTATTCACGAGTTGGCAACTCACCCCCGTTGTGCCCCAGTCCTTGCAGATTTTGCCGTACAGATTCCATAGCGGCATTTCTGGCACACTGCTTCCTTATGGGTGACTTGCTTGGATAGGTGGGTTCTTTTGTATCAGAACCCCCATTGTTCATGTATCATTTATTGTATCTAGAATTTCCATCAACCAAAACTTGTATTATTTCGACCTTAGAGTCGCGCTTGTAGTATTACGGTTTTCTGGCTGTTTTGAGTTTCTTTTGAGTTTGATCCTCGCCCTTTGGCGTTGTATATTATTATTGTTTGCGTGGTTGTGACCGTCGATGGACGAAGAGCTAGCTCCCGCTTGGGGATGCCTTTTATCATTTCATATATATTATTCTTGTTGTACCCCGTTCGGGGCCAGTTTTTACAAAGGAAACTCTGCCGAAATTTTCAGGAAAGGTTACACATTTTTAAAAAAATGCATATTCGGCTTAGTTATTTAAAAACTTTGATTTCCAAACATGATTTCCTTACTTTTCAAAAACAGTTTTCCTTATTTACTCTTTAAATGGTTTTAGATTGCTGGGCTTTTGGCTTACTTGGATCAGATGGGGTCTTATAGACTTCATATGGTTCAAGGGCCAGTCACGTGCTCTTTCGGGTCGTGACAAAGTTGGTATCAGAGCGCTAGGTTGACCTTGGTTCGAGTCTAAGTTTGACTATGTGGAGCCTAGGGCGTTATCTATATAAGGAACTTAGGCTTGACCTTACGGAACTTAGACTTGGTCGAGGGGGTATTAGACCCGAACTTTCGTCGTGTAGGATGACCCTTGGTTGATAGAATAGGTGACTAAAGTAGAGTGACGTACCGTGGGTATGTTCCGCGGCATACTTACGACACGCCACTCCTCTTAAGAAACCTTAGGTTGTACATTTCCTTGCATTGTTTCATATTCCTTCCTATGATCTATCTTCATCGATACTGGTTATGGTTTTGCTGCCGCGATTGCAAGGGCAGAGTGAGCTACGGCTCGAGTTGTCAGCATGAGCTCGTCACGGATGAGGACTGACCGGGGCGTGATTCCAGAGACATACGGTTGCATTGAGGCTTCGTATTTTGTGTTTCCGCACTATGGGCGTTTGACAGATCGCTGCTGTGAGATATCTAGGATGTACCGGACGGTACCAGAGGATTGAGCCACTGATAGAGGCCAGCCAGGATGTGATGACCGTTGATGTATCGCTTATTCATGATGGTTGAGGCGCTGCTTAGCGTACCGACGAATGAGCCAGTTGTTGCTGCGAGTGATGAGATATCGCCCAGATGATTGGAGCTACTGCAGCATGAGCATATTCTTAGAGATGTGATAGTGAGTCGCTAGTCACCGAGGATTAATGACTAGGACATGTGGTTCGTTCGCTTACCCCGATGCGAGGTCATCAGATAGATTGATTCCAGCTAGAGGCGACTTCACGCAGACTCGTTGAGAGTCGATTGAGACGATCGAAGGTCAGGAACCCATTTTCCAAGTTTAAAGTATACGGAAAGACATGCAGGTGATTCTATGGACCCTCTAGAAGAATGAAACCCTAACTCGACTTAATGACCGTGTGAAAGCCTTTGAACCTTAGGGTTTGCGGCAGTTCCTCGGCGCCATTAGTGAGGCTTGGGTTTTCCCTTCTACGGCTGGACCACCGACGCTGTGGCATGTACTCGATACTATTAAACTGTACCCGAGATGTTGAGCTCTTGGGGGATTGTGAGGTTCTGACGAGTCGATCGGATGATTCGACGTCGATCGGATATCATGTGATGGGACACTGCTTGGGAGACTCCAGATACGAGCATAGCCATCGGAGCGCAGTCTGTGTAGCCATGATGAGATGAGTCCGAATCAGTCGATAGTGGAGCAAGGTGGAGTAAAGAGTTTGCACGAGATTTCGACGAGATGACGTTCCACTCCGCTGACATCAGAGATGCGATATGCACGCTGAGGACGTGTTCGGCTAGATATCTTCTACTGAGTGATGAAGATACTGAGTTCGTGATTTCGAGTCCGTGTTAGAGACTTCGGGTGGACCGTAGCCGAGGACATTGCAGTGTGCAGATAAAGACGCGACGTCGAATGGTCGATGATACAGACAAGCGTGACAAGAAGTTCGTGCGAGAGGCAGACGAGCTGTTACTACACCCCGTTAAGATTAAAGGCCGGACATGCATACAGAGGCGCAGAGATGCGACCAGCTTCCGAGGAGATGTTGTACTAAGGACGCAGAGGTCCAGAGAGCGAGAAAAGATTACGCCAGAGTACCAGCCTCCTTACAGTTTGGCTTAGGCAAGATCAGAAGAGACCTTGAGTAGGATTCCTTCCAGTACACTGCTGCAATAAGAGTTGCACCCAGGATCGGATGTGTGATATGCATTCAGAGGACCCGAGGTCGGCGCCAGAGATGTGTTGTTTTACGAGCGGTCGTGAGGATTGACCGAGAGATGACCAGGGAAGTGCAAGAACGGAATCGTTCCTGTCAGCACACCTGACCGGGCCGATGAGCCGATGGATTGCGAGTTGGTAATCTACAGGAAAGATCAGGAACCAGAGGCAGAGGACGCCAGCCGCGAGCTAGAGGCAAGTAGATATCTTGCGCCGCTAGCATCGGATGTTCCGGTACCTTCTCGACCCTGAAGGAGGATATACCGACGACGGTAATTATGATTTGTGATTTTGTGATTTGACTATCACGTATCCGTCACTTTGGATTTCGGTATTTTGGCGTCCTGTTTTCATGATTTAGTCTTGATGACTGAGTTTCATGATATTTGATTTTGTGCACCATGGTTGCACCTACTGGGTATTTATACCTTGTACATAGTTATTACTCTTGAGCTGTTGATTGCGATTTCATGCCTATTTTATGCCGGTGATTTGATTTACGCTTCCAGCAGAGTTTCATGTACTTTTAGTGTTTTGATTTTGCACTCGATATAGCTTATATGCGCTTGTAGTGCATCGATATGTGTTTTGTGCCCGCAGCTGCACACGTTTATGATTTTCTTCATATCTGGATACACTTGGTGTTGCTGCTTACGTATTTGAGTTATTGCTTGGTATTTGTGCATGGGATGCATCAGTTCTATACTTCGTGCATTTGTCGCACCAGTTTTATGTTTCTTGCGTTTATCGCATCAGATTTATATTTCGTGCCTTTGTTGCACCGGATTTATATTTTGTGCATTACGATTGCACCTGACTTCGATTTGATGCCTTTCGGTATGTCGATTTTGATTGTGATATTGATGTGGATTCTTGCACTCCGTGCTTTTGACTGGACTTACGCATATTCGACGTTGCTATTGGATTTTGTGATTCCGTGCATATTGAGTGCGCAGGGTCTAGATTTTCATTCGTGCATGATGGATGCACCGATTTGGATTTTCGCGCATGTTGGGCGCATGTTTTGAGATACGATTTTGGGGCACACCAGATGCACTAAATCGAGATTCTTCGTACATGTCAGATGCACCTGTTTTGGCTGTCAGGCACACATGTTGCCTATGACAGATGCTTCGTGCACACCCGTTGCACCTAGATGTTGTTTTGTGCACATGTTTAGCGCATATATGGATTTTGATTTCCGTGCGCACCAGACGCACAGGGTGGTGTTATGTGATTTTTGGGATTTATTCCTTTTGGAGTAGTACATTTTTATGATGTTGGATATTTGCTTTCATACTGAGCAGGACTAGTCAGTGGGCAGTACCTGGATATATTTTGCATGCATCGATAGTTATCGAAGGGATTTCCGAAAAGCGAGCTATAGTCTCAGTATATACCTACGTGTCCGATATGACACGAAACGTTTTAAAAATAAGGAAACCCTTCTAAACTGTTTTCAAAACGGCGGAACGTACCTATTAAACAAAGGATATATATACACATATATAGTTATTTTCTTATGAGAAACGTCCGCCACTGTGCAGTGTTACGCGCATCGCACAGCGACTTAAAAAGATTTGGCATACATTTGCATCAGCTATTTACATGTATAGATTGGATGTCTACATGTATAGTCTGATCCATATCATATTGGTTTTGTATTGGATTTGACATTTGTGTCTTTACCATGACTCCGATGATCGCGGGATGCTTGATGGAGTGTTGCTTTTGAGTTATCTACTCAGTACTCATGCGCATGCATTGCACTATGATGTTTTATGTATAGATGATTTCGGAGCCCCGATGACTTAGAATTTGTATTGAAATATTTTAGCATTTGGGGGTTTAAATTTAAATTCGGGGACCGAATTTCTTTAAGGGGGGTAGATTGTAACGTCTTCAAAATAATAAAATATGATTTTTGGGAAATTTTATAATTTAATATTATTTTAATGAATATTTTAATATTCTGGTATAATTAAATACAGATAAATGGGGAAAAATTATGGAAAATTCTAAAATAAGGTATTTTAAGGAATTGCCTCGTTTTCTGTGCATGCCCCCATTTCCTCTAGTTTTGACCCTGAGTATGTCTAGTTTTGACTGATTCCATATAGGGTGAAATCTGGGTTGATTTTCCTATGTTGGTGTATAATTTGGGACTTGTTTTAGCATGGATTTTGGTATTTGGTGATTCATTCCTGTCGGGTGGCGTTTGGACGTCAACGACAAGTGGATTTTGATTGTGTTTACATGCGAGTCGATAGGTTTTTACCTATGCGGGTAGCGTGTGCTATTTTGGTTTCCGATGTGATTTTCATGTGCTTTAGCATTGTGATATACTTGTAGGTACCCCGCGTGATGTTGAGGCAAAGGAGGTGAAGATAGCGACATCGGCTTTGGCACACGAGAAGCAAGGTGAGTAGATTTATATCTACGGGGAGAAGTCGGGTGGATGGCGTATAGCACCCCCGCAGTCCGTGGTGATGTATACGAATACGTATACACACGAATATTTATTATGTGTTGTTTAGGGTTATTGATGGTAATAATGATATTTTGATGATAAGAATATATTGGTTTAGTATAGTGCGAACCCTAGAGTAGTGGTTGCACTCACACATACATTTACACACATACTTGCATTCATTCTTTCATTTATTAGAGTGCATATGATGGTGCGTATATCTACACATGGGTATGGGACTATGTGTTTATATACGGGATTTGAGGATGATACGTGGTTTGAGATGATACTTGATGTGAGGCCGTGAGATCGGCGATGTGACATAGCTTGTCTTCGAGGTGCGATATGATAGTTTTAGCGGGCCTTTGGACATGTGCTTTACCCGCATTCATATTTTTATAGATGGTATCGATTTGTACTAGACTTAGAGTAGTACCCCAGATTATGCGATCTGATGATAGTGATACCTGATATGTGATGAGGTACTGTGATATTGACCCCTACCCAGCTATTGGGATGCCGTACGACGATCTACCGTACGAGCCGATATTGATGATAGATCCGCACTCATGACTCGAGGATATCTTACGATATGTTATTGAGGCGGGATCACCGACTATCATATCTATATATATTGACTCAGATTAGGTGGTTTCTTACCCCTCCTGTCTAGATTACTTAGTAGACATTAGACTGGACCGAGTCATACCTATTTCAAACTAACGAATCGGGGATATTTTAAAGATAGGCAGAAGGGTCATACGGATATTTTCAAATGATGTATCTTTTCTTAAAACACCGTAGCCCTTGTTTTTCCAAAAGCCCTGATTCGTCTTATTTCAAATGGCACCCCTGCATGACTTGTACAGATTGGTGTAGATTCTTTACTTTTGCGTTGATTATTCGATTCCGCATATTCATGCTATTTGCATTGCATCGCTTGTACTGTGGTTATATTTCAGTCATGCTGCTAGGACACCAGCACCATTATCGATGATGCATATGTTCCACGTACACTTGTTGCCGGCTCACACACTCATCATCGATAATTGCCATGTCACTACACTGTAGTACTATTGCATTCAGTATATGATCCTTGCATGACATGATGATATGCATACCTTCCTTTACATGTCGCATACTTCATGCTTTTGATTATACGCATTGAGATATGTTGTTTCTATGATATTTCTGGATTTGGGAACCGAGAGTGTTTCAAAAGAGAATATGTCATTGCTTTAAAAACCCGGTTACCCTTGATATGATATTTCAGTGCGTCCACCATGTGTTTTCTCGGTGCTGAGAGCGACATGTGAAACCCGAATCGAGGAGTGGATGAGCCGATTGCGGGTACATGGTGGACCCGGTATGGTTCCCCTCGGCAAGATGATCGATGAGCTTTGCCGATTGAGCCTGGAGGCGGGCGAGTACCTACCGGTGATTGGTTGGACCTGGTGGTTATCCGGAGGATACTGACCAGAGTCGATGGATAGATTTGGGCGTCCTGCCGGGGCCGAGGGCCGATACCGCAAACAGAGCCCGCGGGCCGATCCGGACTGACGGAGCCCGATATATGAGGATTTATGTGCCGATGCTGGGCACAGTTTTCATGATGTTTTCGAGTGCCGATGCTGGGCACTCCGGTTCCATGATTTTGACGTGTCGCGAGGGACATGGGTGGGTTATATCCTCATATTTCCATGCACAGGTTTCATGATATTTACTGGCATGATGGTTATTGTCATTGGGTGACGAGTGGACGGGATCCACGTGTGTGCAGATTTGATTACATTGATCATACCTCATATTCATGACATGCTATTACCTGAGGCACTAGCACGAGCACTTGGCATTACACTAATGTAGAGATTACATTGCCAATTTAGCATGCTTCAGCTTTATTCATATTGAGGTTTATTTATATCTGATCGTATTGACCTAGGATGGGTCATGCATTCGATCTCTGCTTGTAGATATTTTCTATTCACGAGTTGGCAACTCACCCCCGTTGTGCCCCAGTCCTTGCAGGTTTTTGCCGTACAGATTCCATAGCGGCATTTCTAGCACACTGCTTCCTTATGGGTGACTTGCTTGGATAGGTGGGTTCTTTTGTATCAGAACCCCCATTGTTCATGTATCATTTATTGTATCTAGAATTTCCATCAACCAAAACTTGTATTATTTCGACCTTAGAGTCGCGCTTGTAGTATTACGGTTTTCTGGCTGTTTTGAGTTTCTTTTGAGTTTGATCCTCGCCCTTTGGCATTGTATATTATTATTGCTTGCGTGGTTGTGACCGTCGATGGACGAAGAGCTAGCTCCCGCTTGGGGATGCCTTTTATCATTTCATATATATTATTCTTGTTGTACCCCATTCGGGGCCAGTTTTTACAAAGGAAACTCTGCCGAAATTTTCAGGAAAGGTTACACATTTTAAAAAAAATGCATATTCGGCTTAGTTATTTAAAAACTTTGATTTCCAAACATGATTTCCTTACTTTTCAAAAACAGTTTTCCTTATTTACTCTTTAAATGGTTTTAGATTGCTGGGCTTTTGGCTTACTTGGATCAGATGGGGTCCTATAGACTTCATATGGTTCAAGGGCCAGTCACGTGCTCTTTCGGGTCATGACAACTAGAATGAGTAGAGAAGAAATAGAATGGGATTTTATCTATGGTTCTTGATTCTCAACTCATGAGACAAGAGAACCATAGATTAAAGAGAGGGAGCAAGAGCAAGAGGGTGAGAGCAAAGTGGAGAGCTCAAGAACAAGAGAGAGAAATGAGCAAGAAAGAATGAGGCTCTCTTTTGTCTCTCACCCTCTCATAATCCAAAGTAATCATAACTCATCATATCAAAAAAGTCTTATGTGTGATGGTTGAAGCAACCATAACCATATCATATCATCTACTCATTTTACCTAAATGAGCAAGCAAGAAAAAGTCTTTGCCATGAAATGATGGTTATGGTTATCATGATGGTCAACTAGTCAAGCCTAGTCAACCGGTCAACAAAGTCAACAAGTCAACAAGTCAACGAAGTCAACAAAAGTCAACAACCAAGTCACCATAATACTTAATTAATATAATAGTTAATCACATATCATATTCTCATTAGGGTTGAGCAAAAAGTCAAAAAGTCAACGGTCAACTGTCAACAACCCTAATGAGAATCCGCTGTCTGTGCCTCCCTGTCAACTGTGCATACACACCCGCATCCGCGTTCCGAGGAACACGAATGCAAACAGGATAAATCCAATCCCATAAGGTATACTAGGATCTGGCTTAAACCAAAGCCCGCTAGTGTAAACTGTCCGGACACTGTACGTGCACAAGTGCACGGATGTGACCGAACCCTGTCGCAAAACCATGCGACCTGTCGCAATACCATGCGACCTCTACTCTTTTGCCTAAAGGCGAAAAGCTTTCTGTGTGGGACTCTAAAGACTCGACACTACGCTGACAGTGGGTTTAACCACAGACCGCAAGCGGCACTAGCTGTGCGTAACGGTCCCCAGGTAATGCCGACAAGAAGACCGACGAGGCGAAACCCATCTGAACTCCTACTGAGCCTGAGTGTGACATTCTCCGTACAGTCCGGTCTGTTCGTCTGATACATCGCATGGCGGGCCTAGGGGGCGGTATACGTCAGTCCCCCAATAGCGGTACAAGTCGTGCCGGAGCGAAGCCCAAAACACCTTGAGATAACACTGGAAACCTACCAGTATATCTCGTTTGCCCTGGCCAGGGACTACTCGTGTAATGGCCCTCCTAGACACAGCGCGATGTCAACCCCCAATACCGGGAGAGACGAATCCTGTCTAACCGTCACTGCCTCCAAATGCTTCGGGACTCAACCCAACCACCACCTGTTTGCACGACTCCTTTGAGTCGTGGTAGGGTAGTGATCAAAGTACAGTGGGAACACACCCGAGGCGAAGTGACAGTGTCAAGTCAGCGGACTAAGCTGTACTCATGTCACCTGGGAACTGATAACTGACGATAGGTATAATACCAACTGGTCAGTTCCCGACGAGTCCTGTCCAGTGTACCCGTAACCTAACGGGCACCCGCATACTATCTCAAGTACGACGTACTGACGGCTGTGGGACAGACCGTCTCCCACACTGGGATGAGAAGCGCATGCGCTGGTCTACTCCGGAGTATCGATGCCCTGTCTCGATAGTCCTGCGACCAGGGACCTGCATAAGGATGTGCTTATAGATTACCCAGCCCCACTAGTGTGACGGCCATCACATCGCTGGTAATCAAGCAAAGATCCTAAGGGCTCCACTAATGTGTTCAGGCGATATACAAAAATAAACACATATACACATTGAAGTAGAAATAAACCAAGTAGCATACTACTATTTTGAGCAAGATTGTATATACAAGGTGAATATCCCAAGCATCCATTAAGTAATATACATACTAGTATGATACAGTAATGGCCTCTAGGGCATATACACTAACAATCTCCCACTTGCACTAAGGCCATGTACTGGCGTATCGAAGACCTATCATCTCGATCAGCCGCTCGAACTGAGTCTGGGGCAAGGCCTTGGTGAATGGATCTGCAGTGTTGTCTTCTGAAGCGACTCTCCGAACCTCGATCTCCTGGCGATCCACGATCTCCCTGATCAGGTGATACCGCCTCAAGATGTGCCTGGATCTCTGATGGGACCTGGGTTCCTTCGCTAAAGCTATAGACCCGTTGTTGTCGCAATACAGAGGTATTGGATCAACAATGGACGGAACCACCTGAAGTTCTTTCAAGAACTTCCTTATCCAGACAGCTTCTTTTGCGGCATCAGATGCAGCGATGTATTCCGCTTCCATCGTCGAGTCTGCAACGGTTTCCTGTTTGGAACTCTTCCAACACACCGCCCCTCCATTGAGGGTAAAGACAAAACCCGACATGGACTTGGAATCATCCTTGTCACTCTGGAAGCTGGAGTCAGCAAAGGCCTCGATCTGGAGGTCTTTTCCGCCATACACCAAGAACATCTCCTTAGTCCTTCTCAGGTACTTGAGAATGTTCTTTACCGCTATCCAGTGTTTCTCCCCAGGGTTTGACTGATACCGACTTACCACACTCAGTGCATAAGCTACATCCGGTCTGGTACACAACATCGCATACATCATAGAGCCTACCGCAGAAGCGTAGGGTATAATAGACATGCGATCCCTCTCCAAATCAGTCTTGGGAGACATCTCTTTAGAGAGGGTGATCCCGTGACAAGCCGGTAGGTTACCGCGCTTGGAATCTTCCATACTGAATCTCTTCAGTATGGTGTCGATGTACCTGGACTGTGAAAGTCCTAATATCCTCTTGGATCTGTCACGGTAGATCCGGATACCCAGAATGTATGAGGCATCACCCAGGTCTTTCATGGAGAACCTGTGTGACAAGAACCCCTTGACAGATTGTAGCATAGGAATGTCATTTCCTATTAAGAGAATGTCATCCACGTATAAAACGAGGAATACTACAGTTCTCGCTACAAATCTACTATAGATGCATGGTTCATCTGGATTTTTGATAAAGCCAAATTCTTTGACCGTCTCATCAAAGCAGATGTTCCAACTCCGCGATGCCTGCTTTAGTCCATAGATGGACTTAAGCAATTTGCACACCTTTCCGCTGCTCCCACTCTGAATGAAACCCTCTGGCTGGTCCATATAGACACACTCCTCTAAATTTCCATTTAGAAAAGCTGTCTTTACGTCCATTTGCCAAATCTCATAATCGTGGAAGGCAGCAATGGCAAGAACGATCCGAATGGATTTCAGCATGGCTACTGGAGAGAAGGTTTCGTCATAGTCCAAGCCAGGTTTTTGACGAAAACCCTTTGCTACCAGCCTAGCTTTATAGGTCTCAACCTGTCCATCTACACCAATCTTCCTTTTGAAGATCCACTTGCATCCTACGGGTTTTACCCCATCTGGAGCAATGTCCAACGTCCATACCTTGTTGGTGTACATGGACTCCATTTCGGTCCGCATTGCATCCAGCCATTTCACTGAGTCAACGCTCTGAATGGCCTGCTGGAAGCTAGTAGGCTCATCATAATCTATGATGCAATCCTCTCTATCCCCGTCTATGAGAAAACCGTAGTATCTCTCGGGCGGATGAGACTGCCTACTACTTCTGCGGAGCGGCGCAGGAATGTCCTGTTCTTCCGAACCTTCTGGTTCCACTAAACTTTCAGTAATAGTCCGTGGTTCTGGAATTTCTTCCAGTTCTACTGTGCTCCCACTTATCTGGTTTTCCAAAAACTCAGTTTCCAAGAAGTAGGCATGACGAGAAACAAGAACTTTTTGTTCCTCTTCACAGTAGAAGAAATATCCTTTTGAGTTCTTTGGATACCCCACAAACTTGCACTGTACTGAGCGTGCCTCGAGCTTGTCCGCATGCTGCTTTTTGACAAAAGCCGGACATCCCCATGTCTTAATGTGCTTAAGATAGGGTCTCTTCCCACACCACATTTCATATGGTGTGGAAGGCACAGTTTTAGTCGGAACTCGGTTCAAAAGGTACGCAGCTGATTCTAGCGCATACCCCCAGAATGATCGCGGTAACTCAGCGTTACCCATCATGGACCGCACCATATCCAATAGGGTGCGGTTCCGTCTCTCCGATACACCGTTATGTTGCGGGGTGTAAGGAGGAGTAAGCTGAGAGAGAATTCCGTTCTCTTTTAAATAGTCCAGGAACTCGGCACTTAAGTATTCTCCACCTCGATCCGATCTTAGAATCTTAATACTTTTGCCGGTCTGTTTCTCTACTTCATTCTTATACTCCTGGAATTTTCCAAAGGCCTCGGACTTATGTTTCATTAAGAAGACATAACCGTACCTTGAGAAGTCATCCGTAAAAGTAATGAAGTAAGAATGTCCGCTTCGGGCATGTGTAGACATTGGACCGCACACGTCACTGTGTACGAGTCCCAAGAGCTCGCTCGCTCTTACTCCATGTCCAGTAAACGGAGTCTTTGTCATCTTTCCTTTGAGACAGGATTGACAAGTGGCATACGACTGATATTCGAACGCATTCAAATACCCTTCTGTATGTAACTTAGTCAACCTTCTCTCATTGATGTGACCCAATCTACAATGCCATAAGAAAGTCTGATTTATTTCTGGAGACTTTCTTTTGTGTGTATTCTGGACATTAAAAATCTGTGGTTGGTTTAACACGTATATACCATTACTCAAAGTACCTGACCCAATCAAAACTTGATTAAGGTGAATGTTTACAACATTACTTACAAACGCAAATTCATAACCTTCTTTAGAAACTAAAGATACAGAAATGATATTACAAGTTGCGTTGGGTACAAAAAAGCAATTACGCAAAACCAAAACATGTCCATCTGACATTCCCAGGTGATAGTCCCCCACGGCTTTAGCATCCATGCTAGCTCCGTTCGCAACTCTGAGGGTCATGTCACCTGCCTTCAAAACCCTACGGTTTCTCAACGCCTGCAAAGAATTACAGATATGAGATCCTGATCCGGTATCCAATACCCAGGAAGTAGAGTTTATTGAAAGACATTTTTCAATAACATACACACCTGAAGCTGAAGCTGCAACCTGCTTCAATTCCTGTGTTCTGGCCTTCCAGGCCCTGCAATCATTCTTCCAGTGTCCTTTCTTATGACAATAGAAGCATTCTTCCTTATCCACAAGCTTCCCCGCTATCTTTGTTGCTTTACCTTTTCCCTTCGTATCCACTTTACTTACACCGCCCCTTGGTTTGGCGGGGGCCTTCTTCTTCTTTCCCTTGGCTTTCGCCTTGGACCTAGAAGATGATCCTCCTACAAACAAAGTGGATGTATCCCTACCTTTCTGTAGGGTGCCCTCTGCGCTCCTCAGCATGTTGAGGAGCTCTGAAAGTTCAACCTCTTTTTCTTGTAGGTTGAAGTTCAGTATAAACTGGGCGTAAGTGGAAGGAAGGGACTGGAGAACTATATCCGTATATAGCTCACTCTCCAATGTGATCCCTAGGTCAGCGAGCTCCTCAATGTAGCCGATCATCTTTAGCACGTGCTCGGCTACTGATGATCCGACGGCCATTCTTGTCGAAAATAACTTTTTCGACGCTTCGTATCTTGCGATACGAGATTGCTCTCCATACAGTTCTTTTGTATGGAGCAATATGGATTCCATGTCCATATTCTCATGCCTCCTCTGATGTTCGTTGTCCATCGAGGCAAGCAGGAGGCACTTGGCCTTCGCGCTATCAATCTCCCAAGTCTTGCGGATTTCCTTATCCGCGACACTGGAAGTTGGACCAGGGACAGGGGGAGCTTTGGTGGTAAGAAGATACCCCAGCTTGTCATAAGTGATTGCTATCTTGACATTCCTGAGCCAATCTTTGTAGTTTGGCCCTGTCAGTTTGTTTTTATCTAGGAGTAACTTAAGTCCAGTCATGTTGATTGGTCGCTGCAATTTGGAGAGAAGAGGAAAACACTCAGCATGATGCTCTTGCAAGTTTAGAGTGGTTTTTAGTTTGTCTAAACAGGATGGCTCCCACTGTTTCTCGAATCCCTCCTCAAACCATAAAGGAAGAATTAGTCAGGATCAATCTCACCGTACAATACTTACTTAACCGTTCGGCCAGGCTGGTGTCGGTACTTCGAGGGAGGTTTTCCAACGCTTTCGCGAAGTTCCTTAATTAGAGAACCTCTTTTCCCTGGGGGCGTAGCCCCGCTAACACCTTTCTAGGCACCTACTAGGTTTATAGCATTGATCGTTTAGCGAGAAATTTCCCGAGGAGTAGCATATACTCACAGTAGGATCGGGATCCAAATATCATCGCGTGACGAAACTGAAGGAATCCTACCAGAATCATCACACTCCAAATGGTATGCAAATCTAGCAAGTTTCAGTACTTATGAAACTCCCGATGTGGATTTTTGCCCCATGCTCTTATGACCTTGACTTTGGCCAACAAATCATAAGTCACATGTCAAGTTCTACCCGTCGTTCTCCAGGTTAATTTGAATCCACCCGTACATACCCTTGACTTTGGCCAACAAGGCAGTACGACTGTTCCAAACCAACGCATCTATCTATGCTGCACATGAATACCCAATAGCTACCAATCACTATGCCTTGACTTTGGCCAACAAACACAGCTTGAATACTATTGACTATTCATGTGAAACGACGGAGGGCTACGAATGGTTTTGGCAAAACCGTGAACGTAGTGAACTTGATTTAGTCGATGGAACGAGATAGATTTTAAATGGAGTGGCTCAAACTCCGTATTTTAAAAGTTTGTTTTGAAAAGAACCGAGTGGTTTTTCGAAAGTGTTCCAACGACTTTAACTTGGTTTATTATCTTGCATTAGTTCTTTTAATGCGTGATATTCTTGCATTAGTTCTTTTAATGCGTCCCATCATTTAATCCTACCATTGCAGAAAACAACCAAAATATGACGTACGCTTATGCCATTCGCATTCGCCACTGGGCCCCGTCATTACCCGTTAGGTTACTTAACTAACGACAGAGCGGGGGCTGGGCTAGCGCGTCTGTAAAACATAAGCAACGCCTAAATAATATCATATATAGATATACTGCAATGATAAACATTTCAGATCACAGATAAATATATTGGATATACTAGGAATCTGTAATTTGTACGAGCCTGTAACAAAAACAGATTACACGGTCGCGGTGAATAGCCAATACCCCACCCAAGACCCCTACGGGTGCGGCAAACTACCCGCCAAGTACCCGAAGCGTAGCAACCTCCCTCATCTCCATGAGTAGGCCACTCGACACTTCGGCATACCCGGTAGTTTGTGCACCCCTCCATGGGTCTATCCTAGGAGCAAAAACAGTAAAAAGAAATTATACAATGACGGCTACAACCCCGACCCGGTTGTGCGGCCATACAAATAATTATTACATCAATTTACAAATTTACATGAAATTGCAAGAAAAGAAAACTCCCGTCTCACAACCCCCGGCTATTCACCCGCGACAATCCAACATATTTATATACACATTCCATCACATTACAGATCACAGATCATGTATAACCCCGACTAATCGACTTATAGCGATTAGCCGACGTTCAATACATGCAAACATCACAGATATAACCATCATAGTCAAAGTGTAGTGAAGTTCGGAAAAATATGAAATTATAGGACCCCAAAAGTAAATTTCTGCTCTGGAAAATCTGGGCATATATAATATATCTTAAAAATCCCAAAACCCTACCAGAACAACACTGCACGAAAAACGATGCAGAGAAGACAACAAACGGCGGCGGTTCCGCGGCACATGCCTACCTCGTGCCGCGGAACCGCGGCGGTTTGAACGAAACAGTGGATCGTTTTTCATGGGTGTTCTAACAAAACCCTGAGCCGAATTTAGGTGTATAACAAAACTTGTTTTGACCAGAAAAAATTTCAACAGAAACTAGGATTTTGAAAAAGTTTGGTTTTTGGATTTTTCCGGTTCCGAACTTCGTTACACTTCACTACCAAGCTAGTTTAAGTTTAGTTAGGCTCTGATACCACTGTAAGTCCACGTTGCGACCCCCGGTGCTTACGGGGAGGCGGAAACGGTATAAAAACAAATTTTTATCGCAAGAGGCAATATGGACTAAACAAGGTCGGGATCGTGTCTAAACTAAACTAGCAAACTTGCTAAAGAGATTTAGCTACTCGGATGAAGATGGTTATACCTAGCTTGTCTTGAACTCCTTCGTCTTCAAGCTCCGGTGGTGGTCCGATGGCTCCTTCTCGTCGTCTCCGTACGCCGAAGATAGATCCACTTGAAAGCTCCAACCTTTAGCTCCTTCTTCGTTCTTTGAAGAAACTAGTTCACTTGGTTTGCTAAACCTAGTGAACTAGAATGAGTAGAGAAGAAATAGAATGGGATTTTATCTATGGTTCTTGATTCTCAACTCATGAGACAAGAGAACCATCGATTAAAGAGAGGGAGCAAGAGCAAGAGGGTGAGAGCAAAGTGGAGAGCTCAAGAACAAGAGAGAGAAATGAGCAAGAAAGAATGAGGCTCTCTTTTGTCTCTCACCCTCTCATAATCCAAAGTAATCATAACTCATCATATCAAAAAAGTCTTATGTGTGATGGTTGAAGCAACCATAACCATATCATATCATCTACTCATTTTACCTAAATGAGCAAGCAAGAAAAAGTCTTTGCCATGAAATGATGGTTATGGTTATCATGATGGTCAACTAGTCAAGCCTAGTCAACCGGTCAACAAAGTCAACAAAAGTCAACAAGTCAACAAAGTCAACAAAAGTCAACAACCAAGTCACCATAATACTTAATTAATATAATAGTTAATCACATATCATATTCTCATTAGGGTTGAGCAAAAAGTCAAAAAGTCAACGGTCAACTGTCAACAACCCTAATGAGAATCCGCTGTCTGTGCCTCCCTGTCAACTGTGCATACACACCCGCATCCGCGTTCCGAGGAACACGAATGCAAACTGGATAAATCCAATCCCATAAGGTACACTAGGATCTGGCTTAAACCAAAGCCCGCTAGTGTAAACTGTCCGGACACTGTACGTGCACAAGTGCACGGATGTGACCGAACCCTGTCGCAAAACCATGCGACCTGTCGCAATACCATTCGACCACTACTCTTTTGCCTAAAGGCGAAAAGCTTTCTGTGTGGGACTCTAAAGACTCGACACTACGCTGGCAGTGGGTTTAACCACAGACCGCAAGCGGCACTAGCTGTGCGTAACGGTCCCCAGGTAATGCCGACAAGAAGACCGACGAGGCGAAACCCATCTGAACTCCTACTGAGCCTGAGTGTGACATTCTCCGTACAGTCCGGTCTGTTCGTCTGATACATCGCATGGCGGGCCTAGGGGGCGGTAAACGTCAGTCCCCCAATAGCGGTACAAGTCGTGCCGGAGCGAAGCCCAAAACACCCTGAGATAACACTGGAAACCTACCAGTATATCTCGTTTGCCCTGGCCAGGGACTACTCGTGTAATGGCTCTCCTAGACACAGCGCGATGTCAACCCCCAATACCGGGAGAGACGAATCCTGTCTAACCGTCACTGCCTCCAAATGCTTCGGGACTGCACCCAACCACCACCTGTTTGCACGACTCCTTTGAGCCGTGGTAGGGTAGTGATCAAAGTACAGTGGGAACACACCCGAGGCGAAGTGACAGTGTCAAGTCAGCGGACTAAGCTGTACTCATGTCACCTGGGAACTGATAACTGACGATAGGTATAATACCAACTGGTCAGTTCCCGACGAGTCCTGTCCAGTGTATCCGTAACCTAACGGGCACCCGCATACTATCTCAAGTACGACGTACTGACGTCTGTGGGACAGACCGTCTCCCACACTGGGATGAGAAGCGCATGCGCTGGTCTACTCCGGAGTATCGATGCCCTGTCTCGATAGTCCTGCGACCAGGGACCTGCATAAGGATGTGCTTATAGATTACCCAGCCCCACTAGTGTGACGGCCATCACATCGCTGGTAATCAAGCAAAGATCCTAAGGGCTCCACTAATGTGTTCAGGCGATATACAAAAATAAACACATGTACACATTGAAGTAGAAATAAACCAAGTAGCATACTACTATTTTGAGCAAGATTGTATATACAAGGTGAATATCCCAAGCATCCATTAAGTAATATACATACTAGTATGATACAGTAATAGCCTCTAGGGCATATACACTAACAGATATCCCCATAGTTGGTGTACTAGCTCTTTTGCTGATAGGTGGGTTTTGCGCGGTATCTGTTTATCTTTCAGTTATGTATATTGTCGTATCTAGTATTCTCCATCTACCATGTATGTATTTGACTTAGAGACAGTGTGAGGACGATGATGCATATTATTTGTTTTCTGGTGTCGTGCTTGTTGTGAGCCGACTGTACTTTGCAGTTTATTCTATCTGTGATGTTCCCACTTGTGGATCTTGATCTTCGCTACGGCGTCGTATATTGCTATCTTGGTGATTGTTTACTTAGATTTCTTAACATGTTAGTAAGTGCTTTCATTTAAAACTTATAACACTCTATACTTTTACTGGTTTGATTTCTGGGTTTTCGGTTCACTTAGTCGCGTTACGCCTGTAGACGTTACGTGGTTAAGTGCCGGTCGCGGGCCAAACTTGGGTCATGACAGGGGCTAATGATGACGCTCAGTATTGAGGACTCCCCGGATCATGACACGTGGCAGATGACGTGTTTCGGGGCTTACGGGAAAGAAGCAAGAGCTGTACGTTCTACGCGTACCCCGGGCCTACGATCCTAGGATTGTCTCGACCTACGACGGCCTCCATGTCACTCCTCTGCTCGTCCTACGAATAACCGTTAGCTCGCCTCCGAGCTTCCTGCTCGCTGGGCTTCCTCAACCCTCCCAGCTCGCCGCCGAGCTATCACAGAACCAAGCTCCCTCGGCCTTCCGCCCGTCCCCGAGCTTCCCGCCGAGCTTAACTTCCTCGGTATCACCAACCAACCCACAACACAGATCACAGGCGTCTCCGCCACGGCTCCGCGAATCTCGCCAGACGCAAGATATCCGCCGCCCCACGATCCCGCGTTCCACGCCATCATGTTTCCCCATTAACGAGCGTATCTCGTCATTAATGGGGAATCTCGTCTTTCACGCAGGCGTAATGGCCGGCGTGAATCTCACGCCCGCCAGCCCATGGCTACCACTATATAAACCCCTCTCTCAGACGACTCAGGTAACGCAATTTTACCCCAATAGACCGTTACTCTGCTCAAATACCTCAACTAACTTGATCGTCGGAGGGTCCACGGTGGTACAACCACCCCGGGACTTCCTTGCAGGTATCTCGGCTCTATTCCGAACAAGCCCACTGAGATCCACAAGCTTCAGGAGGCAACCCTCCAACCCAATCTCAGCCACCCATCAACGCCCACTACAGATCAACGGAAGACAACATCTGAAGGAGATCCAGACCTCCATCACTTACTGAACTATGTTAAATAGGTGTGTTAATTGATGTATGTTGTAACATGGGATTATGATGTGTACGTAAGTTTGTGTTGTTTTGGGTTAGGAAGTATGTAATAGCTAATTATGCACCGTTGTGTTACTTGTATGTTTTCATTATATATCTCTCTCGTTAATGGAGTGGTGGTCTTCACCAGCTTTTTTATTAAAAAAAAAGTTGGGAGTAACGATGGACCCGTTCGACTTAACCCAGGACCCCAACGTCCTCCTCTTTTACCGCGCGACAGCAGCCTCATCGCTGTGCGCGACCACTGCCTCGCTAACCTCTTAACAAAAATTTAAATTGGGATGGCGTCATCCGTAACCTCGAGACTGCGGTCAACATCGGCGAGTTGGGCCGCACAACTTAACCTAGAGCCCCACTCGTCCTCTTGTTTTACCTCCACTAGGACTGTGCAAGTGAAATCTCATGGCCACGGTACGGTTATGTAGAGTGACAGTAAAGATGACTTATCTGTCAACTTTTCCACTATCATCCCCAAAAAACCAAACTCCCGCAACCCCATTAACCTCATTAACAAAATTTAAAGGCTTGGGGACTAGTACAAGAACTGCACGGTTATGACCAAAACGGCATACCTCAAACTTCATTTACTTATTCAATATACATGAATAAATTATTCACTTTGCTCCTTCCCTTCCAACTGCACTCTATCCCCCAAATCTCAAATAGGAATAACAAAAGCAAACCCAATCAATTTAGAATTTCATTATATCAATCACTAAGGTAAACATCATGCGAAGCAAATCTGACATATTGAAAACCAAAAAAGGAAAGTCATGAGCAACTTCGCATGACGAAATCAAAGAAAATATTTTGCATCGCTTGAACAGTAATTAGTGATGTTAAGTCAAGTGAATTTTGTTTCTACTTTCTCATGCTAAGATAAGAATTCTATTAATTCGACTATTACATTGGAAGAAGTTTAGGTACATATATACAATTGTTGGACTTTAGAACTTTCTCTATTAAGACTAGATCTTCAACAATAATGGAAAGTTCAAGCAAATTGAAGTTAACTCCACATTGTCATTGCAATTCTAGAATTTTGATGAACTGGACTTTTAAAATTGTATCAAAGACCGTGCTTAAATTTAATCGGCACATCTGTGATTATTGATTAAACATATTGTTAAAAGAAAATTACATTTGCAAGGGAACACACACAAAGATAAAATAAATGTAATTAAATAAACAATAATGTCTCTTCGCACAAAAGAGATGCTCAACCTAAATGTCAGAATAATAAGCATTGAAGGAATCCGTGAAAGTCTAGTTGGCTAGGATACTTGGGTCTCACTTGAAAGACACCCGGGTTCAAGTCTCGGGAACTAATATTGTTAGCTTGTTTACGAATATCAAAAGACTATCATAAATCAAGCAAAAATGCAAAGTGCTACTATCTACAAAAATTAAATGCAGGAATTACTGTAGCCATCAAATTAACCTTGTTCAAAACTTGCGAGTGTAACGGTCTGATTCTCTGAATTCTTGGCCAGCTATCGCAAACTAAAATGTCCGGTGAACTGGGTGATAACTGATACAGTAAGAGAGATACTATTGAGAAAGGAATGCACTAAATTATAAGAAATAAATTTGTCTTTCATAGTATGATTTTTTGTGAGTTTTGATTCAAACGAGGATGCCCAGAATTGATGGACGAAGCAACATAAGAATTTCTTTTTGCAATATGCTCATATATTCAAAACTTAGCTCGACTGGTCTTATTTTGACATCGCCGGACACTACACACGAGCGTGCACAAATTAAAGAAAATAAATTGCAACGTATAATAATTTTAACGTTAACATGAACCTAATCTTAAATCTTCAATAAAGCTTGTATCTATTTTCTTTTTCTAATTTGGTCAAAGCTAATTCTTGTATCTTGGTTGCCTACATTCTCATTCAACTTTCTGAAAATCCTTCATTGAAACTCGGAACCAAAAATTAACTGTGTTTAGCAGAATATGGAGCTCATCCTTAACATTGTGTATATGTGATCTAAACTGCCTTCTTATCAAATTGCAAGTTGATGTGTTCAATTTATAGGGTATACAATATTGATGTTCATAAAGTTAGAGTAACTTAGATATGATTCCCAACCTTATGTGACTCTAGAAGTCGCTTCTGCCTTTCGATTTTGGTTGCATCAACAGAGGAAATATTTTTCCAAACACTATGGTTGAAAATACTCTCTGCAATAGGAATATGGATGTGTATGTATGGATATTTCATTATTAACAACTCCAGATATATCTACTCATCAGCACGGGATCAATTATATTAGCATGAACGCAATTTTCATTACAGAAATGTCAGCTTTCAGCATCCCAGTCATCCTTCTAGGCATTGAAATATAAAATTGCCATAAATTTGGTAATATGGAATATGGTTATATTCAAAGATTCCTTGCATTTGCTAATACTCAAAGATCCCTTATTACCTAAAACTTCTCATTCTGTACTACAACGACTTTGACTTTGGGCAAGAAAGCAAAATAGAAACTGGATATTTCAATGAAGAATTAGAATAACCCAGTGCATGATTTATTTTCTTCTACTAAGAAATATCATCTCTGCATATTTCTAACAAACCTTTGAGAATATATTTTATGTTAAAATCAATCTCTTATTGCAACATAACACGATTCCTAAAATAAAATTATCCACTTCACAATCCCCTAACTATTTTTCAGATATGTAGACCTGATGGAAACTGACCATTTCAATGAAAGACTATAAATTACGACTAATTAATTGGTAGCTTTTGTTCTTTGCCATTGTTCCTATTATTTTTCTTCTTCCGATATAATGCTCAACATCACCATGTAGTTGACTAACATAAAAATACTGCAAATGGTTGATATTAATTATGTCCTTTTAGTCATCTTCAAAATAAAAAAAAAAAGAAGTTTTGTCCATTTAGAATAAACTAAGGCTTTAGCAACAATGTTAAGCTTCAGTCTTTTGCCCAGAAGTTGTGGTTAATCAGAAGTTAATCATGCTAGTTACCAACTGAGATTGTCCAAATGCATAATAATATCCGATGCAGCGCTTTCTTTTCCTACAAAATTCCCAAACTGCCCTTAACCATGGTTTGAGATAACAGTGGAGTTTTTGTGCAATATGAAACCAACCAAATATATTCAGGAATGGATCATATAATGACTGCCATAACAACCAAATCAATTAATAGTAATTAATAAACGAGTCAGGTTAGAGTAAACAGACTTGTCCCAAGTCCGAGGCAATCCATATAAGAGTGGTACATATACAAACCCAGGTTAAAAATGGTTGGGAGGGCAATACTGTCAATTTGAAACTTCTATTTCTGCCGACCAAATTTCGCTTACAAGTAACATATATATTAGGATTAGTTAAGATCAGTTAATATAGGAGTCAAACTCTTCATTGATGTATATATGATGTTTTAACCTTTCTAATTTAAGGCTAAAGACTATACAAATAAAGACTTTTTCAACTCAAAGAAAAGTTCTCCTTCCTTATAATTATAGCAGAAACCTATACAAATGCCTTCGCAAAAAGGTTTAGTAAAAAGATTACAATGGAAATATCAAAACATCGATACCTCTACCTCTTCCTAACTACCCTTTCCATAGCCAACATGCATGATGTCGATGGCAAGAACATAACTGTTCCTTTCCATGTCGGCGTGGTCCTCGACTTGGGCACATTGGTCGGGAAAATGGGCAGCACCAGCATTAAGATGGCAATTGAGGACTTCTATTCGCAGAACAGCAACTACACAACAAGGGTTGTTTTACACTATAGGGATTCCAAACGAGATGTTGTGCAAGCTACAGCTTCAGGTACATGTAGTTTATGTATTTATTTTCTGTTGTCAATGATGAATTAACTATATAGATTAGGTTAAAATATGGATCGAATACGAAAACCTTGGTTTCTTTGCTGATTTATGGTTCTTAATGACAAAAAATTCACCAGCGGTCAAAGAAACACGACCACATTTAACTTGATTTATGTGTTCATCATTTCACAAGCTACATTCAACCTTGACAAGTGATAACAAAAAGAGATGTTTTTTCCTTGCATCATAACTGAAAAATGAACAAAAGTAAAGCTTGCATGAACAATCTGGTCTCCTTTCAATGTCAAGTTGTTCTCCACCTACAGATTACCTTCTTCGTGTACTATTTGTACATGCGCAAGATCCAAAACTAGAATATGTGACAAGTCAATATTTTAATTTTAAGTTGTCCCAAAAATTAGCAAGAAGATTTGCAGAATGAATCTGCAGACACACTAGCTAAAATTATCATTTAAGCGCTGGTCAATCCAGGTTCTGTACAATATGATGACTGTATAGGGTAAACTAGTAAATCTCCTACAAAGAATATTATGACTTGGCACAATTTAATATAATAAAGTATAGTATACTTCAAATAAAGTACCTGAAGTCATGGATGACAAAAGATGATAGATACTCATGAACTGAGACTTGTCTTCTAAAAGCTGCAAGTTACAAGCGTTCAAGATTCAGGTTCATAATTAACCTCGACTTTAGCCAAAAATGAAGAAATGCAGTCTAGACAAACTGATTATTAAAAAATATCCTAACGGTAGTAAGGGATACGTGAAAAAGGATACGAAATAGAAAAGAAAAACAATATCAAAAAAATTTAAAATATATATAGAGAGAAAATAAACTTACAGCCATCATTGTATTGCATTGAAACATCAGTTCCAGTACTACTGAAAATGGAAATATACACATATTGAAGAAGAGCTACCAATTGCATACCAACTAGAAGCTCTACTACATTGGTCAGAAACCAAAAATACCAAACAACACTCCAACTACTTAAAATCATTTGCTTCCATGATCTGGAGCCTAAATATCATTTTAGTCCGAAATCTGGTTTCGTTGAAATGTGACAGCTGAAGTGTTCGAATGGATATGATTCGAATTGATCGGTTTCTACATTTACCATACCATGCTAGTTTCTTAAAAGCAAGTCGACATACCTCAGAAAATACATCTTTTACACTAATTTAAAATAGTGTAGAGAAAAAATTCCACATAACCTGGTTTCAACTAGACATCATATCAACCATGAGTCATCTCTGACCACCTTCTTACCTGAAAATGAATAAATTATATTCCGATCAAATTGATTAATATTTAACATTTCAAAACAGTAAGACAAAGAGAAAAAAGGAAATTGATAATACAGGGAAATAATATTGTATAAAGAAATAGAAATCATTGCATCAAAGCACTACTAATAAAAGAGATCTCTTATTACATTGAGGTTTTCCAACAATGCTGAAATGATAAACAGATACAAATAATGAACAGACCTATCAATTGCCAAGACAAAACTAGAAACCGTATTAAATTTATCAGCAACAATGAAATTCCAAAACACATGCCAACTATAATGCCTTCGTAAAATAATGCCCAATAGCAAAATACTATTAAAAATAATTTCCGTCCATAGTCTGGAGCCCAAAAGACAACTCTTTTCCAAACCTGGTTTCCTTCAAACAAGAACACTGAACATATTTAGCCAAAGTGGATTGAGATTGATCAGGTTCTCATAACAAAAGCTAGTTACTGTCACAGAAAGTCCACACATCTCAGAAAAAAACTGCTAAAATACTTGAATAGCTGCAGAGAAAACTTTTCCATTAAACTAATAACTATTTATACAACACCTCGTATTAACCACGTGTCATCTCTGTTATCACTAAGGATCACCATTTATTTCCACACTGTATTCCATCTAATATCACATAATTGAAATATCCAAACGCAGCTATGGACCTACTGGAGGACAAACAAGTTCAAGCCATCATAGGCCCTCAGCAATCAGCACAAGCCGTGTTCCTCTCTGCGATCGCTAATAAATTCCAAGTGCCCCTCCTCTCCTTCCTAGCGACAAGCTCCTCACTCTCCTCCATCACCACACCCTACTTCATACGCACATCATTAGATGACTCATATCTAGTTAATGGCCCTCTCTCCTCCATCATCAAATCATTCGGATGGAGGAAAGTGGTACCTGTCTATGAGGACTCCGAATATGGAAGAGGAATCTTGCCAAGTCTTGTTGACACATTCCAAGGTTTTGGAACACACATTTCCTATCGAAGCGTGATTCCTCTCTATTCCTCCGATGATCAAATTGAAGGGGAGCTCTACAAGTTGATGACTATGGACACACGGGTGTTCATCATGCACATGACGGCAACGTTAGGGGCCCGTGTGTTTTCAAAGGCAAGAGAAGTAGGAATGATGAGCCAAGGGTACGTGTGGATCATGACTGCTGGGCTCACTAACGTAGTGAACTCACTTGATCCTGCCGTGATCGATTCAATGCAGGGTTCATTGGGCATGAAGCTGCATGCGCCTAGATCGAAGAAGCTCGATGATTTCTCCATCAGATATAGAAGAAGATTTCGGAAAGAGAACCCAAACGATCAACCAGCAGAACCGAGCATCTTTGAGCTCTGGGCTTATGATACAACTTGGGCACTTGCGGTTGCAGCAGAAATGGTTGGGGCTACTAATTCTCACCTTCAAAAATCTCAGAATAGTATTAGTAAGTTGATGAGCTTGGATGTGTTAGGGGATTCAGTAAATGGACCAAAATTTCTTGAAGCAATTCGAAACGTCGAATATACAGGCCTTAGTGGCCGAGTCCATCTCAGTGGGGAAAAATTTCATTCTTCCACATTCGAAATAATCAATGTTGTTGGAAGAGGAGGGAGACAGATTGGGTTCTGGACCCAAAAGCATGGGATCTCAAGAAATTTGAACCGAACTATTATAAGGACTCGCTTGACCTCGATGAGTGATCTGAACCCTATAATATGGCCTGGGGAATCAACTGTAGCACCCACTGGATGGCAAAATCCAGTAAGTGGAAGAAAGCTGAGAATTGGTGTTCCTATAAAGAATGAATTCCAAGAATTTGTGAAGGTGGAAAGAAATCCTCTCACCAATGCAATTGTCGTGAGTGGTTACTGCATTGATGTGTTTGAGGCTGTAGTACAAAATTTGCCGTATGCACTTTCTCATGAGTACATCCCCTTCGAGGATACACCAGGACATATGGCGGGGACTTACAATGACCTTCTGTATCAAGTCTACCTTCAGGTGAGTAGTAATGAAGAGCCAACAGCACATCACTTCCATTGCTTGCTAAACTTATCAGTATAACCTATTTTTGAGTTCTCATTGGATTAATTTAGTCATAAATTACTAAATCATCTATCAATCCTCAAATTACTAGATAAGATTGATTATTTTATTCCTACTTGCATTTTTAATGACACTAGATAGCGATCATCACTATAGTATAGTGCTAAAGATTCTTGTTGTTGAGCAAAATGGCAAGATTCACTGCTTCACCACCAAGTGTACCGCTTCCTATAATTTTTAAGCTTTCTACTTCCAATAAATCCTAACATGTTGGAGATAGGACCTTTTACGTGGATCAATTTAATTTTTGAAAGCTTCTCCGATACATCTTAAATAGTGGTATTTTAAATAACTACGGGGAAGAGTATTTGTCCCTTATATAGCATTTTTAAAATGAAAGGCCATTTTCTACCAATTAGGATTTTCCCTTCTCCATCCTTATGAGGATGGTTTATAGGATTCATACCTACTGTTCTTTCTACGGATGCTTACTTAGCCAACACTTTGATATGGACACATGCTTTTTTGGTTGACCCCAACATGAACCAATTGTCTGATTTTTGCTAATCAATACCTTGATACCAAACGGACCTCCAACAGTCTGTAATCTTGATGTGACCATTTTACCCTCTTTCGCAATCACCTCCTACAACATCCACTAGTTCAACTGTGATTTATACGTTACATATGGCCGGCCACATGCATGCATGAATCCACACACCCGTGTGCGCTCACACGCACAACAACGCGCTCATATACCCACACACACACAATAAGTGCGACTCTAATAGTACATCGAACTAATTACTGCCGAGATATAAAAAAATTAAATGATGTTTCTTTTTTTGTGTTTTTGGATATATGATGGTTGAATTCTGTAAAGCTGGTTACTGAGAACTTCATGCTTACCGACAGAAATTCGATGCTGTTGTAGGAGATACAACAATCTTAGCTAACCGATCTCTCTACGTGGATTTCACATTGCCATACACCGAAACAGGCGTGGCGATGCTAGTTCCAGTCAAAGGATGTGTGCAGACCGCGTGGATTTTTCTAAAGCCACTGTCTACAGATCTGTGGCTAGCTAGCTTTGCCTTCTTCTGCTTGTCAGGATTTGTTGTGTGGTTCATGGAGCATCGGATCAGCACTGATTTTAGGGGCCCACTTTCGCAACAACTTGGAACTATCTTCTACTTTTCCCTCTCAACACTTGTCTTTGCCCACAGTTACGTAGGCGTCCCATTTACATAAAAATTTTATTAGGAATGCTCAGATGCAAACTTTCTATTTTCTTGGGATACAAACAATGCAGAATAAATATACAAACTACTCCAATTTTAACTTCTAGAAAATACGAAGTTGATCTGAAGATTTATTTAGATGCATCCAGATAGAATCATGTAGAATTTTGCATATGCCGAATCGAAATAACAATGTTTAAATGTATGTACCAGTTTCATGCATGCGGGCAGATAAGACGAGTTTATATTAATAAAGACATTTGCGGAAAAGCATAATTTTTCTCTAAAGATATCAACCATTCTTTGCAGGGGAGACCGTGCATAACGTCTTGTCGAAGATAGTTCTTATCATATGGATGTTTGTAGTGCTTATTCTAACATCCAGTTATACCGCTAGCTTGAGCTCAATGCTAACAGTACAAGACCTTGAGCCCACTGTTACTGATGTGAATCAACTCAAGGAAAATGCAGATTATGTCGGATATCATGAAGGGTCCTTTGTTGAGGCTCTACTGAAGCAGCACAAATTTGACGAGTCGAGATTGAAGGCCTATGCAAACCCTGAAGAATATGTTGAGGCACTTTCTAAAGGAAGCCGCAATGGCGGTGTAGCTGCAGTTTTCCATAGCATTGCATATATCAAAGTATTTCTGGCAAAGCATTGTATAGGCTATACAATGGTTGGACCAGTTTACAAGACCGCAGGAATTGGATTTGTAAGTTGCATTCTTCCCCTCTTAAAACACTCAAACTAAAGTTTATACTTTATAATGAACATATTATTTTATAAAAAAAAGATGTACCTAAGCATAAGCTTGGATCCATTCAATATAGTACTACAATGGACTTTTAACCCTCTCATAATGCAATCTACGACTGTTAGAACTCTATCTTAAACAATAGTGTGACTAGACCACCTTGAATTCAAACCATGATGATATCCATTATTTATTAATCTTGCTTGGCTTTTAAGAAGCTACGTGCATCTGTAAGGATATCAATGTGTGCATCTTACACCCCTTAACAATATTTTGAACCATGAAATTCACAATTTTGAACCTGAGTACAAACAATAGATACTTGCAAATGGTTTTATTATATGATCATGTCCCTTAGAGCTATAGGTTACAAATATATGTTTAAATTGTTTGAGTTATAAGTGCATTTGTGCAAATAAAGCATGTGTGCATCAGTTTAGTGTAGTGCACACAATTCACCCATCTGAGTCTAGTCACGGTCATCTCCATAATATTCATAATATGTTAGGGTATGTTTGGTGCCAAACAAAATCACGTAATTAATTTCAAGAAATAGTTCGTGACGTTTTTCTATGGGAGTGTTCAGAGTGATGGAAGATCTGCACAATTTTTTGAATTCATAATATTGAAATTGTATATTCTGAATAGAATATTTTATTATTTTAATTATATGCTCATCAATTATGTAAATACGGCAATATTACCTAATTTGACTCTATAAAAGTAACGGCACTATGATTCATAGAAATCTTGTAACTTCTAAACGTATGGGGTAAGAAAGAACTGTTTTCTTGTACAAAATTCTTAATGCACTCTTATTAGTGTACTGCTAACTCGTCTCAATTCCACAGGCATTCCCTAAAGGCTCACCTCTAGTCCCTGACATCTCGAGAAGTATCCTAAATGTCACAGAGGGAGAGATAATGGTAGAGATTGAGCAAAAATGGTTCGGTAATCAGACTGCATGTCTAAATCAAGGGAGCGGAGTTATATCTAACAACCTCACTTTACATAGCTTCTGGGGCCTATTTCTAATCACCGGGATTGCTTCAACCGGTGCTCTTCTGATATCCTTAAACATGTTCTTCTACAGAAATTGGCATGATCTAAAAACCATCGCTCTAAACAAGTCAATTTGGCAAAGGCTGAATATATGGTTCAAATACTACAACGATAAAGACCGTAGTTACTTTCAAGAGGGAGAGAGTCATCAATGCAAATAGCGTTTTCAATGTAGACATGAGACATGCTGCAAATATTGAACATTCACCAAATATTGGTGAACAATCTAGCATCATAAGCATTAGTGAACTGTCAGATTTAAGCTTTTGCGAGGTGGAAGAAGAAGAAATCACCTTAAGGGAGTTGGTGAATTCATTTATGGAAGCTGAATGTCTTTGTACAATAGTAACATGGTGTAGACCAGACAACAATTTAATCTAACTGCATCAACTTGTTGTTATCATCTTTCATCAATCACTTCCATCTGCTAATTCTACCGCTAAAATTGTGCATCGGTAAAGTTGCTTCTTTTATTTGTTAGCTTTATCTATTATGCCGTAGAGCTGAACATAATTTCCTATAGAGTATAGAGAGTTAATCATCCTTTCCATTCTCCTAAATCTCCCTCTACCCACCACAATCTCATATTCTAGAAGACATTGGCGGGTATCAACTAATCATTTGGATATAAGGAAAGCCGTTCTCTCATCCATACCCGCCAGAAAACACTAAAAAGAAGATTTTTGTGAGGTCTACAGCTGATTGTCAAATTACTCATGGATCCTTGATTTCTAGCTGACCTCATCTTAGTGGTAAAGCTTTCATTATTGTTTCTAAAATATTTCAATGAAGCTAGTAACCTGTTTTTCTCAAAACAAGAAGGAAGAAGACAATTCTTTTCAAGAATTATGTCAAAAAAAGTTGAGAAAAAGGATAACCATAATCACACCATCATAGTCATTGATATGATGGAGAATAAATAAAATGGAACTAAGACCTTATCACCATCCTAGCCAGCAATAGTTTAAGAAAGATTAAAATACGTGGTCATGACGTCCACGCCAAAACATACTTAGAAGGGGCGAAGGGAATCAAATGAAAATTAGATGTGTCCTTAGTGTGATCCAAGAAATGCACACTGAGAAACTAAGCTAAAGATTATGGCTTTCGTAGGGAGACAGTAAACCAGATGATTTAGGCAATGAAACAAATCAACCGTGGCATGCCTGGTGAGAGAATTCCAAACCGATTGGATTGCCAAACTCTTCTATGTGATTGGTCCCAATTTTGGTATAAAAATGATAAACTTTAAAAGGAAATTAAATAGTGTGATCGACCAATCTCTAGAACACCAATTTTGAAAGTTATCGACAATTTTGACCGCAAAAGAACCAAATAGGCCGGCTATCCCTATCAGCGCATCCCACCTAATTGTTATCTAGGCTGCACAAGAGAAAATTTGAACATACCAACACAAATGTACAAGCCAAGTTACTCATCAATATCAAGAATTCTCCAATAATCATCTTTATTATCAAAATTGGGTTGCCTACAGTGAAGTTGGGCATTTACTTTCTCTCTGTATATATGCGTCTGCACGCACGCATGTAAGTATGTAGGTGTGTGTGTATGTACAAGTATGTATGTGTATGTATGTATATACGTATATACATGTATGTAAGTGTACGTTTCTATGTATGAATGTGTAATATGTACTGAAGATAATCGTAAAATATTTATTGGCTTAAGAAATTATAAGTCTCTACATACAAATATATATAGAGGGTCATAGACCATCTTTACAATAATAGCCGATGTGGGACTAAAACTAATAACTAATTATATATCTAATAACTAATTATATTTATAACACTCCCCCACAAGCTGGAGCGTAGATATTAATTATGCCAAGCTTGGACAGATGACGAGCGAAAACCAGTCGAGAAAGAGGTTTGATAAGGATATCTGCTAACTGAGCCGAAGAGAAAATATGTTAGAGTACAACCACCTTATCTGTCATCTTGTCACGAATGAAATGACAATCTATTTCGATATGCTTGGTCCGCTAATAAAAAACTGGATTCTCAGCAATATGGATAGCGGCATTGTTATCACAGAAGAGTGTAGTTGGAAGAGAAGAAAGAACCTCAAGATTTGTCAGGAGGAAGGTAAGCCATACCAACTCCGTAACTGTATGCGCCATAGATCTATACTCAGCCTCGGTAGAAGAACGAGCAAATACATTCTGTTTCTTACTTTTCAAGTAACCAAGTTTTCTCCCAAGAAGACACAATATCCACTAGTAGAACGACGATCATCAATAGATCTAGCAAAGTCTGCATCCGCAAAGGCTGTGAGCGACAACATAGATAATGGTTTGTAAAGAAGACCTTGGTTTGGAGAACTTTTGATATATCTGAGAGTATGCTCAACTGCTTTAAGATGAGAGGTCAAAACATTCTACATATACTGACTCACTGTGCTAACGGCAAAGGAAATGTCAGGAGGAGTGATCGCACGCTTTTGGCGTGTCGAGTTTTAAGAGTTCTAAAGTTTAACCGCGATCAGGACGGTGTCGCTTTGCAGCTAGCCGTGATGAGCACGGGTCGATCCACAGGGAGACGGAGCGTTTTACGTTCTTGTTCTCACGAGTTAATGCGCGTGGGCGGAATTGTTCATATCTATCCTATGTGTTTATATGCACAAGTAAAGTTTGTTAGGAATAGATAGGTTAGTGTAAGCTTAGGAAATCCGCACTCAAAACCTTTGAGCCGAACTTAACGATTGAAGCTAGTGCAATCAGAAACAATGTGGATTAGGGTATTTAAGTACGGTATTCGTGGAATCCGGCTTATTGACCCTTGTCCGTACGTTCTTGTATCTTGTTTTCGCCTCCGGCCAAACCGAACGCAACCGATCGCGGTTAGGGATCACCGTTACCTTGGTAGGGTAGGGTGCCGAACGGAGCGCTTACGTAACGTTTGGACAGAGTTCAATTGGAAAATACAGGAAAAAGAATTGATTAAATAAATCTTAACTTACAATATCGTTATCGATTCCTAACAACACAATATTCACAACCATTCAAACAACAAACCAAAAAGACCAAAGAAAAGAGAAACAAAGAGAAGAAAAGAGCAACACAAGAAAGTAAATGACATGAAATGAAAGTGCATGAAAGTAAAGTAAGGAAATAAATTGCAAGAATGTAAAGCAGGTAATAAAAAGAAAGTAATGAAAAGAGCAAGAATGAAAATAGCAAGAAAGAAACACTAAGAACCATAGAACAAATTACATACCATGGGTTTAATAACCCAAACATAAACTTGCAGGCTCAATTAAGAGGTTGCAAGATCAAGAGAGGGCTAAAAACACAAGGCAAATGAAGGCACAAATGAACACTTTATTAATCTTCAAGAATGAAACAACCCTTGAGTGCAATAACCAAAGCTTAATCTTGCAAGTTGAATGAAGAGGTTGCAAGATCAAGTTAAGGCAACGAACTCAAGGGGTTAGCTATGTACGAGAGAACAAAATGAAAAACAAAAATAAAACTAGAGAGTAATAAAAATGAGGCAAAGAATGACCCCTTGACCCTTTGCCCACTGCCTGTTTTTATAGGCTCAAAAAGTGAATAAACAAACAATAAAAATATGATGACAAGGCAGCAAGGTAGGGACCACAGAAGACTGAGGCCCATTGGGCACTGTTTGGCCGGCCACAAAGGTGGTGTGCTCGGTTGAAATCCGAGCTCTTTGGCTCGTATTTGGTTTGTTGGTTTGTGTGTTCCCCCACATCACTCTGATGCTGTTTGCATGGTCAAAAATAACCTGGTTTGTCTTCAGAGTTTTGAGAGAAACTTGAATCTTTTGGTCACATCACTACTTTATGCATTGAATGCACATCACACCATGCCCACTTGCTCCTTGATTCATGGCTGCCCCATCCCATGATCATGCCAAAGAGCATGTATACACACTTGCATTGTGTCGGACCAAAATATTGTGCACCCATTTTATTTGCAAAATCTCTTTGGATATCGGTCGGTTCTCAGTTCCGGTTGCAGTGTCGGCTCACAAATGATATATCCGTGATTTTAAGTGTATTTCCAGTATTTTGTCACGGATACCTGTAATCTGTATTACTGAGCAGACACTGGTTAATAGTACCGATATATACAAAAAATAGATAATGAATGAGCGGTATTAAAATGCAATATTCTGGTATGAACAAATACCTCCAAACTTATCTTTTGCTCGTTCCAAGCAAAACAAAATCCTAGCCTCATTTTCACAGGGAACGTGATTGCACTGAGCATATGCAACAAGCCGTTAATCCTCTAGGTGTCTCTAGTAGGAGGAGTGTTGTCTCCTGATGGTTTTCAGCGGATACTAACTATAAAATCCCGTCAAGCTAATTCATAAGTTAACATCGATTCTACTCCTACAGTTTAGTATCTACGTTAGAAACTCTATCATCCTAAGTTAGAAATATTCAACCCTTATGTTTCACACCTCCTATCTATTTATCCTCAGATCCTATACGTTCCAAAAAAGTTTAGAAAGATGTTGATATCTCCTGAGTTTTCTTTCTAAAAGTGCGGTCTCAAATCAGGGATTTTTATCAGTTTTACGGAAAACATAAGTCTTATTCTTTATTTCTATCTTTCCTCCAAATATCGATTGTATACCACTACGTGTGTGTAATTTTTCACCCCTACACTTAAGAATTCAATTCAAGCTATAGTACACTTTCCCTAATACCTAATACTACTTCTTTTCATTAATGATGGACGGTGTTGCTCACACGCCTTTCATGCGACTATTAATGCTTCTTGAGACACTAACGGCCGATTACTGAATGTGTGAGCTTAAAGCGTAATTAGCAGTTTTCAGGTCTTGACTTTATTTATTTTTCTTTTCTTTATTTTTTTCTTTTTCAAGACCGGATATATTTTTCAATATGCTCTTTAGGTGGTTAGCTTTAAATACCGTTTTTTCTTTCATACTTGGTTTTCAGGCAAGAGTATTTCTAGTTATCTTCTACTATCCCAAGTTTCAAGGTGCGTGTATGTGCAGTTTGTAGGGTATATACTTTCTAAATTTGAATTTAAGAATAGAAACTATTTTTCAGACTTATCCTTCAGTAAATCTTCAATACTTTCCCCTCATCTTGACTTAACTCCAGAACTGAACTCAAGATTAACTACTTCTAAAAAAAACGGTAAGGACGTATAATTACCAAGATTAAATAGAATGATGGTTGTTTTTAGGGTTTTCAATTTCTAAGCCTAGGATTTAGTTATTTCTAATGTATCAACTAAACTTTCGGAATAAAAATCTAAGTTACCTTATTAGCTAACTTGACGACAAAGTTTTTATATTTTTGTAAAAATATTCGATTTTTGTAAAAATATTCGATTTTTGTGCGTTTTTAATAAGTATGCAAATGCAGAATATACAAATGAATGCGAAGGAAGAAAGCTTAACGAGTACACCCCCAAACTTAAACTTGACTGTCACGACCCAAAATTTGGCCCGTAACCAGCACTTAAACTACGTAACGTCTACATGTTGGAGATAGTGCCCTCATAGTCAATTATTGGATCGCAAGTACGTGATTGCAATGATTGCGGAGGACCTATCCCGGTAGGACAGTCTTACTCGAGATGATAGTATGCTATCTGGTTTGCCTTTATCAGTCGTGTACATGTTCAGGTGACTGATTGCATGTTACACTTTGATAGAGCCCTTAGGATCTTGCTTTACTACCAACAGTATGATGGCGATCATATACGTGAGAGTTGGGTAGTTTATATGCATATCCTTAATTGTGGTCCCTAGTCGTGGGAGTTTCGAGACAGGGCATCGATACTCCGGAGTAGACTAGTGTGTACAGTCGAGACCCCGACGAGGGGCGGTGGCCGGTCTCACAAGCCACTGGTGTCCGTTGGATCACCTAAGATGTATACAGGTGCTCATTGGGTTATGAGTACACCGGACAGGACTCGCCGGGAATCTGCTAGTTAGTATTATATCTACCGTCAGATAGCAGTTCCCTGGTGACATGTGTACAGGTTAGTTCATCGACCTGAGGTCGTCATTTGTCTCGTATGAGTTCCCACTGTGCTTTGATTTCTACCCTACCACGGCTCAAAGGAGTCGTGCAAACAGGTAGCTTTTGGGTACAGTCCCGAGCCATATGGAGGCACGTGAACGGATCGGCAGGGGATTCGTCTCTCCCGGTATTGGGGGCGAGGTCGTGCTGTGTCTAGGAGAGCCATTACACAAAGTCTATGGCCATGGCAGGAGATTTTCTGGTAGGTACTCCAGTAGTATCTCAGGGTGTTATTGGGCTTCACTCCGACACGACTTATACTGCTATTGGGGGTCTGACGTTGCTAGCCCCCTAGGCGGATATGCGATACTCATTGACGAACGGACCGGACTGTATATACATTGTCACTGTTAGGCTCAGTAGGGTTTTCGGAGGAGTTCGCTCATCGGTCTCCCTTGAGTTCGCTCCTCGGCCACCCTTGAGGTCAGTCCATAGGCAGCCGTTACGCATAGCTAGTGCCGCTGACGGTTTGTGGTTAAACCCACTGCCAGGGTACTGACGAGTCATTAGAGTCCCCCACAGACAGTTTCCCAAGTTCGGGCGAAACGTTGTAGAGGCCGTATGGTTTTATGGCAGGGTTCGGAAAATGCACGTGCGTTTACGCACGTGTCAGTTTTCGGGCAGATGATACTGGTCGGCTTTGGTTTAAGCCGATCCGAGTATTATATTGAGTAGGTATAATATCTTTGTCTCAGTTGCATTTGTATTCGGTCGTAATATAAATGCGGGTATATTTATACAGTTTCGGGGTTGTCCTGAAAGTCGTTTCAGGATCACTTTTGGAAGTTGCCAGTTTCCAGTTTTCTATCAGCCGTCTTTTAACATTCTGTTAAAAACGGATTTATCTTTTCTTCAGTTGGGGTGAGTCATCATTCTAGAAGCTTCTAGAAGTGATGATGAGGCTTGGTGAGTCATTAAGGATAAGGTGACTAGGTTTAATGTGATTGGTTCCTTTTTAATGACTCATGCTTTGAAATTGATGGTTTTGTTTTGCTTAAGATCTTTTATCATGATATTTGTGATATGGTCACCTCCCCCTCTCCTACGGTCACCCCCTCTCTCTTTATAAGAGGCCGGCCCCCTCCTCTCTCTCTTATGGTTGTTGATTTCATCGGTTAAGAAAAAGATATGATAGTTTTGGGGTGTATGGAATTCACAGTTCATTTCATTCCATCACCCGATTTCCACGGCAACTTCATTAACCGATCGTCCACGGATTTGGACGTAGTGAGACAAAGTCATCTACTCATTCTCTACATCATTCTTGGTCGTCTCTTTTAGCAAACTTGACGATCGAGTTGCCTCGAGTCAGAGGCGGGAGCCCGTTTAAAGAACCGATCATGTGGTGCCACCTCGACGAGGAGATCGGAGATCGACGAGATCGGAGCAGCCGCAACGGAGCGTGGGATGATGGTTGAAGAACGAAGGACTCGGATCGTTCGGTATAACCATTCTACACTCTTTACAGTTTGTTAGTTTAGCAATAATGGCAGATCCGGGTTAAAGTATACGATAGCACCAGTTAAAAAGTTTTGTTCCGCATTTGGCGTCTGTAGACTGCCGGGGTGCTAGCGTAGACTTACAATGGTATCAGAGCCTCACCATTTTGCTATACTAACTTGTGCTAACGCGTTTAAAACTTCGATCCGACCGGAAAACTAAAAACTGCAAATTCCTAGTCGACAGTTTCTGTTGTTTTTAAACGGTGTCGAAAATTAATTCTGCATATCTTAAAAATCCATGCAGGGTTTTTTGAGCGTACGGACAAAATTTGGGCACGCAATCTTACCAGAGGGCCGCGGATTAGCGGCCATGGGCCAAACCCATGGTTTGGCCGCCCATCCGCGGCCGTTCTAGAAGATCAGTGAACCAAATTTTTTCTGTGGGTTCCTGTTGGGATTTTGGGGTTTTTGGTATATATAATTTTGTCCCAGGTTTTGTTACTGTTCACCAGTAAAGCAGTGGGGCCCATTTTTTGATAATTGGTCTTTGGTCGATCGAAATTTAAACACGTTAGTTTACAGTGCTTACATTATATCTCCGACCGGGAATGTCATTTGATCGGTAAACCGCGTCTGATTGCTATAGTTCTTTTAGACGGGTTTGCAAACGTGACATTCGCGTTGATGTTCTGTGTTGTGCTGTGATGTTGCGGATTTGTCGTGGTGGATAGCAGTGTGCAATGGTAGTACAGTTTGTGTTTATTTGTACATTTTGATATTGCGGGGCGAGCGTCCAACTTATGGACTGCCGTCACTGCCTGTTGTATAATATTCTTTTGGGGCACGACCAGGTTGCGGTCAATGTACCTATTGTACTATTTTTCATTACTGTACTAGGTTTTACCCCGCGGCGGAGTGCACGGATAGCCGGGTTCGGGAAAGCAACAGGTCCGCATCTCATGGCTTTGAGAGGCAGAGGGGCCCCACTTCAGAATTGGCAGACTATTCGCCGCACTCGTAGGGGGTACAGGTTGACCCAAGGAGGGGTGCTCAATTTACCGGATTCCGTGAAGTGCCGGGTGTTCCATTCACTATGCTGTGGGGACTACCTCGCTTCAGGTTTTGGCGGGTAACTTGCCGCACCCGTTGGGGTCTAGGTTTCATTGCACAGGCTATCCACACGACAGGGGAACGTCGAGTTTCAGCAGCGGCTCTGTGAAACTCGGGGATCCCAGATATCTGTATTGTTCTGTGATGCTTATTACTTTTCTGTAATGTTGCATACTATCACGCCTGGAGCGATTATGTATATTGGTTTATATACTATTAGATGTTGTATATGTTTTACACCCACGCTAGTCCAGCCCCCGCTCTGTCGTTAGTTAAGTAACCTAACGGGTGATGACGGGACCCAGTGACGAATGCGGATGGCATATACGTACATTTTATTTTCGTTCTTTTCTGGTGTGATTAATTGATGGGACTGCATTGATTTTAATCAATGCAAAGTAAAAACAAACCTGTATACAGTTGTTGGAACAATTTAAAAAGTGTTATTGCAAAGACGTTTTCTTTTGTTATGCATAGCGGTATTCAGTGGAATATCCAGCACCTCATTCTACGGGGCAAGGGTTGATATCCCTTCACCGGGACTGACCCCTTGGGCAGAAGTTTGCGTCAGGGTAATAACTTCACTATAGTCGATTACATGTTGCTTTGCATAGCGGTATTCAGTGGAATATCCTGCACCTCATTCCATGAGGAAAGAGCCGAGATCCCTTTACCGGGAGTGACCTCTTTAGCAAAAGGTTTTCGCCACTATATTTTAAAAAGCTATCAGGTTCCTTCAGCGATATCAAGTTCACTACGCTAAAGGTTTTTCGCCAAAAACCAGTCGTAGCCCTCCGTCATTTCATATGGATGGTCAGTAGTATTCAAGCTATGTTGGTCTAGCCCTTAGCTAGGACATAGTGATTGGTAGCTGCTGGGGTGTTCACATGTTGCATAGATAGATGAGTTGGTTTGGGACAGTCGTACAGCCTTGTTGGCCCTTAGTCAAGGGCGAGTACGGGTGGGTTCAAATTAACAAGATAATGATGGGAAGAACTTGACATGTGACTTATGGTGGGCTGGCCCTTAGTCACGATCATAAGAGCATGGGGCAAAAACAATATCAGGAGTTTCTAAAGAAACCGAAACTTGCCGAGTATGCGCATACCTTCTGGAGTATGAGTAACGTGGATGCATTCCATCACGTTATCATGCGATGAGAGTTGGATCCTGATTCCCACTGATGAGTTGGTTTACTCTTCGGGTGATCCCGATTGATTCTTCTTTAGGTTTGGAGGAGAATTTGACAGGACAGTGGGAGGTTTCCGGATTAGATAAAGTGATGACCATTCTGATCTAGGTTAGAGTGCACGCAGAGTGTTTCTTTTCTCTCTCTCTCTTTGGCAGCGACCTTTGACCGACCCTAGACTATGACTCAGTGACCAGGTTGACCGAACCTTCTTAAAATACTGGCTTTTGGATTGTCTGAGTTGCATAAGTCATTGCCACTCCTTCTTTTACCCTTTGCATTTCTCAGAACACCCGTATTACTACGGATATCACTTCCATTGGATAGAGCCATCGTATGGTTATATACGAACTCGAAGGGACTTCTTCGAGGATGGATCAAGGTTCAGGAGAAATAGAATTGGTTTATTCAGTTGTCTTTTATTATCACCTTCTCTCAGGTTGCGAGAGCTCCTTGGTTTAGGAGAGTACACCTATTACGCTTATTGGATAGTCTTATTCCAAACCATAGGCTGGTGCCGAAAGGTAGGGAATGAAGAAAACCAATTAGCCTAAGTAGGGTGTGCAAAAGGTAATATGTAAAGACAAAATAAAGGGATTAGAAAGAGGGCAAAGTAAATTGCGACTGATATCATTCACGACCAAAACCGCGTACTTCATCGCCGCTCCTATTTCACCTTTAAAAGAATAAGGTATTATTCAGTTGTCTTTTATCGTCACCTTCTCTCGAGATGCGAGTACTCCTTAGTTTAGGAAGGTACACCTATTATGCTTACTGGATAGTCTTCTTCCAAACCATAGGCTGGTGCCGAACGGTAGGGAAGGAAGAAAACCATTTAGCCTAACGATGGTGTACAGAAGGTAACGACTAAAGACAAATAAAGGGATTTGGAGAGATGGCAATAAAATATACGGTTGAAGTCATGAATTGGATTATGGAAGAGGCATTGCTATGAATACCAGGATACCCCTACGAAACATTTTCATGTTTCAGTGCATTGTTAAAGGAAAAACTGTTTTCCCGATTAGACACTTACTCCAAGGGTATGTATTTACCAGGTTTCGTTTTCATATCTGTATGGTTTTACAGATGATGAGTGGGAGTAAGATATTGGGAATTAGGTGATTATCCTCATTATATCGGAATTCGTTGTAATTAGTGATATTTGAGGAAATCGCCAGGGTACAGTTTTCCACCTACAACGCACAGGTTTTGAGTTGTTCAACTCAGCGGACTTATACAGAGTATTGTATGTTGTCCAAGTGTCCATCAGGACAAAGGGGTAGGTCCTCGTACTATGTTCTGTTTACTTATAACTTCTCTAGTATTTAGACGAGTGTTTCGTAGAAATACAAGGTCTAAGTTTTGAGAAGTTGTGGGTATATGAATAAAGTAGAGAACCAGGTATCACAAGTATCGGGATTCTTCAAAGAGATCGAAGATGTAGATTCTTGTGATTGGTATTCAGATGATAGTGATGGTTTTGAGAAACGTGTTTCTCTTTCAGGTTGCTCATAATTGGATGGATTCCTAAGTTGAGTAATGCTGATTAGCCTCTTTCCATTAAAGTTGATATGCACTGGAGACAGTTGCATGGTTTGAATATGGTTCCAATTAAATAAGTGCCAAAGTTTCTGTATTGGATATAGAATGGATCGTACCTTAAAAGAAATAAAGGTACGTGGAGTTGTCCAGCTTATGATTAAAACCAGACACTGGATAACTCAGGGCACGTTTCTGTAATGGCTGTTTGTGGGTTGACCCTGGCTATGACGAGGGTTGATATTCTACCATTTAGAAGATCAATAGTGATATTGTTCTTGACTCGCCACAGTTTTAGTAAAATGGATCTTTTTCAGAAAACAGTAGTGGGAGTATGGTAGAACTGGAAGTGATTCCAGAACCGCGAACGATTACGGAAAATTTAATAGGACCTATATATTCGATCAGGTTTGACATTCCAATAGCCACTCCGCAGGTATGGTAGGTAACCTCAGACACCCGAGAGGTACTTCGGTAGCCTCAAGGACGGTGACAGGGAGGTTCTTATCTACCCAGACTTGACACTACTGTTGTTCCAGGTTATGAGACCCGGTAGGAGGGTTGTCGTAGTCAGTGGGAGCAACGGAAGCATGGTGGGCAAGTAGCTTATGTCTATTGATAGACTAGAGCAGTTATAGCGGAGATAGATCATCTAATTTTGATGTGACAGTCATGGGTTTGACTTCAATCAGAATAGGGGATGGATCAGTTAAGAAGGTAGTAGGGTGTGATGTCATAGTATCTGGATGACATACACAGAGTAGGAAGTAAAATTCCTATACTACGATCGGTTGTACTGTGGTCGTCACACAGTTGTTTCTCCAGACAGGATATGGATATAATATTTAACATTCTGGTTTCTGGATCTATGGTTTTAGAACTGGATTTGGGTAGTTTCCCAATGTGGGTACTTTGACAGATATTCTAATGGTTTTTGGAATAGTTGACTCCTAGCATGGTGGTGTACCTGCAGGTGATGGAGTCACCTTCTCTAAAGGTGTCGTATAGACTAAAGGAGAGAGGGATGTGCATGATTGGCAGATCACTTGCTTAGGCAATTGAGTCAATCATGAGATGTCAAGTACCACACCAAATGTTGTTTTTGCACTAGTTGCAATGAGTTTGTATTAATCCAATCCTGGAGAAACATAAGGAAGCAGTTTTAGAACATAAGTACATGTTCTACGGATTTGATGACGGCAGCCTCCTTCGGGAGACGATTATCATTCCAGGCTTCAAAGGTGACATGGATGAAAGAGTGATTGTCAGAGTTATAGTTTTTCTCTCTGACGAAGAGGGACAGTATTATGGACAGGTGGTCCAAGAGGATACTGTGGGTGGCATGGTGCCCGATACTGATTAGGTTCAGTGATCGATTCAGTCTAAGAAGTTTGGATATGAAGTTCATTTATGAACTAAGGTCCCATCAGATATCCAGACATGTTCTAAGACAGGTTTTACTCAATTCGGGAGATGGTTTTCTCCGCGAACTTGAGATTAAGAGAGATATAGAAAGATACTTCTAGGCGGATCCACTCACTGAGGCTATTTCTCGAACACAATAGTTTTACAAACGGGCTTTGTGAAACTGATTAGTAGAGGAGTTGGATGTTCGGTTTCACACGGGCTGTGAGTAGTCGACATCGCAATATTAGCCTTGAGTGCAAGTGGGAGATTGTTGGAGATAGTGCCCTCATAGTCAATTATTGGATCGCAAGTACGTGATTGCAATGATTGCGGAGGACCTATCCCGGTAGGACAGTCTTACTCGAGATGATAGTATGCTATCTGGTTTGCCTTTATCAGTCGTGTACATGTTCAGGTGACTGATTGCATGTTACACTTTGATAGAGCCCTTAGGATCTTGCTTTACTACCAACAGTATGATGGCGATCATATACGTGAGAGTTGGGTAGTTTATATGCATATCCTTAATTGTGGTCCCTAGTCGTGGGAGTTTCGAGACAGGGCATCGATACTCCGGAGTAGACTAGTGTGTACAGTCGAGACCCCGACGAGGGGCGGTGGCCGGTCTCACAAGCCACTGGTGTCCGTTGGATCACCTAAGATGTATACAGGTGCTCATTGGGTTATGAGTACACCGGACAAGACTCGCCGGGAATCTGCTAGTTAGTATTATATCTATCGTCAGATAGCAGTTCCCTGGTGACATGTGTACAGGTTAGTTCATCGACCTGAGGTCGTCATTTGTCTCGTATGAGTTCCCACTGTGCTTTGATTTCTACCCTACCACGGCTCAAAGGAGTCGTGCAAACAGGTAGCTTTTGGGTACAGTCCCGAGCCATATGGAGGCACGTGAACGGATCGGCAGGGGATTCGTCTCTCCCGGTATTGGGGGCGAGGTCGTGCTGTGTCTAGGAGAGCCATTACACAAAGTCCATGGCCATGGCAGGAGATTTTCTGGTAGGTACTCCAGTAGTATCTCAGGGTGTTATTGGGCTTCACTCCGACACGACTTATACTGCTATTGGGGGTCTGACGTTGCTAGCCCCCTAGGCGGATATGCGATACTCATTGACGAACGGACCGGACTGTATATACATTGTCACTGTTAGGCTCAGTAGGGTTTTCGGAGGAGTTCGCTCATCGGTCTCCCTTGAGTTCGCTCCTCGGCCACCCTTGAGGTCAGTCCATGGGCAGCTGTTACGCATAGCTAGTGCCGCTGACGGTTTGTGGTTAAACCCACTGCCAGGGTACTGACGAGTCATTAGAGTCCCCTACAGACAGTTTCCCAAGTTCGGGCGAAACGTTGTAGAGGCCGTATGGTTTTATGGCAGGGTTCGGAAAATGCACGTGCGTTTACGCACGTGTCAGTTTTCGGGCAGATGATACTGGTCGGCTTTGGTTTAAGCCGGATCCGAGTATTATATTGAGTAGGTATAATATCTTTGTCTCAGTTGCATTTGTATTCGGTCGTAATATAAATGCGGGTATATTTATACAGTTTCGGGGTTGTCCTGAAAGTCGTTTCAGGATCACTTTTGGAAGTTGCCAGTTTCCAGTTTTCTATCAGCCGTCTTTTAACATTCTGTTAAAAACGGATTTATCTTTTCTTCAGTTGGGGTGAGTCATCATTATAGAAGCTTCTAGAAGTGATGATGAGGATTGGTGAGTCATTAACGATAAGGTGACTAGGTTTAATGTGATTGGTTCCTTTTTAATGACTCATGCTTTGAAATTGATGGTTTTGTTTTGCTTAAGATCTTTTATCATGATATTTGTGATATGGTCACCTCCCCCTCTCCTACGGTCACCCCCTCTCTCTTTATAAGAGGCCGGCCCCCTCCTCTCTCTCTTATGGTTGTTGATTTCATCGGTTAAGAAAAAGATATGATAGTTTTGGGGTGTATGGAATTCACAGTTCATTTCATTCCATCACCCGATTTCCACGGCAACTTCATTAACCGATCGTCCACGGATTTGGACGTAGTGAGACAAAGTCATCTACTCATTCTCTACATCATTCTTGGTCGTCTCTTTTAGCAAACTTGACGATCGAGTTGCCTCGAGTCAGAGGCGGGAGCCCGTTTAAAGAACCGATCATGTGGTGCCACCTCGACGAGGAGATCGGAGATCGACGAGATCGGAGCAGCCGCAACGGAGCGTGGGATGATGGTTGAAGAACGAAGGACTCGGATCGTTCGGTATAACCATTCTACACTCTTTACAGTTTGTTAGTTTAGCAATAATGGCAGATCCGGGTTAAAGTATACGATAGCACCAGTTAAAAAGTTTTGTTCCGCATTTGGCGTCTGTAGACTGCCGGGGTGCTAGCGTAGACTTACACTACAGGCGTACGCAACTTAAGTAAGCCGAAACCCAGAAATCTAAACCACCCAAACTGGATAAAAGGAGAAAAACATAGTTTAAAACATTCGGAAATTCTCAAGTAAAAATCTTTTAAGTTTAGTTTTCGTTCTTAAAAATTTCGGCAGCGCCTCCTTTGTAAAAACTAGCCCCGAAAATGGGTACAACATAAATAATATATAAAGCATCCCAAACGGGAGCAAATCACGCCCAACGGCGGAGACAACCACCACAAGAAAATATACGACACCGAAACGAAGAATATAAAGGAAAACTGCATAAAGAAGTAAAACTTTTCAACAAGACCGGCTCCCATAAGCACGACACCTAAAGTCACCAAAATAATAATACAACACTGAATCCTCACAACTCGTCTCTAAGTTAAATACAAGAAGTGGTAGATGGAGAATACTAGATCCAACAAAGATATACATGTAAGTCTACGGTAGCGCCCCGGCCGTCTGTCCGAGGCCAAAATTCGGAAACAAAAACTTTTTCAAACTAGAAACCGGCGCTATCATATGCTTAAAACCCGGATCAAACCATTAACCTACAACTAGCTACAAGAGAGAGGGTTGGAAAGCTATACCGATCGATCCGTGTCCTTCGGTCTTTGGCAACCATCCTAAGCTCCTCGCGGCATCTCCGGTCTCGATCTCCTCGACGGAAAGGGCACCACATCATCGATTCTTTTTACGGGCTCCCGCTTCATCCGAAGCAACTCGGGCACGAAGTGTGCTAGCCGACGTGTCCAAGGTGATGTAGAGAATGTTTGTGATCACTTTGTCTCTTGCATACATTGATTTGGATGGAGGTTATAGGTGTTGCCATTGATGGAGATGATGAGCTAGAGGAAGAAGAAGAAGAGGCTTTCTATCTTTTGTGTTTCATATGATAAAAAGAGAGCAAGAATAGAATAATACAAGAGCCAACCTTGCCCTTGGCTGCCCCTCTCTCTCCTCTCATCAAATCAACCCACAAATCAAACACTAATGTGACATTTTCACAATAAAAGAGACCATGAGTCACTATATATGTCTATGTCACATTAAATGCTTACCCACGATGAATTCTAGCTCATTATTTCCATATGCAAACATTAATCCAAATGTTTGCCACAACAAAATGATACGGCAACATCTAAAGTAAACTCGTGACGGATCACAAGGATACCCCTCACCTGTATATATATACCTGCATCCGCATTCCGACCGAATGCGAATGCGATGAGACTAAAGTAATCCAACAAATCTAATACTAGGATCCAGCTTAAACCAAAGCCCACTAGTATGATCCATCCGATCATGATCCGTGCACTACCGCACGTATAAGATCGAACCCTGCCATATATCATACAGCCTCTACAACGTTTCGCCCGAAACTTGAAAACTGTCTGTGGGGGACTCTAAAGACTCGTCAATACTTTGGCTGTGGATTTAACCACTAGCTCGTCAGAGGTACTAGCCGTATGTAACGGGCTACCAGGTATTGACCAAAAGGGAAGTCGATAAGCGAACTCATCCTGACACCCTACTGAGCCTGTCAGTGACAATATCCGTACAGTCCGGTCCGTTCGTCTATGAGCATCGCATGGCGGGCTTAGGGGGTTGGTAAAAGTCAGACCCCCAAAAGCGGTACAAGTCGTGTCGGAGTGTAGCCCAGAACACCCTGAGATACTACTGGAATACCTACCAGTAAATCTCCTGTCTTGGCCAAGGACTTAGTGTAATGGCTCTCCTAAACACAGCGCAATCTCACCCCCAATACCGGGAGAGACGAAACCCCTGCCGATCCGCTCACTGCCTCCATATGGATCGGGACTGTACCCAACTAAAACCTGTTTGCACGACTCCTTTGAGCCATGGTAGGGTAGTAATCAAACCACAGTGGGAACTCACACGAGACAAATGACGATCTCAGGTCGATGAACTAACCTGTACACATGTCACCAGGGAACTGCTATCGACGTCAGGTATAATACCAACTAGCATGTTCCCGGCGAGTGCTGTCCGGTGTACTCATAACCCAATGAGCACCTGTATACAACTTAGGTGAACCAACTGACACCAATGGCTTGTGAGACCGGCCACCGCCCCTCGTCGGGGTCTCGACTGTATACACTAGTCTACTAATAGAGTATCAATATGTAATAGCGACCTATAAGGTCACCTAAAGCAGTACACGATGATAAAGATAAACCAGATAGCATACTATCATCTTGAGTAAGACTGTCCTACCGGCATAGGTCCTCCCTCAATCATTGCAATCACGTGCCTGTGATCCAATAATTGACTCTGAGGGCACTATATCCAACAATCTCCTACTTGCACTCAAGGCTAATTATTGCGATGTCACATACTCACAGCCCGTGTGATACCGAACACCTAACTCCTCTACTAATCAGTCTCACAAAGCCCGTTTGCGAAACTATTGCGTTCGAGGAATAGCCTCAGTGAGTGGATCCTCCCTGATGTTTCTTTCTATGTCTCTCTTTATCTCAAGTTCGTGGAGAAAACCATCTCCCGAAATGAGCAATACCTGTCTTAGAATATGTCTGGATATCTGATGGGACCTAGATCATAAATGAACTCCAAATCCAAACTTCTTAGACTGTATCGTCAACTGAAACCAATCAGTATCCTGCGCCATGCCTCCCTTAGTATCCGCTTGGACCACCTGTCCAAAATACTTCCCCTCGTCAGAGGGAAAACTATAACTCTGACAGCCACTCTGTCATCCAAGTCACCTTAGAAGCCTGGAATGATAACTGTCTCGTAAAAGTGGCTGTTGTTATCATATCCCTAGAACATCCACTTATGTTCTAAAACTGCTTCCGAATGTTTCTCCTGGATTGGATCAATATCAACTTATTTCATCTACTGCAAAACAACATCTGGTGTGGTACTTGATATCTCATGATTGACTCAATTGCCAAAGTAAGTGATCTGCCAATCATGCGCATCCCTCCCCCCTTTAGTCTGTAAGACACCTTTAGAGAGGGCGGCTCCATCACCTGCAGGTACACTACCGTGCCAGGAGTCGTCCATTCTAAATACCTTTAGAATGCTGTTTAAGTACCCTGATTGGCACACTTCCCAAATCTAGATCTAAAACCATAGATCTAGTAACCAGAATGTCTGATATAATATCCAAGTCCTATGTGGAGAAACCGCTGTGTGACAACCAAAGTATAACCGATCGTAGTATAGGAACGTCGAATTTGACTTTGAAAATTCTCAGAAAAGTTTATGACTACTCTGTCTATGTCATCCAAATACCAGGACATCACACCCTACTACCTTCTTTAACAGACCCATCTCATATTCTGATGAAGTCAAACCTATGACTGTCACATCAGAAATAGATGATCTAGCTCCGCTATATCTGCTTTAGTCCATAAATAGATATAAGCTACTTGTCCACTATGCTTCCGCTGCTCCTACTGACTATGACAACCCTCTGGCAGAGTCATATACACGTACTCTTCTAAAGCTAGTTTAGAACGACGCTATACTCATCCTCCTGCCGGGTCTCACAGTCTGGAACAACAGCAATGGCAAGTCTGGGTAAACAAGAACCTCCCTGTCACCGTCTTTGAGCATACCGGAGTACCTCTTGGGTGCCTGAGCTTACCCACCATATCTGCGGAGTGGCCAATGGAATGTCAATCCAGATTGAATCTTTAGGTTCTTATCAAATTTTCAGTAATCGTTTGCGGTTCTGGAATCACTTCCAGTTTTACCATACTCCCACTACTGTTTTCTGAAAAAATCCATTTTACTAAAACTGTGGCGAGTCAAGAACAATATCACTATTGATCTTCCAGATGGTAGAAAGTCAACCCTCGTCATAGCCTGGGTCAACCCACAAGCAGCCATTACTGAAACGTGCCTTGAGTTATCCAGAGTCTAGTTTTAAGCATAAGCCGGACAACTCCCCGTACCTTAACATTGTTAAGATATGAACTATTCTATATCCAATATAGAAACAGAGGCACTGATTTAATTGGAACCAGATTCAAATCATGCAGCTATCTCCAGTACATGTCAACTAAATGGAAAGAGGCCGATCAACATTACTCAACTTAGGAGTGCTTCCAATTATGAGTAACCTGAAAGAGAAGAAAGTTCTCTTAATCATTACTATCAACTGAATACCATACACAAGTATCTACATCTTCGATCATCTTGAAGAATCCTGATACTTGCAACATCTGGTTCTCTACTTTACTCTTATACCTATAACTTCTCAAAACTTGGACCTTGTGTTTCTATGAAACACTTGTCTGAGAACTAGAGAAGTCATAAGTAAACAGAATATAGTACGAGTACCAACCCCTCTGTCCTCATGGACACTGGACAACATACAATACTCTGTATAAGTCCCCTGAGTCTAATAACTCAAACCCTGTGTGTCGTTGGTTGAAAACTGTACTATGGTTATGAAGAATTACACCGCTGTTTAATGCTCCTTACCTAACCATTAACTGATATAGGTAAATGCCACCGACATAATTTCAAAAAGTTATATCTCACTTTATGAAAATAAACGTACAGATATATCAATTTGAAACTGGTGCATAACGACGGATATTCAAAACCAAATATTTGCCGTCCGGCAAACAGCCCAGGCGATTTCCTCAAATATCACCAATTACAACGAATTCCGATATAATGAGGATAATCACCTAATTCCCAATAACTTACTCACACTCATCATCTGTAAAAACATACAGATGTGAGAATCATGCCTGGTAAATACATACCCTGGAGCAAAGGCTAATTGGGAAATCAGTTTTCCTTTAACAATACACAGTGAAACTGGAACATGTAAATGTCTCGAAGGGGTGTCCGGGTATTCCTAGTAATGCCTCTTCCATTATCAGATTCACAACTGTAACCGTATATTTCTTTGCCATCTCTCCAAATCCCTTTATATGTCTTTAGTTATTACCTTCTGTACACCTCTTTAGGCTAAATGGTTTTCTTCCATCCCTACCGTTCGGCACCAGCCTATGGTTTGGAAGAAGACTATCCATTAAGCGTAATAGGTGTACTGTCCTAATACTAGGAGCACTCGCAACCCAAGAGAAGGTAAAGATAAAAGAAAACTGAATAAATCTTATTCCTATTTCTCCTGAACCAGAATCCATCCCTGAACTGGAACAAGTTCCTTCGAGTTCGTATATAACCATACGATGGAGTATCCAATAAACTGTGGATCTTCGTTGTGATACGGAGTGTTCTGGAGAAAAGGGTAAAAGTAGGAGTGGCAATGAAATACTTGGTTCTGTCGTGAATGATAGGAGTCGTAATTTACTTTGCCCTCTTAGTAATCCCTTTATTTGTCTTGACTTATTACCTTCTGTACACCATCGTTAGGATAATTGGTTTTCATCATTCCCTACCATTCGGCTCCTGCCTATTATTTGGAAGAAGACTATCCAATAAGCGTAATAGGTGTACTGTCCTAATCCATGGAGCACTCGCAACCTGAGAGAAGGTAAAAGGAAAAGACAACTGAATAGTCCTATTCATTTTCTCCAGAACCAGAAACCATTCTCGAATCTGGAACAAATTACTTCGAGTTCGTATATAACCATACGATGGTTTTATCCAATGGAAGTGGATGTTCATAGTAATACGGGGTGTTCTGGAGAAAAAGGGTAAAAGTAGGAGTGGCAATGAGGTATGCAACTCGGACAATCCAAAAGCCAGTGTTTTAAGAAGGTTCGGTTAATCTTGGTCACCGAGTCATAGTCTAGGGTCGGGTCATGGTCACTGCCAAAGAGAGAGAGAGAGAGAAAAGAAACACTCATCGTGCACTCTAACCTAGATCAGAATGGTTATCAATTTATCTAATCAGGAAACCTCCCACTGTAACCTCAAATTCTCCGCCAAACCTGAAAGAAGAATTAGTCGGGATCACCCGAGGAGTAAACCAACTCATCAGTGGGAATCGGGATCCAACTATCATCGCATGATAACGTGATGGAATCCACTCACGTTATCACAATCCAGAAGGTATGCGCATATCTGGCAAGTTTCAGTTTCTTTAGAAACTCCCGATGTGTGTTTCTACCCTATGCTCTTATGACCTTGACTTTGGCCAACAAATCATAAGTCACATGTCAAGTTCTACCTATCATTATCCAGGTTAATTTGAACCCACCCGTACCTACCCTTGATTTTGGCCAACAAAGCAGTACGATTGTCCCAAACCAACACATCTATCTATGCAGCAGAAAGATAACAAATAGCTACCATACACTATGCCTTGACTTTGGCCAACAAACATAGCATGAATACTAAGTGCTAACCGTCTGAAATGACGGAGGGCTACGAATGGTTTTTGGAAAAAAACCTTTAACGTAATGAACTTGATATCGTTGAAGGAACCGGATAGCTTTTTATAAAAATATAGTAGCGAAAACCTTTGCTAAAGAGGTCACTCCCGGTGAAGGGATCTCGACTCTTTCCCCGTAGAATGAGGTGCAGGATATTCCAACTGAATACCACGATGCAAAGCAAAAAGTAATCGGCTATAGTGAAGTTATTACCCTGACGCAGACTTCTGTTCAAGGGGTCACTCCCGGTGAAGGGATCTCGGCCCTTGCCTCGTCGACTGAGGTGCTGGATATTCATAACCGAATACCACTGTGCAAAACAAAAAAGAACGTCCTTGCAATAATGGCTTTTTGAAAAATGTTCCAACAACATCAGAATAGGTTTGTTTAGCTTGCATTGATCCGAATCAACGCAGTCCCATCAATTGATCACACCAATAAAGAACGAAAATATGATGTACGTATATGCCATCCGCATTCGCCACTGGGTCCCGTCATCACCCGTTAGGTTACTTAACTAATGACAGAGCGGGGACTGGACTAGCGCGGGTGTAAAACATATACAACATCTACTAGTATATATATCAATATATAATATTCGCTCAAGGCGTGAAAAAATGCAACATCACAGAAATGTAATAAGCATCACAGAACAATACAGATAATCTGGGATCCCCGGGTTTCATAGAGCCGTTACTGAAACCCGACGTTCCCCTGGTCGTATGGATAGCCTGTGCAATGAAATCCTAGACCTCTACGGGCGCGGCAAGTTACCCGCCAAAACCTGAAGCGAGGCAGCCCCCTTCAACAAAGTGAATGGACCACCCAGCACTTCACGGAATCCGGTAACTCGAGCACCCCTCCTTGGGTCAACCTGTACCCCCTACGAGTGCGGCGAATAGCCTGCCAATTCTAGAGTGAAGCCCCCTCCGTCTCAAAGCCATGAGATGCGGGCCCGTTGCCCTCTAGAACCCGACTATCCGTGCACCCCACCGCGGGGTAATCCTAGTACAGAAAGTAAAATATATATAACGGGTACATCGACCTCAGCTCGGTCGTGCCCCAAAAGAATAATATACAAACAGGCAGTAACGGCAGTCCACATGTCGGACGCTCACCCCGCAATATCAAATGTACAAATACAACCAAACTGTACTACCATTGCATCCAGGCTATCCACCACGACAAATCCGCAACATCACAGCACAACACAGAACATCAACGTGAATGTCACGTTCGCAAATCCGTCTAAAGGGGCTATAACAATTAGACAGGATTTACCGATCAAATGACATTCAGGGTCGCAGATATAATGTAAATACTGTGAACTAACATGTTTAAAATTTTCAATCGACAAAATTTCCCAAAGTGGGCCCCAAGAACAATACCCAGTACTCAAATAAATCTGGGCCCAAAATAAAAATTACCAGAAACCCCATTTCCAACTCAGAGAACACTGTACAAAATTTGGTGCATTGAAGACATGGAATGGCGGCGAAACCGAGGCCAAAGCATGGGTATGGCCGCGGTCCCGCGGCGCAACAGTAGTATTAGGCAACCAAATTTTCACAGTAATCTTAGAAAAGCCTGCACGAATTTCTGCAATACTCCAAATAATTTTTCGAGCACAAAAAAAATTCGACAGAAAGTTCATGACTTGGAATCGCGGTTTCGGAATTTTCGTTCGATCGAAGTTCTAAACACGTTAGAGCAAGCTAGAAAAGGTTAATGGTGTGGCTCTGATACCATGTAAGTATACGGTAGCGCCCCGGCCGTCTGTCCGAGGCCAAAATACGGAAACGAAAACTTTTTCAAACTAGAAACCGGCGCTATCGTATGCTTAAAACCCGGATCGAATCATTAACCTACAACTAGCGATAAGAGAGAGGGTTGGAAAGCTAAACCGATCGATCCGTGTCCTTCGGTCTTTGTCCACCATGCTAAGCTCCTCGCGGCATCTCCGGTCTCGATCTCCTCGTCGGAAAGGGCACCATATCATCGATTCTTTTTACGGGCTCCCGCTTCATCCGAAGCAACTCGGGCACGAAGTGTGCTAGCCGACGTGTCCAAGGTGATGTAGAGAATGTTTGTGATCACTTTGTCTCTTGCATCCATTGATTTGGATGGAGGTTAGAGGTGTTGCCATTGATGGAGATGATGAGCTAGAGGAAGAAGAAGAAGAGGCTTTCCATCTTTTGTGTTTCATATGATAAAAAGAGAGCAAGAATAGAATAATACAAGAGCCAACCTTGCCCTTGGCTTCCCCTCTCTCTCCTCTCATCAAATCAACCCACAAATCAAACACTAATGTGACATTTTCACAATAAAAGAGACCATGAGTCACTATATATGTCTATGTCACATTAAATGCTTACCCATGATGAATTCTAGCTCATTATTTCCATATGCAAATATTAATCCAAATGTTTTCCACAACAAAAAGATACGGCAACATCTAAAGTAAACTCGTGACGGATCACAAGGATACCCCTCACCTGTATATACATACCTGCATCCGCATTCCGACCGAATGCGAATGCGAAGAGACTAAAGTAATCAAACAAATCTAATACTAGGATCCGGCTTAAACTAAAGCCCACTAGTATGATCCGTCCGATCATGATCCGTGCACTACCGCATGTATAAGATCGAACCCTGCCATATATCATACGGCCTCTACAACGTTTCGCCCGAAACTTGAAAACTGTCTGTGGGGGACTCTAAAGACTCGTCAATACTTTGGCTGTGGATTTAACCACTAGCTTGTCAGAGGTACTAGCCGTATGTAACGGGATACCAATTATTGACCCAAAGGGAAGTCGATGAGCGAACTCATCCTGACACCCTACTGAGCCTGTCAGTGACAATATCCGTACAGTCCGGTCTGTTCGTCTATGAGCATCGCATGGTGGGCCTAGGGGGTTGGTAAAAGTCAGACCCCCAAAAGCGGTACAAGTCGTGTCGGAGTGTAGCCCAGAACACCCTGAGATACTACTGGAATACCTACCAGTAAATCTCCTGCCTTGGCCAAGGACTTCGTGTAATGGCTCTCCTAGACACAGTGCGATCTCACCCCCAATACCGGGAGAGACGAAACCCCTGCCGATCCGCTCACTACCTCCATGTGGCTCGGGACTGTACCCAACTAAAACCTGTTTGCATGACTCCTTTGAGCCATGGTAGGATAGTAATCAAAGCACAGTGGGAACTCACACGAGACAAATGACGATCTCAGGTCGATGAACTAACCTGTACACATGTCACCAAGGAACTGCTATCTGACGTCAGGTATAATACCAACTAGCATGTTCCCGGCGAGTCCTGTCCGGTGTCCTCATAACCCAATGAGTACCTGTGTACATCTTAGGTGAACCAACTGACACCAATGGCTTGTGAGACCGGCCACCGCCCCTCGTCGGGGTCTCGACTGTATACACTAGTCTACTAATGGAGTATCAATGCCCAGTCTCAAAACTCCCACGACTAGGGACCACTTTAAGGATGTGCTTATAGACCCCAGCTCCAATGTATATGATCGCCATCATACTGCTGGCCGTCGAGCAAGAATCCTAAGGGCTCTATCAATGTGTAATAGCGACCTATAAGGTCACCTAAAGCAGTACACGATGATATAGATAAACCAGATAGCATACTATCATCTCGAGTAAGACTGTCCTACCGGCATAGGTCCTCCTTCAATCATTGCAATCACATGCCTGTGATCCAATAATTGACTCTGAGAGCACTATATCCAACAATACAATGTACAAACGGATAACCGCAAACCCACCTAAAAGTGAAGGCCCCACAGCCAATCATAGCGGTATCCGCAAAAGTAGAGATGATAAGACGCCCTGCCGCGACTACTCAGAGGGTAAGCCCTGCAAAACACTATGGCACAACGAGGGTGAGTTGCCAACTCATGAATAGTAATTAACAGCATCCTGTAATCGCAAGTATGCACGAACAACGATTAATCTATCACATGTAATCCGATAGCATAAGTATGACAATGTGAATATGCAACAATCATGTAAAGGTACATCATCGGGGTACTACAACTACATGAAGCAATGCATAACAACATAATCCTGAGTGTGGGATGATATAATATAAAACCTCAGCAAAATCATCTGCATGGAAAAACACCAGTGTCCCTCACTGACACATCAAATCCCGAATCCTCAGGCACCGCATCCTCAGATCGGCCCTCACATCCTGTAAATCTCATTGAACCTGAGTGTCTAACATCGACACCCAAAACATCATGAAAACATATACCTGTATGTGTGTGTGTGTGTGTATAAGTATGAGGATATCAACCCCGTATGTCCACCGACGATACGTAGAAATCATGGAAAACCTGAGTGTCAAACACCGACACTCAAAACATCATGAAACCCGTGTCTAGCATCGACACGTAAATCCTTATAACTCAGGCGCTGTCACCATGACTGGGCCTGACGATATGTCATACATCACTCCGGTCGGTATCCCCAGGATAACCGCCGAGTCCTAATAAAATCACCGGTAGGTAGTGGTCCCCCGTCAGGCTAATCGTCTACACCAAGAAATCACCACTCGCCCCAGGGTACCATACCGGGAACACCATGTACCCGCAGACGGTGCCTCCCGCTCCTCGAATCGGGTATCACAAGCCAAATCTCAGAACCGAGAAATCACATGGTGGACGCACTGAAATAACATATCAAGAGAAACCAGGTTTTCAAACAATACATAGTTTTATTGAAATACCCCCACGGTTCTCAAATCCATAATCATATGAAATCCATATCTCAATGCGTAAATCCATAAAAACTGATATATACGACATAAAATAACAATCTGAGCATATTAAGGGAAAGCCGCTCTTTAAAATGAATCCAGATTTAAAATATATCATGCGGTTCCCAAATCCTCCGAAAACAAGTGCAGCATCATATGAGGTGTACATGTAATTGTAATAAGGTTTAAGTATCTACATATAAGCAAGTATGTATGATACATTTCATAAGCGCAATAGTCAACGTCTCAATATCACATGTCAAAACCATACCACTTAGGGTATGGGCAACTATAGCAAAATATGTGGGTGTACATGTCAGTATGTGTGCATGATGCACATGTAGCTATAATCGAGTATGTGGGTGTACATGTCAATCTGTATGCATGATGTACAAATAGCTATAGCAAGATATACGTGAAACGGAATAAGGGTCACTACCTCAACTATTCCTGCCCAATGCAATATCACGTATGTATGTGTCCACAGTATTTCATATGCACAATGGAATAAGAGTTACTACTTCAACCATCCCTATCCACTACCATATCACGTATGTAGGTGTTTTGTGCGTGTCATGGCAATTACAGACGGTGTGGGTGTAGCATACAATTTAGTGCTCGTGCAACATGAACCGTCAGTAATGTGTTATATCTAAAGGTACAAGTCAAGGTACAACAGATAATACTATGCAATGACGTTCGTATGAAATCAACTAATATGCAATAACATGCATCTATCATATTATATCAGCCCCGACGCATAACGCCATACGGGCGATTTCCCCATAGATGTTAAATCTACTCACCGATGGTCTCGAGCTATGAAAATCCGACCACCTGCTTCCCCTTGTTCGCATCGTCCGAAATCCCCGCTTGCGACACTATAATTTCACAAACACATAGACAGTGAAAAAATCTCAGAAATCGACCAATATAACGTAAAACTACGTTTTAAATGACGCACCAACTCCAAACTAACCCACAAGTGTCCGTCTAGTGGCTAACGTGCGTGACGACACTACGAAACCAATCTAAGTGCAGCAGCTGCACAAGATCACGATTCGTGTCGGATATCGTAACACGCGGACTCAAAACACTAGATTATAGGAAAACGATCCCAGATTTTTCACACTGTAAATACTAAAAATTTAAACAGTACCAAACACCCCTAAACCACAGCAGATAGCTACCCACAAAAAAACCACACCCAACTCCCCTCCAAAACCGATGTCGCCGGAATTCGCCAAAGAGTCGCCGGCCAAACCCGGTGGGGTGGGTCTCGTGTCTCAGGTGGAATCCTAGGGTCACTAGTACAACACTACTATCTTGTTTGGTCAATCAGTAAAAATCTCAGATCGCAACAGATCACAGAGACTCTAAAAAGACACTAAAAATACGATATTGCACTAATCGATACATAAAGTGTTTTACACCATAACCAACGAGCTATACATCATAAAAACTCCTATTTAACAGTTTAGGGATTATACCTATCAACCTTGGCTCACAAGATCCAAGCTTTCCTAGCTCCAAGTGATCAAAGAAGCTAAAGCAAGACTTGATGTGTTTTTGTGAGATTATATGGAGAATTTTTAGAGATAAAATGAGCTTTAAGATGAAGGAAATGAGCAAGGAAAAAGATTGGGGAAGACTTGGTAAGTGCTCGGCCAAGTGGGGAAGGATGAAGAATTGTGTGGAGTGTTCTAGCAAGAATTTGCAATAAATGTACATAAATGCACATACATGCATGAATGCCACCTCTCCCATTCTTTCCTTTTCTTTAAAACTTTAATCCTTTGCACAAAAATATCTAGATATTAGTTGGAGGGTTTGTTTAACTTATGCTTGATTAATTTGCCAAGATACAATTTAGGAGTAATTACCTAAACCCAATATGTAAATACCGTATTAAAATAATATTTAAATAGGGAAAAATTCTATTTGAACCAAAACTTCCCATATACCCCCAAAGCTCGCGCAATAGCTTTATTTTAGCTAAACTAGGTGCTGGCAAGTCTATATGGACGTTTGATCACAGTCGGGTTAAAACGAAAAATACCGACTATTTTGCCCTAAAACGGAAAAATTCGCATAACGATTTCGAAAATGTTACAATCTCCCCCTATAGAAATTCGGTCCCCGAATTAAAATTAACTACGCGTACCTTCAAAGAGATGAGGGAATTTCTTCCGCATGTCGCTCTCGGCCTCCCAAGTGATCTCCTCACTAGTAGGGCTACGCCAAAGAACCTTCACAGATGGCAAGACCTTTGACCGAAGTTTCTTCACCTGCCGATCCAAAATAACTACCGGCTGCTCGGTGAACGAAAGATCGCGCTCAAGCTGAACGGTCCCGTGCTGAATCATGTGAGAAGGATCATGAAGGTATCTACGAGGCATCGACACATGGAAAACAAGGTGAACATCCGGAAAACTAGGAGGGAGCGCCAAACGATAAGCAACAGAACCCACTCGCTCAAGGATCTCGAAAGGACCTACAAATCTGGGACTGAGCTTCCCCCTCTTCCCAAATCGCATAACGCCCTTCATCGGAGAAATCCTCAGGAATACATGATCCCCCACTGCGAACTCAAGTCTGCGACGACGACGGTCGGCATAAGACTTCTGCCTACACTGGGATGCTCTCATCCTGTCTTGAATCAGCTGGATCTTCTCCGTAGTCTCCTGAACTAGCCGGGGTCCCAAAACTCTACTCTCTCTAAGCTCGGTCCAACAGACTGGCGATCGACACTTCCTACCGTACAAAGCCTCAAAAGGTGCCATCTGAATAGTCTCCTAAAAGCTGTTGTTGTAGGAGAACTCAATAAACGGCAAGTGACGATCCCAACTGCCACCAAAATCCAGTACACATGCACGAAGCATATCCTCCAGAGTCTGTATAGTCCGCTCCAACTGACCATCGGTCTGTGGATGAAAAGCGGCGCTAAAACTCAACCGGGTACCCAAAGCTTCCTGAAGCTTTTGCCAAAGACGGCCAGTAAACTGGGTGCCTCTGTCGGATACGATGCATGTGGAAACACCGTGCAAACGCACAATCTCATCTATATACAGCTGAGCAAATTGAGCATAACCGAAAGTGGTCTTCACAGGAAGGAAGTGAGCCGCTTTCATCAACCGGTCAACAATCACCCAAATGGAGTCATACCCTCTACTGGTCCTGGGTAGACCCACCATGAAGTCCATGGAAATCTGCTCCCATTTCCACTCCAGAATGGGTAAAGGCTACAACTTTCCAGCCGGTCTCTGATGCTCAGCCTTGAATTGCTGACAAGTCAGGCACCTCGAAACGAAGTCCGAAATATCGCGCTTCATCCCTTCCCACCAGTAAAAGTCTCTCAAGTCACGGTACATCTTGGTGGAACCTGGATGAACGCTAAAGGCCGACTGATGTGCCTGCTCTAGGATCTCGCGTCTTAACCCATCAGTATCTGGTACACACAAGCGAGTCCCGCATTGTAGCACACCCTGGTCATCAATCATGAACTCCGAAACTATACCCTGCCGAACAAGCTCAAGAATCTCAGACAAACGGGCATCACTGGGCTGCGCCTCACGGATACGATCAAGTAGTAGTGGACGGGCGCGGACATGAGCAAGCTGTCCCCCAGTGGAAGTGAACTCGAACCGCACTCTACCATTATACAAGAGCTTCCAATCTGTAGAAGACTGTCGCTGAACTGCTCTCAACAGGGAAAAGCTACCCCCGGGCCTATGACTCAAAGCATCAGTTACCACATTCGCCTTGCCCGGGTGATAAAAGATCTCACAATCATAATCCTTCACAAGCTCCATCCAACGGCGCTGTCTCAGATTCAGATCTCGCTGCTGGAAGATTACTTCAAGCTCTTGTGATCCGTGAAGATCTGACACAACTCCCTGTATAAGTAGTGTCTCCAAATCTTCAACACAAAGACCACCGCGGCCATCTCAAGATCGTGAGTGGGGTAATTCTGCTCGTGCTTCTTCAGCTTCCTAGAAGCATAAGCAATCATTCTATCATGCTGCATAAGTACACAACCGAGCCCCACTCGAGAAGCATCACAGTAAACAACATAGCTGCCCGATCCAGAAGGTAAAGATAAAACTGGTGTTGTCGTCAACCGAGTCTTCAACTGCTGAAAACTTTGCTCGCACGCATCAGTCCAAAGAAAAGAAACTCCCTTCCAGGTCAGTCCAGTCAGCGGTGCAGTGATACTCGAGAAATCCTGCACAAAACGGCGATAATAACCAGCTAAGCCCAAAAAGCTGCGGACCTCAGTCACCGATACAGGTCTGGGCCAAAGCTGCACAGCCTGGATCTTCCTCGGGTCCACAAGAATACCATCACCAGTCACCACATGACCCAGGAAGTCAACTTTATCAAGCCAAAACGTGCACTTTGAGAATTTAGCATACAGCTGGTGCTCTCTCAATATCTGCAAAGCAATCCTCAAGTGTTGCTCATGCTCCTCACGACTCCTAGAGTAGAACGGTATGTCATCAATAAACACAATAATAAACTGGTCGAGGAACGGCCTGAAAATACGGTTCATCAGATCCATGAATGCTGCTGGCACATTGGTGAGTCCGAACGACATCACCAAAAACTCATAATGCCCATAGCGCGTACGAAAAGCAGTCTTCGGAATGTCATCATTCCGAACCCGCAACTGATGATAACCCGAACGCAAATCGATCTTAGAAAAATGTTTCGCAGCCTAGAGCTGATCAAATAAATCGTCAATGCGAGGTAAAGGATACCTATTCCGCACCGTAACTCGGTTCAATTGACGATAATCCACACACAGCCTCAAACTGCCGTCTTTCTTCTTGACGAACAGAACATGAGCTCCCTACGACGAAACACTCAGATGCACAAGTCCCCTATCAAGCAATCCTTGCAATTAATCTTTAAGCTCTCTAAGCTCTGCTAGAGCCATCCGATAAGACGGTATAGAAATAGGCTCCGTGCCAGGAATCAGATCAATGCATAACTCAATATCGCGCTCTGGCGGCATCTTAGGTAACTCATCGGGAAAGACGTCGGGAAACTCTCGCACGGTAGGAACCAGGTCCAACGACTCCACTGTGGCTCCAATATCATGAATGAAAGCCAAGAATCCCAGACATCCCCTCCTCAAAAGCCGACTAGCGTAAATGACAGAAATCAAACTGTGAGGGGCGGCACCACGGTCCCCCTGCACAACAAACACCGACTCGCCGGAAAAACAAAACCTAACTTTCTTCTCGCGGCAGTCCACGGACGCGTAGCAAGAAGCTAACCAGTCCATGCCCAGCAGAACGTCGAAGTTCAACATCTCAAGAAGGATCAAGTCGACGAACAGATCTCTGTCTCCTAAACGGACAACACACGACCAGAACACGTGTCGCGCAAAAAACGACTCTCCAACCGGAGTAGTCACGACAAGCGGCTGATCTAGCAAACACGACTCTCAGCCTAACCTCGGCACGAAGTGCGTAGAAACATACGAATGCGTAGATCCCGTATCAAAAAGAACATGTACATCATAAGAACATACAGAAAGGGTACCTGAAACCACAGCATTGGACGCCTGCGCATCCTGGTGAGTCAAGGAAAAAACCCGAGACTGCCCTTTACCGGCTACTGGCTGTCCTCTGCCTCCGCCACCTCGTCCTCTCGGCACAAAACCACTGCGACCATGACCTTTCTAAGCAGGAGTCTGACGCGGTGCAACCACAGGAATAAGATGCAACGCTCTTTGAGACGGAGAAGGTGGTACGGTAACCTGGGGTACTGCTGGCCCTCTCTGACGCACCACGGTACAATCCCAAACAAGGTGATGTATACTGCCACACCCAAAGCACCCATAAGACGGCCGCTGACCCTCCTGGGAGTAAGAGCTGAATAACTGTCCCCGTCTAATGTCTCTACTACTCCCCGAGTCTGAAGGAACTCTGCCTCGGCGTGCAAACCTCTATCTCCGTGTTGGTACATCAGTACGAGTCCTCTTCGGTTCCGGAACAACCGACGACTCAGATAGACGCTCCTCCACCAATAAGGCTGCATCCACAGCTGCCGCATACATGTCGCAATGCTGAATGCTGATGGTTAGGAACAACTGGGTAAGCAGGTCTCGAACAAACCTCTTCATCCTCATCTCCTCGGTCGCCACCAAATACGGAGCATACACAGACAACTCGGTAAACAGTACATCATACTCAGACACCGTCATCCCCGGAGTCTGGCATAACGACTCAAATTTGTGCGCTCGCGCATCCCTGACGCTCGGTGGAAGAAAACAGGCGAGAAATGCCGTCACAAACTCATCCCAGGTCATAGGAGCAAGACCTGCGGCTCTGCCCCTCTCCATGGACTCACACCACTTCTGGGCCAGACCCTCCAGACGGAAACTCGCGAACTCCACCCATCTCTCGTCGGAGCATCAGAGCGAACGACAAATCCTGGCCATCCGGTCGATAAACGACTGCGGATCATCAGTAGCATCAGTGCCAGTGAACACCGGAGGCCTCAGCCTCATGAACTCGGTCAGTGACACGGTAATAACCTCCGGAGCTGTCACAGTGACTGTCGGAACAGTAGGTACCAGTGTGGTCCCTGCAATGGGTGGAACAACTGCCTGCTCCTGCGCTCGAATGGCCTCTACTAAAGTCCCCATCATCTGGCACAGGTCCTTTATACCAGCCCCAAACATAGCAATGTGCTCCGGTACAACAGGCGTACCGCCCTGGTCAGTCCTCGCCTCAGACGAGTCAACTCTGACCTCGGCCCTCGCGGCCGCTCTCTGTGCCCTCGTAGACTTCGGCGGCATGTAGGCTGGAAATTGAAACAAGATTTGATAAGGACACGGAAATCGAATCACAAGGATGTATATAAATCACGGAAAGAATTTCAATCAATAAGTCCTAAGGTCACTTAGGCGGAGTACCGTGTCTTAAGTATGCCGCGGAACATACACACGCTATGTTACTTTACTTAAGCTACCTACTCCATCATACCAAGTTCATCCTACACTCCGAAAGGTAAAACCTAGCGCTCTGATACCAACTTTGTCACAACCCAAAATTTGGCCCGAAACCGGCACTTAAACTACGTAACGTCTACAGCCGTACGCAACTTAAGTAAGCCGAAACCCAGAAATCTAAACCACCCAAACTGGATAAACGGAGAAAAACATTCGGAAATTCTCAAGTAAAAATCTTTAAGTTTAGTTTTCGTTCTTAAAAATTTCGGCAGCACCTCCTTTGTAAAAACTAGCCCCGAAAACGGGTACAACATAGAAAATATATAAAGCATCCCAAACGGGAGCAAATCACGCCCAACGGCGGAGACAACTACCACAAGAAAATATACGACGCCGAAGTGAAGAATATAAAGGAAAACTGCATAAAGAAGTAAAACTTTTCAACAAGACCGGCTCCCACGAGCACGACACCCAAAGTCACCAAAATAATAATACAACACCGAATCCTCACAACTCATCTCTAAGTCAAATACAAGAAGGGGTAGATGGAGAATACTAGATCCAACAAAGATATACAATGTACAAACGGATAACCGCAAACCCACCTAAAAGCGAAGGCCTCACAGCCAATCGTAACGGTATCCGCAAAAATAGAGATGATAAGACGCCCTACCGTGACTACTCAGAGGGTAAGCCCTGCAAAACACTGTGGCACAACGAGGGTGAGTTGCCAACTCATGAATAGTAATTAACATCATCCTGTAATCGCAAGTATGCACGAACAACGATTAATATATCACATGTAATCCGATAGCATAAGTATGACAATGTGAATATGCAACAATCATGTAAATGTACATCATCGGGGTACTACAACTACATGAAGCAATGCATAACAACATAATCCTGAGTGTGGGATGATATAATATAAAACCTCATGCAAAATCATCAGCAAGGAAAAACACCAGTGTCCCTCACTGACACATCAAATCCCGAATCCTCAGGCACCGCATACTCAGATCGGCCCTCACATCCTGTAAATCTCATGGAACCTGAGTTCATAACATCGACACCCAAAACATCATGAAAACATATACCTGTATATATATATATATATAAGTATGGGGATATCAACCCCGTATGTCTACCGACGATACGTAGAAATCATGGAAAACCTAAGTGTCAAACACCGACACTCGAAATATCATGAAACCCTTGTCTAGCATCGACACGTAAATTCTCATAACTCAGGCGCTGTCATCATGACTGGCCCTGATGATATGTCATACATCACTCCGGTCGGTATCCCCACGATAACTGCCGAGTCCAAATAAAATCACCGGTAGGTAGTGGTCCCTCCGTCAGGCTTATCGTCTACACCACGAAATCACCACTCGCCCCGGGGTACCATACCGTGTCCACCATGTACCCGCAGACGGTGCCTCCCGCTCCTCAAATCGGGTATCACAAGCCAAATCTCAGAACCGAGAAATCACATGGTGGACGCACTGAAATATCATATCAAGAGAAACCGGGTTTTCAAACAATACATAGTTTTATTGAAATACCCCCACGGTTCTCAAATCCATAATCATATGAAATCCATATCTCAATACGTAAATCCATGAAAACTGATATATACGACATAAAACAACAATATGAGCATATTAAGGGAAAGCCGCTCTTTAAAATGAACCCAGCTTTAAAATATATCATGCGGTTCCAAATCCTCCAAAAACAAGTGCAGCATCATATGAGGTGTACATATAATTGTAACAAGGTTTAAGTATCTACATGTAAGCAAGTATATATGATGCATTTCATAAGCGCAATAGTCAACGTCTCAATATCACATGTCAAAACCATACCACTTAGGGTATAGGCAACTATAGAAAAATATGTGGGTGTATATGTCAGTATGTGTGCATGATGTACATGTAGCTGTAATCGAGTATGTGGGTGTACATGTCAATCTGTATGCATGATGTATAAGTAGCTTTAGCAAGATATACGTGAAATGGAATAAGGGTCACTACCTCAACTATTCCTGCCCAATGCAATATCACGTATGTATGTGTCCACAGTATTTCATATGCACAATGGAATAAGAGTTACTACTTCAACTATCCCTATCCACTACCATATCACGTATGTAGGTGTTTTGTGCGTGTCATGGCAATTACAGACAGTGTGGGTGTAGCATACAATTTAATGCTCGTGCAACATGAACCGTCAGTAATGTGTTATATCTATGTAGGGTTCCTAGGCACACCCATGAGGTTCTACAACTGATCAACCATGCCAAAATCATAATTTTCTATGTGCCAAAGAACCCTAATGCTAGATCGTTACTAGAGGTAAGGCGAAACTATGCAAGCAAACAACTTTACTAGAAAGTGAAAATGACTACAACCTTTGTAGATCCGGTCCTCCACTTCTTTTGCTCCGTGATGACGTCCCTCCGCTGCGACCATCGGGATCCTGGACTCTAGCGTTGGTTTCGTCGGAGAAATGATCAGGCTAGGTTGTTGACTTCGATGCCGAAGATGATCTACGTCGAGGTAACTCAAGCTCCATCTTCACTAGGTCATGAAACTTGTGAAGATAACACACTCTACTACATGGCAAGTGGTAGAGGATGAAGAAATAGGAAGTGGGTTCACTTTGGAATTGGATTTCTCACTTGGATTCATCACTTGGAATTTTCTAGCAATGGTTTTCTTCTTCAAGAAGAAGATGAAGGAGAAGAAAGAAAATAATGAATGAATCTCAAAATAGAAAATCAAGTGATGCTTATCATATTGCAACCATGGGTGAGATTAACCTATGTAGAGACTAAACTCAAGTTTAAGTTAAAGGTTAGGTTAAGGAAAATCTTATGTAAAATAAAATGGTGGACTTTGTCAAAGATGCTTGAAAGCTTCATGAAGCTTCAAGCAAAGAAAAAGTAAGCCACCATTTTATTTTACATAAATTAAATAAAAAACTAAACCTTTAACCTAAACATGGTATAATCCATACATACACCCAAGTTTGCATGTATCATCAAACATGATACAAACTGGTGCACAAACATATATCATACATATAATGTGCATAATCAAGTGAGATAATCAATCTTAAGTGAACAATACTAGTCAATGTAAAGTAATATATCTAATATATAATTATATATCAGATCATTAAATCAACACTTGATTTAATGATCCGGTCATACTGCACATAACCGACTAATACCAAGTGTATCTATATATCGAATCAACATTTGATTCGGTAACCCGGCTATATCTCATATAACCGCCCGATGATAAAAATCGCGAGAATAGAATTCAGTATCACATACTGGAATTATTCTCGGTCCTGCACATATCTCATATGCGCTCCTATTTCGTTTCGCTTGAGCCAGGAAATCTCTGTGTAGGACTCTAAAGACTCGTCAATACGCCGGCAGTAGGTGATGATCATATCAAACACCCACAAGCCGCAAGCGGTCTGCTAAACGTAACGGCCATCCAGGTATTGAGCGATCAGAAGATCAACGAGCAAGCCCGCTCACACTCCTGTGAATCCAACCAGTAACACTTACCGTACAGTCCGGTCTGTTCGTCTGATATGTCGCATATCTCGCCTAGGGGTGGTAAACGTCAGACCCCAGTAGCTCGATAAGTCATGCCGATGTAAGGTCCATAACAAGCACGAAACTACTGATAATACTTACCAGTAAATTAGTGCAACCCTGGCCAGGGATTTCCAGTTATGGCCAGTCGAGCATAGCGCAACATCAACCCCCAATACCGGGAGAGACGAATCCCCTCCTATCGCTCATTGCCTCCATGTGAATTGGGACTGTACCCAAAAACCACCTGTTTGCACGACTCAGTAGAGCCGTGGTAGGGTGGAAATCAAGGCACAGTGGGAGACACACAAGACTCTATGACGATCTTGGGTCAACAGACTAAGCTGTACCAGTGTCACCAGAGAACTGCCATCTGACGTTAGGTATAATACCATCTGGGAGTTCTCGGCGAGTCCGTTCAGTGTACCCAGTCACCACTGAGCACCCGCATACCATCTCTGATGTCAAACACCAATGGATATGGGATCATCCATCGCCCATCACATGGATCGAGAAGATATACGCTAGTCTACTCTGGAATATCGATGCCCCGTCTCGATATTCCCACGACTAGGAACATTGAAGGATGTACTCATTGACTACCCAGGCCCCACTAGTATGATCTGCATCATAGTCCTGGAAGTCGAGCACACATCCTAAGGGCTTTATCAACATGTAATAGAGAGATAACATGTATGTAAGTCGATGTACTTCACCCCAGTACTTGTGGGGAGGCGGAATTTTCAAAAACGATCATGTTTAAAGAACGAACATCGACTAACCGCTTAAATCGAAGCTAAACTATAAATAACCGTACACAAAGAGTTTCTTATCAATTGTGTTTAGGGATTATACCTAATGAAACCGGTCCTTCGTCTTGTGTCCTCCTTTGTTCTCCTCGACCTTCTCTAGGTAGTAGACGATCCACCCGAGAGCAAAACACCAAGCTACACCTCTAACTTGAGGTAACTAATCTACTTTGATAGCTAATCAAAGAAGAAAGGATGATATAGAGTGAAGGTAATGGATGTTTAAGTCTAACTAATCCTTTGATCTCAACACATGAGGATTAAGGATTAGGGTTTGAAGATGAGAGCTTGAGGAGAGAGAATGTGAGATGAGTGAATGAGATGAGATTGAGTGTATCATAATATATTATGAAGCATTCTTATTTTAGAATAATGAATAATAGAAATGAATAAGCATGCTTCATAAATGAAAGGAGGTGATTCATTAACATGAGTCATTAAGCATTTATGGTGCATTAATGACCATGATGAATCACCCTCATGGCTCACTAATCTTATCCAAAGCTTATGTCACCTTAACCTCCTTAGTCACATCTTCTAGAAGCTTCTCGTACAATTACGAGAACGCCCCTCCAATCCGCAAAAATACGGAAAAACTTTTAGACTGTAAAATCCAATAACCTGATACCAGTAACTGGCTTAAACCAAAGCCAACTGGTAAAAACTGTCCGAAAGTCGTACGTGCGTAAACGCACGTATGCGTCCAAACCCTTTGTCGCAAAACCATGCGACCTCTATATCGTTTTGCCTGGAGTAGGAAACTCTCTGTGTGGGACTCTAGAGACTCGACTACTACGCTGGCAGTGGGTTTAACCACAGACCGCAAGCGGCACTAGCTGTACGTAACGGTCCCCAGGTAGTTGTCGATAAGAAGGCCGATGAGAAAACCCATCCGAACTCCTACTGAGTCTGATGTGACAATCTCCATACAGTCCGGTCCGTTCGTCCAAGACTATCGCATATCGGGCCTAGGGGGCGGCAAGCGTCAGTCCCCTAATAGCGGTATAAGTCGTGTCGGAGGGAAGCCCATTACACCCTGAGAAACTACTGGAACCTACCAGCAAATCTCGCTTGCCCTGGCCAGGGACTTTGCGTAATGGCTCTCTGACACAACACGATATCTACTCCCAATACCGGGAGGGACGAATCCTGTCTAACCGTCACTGCCTCCAAGTGCTCGGGACTGCACCCAACTGCTACCTGTTTGCACGACTCCTTTGAGCCGTGGTAGGGTAGCAATCTAAGAACAGTAGGACACACTCGAGGCGAAGTAGCAGTGTCAAGTCTGCGGACTACGCTGTACTCATGTCACCTGGGAACTGTTCACTGACGACTGGTATCAAACCAACCAACAGTTCCCTGTGAGTCCTGTCCGGTGTACCCGTAACCTAACGAGCACCTGTATACTATCTCCAGTACGACGTACTGACGGCTGTGGGACAGACCATCTCCCCAACTGGGATGGGAAGCGTACACACTAGTCTACTCCGGAGTATCGATGCTCTGTCTCGATAATCCAACGACCAGGGACCTGAATAAGGATGTGCTTGTAGACTACCAGCCCCCACTAGTGTGACTGCCATCACAACGCTGGTAGACAAGCAAGATCCTAAGAGCTCTATCAATACGTACACTCACATATTAAGATAGAAAAACCAAGTAGCATACTACCATGTTTAGCAAGACTGTTATATACATGTGAATATCCCAAGCTTCCATTAAGTAATATACAAGCTAGTATGATACAGTAATGGCCTTCTAGGGCATAAACACTAACAATCTCCCACTTGCACTAGGGCCATGTACTGGCATATCGTAGACCAATGATCTCGAGTAGCCTCTCGAACTGAATCTGAGGAAGGGCCTTCGTGAATAGATCAGCAATGTTCTCTTCTGAAGCAACTCTCCGAACCTCGATCTCCTGACGATCAATGATCTCTCTGATCAGGTGATACCGCCTCAAGATGTGTCTGAACTTCTGATGGGACCTTGGTTCCTTCGCTAAAGCTATAGCTCCGTTGTTGTCGCAATACAGAGGTATTGGATCAACTATGGTAGGAACCACCTGAAGTTCTGTTAGGAACTTCTTCATCCAGACTGCTTCTTTTGCGGCATCGCAAGCAGCTATATACTCCGCTTCCATCGTCGAGTCAGCAACAGTGTCCTGCTTGGAGCTCTTCCAGCACACCGCCCCTCCATTGAGGGTAAAGACATAACCCGACATGGACTTGGAATCGTCCTTATTACTCTGGAAGCCGGAATCAGCAAAGGCCTCCAACCTGAGGTCTTTTCCGCCGTAAACCAAGAACATCTCCTTAGTCCTCCTCAGGTACTTGAGAATGTTCTTTAATGCTATCCAGTGTTTCTCCCCTGGGTCTGACTGATACCGGCTTACCACGCTCAGTGCGTAAGCTACATCTGGTCTGGTACACAACATCGCATACATTATAGAGCCTACCGCAGAAGCGTAGGGTATAATAGACATGCGTTCCCTTTCCAAATCAGTCTTGGGTGACATCTCTTTGGAGAGGGTGATTCCGTGACAAGCCGGTAGGTTACCGCGCTTAGAATCTTCCATACTGAATCTTTTCAGTACAGTGTCGATATACCTGGACTGCGAAAGTCCCAACATCTTCTTGGATCTATCACGATAGATCCGGATTCCCAGAATATAAGAGGCATCACCCAGGTCTTTCATGGAGAACCTGTGTGACAAGAATCCTTTGACAGATTGTAGCATAGGAATGTCATTTCCTATCAATAGAATGTCATCCACGTACAAGACGAGGAATACGACACTTCTGGCTACAACTTTACTATATATGCACGGTTCATCTGGATTTTTGATAAAGTCATATTCTTTGACTGTCTCATCAAAACAGATGTTCCAACTCCGCGATGCCTGCTTTAGTCCATAAATAGACTTAAGCAGCTTGCATACTTTCCCGCTGCTCCCACTCTGATTGAAACCCTTTGGCTGATCCATATAGACGCTCTCTTCTAAATTTCCATTCAGAAAAGCCGTCTTTACGTCCATCTGCCAGATTTCATAATCATGGAAGGCAGCAATAGCAAGAAGGACCCGAATGGATTTGAGCATAGCCACTGGAGAAAAAGTTTCGTCATAGTCCAAACCAGGTCTTTGACGAAAACCCTTTGCAACAAGTCTAGCCTTATAGGTTTCCACCTGTCCATCTACACCAATCTTTTTCTTGAAGATCCATTTGCATCCTATGGGTTTTACCCCATCTGGAGCAAAGTCCAAAGTCCATACTTTGTTGGTGTACATGGACTCCATTTCGGTCCGCATTGCATCTAGCCATCGTACCGAGTCGCCGCTCTGGATGGCCTGCTGGAAGTCAGTAGGTTCATCATCTTCTATGATGCAATCCTCTCTATCCCCGTCTATGAGAAAACCGTAGTATCTCTCAGGCGGATGAGACGGCCTACTACTCCTGCGGAGGGGTGCGGGAATGTCTTGTTCTTCTTGAACCTCCGGTTCTACCGAACTTTCAGTAGCAGTTTGTGGTTCTGGAATTTCTTCCAGTTCTATTTCGCTCCCACTTGATTCTTTTTCTAAAAACTGATGTTCTAGAAAATGGGCATTACGAGAAACAAACACCTTTTGTTCCTCTGCGTAATAGAATAGATATCCCCTGGAGTGCTTTGGATATCCCACAAACAAACACTTTACTGATCGTGCCTCGAGCTTGTCCACATGCTGCTTTTTAACAAAAGCTGGACATCCCCAAATCTTTATATACTGTAGATGGGGTTTCTTCCCGCTCCACATCTGATATGGAGTGGTAGGCACAGTCTTGGTAGGTACCATGTTCAAAAGATATGCCGCTGATTCTAGCGCATGACCCCAGAAAGATCGCGGTAACTCAGCATTACTCATCATGGATCGTACCATATCCAATAGGGTTCGATTCCGTCTCTCCGATACACCGTTATGCTGTGGAGTGTACGGAGGAGTAAGCTGAGAGAGAATTCCTTTCTCTTTTAGGTAACCTAGGAACTCGACACTCAAGTATTCACCACTTCGATCAGATCTAAGTGTCTTAATACTTTTGCCGGTTTGGTTTTCTACTTCATTCTTATACTCCTGGAATTTCTCAAAAGCCTCGGATTTATGTTTCATCAGATAAATGAATCCGTATCTTGAGTAATCATCCGTGAAAGTAATGAAGTAGGAAAAACCACCTCTCGCATGTGTAGACATTGGACCACATACATCGCTGTGTATGAGTCCTAAGAGCTCGCTCGCTCTTACTCCTTGTCCAGTGAATGGAGTCTTTGTCATCTTTCCTTTGAGACAAGATTGACAAGTGTCATAAGATTGATATTCGAACGAGTCCAAATATCCTTCTCTATGCAACTTAGTCAACCTTCTCTCATTGATGTGACCCAGTCTACAATGCCATAAGAAAGCTTTATTTAAATCTGGAGACTTTCTTTTTAGTGTGTTCTGGACATTGAAAATTTGGAGTTGGTTTAAAACATATATTCCGTTATTTAATGTACCGGACCCAATCAAACCATGATTAAGGTGGATGTTGACAACATCTCTTACAAACGTGAAATCATAACCTTTATTTGATAACAAGGAAACTGATATGATATTACACGTTAAGCTTGGTACAAAATAACAGTTATGTAAAACCAAAATGTGTCCACTCGTCAATCCTAGGTGATAATCCCCGACGGACGCAGCTCCCACGCTAGTTCCGTTAGCAACCTTTAGGGTCATATCACCTTCCTTCAGCACTCTACGGTTTCTCAGTGCCTGCAATGAATTGCAAATATGAGATCCTGATCCGGTATCCAATACCCAGGAAGTAGAGTTGATCAACAGACAATTCTCAATTACAAACACACCTGAAGTCGAAGCCACAGCTTGCTTCGGTTCCTGGTTCTTGGCGTTCCACGCCTTGCAATCCTTCTTCCAGTGCCCTTTCCTGTGACAATGGAAGCACTCATCCTGGCCAACTATCGGTACTGCAGTCTTTTTCTTTCCTTTCCCTCCCACCTTACTAACACCTCCTCTAGGTCTGGGTGCGGCCTTCTTCTTCCTTCCTTTGGCCCTAGCCTTGGACCCGGAAGAAGATGTACCGCCAACAAACATAGCGGGTGTTTCCCTTGAATTCTTCAAGGTGCCCTCTGCACTCCTTAACATGTTCAGGAGTTCCGGAAGTTCAACTTCTTTTCTTTGAAGATTGAAGTTCAGGATAAACTAGGCGTAGGTGTGAGGAAGGGACTGGAGAATAAGGTCTGTATAGAGCTCATTATCCAAAGTCGTCCCAAGGTCTGCGAGCTCTTCTATGTAGCCGATCATCTTTAGGACATGTTCTCCTACTGATGACCCGACAGCCAACCTCGCTCGAAACAAGTTCTTTGAGGTCTCGTATCTTGCTATACGAGATTGCTCTCCATAAAGTTCCTTTGTTTGGAGAAATATGCCATCAAGGTCCATATCCTCGTGCCTCCTCTGATGTTCATTGTTCATCGAGGCAAGCACGATGCACTTGGCTTTCGCGCAATCTAAATCCCAGGTTTTGCGGATTTCCTTATCCGCATTGCTGGATTTGGGACCAGGGACAGCAGGTGCCGTAGCGGTGAGGACGTACCCCAGTTTGTCATAGGTCAAAGCCATTTTGACATTCCGCAGCCAATCTTTATAGTTTGGCCCCGTCAGTATATTTTTCTCTAAAAGTAACTTAAGTCCAGTCATTTTCAGGGTCGCTGCAATTAGGAGAGAGAGAAGAAAACTCTTTAGCATGATGCTCTTGCAAGTTTAGAGTGGTTTTTAGTTTATCTAAACTGGATGGCTCCCACTGTTTCTCGAATCCTTCCTCAAACCATAAAAGAAGAATTAGCCAAGACTATTCTCACCGTACAATACTTGCTTAACCGTTCAGCCAGGCCGGTGTCGATACTTCGAGGGAGGTTTTCCAACGCTTTCGCGAAGTTCCTTAATTAAATAACCACTTTTCTCTGGGGGCGTAACCCCGCTGACACTTTTCTGGACACCTACTAGGTTTATAGCATTGATCGTTAAGTGACGAATATCCTGAAAAGTATCATATACTCACAGTAGGATCGGGATCCAAATATCATCGTCTGATAATGTTGTAGGAATGTTACCAACATTCATCAAACTCAAAATGGTATGCATCTCTTTGCAAATTTCAGTTTCTTTAGAAATTCCCGATATAAGTTTTTGCCCCATGCTCTTATGACCTTGGCGTTAGGTCAAAATGTCATAAGTCACATGTCAAGTTCTACCCATCATTATCTTGTCAATTTGAGCCCATCCGTATATATCCTTGACGTTCGGCCAAAATGATAATACGACTGTCCCAAACTAACTCATCTATCTATGCAACAAATGAATATCCAGCAGCTACCAAACACTATGCCTTGGTGTTAGGTCAAAATACATAGCTTGAATACTACTGAATACCCAGATGAAATGACGGAGGGCTACGACTGGTTTTGGCGAAACCGTGAACGTAGTGAACTTGATATAACCGAAGGAACCTGATAGCTTTTAAAAGGAGTGGTTAAAGCTCCGCATTTAAAAATATCCGTTTTAAAAATAACCGAGTGGTTTCTTTTAAATTGTTCCAACGATTAAAACTTTGGTTTATTTTCTTTGCATTATAGATAATGCGTCCCATCATTAACCTATCATTGCAGAAAACAACGAAAATACAACGTCCTCTTATGCCATCCGCATTCGCCACGGGGTCCCGTCATCACCCGTTAGGTTACTTAACTAACGACAGAGCGGGGGCTGGGCTAGCGCGGGTGTAAAACATAAGTGACGTCTAAATAGCTATCATTTATATAGATATTTTACATTCGTCTGACGCAATGATATTCATTCCAGAACACAGATAAACAATATTGGATTTGCAAGCAATCTGTATTTCTTTTGAGCCTGCAAGAAAAGACAGATTACACAGTTGTGATGAATAGCCGTTACCCCACCCTCGACCCCTACGGGTACGGCAAACTACCCGCCCGGCAGTTTGTGTACCCCACCTTGGGTCAGTCCTAGGAGCAAAAACAGTAAAATGAAATAATACAACGGTGGCTACAACCGCAACCTGGATGTGCCCCGCAAAATAATATTACAACAAATTACATTTACAACAAATGAATTAAACAATAACCCATTGCTAAACCCCGGCTAAACACCACAACAGTCCAATACAGTTTATATGCACAAACAGATATAACCATTTCAGAAATGTGCAACCCCCTGCTAACCGACATACTAGCAGTTAGGGGAGGTTTACGAACACATTAAACAATCACAGATATAATCCAATATGCAAATACTGTACAATTTCGATCGATTAAACATCTTTAATATTGCTCCAAAATCTGCTCTGTATACTGGAAACCTGAGCAAAATTAAAATATTCCAGAAAACCCCTAATTACACAGAGAAGCAACAGAAGAAAATTGGGTTCCTGACTCGCCAACTCGGCGGCGGAAGCGCGGCGACTCAGTAGGCTGAGGCCGCGGTTCCGCGGCGAGTTAGGCGATTCAGGGGCCTATTTTTCTTGGGTGTTCTTCTGTTGTCTTGTCAAGCTCTCTGAACACACCTGAAAAATTTTTAGACTTCATTTTAAGTTCGACAGAAACTGAACAGATTTAGGGTTTTCCGGCTTCGTTTTTCCGTTCGAAATTCGTACAAATTTGCAATTAAGTTATTTATTGTTTAGCGAGGCTCTGATACCACTGTAAGTAGATGTACTTCACCCCAGTACTTGTGGGGAGGCGGAATTTTCAAAAACGATCATGTTTAAAGAACGAACATCGACTAACCGCTTAAATCGAAGCTAAACTATAAATAACCGTACACAAAGAGTTTCTTATCAATTGTGTTTAGGGATTATACCTAATGAAACCGGTCCTTCGTCTTGTGTCCTCCTTTGTTCTCCTCGACCTTCTCTAGGTAGTAGACGATCCACCCGAGAGCAAAACACCAAGCTACACCTCTAACTTGAGGTAACTAATCTACTTTGATTGCTAATCAAAGAAGAAAGGATGATATAAAGTGAAGGTAATGGATGTTTAAGTCTAACTAATCCTTTGATCTCAACACATGAGGATTAAGGATTAGGGTTTGAAGATGAGAGCTTGAGGAGAGAGAATGTGAGATGAGTGAATGAGATGAGATTGGGTGTATCATAATATATTATGAAGCATTCTTATTTTAGAATAATGAATAATAGAAATGAATAAGCATGCTTCATAAATGAAAGGAGGTGATTCATTAACATGAGTCATTAAGCATTTATGGTGCATTAATGACCATGATGAATCACCCTCATGACTCACTAATCTTATCCAAAGCTTATGTCACCTTAACCTCCTTAGTCACATCTTCTAGAAGCTTCTCGTACAATTATGAGAACGCCCCTCCAATCCGCAAAAATACGGAAAAACTTTTAGACTGTAAAATCCAATAACCTGATACCAGTAACTGGCTTAAACCAAAGCCGACAGGTAAAAACTGTCCGAAAGTCGTACGTGCGTTAACGCACGTATGCGTCCAAACCCTTTGTCGCAAAACCATGCGACCTCTATATCGTTTTGCCTGGAGTAGGAAACTCTCTGTGTGGGACTCTAGAGACTCGACTACTACGCTGGAAGTGGGTTTAACCACAGACCGCAAGCGGCACTAGCTGTACGTAATAGTCCCCAGGTAGTTGTCGATAAGAAGGCCGACGAGAAAACCCATCCGAACTCCTACTGAGTCTGATGTGACAATCTCCATACAGTCCGGTCCGTTCGTCCAAGACTATCGCATATCGGGCCTAGGGGGGCGGCAAGCGTCAGTCCCCTAATAGCGGTATAAGTCGTGTCGGAGGGAAGCCCATTACACCCTGAGAAACTACTGGAACCTACCAGCAAATCTCGCTTGGCCTGGCCAGGGACTTTGCGTAATGGCTCTCTGACACAGCACGATATCTACTCCCAATACCGGGAGGGACGAATCCTGTCTAACCGCCACTGCCTCCAAGTGCTCGGGACTGCACCCAACTGCTACCTGTTTGCACGACTCCTTTGAGCCGTGGTAGGGTAGCAATCTAAGAACAGTGGGACACACTCGAGGCGAAGTAGCAGTGTCAAGTCTGCGGACTACGCTGTACTCATGTCACCTGGGAACTGTTCACTGACGACTGGTATCAAACCAACCAACAGTTCCCTGTGAGTCCTGTCCGGTGTACCCGTAACCTAACGAGCACCTGTATACTATCTCCAGTACGACGTACTGACGGCTGTGGGACAGACCATCTCCCCAACTGGGATGAGAAGCGTACACACTAGTCTACTCCGGAGTATCGATGCTCTGTCTCGATAATCCAACGACCAGGGACCTGAATAAGGATGTGCTTGTAGACTACCCAGCCCCCACTAGTGTGACTGCCATCACAACGCTGGTAGACAAGCAAGATCCTAAGAGCTCTATCAATACGTACACTCACATATTAAGATAGAAAAACCAAGTAGCATACTACCATGTTTAGCAAGACTGTTATATACATGTGAATATCCCAAGCTTCCATTAAGTAATATACAAGCTAGTATGATACAGTAATGGCCTTCTAGGGCATAAACACTAACAATGTATACATGTTAAGATAAAGAGCAACCAGATAGCGTACTATCATGTCGAGCAAGAAAGTCCTACCTATATATGTCCCAGCATCCACTACAATATACATCTCATGTACAGTAATGGCCTCTAGGGCATACATATAACTAACAATCTCCCACTTGCACTAGGGCCATCTATAGCAGTGGTTGAAGTATCTCATACTCAACCATCCCATATAAGTCTCTCTCTGGGAAAATGCCTTTGTGAGTGGATCCGCCATGTTGTCCTCTGAGTCTACTCTCCTAACCTCGATCACCCTGGAGATCAACTATCTCCATGATCAGGTGATGCTGCCTCAGAATATGTCTGGGTCACTGATGGGATCGGGGTTCCTGAGCTTAAGCCAGACTTCCATTGTGACACAATGGTAGGAACCTAGTTCATCTCATGAACTAATATACACCCAAACTTCCTCTTTGGTAGTATCTTTGATAGCGATGTCACCAGCCTTTATCGTCTAGTCTGCCACGGTATCTAGCTGGGAACTCTTCCAACATACCGTCCTTCCACTGAGGGTAAAGACAATGCCTGCGACTGACATTCAGTCGACCTTATCACCCTGGAACTTTTTGCAGGATTCTCTCCAGGATCAACTGATACCATCTCACTACAACTAGTAAGAATCCTAACATCCATTTAGATCTATCTTATAGATCCAAAACCCAGGATTTAGGAGGTATCATTTTGATCCTATATAGAGAATCCTTGTGATGAGCGGAGATTGACCGAGCGTAGCACATGAAACTCTTTTCCTATCAAGAGTATGTTGTCTACGTATAATACGAGGATGACCACCTTACTCTCTACTACCTTTTTGTATGTACAAGGTTCATCTACCATTTTGATGAAGTCAAACTCTTTGACTACCACATCAAAACAGACGTTCCAATTCCGCGATGCCTGCTTTATCACATACAACATCTTGCACACGTTTTCGCTGCTCCCACTGTCTACGAAGCCCTCTGGCTGTGTACTTATAGACGCTTTTTTCTAAATCATTATTTAGAAAAGCAATCATGACACCCAACCACCAGATATCGTAATCATGGTATGTAGCAATGGCAAGAAGGATCCGGATGGACTTAAGCAAAGCCGCTGAAAAAGGTTTCATCATTATCCACGCCTGGTTGATGACGAAAACCTTTAACAAGTCTAGATTTGAAAGTCTCAACTTTTCCATCTACACCAATTAATCTTCTCAAGATATACTTGCTCCTGATGGGGATTTAACCCTTCAGATATAGCATCCAAAGTCCATACTTTGTTGGTGTACATGGATTCCATCTCAGATCGCTAAGCATCCAGCCATTCTTACAGAGTCCCTACTCTCGATGGCCTGCTCGAAACTAGTTGGGTCATCATCTTATGATGCAATCCTCGCTCCCACTGTCATCGAGAAACCGAAGTATCTCTCAGGCGAATGAGGAACCCTGCTAGATCGACGGAGAGGCTGAGGTTCGTCGGAGACTATTGAATCCTTTGGTTCTATCAAATCATCAGCTGTAGTTTGTATAACTGGAACTCCTTCCAGTTCTATAAAACTGACCTTGCCTCGATCTTGTCCGGATTTTGCTTTTGACATAGGCCGGACAATCCCAAATCTTAATTTACTTAAGAGATGGGCTCTTCCCATACCATATCTCATATGGAGTGGTAGGCAGTGATCTGATTCGAACCTAATTCAATAGGTATGCAGCTTCTTAAGTGCATAACCCCTAAAAGGAAATAGGTAACTCAGCAGTACTCATCATAGAGCGCACCATATCATATAGGGTGTGATTGCTCCGCCCCGATACACCGACGTGCTGTGGTTTATACGGAGGAGTAATGCTGAGAGAGAATCTCATTCTCCTTTAGAATAGTCCAGGAATCCCGTGCTCAAGTATTCTCCTCCCTGATCACATCAAAGGACATAATACTTATACCCGTTTTTGGTTCTCTACTTCTAACTTATATTCAGTGATTATCTCAAAAGTTTCGAACTTGTGTTTCAATAGGAACATATGTCTGAATCTAGAGAGATCATCAGTGAATGTAATTGTAACGTTCTAGAAATCGTTTTGTGTTTGTTTCTGTTTTTGGGTGAAATTCGTCGGTATTTTCAGTTTTATACCGATTGTGATCAAACGGCCATATCGACTTGCCAGCACCTAGTTTTGATAAAATAAAGCTAGTGCGCACACTTTGGGAGTATATGTGACGTTTTGGTCCAATTTGAATTTTTCCCAATTTTAATGTTATTTTAATCCGGTTTGCACATTTCTGGAAATCTTTTCTTTACGACTTTTCTTAAAATTTTTCTTAAGTTAATCTAAACCACATAGCTTTGAGTGTGTGGACATGGATTAAAGGGGAAAAAGAAAAGAAAAGAATAGAAAAGAAAAGGTGAGAAGGTGCATGCATGTTGACTTTGGTGTTTGAATGCATTAATTTGCATTTAGTGTAGGAAATTGCATGGAAATTCCTCTCTCTCTCTCTCCCTCTCTCACTTGGCCGAGCCCTCTTCCCTCTCTACTGCCTTAGCCAATTTCTTTCTCTCTTTTCATCACAATTTCTTTCATAAAACACTCATAAATCCATCTCTTTTCACAAAAATCATATCTTTCTTCAAGTTTTCTTTTGTTCTTGACTTGGAGTGCTCTTGAGCTTGGATTCTTGATGTTCTTTGGCTAGGTAAATTCCTTTACTGTTATTTATATGTTTTTAGTGTAGTTTAGCTAAATAATTGCAGTTTAGAATGTTAAATTAGGTTTTGATGCGAAATATCGTATTTTAGTGTCGGTTTGTGGTTTCTAGGACCTGCTGTGATCCGGAGTGTTTACTGAGAAATTAAACATAGTGGTAGTGATGTACTAGAGGACCTAGAGCACCACCTGGAGCACGACACCCAGGCCACCGGCCAGGGCCGGCGACGTCAAGAGGAGGGGCCGGCGACGCCGGCCAAGTTGTTGAGTTAGGGTTTGGGTTTTCCTGTGTAGGTGTCTGCTATGGTTTGGGTTTCTCTGGTCTTATTTATTTGTTTAGTTTTCACAGTAGGCAAAATCTGGGATCAATTGGGTAGTTTCTAGTGTTTCGTGTTCGCGCGATACGTGTTACGACACGGGTCGTGCAGTTTTCGTGGTTTCGCTCTTAAGTTGTTTTCGTCGTGTCGCTACTCTCGTTAGCCACGATACGAACACTTAAGAGGTGGTTGTGTGTTGTTGTGTCAGTTAGTTGTAGCTAGTTCGTATTTCGTAGCTGTTATTAATATATGTATATTGTTGTTGTTTATATGTTGCAGGTTCGCAGGCGGAGACTACGGACACTGCCACAGGGGGGTTCAGGTGGTAGACTTCATCTAGCTTGGAGTGTGGGTGAGTAGATTTAACATCTACAGGGGAATCGCCCGCATGGCGTTATGCGTCTGGGCTAGAAATCTTTACCTTGTCGCACATTCTATGTCATGTTTAGAATCGCGCATATACCTTTCTGTTTAGTGATAGTTGTGATTGGACTAGTATCCTTAGGACACTGCACTATTATTGACGGCTCAGATTGCGAGAGCACTGATTGTATACCACACACACCGTCAATAATTGCCATGTCATACACAAACCATATTTAGAAATGCTATTGTATGGTTAGGGACATTGTGACCTTGATACATATTTCTTATCGTTTATAACTTAGACTTGACATGCTAGTCCCTGTTTACCTATAGGGTTTTGTACCATTAGTGTTAGGTACATATACACCTAGGGACATAGCTACAGGTGTACTTGCATTTCATACTTTCCTTATACCTGATAGGTATATTACATCATCTTGTAGGTAGATACCTATATTTCTGCTTTACCATTCATGTATTCATTTATATCTGGTGAATGCTATGCTGTTCTTTTATACGCTTTCATTACAGTTTTCATATTGCGTATATTTTATTCATGGATTATCGCATTGTTATATGGATTTTTCATGATGTTTTCTGGATTTGGGAACCGTGGTAGTTCATGAAATTATGCATACATTGAAAAACCTGGTTTCCTTGATATGATATTATAGCATCCACCATGAGATTTATCGGTTCTGATGTATACCCTACGCGAGGAAAGGAGGGGTCCGTGTACGGGTACATGGTGGGGCCCGGAGGTACCCTGAAGCAAGAAAGTTGTCGAAGTGAGTCGACATCGCAGTGAGGCGATGAGGCCTAGGGGAACCATACTTTCCGGTGACAGGACCATTGACTCATCGGCTATCGAGTGGATACCGACGGGAGTCATGTGCGTATGGATACGTCGAGAGGCGAGGGTCAGAGCTAGGCACTCGAGCTCTCGGGATAGCGTATGATACGTACTTATCAGTATTTCTGTGTCGATACTTGGCACATTGGTTTCATGATATTTCTAATTACTCATTTGTATATATAACAGGGGATTGAGCCGCTGTTATATATACCCTTACACCAATATTAGTGGAATGGGACGCTAATATATGTGTATTGCCCTCATCATATTATTATGACATTATTTTTAGGATGTTAGAACTGTGCTGGAGATTGGATTCATGATATAAGAGATTCATTGGGATTGGATTTGATATATGTGAGATATACCGGATATTGTACATACTAGAGATGTGAGATCCACTTGCTGTTGTACATTTGATATATGTGAGATATACCGGATATTGTACATACTAGAGATGTGAGATCCACTTGCTGTTGTACATTTGCTATATGTGAGATATACTGATATTGTACATACGAGAGATGTGAGATCCACTTGCTGTTGTACATTTGCTATATGTGAGATATACTGATATTGTACATACGAGAGATGTGAGATCCACTTGATGTTGTACATTTGATATATGTGAGATATACCTGATATTGTACATACGAGATATGTGAGATCCACTTGCTGTTGTATATTTGATATAGGTGAGATATACCTGACATTGTACATACGAGAGATGTGAGATCCACTTGCTGTTGTACATTTGATATATGTGAGATATACCTGATATTGTACATACGAGATATGTGAGATCCACTTGCTGTTGTACATTTGATATAGGTGAGATATACCTGACATTGTACATACGAGAGATGTGAGATCCACTTGCTGTTGTACATTCGATACTTATGTGAGATATACTTGATATTGTGCAGTTGAGGAGATGTGACACTTAGATGATATGAGAGCCAATTTAGGGGCTGATTTGAGGGATTGGGATTTTGATTGTCTTGCTGGATTGTGATCCTACCACGATGTCAGGATTCCGTGGAAATGACATATTTCACTCCATACCTCATCTTTATATACTTGTGCACTGTTCCATGTATTAGGAGTACCTGTTGTAAGTCGATGTAGTACACCCCAGTACTTATGGGGAGGTGGAATTTTCAAAAACGATCAAGTTTAAAGAACGAACATCGACTAACCGCTTGAATCGAAGCTAAACAAATAATAACCGAACACATAGCTATACTAAACTATAGTGTTAAGGGATTATACCTATCGAAACTAGTCCTTCGTCTTTGTGTCCTCCTTTGTTCTCCTCGACCTTCTCTAGGTAGTAGACGATCCACCCGAGAGCAAAACACCAAGCTACACCTCTAACTTGAGGTAACTAATCAACTTTGATTGCTAATCAAAGATGAAAGGATGATATAGAGTAAAGGTAATGGATGCTTAAGTCTAACTAAACCTTTGATCTCAACACATGAGGATTAAGGATTAGTATCTTGAAGATGAGAGCTTGAGGAGAGAGAATATGAGATAAGATTATGAGAAGAGAGAGAGTGTATCATAATATATTATGAAGCATTTTCAATAATAAGAAAAGAATAAAGAGTGATGATAAATCATGCTTCATAAAATATCTAGTGGTGATTCATTAGCATGAGTCATTAAGCAATAAATGTGTATTAATGAAATGAATGAATCACCACCATGACTCACAACCTCATCCAAAGTAACCTCCTTAGTCACATCTTCTAGAAGCTTCTCGTACAATTACGAGAACGCCCCTCCAATCCGCAAAAATACGGAAAAACTTTAGACTGTAAAAATCCAATAACCGGATACCAGTAACTGGCTTAAACCAAAGCCGACTGGTAAAAACTGTCCGAAAGTCGTACGTGCGTAAACGCACGTATGCGTCCGAACCCTTTGTCGCAAAACCATGCAACCTCTATATCGTTTCGCCTGGAGTAGGAAACTCTCTGTGTGGGACTCTAGAGACTCGACTACTACGCTGGCAGTGGGTTTAACCACAGACCGCAAGCGGCACTAGCTGTACGTAACGGTCCCCAGGTAGTTGTCGATAAGAAGGCCGATGAGAAAACCCATCCGAACTCCTACTGAGTCTGATGTGACAATCTCCATACAGTCCGGTCCGTTCGTCCAAGACTATCGCATATCGGGCCTAGGGGGCGGCAAGCATCAGTCCCCTAATAGCGGTATAAGTCGTGTCGGAGTGAAGCCCATTACACCCTGAGAAACTACTGGAACCTACCAGCAAATCTCGCTTGCCCTGGCCAGGGACTTTGCGTAATGGCTCTCTGACACAGTACGATATCTACTCCCAATACTGGGAGGGACGAATCCTGTCTAACCGCCACTGCCTCCAAGTGCTCGGAACTGCACCCAACTGCTACCTGTTTGCACGACTCCTTTGAGCCGTGGTAGGGTAGCAATCTAAGAACAGTGGGACACACTCGAGGCGAAGTAGCAGTGTCAAGTCTGCGGACTACGCTGTACTCATGTCACCTGGGAACTGTTCACTGACGACTGGTATCAAACCAACCAACAGTTCCCTGTGAGTCATGTCCGGTGTACCCGTAACCTAACGAGCACCTGTATACTATCTCCAGTACGACGTACTGACGGCTGTGGGACAGACCATCTCCCCAACTGGGATGAGAAGCGTACACACCAGTCTACTCCGGAGTATCGATGCTCTGTCTCGATAATCCAACGACCAGGGACCTGAATAAGGATGTGCTTGTAGACTACCCAGCCCCCACTAGTGTGACTGCCATCACAACGCTGGTAGACAAGCAAGATCCTAAGAGCTCTATCAATACGTACACTCACATATTAAGATAGAAAAACCAAGTAGCATACTACCATGTTTAGCAAGACTGTTATATACATGTGAATATCCCAAGCTTCCATTAAGTAATATACAAGCTAGTATGATACAGTAATGGCCTTCTAGGGCATAAACACTAACAATCTCCCACTTGCACTAGGGCCATGTACTGGCATATCGTAGACCAATGATCTCGAGCAGCCTCTCGAACTGAATCTGAGGAAGGGCCTTCGTGAATGGATCAGCAATGTTCTCTTCTGAAGCAACTCTCCGAACCTCGATCTCCTGACGATCAATGATCTCCCTGATCAGGTGATACCGCCTCAAGATGTGTCTGGACTTCTGATGGGACCTTGGTTCCTTCGCTAAAGCTATAGCTCCGTTGTTGTCGCAATACAGAGGTATTGGATCAACTATGGTAGGAACCACCTGAAGTTCTGTTAGGAACTTCTTCATCCAGACTGCTTCTTTTGCCGCATCGCAAGCAGCTATATACTCCGCTTCCATCGTCGAGTCAGCAACGGTGTCCTGCTTGGAGCTCTTCCAGCACACCGCCCCTCCATTGAGGGTAAAGACATAACCTGACATGGACTTGGAATCGTCCTTATCACTCTGGAAGCCGGAATCAGCAAAGGCCTCCAACCTGAGGTCTTTTCCGCCGTAAACCAAGAACATCTCCTTAGTCCTCCTCAGGTACTTGAGAATGTTCTTTACTGCTATCCAGTGTTTCTCCCCTGGGTCTGACTGATACCGGCTTACCACGCTCAGTGCGTAAGCTACATCTGGTCTGGTACACAACATCGCATACATTATAGAGCCTACCGCAGAAGCGTAGGGTATAATAGACATGCGTTCCCTTTCCAAATCAGTCTTGGGAGACATCTCTTTGGAGAGGGTGATTCCGTGACAAGCCGGTAGATTACCGCGCTTAGAATCTTCCATACTGAATCTTTTCAGTACAGTGTCGATATACCTGGACTGCGAAAGTCCCAACATCCTCTTGGATCTATCACGATAGATCCGGATCCCCAGAATGTAAGAGGCATCACCCAGGTCTTTCATGGAGAACCTGTGTGACAAGAATCCTTTGACAGATTGTAGCATAGGAATGTCATTTCCTATCAATAGAATGTCATCCACGTACAGGACGAGGAATACGACACTTCTGGCCACAACTTTACTATATATGCACGGTTCATCTGGATTTTTGATAAAGTCATATTCTTTGACTGTCTCATCAAAACAGATGTTCCAACTCCGCGATGCCTGCTTTAGTCCATAAATAGACTTAAGCAGCTTGCATACTTTCCCGCTGCTCCCACTCTGATTGAAACCCTCTGGCTGATCCATATAGACGCTCTCTTCTAAATTTCCATTCAGAAAAGCCGTCTTTACGTCCATCTGCCAGATTTCATAATCATGGAAGGCAGCAATAGCAAGAAGGACCCGAATGGATTTGAGCATAGCCACTGGAGAAAAAGTTTCGTCATAGTCCAAACCAGGTCTTTGACGAAAACCCTTTGCAACAAGTCTAGCCTTATAGGTTTCCACCTGTCCATCTACACCAATCTTTTTCTTGAAGATCCATTTGCATCCTATGGGTTTTACCCCATCTGGAGCAAAGTCCAAAGTCCATACTTTGTTGGTGTACATGGACTCCATTTCGGTCCGCATTGCATCTAGCCATCGTACCGAGTCGCCGCTCTGGATGGCCTGCTGGAAGTCAGTAGGTTCATCATCATCTATGATGCAATCCTCTCTATCCCCGTCTATGAGAAAACCGTAGTATCTCTCAGGCGGATGAGACGGCCTACTACTCCTGCGGAGGGGTGCGGGAATGTTCTGTTCTTCTTGAACTTCCGGTTCTACCAAACTTTCAGTAGCAGTTTGTGGTTCTGGAATTTCTTCCAGTTCTATTTCGCTCCCACTCTTCTGATTTTCCAAAAATTCAGTTTCTAAGAAGCGGGCATGACGAGAAACAAAAACCTTTTGTTCATCTGCGTAATAGAAGCAATATCCTGTAGAGTTCTTTGGATATCCCACAAACTTACACTCTACTGAGCGTGCCTCGAGCTTGTCCGGACGCTGCTTTTTTACAAAAGCTGGACATCCCCACGTCTTCAGGTACTGAAGATAGGGTTTCTTCCCACTCCACATCTGATATGGTGTGGTAGGCACAGTTTTGATTGGAACTCTGTTCAAAAGATGTATCGCTGATTCTAGCGCATACCCCCAGAAAGATCGCGGTAACTCAGCATTACTCATCATGGATCGTACCATATCCAATAGGGTTCGATTCCGTCTCTCCGATACACCGTTGTGCTGTGGAGTGTATGGAGGAGTAAGCTGAGAGAGAATTCCTTCTCTTTTAGGTAACCTAGGAACTCGTCATTTAAGTATTCTCCACCTCGATCAGATCTCAGTGTCTTAATACTTTTGCCTGTTTGGTTTTCCGCTTCACTCTTGTATTCCAGGAATTTCTCAAAGGCTTCGGATTTATGCTTCATCAAGAAGACATGTCCAAACCTAGAGAAATCATCCGTGAAAGTAATGAAATAGGAAAAACCACCTCTTGCATGTGTAGACATTGGACCGCATACATCGCTGTGTATGAGTCCTAAGAGCTCGCTCGCTCTTACTCCTTGTCCAGTGAATGGAGTCTTTGTCATCTTTCCTTTGAGACAAGATTGACAAGTGTCATAAGTTTGATATTCGAACGTGTCCAAATATCCTTCTCTATGCAACTTAGTCAACCTTCTTTCATTGATGTGACCCAGTCTACAATGCCATAAGAAAGCTTTATTCAAATCTGGAGACTTTCTTTTTAGTGTGCTCTGGACATTGAAAATTTGGAGTTGGTTTAAAACATATATGCCGTTATTTAGAGTACCGGACCCAATCAAACCATGATTAAGGTGGATGTTGACAACATCTCTTACAAACGTGAAATCATAACCTTTATTTGATAACAAGGAAACTGATATGATATTACACGTTAAGCTGGGTACAAAATAACAGTTATGTAAAACCAAAATGTGTCCACTCGTCAATCCTAGGTGATAATCCCCGACGGACGCAGCTCCCACGCTAGCTCCGTTAGCAACCCTGAGGATCATATCACCTTCCTTCAGCACTCTACGGTTTCTCAGTGCCTGCAATGAATTGCAAATATGAGATCCTGATCCGGTATCCAATACCCAGGAAGTAGAGTTGATTGACAGACAATTCTCAATTACAAACACACCTGAAGTCGAAGCCACAGCTTGCTTCGGTTCCTGGTTCTTGGCGTTCCACGCCTTGCAATCCTTCTTCCAGTGCCCTTTCCTGTGACAATGGAAGCACTCATCCAGGCCAACTACCGGTGCTGTAAACTTTTTCTTTCCCTTCTTTCCCACCTTACTAACACCTCCTCTAGGTCTGGGTGCGGCCTTCTTCTTCCTTCCTTTGGCCCTAGCCTTGGACCCGGAAGAAGATGAACCGCCAACAAACATAGCGGGTATTTCCCTTGCCTTCTGCAAGGTGCCCTCCGCACTCCTTAACATGTTCAGGAGTTCCGCAAGTTCAACTTCTTTTCCTTGAAGATTGAAGTTGAGGATAAACTGGGCGTAGGTGGGAGGAAGGGACTGGAGAACAAGGTCTGTATAGAGCTCATTATCCAAAGTCGTCCCAAGGTCTGCGAGCTCTTCTATGTAGCCAATCATCTGTAGGACATGTTCACCTACCGATGACCCGACAGCCAACCTCGCTCGAAACAATTTCTTAGAGGTCTCGTATCTTGCTATACGAGATTGCTCTCCATAAAGTTCCTTTGTATGGAGAAATATGCCATCTAGGGACATATCCTCGTGCCTCCTCTGATGTTCATTGTTCATCGAGGCAAGCACGATGCACTTGGCTCTCGCGCAATCTAAATCCCAGGTTTTGCGGATTTCCTTATCCGCATTGCTGGATTTTGGACCAAGGACAGCAGGTGCTGTAGCGGTGAGGACGTACCCCAGTTTGTCATAGGTCAAAGCCATCTTGACATTCCGCAGCCAATCTTTATAGTTTGGCCCTGTCAGTATATTTTTCTCTAAAAGTAACTTAAGTCCAGTCATTTTCAGGGTCGCTGCAATTAGGAGAGAGAGAAGAAAACTCTTTAGCATGATGCTCTTGCAAGTTTAGAATGGTTTTTAGTTTATCTAAACTGGATGGCTCCCACTGTTTCTCGAATCCTTCCTCAAACCATAAAAGAAGAATTAGCCAAGACTATTCTCACCGTACAATACTTGCTTAACCGTTCAGCCAGGCCGGTGTCGATACTTCGAGGGAGGTTTTCCAACGCTTTCGCGAAGTTCCTTAATTAAATAACCTCTTTTCTCTGGGGGCGTAACCCCGCTGACACTTTTCTGGACACCTACTAGGTTTATAGCATTGATCGTTAAGCGACGAATATCCTGATAAGTAGCATATACTCACAGTAGGATCGGGATCCAAATATCATCGTATGATAATGTTGAAGGAATCCTACCAACATTCATCAAACTCCAAATGGTATGCATCTCTTTGCAAATTTCAGTTTCTTTAGAAATTCCCGATATAAGTTTTTGCCCCATGCTCTTATGACCTTGACGTATGCCAACAAATCATAAGTCACATGTCAAGTTCTGCCCATCATTATCTTGTTAATTTGAACCCACCCGTATATACCCTTGACGTATGCCAACAAGGTAATGCGACTGTCCCAAACCAACACATCTATCTATGCAACAAATGAATACCCCAGCAGCTACCAAACACTATGCCTTGACGTATGCCAACAAGCATAGCTTGAATACTACTGACCATCCATAAGAAATGACGGAGGGCTACGACTGGTTTTGGCGAAACCGTGAACGTAGTGAACTTGATATAACCGAAGGAACCTGATAGCTTTTAAAAGGAGTGGTTAAATCTCCGCATTTAAAAATATCTGTTTTTAAAATTAACCGAGTGGTTTCTTTTAAATTGTTCCAACGATTTAAACTTTGGTTTATTTTACTTTGCATTCTAGATAATGCGTCCCATCATTAACCTATCATTGCAGAAAACAACGAAAATACAACGTCCTCTTATGCCATCCGCATTCGCCACGGGGTCCCGTCATCACCCGTTAGGTTACTTAACTAACGACAGAGCGGGGGCTGGGCTAGCGCGGGTGTAAAACATAAGTGTCGTCTAAATAGCTATCATAAATATAGATATTTTACATTCGTCTGACGCAATGATATTCATTCCAGAACACAGATAAACAATATTGGATTTGCAAGCAATCTGTATTTCTTTTGAGCCTGCAAGAAAAGACAGATTACACAGTTGTGATGAATAGCCGTTACCCCACCCTCGACCCCTACGGGTACGGCAAACTACCCACCCGGCAGTCTGTGTACCCCACCTTGGGTCAGTCCTAGGAGCAAAAACAGTAAAATGAAATAATACAACGGTGGCTACGACCGCAACCTGGAAGTGCCCCGCAAAAATAATATTACAACAAATTACATTTACAACAAATGAATTAATCAATAACCCATTGCGAACCCCGGCTATACACCACAACAGTCCAATACAGTTTATATGCACAAACAGATATAACCATTTCAGAAATGTGCAACCCCCTGCCAACCGACATACTAGCAGTTAGGGGAGGTTTACGAACACATTAAACAATCACAGATATAATTCAATATGCAAATACTGTACAATTCGATCGAATAAACAACATCAATATTGCTCCAAAATCTGCTCTGTTAAACAGTAACCTGAGCAATAATTAAATATTCCAGAAAACCCCAAACACCAGAGAGGACCCACCCATGAAAGATGAGCCCATGACTCGGCAACTCGGCCGCGGAAGCGCGGCGGATCGGTGGGATCCGCCGCCCTTCCGCGGCGCTTTAGTCGAATCATGGGCTCGAATTTCTTGGGTGTTCTCCTGTGGTCATGTCAAGCTCTCTGAACACACCTGAAAAATTTTAGGACTTCATTTTAACTTCGACAGAAACTTGACAGAATTAGGGTTTTGCGGCTTTGTTTTTCCGTTCGAAATTCGTACAAATTTGCAATTAAGTTATTTATTGTTTAGCGAGGCTCTGATACCACTGTAAGTCGATGTAGTACACCCCAGTACTTATGGGGAGGCGGAATTTTCAAAAACGATCAAGTTTAAAGAACGAACATCGACTAACCGCTTGAATCGAAGCTAAACAAATAATAACCGAACACATAGCTATACTAAACTATAGTGTTAAGGGATTATACCTATCGAAACTAGTCCTTCGTCTTTGTGTCCTCCTTTGTTCTCCTCGACCTTCTCTAGGTAGTAGACGATCCACCCGAGAGCAAAACACCAAGCTACACCTCTAACTTGAGGTAACTAATCAACTTTGATTGCTAATCAAAGATGAAAGGATGATATAGAGTAAAGGTAATGGATGCTTAAGTCTAACTAAACCTTTGATCTCAACACATGAGGATTAAGGATTAGTATCTTGAAGATGAGAGCTTGAGGAGAGAGAATATGAGATAAGATTATGAGAAGAGAGAGAGTGTATCATAATATATTATGAAGCATTTTCAATAATGAGAAAAGAATAAAGAGTGATGATAAATCATGCTTCATAAAATATCTAGTGGTGATTCATTAGCATGAGTCATTAAGCAATAAATGTGCATTAATGAAATGAATGAATCACCACCATGACTCACAACCTCATCCAAAGTAACCTCCTTAGTCACATCTTCTAGAAGCTTCTCGTACAATTACGAGAACGCCCCTCCAATCCGCAAAAATACGGAAAAACTTTAGACTGTAAAAATCCAATAACCGGATACTAGTAACTGGCTTAAACCAAAGCCGACTGGTAAAAACTGTCCGAAAGTCGTACGTGTGTAAACGCACGTATGCGTCCGAACCCTTTGTCGCAAAACCATGCAACCTCTATATCGTTTCGCCTGGAGTAGGAAACTCTCTGTGTGGGACTCTAGAGACTCGACTACTACGCTGGCAGTGGGTTTACCGCAAGCGGCACTAGCTGTACGTAACGGTCCCCAGGTAGTTGTCGATAAGAAGGCCGATGAGAAAACCCATCCGAACTCCTACTGAGTCTGATGTGACAATCTCCATACAGTCCGGTCCGTTCGTCCAAGACTATCGCATATCAGGCCTAGGGGGGCGGCAAGCGTCAGTCCCCTAATAGCGGTAAAAGTCGTGTCGGAGTGAAGCCCATTACACCCTGAGAAACTACTGGAACCTACCAGCAAATCTCGCTTGCCCTGGCCAGGGACTTTGCGTAATGGCTCTCTGACACAGTACGATATCTACTCCCAATACCGGGAGGGACGAATCCTGTCTAACCGCCACTGCCTCCAAGTGCTCGGAACTGCACCCAACTGCTACCTGTTTGCACGACTCCTTTGAGCCGTGGTAGGGTAGCAATCTAAGAACAGTGGGACACACTCGAGGCGAAGTAGCAGTGTCAAGTCTGCGGACTACGCTGTACTCATGTCACCTGGGAACTGTTCACTGACGACTGGTATCAAACCAACCAACAGTTCCCTGTGAGTCCTGTCCGGTGTACCCGTAACCTAACGAGCACCTGTATACTATCTCCAGTACGACGTACTGACGGCTGTGGGACAGACCATCTCCCCAACTGGGATGAGAAGCGTACACACCAGTCTACTCCGGAGTATCGATGCTCTGTCTCGATAATCCAACGACCAGGGACCTGAATAAGGATGTGCTTGTAGACTACCCAGCCCCCACTAGTGTGACTGCCATCACAACGCTGGTAGACAAGCAAGATCCTAAGAGCTCTATCAATACGTACACTCACATATTAAGATAGAAAAACCAAGTAGCATACTACCATGTTTAGCAAGACTGTTATATACATGTGAATATCCCAAGCTTCCATTAAGTAATATACAAGCTAGTATGATACAGTAATGGCCTTCTAGGGCATAAACACTAACACCTGTGAGTGTACCTTCCTGAGTGTTGCACATTTACTTTCTCATATCCCCAGTGCATGATTATTGCATACTGTTGTCATATCATTATTGCTTGATATATTGGTAGTACTTGTTAGTGTACTTTCCATTATTTCGTACTCATATGACCTGTTATTACTTCAATTGTCATATCTTAGATTCATGCTGTACGTACATTCTTGCGATTACCTGCATATGTTATTTACTATTCACGAGTTGGCAACTCACCCCCGTTGTGCCACAGGTATTGCAGGTGTTTCCCCAGAGTAGTCAAGGCAAGCTATTTAGCTTTTCAGCTATTCACCTATCTATCATCTTTTGGCTGCGGATACCACTTCGCCTGTTGGTGTGCAGTTTTGCCCAGGTGGGTTTTGTGGTTATCTGAGATTGTACTGTATATTCGTTGTATCTTGTACTCTCCATCTACTATCAGTTTGTTGTAACTTAGAGACTTGGTGAGGACGATTTTGTATATATTGTGGATTTGTTGCTTTTATACAGTTTCCTTTCTTTTGTCTCTTATTTCTTCGCTACGGCGTCGTATATCTGTTGTGGTGTTGTTTTCCGCCGTTGGGCGTGGATTTTGCTCCCGTTTGGGATGCTTTACTTTATATGCATGTTGTACCTTTTTTTGGGGGCTTGTTTTACAAAGGAGGTGCTGTCAAAATTTTAAAGAAAAAGTGGACTCTTTTAAAGAATTTGGGTTGTGATTTCAAATGTTTCCAAAACTTTCTATTACCTTTTTCCGTATTTTTATGGTTTAGATTTCTGGGTTTTGGCTTTCTTTTACTGCGTTACGTCTGGAGGCGTTGCGTAGTATTAGGGCCATCACGTACCAATTTCGGGTCGTGACAAAGTTGGTATCAGAGCGTGGTTTTACCTTTCGGAGTGTAGGATGACCTTGGTATGATGGAGTAGGTAACCTAAGCGGAGTAACGTAGTGTGTGTATGTCTGCAGCATACTCACGATGCAGTATTTCGCCTAAAGTGCCTAAGTACAAATTGCTTGAAATTCCTTCTTTGATGATTCATATCCTTGTGATTCGATTTCCTTGTTCTTATCGAATCCTATCTCTATTTATAGCCTTGCCGCCGACGACTATGGGGACTCAGAGTGATGCAGCGAGGGCCGAGGTCAGAGTTAGCTCGGGTGAGACGAGCACTGACCAGGATGGCACTCTTGTTGCACAGTTGCAGACGGATCAGCCTTCGACTGATCAGCTCGCTAGGCTTGTGACAGAGATGCAGGACTTGCGCCAGACGATGAGATCTTTGGTTGATGCCATTCGAGCGCAGCGACAGGAGGTTGACACCCCAGTTACTCAGTTGTTTCTTAGGATCAGCATGCAGTAGTCTGTCACTTACGTAGCACCAGTGGATGTAACCCCAGTCGACGAGACCCGTATTCCAGAGACTTTGCGAGTTCCAGGACAGTGGAGGACCCGTACAGGTGTGCCAGTCCAGAGACAGAGGTTCAGTCGTCGTGACAGGTTTCGTGCACGTCATGGGAGTAGCAGAGTCTTGAGGCGAGGACAGTCGTCTAGCTCTTATCCCCACGATGGTCAGCAGTTTTCTTTCGGATGTTATCGGTGCGGGAGTTTGGATCATCGGGTTCGAGTTTGTACTGAGCCACGTAGTCGCGAGACAGCTATACCGCAGAGTGGAGGATTTCAGCCAGTTGTGGGTAGAAGGCAGACACAGGAGTTTGTTTCTACTCATCCGGACGCACGGGCGTCCAGTGCAGATTTGTCAGGTATCCTTGTTCTTGTTCTTTTGTTGTACTTGTTGGTTTTTCGCACTTTGTGCCGTGGTTGGGACGAGGATCGTGTTAGTTAGATCAGCCGTTTTGTTGTGTTAACTTCTGTCAGCGATTCTTTTGTTGCGCGACACGTATTTCAGTCGTATGCCAATTGGTAAGGAGATTTTGCCGTCATTGGATCCTTCTAGAGATGTTGGATTTGACGTTCTCCTGGGCATGGATTGGTTATCTACGTGTTAGGCGTCTGTGGACTACCGTGTGAGAACAGTCAGGAATTGTTTTCCCGGCGAGTCAGTTCTTGTTGTGCAGGTGGATAGTTGTGCCGCTTCTCACAGCTTGAATTCAGCCTTTTTCGCTAGTTAGCTTTGGAGGAGATGTCGTGGATTCTTGGCGTTCATTCGAGATACCGGAGCCACAGTAGATTTTTTGGACCGGTTACTTATCGTGCAAGAGTTGTCCGACGATATTTCAGGAGAGCTAGCGAAATTCAGGGAGCTTAAGGATCTGCTGCAGAGTTGTTTGTCTTAGTGTATATGCCCTAAAGGCCATTACTGTATCATACTAGTTTGTTTATTACTTAATGGAAGCTTGGGATATTCATCTTGTATAAACAATCTTGCTCAATATAGTAGTATGCTACTTGATTTGTTTCTACTTCAATGTGTACTTGTGTTTATTTTAGTGTATCACTTATACACATTAGTGGAGCCCTTAGGATCTTTGCTTGATTACCAGCGTTGTGATGGCAGTCATACTAGTGGGGGCTGGGTAATCTATAAGAACATCCTTATAAAGGTCCCTAGTCGCAGGACTATCGAGACAGGGCATCGATACTCCGGAGTAGACTAGCGTATGCGCTTCTCATCCCAGTATGGGAGATGGTCTGTCCCACAGCCATCAGTACGTCGTACTGGAGATAGTATACGGGTGCTCGTTGGGTTACGAGTACACTGGACAGGACTCGTCGGGAACTGACAGGTTGGTATTATACCTATCGTCAGTTATCAGTTCCCAGATGACATGAGTACAGCTTAGTCCGCTGACTTGACACTGGCACTTCGCCTCGAGTGTGTTCCCACTGCACTTTGATCACTATCCTACCACGGCTCAAAGGAGTCGTGCAAACAGGTGGTGGTTGGGTGCAGTCCCAAAGCACTTGGAGGCAGTGACGGTTAGACAGGATTCGTCTCTCCCGGTATTGGGGGTTGACATCGCGCTGTGTCTAGGAGAGCCATTACACGAGTAGTCCCTGGCCAGGGCAAGCGAGATATACTGGTAGGCTTCCAGTGTTATCTCAGGGTGTTTTGGGCTTCACTCCGACACGACTTGTACCGCTATTGGGGGACTGACGTTTTACCGCCCCCTAGGCCCGACATGCGATGTATCAGACGAACAGACCGGACTGTACGGAGACTGTCACATTCAGACTCAGTAGGAGTTCAGATGGGGTTCACCTCGTCAGCCTTCTTGTCGGCATCTACCTGGGGACCGTTACGCACAGCTAGTACCGCTTGCGGTCTGTGGTTAAACCCACTGCCAGCGTAGTGTCGAGTCTTTAGAGTCCCACACAGAGGGTATTCGCCTCTGGGCAAAACAGAGTAGAGGTCGCATGGTTTTGCGACAGGGTTCGTTCTCATCCGCGCACTTGTGCACGTTTGGAGTCCGGACGGATATTGCCAGCGGGCTCTGGTTTGAGCCGGATACTGGTATATGTTTTGGGGTTACTTTTATCTCTCAGTATTCATGTTCATCGAAACAAGAATGCAGGTGTGTATGCACAGTTGTTTGAGGCGGAAGAAGAGGTTTTTCATTAGGGTTTCGGAACGGGTGCGCATGCACAGTTGACAGTCGTTTTTTTTCCAAACCCTAATTAATTTGTGAGATATCTATTAATAATAGTAATTAAATGGAATTATGTTATGGTTGGTTTTGTTGACTTGTTGACCATGGTTGACTTGTTGACCATGGTTGAATGTTTGACCATCATCATTATTTTGCAAGGATGCTCCTTGATTCTTGCCAACATTCATTTAATGAAGTGATGATAGTGGTCATTCCAAAACAACCATCAACTATTCTCATTTGAATTATTATTACTAATTAGATAATTCTTTTTCTTTTGATATGGTTGCAAAAGGAAAAAGATAGCTCATTCTTTCATAACCATTCTCTCTCCTCACTTCATCTTCTTCTTCCTCAAGCTCAAGGTGATTCCTTCTCATGTGTTGAGAATCCCTCATCTTGAAAAGAAAACAACCCCTAGACACTCTCTACTTATTCTAGGATCAAGGGTTTAGCAAGCCGGAGATTCTAGTTCACTCAAAGTTCGAGGAAGAGCCCGAAGGTTGAACCCTCAGGTGGATCCATCTTCGACAGAAGAAGGCGACGAGGAAAGAACCATCAACCTCCACAAAGTTTGAAGAAGAAGGAGTTCAAGTTTAGGTATAACCATCTTTCCGAATAGCTAACTCTCTTTAGCTTATTTGCTAGCTTTAGTTTAGGAAAAGATCCCGACTTTGTTAGTCCATGTTGCCCCATGCGCTAAAAATTTGATTTTTATATCGTTTCCGCCTCCCCGTAAGAACCGGGGGTCGCAACGTGGACTTACAGTGGTATCAGAGCCTAACTAAACTTAAACTAGCTTGGTAGTAAAGTGTAACGAAGTTCGGAACCGGAAAATCCAAAAACCAAACTTTTACAAAACCCTAGTTTCTGTTAAAATTTTTTCTGGTCAAAACGAGATTTGTTATACACCTAAATTCGGCTCAGGGTTTTGTGTGAACACCCAAGAAAAACGATCCACTGATTCATTCAAACCGCCGCGGTTCCGCGGCATGAGGTAGGAATTTGCCGCGGAACCGCCGCCGTTTGTTGTCCTCTCGTCATCGTTTTTCGTGCAGTGTGTCTCTGTGTTGGTTTTGGGATTTTTAAGATATATTATATGTGCCCAGATTTTCCAGAACAGAAATTTACTTTTGGGGTCCTATAATTCCGTATTTTTCCGAACTTCACTGCACTTTGATTATGATGGTTATATCTATGAGCTTGTATGTATTGAACGTCGGCTAATCGCTATAAGTCGATTAGTCGGGGTTATACATCTCTGTGATCTGTGTTTGATATTGGAATGTGTATATGAATGTATTGGACTGTCGCGGGTGAATAGCCGGGGTGGATGTGAGATGAGCTTTTGTTTTTCTTTCATTCATTGTAAATGTAAATTGATGTAATATTATTATTTGTTTGGCCGCACAACCGGGTCAGGGTTGTAGCCGTCATTGTATAATTCTTTTTACTGTTTTTGCTCCTAGGATAGACCCATGGAGGGGTGCACAAACTGCCGAGTACTTGGCGGGTAGTTTGCCGCACCCGTAGGGGTCTTGGGTGGGGTATTGGTTATTCACCGCGACCGTGTAATCCGCTTTTCGTTACAGGCTCGAAAGGATTGCGGATTGCTAGTATATCCAATGTATTCATCTGTGATCTGTAATGTCTATCATTGCTTTCTATTTAGGCGTTGCTTATGTTTTACAGCCGCGCTAGCCCAGCCCCCGCTCTGTCGTTAGTTAAGTAACCTAACGGGTGATGACGGGGCCCCGTGGCGAATGCATATGGCATAAGCGTACGTCATATTTTGGTTGTTTTCTGCAATGGTAGGATTAAATGATGGGACGCATTAAAAGAACTAATGCAAGAATATCACGCATTAAAAGAACTAATGCAAGATAATAAACCAAGTTAAAGTCGTTGGAACACTTTCGAAAAACCACTCGGTTCTTTTCAAAACTAACTTTTAAAACGTGGAGCTTGAGCCACTCCTTTTAAAAGCTATCTCGTTCCATCGATTATATCAAGTTCACTACGTTCACGGTTTCGCCAAAACCATTCGTAGCCCTCCATCATTTCAGTTAAATGTACGGTAGTATTCAAGCTATGTATTTTGACCTCACGCCAAGGCATAGTGATTGGTAGCTACCGAATATTTATCTGTTGCATAGATAGAATGCGTTGGTTTGAGACAGTCGTACTGCCATTTTGGCCTACGTCAAGAGTAGGTACGGGTGGGTTCAAATTAACCAGGATAATGATGGGAAGAACTTGACATGTGACTTATGACATTTTGACCTCACGCCAAGGTCATAAGAGCATGGGGCAAAAATCCACATCGGGAGTTTCATAAGTACTGAAACTTGCTAGATTTGCATACCATTTGGAGTGTGGTGATTCTGGTAGGATTCCTTCAGTTTCGTCACGCGATGATATTTGGATCCCGATCCTACTGTGAGTATATGCTACTCCTCGGGAAATTTCTCACTAAACGATCAATGCTATAAACCTAGTAGGTGTCTAGAAAGGTGTTAGCGGGGCTACGCCCCCAGGGAAAAGAGGTTATTTAATTAAGGAACTTCGCGAAAGCGTTGGAAAACCTCCCTCGAAGTACCGACACTGGCCTGGCTGAACGGTTAAGCAAGTATTGTGCGGTGGGATTGATCCTGACTAATTCTTCCTTTATGGTTTGAGGAGGGATTCGAGAGACAGTGGGAGCTATCCTGTTTAGACAAATTAAAAACCATTCTAAACTTGCAAGAGCATCATGCTAAAGTGTTTCTTCTCTCCCCCTGCAGCGACCAAATCGAAATGACTGGACTTAAGTTACTTCTAGATAAAAACATACTGACAGGGCCAAACTACAAAGATTGGCTCAGGAATGTAAAATTGGCAATCACTTACGACAAGCTGGGGTATCTTCTTACCACCAAAGCTCCCCCCGTCCCAGGTCCCACCTCCAGCGTCGCGGATAAGGAAATCCGTAAGACTTGGGAGATTGATTGCGCGAAGGCCAGGTGCCTCGTGCTTGCCTCTATGGACAACGAACATCAGAGGAGGCATGAGAATATGGACCTTGAGTCCATATTTCTCCATACAAAAGAACTGTATGGAGAGCAGTCTCGTATCGCAAGATACGAAGTGTCGAAGAAGTTATTTTCGACAAAGTTGGCCGTCGGATCATCGGTAGCGGACCACGTGCTTAAGATGATTGGCTACACTGAGGAGCTCGCGGAACTTGGGACCACGTTGGACAGTGAACTCTATACGGATTTAATTCTCCAGTCCCTTCCATCCACTTACGCCCAGTTTATACTGAACTTCAACTTACAAGAAAAAGAAGTTGAACTTTCAGAACTCCTCAACATGCTGAGGAGCGCAGAGGGCATCCTACAGAAGGGTAGGGAAACACCCGCTTTGTTTGTAGGAGGATCTTCTTCCTCTAGGTCCAAGGCGAAAGCCAAGGGAAAGAGGAAGAAAGCCCCCGCCAAACCAAGAGGCGGTGTTAGTAAAGTGGGTACGAAGGGAAAGGAAAAGGCAACAAAGATTGCGGGGAAGCTTGTTGGAAAGGAAGAATGCTTCTATTGTCATAAGAGTGGACACTGGAAGAAAGATTGCAGGGCTTGGAAGGCCAGGACACAGGAACTGAAGCAGGTTGCGGCTTCAGCTTCAGGTGTGTATGTTATTGAAAACTGTCTTTCTATAAACTCTACTTCCTGGGTATTGGATACCGGATCAGGATCTCATATCTGTAATTCTTTGCAGGCGTTGAGAAACCGTAGGTTTTTTAAGGCAGGTGACATGACCCTCAGAGTTGCGAACGGAGCTAGCATGGATGCTAAAGCCGTGGGGGACTATCACCTAGGAATGTCAGATGGGCATGTTTTGGTTTTGCGTAATTGCTTTTTTGTACCCAACCCAACTTGTAATATCATTTCTGTATCTTTGGTTTCTAAAGAAGGTTATGAATTTGCGTTTGTAAGTAATGTTGTAAACATTCACCTTAATCAAGTTCTGATTGGGTCAGGTACACTGAGCAATGGTATATACGTATTAAACCAACCACAGATTTTCAATGTCCAGAATACACACAAAAGAAAGTCTCCAGAAATCAATCAGACTTTCTTATGGCATTGTAGACTGGGTCACATCAATGAGAGAAGGTTGACTAAGTTACATACAGAAGGATATTTGGATTCGTTCGAATATCAATCGTATGCCACTTGTCAATCCTGTCTCAAAGAAAAGATGACAAAGACTCCGTTCACTGGACACGGAGTAAGAGCGAGCGAGCTCTTGGGGCTCGTACACAGCGACGTGTGCGGTCCAATGTCTACACATGCGCGAAGCGGTTACTCTTACTTCATTACTTTTACGGATGATTTCTCAAGGTACGGTTATGTCTTCTTAATGAAACATAAGTCCGAAGCCTTTGAAAAGTTCCAGGAATATAAGAATGAGGTAGAGAAACAGACCGGCAAAAGTATCAAGATTCTAAGATCGGATCGAGGTGGAGAATACTTAAGTGCCGAGTTCCTGAATTATTTAAAAGAGAACGGAATTCTCTCTCAACTTACTCCTCCATACACTCCGCAACACAACGGTGTATCGGAGAGACGGAACCGAACCCTATTGGATATGGTACGGTCCATGATGAGTAACGCTGAGTTACCGCGATCCTTCTGGGGGTATGCGCTAGAATCAGCTGCGTACCTTTTGAACCGAGTTCCTACTAAGACTGTGCCTACTACACCATATGAGATGTGGTGTGGGAAGAGGCCCCATCTCAGTCACATTAAGACTTGGGGAAGTCCAGCTTTTGTTAAAAAGCAGCATGCGGACAAGCTCGAAGCGTGCTCAGTACTGTGTAAGTTTGTGGGATATCCAAAGAACTCCAAGGGATATCTCTTCTACTACGCAGAGGAACAAAAAGTTCTTGTTTCTCGTCATGCCCACTTTCTAGAACACCAGTTCTTAGAAAAAGAAATAAGTGGGAGCGCAGTAGAACTGGAAGAAATTCCAGAACCACAGACTATTACTGAAAGCTTAGTGGAACCGGAGGGTTCAAATGAACAGGACATTCCTATGCCGCTCCGCAGGAGTAGTAGGCAGTCTCATCCGCCCGAGAGATACTACGGTTTTCTCATAGACGAGGATAGAGAGGATTGCATCATAGATTATGATGAGCCTACTAGCTTCTAGCAGGCCGTTCAGAGCGTTGACTCGGTAAAATGGCTGGATGCAATGCGGACCGAAATGGAGTCCATGTACACCAACAAAGTATGGACATTGGACATTGCTCCAGACGGGGTAAAACCCGTAGGATGCAAGTGGATCTTCAAAAGGAAGATTGGTGTAGATGGGCAGGTTGAGACCTAAAAGCTAGACTTGTAGCAAAGGGTTTACGTCGAAGACCTGGCTTGGACTATGACGAAACCTTTTCTCCAATGGCTATGCTGAAATCCATTCGGATCCTTCTTGCCATTGCTGCCTTCCACGATTATGAGATTTGGCAGATGGACATAAAGACCGCTTTTCTAAATGGAAATTTAGAGGAGTGTGTCTATATGGATCAGCCAGAGGGTTTCATTCAGAGTGGGAGCAGCGGAAAGGTGTGCAAGTTGCTTAAGTCCATCTATGGACTAAAGCAGGCATCGCGGAGTTGGAACATCTGTTTTGATGAGACGGTCAAGGAATTTGGCTTTATCAAAAATCCAGATGAACCATGCATCTATAGTAAATTTGTAGCGAGAACTGTAGTATTCCTCGTTTTATACGTGGATGACATTCTCTTAATAGGAAATGACATTCCTATGCTACAATCTGTCAAGGGATTCTTGTCACACAGGTTCTCCATGAAAGACCTGGGTGATGCCTCATACATCCTGGGGATCCGGATCCATCGTGATAGATCCAAGAGGATATTAGGACTTTCTCAGTCCAGGTACATCGACACCATAGTGAAAAGATTCAGTATGGAAGATTCCAAGCGCGGTAACCTACCGGCTTGTCACGGGATCACCCTCTCTAAAGAGATATCTTCGAAGACTGATTTGGAGAGGGATCGCATGTCTATTATACCCTACGCTTCTGCGGTAGGCTCTATAATGTATGCGATGTTGTGTACCAGACCGGATGTAGCTTATGCACTGAGTGTGGTAAGCCGGTATCAGTCAAACCCTGGGGAGAAACACTGGATAGCGGTAAAGAACATTCTCAAGTACCTGAGAAGGACTAAGGAGATGTTCTTGGTGTATGGAGGAAAAGACCTCCAGATCGAGGCCTTTGCTGACTCCAGCTTCCAGAGTGACAAGGATGATTCCAAGTCCATGTTGGGTTTTGTCTTCACCCTCAATGGAGGGGCGGTGTGTTGGAAGAGCTCCAAACAGGAAACCGTTGCAGGCTCGACTATGGAAGCGGAATATATCGCTGCATCTGATGCCGCAAAAGAAGCTGTCTGGATGAGGAAGTTCTTAAAAGAACTTCAGGTGGTTCCGTCCATTGTTGACCCAATACCTCTGTATTGCGACAACAACGGGGCTATAGCTTTAGCGAAGGAACCCAGGTCCCATCAGAGATCCAGGCACATCTTGAGGCGGTATCACCTGATCAGGGAGATCGTGGATCGCAAGGAGATCGAGGTTCGGAGGGTTGCTTCAGAAGAGAACACTACAAATCCATTCACCAAGGCCCTACCCCAGACTCAGTTCGAGCGGCTGATCGAGATGATAGGTCTTCGATACGCCAGTACATGGCCTTAGTGCAAGTGGGAGATTGTTAGTGTATATGCCTTAGAGGCCATTACTGTATCATACTAGTTTGTATATTACTTAATGGAAGCTTGGGATATTCACCTTGTATAAACAATCTTGCTCAATATAGTAGTATGTTACTTGGTTTGTTTCTACTTCAATGTGTACTCGTGTTTATTTTAGTGTATCACTTATACACATTAGTGGAGCACTTAGGATCTTTGCTTGATTACCAGCGTTGTGATGGCAGTCACACTAGTGGGGGCTGGGTAATCTATAAGCACATCCTTATAAAGGTCCCTAGTCGCAGGACTATCGAGACAGGGCATCGATACTCCGGAGTAGACTAGCGTATGCGCTTCTCATCCCAGTGTGGGAGATGGTCTGTCCCACAGCCATCAGTACGTCGTACTGGAGATAGTATACGGGTGCTCGTTGGGTTACGAGTACACTGGACAGGACTCGTCGGGAACTGACAGGTTGGTATTATACCTATCGTCAGTTATCAGTTCCCAGATGACATGAGTACAGCTTAGTCCGCTGACTTGACACTGGCACTTCGCCTCGAGTGTGTTCCCACTGCACTTTAATCACTACCCTACCACGGTTCAAAGGAGTCGTGCAAACAGGTGGTGGTTGGGTGCAGTCCCAAAGCACTTGGAGGCAGTGACGGTTAGACAGGATTCGTCTCTCCCGGTATTGGGGGTTGACATCGCGCTGTGTCTAGGAGAGCCATTACACGAGTAGTCCCTGGCCAGGGCAAGCGAGATATACTGGTAGGCTTCCAGTGTTATCTCAGGGTGTTTTGGGCTTCACTCCGACACGATTTGTACCGCTATTGGGGGACTGACGTTTTACCGCCCCCTAGGCCCGACATGCGATGTATCAGACGAACAGACCGGACTGTACGGAGACTGTCACATTCAGACTCAGTAGGAGTTCAGATGGGGTTCACCTCGTCAGCCTTCTTGTCGGCATCTACCTGGGGACCGTTACGCACAGCTAGTGCCGCTTGTGGTCTGTGGTTAAACCCACTGCCAGCGTAGTGTCGAGTCTTTAGAGTCCCACACAGAGGGTATTCGCCTCTGGGCAAAACAGAGTAGAGGTCGCATGGTTTTGCGACAGGGTTCGTTCTCATCCGCGCACTTGTGCACGTTTGGAGTCCGGACGGATATTTCCAGCGGGCTCTGGTTTGAGCCGGATACTGGTATATGTTTTGGGGTTACTTTTATCTCTCAGTATTCATGTTCATCGAAACAAGAATGCAGGTGTGTATGCACAGTTGTTTGAGGCGGAAAAAGAGGTTTTTCATTAGGGTTTCGGAACGGGTGCGCATGCACAGTTGACAGTCATTTTTTTTTCCAAACCCTAATGAATTTGTGAGATATCTATTAATAATAGTAATTAAATGGAATTATGTTATGGTTGGTTTTGTTGACTTGTTTTGGGGGCTTGTTTTACAAAGGAGGTGCTGTCAAAATTTTAAAGAAAAAGTGGACTCTTTTAAAGAATTTGGGTTGTGATTTCAAATGTTTCCAAAACTTTCTATTACCTTTTTCCGTATTTTTATGGTTTAGATTTCTGGGTTTTGGCTTTCTTTTACTGCGTTACGTCTCGAGGCGTTGCGTAGTATTAGGGCCATCACGTACCAATTTCGGGTCGTGACAGTAATGAAGTACAAAGAACCAGTCGTGGCATATGTAGACTGGGGACCTTTATACATCACTATGTATCAGTCCCAAGAGTCCACTGACTCTTTCTCTGTTTCCAGTAAACGGAGCTATGGTCATGTTATCTTTGTGACATGACTGGCAAGTTTCATAAGATGTAAATTTAAACTGATTTAAATATGCATCTAAATGTAACTTAGCTAGTCGGGTCGCATTGATATGACCTAGTCTACAATGCCTCAAGAAGAATTCGTTCATTTCTGAACTCTTCCTCTTGTGTGTGTTTTATACATTAAGATCTGTGGTCTGATTTAGAATGTATATGCTTTTAGATAACGTGCCTGAACCGATCAACTATTGATATAGGAAATGTTCAAAACATTATCCAACAATACAAAATTATATCCTTTCTTCACTAATAAAGAGACTGATATGATTTTGTATATCAGGTTCGGTATCTAATAACATTCGTTCAGAATCAGTGTATTTTGGTAATACAGGGTGATAGTGACCAACAGACTTGGCTGCAACACTTGCACCATTTTCTGTCTCATGAAACTTATCATCCGTTCTCAGTTCTCTACCTATCTGTAGCCCATGTTAACAAATTACATATGTGGGATCCTGATCCGGTATCTAATACCCAGGACGTAGAGGATATAGAGAAACAGTTCTTTGTAATGAACACACCCGAAGAAGATGCATCATAATGCACTTTCTTCGTTTGGGCGGCATGGGAATCCTGGTATTCCCCTATTTCCTGCTCGGTCTTATAAAAATTATAAGTTGGAGCGGGACCAACGTTCCCCAGCTCAGTATAACAAGCGGGTTCGATCAATACATCCATATTATTATCTTGATTAAGGCGTGATATGGTCGCTACCTGGAGAGAGAGAGAAGAAAACACTCTGCGTACGCTCTTGCAAGATTAGATTGGTTATTTATTTTATCTAATCAGGATGGCTCCCACTATTTTTATCAAATCTTCCTTCAAACCCCAAAAGGAAAGACTAGCCGGGATTAATTACACTCTACAAGTTCGCCAATCTTTCAGCCAGGCCAGTGCCGGTACTTTGAGGGAGGTTCCCCGTGCTTTCGCACGGACCTAATTAAAGTAAACCTTGTTTTCCCAGGGGCGTAACCCCGTTGACACCTTTCTAGACACCTACTTGATCGGCTAATTGTAAAGTGCAAAACTCTCCCAGGAGTAACAATTACTCGTAGTGGGTATCGAGATCCAACTATCATATAGAAGGTATGCAATCTCATTGCAAATTTCAACACTTGAAACTCCCGATAAAGGTTTTTACTCCTAGCACTTATGACCTTAACTATGGTCAACAAATCATAAGCACTAGTCAAGTTCTACCCGTCATTTCATGATTAATTAGACCCACCCACATGACCCTTAACTAAGGTCAACAAAGTCACGCGATTGTCCTAACTAATCGCATCATATGCGGTGTAGGAAGACATCACTTAGCTACCGTACACTGTGCCTTGACTATGGTCAACAAACACAGCACGAATACTAAGTACTCTACTTCCTAAAATGACGGAGGATTGCGGATGGTTTTTAAGAAAACCTTTAACGCTTTGAACTTGATCTCGTTGCGGAATCAAATGGTTTTTAAATGGAGTGTTTTTGAGGCTTTTGCGAGTTTCGCTAAAGAGGTCACTCCCGGTGAAGGGATCTCGGCTCTTTCCTCGTCGAATGAGGTGCAGGATATATCATATATACCGCTGTGCAAAGCAAATACTATAGAAGCAATCAAAAGACAAACCGAGGGTTGTAGCATCTGCCAGTTATTGCTAAAGGAGTCACTCCCGGTGAAGGGATCTCGGTCCTTTCCTTATCGAATAAGGTGCAGGATGTTCTACAAGGAACACCGCGATGCAAAGCAAGAACCGTAGCTACCTATTTTTATTTTTGAAATTCGATTCCACAACATCTTTTAGGTTTATTTTCTTCCATTAATCTCATTAATGAATGTCCCATTATTTAAGTCCACCTAAACATCACAGATAAATATAACGTACGCTTATGCCATCCGCATTCGCCTCGATGTCTCGTTTGCACCGTTAGGTTAGGTAACTAACGCCAGAGCGAGGCAGGGCTAGCGCGGGTGTAAAACATAAGCAACGTCTATATAATATATCATATATACTATATACAATATCTATTTGAACATATCACATGATCACATCACAGATAACGCAGCAGAAAATATCATATGAAATATTGGATATACTAGGACGTCCGTGTTTTTAATACGAGCCAGTATAAAACACGGATTCCACGGTCGCGATGAATAGCCAATCCCACACCCCTAGACCCCTACGAGAGTGGCAAGCAAGCCTACCAATTCTAGGGTTAGGAGACCCGGACTCGACTCCTCGAGATGGTCTCCCACTGGACCCTAGAACCCGGTTACTTGTGCTCCCCTCCTTGGGTCTATCCTAATACGGAAAAGTAAATAATATACAAATGGTGACATCATCCGCAACCTGGAAGTGCCCTAATAAAAGAATATTACATACAAGTTTTTACATGAATGAAAATGAAAAACACTCATCTCACATAAAAAAAAACCCGGCTATTCGAACACGACGATCCAATATAACATATCCAGCAACACATAACATCACATGTCATCAACGTAAGTAAACATGCGTATCCCAATTGTCGTTGACATATAGCAACGAAACCGGCGATATCACATATTACACTTACGGTCACAGAAAAGAAAGTGTAAAACTACAACAGTTGGAATCCGCAACCTACTTAGACATCGCATGCCTAACCATCTGAATTCCTTAGACATCGCATGCCTAACAATTATAAACCCCGCATTTTAGTCTCAATATCGAAAACACTTTTCAATATAAAGTCGGGCAATTCAACAAGATTCCCGGCATCTAGAACAAATGCTCGTCGCAAACTTTAGTAGACGTCCGCACCCCCGATACCATCGACGAAGTGCACTGAGGCGGAACACCGCTGCCGCGAGCACCCGAACGGATGCTTTCGGCGACGGGGTTCTCCTACAGTCACTTGGTCGGGGCTATGGGGCGTGGCTATCTATTAAGTTTACCGGCGAGTATCCGTGTTTGCTACGTGATTGCGACGGACTTTTGATCACATCAAAATTCCGTGGCAACCGATCAAGTGAGACTAAACTGCTAGATTTACAACATTCATTCAGTTATCTTATAACTACTTGTGGATTCCAAATATTGTATCACATTCCAGATAAATAGAAAATGTTAAACTTTCCGATCGAACAATCAAGCACCCAATTTTTCCCGAAACAGCTCAACACATGAAATAAGTTTAAAAACATCCACTTCATGCCTCAGTACCAACGGTCCAGCCGTAGAAGGGTCAAGCCAACGCCTCACATGTGGCACGCCGTACTGCCCTAAACCCTAAAGTTGAAAGGGCAGTTCAAGACGGTCACATAATCGAGTTAAGGTTTGTTGTCTTCTAGAGGGACCATCGCGTTACTTGCACTACTTAGAACGTTATTAAACTACGGAAAAATCCAACAATTGGAAATTTCCCGGCAGGGAAAAAAGTGGGTATTTATATCCGGTCGAACTTTTTAACATATTCTAAATTACCCGGAAAAACACATAGACGAAATTAGACTTCTCGATCGAAATACTGAGTCCCTAAAACAACCCAGAAAACTCAACTCTTGAGTAAAATTTAAAAATTCCCAGAAAACACAGCAATTCCAGAAATAAATTACTGTGCAAACCACGTGGCCTAACTCACCAATATGGCCGCGGAACCGCCGCGCAAGCCTGGGTGGGGCCGCGGTTCCGCGGCGCATTGTTTGAGTTGGGGACACGTGCTGCACAGTAACTCTTACAATTCCCTGCTGAATTTTTTGGATATTTTTAATTCACAAAAAACCAAAGTTTCAGAAAATGTACAGAAAGGGGTATCGATTAGGGTTTCGGGGTTCGATCGGGTTTCTAACATCGTCTACACTTCGCCTAAAGCTCTAGCTAGGCTCTGATACCACTGTAGGGTTCCTAGGCACACCCATGAGGTTCTACAACTGATCAACCATGCCAAAATCATAATTTTCTATGTGCCAAAGAACCCTAATGCTAGATCGTTACTAGAGGTAAAGCAAAACTATGCAAGCAAACAACTTTACTAGAAAGTGAAAGTGACTACAACCTTTGTAGATCCGGTCCTCCACTTCTTTTGCTCCGTGATGACGTCCCTCCGCTGCGACCATCGGGATCCTGGACTCTAGCGTTGGTTTCGTCGGAGAAATGATCGGGCTAGGCTGTTGACTTCGATGCCGAAGATGATCTACGTCGAGGCAACTCAAACTCAAGCTCCATCTTCACTAGGTCATGAAACTTGTGAAGATAACACACTCTACTACATGGCAAGTGGTAGAGGATGAAGAAATAGGAAGTGGGTTCACTTTGGAATTGGATTTCTCACTTGGATTCATCACTTGGAATTTTCTAGCAATGGTTTTCTTCTTCATGAAGAAGATGAAGAAGAAGAAGGAAAATAATGAATGAATCTCAAAATAGAAAATCAAGTGATGCTTATCATATTGCAACCATGGGTGAGATTAACCTATGTAGAGACTAAACTCAAGTTTAAGTTAAAGGTTAGGTTAATGAAAATCTTATGTAAAACAAAATGGTGGACTTTGTCAAAGATACTTGAAAGCTTCATGAAGCTTCAAGCAAAGACAAAGTAAGGCACCATTTTATTTTACATAAATTAAATAAATTAAATAAAAAACTAAACCTTTAACCTAAACATGGTATAATCCATACATACACCCAAGTTTGCATGTATCATCAAATATGATACAAACTAGTGCACAAACATATATCATATATACAATGTGCATAATCAAGTGAGATAATCAATCTTAAGTGAACAATACTAGTCAATGTAAAGTAATATATCTAATATATAATTATACATTAAATCATTAAATCAACACTTGATTTAATGATCCGGTCATACTGCACATAACCGACTAATACCAAGTGTATCTATATATCGAATCAACATTTGATTCGGTAACCCGGCTATATCTCATATAACCGTCCGATGATAGAAATCGCGAGAATAGAATTCAGTATCACATACTGGCATTATTCTCGGTCCCGCACATATCTCATATGCGCTCCTATTTTGTTTCGCTTGAGCCAGGAAATCTCTGTGTAGGACTCTAAAGACTCGTCAATACGCCGGCAGTAGGTGATGATCATATCAAACAGCCACAAGCCGCAAGCGGTCTGGTAAACGTAACGGCCACCCGGGTATTGAGCGATCAGAAGATCAACGAGCAAGCCCACTCACACTCTTGTGAATCCAACCAGTAACACTTACCGTACAGTCCAGTCTGTTCGTCTGATATGTCGCATATCTCGCCTAGGGGTGGTAAACGTCAGACCCCAGTAGCTCGATAAGTCATGCCGATGTAAGGTCCATAACAAGCACGAAACAATTGATAACACTTACCAGTAAATCAGTGCAACCCTGGCCAGGGATTTCCAGTTATGGCCAGTCGAGCATAGCGCAACATCAACCCCCAATACCGGGAGAGACGAATCCCCTCCTATCGCTCATTGCCTCCATGTGAATCAGGACTGTACCCAAAAACCACCTGTTTGCACGACTCAGTAGAGCCGTGGTAGGGTGGAAATCAAGGCACAGTGGGAGACACACAAGACTCTATGACGATCTCGGGTCAACAGACTAAGCTGTACCAGTGTCACCAGAGAACTTCCATCTGACGTGAGGTATAATACCATCTGGGAGTTCTCGGCGAGTCCGTTCAGTGTACCCAGTCACCACTGAGCACCCGCATACCATCTCTGATGTCAAACACCAATGGATATGGGATCATCCATCGCCCATCACATGGATTGAGAAGATATACGCTAGTCTACTCTGGAATATCAATGCCCCGTCTTGATATTCCCATGGCTAGGAACATTGAAGGATGTACTCATTGACTACCCAGGCCCCACTAGTATGATCTGCATCATAGTCCTGAAAGTCGAGCACACATCCTAAGGGCTTTATCAACATGTAATAGAGAGATAGCATGTATACATGTTAAGATAAAGAGCAACCAGATAGCGTACTATCATGTCGAGCAAGAAAGTCCTACCTATATATTGTAAGTCGATGTAGTACACCCCAGTACTTATGGGGAGGCGGAATTTACAAAAACTTATCAAGTTTAAACAACGAACATCGACTAACCGCTTGAATCGAAGCTAAACTCTAAAAAACCGTATTCTATGAGTTTCTTTTCATAAGAGATTAAGGATTATACCTAATGAAACCGGTCCTTCTTCTTTACGTCCTCCTTTGTTCTCCTCGGCCTTCTCTAGGTAGTAGACGATCCACCCGAGAGCGAAACTCCAAGCTAAACCTCTAACTTGAGGTAACTAATCAACTTTGATTGCTAATCAAAGATGATAGGATGATAAAGAGTGAAGGTTATGGATTGTTTAGTCTAACTAATCCTTTGATCTCAACACATGAGGATTAAGGATTAGGGTTTGAAGATGAGAGCTTGAGGAGAGAGAATGTGAGATATGATAATGAGAGAAGAGAGAGAGTGTATCATAATATTATGAAGCATTCTTTTTATCAAATAATCAAAAAAGGAAATGAATAAGCATGCTTCACAAAATATCTTGTGATGATTCATTAACATGAGTCATTAAGCAATAAATGTGCATTAATGAAGTGAATGAATCACCACTATGACTCACTCTCTTTCCAAAACAAACCTCCTTAGTCACATCTTCTAGAAGCTTCTCGAGTAATTACGAGAACGCCCCTCCGATCCGTAAAAATACGGAAAAACTTTAGACTGTAAAAATCCAATAACCGGATACCAGTAACTGGCTTAAACCAAAGCCGACTGGTAAAATCTGTCCGAAAGTCGTACGCGCGTAAACGCACGTATGCGTCCGAACCCTTTGTCGCAAAACCATGCAACCTCTATATCGTTTCGCCTGGAGTAGGAAACTCTCTGTGTGGGACTCTAGAGACTCGACTACTACGCTGGCAGTGGGTTTAACCACAGACCGCAAGCGGCACTAGCTGTACGTAACGGTCCCCAGGTAGTTGTCGATAAGAAGGCCGATGAGTAAACCCATCCGAACTCCTACTGAGTCTGATGTGACAATCTCCATACAGTCCGGTCCGTTCGTCCATGACTATCGCATATCGGGCCTAGGGGGGCGGCAAGCGTCAGTCCCCTAATAGCGGTATAAGTCGTGTCGGAGTGAAGCCCATTACACCCTGAGAAACTGCTGGAACCTACCAGCAAATCTCGCTTGCCCTGGCCAGGGACTTTGCGTAATGGCTCTCTGACACAGCACGATATCTACTCCCAATACCGGGAGGGACGAATCCTGTCTAACCGCCACTGCCTCCAAGTGCTCGGGACTGCACCCAACTGCTACCTGTTTGCACGACTCCATAGAGCTGTGGTAGGGTAGCAATCTAAGAACAGTGGGACACACTCGAGGCGAAGTAGCAGTGTCAAGTCTGCGGACTACGCTGTACTCATGTCACCTGGGAACTGTTTACTGACGACTGGTATCAAACCAACCTACAGTTCCCTGTGAGTCCTGTCCGGTGTACCCGTAACCTAACGAGCACCTGTATACTATCTCCAGTACGACGTACTGATGGCTGTGGGACAGACCATCTCCCCAACTGGGACGAGAAGCGTACACACTAGTCTACTCCGGAGTATCGATGCTCTGTCTCGATAATCCAACGACCAGGGACCTGAATAAGGATGTGCTTGTAGTCTACCCAGCCGCCACTAGTGTGACTGCCATCACAACGCTGGTAGACAAGCAAGATCCTAAGAGCTCTATCAATACGTATACTCACATATTAAGATAGAAAAACCAAGTAGCATACTACCATGTTTAGCAAGACTGTTATATACATGTGAATATCCCAAGCTTCCATTAAGTAATATACAAGCTAGTATGATACAGTAATGGCCTTCTAGGGCATAAACACTAACAATCTCCCACTTGCACTAGGGCCATGTACTGGCATATCGCAGACCAATGATCTCGAGTAGCCTCTCGAACTGAATCTGAGGAAGGGCCTTCGTGAATGGATCAGCAATGTTCTCTTCTGAAGCAACTCTCCGAACCTCGATCTCCTGACGATCAATGATCTCCCTGATCAGGTGATACCGCCTTAAGATGTGTCTGGACTTCTGATGGGACCTTGGTTCCTTTGCTAAAGCTATAGCTCCGTTGTTGTCGCAATACAGAGGTATTGGATCAACTATGGTAGGAACCACCTGAAGTTCTGTTAGGAACTTCTTCATCCAGACTGCTTCTTTTGCGGCATCGCAAGCAGCTATATACTCCGCTTCCATCGTCGAGTCAGCAACGGTGTCCTGCTTGGAGCTCTTCCAGCACACCGCCCCTCCATTGAGGGTAAAGACATAACCCGACATGGACTTGGAATCGTCCTTATCACTCTGGAAGCCGGAATCAGCAAAGGCCTCCAACCTGAGGTCTTTTCCGCCGTAAACCAAGAACATCTCCTTAGTCCTCCTCAGGTACTTGAGAATGTTCTTTACTGCTATCCAGTGCTTCTCCCCTGGGTCTGACTGATACCGGCTTACCACGCTTAGTGCGTAAGCTACATCTGGTCTGGTACACAACATCGCATACATTATAGAGCCTACCGCAGAAGCGTAGGGTATAATAGACATGCGTTCCCTTTCCAAATCAGTCTTGGGAGACATCTCTTTGGAGAGGGTGATTCCGTGACAAGCCGGTAGATTACCGCGCTTTGAATCTTCCATACTGAATCTTTTCAGTACAGTGTCGATATACCTGGACTGCGAAAGTCCCAACATCCTCTTGGATCTATCACGATAGATCCGGATCCCCAGAATGTAAGAGGCATCACCCAGGTCTTTCATGGAGAACCTGTGTGACAAGAATCCTTTGACAGATTGTAGCATAGGAATGTCATTTCCTATCAATAGAATGTCATCCACGTACAAGACGAGGAATACGACACTTCTGGCCACAACTTTACTATATATGCACGGTTCATCTGGATTTTTGATAAAGTCATATTCTTTGACTGTCTCATCAAAACAGATGTTCCAACTCCGCGATGCCTGCTTTAGTCCATAAATGGACTTAAGCAGCTTGCATACTTTCCCGCTGCTCCCACTCTGATTGAAACCCTCTGGCTGATCCATATAGACGCTCTCTTCTAAATTTCCATTCAGAAAAGCCGTCTTTACGTCCATCTGCCAGATTTCATAATCATGGAAGGCAGCAATTGCAAGAAGGACCCGAATGGATTTGAGCATAGCCACTGGAGAAAAAGTTTCGTCATAGTCCAAACCAGGTCTTTGACGAAAACCCTTTGCAACAAGTCTAGCCTTATAGGTTTCCACCTGTCCATCTACACCAATCTTTTTCTTGAAGATCCATTTGCATCCTATGGGTTTTACCCCATCTGGAGCAAAGTCCAAAGTCCATACTTTGTTGGTGTACATGGACTCCATTTCGGTCCGCATTGCATCTAGCCATCGTACCGAGTCGCCGCTCTGGATGGCCTGCCTGAAGTCAGTAGGTTCATCATCATCTATGATGCAATCCTCTCTATCCCCATCTATGAGAAAACCGTAGTATCTCTCAGGCGGACGAGACGGCCTACTACTCCTGCGGAGGGGTGCGGGAATGTTCTGTTCTTCTTGAACCTCTGGTTCTACCAAACTTTCAGTAGCAGTTTGTGGTTCTGGAATTTCTTCCAGTTCTATTTCGCTCCCACTTGATTCCTTTTCTAAAAACTGATGTTCTAGAAAATGGGCATTACGAGAAACAAATACCTTCTGTTCCTCTGCGTAATAGAAAAGATATCCCCTGGAGTGCTTTGGATATCCCACAAACAAACACTTTACTGATCGTGCCTCGAGCTTGTCCACATGCTGCTTTTTAACAAAAGCTGGACATCCCCAAATCTTTATATACTGTAGATGGGGTTTCTTCCCACTCCACATCTGATATGGAGTGGTAGGCACAGTCTTGGTAGGTACCATGTTCAAAAGATATGCCGCTGATTCTAGCGCATGTCCCCAGAAAGATCGCGGTAACTCAGCATTACTCATCATGGATCGTACCATATCCAATAGGGTTCGATTCCGTCTCTCCGATACACCGTTATGCTGTGGAGTGTATGGAGGAGTAAGCTGAGAGAGAATTCCTTTCTCTTTTAGGTAACCTAGGAACTCGGCACTCAAGTATTCACCACCTCGATCAGATCTAAGTGTCTTTATACTTTTGCCGGTTTGGTTTTCTACTTCATTCTTATACTCTTGGAATTTCTCAAAAGCCTCGGATTTATGTTTCATCAGATAAATGAATCCGTATCTTGAGTAATCATCCGTGAAAGTAATGAAATAGGAAAAACCACCTCTTGCATGTGTAGACATTGGACCGCATACATCACTGTGTATGAGTCCTAAGAGCTCGCTCGCTCTTACTCCTTGTCCAGTGAATGGAGTCTTTGTCATCTTTCCTTTGAGACAAGATTGACAAGTGTCATAAGTTTGATATTCGAACGTGTCCAAATATCCTTCTCTATGCAACTTAGTCAACCTTCTCTCATTGATGTGACCCAGTCTACAATGCCATAAGAAAGCTTTATTTAAATCTGGAGACTTTCTTTTTAGTGTGTTCTGGACATTGAAAATTTGGAGTTGGTTTAACACATATATGCCGTTATTTAGAGTACCTGACCCAATCAAACCATGATTAAGGTGGATGTTGACAACATCTCTTACAAACGTGAAATCATAACCTTTATTTGATAACAAGGAAACTGATATGATATTACACGTTAAGCTGGGTACAAAATAACAGTTATGTAAAACCAAAATGTGTCCACTCGTCAATCCTAGGTGATAATCCCCGACGGACGCAGCTCCCACGCTAGCTCCGTTAGCAACCCTGAGGATCATATCACCTTCCTTCAGCACTCTACGGTTTCTCAGTGCCTGCAATGAATTGCAAATATGAGATCCTGACCCGGTATCCAATACCCAGGAAGTAGAGTTGATCGACAGACAATTCTCAATTACAAACACACCTGAAGTCGAAGCCACAGCTTGCTTCGATTCCTGGTTCTTGGCGTTCCACGTCTTGCAATCCTTCTTCCAGTGCCCTTTCCTGTGACAATGGAAGCACTCATCCAGGCCAACTACCGGTGCTGTAAACTTTTTCTTTCCCTTCTTTCCCACCTTACTAACACCTCCTCTAGGTCTGGGTGCGGCCTTCTTCTTCCTTCCTTTGGCCCTGGCCTTGGACCCTGAAGAAGATGAACCGCCAACAAACATAGCGGGTGTTTCCCTTGCCTTCTGCAAGGTGCCCTCTGCACTCCTTAACATGTTCAGGAGTTCCGCAAGTTCAACTTCTTTTCCTTGAAGATTGAAGTTGAGGATAAACTGGGCGTAGGTGGGAGGAAGGGACTGGAGAACAAGATCTGTATAGAGCTCATTATCCAAAGTCGTCCCAAGGTCCGCGAGCTCTTCAATATAGCCGATCATCTGTAGGACATGTTCACCTACTGATGACCCGACAGCCAACCTCGCTCGAAACAGTTTCTTAGAGGTCTCGTATCTTGCTATACGAGATTGCTCTCCATAAAGTTCCTTTGTATGGAGAAATATGCCATCTAGGGACATATCCTCGTGCCTCCTCTGATGTTCATTGTTCATCGAGGCAAGCACGATGCACTTGGCTCTCACGCAATCTAAATCCCAGGTTTTACGGATTTCCTTATCCGCATTGCTGGATTTGGGACCAAGGACAGCAGGTGCTGTAGCGGTGAGGACGTACCCCAGTTTGTCATAGGTCAAAGCCATCTTGACATTCCGCAGCCAATCTTTATAGTTTGGCCCCGTCAGTATATTTTTCTCTAAAAGTAACTTAAGTCCAGTCATTTTCAGGGTCGCTGCAATTAGGAGAGAGAGAAGAAAACTCTTTAGCATGATGCTCTTGCAAGTTTAGAGTGGTTTTTAGTTTATCTAAACTGGATGGCTCCCACTGTTTCTCGAATCCTTCCTCAAACCATAAAAGAAGAATTAGCCAAGACTATTCTCACCGTACAATACTTGCTTAACCGTTCAGCCAGGCTGGTGTCGATACTTCGAGGGAGGTTTTCCAACGCTTTCGCGAAGTTCCTTAATTAAATAACCTCTTTTCTCTGGGGGCGTAACCCCGCTGACACTTTTCTGGACACCTACTAGGTTTATAGCATTGATCGTTAAGCGACGAATATCCTGATAAGTAGCATATACTCACAGTAGGATCGGGATCCAAATATCATCGTATGATAATGTTGAAGGAATCCTACCAACATTCATCAAACTCCAAATGGTATGCATCTCTTTGCAAATTTCAGTTTCTTTAGAAATTCCCGATATAAGTTTTTGCCCCATGCTCTTATGACCTTGGCGTTAGGTCAAAATGTCATAAGTCACATGTCAAGTTCTACCCATCATTATCCTGTCAGTTTGAACCCATCCGTATATATCCTTGACGTTCGGCCAAAATGATAATACGACTGTCCCAAACTAACTCATCTATCTATGCAACAAATGAATATCCAGCAGCTACCAAACACTATGCCTTGGCGTTAGGTCAAAATACATAGCTTGAATACTACTGAATACCCAGATGAAATGACGGAGGGCTACGAATGGTTTTGGCGAAACCGTGAACGTAGTGAACTTGATATAACCGAAGGAACCTGATAGCTTTTAAAAGGAGTGGTTAAATCTCCGCATTTTTAAAAAATATCTGTTTTAAAAATAACCGAGTGGTTTCTTTTAAATTGTTCCAACGATTTAAACTTTGGTTTGTTTTACTTTGCATTATAGATAATGCGTCCCATCATTAACCTATCATTGCAGAAAACAACGAAAATATAACGTCCTCTTATGCCATCCGCATTCGCCACGGGGTCCCGTCATCACCCGTTAGGTTACTTAACTAACGACAGAGCGGGGGCTGGGCTAGCGCGGGTGTAAAACATAAGTGACGTCTAAATAGCTATAATAAATATAGATATTTTACATTCGTCTGACGCAATGATATTCATTCCAGAACACAGATAAACAATATTGGATTTGCAAGCAATCTGTATTTCTTTGGAGCCTGCAAGAAAAGACAGATTACACAGTTGTGATGAATAGCCGTTTACCCCACCCTCGACCCCTACGGGTACGGCAAACTACCCACCCGGCAGTCTGTGTACCCCACCTTGGGTCAGTCCTAGGAGCAAAAACAGTAAAATGAAATAATACAACGGTGGCTACAACCGCAACCTGGAAGTGCCCCGCGAAAATAATATTACAACAAATTACATTTACAACAAATGAATTAAACAATAACCCTTTGCTAACCCCGGCTATACATCACAACAGTCCAATACAGTTTATATGCACAAACAGATATAACCATTTCAGAAATGTGCAACCCCCTGCCAACCGACATACTAGCAGTTGGGGGAGGTTTACGAACACATCAAACAATCACAGATATAATCCAATACGCAAATACTGTATTTTTCGATCGAATAAACAACTTCAATATTGCTCCAAAATCTGCTCTGTTAAACAGTAACCTGAGCAATAATTAAATATTCCAGAAAACCCCAAATGTCACAGGGGACCCACACAAGAAAGACGAGTCCATGACTCGGTCAAAGCGCCGCGGAAGCTAAACTCTAAAAAACCGTATTCTATGAGTTTCTTTTCATAAGAGATTAAGGATTATACCTAATGAAACCGGTCCTTCTTCTTTACGTCCTCCTTTGTTCTCCTCGGCCTTCTCTAGGTAGTAGACGATCCACCCGAGAGCGAAACTCCAAGCTAAACCTCTAACTTGAGGTAACTAATCAACTTTGATTGCTAATCAAAGATGATAGGATGATAAAGAGTGAAGGTTATGGATTGTTTAGTCTAACTAATCCTTTGATCTCAACACATGAGGATTAAGGATTAGGGTTTGAAGATGAGAGCTTGAGGAGAGAGAATGTGAGATATGATAATGAGAGAAGAGAGTGAGTGTATCATAATATTATGAAGCATTCTTTTTATCAAATAATCAATAAAGGAAATGAATAAGCATGCTTCACAAAATATCTTGTGATGATTCATTAACATGAGTCATTAAGCAATAAATGTGCATTAATGAAGTGAATGAATCACCACTATGACTCACTCTCTTTCCAAAACAAACCTCCTTAGTCACATCTTCTAGAAGCTTCTCGAGTAATTACGAGAACGCCCCTCCGATCCGTAAAAATACGGAAAAACTTTAGACTGTAAAAATCCAATAACCGGATACCAGTAACTGGCTTAAACCAAAGCCGACTGGTAAAATCTGTCCGAAAGTCGTACGCGCGTAAACGCACGTATGCGTCCGAACCCTTTGTCGTAAAACCATGCAACCTCTATATCGTTTCGCCTGGAGTAGGAAACTCTCTGTGTGGGACTCTAGAGACTCGACTACTACGCTGGCAGTGGGTTTAACCACAGACCGCAAGCGGCACTAGCTGTACGTAACGGTCCCCAGGTAGTTGTCGATAAGAAGGCCGATGAGTAAACCCATCCGAACTCCTACTGAGTCTGATGTGACAATCTCCATACAGTCCGGTCCGTTCGTCCATGACTATCGCATATCGGGCCTAGGGGGCGGCAAGCGTCAGTCCCCTAATAGCGGTATAAGTCGTGTCGGAGTGAAGCCCATTACACCCTGAGAAACTGCTGGAACCTACCAGCAAATCTCGCTTGCCCTGGCCAGGGACTTTGCGTAATGGCTCTCTGACACAGCACGATATCTACTCCCAATACCGGGAGGGACGAATCCTGTCTAACCGCCACTGCCTCCAAGTGCTCGGGACTGCACCCAACTGCTACCTGTTTGCACGACTCCATAGAGCCGTGGTAGGGTAGCAATCTAAGAACAGTGGGACACACTCGAGGCGAAGTAGCAGTGTCAAGTCTGCGGACTACGCTGTACTCATGTCACCTGGGAACTGTTTACTGACGACTGGTATCAAACCAACCTACAGTTCCCTGTGAGTCCTGTCCGGTGTACCCGTAACCTAACGAGCACCTGTATACTATCTCCAGTACGACGTACTGATGGCTGTGGGACAGACCATCTCCCCAACTGGGACGAGAAGCGTACACACTAGTCTACTCCGGAGTATCGATGCTCTGTCTCGATAATCCAACGACCAGGGACCTGAATAAGGATGTGCTTGTAGTCTACCCAGCCCCCACTAGTGTGACTGCCATCACAACGCTGGTAGACAAGCAAGATCCTAAGAGCTCTATCAATACGTATACTCACATATTAAGATAGAAAAACCAAGTAGCATACTACCATGTTTAGCAAGACTGTTATATACATGTGAATATCCCAAGCTTCCATTAAGTAATATACAAGCTAGTATGATACAGTAATGGCCTTCTAGGGCATAAACACTAACATATATGTCCCAACATCCACTATAATATACATCTCATGTACAGTAATGGCCTCTAGGGCATACATATAACTAACAATCTAAAGGTACAAGTCAAGGTACAACAGATAATACTATGCAATGTCGTTCGTATGAAATCAACTAATATGCAATAACATGCAGCTATCATATTATATCAGCCCCGACGCATAACGCCATACGGACGATTTACCCGTAGATGTTAAATCTATTCACCGATGGTTTCGAGCTATGAAAATCCAACCACCTGCTTCCCCTTGTTTGCAGCATCCGAAATCCTCGCTTGCGACACTATAATTTCACAAACACATAGACAGTGCAAAAATCTCAGAAATCGACTAATATAACGTAAAACTACGTTTTAAACGACGCACCAACTCCAAACTAACCCACAAGTGTCCGTCTAGTGGCTAACGTGTGTGACGACACTACGAAACCAATCTAAGTGCAGCAGCTGCACAAGATCACGATTCGTGTCGGATATCGTAACACGCGGACTCAAAACACTAGATTATAGGAAAACGATCCCAGATTTTGCATACTGTAAATACTAAAAATTTAAACAGTACCAAACACCCCTAAACCACAGCAGATAGCTACCCACAAAAAAACCAACACCTAACTCCCCTCTAAAACCGATGTCGCCGGAATTCGCCAAAGAGTCGCCGGCCAAACCCGGTGGGGTGGGTCTCGTGTCTTAGGTGGAATCCTAGGATCACTAGTACAACACTACTATCTTGTTTGGTCAATCAGTAAAAATCTCAGATCGCAGCAGATCACAGAGACTCTAAAAGGACACTAAAAATACGATATTGCACTAATCGATACTTAAAGTGTTCTACACCATTACCTGTTAGTGTTTATGCCCTAGAAGGCCATTACTGTATCATACTAGTTTGTATATTACTTAATGGAAGCTTGGGATATTCACATGTATATAACAGTCTTGCTAAACATGGTAGTATGCTACTTGGTTTTTCTATCTTAATATGTGAGTGTACGTATTGATAGAGCTCTTAGGATCTTGCTTGTCTACCAGCGTTGTGATGGCAGTCACACTAGTGGGGGCTTGGTAGTCTACAAGAACATCCTTATTCAGGTCCCTGGTCGTTGGATTATCGAGACAGAGCATCGATACTCCGGAGTAGACTAGTGTGTACGCTTCTCATCCCAGTTGGGGAGATGGTCTGTCCCACAGCCGTCAGTACATCGTACTGGAGATAGTATGCAGGTGCTCGTTAGGTTATGGGTACACTGGACAGGACTCACAGGGAACTGTTGGTTGGTTTGATACCAGTCGTCAGTGAACAGTTCCCAGGTGACATGAGTACAGCATAGTCCGCAGACTTGACACTGCTACTTCGCCTCGAGTGTGTCCCACTGTTCTTAGATTGCTACCCTACCACGGCTCAAAGGAGTCGTGCAAACAGGTAGCAGTTGGGTGCAGTCCCGAGCACTTGGAGGCAATGGCGGTTAGACAGGATTCGTCCCTCCCGGTATTAGGAGTAGATATCGTGCTGTGTCAGAGAGCCATTACGCAAAGTCCCTGGCCAGGGCAAGCGAGATTTGCTGGTAGGTTCCAGTAGTTTCTCAGGGTGTAATGGGCTTCCCTCCGACACGACTTATACCGCTATTAGGGGACTGACGCTTGCCGCCCCCCTAGGCCCGATATGCGATAGTCTTGGACGAACGGACCAGACTGTATGGAGATTGTCACATCAGACTCAGTAGGAGTTCGGATGGGTTTCCTCATCGGCCTTCTTATCGACAACTACCTGGGGACCGTTACGTACAGCTAGTGCCGCTTGCGGTCTGTGGTTAAACCCACTGCCAGCGTAGTAGTCGAGTCTCTAGAGTCCCACACAGAGAGTTTCCTATTCCAGGCGAAACGATATAGAGGTTGCATGGTTTTGCGACAAAGGGTTCGGACGCATACGTGCGTTTACGCGCGTACGTCTTTCGGACAGTTTTTACCAGTCGGCTTTGGTTTAAGCCAGTTACTGGTATCCGGTTATTGGATTTTTACAGTCTAAAGTTTTTCCGTATTTTTGCGGATTGGAGGGGCGTTCTCGTAATTGCTCGAGAAGCTTCTAGAAGATGGTGACTAAGGAGGGTTATGTGTCATATTCATTGAATGAGTTTATGAGTCATGGTGGTGATTCATTCATTTCATTAATGCACATTTATTGCTTAATGACTCATGCTAATGAATCACCACTAGATATTTTATGAAGCATGATTTATCATCACTCTTTATTCTTTTCTTATTATTAGAAAATGCTTCATATATGATATGATACTCATAAACTTATATCATAATATTATTCACATTCTCTCTCCTCAAGCTCTCTCTCTTCAAAAGACTAATCCTCACCCTCATGTGTTGAGATCTAGGATTAGTTAGACTAATCAATCCATAACCATCACTCTATTTCATCTATCTTCTTTGATTAGCAATCCAAGAAGGTTAGTTGCCTCAAGTTTGGAGGTTTAGCTTGGTGTTTTGCTCTCGGGTGGATCGTCTACTACCTAGAGAAGGTCGAGGAGAACAAAGGAGGACACAAAGACGAAGGACCGGTTTCATTAGGTATAATCCCTAAACACAATTGATAAGAAACTCTTTGTGTACGGTTATTTATAGTTTAGCTTCGATTCAAGCGGTTAGTCGATGTTCGTTCTTTAAACATGATCGTTTTTGAAAATTCCGCCTCCCCACAAGTACTGGGGTGTACTACATCGACTTACAGTGGTATCAGAGCCTCGCTAAACAATAAATAACTTGATTGCAAATTTGTACGAATTTCGAACGGAAAAACGAAGCCGGAAAACCCTAAAATATTTCAGTTTCTGTCGAGTTTAAAATGATGTCCTAAAATTGTTCAGGGTTGCTCAGAAAGCTAGAAAAGAGTCCAGGAGAACACCCATGAAATTCGAGCCCATGACTCGGCTAAAGCGCCGCGGAAGGGCGGCGGATCCCACCGATCCGCCGCGGTTCCGCGGCCGAGTTGCCGAGTCATGGACTCATCTTTCATGTGTGGGTCCTCTCTGGTATTTGGGGTTTTCTGGAATATTTTAATTTTGCTCAGGTTTCCAGTTAACAGAGCAGATTTTGGAGCAATATTAAAGATGTTTAATCGATCGAAATTGTACAGTATTTGCATATTGGGTTATATCTGTGATTGTTTAATGTGTTCGTAAACCTCCCCTAACTGCTAGTATGTCGGTTGGCAGGGGGTTGCACATTTCTGAAATGGTTATATCTGTTTGTGCATATAAACTGTATTGGACTGTTGTGGTGTTTAGCCGGGGTTTAGCAATGGGTTATTGTTTAATTCATTTGTTGTAAATGTAATTTGTTGTAATATTATTTTGCGGGGCACATCCAGGTTGCGGTTGTAGCCACCGTTGTATTATTTCATTTTACTGTTTTTGCTCCTAGGACTGACCCAAGGTGGGGTACACAAACTGCCGGGCGGGTAGTTTGCCGTACCCGTAGGGGTCGAGGGTGGGGTAACGGCTATTCATCACAACTGTGTAATCTGTCTTTTCTTGCAGGCTCAAAAGAAATACAGATTGCTTGCAAATCCAATATTGTTTATCTGTGTTCTGGAATGAATATCATTGCGTCAGACGAATGTAAAATATCATATATATTGTAGCTATTTAGACGTCACTTATGTTTTACACCCGCGCTAGCCCAGCCCCCGCTCTGTCGTTAGTTAAGTAACCTAACGGGTGATGACGGGACCCCGTGGCGAATGCGGATGGCATAAGAGGACGTTGTATTTTCGTTGTTTTCTGCAATGATAGGTTAATGATGGGACGCATTATCTATAATGCAAAGAAAAATAAACCAAAGTTTTAAATCGTTGGAACAATTTAAAAGAAACCACTCGGTTATTTTAAAAACAGATATTTTTTAAATGCGGAGATTTAACCACTCCTTTTAAAAGCTATCAGGTTCCTTCGGTTATATCAAGTTCACTACGTTCACGGTTTCGCCAAAACCAGTCGTAGCCCTCCGTCATTTCTTATGGATGGTCAGTAGTATTCAAGCTATGCTTGTTGGCATACGTCAAGGCATAGTGTTTGGTAGCTGCTGGGGTATTCATTTGTTGCATAGATAGATGTGTTGGTTTGGGACAGTCGCATTACCTTGTTGGCATACGTCAAGGGTATATACGGGTGGGTTCAAATTAACAAGATAATGATGGGCAGAACTTGACATGTGACTTATGATTTGTTGGCATACGTCAAGGTCATAAGAGCATGGGGCAAAAACTTATATCGGGAATTTCTAAAGAAACTGAAATTTGCAAAGAGATGCATACCATTTGGAGTTTGATGAATGTTGGTAGGATTCCTTCAACATTATCATACGATGATATTTGGATCCCGATCCTACTGTGAGTAAATGCTACTTATCAGGATATTCGTCACTTAACGATCAATGCTATAAACCTAGTAGGTGTCCAGAAAAGTGTCAGTGGGGTTACGCCCCCAGAGAAAAGAGGTTATTTAATTAAGGAACTTAGCGAAAGCGTTGGAAAACCTCCCTCGAAGTACCGACACCAGCCTGGCTGAACGGTTAAGCAAGTATTGTACGGTGAGAATAGTCCTGGCTAATTCTTCTTTTATGGTTTGAGGAAGGATTCGAGAAACAGTGGGAGCCATCCAGTTTAGATAAACTAAAAACCACTCTAAACTTGCAAGAGCATCATGCTAAAGAGTTTTCTTCTCTCTCTCCTAATTGCAGCGACCCTGAAAATGACTGGACTTAAGTTACTTTTAGAGAAAAATACTGACGGGGCCAAACTATAAAGATTGGCTGCGGAATGTCAAAATGGCTTTGACTTATGACAAACTGGGGTACGTCCTCACCGCTACGGCACCTGCTGTCCCTGGTCCCAAATCCAGCAATGCGGATAAGGAAATCCGCAAAACCTGGGATTTAGATTGCGCGAGAGCCAAGTGCATCGTGCTTGCCTCGATGAACAATGAACATCAGAGGAGGCACGAGGATATGTCCCTAGATGGCATATTTCTCCATACAAAGGAACTTTATGGAGAGCAATCTCGTATAGCAAGATACGAGACCTCTAAGAACTTGTTTTGAGCGAGGTTGGCTGTCGGGTCATCGGTAGGTGAACATGTCCTAAAGATGATCGGCTACATAGAAGAGCTCGCAGACCTTGGGACGACTTTGAATAATGAGCTCTATACAGACCTTATTCTCCAGTCCCTTCCTCCCACCTACGCCCAGTTTATCCTCAACTTCAATCTTCAAGGAAAAGAAGTTGAACTTGCGGAACTCCTGAACATGTTAAGGAGTGCAGAGGGCACCTTGCAGAAGGCAAGGGAAACACCCGCTATGTTTGTTGGCGGTGCATCTTCTTCCGGGTCCAAGGCTAGGGCCAAAGGAAGGAAGAAGAAGGCCGCACCCAGACCTAGAGGAGGTGTTAGTAAGGTGGGAGGGAAGGGAAAGAAAAAGAAAGCAGTACCGATAGTTGGTCAGGATGAGTGCTTCCATTGTCACAGGAAAGGGCACTGGAAGAAGGATTGCAAGAAGTGGAACGCCAAGAACCAGGAACCGAAGGAAGCTGTGGCTTCGACTTCAGGTGTGTTTGTAATTGAGAATTGTCTGTCAATCAACTCTACTTCCTGGGTATTGGATACTGGATCAGAATCTCATATTTGCAATTCATTGCAGGCACTGAGAAACCGTAGAGTGCTGAAGGAAGGTGATATGATCCTCAGGGTTGCTAACGGAGCTAGCGTGGGAGCTGCGTCCGTCGGGGATTATCACCTAGGATTGACGAGTGGACACATTTTGGTTTTACATAACTGTTATTTTGTACCCAGCTTAACGTGTAATATCATATCAGTTTTCTTGTTATCAAATAAAGGTTATGATTTCACGTTTGTAAGAGATGTTGTCAACATCCACCTTAATCATGGTTTGATTGGGTCCGGTACTCTAAATAACGGCATATATGTTTTAAACCAACTCCAAATTTTCAATGTCCAGAACACACTAAAAAGAAAGTCTCCAGATTTGAATAAAGCTTTCTTATGGCATTGTAGACTGGGTCACATCAATGAGAGAAGGTTGACTAAGTTGCATAGAGAAGGATATTTAGACTCGTTCGAATATCAATCTTATGACACTTGTCAATCTTGTCTCAAAGGAAAGATGACAAAGGCTCCATTTACTGGACAAGGAGTAAGAGCGAGCGAGCTCTTAGGACTCATACACAGCGATGTATGCGGTCCAATGTCTACACATGCGAGAGGTGGTTATTCCTACTTCATTACTTTTACAGATGATTTCTCTAGGTTTGGACATGTCTTCTTAATGAAGCATAAATCCGAAGCCTTTGAGAAATTCCTGGAATACAAGAGTGAAGCGGAAAACCAAACAGGCAAAAGTATTAAGACACTGAGATCTGATCGAGGTGGAGAATACTTAAGTGCCGAGTTCCTAGGTTACCTAAAAGAGAAAGGAATTCTCTCTCAGCTTACTCCTCCATACACTCCACAGCACAACGGTGTATCGGAGAGACGGAATCGAACCCTATTGGATATGGTACGATCCATGATGAGTAATGCTGAGTTACCGCGATCTTTCTGGGGGTATGCGCTAGAATCAGCGATACATCTTTTGAACAGAGTTCCAACCAAAACTGTTCCTACCACACCATATCAGATGTGGAGTGGGAAGAAACCCTATCTTCAGTACCTGAAGACGTGGGGATGTCCAGCTTTTGTAAAAAAGCAGCGTCCGGACAAGCTCGAGGCACGCTCAGTAGAGTGTAAGTTTGTGGGATATCCAAAGAACTCTACAGGATATTGCTTCTATTACGCAGAGGAACAAAAGGTTTTTGTTTCTCGTCATGCCCGCTTCTTAGAAACTGAATTTTTGGAAAATCAGAAGAGTGGGAGCGAAATAGAACTGGAAGAAATTCCAGAACCACAAACTGCTACTGAAAGTTTGGTAGAACCGGAAGTTCAAGAAGAACAGAACATTCCCGCACCCCTCCGCAAGAGTAGTAGGCCGTCTCATCCGCCTGAGAGATACTACGGTTTTCTCATAGACGGGGATAGAGAGGATTGCATCATAGATGATGATGAACCTACTGACTTCCAGCAGGCCATCCAGAGCGGCGACTCGGTACGATGGCTAGATGCAATGCGGACCGAAATGGAGTCCATGTACACCAACAAAGTATGGACTTTGGACTTTGCTCCAGATGGGGTAAAACCCATAGGATGCAAATGGATCTTCAAGAAAAAGATTGGTGTAGATGGACAGGTGGAAACCTATAAGGCTAGACTTGTTGCAAAGGGTTTTCGTCAAAGACCTGGTTTGGACTATGACGAAACTTTTTCTCCAGTGGCTATGCTCAAATCCATTCGGGTCCTTCTTTCTATTGCTGCCTTCCATGATTATGAAATCTGGCAGATGGACGTAAAGACGGCTTTTCTGAATGGAAATTTAGAAGAGAGCGTCTATATGGATCAGCCAGAGGGTTTCAATCAGAGTGGGAACAGCGGGAAAGTTTGCAAGCTGCTTAAGTCCATTTATGGACTAAAGCAGGCATCGCGGAGTTGGAACATCTGTTTTGATGAAACAGTCAAAGAATATGACTTTATCAAAAATCCAGATGAACCGTGGATATATAGTAAAGTTGTAGCAAGAAGTGTCGTATTCCTCGTCTTGTACGTGGATGACATTCTATTGATAGGAAATGACATTCCTATGCTACAATCTGTCAAAGGATTCTTGTCACACAGATTCTCCATGAAAGACCTGGGTGATGCCTCTTACATTCTGGGGATCCGGATCTATCGTGATAGATCCAAGAGGATGTTGGGACTTTCGCAGTCCAGGTATATCGACACTGTACTGAAAAGATTCAGTATGGAAGATTCTAAGCGCGGTAATCTACCGGCTTGTCACGGAATCACCCTCTCCAAAGAGATGTCTCCCAAGACTGATTTGGAAAGGGAACGCATGTCTATTATACCCTACGCTTCTGCGGTAGGCTCTATAATGTATGCGATGTTGTGTACCAGACCAGATGTAGCTTACGCACTAAGCGTGGTAAGCCGGTATCAGTCAGACCCAGGGGAGAAACACTGGATAGCAGTAAAGAACATTCTCAAGTACCTGAGGAGGACTAAGGAGATGTTCTTGGTTTACGGCGGAAAAGACCTCAGGTTGGAGGCCTTTGCTGATTCCGGCTTCCAGAGTGATAAGGACGATTCCAAGTCCATGTCGGGTTATGTCTTTACCCTCAATGGAGGGGCGGTGTGCTGGAAGAGCTCCAAGCAGGACACCGTTGCCGACTCGACGATGGAAGCGGAGTATATAGCTGCTTGCGATGCCGCAAAAGAAGCAGTCTGGATGAAGAAGTTCCTAACAGAACTTCAGGTGGTTCCTACCATAGTTGATCCAATACCTCTGTATTGCGACAACAACGGAGCTATAGCTTTAGCGAAGGAACCGAGGTCCCATCAGAAGTCCAGACACATCTTGAGGCGGTATCACCTGATCAGGGAGATCATTGATCGTCAGGAGATCGAGGTTCGGAGAGTTGCTTCAGAAGAGAACATTGCTGATCCATTCACGAAGGCCCTTCCTCAGATTCAGTTCGAGAGGCTACTCGAGATCATTGGTCTACGATATGCCAGTACATGGCCCTAGTGCAAGTGGGAGATTGTTAGTGTTTAAGCCCTAGAAGGCCATTACTGTATCATACTAGTTTGTATATTACTTAATGGAAGCTTGGGATATTCACATGTATATAACAGTCTTGCTAAACATGGTAGTATGCTACTTGGTTTTTCTATCTTAATATGTGAGTGTACGTATTGATAGAGCTCTTAGGATCTTGCTTGTCTACCAGCGTTGTGATGGCAGTCACACTAGTGGGGGCTGGGTAGTCTACAAGCACATCCTTATTCAGGTCCCTGGTCGTTGGATTATCGAGACAGAGCATCGATACTCCGGAGTAGACTAGTGTGTACGCTTCTCATCCCAGTTGGGGAGATGGTCTGTCCCACAGCCGTCAGTACGTCGTACTGGAGATAGTATGCAGGTGCTCGTTAGGTTACGGGTACACCGGACAGGACTCACAGGAAACTGTTGGTTGGTTTGATACCAGTCGTCAGTGAACAGTTCCCAGGTGACATGAGTACAGCATAGTCCGCAGACTTGACACTGCTACTTCGCCTCGAGTGTATCCCACTGTTCTTAGATTGCTACCCTACCACGGCTCAAAGGAGTCGTGCAAACAGGTAGCAGTTGGGTGCAGTCCCGAGCACTTGGAGGCAGTGGCGGTTAGACAGGATTCGTCCCTCCCGGTATTGGGAGTAGATATCGTGCTGTGTCAGAGAGCCATTACGCAAAGTCCCTAGCCAGGGCAAGCGAGATTTGCTGGTAGGTTCCAGTAATTTCTCAGGGTGTAATGGGCTTCCCTCCGACACGACTTATACCGCTATTAGGGGACTGACGCTTGCCGCCCCCCTAGGCCCGATATGCGATAGTCTTGGACGAACGGACCGGACTGTATGGAGATTGTCACATCAGACTCAGTAGGAGTTCGGATGGGTTTCCTCATCGGCCTTCTTATCGACAACTACCTGGGGACCGTTACGTACAGCTAGTGCCGCTTGCGGTCTGTGGTTAAACCCACTGCCAGCGTAGTAGTCGAGTCTCTAGAGTCCCACACAGAGAGTTTCCTATTCCAGGCGAAACGATATAGAGGTTGCATGGTTTTGCGACAAAGGGTTCGGACGCATACGTGCGTTTACGCGCGTACGTCTTTCGGACAGTTTTTACCAGTCGGCTTTGGTTTAAGCCAGTTACTGGTATCCGGTTATTGGATTTTTACAGTCTAAAGTTTTTCCGTATTTTTGCGGATCGGAGGGGCGTTCTCGTAATTGCTCGAGAAGCTTCTAGAAGATGGTGACTAAGGAGGGTTATGTGTCATATTCATTGAATGAGTTTATGAGTCATGGTGGTGATTCATTCATTTCATTAATGCACATTTATTGCTTAATGACTCATGCTAATGAATCACCACTAGATATTTTATGAAGCATGATTTATCATCACTCTTTATTCTTTTCTTATTATTAGAAAATGCTTCATATATGATATGATACTCATAAACTTATATCATAATATTATTCACATTCTCTCTCCTCAAGCTCTCTCTCTTCAAAAGACTAATCCTCACCCTCATGTGTTGAGATCTAGGATTAGTTAGACTAATCAATCCATAACCATCACTCTATTTCATCTATCTTCTTTGATTAGCAATCCAAGAAGGTTAGTTGCCTCAAGTTTGGAGGTTTAGCTTGGTGTTTTGCTCTCGGGTGGATCGTCTACTACCTAGAGAAGGTCGAGGAGAACAAAGGAGGACACAAAGACGAAGGACCGGTTTCATTAGGTATAATCCCTAAACACAATTGATAAGAAACTCTTTGTGTACGGTTATTTATAGTTTAGCTTCGATTCAAGCGGTTAGTCGATGTTCGTTCTTTAAACATGATCGTTTTTGAAAATTCCGCCTCCCCACAAGTACTGGGGTGTACTACATCGACTTACATTACCAACGAGTTATACATCATAAAAACTCCTATTTAACAGTTTAAAGATTATACCTATCAACCTTGGCTCACAAGATCCAAGCTTTCCAGCTCCAAGTGACCAAAGAAGCTAAAGCAAGACTTGATGTGTTTTTGTGAGATTATATGAGGAATTTTTAGAGATAAAACGAGCTTTAAGATGAAGGAAATGAGCAAGGAAAAAGATGGGGGCAGACTTGGGAAGTGCTCGGCCAAGTGGGGAAGGGTGAAGAATTTTGTGGAGTGTTCTAGCAAGAATTTGCAATAAATGTACATAAATGCACATACATGCATGAATGCCACCTCTCCCATTCTTTCCTTTTCTTTAAAACTTTAGTCCTTTGCACAAAAATATCTAGATATTAGTTGGAGGGTTTATTTAACTTATGCTTGATTAATTTGCCAAGATACAATTTAGGAGTAATTACCCAAACCCAATATGTAAATACTGCATTAAAATAATATTTAAATAGGGAAAAATTCTATTTGAACCAAAACTTCCCATATACCCCCAAAACTCGCGCACTAGCTTTATTTTAGCTAAACTAGGTGCTGGAAAGTCTATATGGACGTTTGATCACAGTCGGGTTAAAACGGAAAATACCGACTATTTTACCCTAAAACGGAAAAATTTGCATAACGATTTCTAAAATATTACATTGACAGTGCCCTCACTGTCAGGCTACACCAAGGGGGTCAAAATTGTCAGCGCTCCCCAAAAAATATTATACAAAACAAAAAAAAAGAAAACCAAAATATATACACCAAAAGATCCCCCCAAACTTAAGTGAAACAATGTTTCCACTGTTAAGCGTTGAAGTTTAGAGTTAGGGGGAAGATAACAGTATCAAGCTATATAAGGCCTTACATAGGCTAAAGGTGAGCACCAACCATTCAAAAATTCTATCGTGATAGTGTGCCGGTTGGTGAAATAATGTGGAGAGGTAAGAAATGGAGAATACGCGAGACCGTATGCTGATAGAAGCGGGATACGGTCTCGGTATTTGAGGAGAAGAATGGCGGAAGGGAAAAAGAAATGGAGTATGAACTTGAGGGCGAAAATGGAGTGAATAGATTAGCACAATTTGTAATGACCGATGTGTAAAAAGTTATTGTGCTAATCTATTAACCCGTCGAGAAATTGGGTCAAATCCCTCAAGATTCATGAGAAAACCTGGGTACGCCGAACTTGGTAAACCAGACACGGGAAGTGAAAGTGATACGGTGTATTGCAATGCCGGAACGATGGAAAGAATGGAGGGGAGTGATCGAGGAGGGGTATCGGGTAAAGGTTCAGGAGGGTGTATACAGTCAATGAAAGGGATAGGATGAATTGGAAAATCCGACTCATCAAGAAAAACTGGTTCATCCTCAAAAATTTTCTTAATATTCTCCTCAAAATTCAGCTTATCTCAATTTTCAACAATATCAAGACGCATATGAAGTTCGGGAAAAACAGTTAATGACCCGGGATAATGAATTGGAGAGAAAAAATAATCCAAAACCGCGGGTTCATCATCCAAAATATTCCCAGCATCAATATCCTCAATCAAGTGAAAATAAATTTTTTCAGACACCTCATCAAAAGCATGGATTTCAATCGATTCTGGTTCTATGATGGAGGTGTATAGGTCAAAGCGATTGGGTGTGGTTTCACTCGAAACGGACCCTTCACAATCGGGTAAATCAAACACTACAAAGTCCCACAACTCATTAAACGTTCTATCTTCAACTGGTGAATCATTTGAGACACTCGATAGACTTTCAAAACAGGAGTTGTGGGATTCAATTTGCAATGGGTAGGTTTGATTTGGAAGGGTGTACCGCTCACTCTCTCCACTCAAATTCTCAACCTGTCATATCGCCTCATCATACATTGGAAAATTTGTAGCTAGTTGGAAACTAGCTACCGGGTCACTAGGTTGTATGAGGACGGCCATGGACGCATTCAAATTCAGCATCTGTTGGTACGACGCTACCCGGAAATCTTCCAACGACTATTCCAGACTAGACATGGGTTGTGAATGAGTTTCAGTAAAAGATTCAAAGTTGTTTGGATACTGGAAACTCCCAAATGGAGGTTCAAAAGCAATATCTAGGGAAGGTGCAAAAGTTGGGTAGGATGGACAGGGGTAGGATCAACATACGGATAAGAAGGTGAATGGAATTGTTGATCCAAAGAATTCGTAGTGGTGAAAGGAGTGAAAGATCGGTTACGAGATTGTTCAATACGTTCAGCAAGAGACATAGGTCTTGGGGTTACAACTGGAAACTCAAAAGGGGTATCAACGTAAGAAGGTGGTGAAGGTAGAAATGGTTGATACAAGGTGGATTGCGGAGTCCAATTGGTTGTCCTAGATGCGTCTATCCGATCTTTCAAAGAAATTTTTGGCATGGATGGATCGTTCGACGTTCGGCCAAAGCAAGAACCGTAGGAAGTTATGTCTGGTTGTGGGTACTAAAGTTCAGCAAGAGTTTTTCTAGGTGGGGTACCCATGATATGAAGAGAAGAAGAAGAAGAAGAGAAAATGAGGGAAAAAGAATGTGGGTATTTTTTTTTAAAGTTTATTTTGAAGTTAGTTATTAACAAAAGAATGAAATATACACACAAAAAGAATCTGGACAAAAATAATCACGACACAAAAATACCACGCACCTAATCGGTTTAGGGTTCACCAAGGTCAACTAGACCTGCTCAAGAACTTGATTGTCGAAGTAAAATTGTGTCGAGAAACCAGCTCAAGATATACCGATCACGAGGCCAGGTAAGTGTAGAGATAAGGGGAGGTTTTCCGACGCTTTTGCGAAGGTCCTTAATTAAATAACCCTTACTCTTTTGGCGGTTTCACCGTGAACACTTTCCTAGACACCCCGGGAACGATATACCGTTAAGCGGTGTTCTAAACACAGTTAACTTCTCCTAGTGAGCGTGAAGTCCTTAAGGCTTAAAGTCTAGTTTCTTTTAAACTTTGTGAGTGGTAAACGTTTTGCTCAATTTCGTGATTTGTGGGCCACGGAAAAGGGGATGCAATCCTTTACCGTATGTTGTGGGGTTCGCTTGCCCTTAAGTCGGTATTAATGGATGCAATGCGCAATTCAATAAAAAAATTATTTAAAGAATCAAACAATCTTTTTACTTTATGCATGGCACTGCAACAAATACGGGTTAGTCAATTTTAGCGTTTGCTAGCGAACTTGCAAAGAATCCTGCAAAGATATTATAGTGGATGCGTCGGATTTGAGAAGAAGGTGTTAGTAAAGTACGTACCGTTAAGTTTTTGGGTTAGGAAACCCCCGTTGAATCAAATCCGGTAAGCTTGAAAAGTTCGCTTGCACGGGTCAAACTACTCGGATCTTTGGCACTGTACTTTGCAACCACCTTAACTTTGAATGTACACTTTGCTCCCCACGATCGTAGTTCGCAAATCCGCAAAATCTACAAATGTCGGAAAAAACGGATATTAGTGTGGAAAAGCGATACGAATGCCCAATTACCTGCACACTAAAAATTATAAAATATAAACAATAAAAATGGGACAAAAACAGAACATTGGAGCACAGAGGAAAAATTGGAGGCAGAAGGAGCAGAATAGGCCGGCGAGCTCGGATATGTAGGTATTGTCGCCGGTTGAACTTTGACGATTGGGCTCCAAACTTCTTCTGTGATCACAATGTTCAAGTAATATCTCACTGGTATTGTTTATTTTTTTAATTTAGTTTCAGAGTGTGAGCAGGTAAGAATTCCAGAGAACAAAAAAGTTAGTTAAATTAGTTTTTTGTTTGGTTTTGAAAATTTTGAGATTTTTAGTTTGTTTTGAAAATAGGGTTAGATGTATAAATGAGATGTACAACGATTAACCCGAAATAGCAAAAATAAAAACGTTACCGTCTCCCCGGCAACAGCACCATTTGGCCACGGAAAAGGCGTGTCGAGTTTTAAGAGTTCTAAAGTTTAACCGCGATCAGGACGGTGTCGCTTTGCAGCTAGCCGCGATGAGCACGGGTCGATCCACGGGGAGATGGAGCGTTTTACGTTCTTGTTCTCACGAGTTAATGCGCGTGGGCGGAATTGTTCATATCTATCCTATGTGTTTATATGCACAAGTAAAGTTTGTTAGGAATAGATAGGTTAGTGTAAGCTAAGGAAATCCGCACTCAAAACCTTTGAGCCGAACTTAACGATTGAAGCTAGAGCAATCGGCAACAATGTAGATTAGGGTATTTAAGCATGGCATTCGTGGAATCCGGCTTATTGACCCTTGTCCGTCCATTTTTGTCTCTTGCTTTCGCCTCCGGCCAAACCGAACGCAACCGGTCACGGTTAGGGATCACCGTTACCTTGGTAGGGTAGGGTGCCTAACGGAGCGCTTTCGTAACGTTTGGACGGAGTTCAATTGGAAAATACGGGAAAAGGAAATGAGCAAAGAAATCTTAACTTACAATATCGTTATCGATTCCTAACAACACAATATTCACAACCATTCAAACAACAAACCAAAAAGAGAAAAGAAAAGAGAAACAAAGAGAAGAAAAGAGCAACACAAGAAAGTAAATGACATGAAATGAAAGTGCATGAAAGTAAAGCAAGGTAATAAATTGCAAGAATGTAAAGCTGGTAATAAAAAGCAAGTAATGAAAAGAGCAAGAATGAAAAGAGCAAGAAAGAAACACTAAGAACCATAGAACAAATTATACACCATGGGTTTAATAACCCAAACTTAAACTTGCAAGCTCAATTAAGAGGTTGCAAGATCAAGAGAGGGCTAAAAACACAAGGCAAATGAAGGCACAAATGAACACTTTATTGATCTTCAAGAATGATACAACCCTTGAGTGCAATAACCAAAGCTTAACCTTGCAAGCTCAATGAAGAGGTTGCAAGATCAAGTTAAGGCAAAGAACTCAAGGGGTTAGCTATGTACAAGAGAACAAAATGAAAAACAAAAATAAAACTAGAGAGTAACAAAAATGAGGCAAAGAATGACCCCTTGACCCTTTACCCATTGCCTGCTTTTATAGGCTCAAAAAGTGAATAAACAAACAATAAAAATATGATGACAAGGCAGCAAGGGAGGGACCACAGAAGACTGGGGCCCATTGGGCACTGTTTGGCTGGCCACAGAGGTGGTGTGCTCGGTTGAAATCCGAGCTCTCTGGCTCGTATTTGGTATGTTGGTTTGTGTGTTCCCCCACATCACTCTGATGCTGTTTGCTTGGTAAAAAATAACCTGGTTTGTCTTCAGAGTTTGGAGGGAAACTTGAATCTTTTGGTCACATCACGACTTTATGCATTGAATGCACATCACACCATGCCCACTTGCTCCTTGATTCATGGCTGCCCCATCCAATGGTCCATGCCAAAGAGCATGTGTACACACTTGCATTGTGTTGGACCAAAATATTATGCACACATTTTTTTTGCAAAATCTCTTTGGATATCGGTCGGTTCCCAGTTCCGGTTGCAGTGTCGGCTCATAAATGATATATCCGTGATTTTAAGTGTATTTCCAGTATTTTGTCATGGATACTTGTAATCTGTATTACTGAGCAGACACTGGTTAATAGTACCGATATATACAAAAAATAGATAATGAATGAGCGGTATTAAAATGCAATATTCTGGTATGAACAACGAGTGACAGTGAGGTAAATAAGCTTCTCTACTAGACATCAATATCGTCCTGGGTCAGGTAGTGGAGGATACGAGGGAGTGCTCAATTGAGATAGCTTGATTGAAAAATCCATAAGAGTGTCTGCTGGTCTACATCCTAGAAATCATGTCTCAGATAGAAGATCAAGTACATACTTGCGCTGAGAGAGCTGTAATATACCAGAATTCCATGATACTTCAATTCCAAGGAAATATCTAAATGGCCCAAGGTCTTTGGTATAGAAGTGTGAAGCTAAATGTTCTTTCACCTTGGAGATGCCGGTAGAATCATCTCCGGTAATGATAATATCATCAACATACACCAGCACAATTACTCTGTCGTGAGGACGATTGTGTGTAAAAAAATAGATGTGTCAGCGCGACTGCATTTGAAGCCAATCTGTCGTAAAATCATACCAAACTTTTCAAATCAGGCACGCGGTGACTGCTTCAATCCGTATAATGATATTTGTAGAAGACAGACCATAGACTCCCCAATCACTCAAAGTTAGGAGGCCGCTGCATTTAAATAGTCACCGAAAGATTGTCATTAAGAAAAGCATTCTTCATATCAAGCTGATGAAAAGCCCATGCTTTAGAAACATCCAAGGATATAAGAATACAAACCGAGATCAATTTGGCAACTGGCGAAAAAATCTCAACATAATCCAAACCATATTGTTGAGTAAAACCTTTGGCCACTGATTGAGCTTTGAGACGGTCAATCGTCCTATTTGGATTATGCTTGACATCCAAGACCCATTGACAACCGACAACCTTCTTATCTGAAGGCGGAAGTACCAATTTCCAAGTTTGATTAGAGCGCAATGCAGAAATCTTCTCTAACATAGCTGCATGCCAATCTGAGTCCTAAAGAGCTTCCTGAACAGAGGATGGAAGAGTGGTGGTAAACAAAGAAGAAACAAACTGACGAGCAGATGGTGTCAGTCTATAATAGGAAACAAAGTTAGAAATTGGATGTGTGGTATTACATGAACGTTTACCCTTGTGTAAGACAATAGAAAGAGAGAGATCTTCTGCTGAAGGCAGCGGCGGTGAAGAATCAGGAATAATGGATTGTATAGGAGTATCTGCAGAAGAATCGTTAGAAGAATTATTGGTGGAAGGGGGTGAGACTGCTTTCTTACGACGATGATACACCTGTGGATAAAGGGGCTACAGAATGAAAACGAGGGCACACAGGTTGAATAGATGAATCAAGCTCTAAGAAAAGTAGGTGAGGAATAGAAATAGTAGGAATAGGGACCTTAACAGGTGGTGAAAAATAGGCTTGATTTTCTAAGAAGGTCGCATCACATGAAATACAAACTTTAGATGTGGTAGAGTCAAAGAAAATATACCCTTTTTGGTAATGTGAGAAATCTACAAACACCATACAGGTAACTCTAGGATCAAGCTTGTCAATATGAGGACCTAGAACATGGGGATAGAATAGGCAACTGTTAAGAATAAGATATATATTTGTGAGAGATATGATTTGATATGTTTGAGAGATTGATAATATTTAGATTTAATTAGATTATGATTTACTTAGGAGTCAAGTTGGGGTTACTTGGTGGTCGAGTATTAAGTCTTAAGAATTTATTATAAATAGAGAGGTGGAGTTGTTCTCCTCTTATAATAATATCATTATAGTTTTCTCTTTTATCAATAAACAATTGTTTCTATTCTATTTTTCACAAGATAGTCCCTCTCTTATTTTTCGCTATTCCTCTAATACTTATGTTTCTTAACATGGTAGCAGAGCACTACCTTTCTCTTCATCTCTTAAAAAAAACTCTCTCCTCTCTTAATCTCAGAACCTCTCTAATGGCAATCGATACCCTCAATGAACAAAACGTCAACAGTGATCAATACTTCAAAGAAGACGAATACAATGACGACGACGATGAAGACGAAGACGAAGAAGAAGAGAGAAGATACCCTATCGTCCCAAAGAAAGAAGTTCCAAACTGAATGTTGCGATTGAAGATGTTGCGAGTGTTGCTAACGTTAAGTTGCAAAGGCTAGAGATTTTCTACAAGACAGGGTTGTTTTCATGATATTACATGGGAGAAAAGGTAACTAAAGTGTAAAGGTGGTGCTTGGAGATCCCTGAAAAAGTTGATGATTTCATAGAGTTTAGAGATGTCAATGAATCTAATTTTGAGGGCGATTGTTGTGCATCATCATCTGATGGTAATAGTTTCGAACGTTTCGAGTATGCAAATGCAAACAATGGGGTCTTTTCTTGAAACCCTAGATTTCGAGCCACCTTAAGGTAAAACCCTTTTCTCTAAAAAAATTTGGTGAAGTTGAAAAAAAAATTTCATTGGTGAAGTTAAAAACAGTTTGACGTTGTTGGAAGTTATGCATGTCCTTTCGTGCCGATTGTTCGTTGTGATAATCTGTAAAGAATAAGATTTTTTTCCATGTGGATTTTCTTTCAAAGATCCACGTTCGAGGGAGATATAGGGTATTTAGGGTATATGGGTAAACTACCTATTGAAGATGAAGTTGAGATTGAAGATGTTGAACTTGATGAAATTTATTGGTTCGTTGAATTTGTTGGAAGTTGAGACCGAAGATGTTTGTTGGAAGTTGTTGAAGTAGTTGGTAGAACTTGTTGATTGAAGCTCCTTAATTGATCTCAAGTCGTTAAACTGGCTGTTGACCTCCAAGTCGTTATATTGGCTGTTGACCTCTAAGTCGTTAAACTGGCTGTTCGAAAGTGTTATTAACGACAGTTCACGAAAGTGCAGCGATATGACATACTTATGAAAGTTTTTGAAGAAGATATTAACGACAATTCACGGAAACCACAAGTTTTCATTCAAAACTCTTCATAAAAGACTATCTCAGCTCAAATCAAATTGTAAGTTTCCAAGATGAATTACTGAAGAAAGATTTCAAAACAGCATGAAAGTCAAATTTTCAAGACAACACAGAAGACGCAAGATGATTCGCTGAAATTGCAAGTTTTATTTTTAGAGTAAGAAATTAGCTTTGTAAAAAACTAAGAGCACATCATATGTGCCCTTCAGCTTGAGAGGGTATGTTAAGAATAAGATATATATTTGTGAGAGATATGATTTGATATATTTTAGAGATTGATAAGATTTAGATTTGATTATATTATGATTTACTTAGGAGTCGAGTTAGGGTTACTTGGTGGTTAAGTATTAAAGCTTAAGAGTTTATTATAAATAAAGAGTTAGAGTTGTTCTCCTCTTATAATAATATAATTATAATTTTCTCTTTTATCAATAGATAATTATTTCTCTTCTATTTTTCATAATGTAGTCCCTCCATTATTTTTCGCTCCTCCTCTAATACTTATGTTTCCTAACAGCAACGAAACACCTTAGAATGAACAGGAAAATGCTTGTCCCATTGAAAAAAAATAGAGAAAGGAGACCGATTGCCTAGGACCGGAGAAGGCGTGCGATTGATATAAAAACAGGCAACTAAAACCGCAAAATTCCACAATCGTTTAGGGATATGCAAATGTAATAGAAAAGAATGAGCTACCTCAAGTAAATGTCGGTTCTTTCATTCAACAATCCCATTTCACTGAGGAGTATAAGAACATGACGTTTAGTGCGATATTCCATGTGTCTACAAAATGCAGTAAACTCCGTGCTAACATACTCCTAATCATTATCTGAACGAAGAACCTTAACCAAAACACCAAATTGATTAGTAATCTCAGCAACAAAAGTTTTAAAATTAGACAAAAGTTAAGACTTATTATGCAGAAGATACAGTCAAGTCATGCGTGAATGATCATCAAATAAATGTCACAAAATATTTATAACCAAACAGACTAGGAAATTTAAATGGACCCCAAATATCGGAGTGAACTAAAGTAAAAGGTAAATCATGTTTCTTATTAACTGGAGAAAAAGAGGAGCGATGATACTGTTAGTTGTATGTATGCCCTAGATGCCATTATTGTACATGATTGTATATTATAGTGGATGCTTGGACATATATAGAGAGGACTTTCTTGCTTGACATGTTGCTCTTTATCTTAACATGTATATTTGTACCGTCTCTTTGTTACATGTTGATAAAGCCCTTAGGATGTATACTTGACTACCAGGACTATGATGAAGATCATACTAGTGGGGCCAGGGTAGTCCACAAGTTCGTGCTTTAATTGTTCCTAGTTGAGGGTGTATCGAGACAGGGCATCGATATTCCAGAGTAGACTAGTGTATACGCTTATTGACCCATTTGATGGGCGATGGATGATCCCATATCCATTGGTGTTTGACATCAAAGATGGTATACGGGTGCTCAGTAGTGACTGGTTACACTTAACATGACTCGCCGAGAACGCCTAGATGGTATTATACCTAACGTCAGAAGTTCTCTAGTGACACTGGTACATGTTAGTTTGTAGACCCAAGATCGTCATAGAGTCTTGTGTGATTCCCACTGTGCTTTGATTTCCACCTTACCACGTTCAAGAGAGCGTGCAAAACGGTGGTTTTTGGGTACAGTCCCGAGTCACATAGAGGCAATGAGCGATGGAAGGGGATTCGTCTCTCCCGGTATTGGGGGTTGATGTTGCGCTATGCTCGATTGGCTATAACAGAAAGTCCCTGGCCAGGGATGATACTGAGATTTACTGGTAAGTGTTATCAATAGTTTCTCGACCTGTTATGAGCCTCACATCGGCATGACTTATCAAGCTATTGGGGGTCTGACGTTTACCACCCTCCAGGCTAGATATGTGACATATCAGACGAAGAGACCGGACTGTACGGTAGTGTTACTTATTGGATTCACGAGAGTATGAGAAGGCTTGCTTGTTTATCTTCTGATCCCTCAATACCCGGGTAGCCATTACGTCCAGCTAGTACCGCTGACAGCTTGTGGGTAACTGATATGATCATTACCTACTGCCGGCGTATTGACGAGTCTTTAGAGTCCTACACAGAGGTTTCCTGGCTCAAGCGAAACGAAGTAGGGCACATATGTGATATGTGCGGGATTGAGATTAATACGTGTATGTGACACCGTATTCTAATCTTGCGATATGTGATATCGGTCGGTTATATGTGATATAGCCGGGTTATTGAATCAAGTGTTGATTCGATAAGTTGATATAAATGATATTAGTCGGTTATATGTGATATATCCGGATTAGTAAATCATGTGTTGATTTAATAATTTAATATATAATTATATATTTGATATATTAATATATATTAACTAATATTAGCTCACTTAAGAATTTCTTTTTCTCATTGTACATTTAATATATATGTGATATATATTAATGTATTATTTCTTTGTGTCATGCTTGATGATACATTGGACTTGGGTGTATGAGACTCACACCACACTTAAGATAATGTGGGGATTTAATTATTAAGGGAAAATCAAAATTAGGTGGAAATTAGTCATGGCTTGAGATGCTTATGGAAGCTTGTAGAAACCTTGACTAAGTCCACTAATTTTGTCTTACCTTAGATATTTATTAACCCAACCATTAGCTTTAGCCATGGTTAAGTCTATATAAGGATAATATGTGATATTTTCTCACCTATGGTTGCCATTCTATTGATTCTATTCTTGACTTCATCTTCTTCTTCATCTCTTAAGAGCTCTCTAGGTTTTCTTGAGGTGAAGAAAAAGTGAGAAAAATAATTCTAAAGTGAGCAAAATTCCTACTTCATCAATCTACACTAGACTAGCCATTTAGTATAAGTTGTTTGCTTCAATAATTCTCAAATAGTGAAGAGGTAGCTTGAGTTGGAGATTCCTCGACGTAGATCATCTTCGGCTTCGAAGTTCTTCAAGCAAGCTTGTTCCTTTCACCTAGTGGAGCCTAACAAGAGTCCGGAAGACCACTACTTGGAACGAAGGGACTACTACACGGAGCTTTTGAAGTGAAGGACTGGTCTACAAAGGTTGTATTCCTTGTTCACTTAGTGTAAAGTTTTTTACATGTTAAGCTTAACCCTAATTCTCTAGTTAGATCCTTGGTTTAGGATTTCCTAGCACTCTAGATTTTTTAAAATTGCATACTGTATGCCTTAGAAAACCTAGTGAGGGTGCTAAGGAACCCAGCAGTGGTATCAGAGCTGAGCTAGAGCATTAGGAGTGGCCTAGACAAAGTTAAAGTGTTCGATCGAACCTCAAAAACCGCAATTTCCTTGCTCTCTAGAAATTTTTCCAAATGTTGGATTTTTCCAAGTTAAAATTATTCAAAAAATCATGCAGGGTTTTCTATGGATCCCAGAGAAGAACGAACTCCTAACTCGACCATACGACCGTGGAATCGTGGCCAAACCCTAGGGTTTGCGGCGGTTCCGCGGCGCCGTTGGTGAGGCAAGGAACTTGCTTTCTTGGGTTGGTCCGTAATACTGTTGGCATGTTCTGGGTATTTTTAAAACTGCTCAAGTGTTGAGCTCTCTAGAAAATATGGGTGTTTGTTGTTTCAATCGAAATGTTTAACATCGTCTAGCTATCTGTGATATGTGATATAATATTTGGAATCCACAATAATTAGTTTTGTGAAAACTAGTTTGAATTTTATAAATCTAGCAATTTAGTCTCATTTGATCGGTTGCCGCTGGATTTTGATTTGGATCAAAACTCCGTCGCAATCACGTAGTGTATGCGGATACTCGACGGGTAAGATTACTAGATAGCCATGCCCCATAGCCCCAACCAAGTGACTGTAGGAGAACCCCGTTGCCCAAATCATCCCCCGGGTGCTCACGGCCGCGGTGTTCCGCCTAAGTGCACTTCGTCGACGGCATCGGGGGGGGTGCGTCCGTATACTAAAGTTTCCGACGAGTATTCGATAAAGATGCCAGGAATCTTGTTGAATTGCCCGACTAGTTATTGAAAAGTGTTTTCAATATCGAGACTAAAATGCGGGGTTTATAATGTTATGCATGAAATTCGGAATATGAGATATTCCGGGTTTATGATGTCTAAGGAATTCATTTGGTTAGGCATGAAATCCGAAGTCAGTGATATTTTGGGTTTATGATGTCTAAGGATGTTGCGGATTCCAATTGTTGTAGTTTTCACTTTCTTTTCTGCGACCGTAAGTGTAATATGTGGTGTATCGCCGGTTTCATTGCTATACGTCAACAACAATTGGGATACGCATATTTGCTTACGTTGATGACATGTGATGTTATGTTTTGCTGTGATATGTTATATTGGATCATCGTGTTTGAATAGCCGGGGTTTTTTGCGTGAGATGAGAGTTTTTTCATTTTCATTCATGTAAAAACTTGTATGTAATATTCTTTTATTGGGACACTTCTGGGTTGAGGATGATGTCACCATTGATGTATATTATTTACTTTTCCGCAATAGGATAGACCCAAGGTGTGGATCACAAGTAACCGGGTTATAGAGTCCAGTGGGAGATCATCTTGAGGAGTCGAGTCCGGGTCTCCAAACTTTAGAATTGGTAGGGTTGCTTTCCGCTCTCGTAGGGTCTAGGGATGTGGGTTTGTCTATTCATCACGACCGTGGAATCCGTGTTTTTTTACTGGCTTGATTTAAAACACGGACCCCTAGTATATCCAATATTTCATATGTTGACTTCTGCTGCTGTCACGCCCCGCTTCCCGGTGTACGGGGAAGAGGACGGGACTGGTCTTCTACGTATTTACTGTGAAGTAAATACGCTAAGTGTATCTAAGCAATATAAAAATAAGCACAAGAGACAAGAGATATAAACTGAACAACAACTTTATTTATTAACATTCTTTTGTACAATGCATGAAAAGTAAATAAAACTGAATAAAAAGCAATGCCTAAAAAATGGCATAACAGAAATGAAAAGTACTGAAATGGAAAGGTGTACAATGAACTAGAGCTCGGGGTCTTCACTGAACTGGTCCAAGTCTTCAACGCCGGGCTCGATCTCTGATGTGTCCAGATCACCTGACGACATTCAAAGAAGAAAGAAATAGAATGTCGTCAGCGAACAGGTTGCTCGGTAAGTCCTAAAGATAAGAGGAAAGTAGAATAGACAGAATAAGAAGGTATCTTTTAAAGTTGTATTATATTGTTGTAATGTTGTGTTAACGCTGTTGTTTATAGCTTGGTACAGAAGAATACCAGTGTATACGAGAGGAGTCTCTATATGCCAGAGACTAGATGCAAGTATAGTACAAGGAACCATTTATGCCACGGTACAACAACAACTGGATTCATATTAGGTGTATTAAGTCTTACAGTTTCGTGCCACTTCTAACACCTTCCATACCAATCTACCCCTTAAACCCCGTGTTATCTTGATTGTATTGTTGTATTGTAAATTGTATTGATTGTATAATTGATTGACTGACCGAAACCATGATATCAGTAAACGGATGTAACCGTAGAATCATGTAAATGGAGTAACTGGAGAACCATGTAAACGAAAAGTATATCCATGGTTCGGTTCAGTCAAGTTGTATAGATTGATAATTAGATTCATGGATTCGTGTTGAATTGTAATATTGAAGGTTTGTAGATTGTAGATTGTACTTGAATCATATTCAAGTCAGATTATAATGAGACTCACTCTGAGTCAGAAAAGTAAATTGATTCTTGTGATATTATAGAAAAGGTGGAATATTTATAATACTTCAAAAATAGATTTGTTTATGTTACATATACATATATTTATATGAAATCTCGTTTTCTTAAGATGTCGTATTTTAAATCTTTCGAGACAGAATGCACCTTGCGGAGGTCTGAATCTCGTACTACTAAGACCGAGAATGTGCGATAATCCGCACCATCCTGAATGGGTTCCCCAATTGGATTGTAGCGGCGCTTTGCAAAGATTTGTATAAATACTAATCATTAAGGAAAAACGATTTTATTAATTATGGTAATTATTTGTAAAGATGTCGATTTCCCGTATTCTATGTTCTAGGGTCTCCTAAGTCAACTAGACTGCTCTTAACTGGTCCAAAGCGACAAGTTGTGAGATACCTCAAATCGCCTCTTCACCGCCAATTGTTGCCAGGTAAGTAAAAGTGAAGAAAGGAGGGACCCGCTCATGAATCACCGTGAGACGAGCCTTTTAAAGTTACTTTTCTCATTTATCTAGCCCAGGCACCACAAAATCAGGTTTAGATAAACGACTGAATGCCCACAACCTTCCTCTGTCCTAATGAGTGCAATAGTCCTTAATTGGCTGAGTCTAGATATTTTTATTAGCTCAAAGGTTATTTATTTGTAAATATGTATCAATACTAAATCTTTTAGAAATGGTTTTATTAAGTAAAGAGTATTTAAATGAAAATGTTTGTTTTCCCGTATTCTAAGTTCTCAAGGGTATCGTGTTATGTTGCATATGGGTGTGTGAGGAGGTAGGTCATTACCCCATGGTCTACTTAAAGGTATAGTATGTTGAATGAAATTAAATGTATAATTGAAACAATGTGGTATTTAAATGAAAAAAATACGTTAAAGTGAAATAGCCATCATTTTATGAAATGAAACTTGATCAATTTGGTTGATTAGTGTTTAATAGTCAACATGAGGGAGTTTAAGCATAATTATATTAACGAGAAGTGATGTTTTATAAGAAAACCGAAACGGAAATCGGATTTGTTCCAATTCCATCGGGTTTTGTAAATCCGTATTTTTAGAATAGAAAATTGGACTTACGGGTTTTGGACAATAACGAGAGTGAGATGGAAGAAGAGGAATCGCCGGTGCGTCGATTCGTCGCCGAGAGTTCCTAAAACGATCGCCGGAAGTTCGCCGGGAATTTCGCCGTAGCTTCGCTTCGTGCTCGTTTTCAAAGTACACAAGGTTTCTTGAGAATTTTAGAGAGTTGGCTCAGAGCTTTAGGGTGAGAGGGTAGAGGGTAGGGGTGTATTTATAGGGTTAGGCTATGGTTAGGGTAGGTGAAAGGTTAAAATGAAAAATGTGATAAAATGTATTAAAAATGTATTAAAAGTGGAGTAATTGGGGTTTTAAAAGAGCTCTGCAAATGGTCTGAGATTAAAATTTTGCAGGTGCATAGGTAATGTGAAAAGACACAATTTTCATGTTGGGGTCGTCGCCGGAATCGGCCGACTCGGGGGTGACTCGGTCGGAGGACGGAGTCAGCCGAGTCGAGGCCGAGTTGGCCGATTTCCGGCTGAGTCTGGCGGTCGGAATCCCCCCCGACGGTTCATCTATCCTCTGGAAATGTTACATTTTTGGGTGTAGTGGGGTTTTTGTGAGATATGCACGTGTAAACCCTTGGTATTCTAAAGGTTTTAAAAAAATCAATATTAAAAATAATGCGGGGTATGGGATTTGAACTCTGGTGGCTTGGTTCAGCAGTGCAAGGTATTACCAATGAGCTACAAGCTCCTTCTTGCACATATTTAATTAGAATTAAATATATGCGGTTGCTTGAAAAGAAAGTGGGCTTTTAGGCTCATGGTTTTAGAAAGGAATGAGAATTATTTTGGGTGAGGGAACTTGTGTTTGGGCTTGGGTTTAATAAAAGAAATTAAAAGAAGGGGAAAAAGAATAATGGATTTGGATTCTATAAAAATAAAAGATTTTAGATTTGATGGAATAAATGACTAAGTAATTTACTAATAGAATCGAGACTTTAGGCTCAGAGACAGTAAAATGAAAAGAAAAAATATATGGAGGGATAATAAAATAATAGTAAACAAAAATATACGGAACAAAATAAATACAGTATTAAAGAAAGATAATACTAAATTATAGAAATTTTGGGGTTGTTACATTCTATCCTCCTTAAAAATAATTTCGTCCTCGAAATTACTAATGAAGGAAAGTGTAACAGATCCAAGAAAAGTTTGGTGACAGAACTATTGGTAGTGTATGAAAAATGTGTGAAGGAATGAAAGAAAGACAAGGTTTTGGTAAGATTGTAAAAGAGGTGAAGGAATTTTGGGTTAGGACAGATTCAAAGTATATGATTCAAGGAATATGAAATTGTAAGATTCAATAAACATAAATTGTAAAGAAAGTTTTAGTTGCTGGTTCTTGTATTATATTGCTTAGGTTGTTCACGTAGAACATAACTGCATGATAGAGTTTCATACAGCTCAGACATGCATGGGCCACCAACAAAACCTATCACGCCCCGCTTCCCGGTGTACGGGAAAGAGGACGGGACTGGTCCGCTATGTATTTACTGTGAAGTAAATACGCTAAGTGTATCTCAGCAATATAAAAATAAGCACAAGAGACAAGAGATATAAACTGAACAACAACTTTATTTATTAACATTCTTTTGTACAATGCATGAAAAGTAAATAAAACTGAATAAAAAGCAATGCCTAAAAAATGGCATAACAGAAATGAAAAGTACTGAAATGGAAAGGTGTACAATGAACTAGAGCTCGGGGTCTTCACTGAACTGGTCCAAGTCTTCAACGCTGGGCTCGATCTCTGATGTGTCCAGATCACCTGACGACATTCAAAGAAGAAAGAAATAGAATGTCGTCAGCGAACAGGTCGCTCGGTAAGTCCTAAAGATAAGAGGAAAGTAGAATAGACAGAATAAGAAGGTATCTTTTAAAGTTGTATTATATTGTTATAATGTTGTGTTAACGCTGTTGTTTATAGCTTGGTACAGAAGAATACCAGTGTATACGAGAGGAGTCTCTATATGCCAGAGACTAGAGGCAAGTATAGTACAAGGAACCGTTTATGCCACGGTACAACAGCAACTGGATTCATATTAGGTGTATTAAGTCTTACAGTTTCGTGCCACTTCTAACACCTTCCGTACCAATCTACCCCTTAAACCCCGTGTTATCTTGATTGTATTGTTGTATTGTAAATTGTATTGATTGACTGACCGAAACCATGATATCAGTAAACGGATATAACCATAGAATCATGTAAATGGAGTAACTGGAGAACCATGTAAATGGAAAGTATATCCATGGTTCGGTTCAGTCAAGTTGTATAGATTGATAATTGGATTCATGGATTCGTGTTGAATTGTAATATTGAAGGTTTGTAGATTGTAGATTGTAGATTGTACTTGAATCATATTCAAGTCAGATTATAATGAGACTCACTTTGAGTCAGAAAAGTAAATTGATCCTTGTCATATTGTAGAAAAGGTGGAATATTTATAATACTTCAAAAATAGATATGTTTATGTTACATATACATATATTTATATGAAATCTCGTTTTCTTAAGATATCGTATTTTAAATCTTTCGAGACCGAATGCTCCTTGCGGAGGTCTGAATCTCGCACTGCTAAGCCCGAGGATGTGCGATAATCCGCACCATCCCGAACGGGTTCCCCAATTGGGTTGTAGCGGTACTTTGCACAGATTTGTATAAATACTAATCATTAAGGAAAAGCGGTTTTATTAATTATGGTAATTATTTGTAAAGATGTCGATTTCCCGTATTCTATGTTCTAGGGTCTCCAAAGTCAACTAGACTCCTCCTAACTGGTCCAAAGCGACAAGTTGTGAGATACCTCAAATCGCCTCTTCACCGCCAATTGTGGCCAGGTATGTACAAGTGAAGAAAGGAGGGATCCGCTCACGAATCACCGTGAGACGGGCCTTTTAAAGTTACCTTTCTCACTTGTCTAGCCTAAGCACCACAAAGTCAGGTTTAGATAAACGACTGAATGCCCACAACCTTCCTCTGTCCTAATGAGTGCGATAGTCCTAAATTGGCTGAGTCTAGATATTTTTATTAGCTCAAAGGTTATTTATTTCTAAAGATGTATCATTACTAAATCTTTTAGAAATGGTTTTATTAAATAAATGGTATTTAAATGAAAATATTTGTTTTTCCGTATTCTAAGTTCTCGAGGGTATCGTGTTATGTTGCATATGAGTGTGTGAAGAAGTAGGTCATTACCTCATGGTCTACTTAAAGGTATAGCAAGTTGAATGAAGTTAAATGTATAATTGAAACAATGTGGTATTTAAATGAAAAAAATACGATAATGTGAAATAGCCATCATTTTATGAAATGAAACTTGATCAATTTGGTTGTTTAGTGTTTAATACTCAACATGAGGGAGTTTAAGCATAATTGTATTAACGAGAAGTGATGTTTTATAAGAAAACCGAATCGGAAATCGGATTTGTTCCAATTCCGTCGGATTTTGTAAATCCGTATTTTTAGAATAGAAAATTGGACTTACGGGTTTTGGACAATAACGAGAGTGAGATGGAAGAAGAGGAATCGCCGGTGCATCGATTCGTCACCGAGAGTTCCTAGAACGATCGCCTGAAGTTTGCCGGGAATTTCGCCGTAGCTTCTCTTCATGCTCGTTTTCAAAGTACACAAGATTTCTTGAGAATTTTGGAGAGTTGGGTCAGAGTTTTAGGGTGAGAGGGTAGAGGGTAGGGGTGTATTTATAGGGTTAGGCTAGGGTTAGGGGAGGTGAAATGTTAAAATGAAAAATGTGATAAAATGTATTAAAAATATATTAAAAGTGGAGTAATTGGGGTTTTAAAAGAGCTCTGGAAATGGTCTGAGGATAAAATTTTGTAGGTGCATAGGTAATATGAAAAGACACAATTTTCATGTTGGGGTCGTCGCCGGAATCGGCCGACTCGGGGGTGACTCGGCAGTGACTCGGTCGGAGGACTGAGTCGGCCGAGTCGAGGCCGAGTTGGCCGATTTCGGGCCGAGTCCGGTGGCCGGAATCCCTCCCGACGGTTCATCTATCCTCTGGAAATGTTACATTTTTGGGTGTAGTGGGGTTTTTGTGAGATATGCACGTGTAAACCCTTGGTTTTCTAAAGGTTTTAAAAAAAATCAATATTAAAAATAATGTGGGGGTATGGGATTTGAACTCTGGTGGCTTGGTTCCGCAGTGCAAGGTATTACCAATGAGCAATAAGCTCCTTCTTGCACATATTTAATTAGAATTAAATGCATGTGGTTGCTTGAAAAGAAAGTGGGCTTTTAGGCTCATGGTTTTAGAAATGAATGAGAATTATTTTGGGTGAGGGAACTTGTGTTTAGGCTTGGATTTAATAAAAGATATTAAAAGAAGGGGAAAAAGAATAATGGATTTGGATTCTATAAAAATAAAAGATTTTAGAGATGAGGGAATAAATGACTAAGTGATTTACTAATAGAATCGAGACTTTAGGCTCAGAGACAGTAAAATGAAAAGAAAAAATAGATGGAGGGATAATAAAATAATAGTAAACAAAAATATACGGAACAGAATAAATACAGTATTAAAGAAAGATAATACTAAATTATAGAAATTTTGGGGTTGTTACAGGTGCAGTGTTCTATGATGAGATTATATTACGGCGTGAGATGAATGCTTAATATTATATATATGATATATAATAAACGTTTCTTATGTTTTGCATCCATGCTAGTCCTGCCCCCGCTCTGTCGTTAGTTATCTAACCTAACGGTGCATGATGGGACCCCGTGACGAATTTGGATGGCATAAGCGTACGTTGTATTTTCGTTTCATTATCTGTGATGTTTAGGAAGAATAAATGATGGGACTTCATTAATGAGATTAATGAAAAGGAAAGAAACCTAAAGATGTTGTAGAATCTTGTTTTAAAAACTGGTAGCTCTAGTTCTTGCTCTACATAGTGGTATTCCTTGATGAATAACCAGCACCTCATTCGATGAGGAAAGAGCCGAGATCCCTTCACCAGGAGTGACCTCTTTAGCGAAACTAGCAAATGCTACCACCCACTCGGTTTTGTCTTTTGATTGCTTCTCTACTTCTTGCTTTGCATAGTGGTATTCCTTGATGAATATCCAACACCTCTTTCGATAAGGAAATAGCCGAGATCCCTTCACCGGAAGTGACCTCTTTAGTAAAACTAGTAAAAGTCTCAAAAACACTCCTTTTCAAAATCACTCGATTCTACAACGATATAGAGTTCATTACGCAAAAGGTTTTCTTAAAAATATGTCATAGCCCTCCGTCATTTCAGATAAGGACTATTTAGTATTCGTGTTGCGTTTGTTGACCTTGTCAAGGCGTAGTGTGCGGTTGCTGATTAGTGCTTATCTGCAACGCATATGATGCGATTGGATTAGGGTAGTCGTACGGCCTTGTTGACCTTGTCAAGGGTCGTGTGGGTAGGTTTAATTCAATAACGAAATGAATGGATTGAACTTGACTTGCGATTTATGGTTTGTTGACCCTGTCAAGGTCATAAATCGCTTGGGGCAAAATATTATCGGGAATTTAAAGTGTTGAAATTTACAATGAGATTGCATACCTTCTATGAGATAGTTGGATCCCGATACCCGCTGCGAGTAAGAGTTACTCCTGGGAGAGTTTTGCACTTTACAATTAGTCGATCAAGTAGGTGACTAGAAAGGTGTCAATGGGGTTATGCCTTTGGGAAAACGAGGTTTATTTTAATTAGGTCCATGCGAAAGCACGGGGAACCTCCCTCAAAATACTGACACTGGCCTGGCTGAAAGATTGGCGAACTTGTAGGGTATAATTAATCTCGGCTAGCCTTACCTTTTAGGGTTTGAAGGAAGATTTGATAAAAACAGTGGGAGCCATCCTGATTAGATAAAATAATAACCAATCTAATCTTGCAAGAGCATACGCGAGTGTTTTCTTCTCTCTCTCTAGGCAACGACCGTGACATGCCTTAAAAAAGATAATAATATGGATGTATTGACCGAACCCGCTTGTTATACTGAGCTGGGGAATGTTGGTTCTGCTCTATCTTATACTTGTTATAAGTCCGAGCAGGAAATAGGAGAATATCCGGATTCCCGTGCGACCCAAACGAGGAATGAGCATGTTGATGCATCTTCTTCAGGTGTGTTTGTCACCGAAAACTGTTTCTCAGTACACTCTATGTCCTGGGTATTTGATACCGGATCAGGATCCCACATATGTAATATGTTACATGGGCTAAAGAAAGGTAGACAACTGAGAAAGGGTGATCATTCTCTAGAAGTAGGGAATGGTGCAAATGTTGCAGCCAAAGCAGTTGGCGAGTATCACCTTGTATTACCAACAGGTAATACATTGATTCTGAACGAATGTTATTACATACCGAACCTGATATGCAATATTATATCAGTTTCTTTATTAAGTAAAGAATGATATAATTTTGTATTACAGGATAATGTTGTGATCATTTTCCTAAATCAGAAGTTGATTGGATCAGGCACGTTATGCAATGGCATATACGTTCTAAATCAAACTACAGTTCTTAACGTACAGAACCCACACAAGAGGAAAAGTTCAGAAATGAACAAATCCTTCTTGTGGCATTGTTTACTAGGTCATATCAATGCGACACGACTAGCTAAAGTTACATAAGGATGGATATTTGAATCCGTTCGAATTTACATCTTATGAAACTTGCCAGTCATGTCTAAAAGGTAAAATGACCAAAACTCCATTTACTGGACACGGAGAAAGAGTTACTGAACTCTTGGGACTGATACATAGTGATGCATGCGGTCCCATGTCTACACATGCCAGGAATGGTTCTTCGTACTTCATTACATTCACTGATGATCTCTTAAGATTCGGACACGTGTTCCTGTTGAAACATAAGTCTGAAGCTTTTGAGAAATTCAAATAATATAAGCATGGATTTGAGAACCAGAGGGGTAAAAGTATTAAAATCCTTCGATCTGATCAAGGAGGAGAATACTTGAGTATGAAGTTCCTGGATTATCTAAAAGAGAATGGGATTCTCTCTCAGCTTACTCCTCCGTATACACCACAGCACAACGGTGTATCGGGGCAGAGGAATCGCACCCTATTAGATATGGTGTACTCTATGATGAGTACTGCTGAGTTACCTATTTCCTTTTGGAGTTTTGCGCTTGAAAAGCCGCATACCTATTGAATAGGGTTCCGACCAAATCAGTGCCTACCACTCCATATAAGATATGGTATGGGAAAAGACCATGTCTTAAATGAGTTAAGATATGGGGTTGTCCGGCCTATGTTGAAAGGCAAAATCCCGACAAGCTCAAGACAATGTCAGTTCTGTGTAAGTTTGTTGGATATCCCAAACAATCACGAGGGTATATCTTCTACCACACCGAGGAACAAAATGTGTTTTGTTTCTCGGCATGCCACCTTTTAAAAAAAAGGAATTTCTTGAAAAACAAATTAGTGATCATGAGGTAGAACTGGAAGGAGTTCCAGCTACACAAACTACAACTGATGATTTAGTTGGCTATAGTTCCCTCAAGGCAATTATCATAGTCGCAGGCAGGTGATTATGATGATTGTGGGAGGACCTATACGGATATAACAGTCTTATTCGAGATGATAGTATGCTATCTGGTTTGTCTTTATCATCATGTACATACTTTATGTGGTATTACAGATCACTATTACATGTTGATAGAGCCCATAGGATTCATGCTTGACTACCAGCAGTATGATGGTGATCATATACGTGGGAGCTGGGTGGCCTACAAGCACATTCTTAAATGTCCCTATTCGTGGGAGTATCGAGACTGGGCATCGATACTCCAGTATAGACTAGTGTATACTGATCGAGACCCCGACGAGGGGCGGTGGCCAGGTCTCACAAGCCATTGGTGTCAGTTTGTTCACCTAAGATAGTATACAGCTGCTCATTGGGTTATGAGTACACTGGATGGACTCGCCGGGAACCTTCTAGTTGGTAGTATACCAATTGTCAGATTGAAGTTCCCAGGTGACATGTGTACAGGTTAGTCTATCGACCTGAGATCGTCATTTGTCTCATGTGAGTTCTCACTGTGCTTTGATTACTACCCTACCACGGCTCAAAAGAGTCGTGCGAATAGGTTTTAGTTGGGTACAGTCCCGAGCCACATGGAGGCAGTGAGCGGATTGTCGGGGATTCGTCTCTCCCGGTATTGGGGGTTGATGTCGCGTTGTGCCCGGGTAGCCATCACCAGAAATCCTTGGCCATGGTAGTCGAGAATTACTGATCTAGGATCAGTAGTTTCTCAGGTGGTAATGGGTTTCATACCGACACTAAATGTCGCGTTATTAGGGGTTTGACTATATCCACCCCCTAGACTCGATATGCGATACTCATAAACGAACGGACCGGACTGTACGGATATTGTCACTGTCAGGCTCAGTAGTGGTTCAGGATGAGTTTGCCCGTCGGCCTCCTTTTCGCTCAATACCTGGGTAGCCGTTACGTACAGCTAGTGCCGCTGATGTGCTTATGGTTAAACCTACTACTAGCGTATTGACGAGTCTTTAGAGTCCTACACAGAGGGTTTCCCCGATTCGAGCGAAACGATGTAGAGGCCGTATGGTTTTACGATAGGGTTCGATCATTCATGTGCACTTGTGCACGTATAAGGATTCAGACGGATAATATTAGGGGCTTTGGTTTAAGCCGGATTCTAGTATTATATTGATGGATTATTTTCGTCTCATTGTATTCGTATTCTTCGGAATACGGATACGGGTATGTATATACGGATGGGGGTCATTCTTGTAATTTATTACAAGATTACTTCTAGAAGATGCCACCTCATTTAAACTTAACCATTTAGGATTAAATGGTTAATGATGTGGAGGATGGGGTGATTAGTGGCATTAATTAGAGCATGACTCATGAGGTGACCATGGGGGCATGCTTGTCATTTTGTTTTGGGTTGTGAGATATTTTGGAGATATTTTTCTTGACTTGAGTCATTTTATTATGGTTGCTTGGAAAATATCTCACAACAAAAAACACACAACACAACACTTCATTCTCTTTCTTGAGTTGCCATGCCTCTCTCTCTCATCCTTCATCTTCTTCCTCCACCTTACCCTCTCATGAGTTGAGAAACCTAAGGTGTCTTGAGACAAAAAATTCCTTCACCACTCTCTACATCTCCTTGGCTATCTATTGTAGCGATCTAGATACCCTAGTTACCTCGGCCATGAGGTTTGAGCTCGTTTCATAGACTCTCGGGTGAATCATCTTCGATGGAGGGCGACCGGCGACCAAGCTTGATCGAGGTGGCCTATAAGAGCTTGGGAAGGTGGTTGAAGACCGAAGGACACAGATCGATTCGGTATAACCATTCCTAACCTCTTTTTATAGCTTCCTAGTATAGGGTTTAGGGTAGATCCGGGCATCGGGTTGTGGTAGCGCCAGTTTAGAAAATTTTTGTTCCGCAATTGGTCACGGATTGATTGTCAGGGCGCTTCCGTAACCCAACATGGTATCAGAGCCAACCCTTAAACCCTTAGCTAGATGTTTTAGACGATGTTAAAGTATCGAAACCGAAACAACTCCGAAACAATACCACTGTTATTCCAGTCTCTGTCGAATTTGCAGAGTCTTCAAAAATTTTTTAGAACAATTGTAGAAGGCTAATTAGGAGACCACTATAACACACCCCAAATACGAGCCCTAAATACCTTTTTTGGCCCGGCCAAATGTGAAGAAAAACCGGTTTGGACGGTTTTATGAAGGCTTCTGGGCTTGGGTTTTGTGGTGTTTTCTAGTCTCTGGAATATTGGTTAAATGGTATTGTTTGTTTTGCCCAGTTTGGATATAGGATTATCTTTTGGTTTGGAGGCAATTCAGGGTGTTTCGAAGTCGATATTTTAACACTGTTTAAATGTTTACAGTACATGCATTACTATCTGCGACCGTGAATGTCATTCGAGCGGTACAACTCGTCTAATTGCTATATGTTCTTTTTGACGGGTTTGCGAACGTGACATTCACGTTTATGTTCTGTGTTGTGCTGTGGTTGTGGTTGGATTGTCGTGGTGGATAGCCAATGGTACAATGGTAGTAAAGTTTAGTTTCATTTGTACATTTGATATTGCGGGGTGAGCGTCCGACTTGTGGACTGGCGTCTCTGCCAGTTTGTATATTATTTGTTTGGGGCACGACCGGGTTGAGATCGATGTCACCCTTGTACATATTATTTTCTTTTCTGTACTAGGATTACCCCAAGGTGGAGTGCACGGATATCCAGATTCTAGAAGGCAACGGGTCCGCATCTCATGGCGTTAAGACAGAGGGGACCTTACTCTAGAATTGGCAGGCTATTCACCGCACTTGTAGTGGGTATAGGTTGACCCAAGGAGGGGTGCTCAAGTTACCGGATTTCGTGAAGTGCTGGGTGGCCCATTCACTTTGTTGATTGGGGTTGCCTCACTTCTGGGATTGACGGGTAACTTGCCGCATTCATAGGGGTATAGGTTTTCATTGCACAGGCTATCCACATGACAAAGGAACGTCGGGTCTCTTTTGCGGCTCAAGTGAAACCTGTGGCTCCAGGATTATCCACCACTCTGTGTTGCTTGGCTATGATTCTGAGATGTTGCTTTATATCATGCCTGGGATGGTTGTTATATATATTTATATATATACTAGTAGATGTTGTATATGTTTTGCACCCGCGCTAGTCCAGCCCCCGCTCTGTCGTTAGTTAAGTAACCTAACGGGTGATGACGGGGCCCAGTGGCGAATGCGGATGGTATATACGTACATTATATTTTCATTCTCTTCTTGTGTGATATGTTTAATTGATGGGACTGCGTTGATTCTGATCAATGCAAGGAAAGAAAACCTATATATATGATGTTGTTGGAACCAAGTTTTTAAAAACTGACATTACAGACGTTTCCTTTTGCTTTGCACAGTGGTATTCAGTTTGGAATATCCTGCACCTCATTCGACGGGGCAAGGGCCGAGATCCCTTCATCGGGAGTGACCCCTTGGGCATAAGTTTGCGTCATCGTAATAACTTCACTATAGTCGATTCTTTTACTTTGCATCGTGGTATTCGATTGGGAATATCCTGTACCTCATTCAATGAGGAAAGAGCCGAGATCCCTTCACCGGGAGTGACCTCTTTAGCAAAAGTTTGCGCCACTATATATTTGTAAAATCACTCGGTTCCTTCAACGATATCAAGTTCATTACGTTAAAGGTTTTTCGCCAAAAACCAGCCGTAGCCCTCCGTCATTTCTTACGAGTATTATTTAGTATTCGTGCTGCGTTTGTTGACCTAGTCAAGGCGTAGTGTTCAGTATCTACGTGGTGCTTGTTTGTTGCATTTTAAATGCGATTGGTTAGAACAGTCATGCGGCCTTGTTGACCTAGTCAAGGGCACGTGCGGGTGGGTTTAATGAAATCCAGGATAATGACGGGTTGAACTTAACTAGCGGTTTATAGTTTGTTGACCTACTCAAGGTCATAAACTGCTTGGGGTAAAAATCACATCGGGAGTTTCAAACCTACTGGAAACTTGCCAGGCACGCGCATACCTTCTGGAGTGTGGTGACTTGAGTGTCTTCCATCAAGTTATCATGCGATGATAGTTGGATCCGATTCCCACTGATGAGTAGGATTACTCCTCGGGTGATTTTAGATGATCCCGACTAATTCTCCTTTTGGGTTTGGAGGAGAATTTGAGGAAACAGTGGGAGCCATCCTGATTAGATAAAGTGATTAACCATTCTGATCTAGGTTAGAGTGCATGCTGAGTGTTTCTTTTCTCTCTCTCTTTGGCATCAACCATTACCCGACCTAAACTAAAACTCATGAACCAAGTTAACTAAACCTTCTTAAAACACTTTGGCTTTTGGATTGTCACGGAGTCGCATATATCATTGCCACTTCTACATCACCTTTGAATTTCTCCAGAACACACCGTATCACTACGAAGATCCATATAGTTTGGATATTCCATCGTTTAGTTACATACGAACTCGAAAGAATTTGTTCCAGTTCGAGGATGGATTTTGGTTCAGGAGAAATTGAATAGGATTATTCGGTTGTATTTTCCCTTTACCTTCTCTCAGGTTGCGAGGGCTCCAAGGATTAGGAGAGTACACCTATTGTACTTATTGGATAGTCTTCTTCCAAACCATAGGCTTGTGCCGAAAGGTAGGGAAGATAGAAAACCAATTAGCCTAAGTGTGGTGTGCAGAAGGTAATAAGTAAAGACATATAAAGGGATTAGAGTAAGGGCAAAGGAAATTGCGACTGTCATCATTCACGACAAAACCGTGTATACCCTTGCCACTCCTACATCCGCTTTGGATTTCTTCAGAACACTTTGTATCACTACGAATGTACATAATGCTTGGATACGCCATCGTATAGTTACATACGAACTCGAAAGAACTTGTTCCAGATTCGAGGATGGTTTTCGGTTCAGGAGAAATATAATAAGGATTATTCAGTTGTCTTTTTTCTTTACCTTCTCTCAGGTTGCGAGGGCTCCTGGTATTAGGAGAGTACGCCTATTACGCTAATTGGATAGTCTTCTTCCAAACCTTAGGCTGGCGCCGAAGGGTAGGGAAGGAAGAAAACCAATTAGCCTAAAGGTGGTGTACAGAAGGTAATAAGTAAAGACATAATAAAGGGATTGGAGTGGGGGCATGGAAGTATACGGTTACTGTCAAGAATCAGGATAATGGAAGAAGCATTACGAGGAATACCAGGTTACCCCTTCAAAACATTTTCATGTTTCAGTTTTACTGTGCAATGTTAATTAAAAACTGTTTCCCAATTGAATTCTGACTCCAGGGTATGTATTTAACAGATTTGATTCGCACATCTGTATGGTGTTACAGATGGTGAGTGAGAGTAAGATATTGGGAATTAGGTGATTATATTCTCATTATATCGGAATTCGTTGTAATTGGTGATATTTGAGGAAATCATCTAGGTTTTTGCCTGACGGCAAATATTTGGTTTTGAATATCCGATTATTATGCACCAATTTCAAACTGATATGTCTGTACGTTTATTTTATAAAGTGAGATATAACTTTTTGAAATTATGTCTATGACATTTACCTATATCAGTTGGTGATTAGGTAAGGTGCATTCAACAGCGGTGTAATTCTTCTTAACCATAGCTCATTTTTTAACCTACGGCGCACATAGTTTGAGTTGTTGAACTCAGAGGGGATTATACAAAGTATTGTATGTTGTCCAGTGTCCATTAGGACGAAGGGGTTGGTACTCGTACTATATTCTGTTTACTCATGAATTCTCCAGTTCTAGACAAGCATTTCGTTGAAATACAAGGTCCATATATTGAGAAGTTATAGGTATAAGAATAAAGTAGAGATCCATTTGTTGGAAGTTTCAGGATTCTTTGAAGTTGTCGAAGATGTAGATACTTGTGTTTGGTATTCCGTTGATAGAAAAGGTTTTTTGAGAACTTTCTTCTCTTTTAGGTTACTTATATATGGATACACTCCTAGTTGAGTATTGCTGATTGGCCTCCTTCCATTTGGTTAATATGCACTGGAGACTGCTGCATATTTTTGAATCTAGTTCCAATTAAATTATTGCCTTTTTTCTATATGATATATAGAACGGTTTCGTATCCTAACAATGTTAGGGTATAAGGAGTTGTCCGGCTGATACTTAAAACCAGAATATGGACAACTCAAGGCACGTTTCAGTAATGGCAATTTGTGGGTTATCCCGGGCTTTGACAAGGGTTAACCTTCTACCATCTAGATGATCAATGGTTATATTGTTCTTGACTCGCCACCAGTTTTAGTAAAACAGATTCTTTTTAGAAAACATAGGTGGGAGTATGGTAGAACTGGAAGAGATTCCAGAACCACAAACGATTACTGAAAATTTAATAGAACCTGAGGATTCAATTGGTTTCGACATTCTATTAGCCACTCCGCAGATTTGGTGGGTAACCTCAGGCACCCGAGAAGTACTTTGGTCTTCTCAGAGACGGTGATAGGGATGTTCTTATTTACACATACTTGCCATTGCTGCTGTTCTAGACTATAAGACCCGGAAGGAGGGTGAGTATAACGTCGTTCTAAACTAGCTTTGGAAGTGCACGTGTATATGACTCTGCTAGAGGGTTGTTGTAGTCAGTGGAAGCAGCGGAAGCATAGAGGGCATGTAGCTTATGTCTATTTATAGACTAAAGTAGGTATAGTGAAAATATATCATCTATTTTTGATATGACAGTCATAGGTTTTGACTTCATTAGAATAGGAGATGGATCTGGTAAGAAGATAGTAGAGAGTGATGTCCAGGTGTTTGGATGACATGCACTTGATAGGAAGTGAAATTCCTATACTACGATCGGTTATACTGTGATTGTCACAAAATAGTTTTTCCACATAGGATCTGGATAAAATATCGGAGATTTTGGTGATTAGATCTATGGTTTTAGAACTGGATTTGGGAAGTGTCCCAATTCGAGTACTTTGAAATTATTCTAAAGGTGTTTTAGAATGGACGACTCCTGGCGAGGTGGTACTACCCGCAGGTGATGGAGTCACCTTCTCTAAAGGATGTCTTATAGACTGATGGGGAGAAGGATTTACATGATTGACATATCACTTGCTTAGGCAATTGAGTCAATCATGAGATGTCAAGTACAACACCAGATATTGCTTTTGCACTAGCTGAAATAAGCATATATTAATCCAATCCTGGAGAAACGTTGGGAAGCAGTTTTGAACATAAGTGGATATTCTTGGTATATGGTAACGACAGCCTCCTTCGGGAGACGATTATCATTTCAGGCTTCCAAGGTGACCTGGATGACAGACTGGCTGTCTGACTAATAGTTTTCCCTCTTTTGAGGGACAGTATGTTGGACAGGTGGTCCAAGCGGATACTGTGGATGGCATGGTGCAGGATACTGAGTAAATTCAGTGGATGATACAGTCTAAGAAGTTTGTTGGATTTGGAGTTCATTTGAGAACTGGGTCCCATCAGATATCCAGACAAATTCTAAGACAGGTATTGCTCATTTCGGGAGATAGTGCTTCTCCGCGAAGTTGAGATATAGAGATATAGAAAGAAACATTGGAGCGGATCCACTCACTGAGGCTATTTCTCAAACACAATAGTTTCATAAACGAGCTTTGCGAAACTGCTTAGTAGAGAAGTTGGGTGTTCGGTATCACACGAGCTGTGAGTATGCGACACCGCAATAATTGGCCTTAAGTGCAAGTGGGAGGTTGTTGGCTATAGTGCCCTCAAGGCAATTATTATAGTCGCAGACAGGTGATTATGATGATTGATGGAGGACCTATACGGATCGAAAAGTCTTACTCGAGATGATAATATGCTATCTGGTTTGTCTTTATCATCATGTATATGCTTTATGTGGTATTACAGATCACTATTACATGTTGATAGAGCCCATAGGATTCTTTCTTGACTACCAGCAGTATTATGGCGATCATATATGTGGGAGCTGGGTGGTCTATAAGAATATCCTTAAATGTCCCTAGTCGTGGGAGTATCGAGACCATGCATCGATACTCCAGTATAGACTAGTGTATACTGATCGAGACCCCGACGAGGGGCGGTGGCTAGGTATCACAAGCCATTGGTGTCCGTTTTTTCACCTAAGATAGCATACAGGTGCTCATTGGGTTATGAGTACACCGGACGGACTCGCCGGGAACCTGCTATTTGGTAATATACCTATTGTCAGATAGCAGTTCCCAGGTGACATGTGTACAGGTTAGTCTATCGACGTGAGATCGTCATTTGTCTCGTGTGAGTTCCCACTGTGCTTTGATTATTACCCTACCATGGCTCAAAGGAGTCGTGCAAATAGGTTTTAGTTGGGTACATTCCCGAGCCACATGGAGGCAGTGAGCGGATCGTCGGGAATTCGTCTCTCCCGGTATTGGGGGTTGATGTCGCGTTGTGCCCGGGTGGCCATCACCAGAAATCCTTGGCCATGGTATTCGAGAATTACTGATCTAGGATTAATAATTTCTCAGGTGGTGATGGGTTTCATACCGACACTAAATGTTGCGTTATTAGGGGTCTGACTTTATCTACCCCCTAGACTCGATATGCGATATTCATAGAAGAACGAACCGGACTGTATGGATATTGTCACTGTCAGGCTCAGTAGGGGTTCAGGATGAGTTTGCTCGTCGGACTCCTTTTCGCTCAATCCTGGGTAGCCATTACGTACAGCTAGTGCCGCAGACGTGCTTGTGGTTAAACCCACTACTAGCATATTGACGAGTCTTTAGAGTCCGACACAGAGGGTTTCCCAGATTCGGGCGAAACGATGTAGAGGCCGTATGGTTTTACGGCAAGGTTCGATCATTCATGTGTACTTGTGCACGTATCAGGATTCGGATGGATAATACTAGGGGCTTTGGTTTAAGCCGGATTCTAGTATTATATTGATGGATTATTTTCGTCTCATTGTATTCGTATTCTTCGGAATACGGATACGGGTATGTATATACGGATGAGGGGTATTCTTGTAATTTATTACAAGATTACTTCTAGAAGATGCCAATTCATTTAGACTTAACCATTTAGGATTAAATGGTTAATGAGGTGGAGGATGAGGTGATTAGTTGCATTAATTAGAGCATGACTCATGAGGTAACCATGGGGGCATGCTTGTCATTTTGTGTTGGGTTGTGAGATATTTTTCTTGACTTGAGTCATTTTATTATGGTTGCTTGGAAAATATCTTACAATAAAAAACACACAACACAACATTTTATTCTCTTTCTTGAGTTGCCATGCCTCTATCTCTTTTCCTCTAGCTTCATCTTCTTCCTCCACCCTAACCCTCTCATGAGTTGAGAAACCTAAGGTGTCTTGAGACAAATAATTCCTTCACCACTCGCTACATCTTCTAGGCTATCTAGTGTAGCGATCTAGGAACCCTAGTTACCTCGGCCATGAGGTTGGAGCTCGTTTCATAGACTCTCGGGTGGAGAATCTTCGATGGAGGGCGACCAAGCTTGATCGAGGTGGCCTCTAGGAGCTTGGGAAGGTGGTTGAAGACCGAAGGACACGGATCGATTCGGTATAACCATTCCTAACCCTTTTTATAGCTTGCTAGTATAGAGTTTAGGGTATATTCGGGCATCGGGTTGTGGTAGCGCCAGTTTAGAAAAATTTTGTTCTACAATTGGTCACGGATTGATGGCCGGGGCGCTGCCGTAACCCAACAGATTTGGTGGAACCAGAGCATTCAATAGTGTCCAACGAACCTCAGCCATCCCGCTGATCTAGTAAGGTTTGTTGGGACCTCACCCGTGCGCGCAAACGCATATGTTTTGAAAATGGAATCGTTTTAAAGAAATGGATACGCACGCGAGCTCGGTCTCGTTTTAAAATTTATAAACCGTAAGTGCACGGTGCGTTGTAGCTAGCCGGCTAGTACGGGTCGATCTGCAGGGAATTATGTATTAGGTTTTGTTGTTTAAGGTTCAACAAATAATGAATTGGTTGGTTTGTCCCAAAAATAAAGAATACGAAAACAAGAAAACAAGCTAAGGAAGAAATGACCGTGTCTTTGGCTCGGATGGTCGAATCACGACGATTCCTTCGACGCTCCCTTACTCATGAGTTGTTTGTCCTTGGGTCGAACCCAGCGTGATGCATGACTTGTCAATTCGGTTGCGTAGCACAAGTCATCAAAATACCGATATTCGACACAAACACGAAACTAGTCCGTATTGTTCACTTACCGTTTGTATGCCCAAGCTTGAGGTATCAACACTAAGCACAAGGGTTAGCAAGCATACATCAACATCAAAAACACAAATTAGCGAGTGAGAACAATTGGTTTTATTGTTAACTTTGCTAAGTGTTTGTGATAGTATAGGGTATATGAAAGCCGAGGGTTTGTCAAGCACTTGGTCAAAAAATACCGTATCTAAACTTAGCAAATTTAACACCAAATTGATTTTAGCTTAAACATTGTAAAATAGGGAAATGGAGTGAATATGGTATATGAAGAGGTTACAAAGTAACCATGGTTTCAACATAGCATATCACATCATTACATAAAACAATTTTTAAGTTAGAATCACATATATAAGCACATTAAACATGAATAAGAGGAGGAGGAAGGCAAGGCCTTTCATCTCATTTCCTCACCATCACCACAAGCAAAGAAAGTTTAGTTACACATAACAATAGAAAAAGAAAGCAAGAAACAAAAGAAGCAAGTAAACAAAGCAATAACAATATTATTCAACACTTGATGAAGTTGAGGTACATGATATTGGTAACTTGTTCAACCTCCATAATGAAGCTCACAAAAGAAAGCTTCAAGAGGGAAGAAGAAGAAGAAACCGAGTTAAAGCCCACACAACTCTCAAGCCTAAACCAAAACTAAAACAAAATGAACAAAAAAAAATATCATATGGCATCTACCTATGGTCCCTTGGCTCTAATCTGTTCTTGTATTTATAGGCATCAAAATAGAATAAACAAACAATATAGAATGGATGATGTGATGCCTATAAAGTGCCAGAAGAAAAATGGGGGAAAACGGAGCTAGGGGCCCGGTGATGCCGGTCATTGGAGGGTTGTCGCCGGTCCAAATCCGAGCAATGAGGCTCGTCTTGGTGTGGTGGTCATGTGTGCTCTCCACTTGCCCATTGGTATTGTTTGATTTCTCTAAATAACCCTTGGTTTGTACTCAGTGGAATTGGAGGAAAATTTGATGCTTTATTTCACATGACACCTTTTTGCATTTAACACACATCAACTCACATGTGCCCACTAGTGACATGGGCAGCCCCACCATGGTCCAAGTCATCAAAGAGCTATGTGCAAACTTGTGTTGTGTTGGACCAAAATTGTGTGCACACATGTTTATTGCAAAAGAGCTCTTTGAATATCGGTCAGTTCTCTGTTTTGATTGCAGTGTCGGCTCCCAAATGCTATATCCGTGATATTGAGTATGTTTCCAGTATTATGTCACGAATACCTGTAATCTGTAATTACTGAGCAGACATTGGTTAATAGCACCGATATAAAAAAAATAGATAATGAATGAGCGGTATTAACTTGCAGTTTTCTGAGATGAACAAATACCCCCAAACTTATCTTTTGCTCGTCTCGAGCAAAACAAAAATTCCTAGCGTCACTTTCGTAGGGAACGCGATTGTACTGAGCATGTGCAACAAGCCGTTAAACCTCTAGGTGTCCCTAGTAGGAGGAGTGTTGTGTCCTGAGGGTTTTCGGCGGATTACACCCACAAAATCCAGTCAAGTTAGCGTCATGGAGAAACTATTGATTCTAATCTTAAGTTAGAGATCAAAGCTAGAAGTTCTATCACCCCAAGTCAGAAACGTTAAACCCTACTTTTCACTCCTCACAATTTGTTTAACATAAGCTTATACGCGTCTTTATGTGATTGTGCGGATAGTGTCCACAAGTTTTTAAGAATTTGATTAGGTTCATCATGTCATAAGTACGGACCAGGATAAACCTCTAAACGATCACACGAGTTTGAAAGGAATTAAGAGTTTCTCAAGTTTTTGTTCTCAAGTTAGGTTTCAAGTCAGAATTTCTATCGTTTTTAACAGCGAACCTAAGTCTCATTCTTCACTCCTGCCATTCACCTGTTCTAGTTCATACACACCCTTTGTTATCGTGCAAAACGTCTTTATAAATATACCTTCATATCTTCGCGAAAAAACTGTTTCAATAGAAAACTCGTCACCGCCAAGATTATTCTCCCACAAAGAACCATGATGAATTTTAACTCGGAGAGAACACTTGCTTAGCTTGTTTTATTTGGCGATTGGAAACATAGAGAGCTTTGGGTCAATGACTCCCAAACCAGATGGTTTTATGGCATTAGGTGTGGAGACACCCCAAGGACTTAATTACCCAAGTTACCAAGGCCACAAAACAAAAGACTTATTTTATTATATTTAAAATATTCTGAAAGCAGTGAGAACGGAGATATAGCCAGTTTTTCTTTTAAATCAGAAGACGTTATATGTGGATAAGGTGTGTAATTACTTCAACAAGGTTTCAGATGGGTTATTTTTCAGACTTTAAGCTTCTAATAAAACCTCAATAATATTCTTCATATTCACTTCACTGTAAGAACTATTCTTGATATTGCTTAATTCAGAACAAACCTGTTTGATCCTAAAGATGTTTGTCAATTTTTAAAAGTTTTACAGACATGTCAGACTTTCATCTAATTCTCCAAAACATACGACACGTGTAAAGTGATATAAAAGACGTATATTAGTTACGGTTAAACTCAAAGGAGGGTTACTTTTAGGGTCGTCAATCTCTCGAAAAGGATTTAGTTATTTCTATCTTTTCACCCGAACCGTTAGATTTCGAATCTAAGTTCCGCTGCTAGCTAATATGACGAAGAAGTTTTTATGTTTTTGGACAATTTTTCAATTTTTATGGGGTTTTCAATACAAAACAGAATGCAATAAAAAAACAGATATGAAATGAAACTACATGCAAAATAAAAAGAAAAGAAAATAACATAATATAAAGTGCTGAAATGCAGGAAATATGCACATGCAAAGCTATATGCTTATACAATGATAATCCAACCAGATCCACCCCCAAACTGAAGATGACGATGTCCCCATCGCTGCTTGGCTTTGCCCTTTCCCTTGGTCTTGCTGCTCCCGCTTGCTTCATCCTGGTTAGCTAAGATCTGGCTCAGTTGTTCTTTTATCTCTTTATTTTTCCGGATCAAAGTCTTGATGCTATGGACCTCCATCCTGTATAGCTCGTAAGGATCAGTCGGAACATCATTTTCTAGGTAAATCTCAGAGGAAGTCTGTGGTGCCGCATGCTCGCTGGGGTCAGTGGGTGACCAGATCTGCTGCTCACTCCTGCTGTCAGTATAACCCGGTGAGCTCCTCTAAATCTCGACCGGGACGGTGTCGTACATAATGATGCAGGCCACGACATCTTCCTCCTCTATGTAGTAGCGACAAATCTGGGTGATGAGGACAGGAAGTAACGATTTTTGCGCCGCGACACTCCCCTTGATTGTGGTAAATAGCATGCTCGCCTTGCAAAACTGATAATCCTTGGTCATTAAACAATGAACAATATGTCCCACAATCGCCGGAAATGAGGAAACTCGAATGATCCCTCTGACATTATGGTAAGCCCAGCGGCAAGCCGTATAGACGTTTCGGTAAATCTGCTGGGCATTTAGCCCAGCATCTCGTAACTCGCATCGTTCCCCCATGATCGTCCTATACTGGGCAAGTTCTAATGGTCTCTGAAAACCAGGTCGGGTAGGGATGTTGGTGACATTTGAAATCGTATCCGCTGAGAATACCCTCCTTCTACCCCGAAAGTGAAATCGAATACGGTCCTGGAGTATTTCACCTATTCTTAGAGCATCATAGAACTCATCTACCAATTGCTCACAAGCATACAACCCCTCATCCCCATACAGTAAAAATTCCCAACCCAATTGTCGGATAGCATCATGAAAATAGCTCCCAAACACCTCGTGGGTGAACACATTGACAAAATTTCTCTCTAATTCAAAAGGGGCCATGATCTGTTGGTTTTCTAAATCTTCAGGAAATTTAAACAACGCAGAAGAGGGGGGGAGAAAAAATCTTACAGAGCCAATGAAGGAAATCAACGATTCGAGGCAACCAGACCAGCGGCGCCGGACTTTCTGAGGGTTTCGCCGGTCAGAATTAGAGAAATGGGGCTAGGGTTTGGGAGGAGAGAGTGGGGAGAGCAATGGAAACTGAGAGATCTGTTTAAGTGTTGAGAATAAGGGGTCGGGTCAGGGATCTGGTGTTGCTTATTGTGGAATTTTTACAAAAAAAACCCCATAAAAAAGAAACCCCACTCTTTAAATATTTTTTCAAATAAGAAGTTAAATCAATGTGCTATCCCCAAAAAGTCAGCACTCACCCCCAAACGGATGAGATCTTATTTTCAAAAAACTTAACAAACAAAGATTAATTACAATATTAACAAGTTAAAAGACAGTGTTGGTTCAGAAATTAATACCAGCCATTCAAAAATTTTATCGTTATAATGCAAGGGCTGGTAAAAGAATACGTATAAAAAAAAAAAAGAATGTGTTAGTTGTTAGTGAAGGGCATTGATGTGTGTAAGTAGGGATCGAAAGACGTTGAAGGTGAAGATGAAGTTTTGAAAAGGTAAAAGAATTGTTTCCCGAATGAATTGAATTTTCAAGAGGATCGTGTTGAGTTTCGGAGTCAAGTTCATTTAAAAACTAGAGTTCATCCGCAAACAATTTAGAGAAAGAAAGGTTCATGGGATGTTCCCAAATTGATCCTGACTCAAACTCACATAGGATATTAAGTTCATCCGCAAATAATTCCTCAAAACTTTGCATGAAAGATATTTATCAAGGCTGCCTTCCTCCCTATAATCCTGCACAATCCTATTCTTATCGTTACAGCCCCTAACTCTCCCAATACCATTTTTCCCTCATCACATTCACGAATGGGTAGGTACATGTCATTTAAAAAAGTAGGTTCCCACACTAATGTTTCTCCCGAAACAATATCAACTGGTGATACAAAAATTGTGGGTTTCTGATCATTGATTTTCTCTAATAATTTATCCCAACCATACCCGTCAAAATCACAAGCTTCCTCCTCTAAAATTGGAATCCAAAAATCAGTCGGTTCATGAATTTCTTCTTCAAGTAATATTTCAGTTAAATCAACCTCAAAATCACAAGTGACAGGAGGTTCAGTGGGTACCTGAAGGTTAGTGGTAGACTGACTTAGAGGGTTTTCCTGTGTGTCCTGATAACACTTAGTCAATTCATTCGCATCATCATCTATGAAATCATCAAAATTCATTTGATCGTTTATCTCACTCGGGTGACTTCCTAGATGACAGATATTGATATTGTTAGGCTCTAATTGATAGTGTTCACTCCTTAGAATCCTTACAGCTACATGCTCTTCAATTCTAGCCAAATATTGAGCTTGAGCGTGAAACAATTGCTCAGACTACTGTATAAACAGGGCTAGCGTCGCAGCTGTTTGATTCTCGACCGTAGTCATTACTTCAATACCCTTTTCTAAAGTGGTCAACCAAGCATCCATCTCACTATCATTCCCCAATGATGGGTCAGTTGTTTCAGGAAGGGAGGGTTGTGACGGTGGTGATGCTAAAGCAGTTACCCTGTCGACCTCTTTCTCTAAATCTTCAATCATTAGGTCTATAATTGAAGTGGGACTGGGTTCAAGAGTGTTAGGTGGGTGACCGTTAGCAAAACTCTGGGACGGTTGGTCACCCCCTAGAAAAGGACAGTTTTCATGAATGCGGTAAGAATCGTGGCAATTTGAACAAAAGAATTGGGACCGAGTATAAACCAAGGAATAAGAATCGTGATAAATAGAATTTAATTGTGTATCACCCATATCAACAAGAATTCACAAAAATCACAAATACCAAGAGTATCACACCCCTAGCAGTCTATGTTATGTTAAGTCAACTAGACCTGCTCAAGAACCTGATTGTCGAAGTAAAACTGTGTCGAGAAATGGGCTCAAGATATACGGATCACGAAGCCAGGTATGTGCAGAGATAAGGGGAGGTTATCCAACGCTTTCGCTAAGTTCCTTAATTAGAATAACCCTTTCTTGTGAACACTTACCTAGATACCCCGTGAACGATATACCGTTAAGCAGTGTTCTAAACACAGTTAACTTCTCCTAATGAGCGCGACGTCCTTAAAGTCAAAGTTCTAGTTGATTTTAAATTACTGTGGGTATGCTAGAATGCAATTTTGTGATTTGTGGGCTACGGAGAAAGATGATGAAATCCTTTACCGTATCTTGTTTGGTTTCGTTCCCTTAAGATCCGTATTAAGATGCAAATGCGCAAATCATATAAAGAATTCAAGAATTCAATCAATAAAGCAATTCTTTTTCCATTTAGGCTTAAGCGCTGCAACAAATACGGGTTAGTTCTCTTGTGCGATTGGTGGTAAGTTTGTGCGAAGAATCCTACAGAAGATAGAGTATTGGAATGCGTCGGATTTGAGCGATGGTGTTAGAAAATACGTACCGATGTGATTTTTGGTTTAAAAACCCCCTTGAAGTGATTACGGGTATTTGAATGTTCGCTTGCGCGGGTCAAACTACCCGGATCTTTGGTACTGTAGTTCACTAATGTCTTGCAATTGAATTTGAATCTCGCTCCGCACGATGGCTGGTCGTAATTCCGTCGAAACTTGAAAATGTCGGAAAATACGATATTTAGTGTCAAAAGCGATATATCTGCCCCAATTCCTGCATACTCAAAATTATAAAAATCAAACAATACCACTAGAATACTAACAATAAAATGGAGACACCACAAAAGAAAAAATCCCAAAACACCAAAAGGAGACCGGCGGCGCCGGAATTTTAGAAGATGTCGCAGGCCAAATGAAATCCAATGGTGCAAAAATTTTGTGTGGCTTCTCCAGGCTAGTTTAGTGTTCTGTTGGTATACTTTGATTTTTCATTTCAATTACAGAGTGATAGCGGGTTATAAAGACATAGAGCAAAGTTAGAAGTGTATGTTATGTTAGTTTTGAAAAAATATTTGAGTTAATAGTTAGTTTTGTTGGTACGAACCAGAAATAACAATACCTAATGACTACCAACTCCCCGGCAACGGCGCTAAAAACTTGTTAGGACCTCACCCGCGCCCGCAAATGCGTATGTTTTGAAAATGGAATCGTTTTAAGGAAAGGGATGTGCACGCGAGCTTGGTCTCGTTTTAAAATTTATAAACCGCAAGTGCACGACGCGTTGTAGCTAGATGGCAAGTACGGGTCGATCCGCAGGGAATCATGTATTAGGTTTTGTTGTTTAAAGTTCAACAAATAATGAATTGGTTGGTTTGTCACAAAAATAAAAAATACGAAAACAAGAAAACAAGCTAAGGAAGAAATGGCCGTGGCTTTGGCTCGGATGGTCGAATCGCGACGATTCCTTCAACACTCCCTTACTCATGAGTTGTCCGTCCTTGTGTCGAACCCAGCGTGAAGCATGACTTGTCAATGCAGTAGCGTAGCACAAGTCACCAAAATACCAATATTCGACGCAAACAATAAACTAGTCCATATTGTTCACTTACCATTTGTATGTCCAAACTTGAGGTATCAACACTAAGCACAAGGGTTAGCAAGCATACATCAACATCAAAAACACAAATTAGCGAGTGAGAGCAATTGGTTTTATTGTTAATTTTTCTAAGTGTTTGTGATAGTATAGGGTATATGAAAGCTGAGGGTTTGTTAAGCACTTGGTCACAAAATACCGTATCTAAACTTAGCAAACTTAACACCAAATTGATTTTAGCTTAAATATTGTGAAATGGGGAAAGAGAGTGAATATGGTATATGAAGAGCTTACAAAGTAACCATGGTTTCAACATACCATATCACATCATTACATAAAACAATCTTTAAGTTAGAATCACATATATAAGCACATTAAACATCAATAAGAGGAGGAGGAAGTCAAGGCATTTCATCTCATTTCCTCACCATCACTACAACCAAAGAAAGATTAGTTACACATAACAATAGAAAAAGAAAGCAAGAAACAAAAGAAGTAAATAAACAAAGCAATAACAATATTATTCAACACTTGATGAAATTGAGGTACATGATATTGGTAACTTGTTTAACCTCCATAATGAAGCTCTCAAAAGAAAGCTTCAAGAGGGAAGAAGAAGATGATGTTGCGCCACGGCAGCGCCCCGGCCGTCTATCCGAGGCCAAAATGCGGAATCAAAATTTTCCTTACTTGGAAACTGGCGCTACCGCGGACAATGAAAACCCGGATCGTAACCATTAACCTAATGCTAGCTAATCAAGAGATGGGAAGAGAAGTATACCGAGTGATCCGAGTCCTCCGGTCTTCTCGTCATCGTCCCAATCTCCCGCGGAAAGTCTAGTCTCCATATCGTCGCCTCTTCGCCGGAAGGGCACCACATCGCCTGCGTCTTTTACGGGCTCCCGCCTCAATACCGAGGCAACTCGGGCACGAAGCTGGCAAGTCGACGTGCCCAAGACTTGCTGTAGGTTGCAGTGTATAATCACTTTGTCTCATGGGGTTTGTGAAGTTGCCTTGATGGAGGAATCAACAAGATATGAACTTGGGAATTTTGGTGGCAAGCTAAAATGAGATGGATGCTTAATTTCCCACACCAAATCAACCTCTCTCATTTTTCCTCTCCTCAAAATAGTGGTCGGCCTCATCTAGAGAATGGTGGAGAGAAAAATGAAATCAACCATTATCAAAACAAGAAGGAGAGTGAGTGTAGTAAAAGTAGAAAGGTGACCATAAACAAAACATCAACCATGCTTATCACTCCATACCCTTTCAAATCTCAATTAATGCACCATCATGGATGAAAGATGCTAAACATATCATAATGAATATATTTGCAAGAAACCCCTTTCCACAAATGTTATTTGCACAATTGCAAATAACCCCCTCCATCGGAAAAGTCCGGCCGGGAAAGAACAAAGGAAAACCGGCCGGAACGGAATGCAAACTGGCAACTCCAGAAAACTAGTCCTGTAATAAATTACAGGAAAAAAAAACCCTATACTGTGCATACACACCCGCATCTGTATTCCGTCTGGATACAAATGCAATGAGACAAAATCTACACTGTACTAAACTAGGACCGGCTTAAGCCAAAGCCGGCTAGTAATATCCGTCCAATCCTGATCCATGCAATACCGCACGTATCAGATCGAACCCTGCCATATCTCCATACGGCCTCTACAGCGTTTCGCCCGAAAGCTTGAGTAACTGAAAGTGTGGTGGACTCTAAAGACTCGTCAATACAATGGCTGTGGATTTAACCACTAGCACGTCAGAGGTATTAGCCAATACGTGACGGGCCACCAGCTATTGACCAAAAGGGACGTCGATGAGCGAACTCATCCTGACACCCTACTGAGCCTGTCAGTGACAATATCCGTACAGTCCGGTCCGTTCGTCTATGAGCATCGCATGTCGGGCCTAGGGGGTGTAAGTCCACGTTGCGACCCCCGGTGCTTACGGGGAGGCGGAAACGGTATAAAAACAAATTTTTATCGCAAGAGGCAACATGGACTAAACAAGGTCGGGATCGTGTCTAAACTAAACTAGCAAACTTGCTAAAGAGATTTAGCTACTCGGATGAAGATGGTTATAGCTAACTTGTCTTGAACTCCTTCGTCTTCAAGCTCCGGTGGTGGTCCGATGGCTCCTTCTCGTCGTCTCCGTACGCCGAAGATAGATCCACTTGAAAGCTCCAACCTTTAGCTCCTTCTTCGTTCTTTGAAGAAACTAGTTCACTTGGTTTGCTAAACCTAGTGAACTAGAATGAGTAGAGAAGAAATAGAATGGGATTTTATCTATGGTTCTTGATTCTCAACTCATGAGACAAGAGAACCATAGATTAAAGAGAGGGAGCAAGAGCAAAAGGGTGAGAGCAAAGTGGAGAGCTCAAGAACAAGAGAGAGAATGAGCAAGAAAGAATGAGGCTCTCTTTTGTCTCTCACCCTCTCATAATCCAAAGTCATGATAACTCATCATATCAAAAAAAGTCTTATGTGTGATGGTTGAAGCAACCATAACCATATCATATCATCTACTCATTTTACCTAAATGAGCAAGCAAGAAAAAGTCTTTGCCATGAAATGATGGTTATGGTTATCATGATGGTCAACTAGTCAAGCCTAGTCAACCGGTCAACAAAGTCAACAAGTCAACAAAAGTCAACAAGTCAACAAAAGTCAACAACCAAGTCACCATAATACTTAATTAATATAATAGTTAATCACATATCATATTCTCATTAGGGTTGAGCAAAAAGTCAAAAAGTCAACGGTCAACTGTCAACAACCCTAATGAGAATCCGCTGTCTGTGCCTCCCTGTCAACTGTGCATACACACCCGCATCCGCGTTCCGAGGAACACGAATGCAAACTGGATAAATCCAATCCCATAAGGTACACTAGGATCTGGCTTAAACCAAAGCCCGCTAGTGTAAACTGTCCGGACACTGTACGTGCACAAGTGCACGGATGTGACCGAACCCTGTCGCAAAAACATGCGACCTGTCGCAATACCATGCGACCTCTACTCTTTTGCCTAAAGGCGAAAAGCTTTCTGTGTGGGACTCTAAAGACTCGACACTACGCTGGCAGTGGGTTTAACCACAGACCGCAAGCGGCACTAGCTGTGCGTAACGGTCCCCAGGTATTGCCGACAAGAAGACCGACGAGGCGAAACCCATCTGAACTCCTACTGAGCCTGAGTGTGACATTCTCCGTACAGTCCGGTCTGTTCGTCTGATACATCGCATGGCGGGCCTAGGGGGCGGTAAACGTCAGTCCCCCAATAGCGGTACAAGTCGTGCCGGAGCGAAGCCCAAAACACCCTGAGATAACACTGGAAGCCTACCAGTATATCTCGTTTGCCCTGGCCAGGGACTACTCGTGTAATGGCTCTCCTAGACACAGCGCGATGTCAACCCCCAATACCGGGAGAGACGAATCCTGTCTAACCGTCACTGCCTCCAAGTGCTTCGGGACTGCACCCAACCACCACCTGTTTGCACGACTCCTTTGAGCCGTGGTAGGGTAGTGATCAAAGTACAGTGGGAACACACCCGAGGCGAAATGACAGTGTCAAGTCAGCGGACTAAGCTGTACTCATGTCACCTGGGAACTGATAACTGACGATAGGCATAATACCAACTAGTCAGTTCCCGACGAGTCCTGTCTAGTGTACCCGTAACCTAACGGGCACCCGCATACTATCTCAAGTACGACGTACTGACGGCTGTGGGACAGACCGTCTCCCACACTGGGATGAGAAGCGCATGCGCTGGTCTACTCCGGAGTATCGATGCCCTGTCTCGATAGTCCTGCGACCAGGGACCTGCATAAGGATGTGCTTCTAGATTACCCAGCCCCACTAGTGTGACGGCCATCACATCGCTGGTAATCAAGCAAAGATCCTAAGGGCTCCACTAATGTGTATAAGCAATATACAAAGATAAACACATGTACACATTGAAGTAGAAATAAACCAAGTAGCATACTACTATTTTGAGCAAGATTGTATATACAAGGTGAATATCCCAAGCATCCATTAAGTAATATACATACTAGTATGATACAGTAATGGCCTCTAGGGCATATACACTAACAATCTCCCACTTGCACTAAGGCCATGTACTGGCGTATCGAAGACCTATCATCTCGATCAGCCGCTCGAACTGAGTCTGGGGTAGGGCCTTGGTGAATGGATCTGCAGTGTTATCTTCTGAAGTGACTCTCCGTACCTCGATCTCCTGGCGATCTACGATCTCCCTGATCAGGTGATACCGCCTCAAGATGTGCCTGGATCTTTGATGGGACCTGGGTTCCTTCGCTAAAGCTATAGCCCCGTTGTTGTCGCAATACAGAGGTATTGGATCAACAATGGACGGAACCACCTGAAGTTCTTTCAAGAACTTCCTTATCCAGACAGCTTCTTTTGCGGCATCAGATGCAGCGATGTATTCCGCTTCCATCGTCGAGTCTGCAACGGTTTCCTGTTTGGAACTCTTCCAACACACCGCCCCTCCATTGAGGGTAAAGACAAAACCCGACATGGACTTGGAATCATCCTTGTCACTCTGGAAGCTGGAGTCAGCAAAGGCCTCGATCTGGAGGTCTTTTCCGCCATACACCAAGAACATCTCCTTAGTCCTCCTCAGGTACTTGAGAATGTTCTTTACCGCTATCCAGTGTTTCTCCCTAGGGTTTGACTGATACCGGCTTACCACACTCAGTGCATAAGCTACATCCGGTCTTGTACACAACATCGCATACATTATAGAGCCTACCGCAGAAGCGTAGGGTATAATAGACATGCGATCCCTCTCCAAATCAGTCTTGGGAGACATCTCTTTAGAGAGGGTGATCCCGTGACAAGCCGGTAGGTTACCGCGCTTGGAATCTTCCATACTGAATCTCTTCAGTATGGTGTCGATGTACCTGGACTGTGAAAGTCCTAATATCCTCTTGGATCTGTCACGGTAGATCCGGATACCCAGAATGTACGAGGCATCACCTAGGTCTTTCATGGAGAACCTGTGTGACAAGAACCCCTTGACAGATTGTAGCATAGGAATGTCATTTCCTATTAAGAGAATGTCATCCACGTATAAAACGAGGAATACTACAGTTCTCGCTACAAATCTACTATAGATGCATGGTTCATCTGGATTTTTGATAAAGCCAAATTCTTTGACCGTCTCATCAAAGCAGATGTTCCAACTCCGCGATGCCTGCTTTAGTCCATAGATGGACTTAAGCAACTTGCACACCTTTCCGCTGCTCCCACTCTGAATGAAACCCTCTGGCTGATCCATATAGACACACTCCTCTAAATTTCCATTTAGAAAAGCTGTCTTTACGTCCATTTGCCAAATCTCATAATCGTGGAAGGCAGCAATGGCAAGAAGGATCCGAATGGATTTCAGCATGGCTACTGGAGAGAAGGTTTCGTCATAGTCCAAGCCAGGTCTCTGACGAAAACCCTTTGCTACCAGCCTTACTTTATAGGTCTCAACCTGTCCATCTACACCAATCTTCCTTTTGAAGATCCACTTGCATCCTACGGGTTTTACCCCGTCTGGAGCAATGTCCAACGTCCAAACCTTGTTGGTGTACATGGACTCCATTTCGGTCCGCATTGCATCCAGCCATTTCACTGAGTCAACGCTCTGAACGGCCTGCTGGAAGCTAGTAGGCTCATCATAATCTATGATGCAATCCTCTCTATCCCCGTCTATGAGAAAACCGCAGTATCTCTCGGGCGGATGAGACTGCCTACTACTTCTGCGGAGCGGCGTAGGAATGTCCTGTTCTTCCGAACCCTCTGGTTCCACTAAACTTTCAGTATTAGTCCGTGGTTCTGGAATTTCTTCCAGTTCTACTGTGCTCCCACTAATCTGGTTTTCCAAAAACTCAGTTTCCAAGAAGTAGGCATGACGAGAAACAAGAACTTTTTGTTCCTCTTCACAGTAGAAGAAATATCCTTTTGAGTTCTTTGGATACCCCACAAACTTGCACTGTACTGAGCGTGCCTCGAGCTTGTCCGCATGCTGCTTTTTGACAAAAGCCGGACATCCCCATGTCTTAATGTGCTTAAGATAGGGTCTCTTCCCACACCACATTTCATATGGTGTGGAAGGCACAGTCTTAGTCGGAACTCGGTTCAAAAGGTACGCAGCTGATTCTAGCGCATACCCCCAGAATGATCGCGGTAACTCAGCGTTACCCATCATGGACCGCACCATATCCAATAGGGTGCGGTTCCGCCTCTCCGATACACCATTATGTTGCGGGGTGTATGGAGGAGTAAGCTGAGAGAGAATTCCGTTCTCTTTTAAATAGTCCAGGAACTCGGCACTTAAGTATTCTCCACCTCGATCCGATCTTAGAATCTTAATACTTTTGCCGGTCTGTTTCTCTACTTCATTCTTATACTCCTGGAATTTTCCAAAGGCCTCGGACTTATGTTTCATTAAGAAGACATAACCGTACCTTGAGAAGTCATCCGTAAAAGTAATGAAGTAAGAATGTCCGCTTCGGGCATGTGTAGACATTGGACCGCACACGTCACTGTGTACGAGTCCGAAGAGCTCGCTCGCTCTTACTCCATGTCCAGTAAACGGAGTCTTTGTCATCTTTCCTTTGAGACAGGATTGACAAGTGGCATACGACTGATATTCGAACGTATTCAAATACCCTTCTGTATGTAACTTCGTCAACCTTCTCTCATTGATGTGACCCAATCTACAATGCCATAAGAAAGTCTGATTTATTTCCGGAGACTTTCTTTTGTGTGTATTCTGGATATTAAAAATCTATGGTTGATTTAACACGTATATTCCATTACTCAAAGTACCTGACCCAATCAAAACTTGATTAAGGTGAATGTTCACAACATTGCTTACAAACGCAAATTCATAACCTTCTTTAGAAACTAAAGATACAGAAATGATATTACAAGTTGCGTTGGGTACAAAAAAACAATTACGCAAAACCAAAACATGTCCATCTGACATTCCCAGGTGATAGTCCCCCACGGCTTTAGCATCCATGCTAGCTCCGTTTGCAACTCTGAGGGTCATGTCACCTGCTTTCAAAATACTACGGTTTCTCAACGCCTGCAAAGAATTACAGATATGAGATCCTGATCCGGTATCCAATACCCAGGAAGTAGAGTTTATTGAAAGACAGTTTTCAATAACATACACACCTGAAGATGAAGCTGCAACCTGCTTCAATTCCTGTGTTCTGGCCTTCCAGGCCCTGCAATCATTCTTCCAGTGTCCTTTCTTATGACAAAAGAAGCATTCTTCCTTATCCACAAGCTTTCCCGCCAACTTTGTTGCTTTACTTTTTCCCTTCGTATCCATCTTACTAACACCGCCCCTTGGTTTGGCGGGGGCCTTCTTCTTCTTTCCCTTGGCTTTCGCCTTGGACCTAGAAGAAGATGATCCTCCTACAAACAAAGTGGATGTATCCCTACTTTTCTGTAGGGTGCCCTCTGCGCTCCTCAGCATGTTGAGGAGCTCTGAAAGTTCAACCTCTTTTTCTTGTAGGTTGAAGTTCAGTGTAAACTGGGCGTAAGTGGAAGGAAGGGACTGGAGAACTATATCCGTATATAGCTCACTCTCCAATGTGATCCCTAGGTCAGCGAGCTCCTCAATGTAGCCGATCATCTTTAGCACGTGCTCGGCTACTGATGATCCGACGGCCATTCTTGTCGAAAATAACTTTTTCGACGCTTCGTATCTTACGATACGTGATTGCTCTCCATACAGTTCTTTTGTATGGAGCAATATGGATTCCATGTCCATATTCTCATGCCTCCTCTGATGTTCGTTGTCCATCGAGGCAAGCAGGAGGCACTTGGCCTTCGCGCTATCAATCTCCCAAGTCTTGCGGATTTCCTTATCCGCGACACTGGAAGTTGGACCAGGGACAGGGGGAGCTTTGGTGGTAAGAAGATACCCCAGCTTGTCATAAGTGATTGCTATCTTGACATTCCTGAGCCAATCTTTGTAGTTTGGCCCTGTCAGTTTGTTTTTATCTAGGAGTAACTTAAGTCCAGTCATGTTGATTGGTCGCTGCAATTTGGAGAGAAGAGGAAAACACTCAGCATGATGCTCTTGCAAGTTTAGAGTGGTTTTTAGTTTGTCTAAACAGGATGGCTCCCACTGTTTCTCGAATCCCTCCTTAAAACCAAAAAAGAAGAATTAGTCAGGATCAATCTCACCGTACAATACTTGCTTAACCGTTCGGCCAGGCTGGTGTCGGTACTTCGAGGGAGGTTTTCCAACGCTTTCGCGAAGTTCCTTAATTAAAGAACCTCTTTTCCCTGGGGGCGTAGCCCCGCTAACACCTTTCTAGGCACCTACTAGGTTTATAGCATTGATCGTTTAGCGAGAAATTTCCCGAGGAGTAGCATATACTCATAGTAGGATCGGGATCCAAATATCATCGCGTGACGAAACTGAAGGAATCCTACCAGAATCATCACACTCCAAATGGTATGCAAATCTAGCAAGTTTCAGTACTTATGAAACTCCCGATGTGGATTTTTGCCCCATGCTCTTATGACCTTGACTTTGGCCAACAAATCATAAGTCACATGTCAAGTTCTACCCGTCGTTCTCCAGGTTAATTTGAATCCACCCGTACATACCCTTGACTTTGGCCAACAAGGCAGTACGACTGTTCCAAACCAACGCATCTATCTATGCTGCACACGAATACCCAATAGCTACCAATCACTATGCCTTGACTTTGGCCAACAAACACAGCTTGAATACTATTGACTATTCATGTGAAACGACGGAGGGCTACGAATGGTTTTGGCAAAACCGTGAACGTAGTGAACTTGATTTAGTCGATGGAACGAGATAGCTTTTAAATGGAGTGGCTCAAACTCCGTGTTTTAAAAGTTTGTTTTGAAAAGAACCGAGTGGTTTTTCGAAAGTGTTCCAACGACTTTAACTTGGTTTATTATCTTGCATTAGTTCTTTTAATGCGTGATATTCTTGCATTAGTTCTTTTAATGCGTCCCATCATTTAATCCTACCATTGCAGAAAACAACCAAAATATGACGTACGCTTATGCCATTCGCATTCGCCACTGGGCCCCGTCATTACCCGTTAGGTTACTTAACTAACGACAGAGCGGGGGCTGGGCTAGCGCGTCTGTAAAACATAAGCAACGCCTAAATAATATCATATATAGATATACTGCAATGATAAACATTTCAGATCACAGATAAATACATTGGATATACTAGGAATCTGTAATTTGTACGAGCCTGTAACAAAAACAGATTACACGGTCGCGGTGAATAGCCAATACCCCACCCAAGACCCCTACGGGTGCGGCAAACTACCCGCCAAGTACCCGAAGCGTAGCAACCTCCCTCATCTCCATGAGTAGGCCACTCGACACTTCGGCATACCCGGTAGTTTGTGCACCCCACCATGGGTCTATCCTAGGAGCAAAAACAGTAAAAAGAAATTATACAATGACGGCTACAACCCCGACCCGGTTGTGCGGCCATACAAATAATTATTACATCAATTTACAAATTTACATGAATTGCAAGAAAAGAAAACTCTCGTCTCACAACCCCCGGCTATTCACCCGCGACAATCCAACATATTTATATACACATTCAAGCACATTACAGATCATGTATAACCCCGACTAATCGACTTATAGCGATTAGCCGACGTTCAATACATGCAAACATCACAGATATAACCATCATAGTCAAAGTGTAGTGAAGTTCGGAAAAAAATACGAAATTATAGGACCCCAAAAGTAAATTTCTGTTCTGGAAAATCTGGGCACATATAATATATCTTAAAAATCCCAAAACCCTACCAGAACAACACTGCACGAAAAACGATGCAGAGAAAGCAATAGACGGCGGCGGTTCCGCGGCACATGCCTACCTCGTGCCGCGGAAGGGCGGCGGTTTGAACGAAACAGTGGATCGTTTTTCATGGGTGTTCTAACAAAACCCTGAGCCGAATTTAGGTGTATAACAAAACTTGTTTTGACCAGAAAAAATTTCAACAGAAACTAGGATTTTGAAAAAGTTTGGTTTTTGGATTTTTCCGGTTCTGAACTTCGTTACACTTCACTACCAAGCTAGTTTAAGTTTAGTTAGGCTCTGATACCACTGTAAGTCCACGTTGCGACCCCCGGTGCTTACGGGGAGGCGGAAACGGTATAAAAAACAAATTTTTATCGCAAGAGGCAACATGGACTAAACAAGGTCGGGATCGTGTCTAAACTAAACTAGCAAACTTGCTAAAGAGATTTAGCTACTCGGATGAAGATGGTTATACCTAACTTGTCTTGAACTCCTTCGTCTTCAAGCTCCGGTGGTGGTCCGATGGCTCCTTCTCGTCGTCTCCGTACGCCGAAGATAGATCCACTTGAAAGCTCCAACCTTTAGCTCCTTCTTCGTTCTTTGAAGAAACTAGTTCACTTGGTTTGCTAAACCTAGTGAACTAGAATGAGTAGAGAAGAAATAGAATGGGATTTTATCTATGGTTCTTGATTCTCAACTCATGAGACAAGAGAACCATAGATTAAAGAGAGGGAGCAAGAGCAAGAGGGTGAGAGCAAAGTGGAGAGCTCAAGAACAAGAGAGAGAATGAGCAAGAAAGAATGAGGCTCTCTTTTGTCTCTCACCCTCTCATAATCCAAAGTCATGATAACTCATCATATCAAAAAAAGTCTTATGTGTGATGGTTGAAGCAACCATAACCATATCATATCATCTACTCATTTTACCTAAATGAGCAAGCAAGAAAAAGTCTATGCCATGAAATGATGGTTATGGTTATCATGATGGTCAACTAGTCAAGCCTAGTCAACCGGTCAACAAAGTCAACAAGTCAACAAAAGTCAACAAGTCAACAAAGTCAACAAAAGTCAACAACCAAGTCACCATAATACTTAATTAATATAATAGTTAATCACATATCATATTCTCATTAGGGTTGAGCAAAAAGTCAAAAAGTCAACGGTCAACTGTCAACAACCCTAATGAGAATCCGCTGTCTGTGCCTCCCTGTCAACTGTGCATACACACCCGCATCCGCGTTCCGAGGAACACGAATGCAAACTGGATAAATCCAATCCCATAAGGTACACTAGGATCTGGCTTAAACCAAAGCCCGCTAGTGTAAACTGTCCGGACACTGTACGTGCACAAGTGCACGGATGTGACCGAACCCTGTCGCAAAAACATGCGACCTGTCGCAATACCATGCGACCTCTACTCTTTTGCCTAAAGGCGAAAAGCTTTCTGTGTGGGACTCTAAAGACTCGACACTACGCTGGCAGTGGGTTTAACCACAGACCGCAAGCGGCACTAGCTGTGCGTAACGGTCCCCAGGTAATGCCGACAAGAAGACCGACGAGGCGAAACCCATCTGAACTCCTACTGAGCCTGAGTGTGACATTCTCCGTACAGTCCGGTCTGTTCGTCTGATACATCGCATGGCGGGCCTAGGGGGCGGTAAACGTCAGTCCCCCAATAGCGGTACAAGTCGTGCCGGAGCGAAGCCCAAAACACCCTGAGATAACACTGGAAGCCTACCAGTATATCTCGTTTGCCCTGGCCAGGGACTACTCGTGTAATGGCTCTCCTAGACACAGCGCGATGTCAACCCCCAATACCGGGAGAGACGAATCCTGTCTAACCGTCACTGCCTCCAAGTGCTTCGGGACTGCACCCAACCACCACCTGTTTGCACGACTCCTTTGAGCCGTGGTAGGGTAGTGATCAAAGTACAGTGGGAACACACCCGAGGCGAAATGACAGTGTCAAGTCAGCGGACTAAGCTGTACTCATGTCACCTGGGAACTGATAACTGACAATAGGCATAATACCAACTAGTCAGTTCCCGACGAGTCCTGTCCAGTGTACCCGTAACCTAACGGGCACCCGCATACTATCTCAAGTACGACGTACTGACGGCTGTGGGACAGACCGTCTCCCACACTGGGATGAGAAGCGCATGCGCTGGTCTACTCCGGAGTATCGATGCCCTGTCTCGATAGTCCTGCGACCAGGGACCTGCATAAGGATGTGCTTCTAGATTACCCAGCCCTACTAGTGTGACGGCCATCACATCGCTGGTAATCAAGCAAAGATCCTAAGGGCTCCACTAATGTGTATAAGCAATATACAAAGATAAACACATGTACACATTGAAGTAGAAATAAACCAAGTAGCATACTACTATTTTGAGCAAGATTGTATATACAAGGTGAATATCCCAAGCATCCATTAAGTAATATACATACTAGTATGATACAGTAATGGCCTCTAGGGCATATACACTAACAGGGGGTTGGTAAAAGTCAGACCCTCAAAAGCGGTACAAGTCGTGTCGGAGTGTAGCCCAGAACGCCCTGAGATACTACTGGAATACCTACCAGTAAATCTCCTGCCTCGGCCGAGAGCTTTGCGTAATGGCTCTCCTAGACACAGCGCGACCTCACCCCCAATACCGGGAGAGACGAACCCCTGAAGATCCGCTCAATGCCTCCATGTGGCTCGGGACTGTACCCAACTAAAACCTGTTTGCACGACTCCTTTGAGCCGTGGTAGGGTAGTAATCAAAGTACAGTGGGAACTCACACGAGACAAATGACGATCCCCAGGTCGATGAACTAACCTGTACACATGTCACCAGGGAACTGCTATCTGACGTCAGGTATAAGACCAACTAGCAGGTTCCCGGCGAGTCCTGTCCGGTGTACTCATAACCCAATGAGCACCTGTATACATCTTAGGTGAACCAACTGACACCAGTGGCTTGTGAGACCGGCCACCGCCCCTCGTCGGGGTCTCGACTGTATACACTAGTCTACTAATGGAGTATCGATGCCCTGTCTCGAAACTCCTACGACTAGGGACCTTTTAAGGATGTGCTTATAGACTACCGGCTCCCACGTATATGATCGCCATCATACTGCTGGTAGTCAAGCAAGAATCCTAGGGGCTCTATCAACGTGTAATAGCGACATGTCAGGTCACCTAAAGCAGTACACGATGATAAAGATAAACCAGATAGCATACTATCATCTCGAGTAAGACTGTCCTACCGGGATAGGTCCTCCCTCAATCATTGCAATCACGTGCCTGTGATCCAATAATTGACTCTGAGGGCACTATCTCCAACAATCTCCCACTTGCACTCAAGGCTAATTATTGCGATGCCGCATACTCACAGCCCGTGTGATACCGAACACCCAACTCCTCTACTAGTCAGTCTCACAAAGCTCGTTTGCGAAACTATTGCGTTCGAGGAATAGCCTCAGTGAGTGGATCCGCTGTGATGTTTCTTTCTATGTCTCTCTATATCTCAAGTTCGCGGAGAAAGCCATCTCCCGAAATGAGCAATACCTGTCTTAGAATGTCTGGATGTCTGATGGGACCTAGCTCATAAATGAACTCCAAATCCAAACTTCTTAGACTGTATCGTCAACTGAACTTAATCAGTATCCTGCACCATGCCACTCTCAGTATTGCCTTGGACCATCTGTCCAAAATACTGCCCCTCGTCAGAAGGAAAACTATAACTCTGACAACCTCCTTGTCGTCCATGTCACCTTGGAAGCCTGGAATGATAACCGTCTCCTAAAGGAGGCAGCCGTTATCATATCCCTAGAACATTCACTTATGATCTAAAAACGCTTCCGACTGTTTCTCCAGGATTGGATCAATGTCAACTTATTGCATCTAGTGCAAGAACAACATCTGGTGTGGTACTTGACATCTCATGATTGACTCAATTGCCTGAGCAAGTGATCTGCCAATCATGCACATCCCTCTCCCCTTTAGTCTGTAAGACACCTTTAGAGAGGATGACTCCATCACCTGCAGGTACACTACCGTGCCAGGAGTCGTCCATTCTAAATACTCTTAGAATGCTGTCAAGGTACCCTGATTGGGAAACCACCTAAATCTAGATCTAAAAACATGGATCTAGTAACCAGTATGTCTTATATAATGTCCAAGTCCCTTGTGGAGAAACCACTGTGTGACGACCAAAGTATAACCGATCGTAGTATAGGAGTTTCTTTTCCTACTCTGTGTATGTCATCCAAATACCAGGATATCACACCCTACTACCTTCTCAACAGATCCATCCCCTATTCTGATGACGTCAAACCTATGACTGTCACATCAGAAATAGATGATCTATCTCCGCTACATCTGCTTTAGTCTATAAATAGACATAATCCTGATGTCCACCAATGCTTCCGCTGCTCTCACTGACTACGACAACCCTCTGCCAGAGTCATATAGACACGCACTTCTAAAACTAGTTTAGAACGACGCTATACTCATCCTCCTGCCGGGTCTCGCAGCCTGGAACAACAACAATGGCAAGTGTGGGTAAACAAGAACTTCCCTGTCACCGTCCTTGAGGCTACCGGAGTACCTCTCGGGTGCCTGAAGTTACCCACCTTATCTGCGGAGTGGCCAATGGAATGTCAAACCAGATTGAATCTTTAGGTTCCTTATCAAATCTTCAGTAATCGTTTGCGGTTCTGGAATCACTTCCAGTTTTACCATACTCCCACTACTGTTTTTGAAAAAATCCATTTTTAATAAAACTGTGGCGAGTCTAGAACAATATTTCTATTGATCTGCCAGATGGTAGAAAGTCAACCCTCGTCATAGCCTGGGTCAACCCACAAACAGCCATTACAGAAACGTGCCTTGAGTTGTCCAGTGTCTGGTTTTAATCATAAGCCGGACAACTCCCCGTACCTTAATAATGTCAAGATATGAACTGTTCTATATCCAATATAGAAACAGAGGCACTGATTTAATTGAACCAGATTCAAATCATGCAGCTGTCTCCAGTGCATGTCAACTAAATGGAAGGAGGCCGATCAGCGTTACTCAACTTAGGAATGTTTACAATTATGAGTAACCTGAAAGAGAAGCTAGTTCTCTTAATCATTACTATCAACTGAACACCATACACAAGTATCTACATCTTCGATCACTTTGAAGAATCCCGATACTTGCTACACCTGGTTCTCTACTCTATTCAAATACCTATAACTTCTCAAAACTTAGACCCTGTGTTCCTACGAAACACATGTCTAAGAACTAGAGAAGTTAAAAGTAAACAGAATATAGTATGAGGACCAACCCCTCTGTCCTAATGGACACTGGACAACATACAATACTCTGTATAAGTCCGCTGAGTCTAACAACTCTTTCACTGTGCGTCGTAGGTTGAAAACTGTACTTATGGTTAAGAAGAATTACACCGCTGTTTAATGCTCCTTACCTAACCATCCACTGATATAGGTAAATGTCATCGACATAATATCAAAAGGTATATCTCACTCTATGAAAATAGACGTACAGATATATCAATTTGAAATTGGTGCACAACAGCGGATATTCAAAACCAAATATTTGCCGACCGACAAACAGCCTAGATGATCTCCTCAAATATCACCGATTACAACGAATCCCGATATAATGAGGATGATCACCCTATTTCTAATAACTTACTCCCACTCATCATCTGTAAAACCATACAGATGTGAGAATCATACCTGGTAAATACATACCCTGGAGTAAGTGTCTAATCGGGAAATCAGTTTTCCATTAACAGTACACAATGAAACTGAAACATCGAAATGTTTCGTTGGGGTATCCTGGTATTCCTAGTAATGCCTCTTCCATTATCCAGATTCACAACTATAACCGTATAAATCTTTTCCACCTCTCCAAATCCCTTTATATGTCTTTAGTCATTACCTTCTGCACACCCCTTAGGCCAAATGGTTTTCTTCCTTCCCTACCGTTCGGCACCAGCCTATGGTTTGGAAGAAGACTATCCAATAAGCATAAAAGGTGTACTGTCCTAATCCTAGGAGCACTCATAAAGCGAGAGAAGGTGAAGATAAAAGACAACCGAATAAACCTTATTCCTATTTCTCCTGAACCAGAATCCATCCCCGAACTGGAACAAGTTCCTTTCGAGTTCGTATATAACCATACGATGGAGTATCCAAATAAACTGTGGATCTTCGTAGTGATACGGAGTGTTCTGGAGAAATACAAAAGGTGATTTAGGATTGGCGAAGAAATACTTGGTTCGGTTGTGAATAGCAGTCGCAATTTACTTTGCCCTCTTACTAATCCCTTGCTATGTCTTAACTTAATACCTTCTGCACACCTTCGTTATGCTAATTGGTTTTCTTCATTCCCTACCGGTCGGCACCAGCCTAAGGTTTGGAAGAAGACTATCCAATTTGCGTAATAGGTGTACTATCTCCTAAACCAAGGAGTACTCGCAATGAGAGAAGGTGAAAAGAAAAGACAACTGAATAATCCTATTCGTTTTCTCCAGAACCAGAAACCATCCTCGAAGTCCTTCGAGTTCGTATATAACCATACGATGGTTTTGTCCAATGGAAGTGGACGTTCGTAGTAATACGGGGTGTCCTGGAGAAAAGGGTAAAAGTAGGAGTGGCAATGAGGTCTGCAACTCTGACAATCCAAAAGCCTGTGTTAAGAAGGTTCGGTCAACTTGGTCACTGAGTCATGGTCCAGGGTCGGGTCAATGGTCGCTGCCAAAGAGAGAGAGAGAGAAGAAACACTCAGCGTGCACTCTAACCTAGATCAGAATGGTTACCAATTTATCTAATCAGGAAACCTCCCACTGTACCTCAAATTCTCCTCCAAACCTGAAAGAAGAATTAGTCGGGGTCACCCGAGGAGTAAACTAACTCATCAGTGGGAATCGGGATCCAACTATCATCGCATGATAACTTTACGGAATCCACTCAAGTCACCACACTCCAGAAGGTATGCGCATGCCTGGCAAGTTTCAGTTCTTTTGAAACTCCCGATGTGATTTTTACCCCTAGGACCCAAGTGACCTTGACGAAAAATCAACAAATCAAAAGGTCCTAGTCAAGTTCAGCCCGTCATTATCTTGATTGCGTTAAACCCACCCGCACGACCCTTGACGAATAATCAACAAAGTCGTACGACTGTCCTAACCAATCCATATATCCATACGACAGAAAGCATTACAGAGCTACCGCACACTACGCCTCGGCGAATAGCAACGACAAACGTAGCGCGAATACTAAGCAATACTAATCTGAAATGACGGAGGGCTACGGCTGGTTTTTGGCGAAAAACCTTTAACGTAATGAACTTGATATCGTTGAAGGAACCGGATAACTTTTTATAAAAATATAGTGACGAAAACCTTTGCTAAAGAGGTCACTCCCGGTGAAGGGATCTCGGCTCTTTCCCCGTAGAATGAGGTGCAGGATATTCCAACTGAATACCACGATGCAAAGCAAAAGTAATCGGCTATAGTGAAGTTAATGCCCTGACGCAAACTTCTGTCCAAGGGGTCACTCCCGGTGAAGGGATCTCGGCCCTTGCCTCGTCGACTGAGGAGCAGGATATTCCAAATGAATACCACGATGCAAAACAAAAGTGAACGTCCTTGCAATAACAGCTTTTTGAAAAATGTTCCAACAACATCAGAATAGGTTTGTTTATCTTGCATTGATCCGAATCAACGCAGTCCCATCAAATGATCACACCACAAAGAACGAAAATATACTGATGTACGTATATGCCATCCGCATTCGCCACTGGGTCCCGTCATCACTCGTTAGGTTACTTAACTAACGACAGAGCGGGGACTGGACTAGCGCGGATGCAAAACATATACAACATCTACTAATATATATACCAATATATAATTTTCGCTCAAGGCGTGATAAGAATGCAACATCACAGAAATGTACAGCATCATAGAACAATACAGATATCTGGAAGCCCCGGGTTTCACAGAGCCGCTGCTGAAACCCGACGTTCCCCTGGTCGTGTGGATAGCCTGTGCAATGAAATCCTAGACCTCTACGGGCGCGGCAAGTCACCCGCCAAAACCTGAAGCGAGGCAGCCCCTTTCAGCACCGTGAATGGACCACCCAACACTTCATGGAATCCGGTAACTTGGGCACCCCTCCTGGGTCAACCTGTACCCCCTACGAGTGCGGCGAATAGCCCGCCAATCCTAGAGTGAAGCCCCCTCCGTCTCAATGCCATGAGATGCGGGCCCGTTGCCCTCTAGAACCCGGCTATCCGTGCACCCCTCCGCGGGGTAATCCTAGTACAGAAAGTAAAATATACATACAGCGGGTACATCGACCGCAACCAGGTCGTGCCCCAAAAGAATAATACAATCAGGCAGTGACGGCAGTCCACATGTCGGACGCTCGCCCCGCAATATCAAATGTACATATAAAACAAAACTGTACTAACATTGCATCCAGGCTATCCCCCACGACCGATCCGCAACATCACAGCATAAACATAGAACATCAACGTGAAAATCACGTTCGCAAATCCGTCTAACCAGGCTATAGCAGTTAGACAGGATTTACAGATCAAGTGATATTCACGGTCGCAGATATAATGTAAATACTGTGAAATAATGTGTTTAAAATATCCAATCGATCAAAAATTAACAAGTGGGCCCCCAAGTAATACTGTAGCAGTCACAGAAAATCTGGGCCCAAATTTAATATCCCAAAACCCCTAAAATTAGCCCACAAGCCCACTGTACAAATTTGACACAGAGAAGACAACAATGTGCGGCGGAACCGCGGCCCCAGGGGGGGTTTGGCCGCGGTTCCGCGCTAGGGTTGTCGACTGAATGTGTCGAATTTTTACAGAAGTCTTAGAATTTCCAGTACATTAATTTTATACAACCTGAAAAATTTTTAGACACCAAAAATTTTCAACAGAAACTGATGTGAACAAAAATGAGGTTTTTGGGATTTTGGTCGATCGGATAAGTAAAACGCATTAGAACAAGCTAGGCAAGGTTAATGGCGTGGCACTGATACCATGTTGCGCCACGGCAGCGTCCCGGCCGTCTATCCGAGGCCAAAATGCGGAATCAAAATTTTCCTTACTTGAAAACTGGCGCTACCGCGGACAATGAAAACCCGGATCGTAACCATTAACCTAATGCTAGCTAATCAAGAGATGGGAAGAGAAGTATACCGAGTGATCCGAGTCCTCCGGTCTTCTCGTCATCGTCCCAATCTCCCGCGGAAAGTCTAGTCTCCATATCGTCGCCTCCTCGCCGGAAGGGCACCACATCGCCTGCGTCTTTTACGGGCTCCCGCCTCAATACCGAGGCAACTCGGCCACGAAGCTGGCAAGTCGACGTGCCCAAGACTTGCTGTAGGTTGTAGTGTAGAATCACTTTGTCTCATGGGGTTTGTGAAGTTGCCTTGATGGAGGAATCAACAAGATATGAACTTGGGAATTTTGGTGGCAAGCTAAAATGAGATGGATGCTTAATTTCCCACACCAAATCAACCTCTCTCATTTTTCCTCTCCTCAAAATAGTGGCCGGCCTCATCTAGAGAATGGTGGAGAGAAAAATGAAATCAACCATTATCAAAACAAGAAGGAGAGTGAGTGTAGTAAAAGTAGAAAGGTGACCATAAACAAAACATCAACCATGCTTATCACTCCATACCCTTTCAAATCTCAATTAATGCACCATCATGGATGAAAGATGCTAAACATATCATAATGAATATATTTGCAAGAAACCCCTTTCCACAAATGTTATTTGCACAATTGCAAATAACCCCCTCCATCGGAAAAGTCCGGCCGGGAAAGAACAAAGGAAAACCGGCCGGAACGGAATGCAAACTGGCAACTCCAGAAAACTGGTCCCGTAATAAATTACAGGAAAAAAAACCCTATACTGTGCATACACACCCGCATCTGTATTCCGTCCGGATACAAATGCAATGAGACAAAATCTACACTGTACTAAACTAGGACCGGCTTAAGCCAAAGCCGGCTAGTAATATCCGTCCGATCCTGGTCCGTGCAATACCGCACGTATCAGATCGAACCCTGCCATATCTCCATACGGCCTCTACAGCGTTTCGCCCGAAAGCTTGAGTAACTGAAAGTGTGGTGGACTCTAAAGACTCGTCAATACAATGGCTGTGGATTTAACCACTAGCACATCAGAGGTATTAGCCAATACGTGACGGGCCACCAGCTATTGACCAAAAGGGACGTCGATGAGCGAACTCATCCTGACACCCTAATGAGCCTGTCAGTGACAATATCCGTACAGTCCGGTCCGTTCGTCTATGAGCATCGCATGTCGGGCCTAGGGGGTTGGTAAAAGTCAGACCCCCAAAAGCGGTACAAGTCGTGTCGGAGTGTAGCCCAGAACGCCCTGAGATACTACTGGAATACCTACCAGTAAATCTCCTGCCTCGGCCGAGGGCTTTGCGTAATGGCTCTCCTAGACACAGCGCGACCTCACCCCCAATACCGGGAGAGACGAACCCCTGAAGATCCGCTCACTGCCTCCATGTGGCTCGGGACTGTACCCAACTAAAACCTGTTTGCACGACTCCTTTGAGCCGTGGTAGGGTAGTAATCAAAGTACAGTGGGAACTCACACGAGACAAATGACGATCCCCAGGTCGATGAACTAACCTGTACACATGTCACCAGGGAACTGCTATCTGACGTCAGGTATAAAACCAACTAGCAGGTTCCCGGCGAGTCCTGTCCGGTGTACTCATAACCCAATGAGCACTTGTATACATCTTAGGTGAACCAACTGACATCAGTGGCTTGTGAGACCGGCCACCGCCCCTCGTCGGGGTCTCGACTGTATACACTAGTCTACTAATGGAGTATCGATGCCCTGTCTCGAAACTCCTACGACTAGGGACCTTTTAAGGATGTGCTTATAGACTACCGGCTCCCACGTATATGATCGCCATCATACTGCTGGTAGTCAAGCAAGAATCCTAGGGGCTCTATCAACGTGTAATAGCGACATGTCAGGTCACCTAAAGAAGTACACGATGATAAAGATAAACCAGATAGCATACTATCATCTCGAGTAAGACTGTCCTACCGGGATAGGTCCTCCCTCAATCATTGCAATCACGTGCCTGTGATCCAATAATTGACTCTGAGGGCACTATCTCCAACAGATGAAACCAAGTTAAAGCCCACACAACTCTCAAGCCTAAACCAAAACAAAAACAAAATGAACAAAAAAGAATATATTATATGGCATCTACCTATGGTCCTTTGGCTCTAATCTGTTCTGGTATTTATAGGCATCAAAATAGAATAAACAAACAATATAGAATGGATGATGTGATGCCTATAAAGTGCCAGAAGAAAAATGGGGGAAAAGGGAACTAGGGGGGCCGGTGATGCCGGTCATTGGAGGGTTCTCGACGGTCCAAATCCGAGCAATGAGGCTCGTCTTGGTGTGGTGGTCATGTGTGCTCTCCACTTACCCACTGGTATTGTTTGATTTCTCTAAATAACCCTGGTTTGTACTCAGTGGAATTGGAGGGAAATTTGATGCTTTATTTCACATCACACCTTTTTGCATTTAACACACATCAACTCACATGTGCCCACTAGTGCCATGGGCAGCCCCACCATAGTCCAAGTCATCAAAGAGCTATGTGCACACTTGTGTTGTGTTGGACTAAAATTGTGTGCACGCATGTTTATTGCAAAAGAGCTCTTTGAATATCGGTCGGTTCTCTGTTCTGATTGCAGTGTCGGCTCCCAAATGCTATATCCGTGATATTGAGTATTTTTCCAGTATTATGTCAAGAATACCTGTAATCTGTAATTACTGAGCAGACACTGGTTAATAGCACCGATATAAACAAAATAGATAATGAATTAGCGGTTTTAACTTTCAGTTTTCTGAGATGAACAGGGTTCTTCATACGCCTGAGAGATACTACGGTTTTCTCAATGACCGTGGGAGCGAGGATTGCATCATGAAAGATGATGACCCAACTAGTTTCGAGCAGGCCATCACGGAGTTGGAACATCTGTTCTGATGTGGCAGTCAAAGAGTTTGACTTCATCAGAAAACTTAGATGAACCTTGTATATATAAGAAGGTTGTAGAGAGTAAGGTTGTCTTCCTCGTATTGTACGTAGATGACTTACTCTTGATAGGAAATAGTGTTCCTATACTACACTCGGTCAAGCTTCTCTTATCACAATGTTTCTCCATAAAGGACCTGGGTGATGCCTCCTACATCCAGTGATTAAGATATATAGAGATAGATCTAAGAGGATGTATCATACTCACTAGGTGTAGTGAGTATGTGTTAATCAGATCCTGGGGAGAAACACTGGAGAGCTGTGAAGAACATTCTTAAGTATTTGAGAAGGACTAAAGAAATGTTCTTGGTGATTGGTAACGGTGAACTCCAGATAGAGTCCTTTACCAATTCAAGCTTCCAGAGTGATTGATAAGGTCGACTGTAAGACAGTCGCGGGTTTTGTCTTTACCCTCAGTGGAGGAACGGTATGTTGGAAGAGTTCCAAGCTAGATACCGTAGCAGACTCGACGATAAAGGGTGAATACATCGCTTCCAACGATGCTACCAAAGAGGCTGTCGGGGTATACATGTTCATGAGATGAAATTGGTTCCTACCATTATGGTGACAATGGAGCTGTGGTTTTGGCTTAGGAACCCCGGGCCCATCAGTGATCCAGACATATTCTTAGGCAGTATCACCTGATCAGGGAGATGGATGATCTCCGGGAGATCGAGGTCAGGAGAGACGACAGGAAGAATAACACGTGGGATCCACTCACGAAGGCCTTTCCCTAAAGAGACTTTAAGGGATGTTGGGTATGAGATACTACAACAACTGGCCTTAGTGCAAGTGGGAGATTGTTAGTTTTATGTATGCCCTAGAGTCTATTATTGTACATGATTGTATATTATAGTGGATGCTTGGACATATATATAAAGGACTTTCTTGCTCGACATGATAGTATACTATCTGGCTGCTCTTTATCTTAACATGTATACTTGTACTGTCTCTCTGTTACATGTTGATAAAGCCCTTAGTGTTAGTTATGTATATGCCCTAGAGGCCATTGTTGTACATATGATGTATATTATAATGGATGCTTGGTTATATATAGAGAAGACTTTCTTGCTCGTCATGATAGTATGCTATTTGGTTTCACTTTATCTTAACATGTTGACTTGTATTGGTTTACTGTTTTACTCTCACATGTTGATAAAGCCCTTAGGATCTGTACTCGACTACTGGGACTATGATGAGATCATACTAGTGGGGCTGCGGTAGTCGATGAGTACATCCTATAACTGTTCCTAGTCGAGGGTATATCGAGACAGGGCATCGATACACCAGAGTAGACTAGCGTATACGCATCTTGACCCATATGATGGGCGATGGATGATCCCATATCCATCGGTGTTTGACATCAGAGATGGTGTACGGGTGCTCAGTGGAGACTGGGTACACTGGACGGACTCACCGAGAACTCCCAGATGGTGATATACCACACGTCAGATGGCAGTTCTCCGGTGACACAGGTACAGGGTAGTCTGAAGACCCGAGATCGTCATAGAGTCTTGTGTGATTCCCACTGTGCTTTGATTTCCACCTTACCACGTCCAAAAGGGCGTGCAAAACGGTGGCTTTTGGGTACAGTCCCGAATCACATGGAGGCAATGAGCGATAGGAGGGGATTCGTCTCTCCCGGTATAGGGAGTTGATGTTGTGCTGTGTTCGATTGGCTATAACTGGAAGTCCCTGGCCAGGGCTGATATAGAGATTTACTGGTAAGTGTTACAAGTAGTTTCTTGACCCGTTATGAGTCATACATCGACACGACTTATCGGTTACTGGGGTCTGACGTATACCACCCCTAGACTTGATATGCGACATATCAGACGAACAGACCGGACTGTACGGGAGTGTTACTGATTGGATTCATAGGAGAACGCACAGGCTAGCTTGTTGATCTTCTGATCGCTCAATACCTGGGTGGCTGTTACGTTTAGCTGACCGCTTGCAGCTTGTGGGTGTTTGATATGATCATCACCTGCTACCGGCGTATTGACGATTCTTTAGAGTCCTACACAGAGGTTTCTTGGCTCAGGTGAAACGGAGTAGAGGCACATATGTGATATGTGCAGGACCGAGAATAATGCGATATGGGATACCGTATTATATTCTCGCGATATTAAGATATGAACCGGCTCATCGGATCAAGTGTTGATTCGATGAATTGGTACATGATATATTAGTCGGTTATATTCGATATAGCCGGATCGTCGGATCAAGTGTTGATTCGATGATTTAATATATAATAATATATATGATATATTATTATATTAACTAATATTGGCTTGCTTTATTATTTCATTTTCTCAGTGGATGATACATTGATATATATGCGATATATGTTAATTGTATTATTTTCTTTTGTTGCAAATATATAATATATATATGATATATATTATTGTGACATGATATGATTAATTGTTAAACATGTTTAAGGATGATTAATTGAGGTTAGGGTTTAATTAGGGTTAGTTGCTTCATGCACCTTCTAGAAGCTATTTGTTTTGTCATTGTAAAGATATTTATGGATGACACTTTACTAAACCTAACCAAACCCTAACTCTAGTTATTTCTCTACACATTCTCATCCATTCATCCTTGACCATGGTTCACAATTCAATCATATAGATTATATTCTATTCATCACAAAAGGATAATTTATATTATCATTTCCATTATCTTCTTCTTCTTCTTGAAGAAGCTCTCTTGAAAATCCTTAAGTGATGAAATAAAATGAGAAAATGATATTTAAAGAAAGCAAAATCACTACTCTCTCATCCTCATCTCATCTAGCCCATGTGATTAGGGTGTTCTTCTCTTTTGAGTGAGAAAGCTTGAGTCGAAGCAACTTCAAAGTAGATCATCGGAGATTTGGAATACGACAAGCTAGAATGGATCGTTCGAGTCGTGGAGCCTCTCATGAGTCCGGGAGATCGTGGATCGCGGAAAAGGGACTTCTACTCGGAGCTTGTGAAGTGAAGGAGCGGACTACAAAGGTTGTAATCCCTCACACTTAGATAAAAGTTATCATCTTGCATATTAAACCCTAATAATCTACCATAGATCCCGGCTTTGGGTTGTTCGGCACGTCTAAAATTTAATTCGGGCATGTTTGATGCCTTATGAACCTTCACAAGAGTGCCTAGGAACCCTACAGTGGTATCAGAGCCTAGCTAGAGCATTAGGCGATGTGTTTACGAAGTTAAAACTCCGATCGAACCCGAAACGACGAAACTTGACCCCTCTCTGGAAATTTTTTAAATTTTGCGATTTTTCTGAATTAAAAATATGTAAAAAAATCAGCAGGGAATTCTAAGAATTACCATGAAACACGTGCCCACAATTCCACCAACGTAGCGCGGAAGCGCGGCAGAAAGAGGGTTCTCGCGGCGGTTCCGCGGCGGCGCTGTAGGATTGGGACACGTGGCTTCATGGTTTTAACCGTAGGTACTTGCTGACTATTCTGGGTATTTTTAATCTGTTCCAGGTGTTTAAAATTCTGGGGTTTGTTTTGTAATAGTAGACTCGATCGGAAATTTTAAATTCGTATTTCTTTCCGGATATTTAGAAATTGCTAAACTAGTTGAACGGATATCATTAACCGACTTTTTCCCGGCACGGCAAACTTTCAAGCGTTGAATTTTTATTGGGTTTAAATCTTTCGGAAAATTGTACAAGTTAAGCGGTGGACCCTCTAGAAGACAACAAACCTTAACTCGATTATGTGACCGTCTTGAACTGCCTTTTGAACCTTCGGGTTTGGGGCAGTACGGCGTGCCACATGTGAGGCGTTGGCTTGACCCTTCTACGGCTGGATCACCGGTACTGTGACATATTCTGGGATTATTTGAACCCCGCTCAAGTGTTGAGCACTTTGGGAAATTTTGGGTGTTTGATTATCTGTTCGGAAAGTTTAATACTGTATATTTATCTGGAATGTGATATAATATGTGGAATTCATAGAGTTAGGCATGAAATGCGGAGTATGTGATATTTCGGATTTATGATGTCTAAAGTGATTGTGGATTCCAAATATTGTAGTTTTACACTTTCTTTTCTGTGACCGTAAGTGTAATATGTGATATCGCCGGTTTCGTTGCTATATGTCAACGACAATTGGGATGCGCATATTTACTTACGTTGATGATATGAGATATTATGTGTTGCTGTAATATGTTATATTGGATCGTCGCGATCAGTATAGCCGGGGGTTTTATGTGAGATGAGGGTTTTTATTTTCATTCTTGTAAAATTCATTTGTAATGTAATATTCTTTTATTTGGGGCACTTCCAGGCTGCGGTTGCTGTCACCAGTGTATATTATTTACTTTTCCGCATTAGGTAGACCCAAGGTGGGGAGCACAAGTAACCGGGTTCTAGGGTCCAGTGGGAGGCCATCTCGAGGAGTCGAGACCGGGTCTTCTAACCCTAGAATTGGCAGTGTTACTTGCTGCTCTCGTAGGGGTCTTGGGATGTGGGTTTGGCTATTCGTCGCGACCGTGGAATCCGTGTTTTATACAGGCTCATATTGAAAACACGGACGTCCTAGTATATCCAATATTTCATATATGTTCTTCTGCTGCAATGTTCTGTGATGAGATCATATTACTACCTGAGACGATTGCTTATACTATATATATATGTTGATATATAAATATTACTGCTTTCGTTTCTTCTGTGATGCTTAGGAAGCATAAGCTGATGGGATTTTTATTAATGAGATTAATAAAAGAAAAGAAACCTAAAGATGTTGTAGAATCAAAAACTTTATAAAAAGGGTAGCTACAGTTTTGCTTTGCACAGTGATATATACGATATATCCTGTACCTTATTCGATGAGGAAAGGACCGAGATCCCTTCACCGGGAGTGACTCCTTTAGCGAAACTGGCAGATGCTACAAAACGCGGTTTGTCTTTTGATTACTTTTAGTGTTTTGCTTTGCACAGCGGTATATATGATATATCCTGCACCTTATTCGATGAGGAAAGGGCCGACGATCCCTTCACCGGGAGTGACCCCTTTAGCGAAACTAAGAAAAGCCTCAAAACACTCATTTTCAAAATTACTCGATTCTACGACGATATCAAGTTCATTACGCTCAGGGTTTTCTGAAAAACCTGCGTAGCCCTCCGTCATTTCAGATAAAGACTAGTTAGTATTCGTGCTACGTTTGTTGACCTCCGTCAAGGCGTAGTGTGCGGTAGCTGATTAGTATTTACCTGCTTATGCATATGATGCAGATTGGATTAGGGTAGTCGTACGGCCTTGTTGACCTCCGTCAAGGGTCGTGCGGGTGGGTTTAATTCAATCAAGAAATGACAGGTTGAACTTGACTAGTAGCCTATGGTTTGTTGACCTCCGTCAAGGTCATAGGACACTAAGGGCAAAATATTATCGGGAATTTCAAGTGTTGAAATTTGCAATGAGATTGCATACCTCCTATGAGATAGTTGGATCCTGATACCCACTGCGAGTAAGAGTTACTCCTGGGAGAGTTTTACACAAGACAACTAGCCAATCAAGTAGGTGTCTAGAAAAGTGTTAACGAGGTTACGCCTCTGGGAAAATGAGGTTTACTTTAATTAGGTCCGTGCGAAAGCAAGGGGAACCTCCCTCAAAGTACCGACACTGATCTGGCTGAAAGATTGACGAAATTGTAGGGTGTAATTAATCCCGGCTAATCTTACCTTTTAGGGTTTTAAGGTAGATTTGATAAAAACAGTGGGAGACATCCTGATTAGATAAGATAATAACCAATCTAATCTTGCAAGAGCATACGCTAAAGTGTTTTCTTCTCTCTCTCTCCAGGTAGCGACCATTTCAGGCCATAATCAAGATAATAAAATGGATGTATTGACTGAACCTGATTATTGTACTGAGCAAGGGAACGTTAGACCCGTTCTTTCTTATAAGAGTTATAAGACTGAACAGGAAACAGGAGAATATCTGGATTCTCACGCCGCCCAAAAGAACATGCATGTTGATGCATCTTCTTCGGGTGTGTTAGTTATTGAGAACTGTTTCTCAGTTCACCCTACGTCCTGAGTATTAGATACCGGATCAGGATCCCACATATGTAAACAGTTACATGGGCTACGTAAAGGTAGAGAACTGGGAAAAGGTGATCATTCCGTTCAAGTAGGGAACGGTGCAAGTATTGTAGCCAAAGCAGTTGGCGAATATCACCTTGTATTACCAAGTCGTAATACACTGATTCTAAATGAGTGCTATTATATATCGAACATGATGTGCAACATTATATCAGTTTCTTTATTGAGTAAAGAGGGATATAATTTTGTAGTACAGGATAATGTTATGAACATATTCCTAGATCAAAAGTTGATTGCATCAGGCTCGTTACATAATGGCATATTCATTCTAAATCAGAATACAGTCCTAAATATACAAAACACACACAAGAGGAAAAGTTCAGATATGAACGAATCCTTCTTGTGGCATTGTAGACTTGGTCATATCAATGCGACACGACTGGCTAAGTTACATAGAGATGGTTATTTGAATCCGTTCGAATTATCATCTTATGATACTTGCCATTCATGTCTCAAAGGAAAAATGACCAAAGCTCCGTTTAGTGGACACGGAGAAAGAGTTGCTGAACTCTTAGGACTGGTACATAGTGATGTATGCGGTCCCATGTCTACGCATGCCAGGAACGGTTCTTCCTACTTCATTACATTCACTGACGATCTCTCAAGATTCGGATATGTGTTCTTGATGAAACACAAGTCAGAAGCTTTTGAGAAATTCAGAGAATATAAACACGAAGTAGAGAACCAAACGGGCAAAAGTATTAAGATTCTTCGATCTGATCGAGGAGGCGAATACTTAAGCGGTGAGTTCCTAGATTATCTAAAAGAGAATGGGATACTCTCTCAGCTTACTCCTCCTTATACACCACAGCACAACGGTGTATCGGAACGAAGAAATCGCACCCTATTAGATATGGTGCGCTCTATGATGAGTACAGCTGAGTTACCTATTTCCTTCTGGGGGTATGCGCTTGAGACAGCGGCATACATACTGAATAAAGTTCCTACCAAATCTGTGCCTACCATCCCATATGAGATATGGGAAGGGAAGAGACCATATCTTAATTTTGTTAAGATATGGGGTTGCCCGGCTTATGTCAAAAGACGAAACCCGGAAAAACTCGAGGCAAGATCTGTTTTATGTAAGTTTATTGGATATCCCAAGCATTCGCGAGGGTATATTTTCTACCACAGTGAGGAACAAAGAGTGTTTGTTGCTCAACACGCCACCTTTTTAGAAAAGGAATTTCTTGCAAAAGAGATTAGTGGCTCTGAGGTAGAACTGGAAGAAGTTCCAGCAGAACAAACTACAACAGATGATTTAGTGGAACCAGAGGATTCAGTAGTACCCGACGAACCCCAGCCTCTCCGCAGATCTAGTAGGGTTTCTCATCCACCTGAGAGATACTACGGTTTTCTCATTGATGGTGGAAGCGAGGATTGCATCATGGATGATGATGAACCGACTAGTTTCGAGCAGGCCATCACGAGTGGTGACTCTGTGAAATGGCTGGATGCAATGCGATCTGAGATGGAATCCATGTACACCAACAAAGTATGGACTTTGGAAAATGCTCCTGAAGGGGTAAAACCCATTGGGAGCAAGTGGATCTTTAAAAAGAAATTTGGTGTAGATGGAAAAGTTGAGACTTTCAAAGCTAGACTGGTAGCAAAGGGATTTCGTCAACGACCAGGTGTGGATTATGACGAAACCTTTTCTCCAGTGGCTATGCTTAAGTCCATCCGGATCTTACTTGCCATTGCTGCATACCATGACTACGAAATCTGGCAAATGGATGTTAAGACCGCCTTTCTAAACGGTGATTTAGAAGAGTGCGTGTACATGACTCAGCCAGAGGGCTTCGTAGATAGTGGGAGCAGCGGAAAGGTGTGCAAGCTGCTTAAATCCATTTATGGGTTAAAGCAAGCATCGCGGAGTTGGAACATCTGTTTTGATGTTGTAGTCAAAGAGTTTGACTTCATCAAAAATATAGATGAACCTTGTATCTATAAGAAGGTGGCAGAGGGTAAGGTAGTCTTCCTCGTATTGTACGTGGATGACATACTCTTGATAGGAAATGATATTCCTATGCTGCAATCAGTCAAGCTCTTCTTATCACAGAGATTCTCAATGAAAGATCTAGGTGATGCCTCCTGCATATTGGGAATCATGATCTATAGAGATAGATCTAAACGGATACTGGGATTGTCCCAACCCAGGTACATTGACACCATACTAAAGAGGTTTAGTATGGAAGAATCCAAGCGTGGGAATCAGCCCACGATCTATGGACTCACTCTCTCCAAAGAGATGTCTCCCAAGACTGATTTGGAGAGAGCTCGCATGCAAGGGATACCCTATGCTTCGGCAGTAGGCTCTATCATGTATGCGATGCTATGTACCAGACCCGATGTAGCATACTCACTAAGTGTAGTGAGTCGGTATCAAGCAGATCCTGGAGAGAGTCATTGGACAGCAGTGAAGAACATTCTCAAGTACTTACGAAGGACTAAGGAGATGTTCTTGGTATATGGTAATGGAGAACTCCAGGTGGAGTCCTTTACCGATTCCAGCTTCCAAAGTGATAAGGACGACTCTAAGTCGCATTCGGGTTTTGTCTTTACCCTCAATGGAGGGGCGGTATGTTGGAAGAGTTCCAAACAGGATACCGTTGCAGACTCGACGATGGAGGCTGAATACATCGCTGCCAACGATGTTGCCAAAGAGGCTGTCTGGATCAAGAAGTTCATTAGTGAACTTTGTGTGGTTCCATCCATTGAGCATCCAATACCTCTGTATTGCGATAACAATGGAGCTGTGGCTTTGGCCAAGGAACCCAGGTCCCATCAGAAGTCCGGACATATTCTGAGGCGGTATCACCTGATCAGGGAGATAGTTGATCGCCGGGAGATCGAGGTCAGGAGAGTAGATACGAAGGACAACACTGCGGATCCATTCACGAAGGCTATTCCCCAGATACAGTTTGAGAGATTATTCGGGATGCTAGGTATGAGATACTACAGCAGCTGGCCTTAGTGCAAGTGGGAGATTGTTAGTTATGTATATGCCCTAGAGGCCATTGTTGTACATATGATGTATATTATAATGGATGCTTGGTTATATAGAGAGAAGACTTTCTTGCTCGTCATGATAGTATGCTATTTGGTTTCACTTTATCTTAACATGTTGACTTGTATTGGTTTACTGTTTTACTCTCACATGTTGATAAAGCCCTTAGGATCTGTACTCGACTACTGGGACTATGATGAGATCATACTAGTGGGGCTGCGGTAGTCGATGAGTACATCCTATAACTGTTCCTAGTCGAGGGTATATCAAGACAGGGCATCGATACACCAGAGTAGACTAGCGTATACGCATCTTGACCCATATGATGGGCGATGGATGATCCCATATCTATCGGTGTTTGACATCAGAGATGGTGTACGGGTGCTCAGTAGAGACTGGGTACACTGGACGGACTCGCCGAGAACTCCCAGATGGTGATATACCACACGTCAGATGGCAGTTCTCCGGTGACACAGGTACAGGGTAGTCTGAAGACCCGAGATCGTCATAGAGTCTTGTGTGATTCCCACTGTGCTTTGATTTCCACCTTACCACGTCCAAGAGGGCGTGCAAAACGGTGGCTTTTGGGTACAGTCCCGAATCACATGGAGGCAATGAGCGATAGGAGGGGATTCGTCTCTCCCGGTATAGGGAGTTGATGTTGTGCTGTGTTCGATTGGCTATAACTGGAAGTCCCTGGCCAGGGCTGATATAGAGATTTACTGGTAAGTGTTACTAGTAGTTTCTCGACCCGTTATGAGCCACACATCGACACGACTTATCGGTTACTGGGGTCTGACGTATACCACCCCTAGACTTGATATACGACATATCAGACGAACAGACCGGACTGTACGGGAGTGTTACTGATTGGATTCACAGGAGAACGCACAGGCTAGCTTGTTGATCTTCTGATCGCTCAATACCTGGGTGGCTGTTACGTTTAGCTGACTGCTTGCAGCTTGTGGGTGTTTGATATGATCATCACCTGCTACCGGCGTATTGACGATTCTTTAGAGTCCTACACAGAGGTTTCTTGGCTCAGGCGAAACGGAGTAGAGGCACATATGTGATATGTGCAGGACCGAGAATAATGCGATATGGGATACCGTATTATATTCTCGCGATATTAAGATATGAACTGGCTCATCGGATCAAGTGTTGATTCGATGAATTGGTACATGATATATTAGTCGGTTATATTCGATATAGCCGGATCGTCGGATCAAGTGTTGATTCGATGATTTAATATATAATAATATATATGATATATTATTATATTAACTAATATTGGCTTGCTTTATTATTTCATTTTCTCAGTGGATGATACATTGATATATATGCGATATATGTTAATTGTATTATTTTCTTTTGTTGCAAATATATAATATATATATGATATATATTATTGTGACATGATATGATTAATTGTTAAACATGTTTAAGGATGATTAATTGAGGTTAGGGTTTAATTAGGGTTAGTTGCTTCATGCACCTTCTAGAAGCTATTTGTTTTGTCATTGTAAAGATATTTATGGATGACACTTTACTAAACCTAACCAAACCCTAACTCTAGTTATTTCTCTACACATTCTCATCCATTCATCCTTGACCATGGTTCACAATTCAATCATATATATTATATTCTATTCATCACAAAAGGATAATTTATATTATCATTTCCATTATCTTCTTCTTCTTCTTGAAGAAGCTCTCTTGAAAATCCTTAAGTGATGAAATAAAATGAGAAAATGATATTAAAAGAAAGCAAAATCACTACTCTCTCATCCTCATCTCATCTAGCCCATGTGATTAGGGTGTTCTTCTCTTTTGAGTGAGAAAGCTTGAGTCGAAGCAACTTCAAAGTAGATCATCGGAGATTTGGAATACGACAAGCTAGAATGGATCGTTCGAGTCGTGGAGCCTCTCATGAGTCCGGGAGATCGTGGATCGCGGCAAAGGGACTTCTACTCGGAGCTTGTGAAGTGAAGGAGCGGACTACAAAGGTTGTAATCCCTCACACTTAGATAAAAGTTATCATCTTGCATATTAAACCCTAATAATCTAGCATAGATCCCGGCTTTGGGTTGTTCGGCACGTCTAAAATTTAATCCGGGCATGTTTGATGCCTTATGAACCTTCACAAGAGTGCCTAGGAACCCTACACTTAGGATGTGAACTTGACTACCAGGACTATGATGGAGATCATACTAGTGGGACCAGGGTAGTCCATAAGTCCATCCTTTAATTGTTCCTAGTTGTGGGAATATCCAGACAGGGCATCGATATTCCAGAGTAGACTAGCGTATACGTTTCTTGACCCATCTGATGGGCGATGGATGATCCCACATCCATTGGTGTTTGACATCAAAGATTGTATACGGGTGCTCAGTGGAGACTGGGTACACTGAACAGGACTCGCTGAGAACTCCTATATGGTATTATACCTAACGTCAGATAGCCATTCTTTGGTGACACTAGTACAGGTTAGTCTGTAGACCCGGGATCGTCATAGAGTCTTGTGTGATTCCCACTGTGATTTGATTTCCACCTTACCACGTTCAAGAAAGCGTGCAAAACAGTGTTTTTTGGGTACAGTCCCGCTGTGCTCGATTGGATATAACAGGAAGTCCATGGCCAAGGCTGATACTGAGATTCACTGGTAAGTGTTATCAGTAGTTTCTCGACCCGTTATGAGCCTCACATCGGCATGACATATTAAGCTAGTGGGGTCTGATGTTTACCACCCCCAGGCTAGATATGCGACATATCAGATGAAGAGACCTTTACCATGGGGTCTGACTAAAGAATTGTTCTTAGTGTATGGTAATGGAGATCTCCAAATGGAGGCCTTTACCGATTCGAGCTTCCAGAGCGATAAGGACGACAACAAATCTATATCAGGGTTTGTATTCACCCTCAATAGAGGGGCGGTAAGTTTGTATTTACCCTCAATGGAGGGGCGGTAAGTTGGAAGAATTCCAAACAGGATACCGTTGCAGACTCTACGATGGAGGCTTCATACATTGCTGCAAATGATGCCGCCAAGGAAGCCGTCTGGATGAGGAAGTTCGTCTCGGAACTAGGAGTAGTTCCAACCATTATTGATCCAATACCATTGTATTGTGATAATAATAGGGCTATGGCGTTTGCCAAGGAGCCCAGGTCCCATCAGCGGTCCAGACACATCCTGAGGCGTTTTCATTTGATCCGGGAGATTGTAGATCGCCGCGAGATCGAGATTAAGAGAGTAGATACAAAGAATAACGCTGCGGATCCACTCACCAAGGCCCTCCCTCAGTTGCAGCATGAGCGACTTTTTGAGATGTTGGGTATGAGATACGCCAATAACTGGCCTTAGTGCAAGTGGGAGATTGTTGGATATATGTATGCCCTAGAGGCCATTATATGATAGTGGATGTATTTATACATGTATATATATATATTCAGTGTACATTCTTGCTCGTCATGATAGTATGCTATCTGGTTCTTCTTTATTTGACATGTTGATTTGATCATGCTTCTATTCATTCATACATGTTGATAAAGCCCTGAGGATATAGGCTTGACTACTGTGATTATGATGGAGATCATACTAGTGGGACATCTGTAGTTTATAAGCATATCCTGGAATGTCCCTAGTCGTAGGTGTATCGAGACGGGGCATCGATATACCAGAGTAGACTAGCGTATATGATACTAGACCCATATGATGGGCGATGGATGTTCCCACATTCATCGATGTTTGACATCGAGATCGTATACGGGTGCTCAGTGGTGACTGGGTACACTGGACGGACTCACCGAGAACTCCTATATGGAATTATATCTATCGTCGGATAGCAGTTCTCAGGTGACACTGGTGTAGGTTAGTCTGTAGACCCGAGATCATCATAGAGTCTTGTGTGTTCTCCCACTGTACTTTGATTACCACCCTACCACGGCTCTACTGAGTCGTGCAAACAGGTCGCCGTTGGGTACTGTCCTGAGACACACGAAGGCGATGAGCGATAGGAGGGGTTTCGTCTCTCCCGGTATTGGGAGTTGATGTTGTGCTGTGCTCGACTGGCTATATCAGTAAGTCCCTGGATAAAGACGACTCCGGGTGGAACATCGTGGACCTAGAAGGACCTCAAGCGGACCTTTTCCAACCCTCAAGTAGCCAAGGAGTCTAGCGTAGGGAGCTACAAAGGTTGTACTCTCAAAACCCTAGTTTTTCCTACTTGTATTGTTGTCAATGTTTTGAAACCCTAAAATTCTAGTGATGATTCTTTGTATGTTCACTTAGCACCTTAAATATTTAATTTTGAGACATGTGATGCTTCCAAACCCTTTATGAGGTGCAAGGTAAACCTAACACCTTTTTCCGCTGATATTATACCTCCAGGACCAGAACTTCTTGTTTCCAATGGCGAATCCATCAAGCTTGATCAACCATTAACAAGAAATCCTAATGTAGGCCCCGCCCCCTTCGTTGAGGGGTGCTAGTTTAGGGGGGTGTGCCGCCAAGGATCATCGTGGACCTAGAAGGATCTCAAGCGGACCTTTTCCAACCCTCAAGTAGCCAAGGAGTCTAGCGTAGGGAGCTACAAAGTTGTACTCTCAAAACCCTAGTTTTTCCTACTTGTATTGTTGTCAATGTTTTGAAACCCTAAAATTCTAGTGATGATTCTTTGTATGTTCACTTAGCACCTTAAAAATTTAATTTTGAGACATGTGATGCTTCCAAACCCTTCATGAGGTGCAAGATAAACCTAACACCTTTTTCCGCTGATATTACACCTCCAGGACCAGAACTTCTTGTTTCAAATGGAGAATCCATCAAGCTTGATCAACCATTAACAAGAAATCCTAATGTAGGCCCTGCCCCCTTCGTTGAGGGGTGCTTGTTTAGGGGGGTGTGCCGCCAGAAATTGGGCTTCAAGCTCTCGCCTTACCAACGAGCCGAGCCGACCTGTAAAAATGCTTCTCCAAAGGATGGTTTTTCATATTCCTTTTGCTTCCTGGGCTTAATGCGGTGCTTTGTTTCCTGGCCAAATCAAGGGCGAGTTCTTATGAGGGACCGCACTGGCCCCTGGCGACTGAGTGCTAAACCCTTTTCGCTCCGCTTAGCCCTATCCCCTTCTAGGGGTATTTTAGTAATAGGTTCTATAGGAACTGGACGATCGTGAGAGCGGAAGCCCTTAAAGCTGGGTGGTAGTCGGGCCAAAAGTAACGTGTTAACAAGAGACTCGCGTTGTTAGCGAATGACAGCAAGGTCAGTAGAGATAGACTGATAGACGTTCCATTGATCAAGAAGCCCACTGAAGATGCACCAAAATCCTGAATATCTTTTCATAGAGTAGCCGCAGTAAAGGTATGGAAGATATCATAGAGTTTCTGCAAGTTATCCTCAGACGAGTATAGAGAACGAATGTGTATCCAAACTTCTTTAGAAGTTTTCAGAGACATAATAGATGTATAGTAGCGAGAATCCATAGAGTTGGACAATTAAACAATCACCTTGTTATCGTTCTGGAACCAAATATCATATTGCGATCTTTAGAGTCAAGAGGAGCATCCGTCAAGTGGCGGTGAAGGCCTTTGCTGTTCAAGACTCGTTCAACAGCACCGGACCATTAGAGGTAGTTCTTTGCGCCGGAGAGAGAGAGAGAGAGAGATCATAGTCAAGCGAAGATCCATCTTGAAATCAACAGACGACATAGAGGTCGAGTTAACTTTATCATCGCCAGAATCCATGATGAACGGCGCAGAAGAAGATCCCGAGAGAGAGAATAAAGGTTGTATAACCGCAAGTACACAGAGAAAGACAATCTAATAGATCATGAAGACGACGAGAGTTTCAAGAGTAGAAAAGGCGGTCATGTGAGTGCTGTTAGTTATATGTATGCCCTAGAGGCCATTACTGTATATAGGATGTATATTGTAGTGGATGCTGGGACATATATAGGGAGGACTTTCTTGCTCGACATGATAGTATGCTATCTGGTTACCCTTTACCTTAACGTGTACACTGATTGTCTCTCTGTTACATATTGGTAAAGCCCTTAGGATGTCTACTTGACTAACTGGACTATGATGCAGATCATACTAGTGGGGACATGGTAGTCCATAAGTAGATCCTTGAAAGTCCCTAGTCGTGGGTGTATCGAGACGGGGCATCGATATACCAGAGTAGACTAGCGTATACCTTCTCGACCCATACAGATGGGCGATGGATGATCCCATATCCATTGGTGTTTGACATCGGAGATGATATACGGGTGCTCAGTGGAGACTGGGTACACTGGATGGACTCGCCGAGAACTCCCAGATGGTATTATACCTCACGTCAGATGGCAGTTCTCTGGTGACACTGGTACAGAGTAGTCTGTTGACCCGAGATCGTCATAGAGTCTTGTGTGGTTCCCACTGTGCTTTGATTTCCACCTTACCACGTCCAAGAGGGCGTGCAAAACGGTGGTTTTTGGGTACAGTCCCGAGTCACATGGAGGCAATGAGCGATAGGAGGGGATTCGTCTCTCCCGGTATAGGGAGTTGATGTTGCGCTGTGTTCGATTGGCTATAACAGGAAATCCCTGGCCAGGGTTGCTGAGATTTACTGGTAAGTGTTACCAGTAGTTTCTCGAATTGTTATAGACCTCATATCGACACGACTTATCGAGCTATTGGGGTCTGACGTTTACCACCCCTAGGCAAGATATGCGACATATCAGACGACGAGACCGGACTGTACGGTAGTGTTACTGGTTGGATTCACTGGAGTGTGAGCGGGCTTGCTCGTCGATCTTCTGATCGCTCAATACCCGGGTGGCCGTTACGTTTAGCAGACCGCTTGCGGCTTGTGGGTGATTGATATGATCATCACCTGCTGCCGGCGTATTGACGAGTCTTTAGAGTCCTACACAGAGGTTTCCTGGCTCAAGCGAAACGAAATAGGAGCGCATATGAGATATGTGCGGGACCGAGAATAATGCGTGTATGTGATACCGTATTTCATTCTCGCGATGAATGTATCGAATGGTTGTATGCGATATAACCTAGTTATCGATTCAAGCGTTGATTCGATAAGCCGATACATTGTGTACTAGTCGGTTGTGTGCGACATGACCGGATCATTGAATCAATTTTTGATTTAATGATTTAATGCATAATTATATATTTGATATATTACTTTGCACTAACTAGTATTGGTTCACTTTAAATGGATTTTCTCACTCGGGATGTGCGCATTATATATGTGATATGATTTTGTGCACTTGCTTGTATCATGTTTGATGATACATGCTTTTTGGTTAAGTGTAAAGTATTAAACCTTGGTTAATGAAATGGTTAGGGTTTATTATTTGTTATTCATTTATCTTATTTAGTTATCCATTTATTTTTGATAAATGAATAAAAGAAAGAGAAAAGAATGGTGGCTTCATTTGTTGTTTAGTTAAAGCTTCATGAAGCTTTGACTTAGTCCACCATTCTTATCTCATCCTTAACCCTAACCATACCACTCAACCATGATTAATTCTCTACACTAAACCATGGTTCTATGATGATAAGAATGGATTATTCTTTTCATTTTAGAATTAACTTATCATAACAATATTCTTCTTCTTCTTCTTCCTTTCTTCAAGTGAAGAAAGCAAGGTCCATCAATGGTGATTGATGGAAATGAGTGAGAAATCTAAATCTAAAGTCTACCCACTTCCTATTTCTTCATCCTCTACCTCTTGCCAAGTAGTAGAGTGTGTTTACTTCACAAGTTTCTTGACTTGGTGAAGTCAGAGCTTGATTTAGCGATGCCTCGACGTAGATCATCTTCGGCATGGACATCGACGACCTAGCTTGCCCATTCTCCGACGAAGCCGACGCTAGAGCCCGGGACTTGTTATGGACAGCGAGGAGACTTCATTGCGGAGCTATGGAGGTGGACAAACGGATCTACAAAGGTTGTATTTCCGTTAAACTCGTAGTTAAGTGTTAACTAGTTATCTTTTCGCCTAGAAATCTAGCAAACGATCCGTAGTCGGGTCTCTCGGCACCTAGAATTTTTGAAATTGGCATGTTCGATGCCTTGTGAGACCTCACTAGAGTGCATAGGAACCCTACAGTGGTATCAGAGCTACTAGGCATTGGATGTCGACCTATGGGGGGTTCTCACTGTGTGACAGTGTGGCGAAGCATAGGCTCTTACCCCCAGGGTGTCCCGAGACCGGAAGGTGTTCCGGCGGGTTGTAGTCCTCGCGAGGGGGCATGCGTAAAAAGTAGCGGCTGAGGGACCCGTTGGTGCCACGGCGACCCCATTGGATGGGGTGGCTGCCTGACCTACAGTGGTATCAGAGCCTAGCTAGAGCCTTAGACGAAGCGTAGACGGAATTTGAAGTCCGATCGAATCAAAACCCGAACCCAAAAATGCTCTCTGTCCTTTTTCTAAAATCTGGGATTTTTCGCAATTAAAAATATTCAGAAAATCAGGCAGGGTTTATTAGGAATTACTGTAAATTTCGTGGGCCCAATTCAACTTTTCCACCGCGGTTCCGCGGCATGAGCAAGGCTCATGCGGCGGTTCCGAGGCCGTACGGCCGAATTATTTTATTTTATTTGCACAGTAATTCTTTATTTCCAGTGCTTCTTTTTCTGGGAATTTTTAATAATTTTTCAAGAGTTGAATTTTCTGGAGTTGTTTTGGGGATTCGGTGTTTCGATCGGAATATCAAATTTTGTCTGTGTGGCTTTCCGGATAATTTTACAATATGTTAAAAAGTTCGACCGGATATAAATACCCAATTTTTCCCCTGTCGGGAAATTTCCAAGTGTTGGATTTTTCCGTAGTTTAACGACGTTCGAAGTAGTGCAAGTAACACAATGGACCCTCTAGAAGACAACAAACCTTAACTCGATTATGTGACCGTCTTGAACTGCCCTTTGAACCTTCGGGTTTGGGGCAGTACGGCGTGCCACATGTGAGGCGTTGGCTTGACCCTTCTACGGCTGGACCGTTGGTACTGAGGCACGAACTGAATGTCTTTAGACTTGTTTCATGTGTTGATCTGTATCGGGAAAACTTGGGTGTTTGAATGTTCGATCGGAAAGTTTAACATTTTTTAATTATCTGGAATGTGATACAACAATTGGAATTCACAAATAGTTATGAGATAACTGAATGAATGTTATAAACATAGCAGTTTAGTCTCACTTGATCGGTTGCCACGGAATTTTGATGTGATCAAAAGTCCGTCGCAATCACGTAGCGTACGCAGATACTCGCCGGGTAAACTTAATAGACAGCCTCACTCCATAGCCTCGACCAAGTGATTGTAGGAGAACCCCGTCGCCGAAAGCATCCGTTCGGGTGCTCGCGGCAGCAGTGTTCCGCCTTGGTGCACTTCGTCGACGGTATCGGGGGTGCGGCCGCCTACTGAAGTTTGCGACGAGCATTCGATCAGGATGTCGGGAATCTTGTTGAATTGCCCGACTTGATATTGAAAAGAGTTTTCGATTTTGAGACTAAAATGCGGGGTTTATAATTGTTAGGCATGCGATGTCTAAGTAATTCATTTGGTCAGGCATCAGATGTTTGAGGTGGTTGCGGATTCCAACTGTTGTAGTTTTACACTTTCTTTTCTGTGACCGTAAGTGTAATATGTGATATCGCCGGTTTCGTTGCTATATGTCAACGACAATTGGGATGCGCATATTTACTTACGTTAATGACATGTGATGTTATGTGTTGCTGGATATGTTATATTGGATCGTCGTGTTTGAATAGCCGGGGGTTTTTATGTGAGATGAGTGTTTTTCCATTTTCATTCATGTAAAAACTTGTATGTAATATTCTTTTATTGGGGCACTTCCAGGTAGCGGAAGATGTCACCTCTTGTATATTATTTACTTTTCCGCACTAGGATAGACCCAAGGAGGAGGGCACAAGTTACCGGGTTCTGGAGTCCAGTGGGAGACCAACTCGAGGTGTCGAGTCCGGGTCTCCTAACTCCAGAATTGGTAGGGTTGCTTGCCGCTCTCGTAGGGGTCTAGGGGTGTGGGTTTGGCTATTCATCACGACCGTGGAATCCGTGTTTTATACTGGCTCGTATTGAAAACACGGACGTCCTAGTATATCCAATATTTCATATGATTCTTCTGCTGCGATATCTGTGATGTGATCATGTGATGTTCTGTGATAGATACAGTATATAGTATATATGATATATTATATAGACGTTACTTATGTTTTTCACCCGCGCTAGCCCTGCCCTGCTCTGCCGTTAGTTACCTAACCTAACGGTGCACGAGGGGACATCGAGGCGAATGCGGATGGCATAAGTGTACGTCGTATTTATCTGTGATGTTTAGGTACATTAAATGATGGGACTTCATTAATGAGATTAATGAAATAAAAGAAACCTAAGATGTTGTAGAATCGAATTTCAAAATAAAACAGGTAGCTACAGTTCTTGCTTTGCACAGCGGTATATGCGATATATCCTGCACCTTATTCGATGAGGAAAGGACCGAGATCCCTTCACCGGGAGTGACTCCTTTAGCAATAACTGGCAGATGCTACACACTCGGTTTGTTTTTTGATTGCTTTTAAGTGTTTTTGCTTTGCACAGTGATATATATGATATATCTCGCACCTCATTCGACGAGAAAAGGACCGACGATCCCTTCACCGGGAGTGACTCCTTTAGCAAAACTAGAAAAGCCTCAAAAAGCACTCCATTTCAAAATCATTTGATTCTACAACGATATCAAGTTCATTACGCAATAGGTTTTCAGAAAAACCTGTCGTAGCCCTCCGTCATTTCAGATAAGTCCTGTTTAGTATTCGTGCTGCGTTTGTTGACCTTGTCAAGGCGCAGTGTGCGGTAGCTAACTAGTATTTATCTGCTTATGCATATGATGCAGATTGGGTTAGGGTAGTCGTGCGGCCTTGTTGACCTTGTCAAGGGTCATGCGGGTGGGTTTGATTCAATCAAGAAATGACGGGTTGAACTTGACTTGCGGTCTATGGTTTGTTGACCTTGTCAAGGTCATAGATCGTTCGGGGCAAAATATTATCTGGAATTTCAAGTGTTGAAATTTGCAATGAGATTGCATACCTTCTATGAGATAGTTGGATCCCGATACCCGCTGCGAGTAAGAGTTACTCCTGGGAGAGTTTTATACATTACAATTAGCCGATCAAGTAGGTGTCTAGAAAGGTGTTAACGAGGTTACGCCTCTGGGAAAACGAGGTTTACATTAATTAGGTTCGTGCGAAAGCACGGGGGACCTCCCTCAAAGTACCGACACTGGCCTGGCTGAAAGATTGGTGAACTTGTAGTGTGTAATTAATCCCGGCTAGTCTTTCCTTTTAGGGTTTGAAGGAAGATTTGATAAAAAGCAGTGGGAGCCATCCTGATTAGATAAAATAATAACCAATCTATTCTTGCAAGAGCGCACGCTGAGTGTTTTCTTCTCTCTCTCTCCTGGTAGCGACCATGTCACGCCTTAATCAAGATAATAATACGGATTTTTGACCGAACCCGCTTGTTATATTGAGCTGGGAAACGTTGGTCCCGCTCCAACTTATAATTGTTATAAGACAGAGCAGGAAATTGGGGAATACCAGATTTCCCGTGCCGCCCAAACGAAGAGAGTGCATGCTGATGCATTATCTTCGGGTGTGTTCATTATACAGAATTGTTTCTCAATGTCCTTTACGTCCTGGGTATATGATACCGGATCAGGATCCCAGATATGTAATCTGTTACATAGGGCTACAGATAGGTAAAGAACTGAGAACGGGTGATAAGTTTCATGAGGCAGAAAACGGGGCAAGTGTTGCAGCCAAGTCTGTCGGTCACTGTCACCCTGTATTAACAATACATTGATTCTGAACAAATGCTATTAGATACCGAACCTGATATACAAAATAATATCAGTCTCTTTATTTGTAAAGAAATGATATAATTTTGTATTGTTGGATAATGTTTTGAACATTTCCTATATCAAAAGTTGATCGAATCAGGCACGTTATCTGAAAGCGTTAATGTTCTAAATCAAACCACAGTTCTTGGTATACAGAACACACACAAGAGGAAGAGTTCAGAAATGAACGGATCCTTTTTGAGGTATTGTAGACTAGGTCATATCAATGCGACCCGACTAGCTGGAGTTACATACAGATGCATATTTAAATTAGTTTAAATTTACATCTTGTGAAACTCGCCAGTCATGTCACAAAGATTAGATGACCATAGCTCCGTTTACTGGAAACAGAGAAAGAGTTAATGAACTCTTGGGATGATACATGTTGATGTATGTAGGTCTCCTGTCTACACATACCAAGACCGGTCCTTTGTACTTCGTTACATTCTCTGATGATCTCTCAAGATTCAGTCATATGTTCCTGTTGAAACATGAGTCCGAACCTTTTGAGATATTCACAGAATATAAGTTAGAAGTAGAGAACCTAAATACGGGTATAAGTATTATGTCCTTTGATGAGATCAAGGAGGAGAATACTTGAGCACGGAAATCCTGGACTATTCTAAAGGAGAATGAGATTCTCTCTCAGTATTACTCCTCCAAATACACCATAGCACGATGGTATGTCGGGACGGAGCAGATACACCCTATTTGATATGGTGTGCTCTATGATGAGTACTACTGAGTTACCTTTTTCCTTTGGGAGTTATGCGCTTGAGAAGCTGCATACCTATTGAATAAGGTTCGGATCAAATCAGTAGCCTACCATTTTATATGTGATATGGAAAGGGAAGAGCCCATCTCTTAAGCTCGTTAAGATTTGGGGTTGTCCGGCTAATGTCTAAAAGCAAAATCCGGACAAGCTCGAGGCAAAGTCTGTTATGTAGAAATGGAAATGTTCCATCTATACAAACTGCAGCTGATGATTTGACAGAACCAAAGGATTCAATAGTTTCCAACGAACCTCAGCCTCTCCGCCGATCTAGTAGGGTTCCTCACCCACCTGAGAGTTACTCCGGTTTCTTTATGACAGTGGGAGTGAGGATTGCATCATGGGATGATGACCCAACTAGTTTCGAGCTGGCCATCAAGAGTGAGACTCTGTAAGAATGGCTGGATGTTAAGCGATCTGAGATGGAATCCATGTACACCAGCAAAGTATGGACTTTGGTTGCTATATCTGAAGGGTTAAATCCCCATCAAGAGCAAGTATATCTTGAGAAGATTACTTGGTGTACATGGAAAAGTTGAGACTTTCAAAGCTAGACTTGTTAAAGGTTTTCGTCATTGACCAGGCGTGGATAATGATGAAACCTTTTCAAGTAGCTAAGCTTAAGTCCATCCAGATCCTACTTGCCACGGCTACATACCATGACTACAATATCTGGTGGTTGGGTGTCATGACAGCTTTTCTAAATGATGTTTTAGAAGAGGGAGTCTATAAGTACACAGCCAGAGGGCTTCGTAAACAGTGGGAGCAGCGGAAACGTGTGCAAGATGTTTTATCTGATAAAGCAGGCATCACGGAGTTGGAACGTCTGTTTTGATGTGTTAGTCAAAGAGTTTGACATCATCAAAATGGTAGATGAACCTTGTATAAACAAAAAGGTAGTAGGGAGTATGGTGGTGATCCTCGTAGAGTACGTGGATGACATACTCTTGATAAGAAAGGAGTTTCCTATGCTACGCTCGGTCAATCTCCGCTTATCACAATGATTCTCCATATAGGATCACTGGAAGTGTTCCAGAGTGATAAAGACGACTGAATGTCAGTCGCAGGCATTGTCTTTACCCTCACTAAAGGAACGGTATGTTGGAAGAGTTCCAAGCTAGATACCGTGACATACTAGACGATAAAGGCAGGATACATCGCTACTTAAGATGCTACCAAAGAGGCTGTTTGGATATATATTAGTTCATGAGATGAACTTAGTTCCTACCATTGTGTGACAATGGAGTTGTGGCTTATGCCAGGAACCCCCGTCCCATCAGTGATCCAGACTTATTCTAAGGCAGTATCACCTGATCATGGAGATGGTTGATCTCCAGGTTGATCGAGGCAAGGAGAGCAGACTTAGAGGATAACGCAGCGGATCCACTCACGAAGGCCTATTCCCAGAGAGAGACTTTTATGGGATGGTTGAGTATGAGATACTTCGACCACTGCTATAGATGGCCCTAGTGCAAGTGGGAGATTGTTAGTTATATGTATGCCCTAGAGGCCATTACTGTACATAGGATGTATATTGTAGTGGATGCTGGGACATATATAGGGAGGACTTTCTTGCTCGACATGATAGTATGCTATCTGGTTACCCTTTACCTTAACATGTACACTGATTGTCTCTCTGTTACATATTGGTAAAGCCCTTAGGATGTCTACTTGACTACCTGGACTATGATGCGGATCATACTAGTGGGGACATGGTAGTCCATAAGTACATCCTTGAAAGTCCCTAGTCGTGGGTGTATCGAGACGGGGCATCGATATACCAGAGTAGACTAGCGTATACCTTCTCGACCCATACAGATGGGCGATGGATGATCCCATATCCATTGGTGTTTGACATCGGAGATGATATACGGGTGCTCAGTGGAGACTGGGTACACTGGACGGACTCGCCGAGAACTCCCAGATGGTATTATACCTCACGTCAGATGGCAGTTCTCTGGTGACACTGGTACAGAGTAGTCTGTTGACCCGAGATCGTCATAGAGTCTTGTGTGGTTCCCACTGTGCTTTGATTTCCACCTTACCACGTCCAAGAGGGCGTGCAAAACGGTGGTTTTTGGGTACAGTCCCGAGTCACATGGAGGCAATGAGCGATAGGAGGGGATTCGTTTCTCCCGGTATAGGGAGTTGATGTTGCGCTGTGTTCGATTGGCTATAACAGGAAATCCCTGGCCAGGGTTGCTGAGATTTACTGGTAAGTGTTACCAGTAGTTTCTCGAATTGTTATAGACCTCATATCGACACGACTTATCGAGCTATTGGGGTCTGACGTTTACCACCCCTAGGCAAGATATGCGACATATCAGACGACGAGACCGGACTGTACGGTAGTGTTACTGGTTGGATTCACTGGAGTGTGAGCGGGCTTGCTCGTCGATCTTCTGATCGCTCAATACCCGGGTGGCCGTTACGTTTAGCAGACCGCTTGCGGCTTGTGGGTGATTGATATGATCATCACCTGCTGCCGGCGTATTGACAAGTCTTTAGAGTCCTACACAGAGGTTTCCTGGCTCAAGCGAAACGAAATAGGAGCGCATATGAGATATGTGCGGGACCGAGAATAATGCGTGTATGTGATACCGTATTTCATTCTCACGATGAATGTATCGAATGGTTGTATGCGATATAACCTAGTTATCGATTCAAGCGTTGATTCGATAAGCCGATTCATTGTGTACTAGTCGGTTGTGTGCGACATGACCGGATCATTGAATCAATTTTTGATTTAATGATTTAATGCATAATTATATATTTGATATATTACTTTGCACTAACTAGTATTGGTTCACTTTAAATGGATTTTCTCACTCGGGATGTGCGCATTATATATGTGATATGATTTTGTGCACTTGCTTGTATCATGTTTGATGATACATGCTTTTTGGTTAAGTGTAAAGTATTAAACCTTGGTTAATGAAATGGTTAGGGTTTATTATTTTTTATTAATTTATCTTATTTAGTTTTCCATTTATTTTTGATAAATGAATAAAAGAAAGAGAAAAGAATGGTGGCTTCATTTGTTGTTTAGTTAAAGCTTCATGAAGCTTTGACTTAGTCCACCATTCTTATCTCATCCTTAACCCTAACCATACCACTCAACCATGATTAATTCTCTACACTAAACCATGGTTCTATGATGATAAGAATGGATTATTCTTTTCATTTTAGAATTAACTTATCATAACAATATTCTTCTTCTTCTTCTTCCTTTCTTCAAGTGAAGAAAGCAAGGTCCATCAATGGTGATTGATGGAAATGAGTGAGAAATCTAAATCTAAAGTCTACCCACTTCCTATTTCTTCATCCTCTACCTCTTGCCAAGTAGTAGAGTGTGTTTACTTCACAAGTTTCTTGACTTGGTGAAGTCGGAGCTTGATTTAGCGATGCCTCGACGTAGATCATCTTCGGCATGGACATCGACGACCTAGCTTGCCCATTCTCCGACGAAGCCGACGCTAGAGCCCGGGACTTGTTATGGACAGCGAGGAGACTTCATTGCGGAGCTATGGAGGTGGACAAACGGATCTACAAAGGTTGTATTTCCGTTAAACTCGTAGTTAAGTGTTAACTAGTTATCTTTTCGCCTAGAAATCTAGCAAACGATCCGTAGTCGGGTCTCTCGGCACCTAGAATTTTTGAAATTGGCATGTTCGATGCTTTGTGAGACCTCACTAGAGTGCATAGGAACCCTACAGTGGTATCAGAGCTACTAGGCATTGGATGTCGACCTATGGGGGGTTCTCACTGTGTGACAGTGTGGCGAAGCATAGGCTCTTACCCCCAGGGTGTCCCGAGACCGGAAGGTGTTCCGGCGGGTTGTAGTCCTCGCGAGGGGGCATGCGTAAAAAGTAGCGGCTGAGGGACCCGTTGGTGCCACGGCGACCCCATTGGATGGGGTGGCTGCCTGACCTACAGTGGTATCAGAGCCTAGCTAGAGCCTTAGACGAAGCGTAGACGGAATTTGAAGTCCGATCGAATCAAAACCCGAACCCAAAAATGCTCTCTGTCCTTTTTCTAAAATTTGGGATTTTTCGCAATTAAAAATATTCAGAAAATCAAGCAGGGTTTAGACGATCCGTAGTCGGGTCTCTCGGCACCTAGAATTTTTGAAATTGGCATGTTCGATGCCTTGTGAGACCTCACTAGAGTGCCTAGGAACCCTACAAGTGCAGTAGGGATGGAGAGGGCTGTTGCAGGGTGCGAAGGGTGCTGTTGCAGGGTGCAGAGGGGTCTAGACGGGGCTTCTATCACGTCCCAGAAAAGATACGTGATCGGCACTTGAATAACGTGAAGTCTATAGGACCCCACCATAACCCAAGCAAGCCAAAAACCCTGAATCAAAAACTTTTTAAAGAAATAGTGAAGGCGAAGTTCTATAAAGAGTTACAAAATGGAATCAAGTTTCTTTTTAAATTATAAGTTTATTTAAAAACGCCTATGTCGTTTGAAAATCGGACAACACCTCCTTTATAATTTTGAGTAAAAGCATATACAAAACATAATATATAAAGAGCATCCCCAACGGGAGCTAGCTTCCACGTCCAAACGGTAGAGCAACCACACAATTAATATACGACGCCCAAGACCAAGAATAGAAAACGAAATATGAACAAAACAATATAATGTCGAGTGCGACACCCAAAAACACATAAACATCTAAGTCTCGCTTCTAAGTCCACAAATATACAAGTTTTGGCCGATGGAGTTTTTAACTATATCCAAAAGAATATACATATATAATGGGTGGTTACGATCTAACATGTAACCCACCTACCAAAGCAATCACCGAAGTAAGAAGTGTGACGGCATGCCGCTACTGATCCGAGCGGTCAATCCTGCAAGAAACTGGGGCACAACGGGGGTGAGTTGCCAGCTCAGTAAATAAAGTATATTGCAAGATAGAAATCGAAATGCATAACGATCTACCTAGGGAATAAAGTATAGTTCTATCATATCCTGTACTAAAATATGTATGATGCACAAGTACTATAAGTGTATCAATATTGATCGCGTCACCATGAAAATATATCAACATATCATATATATATATATATATATATATATATATATATATAGCATGCATCCATGTATAAGCCTATAAAGTAGCCGAAAGATGTATGTAAAACTCTTTCAAAATAGCTGTATGATACGCATATCACGGCACAAGTAGCAGACGTAGTTTTATGAAGTATTATATGTGTTTTTTTTAAAGTATATGCCTCGCTCTTTAGAAATGAGTTTTTAGAAATGAGTTTTAAGAAGGTTTTCCTTTAAAAGATTCTTGTATCGTCCTAAATATGTCAAAATAGTGAAACTATAGCCCATTTGGAAACCTATTTATGTGCATCTATATGTGAAAATAGTATTCAGGTACTGTCCCACGGATCAGTCATGTTCGGATACTAAATAACATAATCTATAACAGCGCATCTCGATAGATCGCTCAAACATCAGCATATGAGTATCCAGCATCGACATTCAAAATCATCATAAATCTCGTGTTCGTCACCGACACGTAAATCCAGAAATCGTAAGCACCATCTCTTCAGACCGGTCCTCTCCTGATATCACTATCCTCGGTCGGTATCTCCCGGATATTCGCCGTGCTCCAATACTCTCTTCGGTATCGATCCACCTCGCTAGGCTCCTCGTACCTCCCTACGGACTTTCTGCCCCTCAGTGTCGTACCGGGTCTATCATGTACCCGTAATCGGTTAACCCCTCTCTCCATTCGAATATCTTATCATGAAAACCAAAACCAATGGTGAACACCAAATCATCATATCACGAGAAAACCGCATTTAAAAACATTCAAAGGTTTTATAAATCCCACCGCGTCTTCTCAAATCCATGGAAAAAACAAGTTCCGAAGAACACATATATAATCTGTTTCGAGTTCATAAAAACATAACACCTATATCATCTTTATCACATTGGCACAATCATATACGAATATCCATATCGATAGTACTCGTATATCAAAATTATTATAGGTTTCATCACATCTATCGTGGATATCTAGAACACGAGTAAATATGGCAGTCCTACTGTGTCATGACAATAAAAATGATGTGTAGTGTAGTATATGTGTTTGTGCTTGTATCACATGGCAATCATTAGTATTTGTCCAAGTGTTCTATCAAAAGTGTTCATACATCGCTATCACAATCATCAACAATGTGTCATGCATCTACGTTAGTTGATGATTAATCACATAGATATGTCAATCATCGCATTAATATAACAATATCAAGGTTATCAAACGTGGCAATCCTACAGTGTAAGGGCAGTACCAATGAGGTGTAGTATAACATGCGCGTCTGTGATTTTTGCAACATAGCAGTCATTGATAGTTGTGCAGTGTTCTATCAATGTATTCATATAAGCATGGTATCGTAAACTAACTGCATGAAGTATAAATACGGATAATATAACGTAGCGTAACAATAAGCAATCTACGCGCAAACGTATAACGAATCGAATAATCGTAATCTAAACAAGCGTTATAATAGATAATTACTTACGAGCTATACAGTTATAGTTGAAAATAGAACGAAACGTTATTTTGGAAATAAGGAGGCTACAACGTTATTGAAATAGATATTCATTTGAAATTTGAAGTACATCCTTGACATTACCATTTAAAAGTAGGAAACAGATCGTTAGTTTTTAAAAGAGTATAGCTCAACAATCATAACAATATCTTAATTGGGATTTAGCAAGATTCTGCAAGTCAAATATATATATCGGCCGTACCCGGCAATCTATCCTCATCATAGCAATATACCAATCGATATCGTACGGATTTATAGTCGCGTACGCATATCACAATAATCATATATGAATATATATCCACGCATGTATATATAGCCTACTAGATACAAACTATATACTCATTTAGTTATAAACTAAGTTATCTAACATAACACTATACCCTAGGTATATAGTATAGGTATCCTAATTAATTGGTTGCGGGGTGATATACGCCATCCACCCGACTTCCCCCATAGATATAAATCTACTCATCAACGTCTCGAGCTAGTCAAAACCTACGATCTCCTTGTCCATCCTTGCCATCTCGGAAATCCCTGCGATCGTACCTACAATCGAAATCATGACACACCGGTATAAATATCCAAATCGAAACGATACAACGAGCGAAGCGCATATAGGTTAGAATCTATGGCCAAGATACACTAAATACGACCAAATACCCCCGACGTCGACGTACAAATGTCGAACGATCAAGTCGAGATATAGAAATATATAAAACCAAGTTTTAGAAACCGGAAAATATCGCTAAAACCACACTAAAACACTCCCAGATTTCTCTACAAGTAACCTGGAAAAAAAACCACAACATAGTGGCTTAATTACTACAAGATGAAGCTACAGAACAAAAATCGAGACCTAACTCATCAGAGGGGAGCAAATTGCGGTTTTGGGGAATAAAACTGCGGCCAAATTATGGAGTTAGGGGCTTGGGCTTCAAGGATAGTCTTCTACCGGTCCCATCATATCATAGTACTCCTAATTTATTTTTCAGAAAACCTTACTTGCTTCAGATTCAATTTGAATATCAAAAACTTCATGAAATTCATGTTTTAAAACTCAAAACACATTCAAAACTTAATCTCCAAGTATCAAAGCACCACCATCTCCTTCTAACAAGTAGTGATTAACAACTATACCCTACTAGACTCACTACAACAAGAAAACTAGAACAAAAATAGGATTTTTACCTCTTATGGAGAAGAGAAGAGGAATCGAGCTCAAGGGATGACTTGGTGATGATCTTTGAAGAGGAATAGGTCTAGCTTGGTATCTTGAATGATATATATGAAGGAACCATCAAGCTTCATGGTGATTTGGTGAAGAGAGGGTAGGGTTTGGGTGAGGGTTAAGAGACTTAGAGATATTTTGTGTAGAGAATACATGAGAGAATGAGAGAGAGATAGCCATATATGTAGGATATTTTGTTAGGATATTTGTGAGGTGTTGTGGTGTACATGAGGTATAATATAAGTTAACATATCCCCCCTCTCTCTCTCACAAAATCAAATAAAACATACACAAATCATTTAAATCATATATCTTTTCTCAAAACAAAATACATGCTATCTTTAAAATATCTCATATTTTTCATTTCCCCCCAAAATAATTATATTTTTACGGAAACCGAATTCGAAAACCCAAAATCCATACATGATATTATTTTCGTAAATTCATAATATCCATATTTAAATTATAAAATAATATTTATAATTTTCAAAATGTTACAGTTTCGAAGGGGCTGGAGGGGGCCATGGAGATGCTGGAGGGTGCAGAGTGTTGAAGGGGCTGTCGAGGGCTGAGGTGTTAGGTCCACGTTACCTCTCCCGGTACTTTCGGGGTTGCGGAAACGGTAAATCAAAATTTTTCTAAACTTTGTAACATGGACCGTAAAAGCCGGATCTTTGCTAAACTAAACTAGCATACTTGCAAAGAAGAGTTAACTACTCGGCAAAGTGGTTATACCTCAACTTGAACTCCTTCACTTCTTGTTGTTGTTCCTCTTTGATGTTCTTCTCTTCTTGTTGTTCTTCTCATTGCTTGCTCAAAGGTTGATCCGGACTTCGGTCACCTCCGCGGCCTGCTTGAGTCGAAGACGATCCACCCGAGAGATGTACACCGAGCTCCACCTCAAGCCGAGGTAACTAGGGCAAGGAGATAGCTAATCTAAATGCCCTAGGATGTGTAGAAGTGATGAAGGGATGGCTTTGTCTTTGTGAAATCTTTATCTCTCAACACATGAGATCAAAAGATCAAAACAAGAGGAGGAAGAAGAAGGAGTTTTGCTTGCAACCATGGAGCTTCTCATTTCAAGAGAGAGAATGAGAATGAGCAAATGAAAAAGCTTAACCAAAGAAAATCTAACCATGGTTGCAATAATGCACAAAACATTATCATTACAAATCCAATCAAGATAAAGGTGATGGCTACAATGACATGACCATTATCATAACTAAATAAAAAGAAAACCAAAGAATACTTTAGATCTTCTAAGAAGGTCCAAGTCAACTTTGGTCAAAAGGGCAACAAAGTCAAGATGGTCAAATGGTCAATGTAATTAGCCATAACAAAATTATCAATGAAAGGATTAGTAAATAATGTCCCCGGCTCATTATGGTTTTGACCAAACGAACTGTCGAAACCCTAATGAGTCCGCCTCAAAAAGGTTTTGACCGAATCAACTGTCAAAACCCTAATGAGCCTGCCACATAGTGGTTTTGGCCGAACCAACTGCCAAAACCCTAATGAGGCACCTCCTCCTTCATCGCTCCAGAAAACTGTGCATACACACCTGCATCCGTATTCCGTAGAATGCGGATGCGCAGAAGACAAAACAAATCCATCCGTGTAATACTAGGATCTGGCTTAAACCAAAGCCCACTAGTACTGCCTGCCCGAACATCATACGCACACAAGTGTACGTAAGTGATCGCAGCCCTGCCGTAAAACCATACGGCCTCTACACGTTTCGCTTAGTGCAGGGAAACTCTCTGTGTGGGACTCTAAAGACTCGACACTACGCTGGCAGTGGGTTTAACCACAGACCGCAAGCGGCACTAGCTGTACGTAACGGTCCCCAGGTAGATGTCGATAAGAAGGCCGATGAGGTAAACCCATCCGAACTCCTACTGAGTCTGTATGTGACAATCTCCGTACAGTCCGGTCTGTTCGTCTGATACATCGCATGGCGGGCCTAGGGGGCGGTGAACGTCAGACCCCTAATAGCGGTACAAGTCGTGTCGGAGTGAAGCCCAGAACACCCTGAGATAACACTGGAACCTACCAGTATATCTCGCTTGCCCTGGCCAGGGACTACTCGTGTAATGGCTCTCCTAGACACAGCGCAATGTCAACCCCCAATACCGGGAGAGACGAATCCTGTCTAACCGTCACTGCCTCCAAGTGCTTCGGGACTGCTCCCAACTACTACCTGTTTGCACGACTCAGTAGAGCCGTGGTAGGGTAGTAATCAAAGAACAGTGGGAACACACTCGAGGCGAAGTGACAGTGTCAAGTCAGCGGACTAAGCTGTACTCATGTCACCTGGAAACTGATAACTGACGATAGGTATAATACCAACCATCAGTTCTCGACGAGTCCTGTCCAGTGTACTCGTAACCTAACGAGCACCCGCATACTATCTCAAGTACGACGTACCGACGGCTGTGGGACAGACCGTCTCCCCTGCTGGGATGAGAAGCGCATACGCTAGTCTACTCCGGAGTATCGATGCCCTATCTCGGTACTCCCACGACTAGGGACGTGTATAAGGATGTGCTTGTAGATTACCCAGCCCCCACGAGTGTGATCGCCATCACAACGCCGGTAATCAAGCAAAGATCCTAAGGGCTCTACTAATGCGTATAGGTGATATAATAAATAAACACACATGTACACATTAAAGCAGAGACAAACCAAGTAGCATACTACTATATTGAGCAAGATTGTCTGTACAACTGTGAATATCCCAAGCTTCCATCAAGTAATATACATACTAGTATGATACAGTAATGGCCTCTAGGGCATATACACTAACATGAGGGAAGGGCTGGAGGGGTTGAGAGGGGCGCTGGTGGGTCGGTGAAGGCTGTTGAGAAGGGTTGGAAGGGGATCGAGGGCTGGAGAGGGGGCACGAAGGTCTGCGAGGGCTGGAGGGGGCGTGAGGGTCGGCGAGGGCTGTCGAGAGGGGTTGGATGTAAATTGAGGGCTGGAGAAGGGGCACAAAGGCTAGTGAGGGCTGTCGAGGGGGTTGGCGGCGGCTAGGGAAATTATGGTTAGGGTTTTGGGAAATAAGTGTTTTCTCTTGATTATTTTCAAAGCTCTGATAACATGAAGATGATCAAGATCAAAATATCTATTGGCTTAGGAAATTACGAGTCTCTATATACAAATATATATAGAGGGTCATAGACCACCTCTATATTAATAGCCGATGTGGAGGCTAAAGCTAAGAACTAATATCTAATAACTAATTATATATCTAATAATTAATTATATTCAAAACATGTACATATATCAATGAATGTATATGTTTCTAAAATTAAGTTTCATGTTGATCATGATATCACCCAATGGCAATTTCCTACCTCCATCCTCGCTAGGACTTCAGGGGATATGTCTCCATTTCATGGCAATGGAACAATATTTAAAGTGAGCCATTTCATTTTATGTTAAACGACGCCATATAAAAGTCCCATCTAATACAAACAAGGTCCAAAATCTCTGTATTTGGTTCGGTATCGGACGGTCATTTTTGGGATCAGAATTAGCAATCTCGGCCATATCGGCTTGTATCAGATCAGAATATCGGATTTTATATCCTTTGAGAAAAATAACTTTTAAGAATAAAGAATTTTTTTTACACAAGCATTTAAAGTAACTATAAACAATATGTCAGATTCTTTTATAATTAATGATATCTAAAGTTGTAAATGATGTCAAATTAATCATAATAAGCTAATGACCTATAGCAAACTAATCTGTTGGAAATTTTATTAAAATATTTAATTCTAATAATAATATTTTTTTCTTCAATGGTAATAAACGGTTGCACATGGGTTTTGATTACTAATTATGTGGTTTATATTTACGTCCTTAGCAATGATTTGAGTGATTAAATCCTTTTTCAAATTAAAACCATGGCATTTAAAGCCTTATTTTTGTTTGTTAGGCTTATAGCCATTGCGACATTTAATTGTATCAATGGGCAATTAATTATTAATGTGAGTTATATTTATAATCTATTTTCTAGTACTCTTCAATTGCCCGATATATATGAGTGGGTTCTCATATTATTTTGCAAGATACAACAATTTCTTATCAAAACAATTGTAACACTCTACACCGATCATACGTATTTGAATTAATAAATTGAATTGATTAATTTTGCTGGCTGTGTTTTGGCTTTGGGACATCATGAGCCAGCTCAAGGAAGGGTTGAGCCGTCTCATACACCCAGAGGCTAACTGATTGCTTGGATACATTTGTGAGCCGGCTCAGGCACATATCGAGCCGTCTCAAAACCTGACATGCGACTGATAGTGTTTATTGACTGATTCTGGGTTATTGTTTCATTGGGTTTTGTTATTGGTTATTATTGGGACATGGTAAAATATTAAATCGATAAAATATATGCATGGTTTGATACTGAATTAATATTTATCTTATTTCTAGCCCTATTCTTATTCGATATAAGATTTATTACAATATCCGGCCCATTCATAACCCATCCTATTTAAACCATATGATTTTCATGCAAACCCTAATTGATTATTATCCCTCTAAAGCTTATCCCTCTAAAGCCCTAGCCGTACTCTCCTTTCTCCTCTCATCAAAACCAAACCTTAAACCTTAATTTCAGAACCGAGCAAACCCTAGTTAGTAGATCCCTTCATCATTAAGTTGCCATCATCATTTGCATCGTCTCGCGGGGATCACATCTTCATTTCTCTTGCGATTGCATCACCTACCGAGCACGCTCAAGAGGAGACCAACATCGCAATTGTTGTTACAGATCATCCAAGTCGAGATCTTGTTTTCGTCGTCATCGTCGATTTGAATCGTGAGATCGTATCGAGGCAAGTATCTCTAGATACTTGTTACATGCTAGTTACGGCCGGCTATGTAACATAATTATTGTCATAAATTTTCATGTGTATATATATGTTTTAGTTAACCCTAAATAACGACATGTCGAGATCTGAATCACGACCTGTCGATATACTTGATCTAGTATAATACTTATTATTGATTGCTAAAGATGTCACTTTTATGTTGTTCATGATGTTATAATTTAACTCGGAGAATTCTATGAAATTGTAATGGTTATCGCATGCAAAGATTTTAGATCAAAACCTTAAATAAAATGCCTGAATGACTCAGAAAATAGGCGAAGAGCCGGCTAAACATCACTCGAACCGTCTCATGTACACATAGAACTAAACATCGCTCCAAGCATGACTTGAGCCATCTCAAAATACTTTGAACCATCTCAAGATAGGGATGAGCCTTCTCATGTCCATCTTGAGCCGTCTCTCACAACCAGAAAACAAATATTGATTTGAAATAACTTGTGAGCCGTCTCAACTAAACTGAAACCCGGCACATGAACTGATATGTAGATATATTTCATGAATTCGAGTTATATTGCATGATCATGTTACCTGACCGATATTGTGATATTCCTGACATGCTAGTTATTGATTGTACACACGTATTCATAATTGATGACATGTATTGTTACTACCCTGTTATTGATTGTTCACATGTAATCATGATATTGATATTGTATTGTACTGTTATCATGTCAAACCTCTTGTATTGTAATGTTTACCGAAATGCCAACAATTCTTGATATTGATTGATTGACCGCATTGCATCGATTGAAACGACTTGTCCAAGTATTGATTGTTTGGGTGTTAGCATTAGGTAACATACTATTGATACTTGATATGAAATTGAAACCTGGGGAAAGGAGAAATCAATAATGAAAACCAAATTGTAACTCAAGAGTTATTGATTGTGTTATGAATAACTTTGACATGGTAAGAATAACTTTGACATGGTATCAGAGCTAATGGCTAGATCCAAACTTGACTCGACAATACTGTCAAGTGTTGTACTTTCCACGTGACAACTACACCAAAGAAAAAAGTGATGACATGAGAGGAAGTGTTGAAAATAAAAACAAACCAAATGATGGGATTTTATGTTAGGAATATATATGCCCTAGAGGCCATTATTATATGATATAGTGGATGCTTGGACATATATATAGAGGACTTTCTTGCTCGACATGATAGTATGCTAACTGGTTGCTTTTTATCTTAACATGTACACTTGTATTATTATACTGTCTCTCTGATACATGTTGATAAAGCCCTTATGATGTTAGCTTGACTACCAGGACTATGATGCAGATCATACTAGTGGAGCTTGTGTAGTCCGTAAGCACATCCTTTAACAGTTCCTAGTTGAAGGAGTATCGAGACAGGGCATCGATATTCCAGAGTAGACTAGTGTATACATTTTTTGACCCTGTATGGGGTGATGGTTGATCCCACAACCATTGGTGTTTGACATCAAATATTGTACACATGTGCTTATTATAGAATGGGTATACCGAACAGGACTCGTCGAGAACACCTAGTTGGTACCATACCTATCGTCAGATAGCAGTTCTCCGGTGACACTTGTACAGGTTAGTCTGTAGATCCGAGATCATCATAGAGTCTTGTGTGGTTCCCACTGTGCTTTGATTTCCTCCCTACCATGGTTCAAAGGAGTCGTGCAAACAGGTGGAATTTGGGTACAGTCCCGAGTCACATGGAGGCAATGAGCGTTAGGAGGGGTTTCGTCTCTCCCGGTATAGGGAGTTGATGTTGCGCTATGCTCGATTGGTTATAACAGCAAGTCCCTGGCCAAGGCTGATGAGATTTACTGATAAGTGTTATTAGTAGTTTCTCGAACGGTTATAGGCCACACATCGGCATGACTTATCAAGTTACTGGGGTCTGACAATTGTTCACACCATAATATTGTATTATTATATTCCCCATTCTTATTCGTTTTATAAATAAACAGGTGCTTTTGACGCATGTCTGCTACATATTACAGGTTACAGGTTCTTGGATAGAAAACAGTAAAAACGATGAAAAGACGATGCAAAAGTGGACTTTGACCAACAAACGGAAGACTCTTGATCAAGCCTACATCAAAGATAAAATTCACAAAGTACAAGGCAATGCAAGGTCCAAGATTACAAAGAGAACGGTTAAAAGTCCACCGCAGTTATTCAGTGGAGATCTGGAAGAAACATAGAAGCTATTTTAATAAAAGAACCAAATAATAAGGAAGCCCAAAGACAGAAGAGCCAACAAAGGAAATTATAAGGCCCAATACTTCCTTTTAAAGAGACAGAGACATAAAATTTTACCAAAGCTTGGAGTCTACTTTGACTAGGTCTTCCTAAGGATATTTTGGTAAATGTAGACGTGCGAATCAATTGTAACCTAGGGTTTCCTATCCTCTATAAATAGGGACTCTAAATCATTGTAAAGGCTATGCCTCCCTATGCCTCTTTTTATCAATAAAATTTAGATTTCTTTTGGAGAGCATCGATGCCTCTTTTCATTTCAGAAATTCAGATCTGACAAGTCTTGTGTTGATGTTTGGAGAGAGCCATCTGTAAAGTAAGTAGGTAATTTCAATTCTTGCCCTAAGTAATTTTTCATTCTCTGCCCTAGATTAAATTTAATTCCTTGCCCTAGTTAGATAGTTAGATCTTTAATTCAATTGCCCTAAATTAATTTAGTTTTTAGATTTAATTAATCCATTCACACCGTTCGGAATTAACCCGTAAGAGCGATTAGGAAATTCACAACATCCCCGTGGACTGACCCGTACTGACCGGCTAGCTGCAAAGCGATGCCGTTCTTGATTGCGGTAATAGTAGTTTTTGAGACAAAATCAAACGGCGCCGTTGTCGGGGATGGCGTGTTATTTCCTTTTTGCAATTTCGGGTTAATCAAAATTAAAAAAATCATAAAAATATGAAAAATAAAAAAAATATATAAAAATATATCATCTGTTATTTTTGGGAAGGGTATTTTTGTATGAATTTTGCAGGATCTACGAACAAATTCGGATCTGGAAATCTACAGAGATCAAAACAGCAAATATCAAATCCGAACAAACAGAAGATCACAACAACCGAGGAACAGAAGATATTTGGAGGACCGAGTCAAACAAGAAGAATCGCGGTGATCTGGTTCAAAAAAAAAAGCCGCGCGACCCCATTCCGGCCGCGGAACCGCCGCTCCCTGGTCGGTTCAGGGCTTGGGAAAAAAAACTCTGTAAGTCTTCTGATCTCCTCCTCTGCAAATCTCTGATATCTTCTGAAAAATCTCCTGCATGATTCTTTGCGCTTAAAAAAATCTTTTCCTTTCCAAATAACAAATCTTGTGCAGGATTTTTGCGCCTCGCTTAAAATAGAAATTGATTGCAACTAATATTTTTTGTTCTGCATATCTTTTATCGAAAATCTTTTTGCAAAATTTCCAAATAAAGAGCAAGCATAAAAAGGAAAATTTTAATTAGAAAGCTTGCAAACTTTGAAATTCACAAAAAAGATTTGATTGCAAGTGATTTACTGTTTTGCATATCTTTAATCGGATTTTAAGGGGCTTTTGACCAATTCAGATTGGGTGGGGATTTCATCACCCTTCCCAGGACCCCAGAAATCACATAAGGCATTTGCATTGACCATTCTTAATTAAAAAATACTAGATTCAGCCTTAAGGACTTCGAGCTCAATAGGACAGAGGATTAGTTATAGGCATCGACCGTTTATCCTAACCTGACTTTGCGGTGTCTAGGCAAGTGTGTCTAAGGCAAGTGGTTACTTAATTAGGACCGCTACTTGTAGCGGGTTACCTGGCACTTACCTGGCCGCAATTGGCGGTGAAGAGGCGGTTTGAGGTCCAATTTCTAGCCCTTTGGAACAGTTAGGAGCTGTCTAGCTGACCTAGGTGACCCTAGATCTAGGTCTGATTGTGCATTTGTGGTTGATCGCATTTGTATCAAAGTCTCTTTTAAAAAAAAAAAAATTTTGCAAACAGTTTCAAATAAAGAGAAAAAGGAAAAAGAATTTTTTTTTAATAAAAACTTGCAAAATTTTGTCGCTAAGAAATCCTTGCACCCCACTTACACCCACCTTCTTTCTCTTCTCTTTCTTCTATCATGGGTACCCCACATCATAAATCTCTTGCCGAACTTTGGTATCCCGAACCTAACTTTGCGCGTACGTCAATTGTTTCGGTCGATTTAAAGAAGATCCCTCCGTGCCCAAAATTTCTTTCAAAGATCAAATAGAAGCGTCTAGGAGAAACAGTTCGACTTTGCAACCCACTTTGTGTCAACCATGTCTACCTTTACCACCTTCATATGTTGATACCACTTTTTCAAGTCCTGCTTTAACTCCTAAACCGATGTCTATTGCTGAGCACATTGCACATTCTCGTAGCCGATCTTTCACCCCTCTCCACTCATCTAGTTCTACGAATCAACAAGTCCATGCACCTTTTTATCCACATGTTGATCCTAATCCTGTCCAGCCATCCACTTCCTACCAGTCCTACCCGACTTTCCCACCTTCACTAGACCCTGTTTCTACACAGCCTTTTGGGAGTTTCATGTATCCAAACAATTTCGAATCTTTTACCGAAACCCCTTCACCACCCATGTCTAGTTTGGAACAGTCGTTGGCAGCTTATATTGCAGCAACAAACAAAATGACTCGGAATGTGGAAGAGTCCATGGCCGCCCTTATGCAACCGAGTGAACCGGTAGCTAGTTTCCAACTAGCTCCAAATTTTCCAATATATGAGGAGGCGGTTGGACAGAGTGAGAATTTGAGAGGATTTCCAAATCAAACCTACCCATACCCAATTCCAGCCCACAACTCCGGTTTTCCATCGATTGCCCTAAATAGTTCATTAGTTGAAAATAAAAACGAGTTGTGTGACTTTGTAGTGCTTGATTTGCCGAATTGTGAAGAACCCCTTTCGAGTGAAACCACACTTAATCCTTTCAATCTTTACACATCCAATCTAGAACCTAAATCGATAAATATTCATGCTTTTGATGAGGTGTCAGAAAAAATTGATTTTCACTTGATTAAGGATATAGACGCCGGGAATATTTTGGATGATGAACCCGTTGATTTAATTAAAATTTTATGTCCAACTCATCATCCCGAGTCATTAATTGTTTCTCCCGAACATCATATGCGTCTTGATTATGATGATAATGGCATGGATGAGACAAATTATGAGGATAGTATTGAGGAGAGTCTTGAGGATAATATTGAGGTTGAACCATTTTTGTTTGATGTGTCGGATTTTCCAATTCAGCCTCTTGAATGTTTACCTAAATCTCCCTCCCTCCTTTCCTTCGTTCGGACCACGCACAAGATCACGCTTGAAGACTGTGAGCTTGAAAATTTTTCCTTTGAATCTGACACAGTTCTCACAGCCGATAACACTTACGAATGTTTCACTTTTTCGGACGATGTTGATGACTCACCGCCCGAGTTTGAGTCCTTTGAATTTTCAGATGAGTTAGTTGAACCATCAGACTCGGTTGCTTACAGTCGTTTCGAACCATTGATGGAATCTTTCAAGTTCGAGATACTTCACTACGGTGAGAATGAGACTATCACTAATTCGCTCCCTTTCGTCCTTCTTATCATTCCGACCGTACAAGAGACCGTTACGCTTTCATATCCAATACCAAGTTCGACGGACCCATGTTTTCTTGCGAATCTTGAGGGATTTGACCCCATTTCTCGACGGGTTGATAGGTTAGCATAATCGCTTTTAACACATCGGTCATCACAAATTGCGCTAATTTATTCACTCGATTTACACCCTCACGATCGTACTCCACTTCTTTCTATTTTCCGCCATTCTCCTCCCCCACCGAGACCATATTCTACCTTTCTTCCCACACGGTCTCATGTGCTCCTCATTTCTTTTCTTTCCACCCCATTCTTTAACCAACCCTACCATTACCACGATAAGATTTTTGAATGGTTGGTGCTAACCTTTGGCTTATGTATGGCCTTGCTTAGTTTGGGGAGGACCTTATTGTATATATATGTATATATATTTTTTTTGTAAAAAAAAAATTCAAAAAAAATAAAAACATTTTTTTTATTTTTATAAATAAATAAACAGGGAAGTGCCGGCATTTTGACCCTCTTGGTGCAGCATGACAGTGAGGACACTGTCAAGTTTAAGTTTGGGGGTATGCTCGGTAAGTTTTCTTCCTTCGCATTTGCATATTTATTTGAAAACCCATAAAAATTGAAAAAAATTCAAAAATTATAAAAATTATTGTATTCAATTTTGGCCTTATTTTGACTCGAGTTTGACAGATAGGTTAACTGGCTAGGAACAACTAGATCTTAGACCTAGTAAATTAAAAACCCTAAAAATAACCTTGCTTTAAGTTTAACGGTAGAAAGTATATGTCTTTCTAGTTTATTTAGAAATAGGCAAATTTTGAGTTCACTTCTTGGGCTAAGTCAAAGCAAAGGAAAAGTATTAATATTTTTATTAGAGTATAAGTTTGAAAAATAATTCCTAGCTTAAGTCTAGATTCTGAAAATGTATACCCTACAAATTGCACAATCACGCACCTTGAAACTTGGAATAGTAGAGGAGACCTTGAAATGCTCTTGTCTAAAGTCCTTAGTACGAAGAAAATAAAAGGAAAAAAAGATGAATAAAGAAGAAAAAATGAACACTGGTTTTTGTGATTACCTAAGGCTGCAAAAATAGAAAAATATTTAGCGAGGGTGCTTCATCACCTAGTGCCTTAGACCAACTGGTTTGGGAGTCACTGCTAAAAAGCCTTAGGTGTTGCAAGACTAGGAGTTACGCTTTATTATGCAAACACATCTTGTAATCGGTTGTTGGTACCTCAAGAAGTATTAACGGTCGCATGAAGGATGTGTAAGCAAAATTCATTTAAATTCACCTACTAATAAGTACTTTGGACAACAGACAAGGGTACGATTGCTTGATTTGAATTTCCAAGTGTAGGGGTGATTTATACACATATGTAGGGATATGTGATTGGAGTTTAGATGAGAGAAAGGAGTGAAAAATAGAACTTGTATCTTTAGTAAGAGTTGATAAAGATTCCTAAGTGGAGATGGAACCCTAGAAGAAAAACTTAAGAAATGCCGAAAGCGAAGTAGGTCTGCAGAACATATATAATCTTAAGCTAAATTATGAGGAAGTGTGAAGAATATGGGTGGATAATTTACGGGTCGAAGATAACAGAATTCCTTGTTAGAAACCCTAATTGGAGAATTAAAGTCGAAAAAGCCAAATTGATAGGATTTTGTGGGTAGTATCCGCTGAAAACCCTCAGGAGACAACACTCCTCCTACTAGGGACACCTAGAGGTTTAACGACTTGTTGCACGAGCTCAGTGCAATCGCGTTTCCCTGCGAAATTGCGGTTAGGTTTTTTGTAGAGAATAAAAATAAGTTTGCTCGAGGACGAGCAAAAGATAAGTTTGGGGGTATTTGTTCACACCATAATATTGTATTATTATATTCCCCATTCTTATTCGTTTTATAAATAAATAGGTGCTTTTGACGCATGTCTGCTACATATTACAGGTTACAGGTTCTTGGACAGAAAACCGTGAAAACGATGAAAAGACGATGCAAAAGTAGACTTTGACCAACAAACAAAAGACTCTTGATCAAGCCTACATCAAAGATAAAATTCACAAAGTACAAGGTAATGCAAGGTCCAAGATTACAAAGCGAACGGTTAAAAGTCCATCGCAATTATTCACTGGAGATCTGGAAGAAACATAGAAGCTATTTTAATAAAAGAACCAAATAATAAGGAAGCCCAAAGACAGAAGAGCCAACAAAGGAAATTTCAAGGCTGATCAGTCGAAAATACTGCATCTTTTAACCGGCAATTTCCCTATCATTTGCACTCATTTAGAAGTGTACGGTATTCATATTTCACATATTAGCAAATCATTCGTTAAATATCAGATTGCATGAGTTAGACTCTAAAACCTGCACTATAAAGGAAATTGACTGCATTTCATGGCATCGCATCATCCCTATATTACGCAACACTTGTTTCAAGATTTGTGCAGGAAAATGCAGGATCAAAAGAAGATGATAAAATGCACCAACTCCAAGTTTTGAGATCTGGTAGCAATCTAGAAGGAACAATACAATTCAACACATCAGATATAGCCCCAAATATTATCCCAAGACCACACCAGAAGGCCCAAAGCCCAAGGCCTATAAAGAGCCGCGGATCCGCGGCAGGAGCCAGCTTGCGCCGCGGATCCGCGGCTAGGTGACGTCATCAAGTCCCCATTTTTAGTGTACAATTCCTATCTCAGTGGCTACAGTTCAGAAATATTCTTCAAGTGTAAGTCAATGTCACGCACCCCACGAACTTGCGGGGAGGCGGAATATATGAAAAACGATTATCAAAGCTTCGTAACACGGACTTGAGCGCATGAATCGTAATCTAAACCATTACTAACAAGAAGCTAGAGGTTTAACTACTCGGATACGAAATTATACCTCACGTTACTTGTCCTTCGGGTCTTCATCGCGGTCCTCCACTCCTCGTAGGCTCCTTGGAACATCGACATCTCAACGGCCTCCTCGAATCAAAGACGATCCACCTGAAAGCTCCTACGCCAAGCTTAATCTCAAACTTGAGATAACTAGGTTGCTTAAAGTGCTAATCTAAGCTACCTAGGGGATATAGAGTGAGGTTATGGATGTATTAGTCCAGCTAACCCTTGATCTCAACTCATGAGAGGTTAGGGTTAGGGTTTGAAGAGAGAGTGAGCTTGAGGAGAGAGAATGCGAGAATGATAATGAAAAGAATAATGAACTCATATGAATATACCAACCATAACAATTAATCAAATAAATAATATAAATGATTTATCATCATGGTTAGATTCATTCATCTAGTGTGATTCATCATATGACTCATTAACTCATTAATGAATCATTTAATACAATGCATGAATCACACAAATGAGTCATTAAGCAATTAATGCTCATGCCACCTTAACCCCTTAGTCACCACTCTTCTAGAACCTTCCCGACAAATTACGAGAACGCCCCTCCAATTCGTGAAAACACGGAAAAACTTTAGACTGTATAAATCCAGTAACCCTATACTAGAATCTGTATTAAACCAAATCTGACTAGTATAAACTGTCCGAAAAGTCGTACGTGCGTAAACACACGTACGCATCCGAACCCTTGTAGTAAAACCATACAACCTCTATATTGTTTCTCCTAGAGTAGGGAAACTCTCTGTGTGGGACTCTAAAGACTCGACACTACGCTGGCAGTGGGTTTAACCACAGACCGAAAGTGGCACTAGCTGTACGTAACGGTCCCCATGTAGATGTCGATAAGAAGGCCGATGAGGAAAATCATCCGAACCCCTACTGAGCCTGATGTGACAATCTCCGTACAGTCCGGTCTGTTCGTCTAAGACTATCGCATATCAAGCCTAGGGGGCGGCAAGCGTCAGTCCCCTAATAGCTGTATAAGTCTGTAGGGTTCCTAGGCACCCTAATGAGGTCTCACAAGGCATCAACTATGCCAATTTCAAATTTTAACGGTGCCGAGAAACCCTAGAACGGATCGTCGGCTAGATTTCTAGGCGAAAACAAGAACTAGTTAACACTTAACTAATAGTTTAACGGAAAAACAACCTTTGTAGATCCGGTGCTCCACCTCCACGGCTCCGCAATGAAGTCTCCTCGCTGTCCAAGACGGATCCCGGGCTCTAGCGTCGGCTTCATCGGAGAATGGACGGGCTAGGTCATCGACGACGTGCCGAAGATGATCTACGTCGAAGCATCACTAGATCAAGCTCCACCTTCACCAAGCCATGAAAACTTGTGAAGGAAACACACTCTACTACTTGGCAAGAGGTAGAGGATGAAGAAATAGGAAGTGGGTATACTTTAGAATTGGATTTCTCACTTTGATTCATCAATCACCATTGATGGAGTCTTGCTTTTTCTTCAAGGAAGAAGATGAAGAAGAAGAAGAATATATGATAAGTTAATTAAAATAGATTATAAAAAAGAACACTTATCATAATCTTAACCTTAGTTAAGTGTAGAGAATTGACTAAGGTTGTGTTGAATGGTTAGGGTTAAGGATGAGAACAAAAAGGTCAATTAGTCAAAGCTTCATGAAACTTCAACTAAAAACAAATGAAGCCACCATTCATTTATCTTTCAATTTATTCAAAATGAATAAATAAATAAGATAAATGAATAAGTAAAAACCCTAATCAACAACTTAACCAAAGTTAATTCTTTACACTTAACCTAAAAAGCATGTATCATCAAACATGATACAATGTTGTGTACAAAAGTATATCACATATACAATGTGCACAAACCAAGTGAGAAAATCCATTTAAAGTGAACCAATACTAGTTAATACAAAGTAATATATCAAATATATAATTATACATTAGATCATTAAATCAACACTTGATTCAATGATCCGGTCATGTCGCACACAACCGACTAGTATACAATGTATCGTCTTATCGAATCAACGCTTGAATCGATAACTAGGTTATATCGCATACAACCATTCGATACATTCATCGCGAGAATGGAATACGGTATCACATACATGCATTATTCTCGGTTCCGCACATATCTCATATGCGCTCCTATTTCGTTTCGCTTGAGCCAGGAAACCTCTGTGTAGGACTCTAAAGACTCGTCAATACGCCGGCAACAGATGATGATCATATCAAACACCCACAAGCCGCAAGCGGTCTGCTAAATGTAACGGCCACCCGGGTATTGAGCGATCAGAAGATCGACGAGCAAGCCCGCTCAAACTCCAGTGAATCCAACCAGTAACACTACCGTACAGTCCGGTCTGATCGTCTGATATGTCGCATATCTCGCCTAGGGGTGGTAAACGTCAGACCCCAATAGCTCGATAAGTCGGGTCGATATGAGGTCTATAACAATTCGAGAAACTACTGGTAACACTTACCAGTAAATCTCAGCAACCCTGGCCAGGGATTTCCTGTTATAGCCAATCGAACACAGCGCAACATCAACTCCCTATACCGGGAGAGACGAATCCCCTCCTATCGCTCATTGCCTCCATGTGACTCGGGACTGTACCCAAAAACCACCGTTTTGCACGCCCTCTTGGACGTGGTAAGATGGAAATCAAAGCACAGTGGGAACCACACAAGACTCTATGACGATCTCGGGTCAACAGACTACTCTGTACCAGTGTCACCAGAGAACTGCCATCTGACGTGAGGTATAATACCATCTGGGAGTTCTCGGCGAGTCCGTCCAGTGTACCCAGTCTCTACTGAGCACCCGTATATCATCTCCGATGTCAAACACCAATGGATATGGGATCATCCATCGCCCATCTGTATGGGTCGAGAAGGTATACGCTAGTCTACTCTGGTATATCGATGCCCCGTCTCGATACACCCACGACTAGGGACTTTGAAGGATGTACTTATGGACTACCATGTCCCCACTAGTATGATCCGCATCATAGTCCAGGTAGTCAAGCACACATCCTAAGGGCTTTACCAACATGTAATAGAGAAACAGTCAGTATACACGTTAAGGTAAAGTGCAACCAGATAGCATACTATCATGTCGAGCAAGAAAGTCCTCCCTATATATGTCCCAGCATCCACTACAATATACACCCTATGTACAGTAATGGCCTCTAGGGCATACATATAACTAACAAAGTCGTGTCGGAGCGAAGCCCATTACACCCTGAGAAACTACTGGAACCTACCAGTATATCTCGCTTGCCCTGGCCAGGGACTTTGCGTAATGGCTCTCTGAAACAGTGCGATATCAACTTCCAATACCGGGAGAGATGAATCCTATCTAACCGCCACTGCCTCCAAGTGCTCGGGACTGCACCCAACTGCTACCTGTTTGCACGACTCCTTTGAGCCGTGGTAGGGTAGCAATCTAAGAACAGTGGGACACACTCGAGGCGAAGTAGCAGTGTCAAGTCTGCGGACTATGCTGTACTCATGTCACCTGGGAACTGTTAACTGACGATGGGTATAATACCAACCAATCAGTTCCTCGGCGAGTCCTTTCCGGTGTACCCGTAACCTAACGAGCACCTGTATACTATCTCCAGTACGACGTACCGATGGCTGTGGGACAGACCATCTCCCCAACTGGGATGAGAAGCGTATACACTTAGTCTACTCCGGAATATCGATGCCTTATCTCGATAATCCAACGACCAGGGACCTGTATAGGATGTTGCTTACAGACTACACAGCCCCCACTAGTGTGACTGCCATCACGACGCTGGTAATCAAGCAAAGATCCTATGGGCTCTACTAATATGTATAAGTGATACGTTACAAGAAACATATGCACATATTAAAATAGACACAAACCAAGTAGCATACTACCATTTTAAGCAAGACTGTATATACAACTGTGAATATCCCAAGCTTCCATTAAGTAATATACATGCTAGTATGATACAATAATGGCCCCTAGGTCATATATACTAACAATCTCCCACTTGCACTAGGGCCATGAGCTGGCATATCGTAGACCTATCATCTCGAATAGCCTCTCGAACTGCGTCTGAGGAAGGGCCTTTGTGAATGGATCAGCAATGTTATTCTCTGTCTCTACTCTCTTCACCTCGATCTCCCGGCGATCTACGATCTCCCTGATCAGGTGATACCGCCTTAAGATGTGTCTGGACTTCTGATGGGACCTTGGTTCCTTCGCTAAAGCAATAGCGCCGTTGTTGTCACAATACAGAGGTATTGGACCAACACTGGTAGGAACCACCTGAAGTTCTGTGAGGAACTTCTTCATCCAGACTGCTTCTTTTGCGGTATCGCAAGCAGCTATGTACTCTGCTTCCATTGTTGAGTCAGCAACGGTCTCCTGTTTGGAACTCTTCAAACAGACCGCCCCTCCATTGAGGGTAAAGACATAACCCGACATGGATTTGGAGTCATCTTTGTCACTCTGGAAGCCGGAGTCGGCAAAGGCCTCTAACTGGAGGTCTTTTCCGCCATACATCAAGAACATCTCCTTAGTCCTCCTTAGGTACTTGAGAATGTTCTTTACCGCTCTCCAGTGATTCTCCCCTGCGTTTGCCTGATACCTGCTTACAACGCTCAATGCGTATGCTACATCTGGTCTGGTACATAACATCGCATACATTATAGAGCCTACCGCAGAAGCGTAGGGTATAATCGACATGCGATCCCTTTCCAAATTAGTCTTGGGAGACATCTCTTTGGAGAGGGTGATTCCGTGATAAGCCGGTAGATTACCGCGCTTAGAATCATTCATGCTGAATCTTTTCACTATGGTGTCTATGTACCTGGACTTCGAAAGTCCCAACATCCTCTTTGATCTATCACGATAGATCCGGATCCCCAAAATGTAGGTGGCATCACCCAGGTCTTTCATGGAGAATTTATGTGACGAGAATCTTTTGACTGACTGTAATATATGAATATCATTTCCTATTAGGAGAATGTCATCCACGTACAAGACGAGGAATACTACAGTTCTCCCTACAATCTTACTGTATATGCATGGTTCATCTGGATTTTTGATAAAGTCAAATTCTTTGACAGCATCATCAAAACATATGTTCCAACTCCGCGATGCCTGCTTTAGTCCATAAATGGACTTAAGTAGCTTGCATACTTTACCGCTGCTCCCACTCTGAATGAATCCCTCTGGCTGATCTATATAGACGCTCTCTTCCAAATTACCATTTAGAAAGGCCGTCTTTACGTCCATCTGCCAGATTTCATAATCGTGGAAGGCAACAATAGCAAGAAGGACCCGAATAGATTTAAGCATAGCCACTGGAGAAAAGGTTTCGTCATAGTCCAAACCTGGTCTTTGACGGAAACCCTTTGCAACAAGTCTAGCCTTATAGGTTTCAACCTGTCTATCTACACCAATCTTCTTTTTGAAGATCCATTTGCATCCTACGGGTTTTACCCCATCTGGAGCAACGTCCAAAGTCCATACTTTGTTAGTGTACATGGACTCCATTTCGGTCCGCATTGCATCCAGCCATTTTACTGAGTCACCGTTCTGAATGGCTTGCTGGAAGCTAGTAGGGTCATCTTCATCAATGACACAATCCTCTCTATCCCCATCTATGAGAAAACCGTAGTATCTCTCAGGCGGATGAGACGGCCTACTACTCCTGCGGAGTGGCGTTGGGATGTCCTGTTCTTCTTGAACTTCTGGTTCTACCAAACTTTCAGCAGTAGTTTGTGTTTCTGGAATTTCTTCCAGTTCTATTTCGCTCCCACTAGTTTCCTTTTCTAAAAACTGATATTCTAGAAAATGGGTATTATGAGAAACAAAAACCTTTTGTTCCTCTGCGTAATAGAATAGATATCCCCTGGAGTTCTTTGGATATCCCACAAACTTACATAGTACTGATCGTGCCTCGAGTTTGTCCGCATGCTGCTTTTTAACATAAGCCGGACATCCCCAAATCTTTAGATACTGAAGATAGGGTTTCTTCCCACTCCATATCTGATATGGTGTGGTAGGCACAGTCTTGGTGGGAACCTGGTTCAAAAGATATGCAGCTGATTCTAGTGCATATCCCCAAAATGATCGCGGCAACTCAGCGTTACTCATCATGGAACGAACCATATCCAATAGGGTTCGGTTCCGTCTCTCCGATATACCGTTATGTTGTGGTGTGTTTGGAGGAGTAAGTTGAGAGAGAATTCCATTCTCTTTTAAGTAACCCAGGAACTCGGCACTTAAGTACTCACCACCTCGATCAGATCTCAGTGTTTTTATACTTTTGCCTGTTTGTTTTTCCACTTCATTCTTGTATTCTTGGAATTTCTCAAAGGCCTTGGATTTATGCTTCATTAAGAAGACATATCCATACCAAGAGAAATCATCCGTAAAAGTAATGAAGTAGGAATAACCACCTCGCGCATGTGTAGATATTGGACCGCACACGTCACTGTGTACGAGTCCTAAGAGCTCGCTTGCTCTTACCCCGTGTCCAGTGAACGGAGTCTTTGTCATCTTTCCTTTGAGACAAGATTCACAAGTAGCATAAGATTGATATTCGAACGGATTCAAATATCCTTCTTTATGTAACTTAGTCAACCTTCTCTCATTGATGTGACCTAGTCTACAATGCCATAAGAAAGCCTGATTTATTTCTGGAGACTTTCTTTTAAGAGTGTTCTGGACATTGAAAACCTGAGCTTGACTTAATACGTATATACCGTTTTCTAATGTACCGGACCCAATCAGAACTTGATTTAGATGGATGTTAACAACATCGCTTATGAATGTAAAATCATATCCCTCTCTCGAAAGTGACGATACTGATATGATATTACAAGTCATACTATGTACATATAAACAGTTATGTAAAATCAAAATATGCCCACTTGTCAAACCTAGGCGATATTCTTCCACGGATTTAGCGTTTACTGTCATTCCGTTTGCAACTCTGAGAGACCAATCACCTATCTTTATAACTCTACTGTTTCTCAAAGCATGTAATGAATTACAGATATGAGATCCTGCTCCGGTATCTAGTACCCAGGAAGTAGAGTTTATTGACATACAGTCTTCAATTACAAATACACTTGAGGCTGAAGCCACAACATGCTTCGTATCCTGGCTACTGGCTTCAAAAGCCCTGCAATCTTTCTGCCTATGCCCAATCCCATAACAATAGGAATGTCCCTCTTTTATTATATCCAGTCCCAAAACTTTTGCCTTTCTCTTTCCTTCTACTTCCCTGGTTTCCTTCAGGATAGAAGGTAGAGACTGTAGAATCAAGTCAGTATCTGACCCGTTTCCCAACGTGGTCTGCAGGTCCTGGAGCTCATCAATATAGCTAGTCATTGTATGGACGTTGTCCCCTACAGATGACCCGTCAGCCAACCTCGCTTGAATTAATTCGTTCGAGGTCTTATATCTTGCGATATGAGATTGCTCTCCATATAAATCTTTGTTATGGAGAAAGATGGAAACTAAGTCCATCTTCTCGTGCTGCTTCTGGCATACACCATCAACTGAAGCTAACACGAGGCACTTGGCTTTCGCTTTATCTTTTTCCCTTGTCTGACGGATATCCATATCCGCGACAGTGAAAACTGGACCTGGGATGGTGGGATCTTGAGTAGTAATAGGGTGGTCCAGCTTGTCATAGGCAATGGACATCTGGTCAGACTTCTGCCAGTTATATAAGTAAGATTCAGTCAATTTGTTATCTAGATGTAACCTATGTGTGGTCACAAGGTCGCTGCAATTTAAGAGAGAGAAGAAAATACTATTAGCATGATTCTCTTGCAAGTTTAGAGTAGTATTTAATTTATCTAAACAGGATGGCTCCCACTGTTTGTCGAATCCCTCCTCAAACCATAAAAGAAGAATTAGCCAGGACCATTCTCACCGTACAATTCTTGCTTAACCGTTCAGCCAGGTCAGTGTCGATACATCGAGGGAGGTTTTCCAACGCTTTCGCGAAGTTCCTTAATTAAATAACCTCTTTTCTCTGGGGGCGTAACCCCGCTGACACCTTTCTAGGCACCTACTTGGTTTGTTGCATTGATCATTAAGTGACGAATCTCCTGATAAGTAACTTGTACTTACAGTAGGATCGGGATCCAAAATATCATCGTATGATAATGTTGAAGGAATCCTACCAACATTCATCAAACTCCAAAATGGTATGCTCTCTCTGCAAATTTCAGTTTCTTTAGAAATTCCCGATATTGATTTTTGCCCATGCTCTTATTACTTTGACTAAGGGCCAAATATGTCATAAGTCACATGTCAAGTTCTACCCATCATTATCCAGGTTAATTTGAACCCACCAGTACATACTCTTGACTAAGGGCCAAGAAAAGTAATACGACTGTTCCAAACCACGCATCTATCTATGCTACAAATGAATACCCCAGCAGCTACCAAACACTATGTTTTGACTAAGGGCCAAATATACATAGCTTGAATACTACTGAATACCCAAATGAAATGACGGAGGGCTACGAATGGTTTTGGCAAAACCGTGAACGTGGTGAACTTGATATAATCGAAGGAACCTGATACTTTTTAAAAGGAGTGGTTAAAGCTCCGTAATTTAAAAATTCTGATCTTTTAAAATAACCGAGTGGTTTCTTTTAAATTTGTTCCAACGATTAAACTTTGGTTTATTTTCTTTGCATTATAATAATGCGTCCCATCTTTAATCCTATCATTGCAGAAAACAACGAAAATACCACGTCCTCTTATGCCATCCACATTCGCCACGGGGTCCCGTCATCACCCGTTAGGTTACTTAACTAACGACAGAGCGGGGGCTGGGCTAGCGCGGGTGTAAAACATAAGTGACGTCTAATAGCTATCATATATAGATATTTGTACATTCTTCAGACGCAATAATAAGCATTCCAGATCACTGATGAACTTTATTGGATTTACTAGCAATCCGCATTTGCTTTGAGCCTGCAATAAAAGACGGATTACACAGTTGTGATGAATAGCCATTTCCTCACCCTAGACCCCTACGGGTACGGCAAACTACCCGCCAAGTACCCGAAGTGAAGCGGTCTCCCTCAACAAAGTGAGTAGGCCTCTAAACACTTCAAAGTACCCGGTAGTTTGTGTACCCCGCCTTGGGTCTATCCTAGGAGCAAAAACAGTAAAAAGAAATAATACAACGGTGGCTACAATCGCAACCTGGATGTGCCCCGCAAAAGAATATTACATCAAATTACATTTACATCGAATGAATGAATATTAAACCCATCTCAAACCCCGGCTAATCATCACAACAGTCCAACACAGTTCATATACACAAACAGTAAACATTTCAGAAATGTGCAACCCCCTGCCAACCGACATACTAGCAGTTAGGGGAGGTTTACGAACACATTAAACATTACAGATAAAGACCCAGTTAGCAAATATCTTAGAACATCGATCGAATACCATATTCGGTGTCTACCCAAAAGCAAACCAGCACTGAAGTAACCTAGAAAGAAACAGTACATACAGGAAGACAAAACACCACACAAAATGAATAACAGTGAAAATACGAGTCAAAACCGAGTTGACTTGGCGGCGGATCCGCGGCGGTCTTGTCGTTTTGTGCACTCGTATTTTCCCAGAATTCATCAAATTCCCTGCTGTGATTTTTAATACATATCAAATAATTTTTCAGACAGGTTTAAATTTAACAGCAACTAGGAATTTTCAGGGTTTTGTTTTCGTGTTTTCCGTCGATCGAACTTCTAATTAGTTGCTAACAAGCTAGTAATGATTTAGTTGGCTCTGATACCACTGTAAGTCCATGTCACGCACCCCACGAACTTGCGGGGAGGCGGAATATATGAAAAACTATTATCAAAGCTTCGTAACACGGACTTGAGCGCATGAATCGTAATCTAAACCATTACTAACAAGAAGCTAGAGGTTTAACTACTCGGATATGATGTTATACCTCACGTTACTTGTCCTTCGGGTCTTCATCGCCGTCCTCCACTCCTCGTAGGCTCCTTGGAACATCGGCATCTCAACGGCCTCCTCGAATCAAAGACGATCCACCCGAAAGCTCCTACGCCAAGCTTAATCTCAAACTTGAGATAACTAGGTTGCTTAAAGTGCTAATCTAAGCTACCTAGGGGATATAGAGTGAGGTTATGGATGTATTAGTCTAGCTAACCCTTGATCTCAACTCATGAGAGGTTAGGGTTAGGGTTTGAAGAGAGAGTGAGCTTGAGGAGAGAGAAGGTGAGAATTATAATGAAAAGAATAATGAACTCATATGAATATACCAACCATAACAATTAATCAAATAAATAATATAAATGATTTATCATCATGGTTAGATTCATTCATCTAGTGTGATTCATCATATGACTCATTAACTCATTAATGAATCATTTAATACAAAGTATGAATCACACAAATGAGTCATTAAGCAATTAATGCTCATGCCACCTTAACCCCTTAGTCACCACTCTTCTAGAACCTTCCCGACAAATTACAAGAACGCCCCTCCAATCCGTGAAAACACGGAAAAACTTTAGACCGTATAAATCCAGTAACCATATACTAGAATCTGGATTAAACCAAATCTGACTAGTATAAACTGTCCGAAAAGTCATACGTGCGTAAACACACGTACGCATCCGAACCCTTGTCGTAAAACCATACGACCTCTATATCATTTCGCCTGGAGCAGGGAAACTCTCTGTGTGGGATTCTAAAGACTCGACACTACGCTGGCAGTGGGTTTAACCACAGACCGCAAGCAACACTAGCTGTACGTAACGGTCCCCAGGTAGATGTCGATAAGAAGGCCGATGAGGAAAATCATCTGAACCCCTACCGAGCCTGGTGTGACAATCTCCGTACAGTCCGGTCTGGTCATCTAAGACTATCGCAAATCAAGCCTAAGGGGCGGCAAGCGTCAGTCCCCTAATAGCTGTATAAGTCGTGTAGGAGCGAAGCCCATTACACCCTGAGAAGCTACTGGAACCTACCAGTATATCTCGCTTGCCCTGGCCAGGGACTTTGCGTAATGGCTCTCTGATACTGTGCGATATCAACTCCCAATACCGGGAGAGACGAATCCTATCTAACCACCACTGCCCCCAAGTGCTCGGGACTGCACCCAACTGCTACCTGTTTGCACGAATCCTTTGAGCCGTGGTAGGGTAGCAATCTAAGAACAGTGGGACACACTCGAGGCGAAGTAGCAGTGTCAAGTCTGCGGACTATGCTGTACTCATGTCACCTGGGAACTGTTAACCGATGATGGGTATAATACCAACCAATCAGTTCCCCGGCGAGTCCTGTCCGGTGTACCCGTAACCTAACGAGCACCTGTATACTATCTCCAGTACGACGTACTGATGGCTGTGGGACAGACCATCTCCCCAACTGGGATGAGAAGCGTATACACTTAGTCTACTCCGGAATATCGATGCCCTATCTCGATAATCCAACGACCAGGGATCTGTATAGGATGTTGCTTACAGACTACCCAGCCCCCACTAGTGTGACTGCCATCACGACGCTGGTAATCAAGCAAAGATCCTATGGGCTCTACTAATATGTATAAGTGATACGTTACAAGAAACATATGCACATATTAAAGTAGACACAAACCAAGTAGCATACTACCATTTTAAGCAAGACTGTATATACAACTGTGAATATCCCAAGCTTCCATTAAGTAATATACATGCTAGTATGATACAATAATGGCCCCTAGGGCATATACACTAACATCAAGTTCCAGAAGACTCCAGAAGCTTCTGCCAGTTCAGCAAACTAGGGTTTCTAAGCTTAAATAATCCTAGCTTAAAGCCTAAGCTAAACTCCTAACAAACTATTTCTAGAAGCTTCTAAACAAACTTTTGGAGGGAATTGTAATTTCAAACCTAGACCTAGGGTTTGGGAAGTCTATAAATAGAAGCCTAGACCTAGGGTTAAGGGGATCTATCATCCAATACTTAGATACTTAGAAAAATCTCCATTCTTTACCTCTTTCTTCATCTTCTTCCACAAGTCTAGTGACAAGACTTGTGTGAAACCCTAACCCTAATTCCAATCAAAATTCAAGATCCGAGTACCAAATCAAACAAGCGAAGCAAAATCAACAATCGAGTTCTTCTTCTTGTAGTTCTTGAGCGATTGTAATGAAATTGTTGATATAAATAAAAGGTGGAATTCTTTTATCTTGTTTTCTTTAAATTCTTACATCATGATTCAATCTCAATTTGTAGTTGTAGTTCTTGTTGTGATGTTTGAGTAATACTCCACTCGTCGATGAGTCGAGACGATCAATAGAATGATGATGTAACATATCTTAAAACGATTCTTGATTCCTACGAGTTTTGTAAACCCTAGCAAGTTCAAGAATCGACGACCTAGTTTCGTTGCGATGCTTTCTTGATTGTTATCGCTCGAAATTGGGGAGTTACGATCGTTTCTTGAATTTGCTAGAGGCTAGAATGTGAATGGTATCGACGAAAGAACAAGGGATAAATGATGAAACCCTAGTTTCACGAGAAATCCCTAACTCTCGTCGATCATCATCGATCTAGTATCAATTCTTCGAAGGACAAAAATACGATATCTTGAGATTACATCACGTCTATAGATCCGATCGATTCCTGCGAGCCTCATTTAGATTCTTGACATTTGGTTGGAAATATCATCGAAATCCGATTCTCGATTGTTTATCATTTTCTTGATTCTTGATTAGACTAGTGACACTTAAATCAATCGATAAAATCTTGAATCATGTTTTCTTTTCTTTTCGATTAACTTTTCAATTCAAACAAATCAAACATAGAAATGATCGCACAATCCCTGTGGACGATCCGCACTCGCTTACGATCTACAACTGACACCGTAGTTGATTGCGGTCAAAACAATTCTTTGATTGTGAATATTATTCAATTTTCTAATTACCGACACAAAGAAACTCATTCGTTTTATTCGATTTACACAAACAAGAATTTCTTTTTCAATCAAATGGCGCCGTTGCCGGGGATTACGCGCTAATTCGTTTCATATTGAAATTTGAATTGAAAGATTTATTTCATTGTAATTTTTGTGATCAAAATTCGTGTAAAACCCTAAACGATTTGTTATGGTTCATTGCAAGGAGATCTGGAGCTTGCTGTGAAATTGGAAATTTTTTTTGGAATATACCAGAGAGCTAAGGGAGTGTACAGAAGCTCCCTACTACAATTTAGTGCAGTGTTCCCATCATTCAACCATGGAAGCGTGGTCCAAGGAGGCAATTGCGGCGGAACCGCGGCTTCTTGAGGAGTTCTCTGTATAAATTTCTCTCAGGTAACTTCTTACTTTCTTATCTCTTACCTCATCTGCTCCAATTAACAGTTTGTGCAGGCTTCTTTGCAAATAATCGCAGCTCGCAAATAGCAAAATTAAATTGTGCTTGTTTTGATTCTTGTGGTTGTTTGCATAACTAATACAGATATTAAGGGGCAAAGACCAAATCCAGATTAGGTGGGGAGTTCATTACCCTTCCTAAGCCCCAAATGTAGGGTTCCTAGGCACACACAAGAGGTTCTACAAGGCATCAACCATGCCAAATTCAAATTTTCCGGTGCCAAGAAACCCTAAACTAGATCGTTAACAAGATGATAAGGCGAAACAACAAGCAAGAAAACTACTTTGCTACTAAGTGAATGGAAATACAACCTTTGTAGATCCGGTCCACCATTACTTTAGCTCCGTGTTGACGTCCCTCCGCTGCGATCATCGGGATCCCGGACTCTAGCGATGGTTTCGTCGGAGAAATGATCGGGCTAGGTCATTGACTTCTTGGCCGTAGATGATCTACGTCGGGGAGACTCAAACTCAAGCTATTCCTTCATTAGGTCGAAAACTTTGTGAAGAGAACACCCTATACTACATGGAAAGTGGTAGAGGATGAAGAAATAGGAAGTGGGTTCACTTTAGAATTTGATTTCTCACTCTTTTTCTCATGGCACAATTGGAGCTCTCAAGCTTTTGTAAGCTTGATGAAGATGAAGAAGAAGAAAGGAATCATATCCATTTAAAAGAATAATATGAATACTTATCCTTTTAATCATGGCACCATGGTTGAGTTAAGCCCTCATGCTTAACTCATGTAGAGAATTAACCATAGCATAAGGTTAAGGGTTGGGTTAGCTAATATCTTAAACAAATGACAAAGAGAGTTGACTTTGTCAATGTTTATCAAACTTCATGAAGCTTGATAACTTTGACCAAAGTCACACTCTTTTGTTATATGCTTAGGAAAATCGCAAACCCTAATCTAACCTTGATATGGTTCAAGTCTCGTACACACAATTTGTTTGTATCATCAAGCATGATACAAACATGTACACTTGCATATATCACATATAAACAATGTGCACATTCAAGTAGAAAATCAATCTTAAGTGAACCAATACTAGTTAATGTAAAGTAATATATCAAATATATAATTATACATTAAATCATTAAATCAACACTTGATTTAACGATCCGGTCATATCACATATAACTGACTAATATCAATAGTAACAACTTATCGAATCAACACTTGATCCGATAACCCGGCTATATCGCATACAACCGATCAATATCACAAATCGCGAGAATAGAATACAGTATCACATACTGGTATTATTCTCGGTCCCGCACATATCTTATGTGCGCTCCTATTTCGTTTTGCTTGAGCCAGGAAACCCCTGTGTAGGACTCTAAAGACTCGTCAATACGCCGGCAGTAGGTGATGATCATATCAAACACCCACAAGCCGTAAGCGGTCTGCTAAACGTAACGGCCACCCAGGTATTGAGCGATCAGAAGATCAACGAGCAAGCCCGCTCGCACTCCTGTGAATCCAACCAGTAACACTACCGTAAAGTCCGGTCTGTTCGTCTGATATGTCGCATATCTCGTCTAGGGGTGGTAAACGTCAGACCCCAATAACTCGATAAGTCGTGTCAATATGAGGCTCATAACGGGTCGAGAAACTACTGGTAACACTTACCAATAAATCCCTAAAGCAGCCTTGGCCAAGGACTTCCTGTTATAGCCAATCGAGCACAGCGCAACATCAACTCCCTATACCGGGAGAGACGAAACCCCTCCTATCGCTCATTGCCTCCATGTGATTTGGGACTGTACCCAAAACCCACCTTTTTGCACGCCCTCTTGGACGTGGTATGATGGAAATCAAAGCACAGTGGGAATCACACGAGACTCTATGACGATCTCGGGTCTACAGACTAACCTGTACAAGTGTCACCAGAGAACTGCCATCTGACGTAAGGTATAATACCATCTGGGAGTTCTCGGCGAGTCCGTCCAGTGTACCCAGTCTCCACTGAGCACCCGTATATCATCTCTGATGTCAAACACCAATGGATATGGGATCATCCATCGCCCATCTATATGGGTCGAGAAGGTACACGCTAGTCTACTCTGGTATATCGATCCCCCGTCTCGATACACCCACGACTAGGGACTTTGAAGGATGTACTTATGGACTACCACATCCCCACTAGTATGATCTGCATCATAGTCCAGGTAGTCAAGTACACATCCTAAGGGCTTTACCAACATGTAACAGAGAGACAATCGGTGTACACGTTAAGGTAAAGGGTAACCAGATAGCATACTATCATATCGAGCAAGAAAGTCATCCCTATATATGTCCAAGCATCCACTACCATATACATCCTATGTATAGTAATGGCCTCTAGGGCATACATATAACTAACAATCTCCCACTTGCACTAGGGCCATCTGATAGCAGTGGTTGTAGTATCTCATACTCAACCATCCCATAAAAGTCTCTCTCTGGGATAAGGCCTTTGTGAGTGGATCTGCCATGTTGTCCTCTGAGTCTACTCTCCTAACCTCGATCCCCTGGAGATCAACCATCTCCATGATCAGGTGATACTGCCTAAGAATATGTCTGGATCACTGATGGGACGGGCGTTCCTTGGCATAAGCCACAACTCCATTGTCACACAATGGGAGGAACAAAGTTCATCTCATGAACTAATATATACCCAGACCTCCTCTTTGGTAGCATCTTTGGTAGCGATGTATCCAGCCTTTATCGTCTAGTATGCCATGGTATCTAGCTTGGAACTCTTTCAACATACCGTCCCTTTACCGAGGGTAAAGACAATGCCTGTGACTGACATTCAGTCATCCTTATCACTCTGGAACCTTTCCAGTGATTCTCCCCAGGATCAATTGATACCATCTCACTACAACTAGTGAGTATCCTAACATCCAATTAGATCTATCTCATAGATCCAAAATAAGGATTTAGGAGGTATCACTTTGATCCTATATGGAGAATCCTTGTGATAAGCGGAGATTGACCGAGCGTAGCATAGGAAACTCCTTCCCTATCAAGAGTATGTCATCCACGTACTCTACGAGGATCACCACCATACTCCCTACTACCTTTTTGTATATACAAGGTTCATCTACCATTTTGATGTAGTCAAACTCTTTGACTACCATATCAAAACAGATGTTCCAACTCCACGGTGCCTGCTTTACCACATAAAACTTCTTGCTCACGTTTCCGCTGCTCCCACTGTCTACGAAGCCCTCTGGTTGTGTACTTATAGATTACCTTTTCTAAATTTTTATTTAGAAAAGCAGTCAAGACACCCAACCGCCAGATATCGTAGTCATGGTATGTAGCCGTAGCAAGTAGGATCTGGATGGACTTAAGCATAGGTACTTAGAAAAGGTTTCATCACAATCCATAGCTGGTCAATGATGCAAACCTTTAACAAGTCTAGCTTTGAAAGTCTCAACTTTTCCATGTACACAAGGTAATCTTCTCAAGATATACTTTCTCCTGATGGGGATTTAACCCTTCAGATAAAGCAACCAAAGTCCATACTTTGTTGGTGTATAAGGATTCCATCTCAGATCGCTAAGCATCCAGCCATTCTTACAGAGTCACACTCCTGATGGCCAGCTCGAAACTAGTTAGGTCATCATCCCATGATACAATCCTCGCTCCCACTGTCATAGAGAAACCGAAGTATCTCTCAGGTGGGTGAGGAACCTTACTAGGTCGGCGGAGAGGCTGAGGTTCGTTGTTTGCTATTGAATCCTTTGGTTCTACCAAATCATCAGCTGCAGTTTGTATAGCTGAAAGTCTTTCCAGTTCTACCTCATGTCCAATAATTTCTTCACAAGAAATTCCCTTTCACAAAGGTGGCATGCTGAGAAACAAAACATTTTTGTTCCTCGGTTAGGTAGAAGATATTCCCTTGCGTATGCTTGGGATATCCAACAAACTTCCACAGAACTGACTTTGCCTCGAGCTTGTCCGGATTATGCTTTTAGACATAGGCTGGACAACCTCAAATCTTAACAAACTTAAGATATGGGCTCTTCCCTTTCCATATCATAATGAAGTGGTAGGCAACTGATTTGATCGGAACCCTATTCAATAGGTATGCAACTTCATAAGTGCATAACTCCCTAAAAGGAAATAGGAAACTCAGTAGTACTCTTCATAGAGCACACCATATCTAATAGGGTGTGATTGCTCCTCCCCGATACACCGACGTGCTGTGGTGTATACGGAGGAGTAATGCTGAGAGAGAATCTCATTCTCCTTTAGAATAATCCAGGAATTCCGTCCTCAAGTATTCTCCTCCTTGATCACATCAAAGGACATAATACTTATACCCGTATTTTGGTTCTCTACTTCTAACTTATATTCTATGAATATCTCAAAAGGTTCGGACTTGTGTTTCAACGGGAACATATGTCTGAATCTTGAGAGATTATCAGAGAATGTAATGAAGTACAAAGAACCGATCTTGGCATGTGTAGACAGGGGGCCTTCATACATCAGCATGTATCAATCCCAAGAGTTCACAAACTCTTTCTCTGTTTCCAATAAACAGAGCTATGGTCATCTTATCTCTGTGACATGACTGGCAAGTTTCACAAGATGTAAATTCAAACTAATTTAAATATGCATCTTAATGTAACTTCAGCTAGTTGGGTCGCATTGATATGACCTAGTCTACAATGCCTCAAGAAGGATTCGTTCATTTCTGAACTCTTCCTCTTGTGTGTGTGTTTTGTATACTAAGAACTGTAGTTAGATTTAGAACGTTAATGCTTTTAGATAACGTGCCTGAACCGATCAACTTTTGATATAGGAAATGTTCAAAACATTATCCAATCAATACAAAATTATATCCTTCTTTATCTAAATAAAGAGACTGATATGATTTTGTATATCAGGTTCGGTATCTAATAACATTTGTTCAGAATCAATGTATTCTGGTAATACAGGGTGACAGTGACCAACAGACTTGGCTGCAACACTTGCACCATTTTCTGCCTCATGAAACTTATCACCCGTTCTCAGTTCTTTACCTTTCTGTAGCCCATGTAATATATTACATATGTGGGATCCTGATCCGGTATCATATACCCTGGACGTAAAGGACATTGAGAAACAGTTCTCTGTAATGAACACACCCGAAGATGATGCATCGGTATGCACTTTCTTCGTTTGGGCGGCACGGGAATTCTGGTAATCCCCAATTTCCTGCTCTGTCTTATAACAATTATAAGTTGAAGCGGACCAACGTTCCCCAGCTCAGTATAACAAGCGGGTTCGGTCAATATATCCGTTTTATTATCTTGATTAAGACGTGACATGGTCGCTACCTGGAGAGAGAGAGAAGAAAACACTCTGCGTGCGCTCTAGCAAGATCAGATTGGTTATTATTTTATCTAATCAGGATGGCTTCCACTGTTTTTATCAAATCTTCCTTCAAATCCTAAAAGGAAAGACTAGCCGGGATTAATTACAAGCTACAAGTTCGCCAATCTTTTAGCCAGGCCAGTGTCGGTACTTTGAGGGAGGTTCCCCGTGCTTTCGCACGGACCTAATTAAAGTAAACCTCGTTTTCCTAGAGGCGTAACCCTGTTGACACCTTTCTAGACACCTACTTGATCGGCTAATTGTAATGTGTAAAACTCTCGCAGGAGTAACAATTACTCGCAGTGGGTATCGGGATCCAACTATCACATAGAAGGTATGCAATCTCATTGCAAATTTCAACACTTGAAATTCCCAATAATATTTTACCCCTAGTGTTCTATGACCTTGACGAATGCCAAACAACCCATAGTCCACTAGTCAAGTTCAACTCGTACATTTCTTGATTGAATTAAACCCACCCGCACGACCTTTGACGAATGCCAAACAACGCCGTACGAATACCCTAATCCAATCTGCATCATATGCATAAGCAGATAAATACTAGTTAGCTACCGTACACTACGCCTTGACGAATGCCAAACTACCGCAGCACGAATACTAAGTAGTACTTATCTGAAATGACGGAGGGCTGCGACAGGTTTTTAAGAAAACCTTTTGCGTAATGAACTTGATATCTTTGTAGAATCAAATGATTTTAAAATGGAGTGTTTTTTAGGCTTTTCTAGTTTTGCTAAAGGGGCCACTCACGGTGAAGGGATCGTCGGCCCTTTCCTCATCGAATAAGGTGCAGGATATATCATATATATCGCTGTGCAAAGCAAGAACTATAGGAGCAATCAAAATACAAACCGAAGGGTGAAGCATCTGCCAGTTATTGCTAAAGGAGTCACTCCCGGTGAAGGGATCTCGGTCCTTTCCTTATCGAATAAGGTGCAGGATGTTCTACAAGGAACACCGCGATGCAAAGCAAGAACTGTAGCTACCTGTTTTTGAAGATTCGATTCCACAACATCTTAGGTTTCTTTTCTTTCATTAATCATATTAATGAAGTCCCATCATTAAATCACCTAAACATCACAGATAAATACGACGTACACTTATGCCATCCGCATTCGCCTCGATGTCCCCTCGTGCACCGTTAGGTTAGGTAACTAACGACAGAGCGGGGCAGGGCTAGCGCGAGTGCAAAACATAAGTAACGTCTATATAATATATCATATATACTATATACATTATTTATCACAGAACATCAAATGATCACATCACAGATATCGCAGCAGAAGAAACATATGAAACATTGGATATACTAGGACGTCCGTGTTTTCAATACGAGCCTATATAAAACATGGATTCCACGGTCGCGATGAATAGCCAAACCCACACCCCTAGACCCCTACGAGAGCGACAAGCAACCCTACCAATTCTAGAGTTAGGAGACCCGGACTCGACTCCTCGAGTTGGTCTCCTACTGGACTCCAGAACCCGGTTACTTGTGCTCTCCTCCTGGGGTCTATCCTAGTGCGGAAAAGTAAATAATATACAAATGGTGACATCTTCCGCAGCCTGGAAGTGCCCCAATAAAAGAATATTACATACAATTAATTTTACATGAATGAAAATGAAAAACACTCATCTCACATAAAACCCCCGGCTATTCAAAACGCGACGATCCAATATAACATATCCAGCAACACATAACATCACATGTCATCAACGTAAGTAAATGTGCGCATCCCAATTGTCGTTGACATATAGCAACGAAACCGGCGATATCACATATTACACTTACGGTCGCAGAAAAGAAAGTGTAAAACTACAACAGTTGGAATCCGCAAACTCTTTAGACATCGCATGCCTAACCATCTGAATTCCTTAGACATCACATGACTAACAATTATAAATCCCGCATTTTAGTCTCATTATCGAAAACACTTTTCAATATCAAGTCGGGCAATTCAACAAGATTCCCGATATTTTGATCGAATGCTCGTCGCAAACTTCAATGGACGGTCGCACCCCCGATACCGTCGACGAAGTGCACTAAGGCGAAACACTGCTGCCGCGAGCACCCGAACGGATGCTTTTTGGCGATGGGGTTCTCCTACAGTCACTTGGTCGGGGCTATGGGGCGTGGCTATCTATTAAGTTTACCTGGCGAGTATCTGCGTACGCTACGTGATTTCGACGGACTTTTGATCACATCAAAATTCCGTGGCAACCGATCAAGTGAGACTAAAGTGCTATGTTTATAACATCCAAATCAGTTATCTCATAACTACCTGTGGATTCCAAATATTGTATCACATTCCGGATAAATAGAAAATGTTAAACTTTCCGATCGAACAATCAAACACCCAATGTTTCCCGAAACAACTCAACTCTTGAAATAAGTTTAAAAACATCCACTTCATGCCACAGTACCAATGGTCGAGCCGTAGAAGGGTCAAGCCAACGCCTCACATGTGGCACGCCGTACTGCCCCAAACCCAAAGGTTCAAAGGGCAGTTCAAGACGGTCATATAATCGAGTTAAGGTTTGTTGTCTTCTAGAGGGTCCATCGCGTTACTTGCACTACTTAGAACGTTATTAAACTACGGAAAGATCCAACACTTGGAAATTTCCCGGCAGGGGAAAAATTGGGTATTTATATCCGGTCGAACTTTTTAACATGTTCTAAAATTATCCGGAAAAAGACCGACAAAGTTAAAGATTCCGATCGAATCGTCGAACTCCCAATACAACCCAGAAAACTCAACTCTTGAGCAAACTTTAAAAATTCCCAGAAAATACAGCACTGACAGAGAGAGATTACTGTGCAGGTCACGTGCCAAGATTCGTTCTTATAGCCGCGGAACCGCCGCACAAGCTAGGGTGGGGCCGCGGTTCCGCGGTGCATTGGATGAATTAGGGGCACGTGCTCCACAGTAACTCCTTGAAAACCCTGCTGAATTTTTTGAATATTTTTAATTTAGAAAAAACCACATTTTCAGAAAATGTCCAGAAAGGGTTAAAAGTTAGGGTTTCGGGGTTCGATCGGATTTCTAACATCGTCAACACTTCGCCTAAAGCTCTAGCTAGGCTCTGATACCACTGTAGGGTTCCGAGACACACACAAGAGGTTCTACAAGGCATCAACCATGCCAAATTCAAATTTTCCGGTGCCGAGAAACCCTAAACTAGATCGTTAACTAGAGGATAAGGTGAAACAACAAGCAAGCAAACTACTTTGCTACTAAGTGAATGGAAATATAACCTTTGTAGATCCGGTCCACCATTTCTTTAGCTCCGTGTTGACGTCCCTCCACTGCGATCATCGGGATCCCGGACTCTAGCGATGGTTTCTTCGGAGAAATGATCGGGCTAGGTCATTGACTTCGAGGCCGAAGATGATCTACGTCGGGGAGACTCAAACTCAAGTTATTCCTTCACTTGGTCGAAAACTTTGTGAAGAGAACACCCTATACTACATGGCAAGTGGTAGAGGATGAAGAAATAAGAAGTGGGTTCACTTTAGAATTTGATTTCTCACTCTTTTTCTCATGGCACCATTGGAGCTCTCAAGCTTTTGTAGGCTTGATGAAGATGAAGAAGAAGAAAGGAATCATATCCATTTAAAAGAATAATATGAATACTTATCCTTTTAATCATGGAACCATGGTTGAGTTAAGCCCTCATGCTTAACTCATGTAGAGAATTAACCATAGCATAAAGTTAAGGGTTGGGTTAGCTAATATCTTAAACAAATGACAAAGAGAGTTGACTTTGTCAATGTTTATCAAACTTCATGAAGCTTGATAACTTTGACTAAAGTCACACTCTTTTGTTATATGCTTAGGAAAATAGCAAACCCTAATCTAACCTTGATATGGTTCAAGTCTCGTACACACAATTTGTTTGTATCATCAAGCATGATACAAACATGTACACTTGCATATATCACATATAAACAATGTGCACATTCAAGTGAGAAAATCAATCTTAAGTGAACCAATACTAGTTAATGTAAAGTAATATATCAAATATATAATTATACATTAAATCATTAAATCAACACTTGATTTAACGATCCGGTCATATCTCATATAACCGACTAATATCAATAGTAACAACTTATCGAATCAACACTTGATCCGATAACCCGGCTATATCGCATACAACCGATCAATGTCAAAAATCGCGAGAATAGAATACAATATCACATACTGGAATTATTCTCGGTCCCGCACATATCTCATGTGCGCTCCTATTTCATTTTGCTTGAGCCAGGAAACCCCTGTGTAGGACTCTAAAGACTCGTCAATACGCCGGCAGTAGGTGATGATCATATCAAACACCCACAAGCCGCAAGCGGTCTGCTAAACGTAACGGCCACCCGGGTATTGAGCGATCAGAGGATCAACGAGCAAGCCCGCTCACACTCCTGTGAATCCAACCAGTAACACTACCGTACAGTCCGGTCTGTTCGTCTGATATGTCGCATATCTCGTCTAGGGGTGGTAAACGTCAGACCCCAATAACTCGATAAGTCGTGTCGATATGAGGCTCATAACGGGTCGAGAAACAACTGGTAACACTTACCAGTAAATCCCTAAAGCAGCCTTTGTAGGGTTGCTAGGCACGCGCACAAGGGTCTACGAGGCATCAACCATGCCCGAATAAAAATTTAGCCGTGCCGAACAACCCGAATACGGAACTTTAAACTAGAGATTAGGCGAAAACAAGCATGCTAAACACTTTAACACTAAGTGAGAGGGATTACAACCTTTGTAGATCCGGTCCTTCACTTCATATGCTCCGTGTTGTGGTCCCTTCGCTGCGACCATCAGGTTCCGGGCTCTCGAGAGGTTCCACGAAGAGAATGACGCAACCATTGCTTCCGATCTTCGATACTACGATGATCTACTTCGAAGTTTCTTTAACACAAGCTAACACTCATCAAATGATGTGAACACCCTCATCTAAATGGCAAGTGAAGATGAGGATGATGAAGTAGGAATTTTGCTTTATTTATTTATATTTTTCTCACATATATCCATCACAAAATCAAAGCTAGAAACCATTTCAAGCTTTTTCATAGAAGAAGATGAAGGAGGAAGAAGAAGCTTAATTCATTTGTGATGAATAGGAAATAATAAATATGATAGATAAAGCAACCATGGTTCACTTAACCTATGTAGAGAATTGACTAGGGTTAGGGTTTTGGGTAAATAAAAGAATGAGTCATGAACAAATATCTTTCACAAAACAAAACAAATCCTTCTAGAAACTTCTAGAAAGATTAACCCTAATCCGAACCCTAATCAAGTTTAAACTCCACTAAACGAGTTGCATTAGTTATCATATCATGTTACAATATTATATATCACATATATAATATTTACCGTAACAAAAGAAAATAATACAATTAACATATATCGCATATATATAAATGTATTACCCGAGTGAGAAAAAGAATCTTTTAGTGAGCAAATATTAGTTAATGCAATTTAATATATCAAATATATTATTATACATTAAATTATCGAATCAACACTTGATCCGACAATCCGGCTATATCGCATATAACCGACTAATATTTATCCGTACCGATTCATCGAATCAACACTTGATCCGATGACCCGGCTGATATCAAATATCGCGAGAATAGAATACGGTATCACATATCGCATTATCCTCGGTCCCGCACATATCACATATGTGCTCCTACTCCGTTTTGCCTGAGTCAAGAAACCTCTGTGTAGGACTCTAAAGAATCGTCAATACGCCGGCAGTAGGTGATGATCATATCAAACACCCACAAGCTGCAAGCGGTCAGCTAAACGTAACAGCTACCCAGGTATTGAGCGCTCAGAAGATCAACAAGCAAGCCTGTACATTCTCCTGTGGATCCAAACAGTAACACTCCCGTACAGTCCGGTCTCGTCGTCTGATATGTCGCATATCTCGCCTAGGGGTGGTAAACGTCAGACCCCAGTAGCTCGATAAGTCGTGTCGATATGAGGTCTATAACAGTTCGAGAAACTACTGATAACACTTACCAGTAAATCTCAGCAACCCTGGCCAGGGATTTCCGGTTATAGCCAATCGAACACAGCACAACATCAACTCCCTATACCGGGAGAGACGAATCCCCTCCTATCGCTCATTGCCTCCATGTGATTCGGGACTGTACCCAAAAGCCACCTTCTTGCACGCCCTCTTGGACGTGGTATGATGGAAATCAAAGCACAGTGGGAATCACACAAGTCTCTATGACGATCTCGGGTCAACAGACTACTCTGTACCAGTGTCACCGGAGAACTGCCATCTGACGTATGGTATAATACCATCTGGGAGTTCTCGGCGAGTCCGTCCAGTGTACCCAGTCTCCACTGAGCACCCGTACACCATCCTTGATGTCAAACACCGATGGATATGGGATCATCCATCGCCCATCATATGGGTCAAGATGCGTATACGCTAGTCTACTCTGGTGCATCGATGCCCTGTCTCGATACACCCTCGACTAGGAACAGTTATAGGATGTACTCGTCGACTATCGTGGCCCCACTAGTATGATCTCATCATAGTCCCAGTAGTCGAGTACATATCCTAAGGGCTTTATCAACATGTAACATAGAGACAATCAGAGTACATGTTAAGATAAAGTACAACCAGATAGCATACTATCATGTCGAGCAAGAAAGTCCTCCTTATATATGTCCTAGCATCCACTACAATATACATCGTATGTACAGTAATGGCCTCTAGGGCATACATATAACTAACAATCTCCCACTTGCACTAGGGCCATCTGTTATGGTATCGCATACCCAACAATTAGCTGCGGTTGAAGTATCTCATACTCAACCATCCCATAAAAGTCTCTACTGGGAAAAAGGCCTTTGTGAGTGATCCGCGCTGTCGTCCTCTGTGTCTACTCTCCTAACCTCGATCTCCCTGGAGATCAACCATCTCCATGATCAGGTGATACTGCCTAAGAATTATATCTGGATTTCTGATGGGACGGTAGTTCCTTGGCTAAAGCCACAACTCCATTGTCACACAATGGTAGGAACGAAGTTCATCTTATGAACTTATATGTATCCAGACTGCCTCTTTGGTAGCATCCTTGGTAACGATGTATCTTGCCTTTAATCGTCTAGTATGTCACGGTATCTAGCTTGAAACTCTTCCAACATACCGTCCCTCCACTGAGGGTAAAGACAATGCCTGCGATTGACATTCAGTCGTCCTTATCAGTCTGGAACCTTTCCAGTGATTCTCCCCAGGATCGATTGATACCATCTCACTACAACTAGTGAGTGTCCTAACATCCAACTAGATCTATCTCATAGATCCAAAACCCAGGATTTAGGAGGTATCACTTTGATCCTATATGTAGAATCCTTGTGATAAGCGGAGATTGACCGAGCGTAGCATAGGAAACTTCTTCCCTATCAAGAGTATGTCATCCACGTACTCTACGAGGATCACCACCATACTCTCTACTACCTTTTCGTATATACAAGGTTCATCTACCATTTTGATGAAGTCAAATTCTTTGACTACCTCATCAAAACAGATGTTCCAACTCCGCGATGCCTGCTTTATCATATAAAACATCTTGCACACGTTTCCGCTGCTCCCACTGTCTACGAAGCCCTCTGGCTGTGTACTTATAGACACTCTTTTCTAAAACATCATTTAGAAAAGCAGTCATGACACCCAACCACCAGATATCGTAGTCATGGTATGTAGCCGTGGCAAGTAGGATCTGGATGGACTTAAGCATAGCTTTGAAAGTCTCAACTTTTCCATGTACACCAAGTAATCTTCTCAAGATATACTCGCTCCTGATGGGGATCTAACCCTTCAGATAAAGCAACCAAATTCCATACTTTGTTGGTGTATAAGGATTCCATCTCAGATCGATAAGCATCCAGCCATTCTTATAGAGTCCCACTCCTGGTGGCCAGCTCGAAACCAGTTGGGTCATCATCTCATGATGCAATCCTCGCTCCCACTGTCATAGAGAAACCGAAGTATCTCTCAGGTGGGTGAGGAACCCTACTAGATCGGCGGAGAGGCTGAGGTTCGTTGGAAACTATTGAATCCTTTGGTTCTATCAAATCATCTGTTGTAGTTTGTATAGCTGGAACCCTTCCAGTTCTACATAACAGACCTTGCCTCGAGCTTGTCCGGATTTTGCTTTTAGACATAGGCCGGACAACCCCAAATCTTAACAAACTTAAGATATGGGCTCTTCCCTTTCCATATCGCATATGAAGTGGTAGGCTACTAATTTGATTTGAACCCTATTCAATAGGTATGCAGCTTCTCAAGTGCATAACTCCCAAAAGGAAATAGGAAACCCAGTAGTACTCGTCATAGAGCACACCATATCACATAGGGTGTTATTGCTCCGCCCCGATATACCATCGTGCTATGGTGTATACGGAGGAGTAATGCTGAGAGAGAATCTCATTCTCCTTTAGAATAGTCCAGGAATTCCGTGCTCAAGTATTCTCCTCCTTGATCTCATCAAAGGACATAATACTTATACCCGTATTTTGGTTCTCTACTTCTAACTTATATTCTGTGAATATCTCAAAAGGTTCGGACTTGTGTTTCAACAGGAACATATGTCTGAATCTTGATAGATTATCAGAGAATGTAATGAAGTATTAAGAACCGATCTTGGCATGTGTAGACAGGGGACTTTCATACATCAGCATGTATCAATCCCAAAAGTTCACTAACTCTTTTTCTGTTTCTAATAAACAGAGCTGTGGTCATCTTATCTTTGTGACATGACCGGCAAGTTTCACAAGATGTAAATTCAAACTAATTTAAATATGCATCTTTATGTAACTTCAGCCAGTCGGGTCGCATTGATATGACCTAGTCTACAATGCCTCAAGAAGGATTCGTTCATTTCTGAACTCTTCCTCTTGTGTGTGTTCTGTATACTAAGAACTGTAGTTTGATTTAGAACGTCAATGCTTTTAGATAACGTGCCTGAACCGATCAACTCTTGATATAGGAAATGTTCAAAACATTATCCAACAATACAAAATTATATCCTTTCTTTACTAATAAAGAGACTGATATGATTTTGTATATCAGGTTCGGTATCTAATAACATTTGTTCAGAATCAATGTATTCAGGTAATACAGGGTGATAGTGACCAACAGACTTGGCTGCAACACTTGCCCCGTTTTCTGTCTCATGAAACTAATCACCCGTTCTCAGTTCTCTACCTATCTGTAGCCCATGTAACAGATTACATATGCGGGATCCTGATCCGGTATCTCATACCCAGGACGTAAAGGATACTGAGAAACAGTTCTCTGTAATGAACACACCCAAAGATGATGCATCAACATGCACTTTCTTCGTTTGGGCGGCACGGGAAATCTGGTATTCCCCAATTTTCCTGCTCTGTCTTATAACAATTATAAGTTGGAGCGGGACCAACGTTCCCCAGCTCAGTATAACAAGCGGGTTCGGTCAATATATCCGTATTATTATCTTGATTAAGGCGTGATATGGTCGCTACCTGGAGAGAGAGAGAAGAAAACACTCAGCGTATGCTCTTGCAAGATTAGATTGGTTATATAATATATCTAATCAGGATGTCTCCCACTGTTTTAATCAAATCTTCCTTCAAACCCTAAAAGGAAAGATTAGCCGGGATTAATTACACGCTACAAGTTCGCCAATCTTTCAGCCAGGCCAGTGTCGGTACTTTGAGGGAGGTCCCCCCGTGCTTTCGCACGAACCTAATTACAGTAAACCTCGTTTTCCCAGAGGCGTAACCCCGTTAACACCTTTCTAGACACCTACTTGATCGGCTAATTGTAATGTGTAAAACTCTCCCAGGAGTAACTCTTACTCGCAGCGGGTATCGGGATCCAACTATCTAATAGAAGGTATGCAATCTCATTGCAAATTTCAACACTTGAAATTCCCAATAATATTTTGCCCCAAGCGATCTATGACCTTGACTGAGTCAACAAACCATAGACCGCAAGTAAAGTTCAACCCGTACATTTCTTGATTGAATTAAACCCACCCGCACGACCCTTGACTGAGTCAACAAGGCCGCACGACTACCCTAATCCAATCGCATCATATGCTTTGCAGATAAGCACTAATCAGCTACCGCACACTACGCCTTGACTGAGTCAACAAACACAGCACGAATACTAACTATTACTTATCTGAAATGACGGAGGGCTACGACAGGTTTTTAAGAAAACCCTTTGCGTAATGAACTTTATATCGTTGTAGAATCGAGTGATTTTAAATGGAGTGTTTTTGAGGCTTTTCTAGTTTTGCTAAAGGGGTCACTCCCGGTGAAGGGATCGTCGGCCCTTTCCTCATTGAATAAGGTACAGGATATATCACATATACCACTATGCAAAGCAGAAACTATAGAAGCAATCAAAAGACAAACCGAGTTTGTAGCATCTGCCAGTTATCGCTAAAGGAGTCACTCCCGGTGAAGGGATCTCGGTCCTTTCCTTATCGAATAAGGTGCTGGATGTTCTACAAGGAACACCGCTATGCAAAGCAAGAACTGTAGCTACCAGTTTTTATAAACAAGTTTCTACAACATCTTAGGTTTCTTTTATTTCATTAATCTTATTAATGAAGTCCCATTTTAAATTATGCTTCACAAGCATTTCTTTTGAAACGAAATCTGCAATATAACATATATCTCATATATATAATATATAAACATTCGTCTCAGGCAGTAATATGATCTCATCACAGAACATTGCAGCAGAAGAACATATATGAAATATTGGATATACTAGGACGTCCGTGTTTTCAATACGAGCCTGTATAAAACACGGATTCCACGGTCGCGATGAATAGCCAAACCCACATCCCTAGACCCCTACGAGAGCGGCAAGTAACACTGCCAATTCTAGGGTTAGGAGACCCGGTCTCGACTCCTCGAGATGGTCTCCCACTGGACCCTAGAACCCGGTTACTTGTGCTCCCCGCCTTGGGTCTACCTAATGCGAAAAAGTAAATAATATACAACGGTGACATCTTCCGCTACCTGGAAGTGCCCCAATAAAAGAATATTATATACAAATGAATTTTACATGAATGAAAAAGAAAAACTCTCATCTCACATAAAACCCCCGGCTATTCAAAACGCGACGATCCAATACCTCATATTACAGCAACACATAATATCTCATATCATCAACGTAAGCAAGTATGCGTATCCCGATTGTCGTTGATGTATAGCAACGAAGCCGGCGATACTCCACATACTACGCTTACGGTCACAGAAAAGAAAGTGTAAAACTACAACAGTTGGAATCCGCAACTTCTTAGACATCGCATGCCTAACCAAATGAATTCCTTAGACATCACATGCCTAACAATTATAAACCCCGCATTTTAGTCTCAAAATCGAAAACTCTTTTCAATATCAAGTCGGGCAATTCAACAAGATTCCCGACGTCCTGATCGAATGCTCGTCGCAAACTTTAGTAGACGGCCGCACCCCCGATACCGTCGACGAAGTGCACCGAGGCGGAACACCGCTACCGGGAGCACCCGAACGGATGCTTTCGGCGACGGGGTTCTCCTACAGTCACTTGGTCGGGGCTATGGAGTGAGGTTGTCTATTAAGTTTACCCGGCGAGTATCCGCGTACACTACGTGATTGCGACGGACTTTTGATCACATCAAAATTCCGTAGCAACCGATCAACTGAGACTAAACTACTATGTTTATAATGTTCAAATCAGTTATCTCATAACTATTTGTGGATTCCAATTATTGTATCACATTCCAGATAAATAGAAAAAGTTAAACTTTCCGATCGAATCATCAAGCACCCAAGAATTCCCCAATATATCTCAACACTTGAAATCAGTTTAAAAAACGTTCATCACATGCCACAGTACCAATGGTCCAGCCGTAGAAGGGTCAAGCCAACGCCTCACATGTGGCACGCCGTACTGCCCCAAACCCTAAGGTTCAAAGGGTAGTTCAAGACGGTCACATAATCGAGTTAAGGTTTGTTGTCTTCTAGAGGGTCCATCGAGTTACTTGCACGACTTAGAACGTTCTTAAACAAGAGGAAAAATCCAACTTTTGAAAAATTTTCCGACAGGGGAAAAAGTGAGTTATTGATATCCGTTCGAACTTTTTAACAGTTTCTAAAAAATTATCCAGAAAGCCACATAGACAAAATCTAATACTCCGATCGAAACATCGAATCCCCAAAACAACCCAGCAAATTCAACAGTTGAATAATAAAATAAAAATTTCCAGAAAATACAACATTAGAAAATAGGAGTTACTGTGAAAAGCACGTGCGCTGAATCGATCACGTGACCGCGCAAGCGCCGCGAATACTGGGGTGCGGCCGCGCTTCCGCGCTACTCTTGTCGAATTACGCGCACGTGTTTCACAGTAATTCTTGTAATTACCTGCTGTAATTTTTGGACATTTTTAATTTGGAAAAATCCCAGATTTTAGAAAATTTCCAGAGAGCAATTTTTAGTTAAGTGTTTCGGGTTTTCCGGGTTCGATCGGACTTTAAACTTCGTCTAGACTTCGCCTAAAGCTCTAGCTTGGCTCTGATACCACTGTAGGGTTGCTAGGCACGCGCACAAGGGTCTACGAGGCATCAACCATGCCCGAATAAAAATTTAGCCGTGCCGAACAACCCGAATACGGAACTTTAAACTAGAGATTAGGCGAAAACAAGCATGCTAAACACTTTAACACTAAGTGAGAGGGATTACAACCTTTGTAGATCCGGTCCTTCACTTCATATGCTCCGTGTTGTGGTCCCTTCGCTGCGATCATCGGGTTCCGGGCTCTCGAGAGGTTCCACGAAGAGAATGACGCAACCATTGCTTCCGATCTTCGATACTACGATGATCTACTTCGAAGTTTCTTTAACACAAGCTAACACTCATCAAATGATGTGAACACCCTCATCTAAATGGCAAGTGAAGATGAGGATGATGAAGTAGGAATTTTGCTCTATTTATTTATATTTTTCTCACATATATCCATCACAAAATCAAAGCTAGAAACCATTTCAAGCTTTTTCATGGAAGAAGATGAAGGAGGAAGAAGAAGCTTAATTCATTTGTAGAGAATTGACTAGGGTTAGGGTTTTGGGTAAATAAAAGAATGAGTCATGAACAAATATCTTTCACAAAACAAAACAAATCCTTCTAGAAACTTCTAGAAAGATTAACCCTAATCCGAACCCTAATCAAGTTTAAACTCCACTAAACGAGTTGCATTAGTTATCATATCATGTTACAATATTATATATCACATATATAATATTTACCGTAACAAAAGAAAATAATACAATTAACATATATCGCATATATATCAATGTATTACCCGAGTGAGAAAAAGAATCTTTTAGTGAGCAAATATTAGTTAATGCAATTTAATATATCAAATATATTATTATACATTAAATTATCGAATCAACACTTGATCCGACAATCCGGCTATATCGCATATAACCGACTAATATTTATCCGTACCGATTCATCGAATCAACACTTGATCCGATGACCCGGCTGATATCAAATATCGCGAGAATAGAATACGGTATCACATATCGCATTATCCTCGGTCCCGCACATATCACATATGTGCTCCTACTCCGTTTTGCCTGAGTCAAGAAACCTCTGTGTAGGACTCTAAAGAATCGTCAATACGCCGGCAGTAGGTGATGATCATATCAAACACCCACAAGCTGCAAGCGGTCAGCTAAACGTAACAGCTACCCAGGTATTGAGCGCTCAGAAGATCAACAAGCAAGCCTGTACATTCTCCTGTGGATCCAAACAGTAACACACCCGTACAGTCCGGTCTCGTCGTCTGATATGTCGCATATCTCGCCTAGGGGTGGTAAACGTCAGACCCCAGTAGCTCGATAAGTCGTGTCGATATGAGGTCTATAACAGTTCGAGAAACTACTGATAACACTTACCAGTAAATCTCAGCAACCCTGGCCAGGGATTTCCGGTTATAGCCAATCGAACACAGCACAACATCAACTCCCTATACCGGGAGAGACGAATCCCCTCCTATCGCTCATTGCCTCCATGTGATTCGGGACTGTACCCAAAAGCCACCTTCTTGCACGCCCTCTTGGACGTGGTATGATGAAAATCAAAGCACAGTGGGAATCACACAAGACTCTATGACGATCTCGGGTCAACAGACTACTCTGTACCAGTGTCACCGGAGAACTGCCATCTGACGTATGGTATAATACCATCTGGGAGTTCTCGGCGAGTCCGTCCAGTGTACCCAGTCTCCACTGAGCACCCGTACACCATCCTTGATGTCAAACACCGATGGATATGGGATCATCCATCGCCCATCATATGGTCAAGATGCGTATACGCTAGTCTACTCTGGTGCATCGATGCCCTGTCTCGATACACCCTCGACTAGGAACAGTTATAGGATGTACTCGTCGACTATCGTGGCCCCACTAGTATGATCTCATCATAGTCCCAGTAGTCGTGTACATATCCTAAGGGCTTTATCGACATGTAACATAGAGACAATCAGAGTACATGTTAAGATAAAGTACAACCAGATAGCATACTATCATGTCGAGCAAGAAAGTCCTCCTTATATATGTCCTAGCATCCACTACAATATACATCGTATGTACAGTAATGGCCTCTAGGGCATACATATAACTAACAGCCTTGGCCAAGGACTTCCTGTTATAGCCAATCGAGCACTGCGCAACATCAACTCCCTATACCGGGAGAGACGAAACCCCTCCTATCGCTCATTGCCTCCATGTGATTCGGGACTGTACCCAAAAGCCACCTTTTTGCACGCCCTCTTGGACATGGTTTGATGGAAATCAAAGCACAGTGGGAATCACACGAGACTCTATGACGATCTCAGGTCTACAGACTAACCTGTACCAGTGTCACCAGAGAACTGCCATCTGACGTAAGGTATAATACCATCTGGGAGTTTTCGGCGAGTCCGTCCAGTGTACCCAGTCTCCACTGAGCACCCGTATATCATCTCTGATGTCAAACACCAATGGATATGGGATCATCCATCGCCCATCTATATGGGTCGAGAAGGTACACGCTAGTCTACTCTGGTATATCGATGTCCCGTCTCAATACACCCACGACTAGGGACTTTGAAGGATGCACTTATGGACTACCACGTCCCCACTAGTATGATCCGCATCATAGTCCAGGTAGTCAAGTACACATCCTAAGGGCTTTACCAACATGTAACAGAGAGACAATCAGTGTACATGTTGAGGTAAAGGGTAACCAGATAGCATACTATCATATCGAGCAAGAAAGTCATCCCTATATATGTCCAAGCATCCACTACCATATACATCCTATGTATAGTAATGGCCTCTAGGGCATACATATAACTAACACCGAAAACCGCAAAACTTGCATCCGCATTTACCCCAATTAACTAAAAAAGATCTAGAGATGACTCTAAGGACCGTCGCGCCCACTTAGGACAGAAGAAGGCCGTGGGTAATTCATTGCTTATCCGCGTTTCTCTTGTAGTGTCTAGGCAAGTGTGTCGAAGGCTAGTGGTTACTTAATTAGGCCCACTACTTACGTAGTGGAGAACTTCCCACTTACCTGGCACTTACCTGGCCACAGGAGAGACAAAGAGGCAGTGGAGGATTTTATCCTGCGTCTTGTCTTCTGGCAGTTAGGAGCGGTCTAGAGATCTGACCGAGGCGACCCCTAGAATTAGGGTTTTGTGTGCTGCATTTGTTGTGTTGCATCATTTTTTTAAAAAAAATCCGTCCACTTTTTCAAAACAAACACCGCATTCATTCATTACCCCTAATTATAAGTCAACGCTGCCACTTGTACTAACCCTTTTTAGTACAAGATAGGATGGACATGGGATTCTAGTACCCGTTTAGTCCGCGTACCCTTTAACGACTCCGAAGTCGATATTTCTCCATTTACTTCTCCTTTACCCACTACCACACCCACATCGATGGATCCACCTCCATCGAACTTCTTTAACCCTAATCTTCCGCCGTCCGTTGGTGCGCAGAATCCACTCCGCATCTCTCTCCAAGAGAGGTGCTATCCACTGCGAGGTCCTCTTTCGACCTGCTTATCCATTCCACCAGCCAATGGGGATAACTTTGAGATTAAACCCCAATACATCAACCTTTTACCCAAATTCCACGGACTCGAGACTGAGGACGCTTACGTTTTCATTACCAAATTTGAAAACGTATGCGCAATGATGGGTACGTCACAACTTTCAGTGGATGCTATGCGTCTACGACTTCTTCCATTTACTTTGTGCGATATAGCCGAGAAGTGTCTATATAACACTACCGCACACTCTATCACGAATTGGAAAGAATTCGTCGCGGCATTCCTTAAGAAATTTTACCCAATGCAAAAGACAGCTCGAATCCGTAGCGAGCTGAATCAATTTACCCAGCTCCCTACTGAACCATTCTCTAAATGCTTTGAACGTTTCAAGGATCTTTTAGTTCAGTGTCCTCATCACGGCATCCCTAGATTCCTTATCATCCTTGGTCATAAAAGTACCTTGACACATGTTTTCAAGGTTCTGTTTAGTGTTTGAGTTAATGCCCTCATAAATGATTCGGCAAAGATCCCGCTGAAAAATCACTACAGTGGGAGAGTGGAACCCAACCATTGAATAGGGGGTGGCGTACACCAAATAGATGTGTCCATAGGTGTTCGAGCTGAGATGGCAGCAATGCAAAAGAAGCTCGACGCTATGGAACAAAAATTTTCTGCAGCCTCCCTAAACCCAATGTCGCTCCCCAAAACTGTATGTGGCTGATGTTCTGATCCGTCTCACTTAACGGAAGAATGTCCATTAAACTCTGCGTTTCAAGGTCACGAGCATACAAATGCCGCATTTCAAAGACCTAGAAACGATCCATATTCTTCCACGTACAATCAGGGGAGGAATCACCCGAATTTTGCTTGGAACCACCCGAATTTTGCTTGGAACCAACAACAATCTCAAAACACGGTTCCAAGCCAAAATAATTTTCAAAGGGCTCTTCCACCACAACAGCAACCACTTCAACTCACTCAGCATCCCTACCAGTCACAAAATTTCCACAACCAGGTCAACACTCCTGCACAGTCTAATCCTATGCAGTTGACCGGTTCTGAAGAACTCTCTCAATTCACTCAAACCATGAAATCACTCTTGTAAAATTTCATAGAGGTTTCGGCTGAGGTTAGAACTTCCGTCAGTGAGATAAAGAAAAACTCAGCGTCCCAAGCTGAGAGTATCAGATCGATGGAAGCTGAAATAGCACGACTTAAAGCCGAAATGAGTGCGAGAGAAAAAGGGAAACTTCCCTCTCAACCCCTACAGAATCCTGGGCATTACAATGTAAATGCCGTCACAACGTTGAGATCGGGAAGAGTGCTGAACAATCATGTCGGGGAAGGAAATGATGATATTGAAAATCCTATCATTAACACCCCGGCTGAGACCTTTCCTCACACACACACTTCTACTTCTGATCCTTGTTCTTCTATCCCACCACCTTCTCGAGAGCCTATTCTCCATTTCCCACTAGGCTCGACACCTCAACCCAACCCTTATAGTTCTCCACAGATGGTCCCAACACCTCTTTTGGGATCCCGTCTACCCCCTCTTCCTTCTCCTATGATGGACCCGGCGCTTATTGCGAAAGCTCCTTACCCGAATAGGTTAAGGGGTAATAGAACGAGTCCTCATATGGAGAAAATTATGGAAATGTTCAAACAGGTTAACATCAACATCCCTCTCCTAGATGCGATTCAACAAGTCCCCGCTTATGCGAAAATTCTTAAGGACTTGTGCACTAGGAATAGGAAGACTCAAGTGCCGAAGAAGGTCTTCATGTCTAATAATATTAGCACTTCTTTTATTCCCCAGCTACCAAAGAAACGAAAGGACCCAGGATGTCCTACAATATCGATTTCTATTGGGGGTAAAAACATAAATCGTGCTCTTTTAGACCTTGGCGCAAGTGTTAACCTACTTCCATATTCTGTCTATGAGCAATTAGGGATTAGAGAGCTGAAACCTGCTCACTGCACTCTCCAAATGGCAGACCGTTCAATCACCAAACCAAGGGGTGAACTAGAGGATGTGTTAATAAAGGTCGGGGAATTTGTTTTCCCTGTAGACTTCATTGTGCTTGACACACAGCCTGTAGCAAACCCCCGGGGCCAAATTCCGGTGATTCTGGGTCGTCCTTTCCTTGCCACTTCCAACGCTGTTATAAACTGTAGAAATGGTTCAATGAACTTATCATTTGGAAATATGACCATTGAACTAAATATCTACAAAGTTGGAAGTCAGCCATCAGAACCCTCTGCTCATATTTTAGATGTGTGCTCTGTCCACGAGATCGCTCCCGATAGTTGTGGAGCTGAGGAACTTTGCTTTACTGATCTCGACGACATTACCACATCTTTGTTTGATCTTACACATGATCTTAATGAGGACACTTTACCTACACTTGAGTCCTGCACTCCTGATTTTTCTCCACCCGAGTCTGTATCTTTCACAGGCTCTGAGCTTCTTTGTAAATCCAAAAATCACTCAATGATCCCTCCTTCTATCATTTCTCCGCCTGAATTAGATCTCAAAATGTTACCTTCTCATCTAAAATATTCTTATATAGGTGAGAAGGAGTCTTTACCGGTTATAATATCCGCTTCTCTAGCATTAGAGCAAGAGAATGCACTTTTATCGGTATTGAGATTTAACAAAGAGGCGTTTGGTTAGAGTATTGCGGACATCAAAGGGATTAGTCCCTTGATAGTTGAACATCATATACATGTGATGGATGATGCCAGACCAACCTGAGAACCACAGAGACGGTTGAATCCCGTCATGAAGGAAGCGGTAATGAAAGAGATCGTCAAATGCTTAGATAATGGTATTATATACCCCGTCTCCGATAGCCAATGAGTGAGTCCTATACATGTCGTTCCTAAGAAATCCGGCATCACTGTTATAACCAATGAGGCAAATGAGTTGATTCATACACGCGCCCAAACTGGGTGGCGTGTATGTATCGATTATAGAAAACTCAATGCTGCCACGAGGAAAGACCACTTTCCTCTACCATTCATTGATCAAATGCTGGAACGCTTAGCGGGACGAGAGTATTATTATTTTATGGACGGATACTCAGGCTATAATCAGGTCCCCATCGCCAAAAAGGATCAAGATAAAACCACGTTTACTTGTCCTTTTGGTACCTTTGCTTACAGTCGCATGCCCTTCGGGTTATGCAATGCTCCCGCTACCTTTCAGCGGTGTATGATGGGGATATTCTCTGATATGGTAGAGAATTTTCTGGAGATCTTTATGGACGATTTCTTGATTTTTGGAGACTCTTTTTCTGATTGCCTAGCGAATCTTGACGCTGTTCTTACTCGTTGCAAAGAGAAGAACTTAACTTTGAACTGGGAAAAGTGTCATTTTATGGTCCAAGAAGGAATTGTTCTTAGACATGTCATTTCACAGAAAGGCATTGAGGTTAACAGAGCTAAGATAGATGTCATTCAAAACCTCCCTCATCCCAAAAGCGTCAAAGATATTCGATCTTTCCTTGGCCATGCGGGCTTGTATAGGAGATTTATTAAGGACTTTAGCAAAATTGCTAGACCTTTAACTCTTCTCCTGGCCAAGAATACGACCTTCCATTTTGACTCGGACTGTGAGACAGCTTTCGACTCACTTAAACACTCACTCACTTCAGCCCTCGTGCTATCATCGCCAAACTGGGACTACCTCTTTGAGCTGATGTGTGACGCATCTGATTTTGCAGTAGGTGCAGTCTTAGGACAGCACATCGAAAAGATGCCACACGTAATATACTATGCGAGTAAGACCCTGAATGATGCACAAATCAATTATACGACCACCGAAAAAGAACTTTTAGCGGTCGTATTTGCATTAGAAAAATTCAGGCCTTACTTAATTGGCTCTCCTATAGTTGTGTATACTGACCATTTCGCCTTAATACATCTTCTGGCGAAGAAAGATGCAAAAGGTCGACTAATACGTTGGATACTTCTGTTACAAGAATTTGATCTTATTATCAAAGATAAGAAAGGATGTGAAAACGCAGTAGCCGACCATCTTTCACGCATCTCTTCTTCCCTTGTGACCCTGCCGATCAATGACTCGTTCCCTGACGAACAACTCTTGAGCATATCCAATGAACCATGGTTCAGGGATATTGTGAACTATCTTGTCACGGGACTTATACCCAGCGATTGGTCAAAACAGGACAAATACCGTTTTCTATCCCAAGTAAAACACTTTTACTGGTATGATCCATACTTGTTTAAGTATTGTCCTAATCAGATCATCCGCCGGTTTGTCCCGAAAGAAGAGTTCAAGAGTGTTCTTTCTTTTTGTCATGATCAGGCCTGCGGGGGTCACTTCGGTCCTAAAAAGACATCGGAGAAGGTTTTGCAATGTGGATTTTATTGGCCGACCTTATTCAAGGACGCATTTGACTATTGCAAAACCTGTACTCAATGTCAGTATACGAGTAGAATCTCCCAGAGAAATGAAATGCCTCAGCAACCCATTCTGGTTGTTGAAATATTCGATGTTTGGGGCATTGATTTTATGGGTCCCTTTCCCAACTCCTTTGGGAATTTGTACATTCTACTGACGGTTGATTATGTCTCAAAGTGGGTGGAAGCCATTCCATGTCGCACTAATGACAGGAAAGTTGTCATTAAGTTCTTGAAAGAGAATATCTTTTCGCGATTTGGACACCTACGCGCTATTATTAGCGATAATGGGACACATTTCTGCAAAAGGTCTTTCGAGACATTGATGCGGAAATACTCAATCAACCACCGACTTTCTACACCCTATCATCCCCAAACAAGCGGGCAGGCTGAAATCTCAAACAGACAAATCAAATTTATCCTGGAGAAGACTGTTGCTAAGAATAGAAAAGACTGGTCGACCAAACTGACGGATGCTCTTTGGGCATTCAGAACTGCATATAAAACCGACCTAGGGATGTCTCCATATAGGATAGTGTTTGGGAAAGCATGTCATTTACCCGTCGAGATTGAGCACAAAGCATTGTGGGCTATTAAGGAAATAAATTTTGACTTAAACCAAGCTTGCAACTTTCGGAAGCTGCAACTTAATGAGCTAAGCGAACTCCGCGATGAAGCTTATGATAACGCTGTAATCAAAAAGAATAGGACTAAGGTTTTTCATGATTAAAACATTTTGAGGAAAACATTTACACAAGGTCAACAAGTCCTTCTTTATGATTCACGATTACACCTTCACGCGGGTAAGCTCCGATCTCGGTGGAAGGGACCTTTTGTTGTTCGGTCTGTATACCCGCACGGGACAGTAGAAGTAGAAAATGTTAAAAACGGCACATTTTTCAAAGTGAATGGACATAGACTAAACCCGTATTTCTCCACTGACCCCACGGAGGAGCTCCTGTTCTTACAGGAGCCAGTTTATTTGGATTAAAATTCCTCTGTCTCACCTTCATGTCTATTATATCACTGCATCATTTTTTTTGAATGGAGGTGAGTAAAAAGAGTAAATTTGGGGGAAGTTCTTCACTTATATATATTTTTCCCCCACTAATAATTCCTTCCAGACTTACAGGTTTTGTAGATATAGCTGTTGGCAACAGTGAGGACACTGTTGAAAACAAGTTTGGGGGAGGTTTGTGCTTATTTTTGCATCATTTGCATAAGCACAAAACATTTCTTTAAAAACTTATAAAAATTTAAAAATTTTCAAAATCCAATAAAATTTAAAATTTTCAAAATATTATAAGTTTAGATAGTAAATTTAAAATTTTCAAAATCATTTGCATATCATTTGCATAAGCACAAAACATTTTTTGTACATAAATATGATAATGAAAGTTTAGATAGTGAAAAATTACATCCATGAGATTAGAAAAATTTAAGAAAACCAAGAAAATTAGAAGTTTTCTTATACGAACTAGTAATAAGTAGTTATGAGCCGTTGTCCCAAGGGTTAGTAAGATGAAGAACGTCAGTAATCTGAGGATAAAAATAAGTCTGAAAAATAGTTTCTATTCTGGAAGCCAAACATTTTGAACGTTGATACCCCCTGCTATTCGCACTTACACACGTCTTAAAGCCTGGGATAGTAGAGGATACCTTGAAATGCTCTTGTCTTAAAGCCAAAAGTATGAAGGAAATAAAAAAATGAAGAAAATATAAAGTGGTGAGAAAAATGGACACTGGTTTTGTTATCGCCAAGGGCAATAAAAAAATATATAGCGAGGGTACTTCTTCACCTAGTGCCCTAAGGCCAACTGGTCTGGGAGTCACTACTATGCCTGAGGCGGTGCAAGACTAGGAACATACACCAAGTAAGCAAGCACAGGAGTAATCGGTTGGTTAGTAACTCAAGAAGTATTAACGGTCGCATGAAAGTGTGTGAGCAATCTCATCTAAATATTCATTAATTAAAAAAGTACTGAGGCTGATGGGCAAGAGTATGATAGCTTGAATTGAATTCTCCGGGTGTAGGGATGTCCTTTACACACACGCAGGGTTATATGATCGATGTTTGGAAGAAAGATAGGAATGAAGAATAAGACGATGTTTTATTGAGGGAGGACGTGATTTCCGACATCTTTTCATGACCATTAAGATAGGGCTCATGACAACCGAAAAGCTAGCTTAGTTGGAAACCATAATTTTCAAAGCTTTTCTTTTACGATTCTTCTCTTTAAATGTAATGTTCATGATCTTCCTTTTATTATTGGATTTTGTGGGTGCAATCCGCTGAAAACCCTCAGGAGACAACACTCCTACTACTAGGGACACCTAGAGGTTTAAAGGCTTGTTGCACATGCTCAGTGCAATCGTGTTGCCTACGAAAGTGTGCTAGTTAGTTTTTCTCTTTCTTTATTTTCTCCTTCTCTTTTTAATAAAACAGTTCGCTCGAGACGATCGAAAATAAGTTTGGGGGAATTTGATCAGTCGAAAATACTGCATCCTTTAACCGGAAATTTCCCTATCATTTGCACTCATTTAGAAGTGTACGGTATTCATATTTCACATATTAGCAAATCAGTCGTTAAATATCAGATTGCATTTGTTAGACTCTAAAACCTGCACTATAAAGGAAATTGACTGCATTTCATGGCATTGCATCATCCCTATATTACGCAACACTTGTTTCAAGATTTGTGCAGGAAAATGCAGGATCAAAAGAAGCTGATAAAATGCACCAACTCCAAGTTTTGAGATCTGGTAGCAATCTAGAAGGAACAATACAATTCAACACATCAGATATAGCCCTAAATATTATCCCAAGACCACACTAGAAGGCCTAAAGCCTAAGGCCCACAAAGAGCCGCGGATCCGCGGCTAGGTGACGTCATCAAGTCCCCATTTTTAGTGTACAATTCCTATCTCAGTGGCTACAGTTCAGAAATGTACTTCAAGTTCCAGAAGACTCCAGAAGCTTCTGCCAGTTCAGCAAACTAGGGTTTCTAAGCTTAAATAATCCTAGCTTAAAGCCTAAGCTAAACTCCTAATAAACTATTTCTAGAAGCTCCTTAACAAACTTTTGGAGGGAATTGTAATTTCAAACCTAGACCTAGGGTTTGGGAAGTCTATAAATAGAAGCCTAGACCTATGGTTAAGGGGATCCATCATCCAATACTTAGATACTTAGAAAAATCTCCATTCTTTACCTCTTTCTTCATCTTCTTCCACAAGTCTAGTGACAAGACTTGTGTGAAACCCTAACCCTAATTCCAATCAAAATTCAAGATCCCGAGTACCAAATCAAACAAGCGAAGCCAAATCAACAATCGAGTTCTTCCTCTTGTAGTTCTTGAGCGACTGTAATGAAATTATTGATATAAATAAAATGTGAAATTTTTTATCTTGTTTTCTTTAAATTCTTGCATCATGATTCGATCACAATTTGTATTTGTAGTTCTTGTTGTGATGTTTGAGTAATACTCCGCTCGTCGAGGAGTCGAGACGATCAATAGAATGATGACGTAACATATCTTAAAACGATTCTTGATTCCTACGAGTTTTGTAAACCCTAGCAAGTTCAAGAATCGACGACCTAGTTTTGTTGCGATGCTTTCTTGATTGTTATCGCTCGAAATTGGGGAGTTACGATCGTTTCTTGAATTTGCTAGAGGCTAGAATGTGAATGGTATCGACGAAAGAACAAGGGATAAATGATGAAGCCCTAGTTTCACGAGAAATCCCTAACTCTCGTCGATCATCATCGATCTAGTATCAATTCTTCGAAGGACAAGAATACGATATCTTGAGATTACATCACGTCTATAGATCCGATCGATTCCTGCGAGCCTCATTTAGATTCTTGACATTTGGTTGGAAATATCATCGAAACCCGATTCTCAATTGTTTATCATTTTCTTGATTCTTGATTAGACTAGTGACACTTAAATCAATCGATAAAATCTTGAATCATGTTTTCTTTTCTTTTCGATTAACTTTTCAATTCAAACAAATCAAACATAGAAACGAATCGCACAATCCCTGTGGACGATCCGCACTCGCTTACGATCTACAACTGACACCGTAGTTGATTGTGTCAAAACAATTCTTTGATTGTGAATATTATTCAATTTTCTAATTACCGACACAAAGAAACTCATTCGTTTTTTTCGATTTACACAAACAAGAATTTCTTTTTCAATCAAAGGCCCAATACTTCCTTTTAAAGAGACAGAGACATAAAATTTTACCAAAACTTGGAGTCTACTTTGACTAGGTCTTCCTAAGGATATTTTGGTAAATGTAGACGTGCGAATCAATTGTAACCTAGGGTTTCCTATCCTCTATAAATAGGGACTCTAAATCATTGTAAAGGCTATGCCTCCCTATGCCTCTTTTTATCAATAAAATTTAGATTTCTTTTGGAGAGCATCGATGCCTCTTTTCATTTCAGAAATTCATATTTGACAAGTCTTGTGTTGATGTTTGGACAGAGCCATCTGTAAAGTAAGTAGGTAATTTCAATTCTTTCCCTAGGTAATTTTTCATTCTCTGCCCTAGATTAAATTTAATTCCTTGCCCTAGTTAGATAGTTAGATCTTTAATTCAATTGCCCTAGATTAATTTAGTTTTTAGTTTTAATTAATCCATTCACACCGTTCGGAATTAACTCGTAAGAGCGATTAGGAAATTCACAACATCCCTGTGGACCGACCCGTACTCACCGGCTAGCTGCAAAGCGACGTCGTTCTTGATTGCGGTAATAGATAGTTTTTAAGACAAAATCAACAATTCCACCCCTAGACTTGATGTGCGACATATCAGACGAAGAGACCAGACTGTACGGTAAGTGTTTCTTATAGGCTTTGTGGGAGTTTGGACAAGCTTGCTTGTTGATCTTCTATTCGCTCAATACCTAGGTAGCCGTTACGTCCAGCTAGTACTGCTGACGGGTTGCAGGTGACTGATGTGATCATTACCTACCGCTGGCATATTGATGAGTCTTTAGAGTCCCATACAGAGGTTCCTAGCTCAAGCGAATCGAAGTAGGGCACATATGGTGATATGTGCGGTTGCTTGATTAAATACGAGTATGTGATACCGTATTCTAATCTCGCGATATTTATAGGTAAGGTTATATGTGATATGACCGAGTTAATAAATCAAGTGTTGATTTGATAAATTGATATACATATAAATAGTATTAGTCGGTTATATATGATATAATCAGATTATTGAATCAAGTGTTGATTTAATAATTTAATATATATTTATATATTAACTAATATTGTGCTCACTAAAGTTTTTATTCTCTTGTTATATATATGATATATATATATGATATATGTATATATTTATTTATATATAAAATTCTTTTGTGTCATGGTAGATGATACATTGAACATGGGTGTATGAGACTCACACCAAAGATAAAGATAATTTGGATAATTATTTATTTAGAGTAAATTCAAAATGAAGTGGAAATAAGCATGGCTTAGATGCTTGTAGAAGCAAGTAGAAGCCATGACTCATCCCACTAATTTTTGTTTTACACTAGATATTTTTCTCACCCAACTCTTATCTTTAAACCATGGTTCACTCTCTCACTTCACTACTTGAGATTTTTTCTCACCCAAGTTCATCTTCTTCCTCTCTAGCTTTTCTTGAGTAGGAAAAATAAAAAGGGAAAAGAATTTCTAAAGTGAGCAAAATTCCTACTTCATCAACCTACTCTCATCTAGCCCATTAGATTAGGTCGTTTGCTTAACTAATTTTTGGATTAGTGAAGAGATAGCTTGAGTTAGAGAAACTTCAAGGCGGATCATCTTCGGCCTCGAAGACGACGTAGCACGCTCGATCCTTTCTTCAAGTGGAGTCAAGAAGAGTTCTAGGGACCACTACTTGGAGCGTACGGACTACTACTTGGAGCTTTAGAAGTGAATGACCGGTCTACAAAGGTTGTAACCCTCTTCACTTAGTTTAGATTGTCTTTACTTGCTTATAAAACCCTAATTCTCTAGTTAGATTTTAGATTAGTATAGCTTAGCACTCTAGATTTTTAAAAATTGCATACTTGATGCTTGTCTAAACCTAGTGGTAGTGCCAAGACATACTTTCATGGTATCAGAGCCAAGCTAGAGCATTAGGCAAGGTCTAAACGATGTTAAAGTGTTCAATCGATTTTTTCGAAACCCTAATTTCATAGTTTCTGTCCAATTTTTCAAAAGTTGATATTTTTCAGATTAAAAATATGTAGAAAATCTTGCATGGTATTTGATGGAGCCCCAAGAAGTACGAGGCCCCAATTCCCTTAAACTGCCGTGAAACCGCGGCCTAAACCCTAGTTTGGCCGCGGTTCCGCCGCAAGTTTTGGGGATTGAGGGATCGTGCTTCTTGTGCTGCTCCATTGTGATATGTGCCACTTTCTGGGTATTTTTAGTGAGGCTCAAGTTGTTGAGGTCTCTGTGATTTGTGGGTGTTTGATGAATTGATCGAAAAGTTTAACATTGTCTAGATTTTTATGATATGTGATACAATATTTGGAATCCACATTAATTAGTTTTGTGAAAACTAGTTTGTGTTTTATAAATTTCGCGTTTTAGTCTCTTTTGATCGATTGCCACGGAGTTTCGATTCGGATCAAAACTCCGTCGCAATCTCGTATTGTACGCGAATAGTCGCTGGAAAACACTAGTTGATAGCCACGCCCTATTGCGTCGACCAAGTGACTATAGGAGAACACCGTAGCCAAAAGCATCCACTCGGGTGCTCACGGCCACGGTGTTCCGCCCAAGTGCACTTCGTTGAAGGCATCGGGGGTGCGGCAATCTATTAAAGTTCCCGACGAGCATTCGATCATTAAATCGGGAATCTTGTTGAATTACCCGACTTGATATTGAAAAGTGTTTTCAATTCCAGACATAAATGCAAGATTTATTTGGTTAGGCATGAAACCCGAGATATGAGATATTCCAGGTTTATGATTTCTAAGGTTTGAATGCGGATTCTAATTATTGTATTTTTCATTTTTTTTCTGCGACCGTAAATGTAATATGAGGTGTATTCCCGATCTCGTTGCTACACGTAAACGATATCAGGAATACGCATATTTACTTACGTTGATGACATGTGATGTTATGTGTTTGTAACATTTCAGAAAAAATAAAATATTATTTTTGGAATTTAAATAATAAAATAATATATTTCAGAAAAACTATTCGATTTGCGAATAGGGGTTTTTCGTAAAATGGTATAATTATATACCAATATTTGGAAAATAATTAGAGATTAATATGGTTTATTTATTTAAAAGGTATTTATTTGGAATTAGGCATTTTACAAATTATTATACAATTAATCATATACAATTTTAATACTAAACTTGATTAAGATTTCACTAATTATGCATTAACCTCGTTTATGACATGCAACATGTAATGTTTGCAAACACTTGTTTCATTTTTATTTTACCCATGGCTTAATTTGTGCCTATATGATTTGTTTTGTTTTAAAATGAGAAATAAAAGAAAATGAACATGAGAAGAAATTTTGTGTAAGAAGGGACACTTAGGTATGGGCTTAAGTGAGGATGTGAGAGAGGGGGGTGTCTTCTTTTGACCATGGTTCATCCTCACCCTTCACTTCATTTCCTCTTCTTCTCCTCTTCCATCTCCCTCCTTCCTCCACCTCTTCTTCCATCACAAATCACCCCAAAAACTAAGCCAAAACCTTATACTCTCTTCACTAAAAATGATCACAACCTCTCTACAAACCCCATGGATGCATCAAGTAGAGATTTTGAACACTTTGGGCAACCCAAGAATTTTCTTGAGTTGCCAAATGAGATAATCCCTACACTTTTAGTTAGGTTATTTGTGTTTAGTGTATCCTATAATGGGAGACTTGACTTGTGCATGTTTATGATCTTGGAAAGTTCTAGGTTGATGTTTAGTAGATGTATGGGCTTGTAAGTGGAGGTTTAGTGAGGGTTTACAAGACCTTAGTGATGTTTATTGGCCTGGACCAGAGACTTGAAACCATACACGAACTTAGAATTTCCCGATGTCGATTTTCTTGAATTGTGTTGCTCAGATGGAATCTGGAGCAACTTGGGATGTTTAAAAGAAAATCAAACAGTTACATTGACCTAGTTAGACCATTAGAAGACCACCACAGAAGGACGGGACACCAATTCCATAGGAAAACCGGCGACACCGGGCATTTCATCATTCTCGCCAGCCATTTGTTGGGTTATGGTGTTGGATTTTGGTCTGTAGCTCATACAACTTATAACCTAGCCCCTGTATTGTTAGTTTAGTCCTTATATACCTGAGCAAAAATCTGGGAGTGATTTCCTCACTTGCCGTATTATGTTTTTCGATATTTGAAACTTGGATTTATGAATTTCTTGATGTGATTCGGTCGTTGGACGTTTGGACATCAACAACGAGGGTTATTTGGTTGTTTTTGCATGAGTAAGTTATAGGTTCTAACCTATAAGCAATTCGTATGCCGTATCGGTTTTCGAACTTGGTTTTAATAACGTTACGATATGTGTTGAATTGTAGGTACCTTCGCATGGACTTCCGAGACGACTAAGCACATCGACTTCGGCTAAACGAGGAGTTTAGCAGGTGAGTAGATTTGTATCTACGGAGGAAGTCGGGTGGATGGTGTATAGCACCCCCGCAATTAAAATGGAAACCGATATATTGAATATGTTCGGGAAAACCTATACTAGGAACCTACGGATATGATCAAGGAGTTAGTAGGAGATGATATGATTAATACGTGATGACGAGAATTGAGATATCAATATGATGATATAAGATGATACAAGAGGATACGATTGATATGAGGATGTGAGGCGGTATAGACGCACAAAGACATGTGCCAAGATATATAGTGAGATTACTATAGTGATGACATGAGATTGATGTTATATATATATATATGGATGTGAATCGTGATATATATGTAATTGAAAGAGGACAAGTATGAGATTTATAGTGGCATGATATGAGATCGATATCGATTTGACATGAGATCGATAAATACGATATAAGATTGAGATACATGTGTTATGAGATCGATAAGATATGACGTACAAGACCATAGATCCGTACCCTTGTCGATGAATAGGTCGATAGAATCCCTATTCTGTTTGATGACCCCGTACGATGGATTACCATACGCGATGTGTTGTACCGGATGATTGATCCGCGCTAGTGATTTGAGGATGATGATCGAGGATATTACCATATCGGATACTATGAGGCTGGATCGCCGACGTAAAAGTGTCACCTGAACCATACTTATTTCCAAAACTGACGAATTGTATGCACTTTTATATGGAAACCTCAAGGGAATGCTACGGATTTTCAAATGGTGTCTTTTCCTTAAAACACCGTAGCCTCCACTTTCAAAACTATGATTCGTATCTTTTAAACTGGTCGTATGGTTCATGTGTAGATGTATACCTTATTATAGTTTATGTTGACTTATTCCTCGTGGCTTGCGTGTTATGTTCCCGGTATCTATCATTATATGATATCATCTGCTAGTACACCTGCACAGTTATCGATGATGCGCATGTTACACTTACACGGATTTGCCGGCTCACACACATTCATCATCAGTAATTGCCATTCCACTTGCACAGTAGAACTGCCATATCATGATATTCATCTTAATTGTAAAGTACACCCATTGTTCAGTACTATCACATGACAGGCTTGCATGATGGACTTGATATGTTCACATTACTGTTCCATGTGTTGGAGATAGTGCCCTCATAGTCAATTATTGGATCGCAGGTACGTGATTGCAATGATTGCGGAGGACCTATCCCGGTAGCACAGTCTTACTCGAGATGATAGTATGCTATCTGGTTTGCCTTTATCAGTCGTGTACATGTTCAGGTGACTGATTGCATGTTACACTTTGATAGAGCCCTTAGGATCTTGCTTTACTACCAACAGTATGATGGCGATCATATACGTGAGAGTTGGGTAGTTTATATGCATATCCTTAATTGTGGTCCCTAGTCGTAGGAGTTTCGAGACAGGGCATCGATACTCCGGAGTAGACTAGTGTGTACAGTCGAGACCCCGACGAGGGGCGGTGGCCGGTCTCACAAGCCACTGGTGTCAGTTGGATCACCTAAGATGTATACAGGTGCTCATTGGGTTATGAGTACACCGGACAGGACTCGCCGGGAATCTGCTAGTTAGTATTATATCTACCGTCAGATAGCAGTTCCCTGGTGACATGTGTACAGGTTAGTTCATCGACCTGAGGTCGTCATTTGTCTCGTGTGAGTTCCCACTGTGCTTTGATTTCTACCCTACCACGGCTCAAAGGAGTCGTGCAAACAGGTAGCTTTTGGGTACAGTCCCGAGCCATATGGAGGCACATGAGCGGATCGGCAGGGGATTCGTCTCTCCCGGTATTGGGGGCGAGATCGTGCTGTGTCTAGGAGAGCCATTACACAAAGCCCACGGCCGTGGCAGGAGATTTACTGGTAGGTACTCCAGTAGTATCTCAGGGTGTTATTGGGCTTCACTCCGACACGACTTATACTGCTATTGGGGGTCTGACGTTGCTAGCCCCCTAGGCAGATATGCGATACTCATTGACGAACGGACCGGACTGTATATACATTGTCACTGTTAGGCTCAGTAGGGTTTTCCGGATGAGTGCGCTCATCGGCATCCCTTGAGGTCAGTCCATGGGCAGCCGTTACGCATTGCTAGTGCCGCTGACGGTTTGTGGTTAAACCCACTGCCAGGGTACCGACGAGTCATTAGAGTCCCCCACAGACAGTTTCCCAAGTTCGGGCGAAACGTTGTAGAGGCCGTATGGTTTTATGGCTGGGTTCGGAAAATGCACGTGCGTTTACGCACGTGTTATTTTTCGGGCAGATAATACTGGTCGGCTTTGGTTTAAGCCGGATCCGAGTATTATATTGAGTAGGTATAATATCTTTGTCTCAGTTGCATTTGTATTCGGTCGTAATACAAATGCGGGTATATTTATACAGTTTCGGGGTTTTCCTGAAAGTCATTTCAGGATCACTTTTGGAAGTTGCCAGTTTCCAGTTTTCTATCAGCCGTCTTTTAACATTCGGTTAAAGACGGATTTATCTTTTCTTCAGTTGGGGTGAGTCAGTGTTCTAGAAGATTCTAGATGAGGTGACTAGGCTAATTGGTGTTGTGTTCTAATTGGTTGCATTTATTACTTGATGAGGTGTTATTAGTGATTCATGCTTTGTTATTAAAGCTTCTTGTTTTCCTTAGGATATTTAGTGAGAAGCTTTTAGCTTAAGGTCACCACTTGCTCCTACACTCACCCTCCTCCTTCATATATGAATGAAAGGCCTCCTCTCTCATTCACTCTCTCACTTGATGTTTCATTTCGGTTAGAAAAGATTATGATAGTATTCGGGGTGTATGGAATTTTACAGTTCATTTCATTCCATCACCCGATTTCCACGGCAACTTCATTAACCGATCGTCCACGGACTTGGACGAAGTGAGACAAAGTAATCTACTCATTCTCTACATCAATCTTGGTCGTCTCTTTTAGCAAACTTGACGATCGAGTTGCCTCGAGTCAGAGGCGGGAGCCCGTTTAAAGAACCGATCATGTGGTGCCACCTCGACGAGGATATCGGAGATCGACGAGATCGGAGCAGCCGCAACGGAGCGTGAGATGATGGTTGAAGAATGAAGGACTCGGATCGTTCGGTATAACCATTCTACACTCTTTACAGTTTGTTAGTTTTGCAATAATGGCAGATCCGGGTTAAAGTATACGATAGCGCCAAGCTTAAAAGATTTTGTTCCGCATTTGGCGTCTGTAGACTGCCGGGGCGCTAGCGTAGACTTACACCATGTTTGCATACATCGTACTTTATAGTTATATGCATTGAGATGCTGTTTTCATGAGATTTCTGGATTTGAGAACCGCGGTTATATTTCAAAGGAAATTATGAATTGTTTTAAAAATGCGGTTTCTCGTGATGTGATTTCGAGGTGTCCACCATGAGTCTTCTCGGTTCTGAGCTTGTTTTCGTGACCCGATTCGAGGAGTTGGATGAACCGTCTGCGGGTATATGGTAGACCCGGTGAGGTACCCCGGGGCAGGAAGCTCGTAGAGTTATGCAATGAGCCCGGCAGTGGGAGTATTACCTACCGGTGATAGTTTGGACCCGGCGGTTATCCGGAGGATACCGACTGGAGTCGTGAGATGGATATGTGGGCCGATCCGATGATTCGGTGCCTGAAAAAAATGAGGATTTACGTGTTGATACTGGACACGGGTTTCATGATGTTTCGAGTGTCGGTGCTGGACACTCAGGTTCAATGATGTTGTTGTGTCGTTGATGGACACACGTGGATGATATCCACATGCATACATGCATATGATTTTAGATGTTTATTTGTATATTTCATTTGCATTGACTCTATTGTTGACATATATGCATACATGGTCACCCTAGATAACATAGTATTACCTTCATGATATAGTATGACATAGGAATCACTGTTTATTCGATTTCTACCTGCTGATGTTTTCTACTCACGAGTTGGCAACTCACCTCCGTTGTGCCACAATTTCTTGCAGGTTTGACCGCTTTGGATCAGTAGCGGTATCGCTGGCACACAGCTTCATCCAGAGTGTTTTGCTATGGTAGGTAGGGCACATTGGATCGTGCCCACTCTTGTACTTATTATTTATATTGTATCATGATAAACTCCATCAATCAGAAACTAGAATTTGTATATTGGTAGACCTAGTCAGACTTGTGTATTTGCGAGACTTAGAGCGATGGGTGTGTGTTCGCTTCTTTGAGATGATGATGTATTGCTTTATTTATTCTTTCTGTGTTGATCTTCGCCGTTGGGCGTCGTATATATTGCTTACTAGCATGGTTGTGTTTCCGCCGATTGGCGAAGTGCTAACTCCCGCTTGGGGATGCCTATATATATATTGCTTGTATGTGGTTTTGGATCAAAATATGCAAGAGAGGTGCTAATATTAGTTATGTATATGCCCTATAGGCCATTATTGTACATATGATGTATATTATAGTGGATGCTTGGATATATATAGAGATGACTTTCTTGCTCGACATGATAGTATGCTATCTGGTTGCTCTTTGTCTTAACATGTAGATTAGTATTGTGATACTGTCTTGCTCTCACATGTTGATAAATCCCTTAGGATGTGTACTTGACTTCCAGGACTATGATGGAGATCATACTAGTGGGGCCAAGGGTAGTCCACAAGTACATCCTATAATTGTTCCTAGTCGAGGGTGTATCGAGACAGGGCATCGATATTCCAGAGTAGACTAGTGTATGCGCATCTTGACCCATATGATGGGCGATGGATGATCCCACATCCATTGGTGTTTGACATCAAAGATGGTTTACGGGCGCTCAGTGGAGACTGGGTACATTGAACGGAGTCGCCGAGAACTTCTAGTTGGTATTATACCTATCGCCAGATAGCAGTTCTCTAGTGACACTGGTACATGTTAGTCTGTAGACCCGAGATCATCATAGAGTCTTGTGTGATTCCCACTATGCTTTGATTTCCACCTTACCACGTTCAAGAGAACGTGCAAAACGGTGGCTTTTTGGTACAGTCCCAAATCACATGGAGGCAATGAGCGATAGGAGGGGATTCGTCACTCCCGGTATAGGGGGTTGATGTTGCGCTGTGCTCGATTGGCCATAACAGGAAGTCCTTGGCCAGGGCTGATACAGAGATTTACTAGTAAGTGTTATCAGTAGTTTTTCGACCCGTTATGAGCCTTACATCGACACGACTTATCGGTTACCGGGGTATGACGTTCACCACCCCTAGAATAGATATGCGACATATCAGATGAAGAGACCGGACTGTATGGTAGTGTTACTAACATGCTTTACAGGAGTTAGAGCGGGCTTGCTTGTTGATCTTCTGATTGCTCAATACCCGGGTAGCCGTTACGTCCAGCTAGTACCGCTGGCGGCTTGTGGGTGCTTGATGTGATCATCACCTACCGCCGGCGTATTGACGAGTCTTTAGAGTTCTACACAGAGGTTTACTGGCTCAGGCAAAACGAAGTAGGGGCACATATGTGATATGTGCGGTACCGAGATTAATACGAGTATGTGATACTGTATTCTATTCTCGCGATATGTGATATTGGTGTTAGTTATATGTATGCCCTAGAGGCCATTACTGTACATGGGATGTATATTGTAGTGGATGCTTGGACATATATAGGGAGGACTTTCTTGCTCGATATGATAGTATGCTATCTGGTTGCTCTTTGTCTTAACATGTTGACTTGTATAAGTGATGCTGTCTTGCTCTCACATGTTGATAAAGCCCTTAGGATGTGTACTTGACCACCAGGACTATGATGGAGATCATATTGGTGGGGCAGCGGTAGTCGGCAAGTACATCCTTCAAATGTTTCTAGTCATGGGAGTATCGAGACAGGGCATCGATACTACAGAGTAGACTAGCGTATGCGCTTCTCGACCCATATGTTGGGCGATGGATGATCCCATATCCATTGGTGTTTGATATCAGAGATGGTATACGGGTGCTCAGTGGAGACTGGGTATACTGGACGAACTCGCCGAGAACTCCTAGATGGTATTATACCTATCGTCAGATAGCAGTTCTCTGGTGACACTGGTACAGGTTAGTCTGTCGACCTGAGATCGTCATAGAGTCTTGTGTGATTCCCACCGTGCTTTGATTTCCACCATACCACGTTCAAGTGATCGTGCAAAAAGGTGGTTTTTGGGTACAGTCCCGAGTCACATGGATGCATTGAGCGATAGGAGGGGATTCGTCTCTCCCGGTATTAGGAGTTAATGTTGCGCTATGCTCGATTGGCCATAACAGGAAATCCCTGGCCAGGGTTGCTGAGATCTACTGGTAAGTGTTATCAGTAGTTTCTCAAACCGTTATGGACTTTGCATCGGCATGACTTATCAGGCTATTGGGGTCTGACGTTATACCACCCCCAGGCTGTGATATGCGACATATCTGACGAAGAGACTGGACTGTACAGTAGTGTTACTGATTGGATTCGCAGGAGTATGAGCAGGCTTTCTTGTTGATCTTCTGATCGCTCAATACCCGGGTGGCCGTTACGTTTAGCAGACCACTTGCGGCTTGTGGGTGTTTGATATGATCATCACCTACTGCCGGTGTATTGACGAATCTTTAGAGTCCTACACAGAGGTTTCCTGGTTCATGCGAAACGGAGTAGGAGCAAATATATGATATGTGCGGGACCGAGATTAATGCGCTGTAAGTGCACGGCGGCGCTCCGGCCGTCAATCCGAGGCCAAATGCGGAAATGATAATTTACTTTAACTTTTGAACCGGCACCACCGCGCACTAAATTCCCGGATCGGGCCATTAATCTAATCCTAGTTAACAAAAGAATGGGTAGAGAGATATACCAAGCGATCCGTGTCCTTCGGTCTTCTCGTCGTCGTCCCGATCTCCCCGCGGAATCTCCGGTCTCCACCATGTCGCCGGAAGGGCACCACATCGCCGGCTTCTTTTAGGGGCTCCCACCTCTGGACCGAGGCAACTCGGGCACGGAGTTGGCGAGCCGACGTGCCCAAGGATGCTGTAGGTTAACTGTAGAACTCTATATCTCTTTGGGGTTGTGGAAGTTGCCTTTGGTGGAGGAATGAGATGATAGCATTTTTGGAGATAAAATTGGGGATTTTTGCAAGCACAAGAGAACCAAAAATCCCCACAAAAATAATGAGCAGCCCCACCTTTCTTGGCCGGCCATGGCTCATGAAGAAAATGAAAGAGTGGAGTGTGTATGAATGAAAAAGAGTGAGCCACATAATGCAAGTGAGAGAGAGAAGGTTATCATGAAGAATCATGATCACAAAACCAAGTCACACTCAACCATCATGAACAACCATCATGAAGCAACAAGTCAATGTGATAGTGGAACCATCATGACACAACAACATGCAAATAACACCCTCCACAAAGCTAATTTGCACATTTGCAAATAAGCCCTCCTCCACCATTTTTCGGCCAAAGAAAGATACAAAGGAAAATGGCCGAAACCGGAAAACAAACTGGCAACTCCATAAAAACTGATCCCGTAATAAATTACAGGAAACCCCGCTACTGTATATACATACCCGCATTTGTATTCCGAACGAATACAAATGCAATGAGACAAAATCTACACTATACAATACTAGGATCCGGTTTAAACCAAAGCCCGCTAGTATTAACTGTCTGATCCTGATCCGTGCAATACCGCACGTATCTGATCGAACCCTGCCATATCTCCATATGGCCTTGTTGGAGATAATGCCCTCAGAGTCAATTATTGGATCACAGGCACGTGATTGCAATGATTGAGGGAGGACCTGTCCCAGTAGGACAGTCTTACTCAAGATGATAGTATGTTATCTGGTTTATCTTTATCATCGTGTACTACTTTAGGTGACCTTACAGGTCACTATTGCGTGTTGATAGAGCCCCTAGGATTCTTGCTTGACTGCCAGCAGTATAAGGGCGATCATATACGTGGGAGCTGGTAGTCTATAAGCACATCCTTAAAAGGTCCCTAGTCGTGGGAGTTTCGAGACAGGGCATCGATACTCCAGAGTAGACTAGTGTATACAGTCGAAACCCCGACGAGGCGCGGTGGCCGGTTTCACAAGCCATTGGTGTCAGTTGGATCACCTAAGATCTATACAGGTGCTCATTGGATTATGAGTACACCGGACATGACTCGCCGGGAACATGCTAGTTGGTCTTATACCTGACGTCAGATAGCAGTTACCAGGTGACATGTGTAAAGGTTAGTTCATCGACCTGAGATCGTAATTTGTCTCGTGTGAGTTCCCACTGTACTTTGATTACTACCCTACCACGCTCAAAGGAGAAGTGAAAACAGGTTTTAGTTGGGTACAGTCCCGAGCCACATAGAGGCAGTGAGCAGATCTGCAGGGGTTCGTCTCTCCCGGTATTGGGGGTGAGGTCGCGCTGTGTCTTGGAGAGCCCTTACACGAAGTCCTTGGCCAAGGCAGGAGATTTACTGGTAGGTATTCCAGTAGTATCTCAGGGTGTTCTGGGCTACACTTTGACACGACTTGTACCGCTTTTGGGGGTCTGACTTTTAACAACCCCTAGTCCCGCCATGCGATGCTCATAGACGAGCGGACCGGACTGTACGGATATTGTCACTGACAGGCTCAGTAGGGTGTCAGGATGAGTTCGCTCATCGACGTTCCTTTTGGTCAATACCTGGTAGCCCGTTACGTATAGGCTAATACCTCTGACGTGCTAGTGGTTAAATCCACAACCAAAGTATTGACGAGTCTTGAGAGACCCCCACAGACCAGTTTCTTAAGTTTCGGGAGAAACGCTGTAGAGGCCGTATGGAGATATGATAGGGTTCGATCAGATACGTGCGGTATTGCACGTATCATGATCGGACGGATAATACTAGCGGGCTTTGGTTTAAGCCGGATCCTAGTATAGTACAGTGTAGATTTTGTCTCTTTGCATTTGTATTCGGTCGCAATACAAATGCGGGTATGTATATACAGTCGCGGGGTTTTCGTGTAATTTATTACGGGATCTGTTTTATGAAGTTGCCAGTTTTCTTTCCGTTTCGGCCATTTTCCTTTGTTTCTTTCCTTGGCTGAAAATTGGTGGAGGAGGGCTTATTTGCAATTGTGCAAATTAGCAATTTGGAAGGTTGTTTTTGCAAGTGGTAATGTCATGATGGTTGCACCCTCCCTTGACTTTCTTGACTTCATGATTGTTTGACTTTGTGATGAGATGATTGGTTGTTGGTGTGTGGGTTTTAGTGGGTGATCATTTCTTTTCATGATAACCCTTTTCTCTCTCTTGCATTATGTGACTCTCTCTCTCTTTTTGAATACACAATGATACTCCTCTCATTCTCTCCCATGCAAGGCCGGCCACATTAGAGAGGGGGATGTCCAAATAGTTAGTCGTGGGATTTTGGTTCTCTTCATGTTTGCAAAATCCCAAAGTTCATCTCCAAAAGAGTAGTTCATTTCCTCCATCTAAAAGGCAACTTCCTACAACCCCAAATGAGACATGAGTTCTACAGATAACCTACAACACTCTTGGGCACGTCGGCTCGCCAACTGCGTGCCCGAGTTGCCTCGGTCCAGAGGTGGGAGCCAGTAAAAGAACCCGGCGAAGTGGTGCCCCTCCGACGAGGAGTTGAAGACCGGAGATTCCGCGGGGAGATCGGGACGACGACGAGAAGACCGAAGGACACGGATCGCTCGGTATATCTCTCTACCCCTTCTCTAGTTAGCTAGGACTATGTTAATGGCCCGATCCGGGTTTATAGTACGTGGTGGTGCCAGTTTAAAAAGTTAAAGTAAATTATCGTTTCCGCATTTTGGCCTCGGATAGACGGTCGAGGCGCCGCCGTGCACTTACATGGTGTCAAAGCCACGCCATTAACCTAGTCTAGCTTGGTCTAATGTGTTTACATCTTCGATCGAACAAAATTCCAAAACCCGCGATTTCAATGCATCAGTTCTCTGCCGAAATTTTTTTGGCTCCAAAAATTTTTCAGGTTGTTGCAGAATAATTTTTATGAAATTATAAGACATCTGTGAAGAAATGGTAGCATGATACTGTAGACCCACTACGGAACTACGACCAAAACCCCCTTCGCGCCGCGGTTCCGCCGCAGTACAGTGTCTTCACTGCACCATTTTTGCACAGTGATCTTTGTACAGGGAAATTGGGGTTTTGGAATGTTCTTTTTGGGCCCAGATTTTCTTTAAGTGCTACAGTATTGCTTGGGGGCCCACTTGGGTAAATTTGATCGATCGAAATGTTTAAACATGTTAGTTCACAGTATTTACATTATATCTGTGACCGTGAATGTCACTTGATCGGTAAATCCTGTCTAACTGCTATAGCCCTTTTAGACGGATTTGCGAACGTGACATTCACGTTGATGTTCTGTGTTGTGCTGTGATGTTGCGGATTGGTCGTGGGGGATAGCCTGGATGCAATGGTAGTACAGTTATTGTTGTATTATGTACATTTGATATTGCGGGACAAGCGTCCGACATGTGGACTGCCGTCACTGCCTGTTTGTATATTATTCTTTTGGGGCACGACCGGGGTGAGGTCGATGTACACGTTGTATGTATATTTTACTTTCTGTACTAGGATCACCCCAAGGTGGGGTGCACGGATAGCCGGGTTCTAGAGGGCAACGGGCCCTCATCTCATGGCGTTGAGACGGAGGGGGCCTCACTCTAGAATTGGCGGGCTATTTGCCGCACTCGTAGGGGGTACAGGTTGACCCAAGAGGGGCGCCCAAGTTACCGGATTCCGTGAAGTGCTGGGTGGTCCATTCACGTTGCTGAAGGGGGCTGCCTCGCTTCAGGTTTTGGTGGGTAACTTGCCGCGCCCGTAAGGGTCTAGGATTTCATTGCACGGGCTATCCACACGACTAGGGGAACGTCTGGTTTCAGTAGCGGCTCTATGAAACCAGGAGATCCCAGATATCTGTATTGTTCTGTGATGCTTATTACATTTCTGTGATGTTGCATTTTATCACGCCATGAGCGAAATATTATATATTGATATATATACTAGTAGATGTTGTATATGTTTTGCATCCGCACTAGTCCAGTCCCCGCTCTGTCGATAGTTAAGTAACCTAACGGGTAATGACGGGACCCAGTACCGAATGCGGATGGCATATACGTACATCATTATTTTTGTTCTTTATTGGTGTGATCAATTGATGGGACTACGTTGATTCGGATCAATGCAAGCTAAACAAACCTATTATGATGTTGTTGGAACATTTTTCAAAAAGCTATTATTGCAAGGACGTTCACTTTTGTTTTGCACAGTGGTATTCAGTTGGAATATCCTGCACCTCAGTCGACGAGGCAAGAGCCGAGATCCCTTCACCGGGAGTGACCCTTTGGACAGAAATTTGCGTCAGGGTAATAACTTCACTATAGCCGATTACTTTTGCTTTGCATCGTGGTATTCAATTGGAATATCTTGCACCTCATTCTATGGGGAAAGAGCCGAGATCCCTTCACCGGGAGTGACCTCTTTAGCAAAGGTTTTCGTCACTATATTTTTAAAAGCTATCCGGTTCCTTCAACGATATCAAGTTCTTTACGTTAGGTTTTCGCCCGAAACCATTCGTAGCCCTCCGTCGTTTCATATGGATAGTCAATAAGTATTCAAGCTGTGTTTGTTGGCCAAAGTCAAGGCACAGTGATTGGTAGCTATTGGGTATTCATATGCAGCATAGATAGCTGCGTTGGTTTGGGGCAGTCGTATAGCCTTGTTGGCCAAAGTCAAGGGCTTGTACGGGTGGGCTCAAATTAACCTGGAGAATGACGGGTAGAACTTGACATGTGACTTATGATTTGTTGGCCAAAGTCAAGGTCATAAGAGCATGGGGCAGAAATCACATCGGGAGTTTCTAAAGAAACTGAAACTTGCCAGATATGCGCATAGCTTCTGGAGTGTGATAACGTGAGCGGATTCCGTCATGTTATCATGCGATGATAGTTGGATCCTGATTCCCACTGATGAGTTGGTTTACTCCTCGGGTGATCCCGACTAATTATTCTTTCAGGTTTGGAGGAGAATTTGATGGTACAGTGGGAGGTTTCCTGATTAGATAACTTGATAACCATTCTGATCTAGGTTAGAGTGCACGCTGAGTGTTTCTTTTCTCTCTCTCTCTTTGGCAGCGACCATGACCCGACCCTTGACTATGACTCAGTGACCAAAATTAACCGAACCTTCTTATACACTGGCTTTTGGATTGTCAGAGTTGCATACCTCATTGCCACTCCTACTTTTACCCTTTTCTCCAGGACACCCCGTATTACTACGAACGTCCACTTCCATTGGATAAAACCATCATATGGTTATGTTGGATATATGTATGCCCTAGAGGCCATTATGTGATAGTGGATGTATTTATACATGTATATATATATGTATATATTCAGTGTACATTCTTTCTCGACATGATAGTATGCTATCTGGTTCTTCTTTATCTGACATGTTGATTTGATCATGCTTTTACTCATTCACACATGTTGATAAAGCCCTGAGGATATTGGCTTGACTACAGTAATTATGATAGAGATCATACTAGTGGGACATCTGTAGTTTATAAGCATATCCTGAAATGTCCCTAATCGTAGGTGTATCGAGACGGGGCATCGATATACCAGAGTAGACTAGCGTATATGATACTAGACCCATATGATGGGCGATGGATGTTCCTACATTCATCGATGTTTGAAATCGAGATCGTATATGGGTGCTCAGTGGTGACTGGGTACAGTGGACGGACTCACCGAGAACTCCTATATGGAATTATATCTATCGTCGGATAGCAGTTCTCAGGTGACACTGGTGCAGGTTAGTCTGTAGACGCGAGATTATCATAGAGTCTTGTGTGCTCTCCCACTGTACTTTGATTACCACCCTACCACGGCTCTACTGAGTCGTGCAAACAGGTGGCCGTTGGGTACAGTCCCGAGACACACGAAGGCGATGAGCGATAGGAGGGGTTTCGTCTCTCCCGGTATTGGGAGTTGATGCTGTGCTGTGCTCGACCGGCTATATCAGTAAGTCCCTGGCCAGGGCTGTTGAGATTTGCTGATAAGTGTTATCAGTAGTTTCTCGATCTGTTATAGACCTTTCATCGGCATGACTTGTTGAGTTATTGGGGTTGACCTTACCATCCCTAGACTCGATATGCAGCATATCTAACGAAGAGACCGGACTGTACGGTAGTGTTGCCGGTTGGCTCGACGGGAGTTGTAGCAGGTTTGTTTGTTTTCTTCTGATCGCTCAATACCCGGGTGGCCGTTACGTTTAGCTGACCGCTTGCGGCTTGGGGGTGCTTGATATGATCATCATCCACTGCCGGCATATTGACGAGTCTTAGAGTCCCATAAAGGAGTTACCTAGTCCAGGCGAAACGTTGTGGTGCGCGTATGCGATATGCGCATGGACCCGGTTAAAATGCGTGTACGAGATACCGTATATTAATCGGACGGCTTGCTTTTGGTTGGGTCGTATGTGATATGGCCGGTGTTCAGTTGATAAAACTGCACATTTGTATTACATTTTTCCTACCATTTTCATATTAAAAAAAGGACTTTATTATAATATATTATACATATGAGGGTTTATGTGTAAAAACACTATTTTCCATGTGTTAATATATTTTAATTAGCACTTGGTAGAAAAATGTATGCAAATAAATTCATCGACCAAATCCTAGTAGAACTAAGTCTACTAAATATTATTTAAGATTATTGTGCAGAATTTTCCAAGTTGTTATGTAGAATATATCAAAGAAATCAAGCTGTTGAAGAAGACTTGCCTAATTAAGAAGCAAAACTTAGAGACCAAGTCTGGAAGCAACCGAGAGAAGATTTCTGAATTCTAAAGGTGCCTAGGATTGCCACATGTCACAAGAAGAAAGCCCAAGAATTTTGATCAAGTGATCCTCACCTTTGAGCGTGGATCCGTGGCCAAACCCCCCTTTGGGCCGCGGATCCGCCGCACTTCTAGGGAATTGGGAAGCAAGATTTTTTGGCATAAATCTATGAAGAATTTTACCAACTTTTCAACAATAAGATTCTGGCTTTGCACTATAAAAGAGCACCGAGAGCCTCTTGGAAAAGTTATCAAGCCGAAGAGATCACGAAGCTCCCGACGCTCACGCATCCAGGCTGATCATCGACTGTTCGACTACCTCCTTAGGAAAGATCGAGAAGCAACTAGTTGTAATCATTTTCTATGGATTAAAGTGTAGTTTGTTCAAGTCGATCAATAAAGGTAGTTATTTTTATTTAATTGTTTTTGCATCTTACATTATGTTTTCTCTCTCTCTCTCTTCATCTTCTTCTCCCAACATGCGCGAGTAATTCTCCGCTTGTTAGGGTTTGTAGGATTAGGGTAGGCTAATGGACGATGAAAATAATTAAACCCTTTTTAAGTCCTATAAAGTTTAGGAACTTTATCAAAAGAATCATTAACATCCTAATCGGGCGCGCTAGCAATTCTTTGCTAGTTCCGACCGCGATTAGAGATTAGATTAATGATTGTTTTGGTAAAGGCTAGATAATGAACGGAGTTCCGTGTCGAGATAAGGGTTAAGAGTGGGATTCCTTTTCCCTCCAGAAACCCTAATCTACACGCATCACCGTCGTTCTAGTTCTAAATCTATTAATGGATAAAAAGGGTAACTTTTAATTAATCATCCATAACTACTAAATCCTAACGAACCCTACAAGCCCTCTTATTATATTAATTACATCTTAAAATAATCTAGATCTATATTTGACATTCTTGTTTAACGTAGATCTAGAAATCTTTCTATAAAATTCTTTATTCCTCCTCTCTTTCTCAACACATCTAAAGTAAAAGCAAAAGGTTCCACGTTTCCCAGAGGACGACCCGTACTCACCTCGGTCTAGCTACGCGCGACACCGTTCTGATTGCGGTTAAACTAAAAACCAAACACTCTTTTGAACCAATCAAATGGCGTCGTTGCCGGGGATACGTGCGTAATTTTTTATTTTTACTATTTGTGTTGAATTCTTAGACGAGTCATATCATTATTAACACAAAACTGCAAATTGCATATTTAACGATTTGTGCGTGAATTTTTGCAAGGAGATCTGGAGTCACAGAATTAAGGAGAACAGGAACAGAGACATTTTTAGAGATCCAGAGGAGCACAGAAGGGTATAAAAAAAATTCATCAAGTGATCCCTCTTCCACGCGGCGGAACCGCGGCAAAAGTACCCCTTCTGCGGCGGAATCGCGGCAGGTTGGAGGAGTTAGGGCTTCAATCTTCTCTGGTATCTTTCTTAACTCCTTCTCTCTCTCCCCAAATCCAATAAAATCTATTTTCTGCAGGATTCTTTGCAAAATTGCGCCGCTCAAAAATCTTTTTGCAAAAGTTTTGTGATTGGTTTTGTTTTGCATATTTAATACGGATTTCTAAGGGGCAAAGACCAAATCAAGATTAGGTGGGGATTTCATCACCCTTCCTAAGCCCCACAAATCACAAACCGAGCATATAGATCAACCCTTCATTAATTTAAAAAATATCTAGACCAGACTCTAAGGACTGTCGCGCTCAATAAGGACAGAGGAAGGTCGTGGGTAATCTATCGTTTCTCCGCATTACTTTTGTAGTGCCTAGGCAAGTGTGACAAAGGCTAGTGGTTTTTAATTAGTCCCACGATGTGGTTCCTTCCCACTTACCTGGCACTTACCTGGCTACAAGGGTTGTACGGAGGCGGTAGAGGATTGATCGTGCGGCTTGTCCTTTGGAAGTCTAGGAGCGGTCTAGAGACTGGACCTAGGTGACCTTAGTTCTAGGGTTGCTTGTGCATCTTAGGGAGATTTTTCTTGAGTCCCACTTTTTCAAAAACAAACCAATTTTTAAACCACACACACGCTGCCACTTGCACTAAACCCGCTTAGTGCATGCTCGGCTGGACACGGGATCCTAGTGCCCGTCTTGTCCGCGTTCCTGCTATCGACGCCGAAGTCGGTACTTCTTCATCTTCTTTTCCCCCACCACACACCATATCGACCGTGATGGACGGCACTCCATCTAATTATAACACCACGCTGCCACCGCCCGCAGGTGAGCAGAATCCACCGCGTATCTCTCTCCAAGAGAGATGCTATCCTATTCGTGGTTCTCTTCCTACTTGTCTATCTCTTCCACCACCTAACGGGGATAATTTCGAAATTAAACCCCACTACATCAATCTGCTGCCCAAATTTCACGGGCTTGAGTCGGAAGACGCGTACGTTTTCATCACCAAATTCGAAAACGTATGCACAATGATGGGTACTTCACAATTGACCTTAGATGCTATGCGCTTACGTCTTCTCCCATTCACACTGTGCGGCTTGGAAGAAAAATGGCTTTATAATACTGCCGCACACTCTATCGCTAATTGGGATGAATTCGTCGTAGCATTTCATAAGAAGTTTTACCCAAATCATAAGACTGCACATGTTAGGAGCGAGATCAACCAGTTCACCCAGCTTCCCAATGAACCATTTTGGAAGTGCTTTGAACGTTTCAAAGATCTGCTTGTCCAATGCCCCCATCACGGAATACAAAGATGGGATTTATGTCGGATTATATATGAGGGCATTAATCCAGCGACAAAGCAGATGCTTGAAACAATGTGTCAATGCAATTTCATGTCTAAAGATGACGGTGAAGCATGGAAATATCTGGAAGACCTTGCTGAACACACGTTGCAGTGGGAAAGCGTAAGACCACCTTCAACTAAGGGAGGTATTCACCAACTCGATGTTTCTATCGCAGTGAAAGCCGAAATGGCAGCGATACAGAAGAAACTCGATGCTATTGAAAACAAGTTCTCAACATTCTCCCTAAATCAGGTCACGCTTCCTAAGACTGTCTGTGGTTGCTGTTCGGATCCTTCACACTTAACGGAAGAATGTCCTATGAATGCATCGTTTCAAGCTAATGCTGCTTTTCAGCAGCGACCTAGAAATGATCCTTATTCTTCCACATATAATCAAGGATGGAGGAATCATCCTAACTTTGCTTGGAATCAAAACCAACAAAGTAATTATCAAAGACCTCCTCCACAGCAACCACAACCACAGAATCAACCCCCCTTTCAGTCACAAAATTTCCAAAATCCGGCCAACATTTCTACACTACAAGTGGCCGGTACTGACAACTCACTTACACAAACTTTGGATATGTTCATGAAACAATCCATGCAAAATTCGGCTGAGATAAGGTCTTCTATTGATACCCTAACGAAAAACTCCTCCTCCCATGGTGAGAGTATTAAATCAATAGAAAACCAAATCACACAGTTAAACGCCGCAATGAGTGCGAGAGAGAAAGGGAAACTCCCATCTCAACCCCTACCGAATCCTGGCCATTCACAAAGTCATAATGTGAATGCCATTACTACGTTGAGATCGGGGAGAGTACTGAATAACCAAGTGGGTGAGCAATTTGATGATAGTTACACATTTGATTCCCCTTCTTCTTCTTCTTCTTCCCCTAATTCGTCTAGTCTCCCACCTTCATCCGAGCCTATTCTCCGTTTTCCCCAAGGCTCGAACATTTCGCCAAATCTATCTAAGTCGATGCCCACTCCAATTTTGGGATCGAATCCATCTCCACAGTCTTCTCCACAAACGTTGGACCCAAAACTTATTGATCAAGCACTTTATCCAAACAGGTTGAGGGGCAACAGACCAAGTCCACAAATGGAGAAGATTGTGGAAATTTTTAAGCAAGTTAACATAAACATTCTTCTCCTAGATGCTATTCAACAAGTTCCGTCATATGCGAAAATCTTAAAGGACTTGTGCACTAGGAAGCGAAAAGTTCAAGTACCTAAAAAAGTTTTCCTTGCGAGTAATGTGAGCACCGCTTTTACACAACAACTACCCAAGAAACGAAAGGACCCCGGAAGTCCTACAATTTCTATTTCCATTGGGGGTAAAAATATCAATCGTGCTCTACTCGATCTTGGTGCTAGTGTTAACTTGCTTCCGTAATCTGTGTATGAGCAATTAGGGATCAGAGAGTTAAAACCTACGCATTGCACTCTTCAGATGGCCGATCGATCTATCACCCAACCTAGGGGTGAGCTAGAGGATGTGTTAATCAAAGTCGGGGAATTCAAATTTCCTGTGGACTTTATCGTTATTGATACACAACCTGTAGCAAACCTACGCAATCAAATCCCGGTGATACTCGGTCGACCCTTTTTGGCCACTTCCAATGCAGTAATCAATTGTAGAAACGGCTCTATGACCCTATCCATTGGAAAGAAGTCAATTGAGCTTAACATTTACAAGTTGGGAAGTGAACCCTCCGAACCCTATGCTCATGTGTGTTCTGTCGAATTAATAGATGTCGACAGCAGCGAATATGATCAACCACATAATTCTGACTCTTTTCATATGTTGTTGCTCGACATGGACTCTTCCACCGAGTTGTCCGGGTCAACATCTAACGCTGATAAGGAACTTTTTATAGAGTCTGACGATCACCCCATTTTTTCTGATGACATTATTTTTCAGGGAATCGATGAAAGCTTTGAGGAAATTTTCGCTGATGAACTCGCATTTCTACAAGACACGGGTGTTGAGATGAATCAACTCGAAGATGAAGAAATTGGACCTCCACCCCTTCTTTTGGACAATCATGACAATGCGAGTAATCCATCATTACTATCACTGTGTCGTCTCTCCAAATTGAAACACAATCCTTTTCCAATACACTTCTTGTCACCTCCCCACTTCTTCACGTCAATAGGTGACATGTTCTTCCACCAACCTTGGTGCTTCATCGATAAAATTTTTGAATGGTTGGTGTTGACCTTCGGTCTTTGCAAAGCTTGGCATTGACCAATAACCTTGACCCCCTCATGCGATTTTAAAAGATTAAAAATGTTTAACTCAAGTTTGGGGGAGGGGTGGTATATTTTGGCTCTTGAAAGAAAATGATTTTTACAAAATTGTGAGCCTAAAATAAGTTTGGGGGAGGATTTTCATTTTCATATATTCTTGCCCCCAACAATAATTTCCTCCCAAGTCTACAGGTTTTTTGAGCTTAACGGATGGCATCAGTGAGGACACTGCTGTAAACAGGTTTGGGGGAGGTTGGTGCTTATTTACACATCAAGTTGCATCATATTTTGCATAAGCACAAATTTTCAAAAATTTTAAAATTAAAAAAAAAAATTAACAAAAGAGTAGAAAGTGAAAAATTACATCCAAAAGATAGGAATAGTTTAAGAAAACCAAGAAAATTAGAAGTTTTCTTAAACGAACTAGTAATAAGTAGTTATGAGCTGTTGTCCCAAGGGTTAGTAAGATGAAGGAAGTCACTAATCTGAGGATAAAAATAAGTCTGAAAAATAGTTTCTATTCTGGAAGCCAAACATTTGAATGTTGATACCCTACTATATGCACATACACACGTCTTGAAACTCGGGATAGTAGAGGATACCTTGAAATGCTCTTGTCTAAAAGCCGAAGTATGAAGGAAGTGAAAAAAATGAAGAAAATATAAAAATGGTGAAAAGAAAAAAATGAACATTGGTTTTGTATCGCCAAGGCAGCAATAAAAAAATATAGCGAGGGTGCCTCTTCACCTAGTGCCCTAAGGCCAACTGGTCTGGGAGTCACTGCTAAGCCTTAGGTGGTGCAAGACGAGGAAATATTATCACCTAATCAGCAAACACATGAGTAATCGGTCGGTTAGTACCTCAAGAAGTATTAACGGTCGCATGAAAATGTGTGAGAAAATCTAAGTATTCATCAAATTAAAAAGTACTAAGGTAGATGGACAAGAGTATGATAGCTTGAATTGAATTCTCCGAGTGTAGGGATGTCCTATACACACACGTAGGGGTATATGATCAATGTTTGGATTAAAGGTAGGAATGAAGAATAAAGACGATGTTTTATTGAGGGATGATGTGATTTTTAACATTTTTTCATGACTATTAAGATAGGGCTCATGACAACTGAAAAGCTAGTATTGTTGGAAACTCTTCTTTTCAAGGCCTTTCTTTTATGGTTCTTGTCTTTATATGTAAATTTCACCATCTTTCTTTTGTTATAGGATTTTGTGGGTGTAATCCGCTGAAAACCCTCAGGAGACAACACTCCTCCTACTAGGGACACCTAGAGGTTTAACGGCTTGTTGCACGTGCTCAGTGCAATCGTGTCTGCCTACGAAAGTGTGCTTAGTTTTCTCCTTTCTTTTTCTCCTCTTAAATAAACTAGTTTGCTCGGGACGATCAAAGATAAGTTTGGGGGTATTGGCCGGATTGATAAATAAAGTGTTGATTTATCATTTAACCATTAGTTTCTCACTAGAAATCCTTTCTTGTATATTTTTGGATGTATGCATGCATGTATGCATTCATTCTTGTTCATGCACATATGGATGTGCATGCACACATACATACATACATCATCCTTCATGGTTGTATATACATAGAAAACGGTGGCAATATAAGACTCACACCATGGTTTTATATATGAATTATTATTACATTTGTATTTGTTTTAAAAACAAAAGAAAAGATAAAGATTAATACATGGTTTCTACACTCTTCTTCAACCAACCATGCTCACCTACTTATTAACCATGGGTTAATCATTCTTTTGTGTTTTAAACTCAAATACAATAATATATTTATCATTTAACCATGGTTTGAGATGAGAAGTGGAAAATATATATACATATATTTTCTATTTTTTCAAGAGAGAGAGATTATCTTTTCTCTTGTTCTAAAAAGGCCATCATCTTCTTCCTCCTTCTTTTGCTCTCTAGATTTCTCTAGTGAGCAAATTACTCACCAAGTTAGGATTTTGAAGTGAGAATAGCCACCACAACATAATTCTACACAAGTCTTGCCCACTTGTTTAGAGTGTTAGCTTCATTTCTTTCTCTTGATCAAGTGAAGTTGCAAGCTTGGACAAAGGAGCTTCGGGTGGATCGTCGTGGACACTAGAAGGCTTCAAGCGAACCCTTCTCCAACCCTCAAGTGGCCAAGGAATCCAGCGTAGGGAGCTACAAAGGTTGTACTCTCAAAACCCTAGCCTTTGTTTCTTATGATGTTGATTAAAGTTATGAAACCCTAATTTTCTAGGATTGATTCTTTGTATGCTTACTTAGCACCCTAACAATTTAATCTTTGGTACATGTGATGCTTCCAAACCCTTCATGAGGTGCTAGGTGTGGTATCAGAGCATGTTAGGTTTACCTAGCAGGTTATATACGAACTCGAAAGAATTTATTCGAGGATGGTTTCCGGTTCTGGAGAAAACGGATAGGACTATTCAGCTGTCTTTTCCTTTTACCTTCTCTCAGGTTGCAAGTGCCCTTTAGATTAGGCGATAGTACACCTATTATGCAAATTGGATAGTCTTCTTCCAAACCATAGGCAGGTGCCGACCGGTAGGGAATGAAGAAAACCAATTAGCCTAACGATGGTGTACAGAAGGTATTATGTAAAGACAAATAAAGGGATTAGAAGGAGGGCAAAGTAAATTGCGACTGCTATTCACGACCAAACCAAGTATTTCATTACCACTCCCACTTCACCTTTGTATTTCTCCAGGACACTCCATATCACTATGAAGATCCACAGTTTATTGGATACTCCATCGTATGGTTATATACGAACTCGAAAGGAACTTGTTCCAGTTCGAGGATGGATTCTGGTTCAGGAGAAATAGGAATAAGGTTTATTCGGTTGTATTTTATCTTCACCTTCTCTCGCATTGCGAGTGCTCCTAGGATTAGGACAGTACACCCATTATGCTTATTGCATAGTCTTCTTCCAAACCATAGGCTGGTGCCGAACGGTAGGGAAGGAAGAAAACCATTTGGCCTAAAGGGGTGTACAGAAGGTAATGACTAAAGACATATGAAGGGAATTGGAGAGATAGCATAGAAATATACGGTTACAGTTGTGAATCTGGATAATGGAAGAGGCATTACTAGGAATACCCGAATACCCCTACGAAACATTTCAATGTTTCAGTTTCATTGTGTACTGTTAAAAGAAAACTGATTTCCCAATTAGCCCTTGCTCCAGGGTATGTATTTACCAAGTATGATTCTCACATCTGTATGGTTTTACAGATGATGAGTGGGAGTAAGTTATTGGGAATTAGGTGATCATCCTCATTATATCGGAATTCGTTGTAATTGGTGATATTTGAGGAAATCGCCTGGGCTGTTTGCCGGTCGGCAAATATTTGGTTTTGAATATCCGTTGCTATGCACCAATTTCAAATTGATATATCTGTATGTCTATTTTTATAGAGTGAGATATAACTTTTTGAAATTATGTCTATGACATTTACCTATATCAGTGGATGGTTAGGTAAGGAGCATTAAACAATGGTGCAATTCTTCTTAACCATAAGCACAATTTTCAACCTACGACACACAAGAATTGAGTTATTCAACTCAGGGGACTTATACAGAGTATTGTATGCTGTCCAGTGTCCATTAGGACAGAGGGGTTGGTCCTCGTACTATATTCGGTTTACTTATGACTTCTCTAGTTCTTAGATAAATGTTTCGTAGAAACACAAGGTCTGAGTTTTGAGAAGTTATAGGTATATGAATAAACTAGAGAACCAGGTGTTGCAAGTATCGGGATTCTTCAAGGTGATCGAAGATGTAGATACTTGTGTAGGGTATTCAGTTAATAGTAATGATTAAGAGAACTTGATTCATTTTCAGATTACTCATAATTGGAAGCACTCCTAAGTTGAGTAATGCTGATCGGCCTCTCTCCATTTAGTTAACATGCACTGGAGGCAGCTGCATGATTTGAATCTGGTTCAATTAAATCAGTGCCTCTGGTTCTATATTGGATATAGAACAGTTCATATCTTAACGATGTTAAGGTACGGGGAGTTGTCCGGCTTATGCTTAAAACCATACTCTGGATAACTCAAGGCACGTTTCTGTAATGGCTATTTGTGGGTTGACCCAGGCTATGACGAGGGTTGATTTTCTACCATCTGGAAGATCAATAGTGATATTGTTCTAGACTCGCCACAGTTTTAAGTAAAATGGATTTTTCAGAAAAACAGTAGTGGGAGTATGGTAGAACTGGAAGTGATTCCAGAACCGCAAATGATTACTGAGGATTTGATAAGAACCTAAAGATTCAATCTGATTTGACATTCCATTGGCCACTCCGCAGATTTGGTGGGTAACCTCAGGCACCCGAGAGGTACTCCGGTAGCCTCAAGGACGGTGACAGGGAGGTTCTTGTTTACCCAGACTTACCATTGCTGTTGTTCCAGACTATGAGACCCGGCAGGAGGATGGGTATAGCGTCGTTCTGAACTGGCTTCAGAAGTGTACGTGTATATGACTCTGCCAGAGGGTTGTCATAGTCAGTGGGAGCAGCGGAAGCATGGTAGACAAGTGACTTATGTCTATTTATAGACTAAAGCAGATTTAGCGGAGATAGATCATCTATTTCTGATGTGACAGTCATAGGTTTGACTTCATCAGAATAGGGGATGGATCTGTTAAGAAGGTAGTAGGGTGTGATGTCCTGGTATTTGGATGACATACACAGAGTAGGAAGTGATATTCCTATACTACGATCGGTTATACTTTGGTTGTCACACAGTGGTTTCTCCAAAAATGACTTGGATATTCTATCAAAACATTCTGGTTACTGGATCTATGGTTTTAGATCTAGATTTGGGTAGTTTCCCAATCTGGGTACTTAGACAACATTCTAAAGGTATTTAGAATGGACGACTCCTGGCATGGTGGTGTAACTGCAGGTGATGGAGTCACCCTCTGTAAAGGTGTCTTACAGACTAAAGGGGAGAGGGATGTGCATGATTGGCATATCACTTGCTTAGTCAATTGAGTCAATCATGAGATGTCAAGTACCACACTAGATGTTGTTTTTGCAGTGGATGCAATAAATTGATATTAATCCAATCCTGGAGAAACATTAGGAAGCAGTTTTAGAACATAAGTGGATGTTCTAGGGATATGATAACATCAGCCTCATTCAGGAGACGGTTATCATTCCAGGCTTCCAAGGTGACCAGGACGGCAGAGTGATTGTCAGACTTATAGTTTTCCTTCTGACGAGGGGCAGTATTTTGGACAGGTGGTCCAGGCGGATACTGAGGGAGGCATGGCGCAGGATACTGATTAAGTTCAGTTGACGATACAGTCTAAGAAGTTTGGATTTGGAGTTCATTTATGAGCTAGGTCCCTGATTGGTAGGGATTCTGCGTGTTCAAGTTTAGTTAATTACCGCAATCAAAACGGTTTCGCTTGTAGCTAGCCGGTTGAGTACGGGTCGTCCCCAGGGAGATGGGAATCTTTTTCTAAGTGCTTTAATGAGTTAAGTCCAATTTTCCAGATTTGTTTGTGATTAACTAAGTGTTAAAATGAGTGTAAAGAGAGCTTGTTAGGGTTAGGATTAGGTTAGTTTGAGTTAGGAGTCGCTCACTTCTTTCGTTGCCACTCTTAAAATCGGTGTTACGGTAATCGGCAACAACGGGGATTAGCACGACTAGGAAGGAACTTGCGAGTATAAGCTAGGCTTTCCAACGCATAAGTTCTTCCTTTCGGTGCTTGTCCGTCCGTTCTTGGCTCTTAGCCATAACCTCCGGTTAATTCAACCACAACCGGTCTCACTACGGAATCACCGCTATCATGTAGGATAGGGTGCCGTAAGGAGCGGATTGTGGTTCAATTAACGGGAGTCGATTTAAGATGTTGGGCAAGGAAAGAGTGAGAAAGATTTCCTTCTCTCAAACTTCCCTTATCCTACCCTAACAAGTATGGAAATTACTCACCCATTACAAGAAGAACGAAAAATAAAACAAAGGAGGAAGATAGAAAGAAAGAGATTAGAAGATAACAACTAGCTATTTGCGACCTCACCTTGGCAAGGATCAAGCGTAAGCATCATGGTTGTTTAAGGATAAAGAAAAAAGAGAAAAGAAAGAAACAAACACCAATAACAACAACTAAGTTAACAAATGAAAATTACAAGCAATAATAATTTAACTAAAGAACAAGACAAGTAATATAACAAAAAGGAACTTCTTTATTCATCATTCTTCACTCACAAAAGCTCACTACAAGTTTTTCAATGGAGAAGAGATGAGAAGAGGAAGAAGAACAAGTATTCTAAAACCTAGAAAAATACAAGATTAAGCACCCTTGGCTTCACAAGGTTCTGGGCTATTTATAGGCACGGAAAAGGAGATCTAGGGCAACAATCAGAACAAATGTGAAAAGACCAATCTACCCCTGAAGTTTGACTTTCTACGGCGCCAGTACGGCCGCGGAACCGCGGCCTAGACCCCCTATTGGCCGCGGTTCCGCGGCCGTATAGAGGAGTTGGGCCCTCCGGTTTTCTGTGCTTCCCTGGTCCTTTTTTGTCTGTATTTTGGCACATGTTTTTTTCTGATAATCTTTTCACATCTCTTCCAGAATTCTAGTAGATCAAAAGGTGATTGGACAAGGATCTTTTGTCATGATTTTCTTGAGCTCCGTGTAGATTTCTTGGATCTTGTGTTTCCATTGAGCCTTCTGCATGAAAATGACATTGATTTGCCATTTTGTCTCTTAAACTGGTGTGTGGCAATAGACGGAGACCCGTGTTTTTATCTGTGGTTGGCAGGAATCCGGATTTTGTCGTGTTTTTCCATGAATTTCACCGTTAAGAGCCGAGAACCTGTATCCTGCAATTGACTAGCAAACACGGCTCAAGAGTACCTACCGATAAGCAATATGATAAAAATTGGGCGGTATAAAAATGCAATAATCTGATATGAACAAATACCCCCAAACTTATCATTTGCTCGTCCCGAGCAAAGCCAATTTATTCACAAAAAATTTCCTAACCTCACTTTCGCAGGGAACGCGATTGCACTGAGCATGTGCAACAAGTCGTTAAACCTCTAGGTGTCCCTAGTAGGAGGAGTGTTGTCTCCTGAGGGTTTTCAGCAGATACTACCCATAAAATCCGGTCAAGCTAGTTTTGCAAAATAACTATGTTTCAAACCCCTAAAGTTTTGTTTCAGAAAATAACAATTCTATGATCCTAATTCTAGACTATCGAACCTTTATTTTTCACACCTCGCTTCTTATTTAACTACAGATTTTATATGTCTTTACGTGCAGTGTAAATAGTGTCGTTAAGTTTCCAGAAGGATCGATTTAAGTCATCATATCACACAATAAAGCCCAGATAAAATTTTTGAAAGGATCACATAAGTTTTATAAAGAGTTAAGCATTTTTCAAGTTTCATTTTCCAGTAAAGTTTCAACTTCAGAATTTCTATCTTCCCTAACAGGAAACTAGGTCTTATTTTTCACTCCACCTTTTTCTTGTTTTCATTTCATACACACCTCTGCGAACGTGCAATAGTCTTTATCATAGAATAAAACCTTCATATCTCCGCTAAATTTTTTATAAAAGCCTGTCTTTTATCAAGATTATTCTCACACAAAGAACCGTTAGGAATTTTAACTCGGAGAGAACACTTGCTTGACTTTGTTTTAATCTGGACTTTCTAGGCTTCTTAGCGAGCTTTGGGCCAATGCACCCAAACCAGTTGGTTTTAGGGCATTAGGTGTAGAAACACCCCAGCGGACTTAATTACTCAAGTTACCTAGGTCCAAAAACAAAAGACAGTTTGGCGTGAAAATCAAGATGATTCAATACGAATGGAGACATAACCGGCAGTTCAATTATTTTTTTTTTGGATAAAAGACGTGTTTAATGGGTTCGGTGTGTAATCATTCCAATCAAGTTTCAGATGGGTTATTTTTCAGACTTAGTTCCAATTAAGGCATCAATAACATTCCTTCATATTCACTCACTTCATAAACTATTCTTGATATTACTTATTTCAGAACGAACCTATTTGATCCTCAGAAAATCATTTATCTGTTTAAAAGTTTTTAAACATAAAAGACTTGTCATCTAATTTCCAAAAACTCACGACACGTGTAGTGTGATGTAAAGACGTATATCAGCTATAGTTAACTTCAAATGAGAGTTATTTTTCAGGTTTTCAAAATCTAAAAATAAGATTTAGTTATTCTTATTTTCTCAAACAAAACCGTCGAAATGTTGAATCAGAGTTCTTCCACAAGCTAACTTGACAGAAAAGTTTTTATATTTTTAGAAAATTTTCAGATTTTTATGGATTTTATGGATTTTAATATGCAGATGCAAAATATACATATGAATGCGAAGGTAAGAAATGCGTACCGAGCGTACCCCCAAACTTAAACTGGACAGTGTCCTCACTGTCATTGCATGAAGAGATCATTTGAAGGGTCAAAATTGTCGGTTAGCGATACACAAAATTTTTTATTTTTGTTTTTGTTTTTAAAGAAAAGAAAAAGAAAAAGAATGGAAAAGAATATCCGCAAATATATACAAAATGGTTTATACATACCCCCAAACTTATTTGGAACAGTGTCCACTGTTCTTGGCTGGATAACCGAAGTTTGGTGGTAGGCAGAGGAAGATTATGCAGGGTAAACCGGCTTCTGTAAGAACAGGAGCTCCTCTGTTGGTTCGGCGCTAAGGTACGGTTTGAGTCGGTGTCCATTCACTTTGAAAAATGAACCGACCTTCGGATTTTCCAAATCCATAGCGCCCTGCGGATATACATTCCGCACAAAATACGGCCCTTTCCAGCGAGATCTGAGCTTTCCTGGATGGAAGTGAAGTCTGGTGTCGTAAAGCAGTACCTGTTGGCCATGTACGAAGGTTTTGCGCAAAAGGTGTTTATCGTGAAACACCTTCGTTCGATTCTTAATGACAACCGCGTTATCGTAAGCCTCATCCCTAAGCTCGCTTAATTCATTCAACTGTAGCTTCCGATGGCTGCCCTCATCTTCGAGAGACAGATTCAGCTCCTTTATCGCCCAAAATGCGCGATGCTCTATTTCGACAGGTAGGTGGCAGGCTTTTCCGTACACAAGCCGATAGGGAGACATGCCAAGGTCGGTCTTATAAGCGGTTCGAAATGCCCAAAGGGCATCAGTGAGTTTCAGCGACCAATCTTTTCGGTTCTTGGAAACCGTCTTCTCTAGTATCTGCTTGATTTGCCGATTTGAAACTTCGGCCTGCCCGCAGGTTTGGGGGTGGTAGGGCGTGGATAGCTTATGATTAATGGAATATTTCCGCATCAAGGCCTCGAAAGTCTTATTGCAGAATAGACTTCCATTGTCGCTAATGATCGCTCGGGGGTGCCCAAAATGGGAGAAAATGTTTTCTTTAAGAAACCTAACGACAACCTTGTTGTCGTTAGTCCGGCTGGGCACAGCCTCGACCCACTTAGAGACGTAATCAACAGCAAGAAGGATGTACAAGTTCCCAAAAGAGCTGGGAAACGGCCCCATGAAATCTATCCCCCAAACATCGAAAATCTCCACAACCAAGATTGGTTGGAGCGGCATCTCGTTCCTCCGGGATATCCGGCCCATGTGTTGGCACCGGGAGCAAGTCTTGCAATAGTCATGAGCGACTTTGAAGAGTTGTGGCCAGTAGAAACCACATTGCAAGATCTTCTCAGCTGTCTTTCTGGGGCCAAAATGCCCGCCACACGCTTGATCGTGGCAAAACGACAGCACACTCTTGAATTCCTCGTCAGGGACACACCGACGAATAATCTGGTCGGGACAATACTTGAACAGATAGGGTTCATCCTAGTAAAAGTGTTTTACTTGGGATAAGAAGCGAAGTCTGTCCTGACTTGACCATTCAGTCGGTAGTAATCCTGTGGCCAAATAGTTCACAATATCTGCGAACCAGGGTTCGCAAGATACTGTCAAGAGCTGTTCATCCGGGAAAACGTCGTTGATCGGAATTGGAAGCGAAAGCGAAGAAGGAAGTCGTGAGAGATGGTCGGCAACTACGTTTTCACATCCTCGTTTGTCCTTAATGACAAGGTCAAACTCTTGAAGCAAGAGGATCCAACGTATTAATCGAGATTTTGCATCTTTCTTCGCAAAAAGATGGCGCAGAGCAGAATGGTCTGTGTAGACAATGACTGGAGAGCCGATGAGGTAGGGTCTGAACTTTTCTAAAGCAAATACAACAGCCAAGAATTCCTTCTCAGTTGTTGTATAATTGAGTTGGGCGTCGTTCAGGGTTCGGCTCGCATAATAGATTACGTGCGGCATCTTGTTAATGTGCTGTCCAAGGACAACACCAATGGCAAAGTCAGATGCATCGCACATAATCTCAAATGGGTGCGTCCAGTCAGGTGAAGAAAGAACGGGAGCAGAAGTGAGTGAGCGTTTTAGTGACTCGAATGCAGTCATACAGCTCGAGTTGAAGTCGAATGGCGTGTCCTTGGCCAGCAAAAGAGTTAAGGGCCTAGCAATCTTGTTAAAGTCCTTGATGAACCGTCTATAGAAACCGGCATGGCCAAGTAAGGCTCGGATATCTCTGACGCATCGGGGAGGAGGGAGATTGGAAATGACCTCAATCTTTGCTTTGTCAACCTCTATGCCATTTTGCGAGATTATATGTCCTAAGACAATACCTTCGCGCACCATGAAGTGGCACTTCTCCCAATTCAAAGTGAGATTCTTGTCCTTACATCGGGTAAGGACAGCGTCAAGATGCAGCAAACACTCGTTGAAGGAATCGCCGAAGATGGAGAAATCGTCCATGAAGATCTCCAGAAATTTTTCCACCATGTCTGAGAAGATTCCCATCATACACCGCTGGAAGGTAGCGGACGCATTGCATAACCCAAAGGGCATGCGACGATATGCGAATGTGCCGAAAGGACAAGTGAATGTGGTCTTGTCCTGGTCTTTTTCGGCGATGGGAATTTGATTATAGCCGGAGTAGCCATCAAGAAAGCAGTAGTACTCGTGTCCGGCCAATCGTTCAAGCATTTGGTCAATGAAAGGTAGCGGAAAGTGGTCTTTCCGCGTTGCGGCGTTGAGTTTTCTGTAATCAATGCACACTCGCCACCCAGTTTGGGTGCGAGTAGGGATTAACTCGTTCGCCTCGTTGGTTATGACCGTTATACCTGATTTCTTGGGGACAACGTGAATGGGGCTAACCCACTGGCTATCAGAGATAGGGTAAATGATACCACTATCTAGACATTTTACGATCTCCTTCTTCACAGCCTCTTTCATGACTGGATTGAGACGTCTTTGTGGATCCCGGGCTGGTTTGGCATCATGCATAAGATGAATGTGATGTTCAACGATCAGGGGACTAATCCCCTTGATGTCCGCCATGGACCAGCCAAAAGCTTGCCTGTTGTTGTGCAAGACCGCAAGAAGGGTTTTCTCTTGCTCTGGAGCTAGAGAAGACGAAATGATGACAGGGAGGGTCTCGTTCTCACCTAAGTAAGCATACTTAAGGTGAGACGGCAAAGGCTTGAGTTCAAGCGTTGGAGGTGAAACGATTGAAGGCAAGATTGGTGCAGAGGTCTCGAACTCAAAGGACTCCAGCAAAGGTTCAAAACGAGTGTAGGCGACCGAGTTGGATGGTTCAGGTAACTCATCCGGAAATTCGAAAGATTCAAACTCGGGTTGTGCGCGGCTAAGATCGTTCGAGAACGTGAAACACTCGTAGTCGTTGTCGGGCGCAGAAACAGCAGCAGGTTCGAGGAGGAACGCACTAGTGGCGTCAAGATTATCGTGATCAAACAGAAACTCCTCGAATTCACATTCTTCTGGGGTGATCTCCTGGATCGAGCAGAAGTCCAGTATATGAGCATTAGGTTCGGAGGGCTGATTCCCCTACATAAAAATGTTGAGTTCAATCGTCATATTTCCAAAAGATAGGTTCATCGAACCATTGCGACAATTGATCACAGCATTTGAGGTTGCAAGGAATGGGCGACCGAGTATCACCGGAATTTGATTCCGGGGGTTAGCTACAGGCTGTGTGTCTAATACAATGAAGTCAACGGGGAATATGAAGTCCCCGACTTTGATTAACACATCCTCTAGCTCACCCCTAGGATGGGTGATCGATCGGTCGGCCATTTGGAGAGTGCAGTGCGTGGGTTTCAGCTCTCCTACGTCTAATTGCTCGTAGACTGAGTACGGAAGCAGGTTAACACTGGCACCAAGATCTAATAGTGCGCGGTTGATGTTCTTATCCCCAATGGTAATAGAAATCGTAGGACAGCCAGGGTCCTTCCGTTTTTATGGTAAAGATTGGGTAAGGGCATCACTCACAGCACTAGCCAAGAAAACTTTCTTGGGTACCTGAGACTTCCTCTTTTTCGTGCACAAGTCCTTTAAGATTTTCGCGTAGGACGGGACTTGTTGGACAGCATCTAAAAGAGGAATGTTAATGTTAACTTTCTTAAATAACTCCAGAATCTTCTCCATTTATGGATTTTGTTTGGTGGACTTCAACCGGTTTGGAAATAGAACGTTTTTAAAATTGGTTGAGTCCAATGCTGGAGGAGGAGATTGTGGAGTTGGAACGGATCCCAGAACAGGTGTTTTCGTGGAGTGAGAAGTGGGTCTGTTCAGAGCAGAAGAAGAGGAAGGAGAGCCTTGTGAAGAACGGAGAATAGGCTCAGAAGACGAAGAAGTAGGAGAAGAAGAAGAAGAAGAAGAAGAAGCGGTCGGGGTGTCATCGTTGATCCGTGTGCCAATGTTGTTTTGCAGCATCCTTCCCGATCTCAATGTGGTCACGGCACTCACATTATGGTTCTGTTGTTCAAGAGCAACATGTACATTATGTGGGTGACTAGGATTTGGGAGTGGCTGGGACGGGAGCTTCCCCTTTTCTCGCTCGCTTAAGGCCGCATTCAGCTGTGCAATCTGGGCCTCGATGGTCTTGATGCTTTGCCCGTGAGCGGCAGTGTGTTGCACTAAGGACTGAATGGAAGACTGGATGTTTGCGGTGGATTTTGTAGATTGTTTAACGAACGCCTCCAGACTTCGTTCGAGCGAGGAAACCTTATCGTTGTTTGACAGAACAAAGTTGTTTGGTGGAAAAGAATTGTTGGGTGCAAAGTTGTTCGTCTGATTTTGAAAGGGTTGGGGTTGGAAGGGCTGCTGAAATTGATGTTGAGTTTGTTGTTGCGCTTGTTGTTGCGGCGGAGGGGGCCTTTGGAAATTGTTGCCTTGCAATTGATTCTAATTCTGATTCCAGGTGAAATTGGGATGGTTCCTCCAACCGGGATTGTAGGTGGAAGAGTATGGATCATTCATCGGTCTTTGCTGGAATGCAGCATTAACCTGATCCTGTCCTTGCGATGGTGGATTGTAAGGACACTCTTCGGTTAAGTGAGAAGGATCGGAACAACAAGCGCAGATGGTACGAAGGGGAAGAACAGGGGCAGGAGCAGAAAATTTGCTTTCTATTGCTTCAAGCTTTCTCGTTATAGCAGCCATTTCAGCTTTCATCGCAATAGAGACATCAAGTTGGTGAATTCCTACCCTAGACTGACCAGTAGAAGTGGAGGTAGAAGAAGAAGAAGTCGGCCTGGTGCTCTCCCATTGTAGCGTTTGCTCCGCAAGGTCGTCAAAGAATTGCCACGCTTCCTCGTCAGATTTCGATAGGAAGTGGCCCTGACAGATGGTTTCCAACAACTGCTTGGTTGCTGGGTTCAGGCCCTCGTATAAGGTTTGGCAAAGTTGCCATCTCTCGATACCATGGTGAGGACACTGAACAAGAAGGTCTTTGTACCGGTCAAAGCACTTCCAGAAGGGTTCAGAAGGAAGCTGAGAGAATTGGTTGATTTCATTGCGGATCCTTGCGGTTTTATGATTCGGATAAAATTTCTTTAGAAACGCTTTTACAAACTCGTCCCAACTGGTTATGGAGTGGGAAGCGGTGCTATACAGCCATTTTTCAGCAAGATCTCATAAAGTGAATGGAATGACCCGTAGACGTATAGCATCGTCCGACAGCTGGGTGGTTTTCATCATGGCACAAACGTTTTGAAATTTATTCATGAAGATATAGGCATCTTCAGATTCAAGCCCATGAAATCGCGGAAGCATGTTGATGAAGTGGGGCTTAATTTCAAAATTATCCCCGTTGGCCGGTGGAAGAGAAAGGCAGGTGGGAAGAGCAGAACGGGTGGGATAGAAACGATCCTGGAGCGCGATTCGCTGCGGCGCTACAACAGGCGGTGGTGGTGGGTTATTGGTCTCCGTAGGAGGTGGAGCCAATCCAGGGGTAGTCAAAGAGATGTTCGGATTAAATCCTGACATCGCGGAAGAAGAGGTTGGTGATGGTGAAGGTGAAGATGTATGAACAGAATTCCGGTCAACGTCGGAGTTGGCCGGCAAAGGTAAGGGTGAAAGAGGCGTGGACGGAGTTTCGACGTCTGAGTCGATCACGTAGTCGGTAGCGACTAACGTAACGCGGACTAGACGGGCGCTGGTGTCCCGAGTCCAAGCGGACATACACTAAACGAGTTTAGTATAGTCAAAGTGGAGAAGGTGAGGGTAAGAAAACGTCAATGGAGAAATACGATGGGTGGTGGGTGAAAAATGGATTTGGCGACAAAGGGCAAGTTCTTATAAAAGTTTTTGATTTTTTTCCTTTTTTTTTTAGAAAGAGATTTACAGGAATATGTACGGACTTACGGCTTTAAGCAATCACAAACAAGATATGCACAATCTCACCTAGATCTAGGGTCACCTAGGTCTGCTAGACAGCTCCTAACTGTTCCAGAGGGCTAGAAATAGGACCTCAAACCGCCTCTTCTCCGTCAAATGCGGTCAGGTAAGTGCCAGGTAAGTGGGAGGTTATCCAACGCTTTCGCGAAGTTCCTTAATTAAATAACCACTTGCCTTCGACACACTTGCCTAGACACCGTAAAAGTCAGATAGGATAAACGGCCGATGCCTGTAACTAGTCCTCTGTCCTATTGAGCGCGAAGTCCTTAGGGCTGAGTCTAGTATTTTTTAATTTAACAATGGTCAATGCATATGCTTTTTGTGATTTCTGGAGTCCTGGGAAGGGTGATGAAATCCCCACCCAATCTGAATTGGTTTCAAGCCCCTTAAGTCCGTATTAATAAATGCAAAGCAGTAACAAATCAACTGCAAACAATTTTTATTTTTTTAGCGCGGCGCAAAGAATCCTGCACAAAAACAGTTTATTGGAAGGGGGAAGAGAGTTTGCGCAAAGAATGCTGCAGAAAACACAGTTTATTGGAGTTCAGAGAAGTGGGGAGGAGGAGAGAGACTTACCCAAAATTTTTGGCACACTGAAGGGACCAAATGGCCGCGGTTCCGCGGCCTAAGCCTCCTTATGCCGCGGTTCCGCGGCGATTTGTTGGAGTTGGGCTGCGGAAATTTTTGGGTGTGCTCTGTTGGGTGTCCTCCGCTTGTCTGGATGTGCTGAATTTTGATTTGCTTACTGTATCTGCTCCAGATTTTTACAGTAGACCGTTTGCTTCGTTTTGATCCGTCGCGGTGTAGCCGCGAAATATGGGTCTATCTTACCACGTCTTTGGCACTGAACTTGAACTCCGTATTATCCTGCACACTTGCACAAAAACTAATCAAAAATAACAAGATGATTTTTTTTTACAAAGTATATTTTTTTGTTTTGTTTTTCGGTTATATTTATATTCACAAGTTAACCCGAAATTACACAAAGAAATAAACTACCGTCTCCCCGGCAACGGCGCCATTTGATTGGTAAGGATTCTGCGTTTTCAAGTTTAGTTAATTACCGCAATCAAAACGGTTTCGCTTGTAGCTAGCCGGTTGAGTACGGGTCGTCCGCAGGAGGATAGGAATCTTTTTCTAAGTGCTTTAACGAGTTAAGTCCAATTTTCCAGATTTGTTTGTGATTAACTAAGTGTTAAAATGAGTGTAAAGAGAGCTTGTTAGGGTTAGGATTAGGTTAGTTTGAGTTAGGAGTCGCTCACTTCTTTCGTTGCCACTCTTAATATCGGTGTTACGGTAATCGGCAACAACGGGGATTAGCACGACTAGGAAGGAACTTGCGAGTATAAGCTAGGCTTTCCAACGCATAAGTTCTTCCTTTTGGTGCTTGTCCGTCCGTTCTTGGCTCTTAGCCATAACCTCCGGTTAATTCAACTACAACCGGTCTCACTACGGAATCACCGCTATCATGTAGGATAGGGTGCCGTAAGGAGCGGATTGTGGTTCAATTAACGGGAGTCGATTTAAGATGTTGGGCAAGGAAAGAGTGAGAGAGATTTCCTTCTCTCAGACTTCCCTTATCCTACCTTAACAAGTATGGAAATTACTCACCCATTACAAGAAGAACGAAAAATAAAACAAAGGAGGAAGATAGAAAGAAAGAGATTAGAAGATAACAACTAGCTATTTGCGACCTCACCTTGGCAAGGATCAAGCGTAAGCATCATGGTTGTTTAAGGATAAAGAAAAAAGAGAAAAGAAACAAACAAACACCAATAACAACAACTAAGTTAACAAATGAAAATTACAAGCAATAATAATTTAACTAAAGGACAAGACAAGTAATATAACAAAAAGGAACTTCTTTATTCATCATTCTTCACTCACAAAAGCTCACTACAAGTTTTTCAATGGAGAAGAGATGAGAAGAGGAAGAAGAACAAGTATTCTAAAACCTAGAAAAATACAAGATTAAGCACCCTTGGCTTCACAAGGTTCTGGGCTATTTATAGGCAGGGAAAAGGAGATTTAGGGCAACAATCAGAACAAATGTGAAAAGACCAATCTACCCCTGAAGTTTGACTTTCTACGGCGCCAGTACGGCCGCGGAACCGCGGCCTAGACCCCCTATTGGCCGCGGTTCCGCGGCCGTATAGAGGAGTTGGGCCCTCCGGTTTTCTGTGCTTCCCTGGTCCTTTTTTGTCTGTATTTTGGCACATGTTTTTTTTGATAATCTTTTCACATCTCTTCCAGAATTCTAGTAGATCAAAAGGTGATTGGACATGGATCTTTTGTCATGATTTTCTTGAGCTCCGTGTAGATTTCTTGGATCTTGTGTTGCCATTGAGCCTTGTGCATGAAAATGACATTGATTTGCCATTTTGTCTCTTAAACTGGTGTGTGGCAATAGACGGAGACCCGTGTTTTTATCTGTGGTTGGCAGGAACCCGGATTTTGTCGTGTTTTTCCATGAATTTCACCGTTAAGAGCCGAGAACCTGTATCCTGCAATTGACTAGCAAACACGGCTCAAGAGTACCTACCGATAAGCAATATGATAAATATTGGGCGGTATAAAAATGCAATAATCTGATATGAACAGTCCAATCAGACATCTAGACACTTTCTAAGACAGGTATTGCTCATTTTGGGAGATGGCTTTCTCCGCGAACTTGAGATATAGAGAGACATAGAAAGAAACATCAAGGCGGACCCACTCACTGAGGCTATTAGTTTCGCGGAGAATGCCATCTCCCGAAATGAGCAATACCTGTCTTAGAATGTGTCTGGATGTCTGATGGGACCTAGCTCATAAATGAACTCCAAATCCAAACTTCTTAGACTGTATCGTCAACTGAACTTAATCAGTATCCTGCGTCATGCCTCCCTCAGTATCCCCTTGGACCACCTGTCCAAAATACTGCCCCTCGACAGAAGGAAAACTATAACTCTGACAACCAATCTGTCAACCAGGTCACCTTGGAAGCCTGGAATGATAACCGTCTCCCGAACGAGGCTGTCGTTATTATATCCCTAGAACATCCACTTATGTTCTAAAACTGCTTCCGACCATTTCTCCAGGATTGGATCAATATCAACTTATTGCATCTATTGCAAAAACAACATCTGGTGTGGTACTCATGATCGACTCAATTGCCTAAGCAAGTGATCTTCCAATCATGCACATCCCTCTCCCCTTTAGTCTGTAAGACACCTTTAGAGAGGGTGACTCCATCACCTGCAGGTACACCACCGTGCCAGGAGTCGTCCATTCTAAAAACTCTTAGAATGTTGTCTAAGCACACTGATTGGGAAACCACCCAAATCTAGATCTAAAACCATAGATCTAGTTACCAGAATGTCTGATATAATACCCAATTCCTATGTGGAGAAGCCACTGTGTGACAACCAAAGTATAACCGACCGTAGTATAGGAATTTCACTTCCTGCTCTGTGTATGTCATCCAAGTACTAGGACATCACATCCTACTACCTTCTTAACATATCCATCACCTATTCTGATGAAGTCAAACCTATGACTGTCACATCAGAAATTGATGATCTATCTCCTCTATATCTGCTTTAGTCTATAAATAGACATAAGCCACTTGTCCACCAATGCTTCCGCTGCTTCCGCTGCTCCCACTGACTACGACAACCCTCTGGCAGAGTCATATACACGTACACTTCTAAAGCTAGTTTAGAATGACGCTATACTCATCCTCCTGCCGGGTCTCGCAGCCTGGAACAACAGTAATGGCAAGTCTGGGTAAACATGAACCTCCCTGTCACCGTCCTTGAGGCTACCGGAGTACCTCTCGGGTGCCTGAGGATACCCACCGTATCTGCGGAGTGGCCAATGGAATGTCAAACCAAATTGAATTTTTAGGTTCTTATCAAATTTTCAGTAATTGTCTGCTGTTCTGGAATCACTTCCAGTTCTACCATACTCCCACTACTGTTTTCTGAAAAAATCCACTTTTGTTAAAACTGTGGCGAGTCAGGAACAATATCACTATTGATCTTCCAGATGGTAGAAAGTCAACCCTCGTCATAGCCTGGGTCAACCCATAAACAGCCATTACAGAAACGTGCCTTGAGATATCCAGAGTCTGGTTTTAAGCATAAGCCGGACAACTCCCCGTACCTTAACATCGTTAAGATATGAACTGTTCTATATCCAATATAGAACCAGAGGCACTGATTTAATTGAACCAGATTCAAATCATGCAGCTGTCTCCAGTGCATGTCAACTAAATGGAAGGAGGCCTATCAGCGTTACTCAACTTAGGAATGCTTCCAATTATGAGTGACCTGAAAGAGAAACAAGTTCTCTTAATCATTACTATCAACTGAATACCATACACAAGTATCTACATCTTCGATCACCTTGAAGAATCCTGATACTTGCAACACCTGGTTCTCTACTTTATTCATATACCTATAACTTCTCAAAACTCAGACCTTGTGTTTCTACGAAACACTTGTCTAAGAACTAGAGAAGTCATAAGTAAACCGAATATAGTACGAGGACCAACCCCTTTGTCATAATGGACACTGAACAATATAAAATACTCTACATAAGTCCTTTGAGTCTAATAACTCAAACCCTGTGTGTCGTAGGTTGAAAACTGTACTCATGGTTAAGAAGAATTCCACCGTTGTTTAATGCTCCTTACCTAACCATCCACTGATATAGGTAAATGTCATCGACATAATTTCAAAAAGGTATATCTCACTCTATAAAAAAAGACGTACAGATATATCAATTTGAAATTGGTGCATGATAGCGAATATTCAAAACCAAATATTTGCCGTCCGGCAAACTACCCAGGTGATTTCCTCAAATATCACCAACTACAACGAATTCCGATATAATGAGGATAATCAACTAATTCCCAATAACTTACTCCCACTCATCATCATCTGTAAAACTATATAGATGTGAGAATCAAACCTGGTAAATACATACCGTGGAGTAAGGACTAATAGGAAAATCAGTTTTCTTTTAACAGTACACAGTGAAACTGAAATATTGAAATGTTTCGATGGGGTATTCTGGTATTCCTAGTAATGCCTCTTCCATTATCCAGATTCACAACTGTAACCGTGTAATTCGTTTGCCATCTTTCCAAATCCCTTTATATGTCTTTAGTCATTACCTTCTGCACACCCTCTTAGGCTAAATGGTTTTCTTCCTTCCCTACCGTTCGGCACCAGCCTATGGTTTGGAAGAAGACTATCCAATAAGCATAATGGGTGTACTGTCCTAATCCTAGGAGAACTCGTAATGCGAGAGAAGGTGAAGATAAAAGACAACCGAATAAGCCTTATTCCTATTTCTCCTGAACCAGAATCCATCCCCGAACTGGAACAAGTTCCTTTCGAGTTCGTATATAACCATACGATGGAGTATCCAATAAACTGTGGATCTTCGTAGTGATACGGAGTGTCCTGGAGAAATACAAAGGTGAAGTGGGAGTGGTAATGAAATACTTGGTTTGGTCGTGAATAGCAGTCGCAATTTATTTTGCCCTCTTACTAATCCCTTGATATGTCTTTACTTAATACCTTATGTACACCATCGTTATGCTAATTGGTTTTCTTCATTCCCTACCGTTCGGCACCAGCCTAAGGTTTGGAAGAAGACTATCCAATTTGCGTAATAGGTGTATTATCCCCTAATCTAAGGAGTACTCGCAAGCTAAGAGAAGGTAAAAGGAAAAGTCAACTGAATAGTCCTATTCGTTTTCTCCAGAACCGGAAACCATCCTCGAATAAATTCCTTCGAGTTCGTATCTAACCATACGATGGTTTTGTCCAATGGAAGTGGACGTTCGTAGTAATACGGGGTGTCCTGGAGAAAAGGGTAAAAGTAGGAGTGGCAATGAGGTTTGCAACTCTGACAATCCAAAAGCCAGTGTTTAAGAAGGTTCGGTTAATTTTGGTCTCTGAGTCATAGTCTAGGGTCGGGTCAATGGTCGCTGCCAAAGAGAGAGAGAAAAGAAACACTCAGCGTGCACTCTATCCTAGATCATAATGGTTACCAATTTATCTAATCTGGAAACCTCCCACTGTAACCTTAAATTCTCTTCCAAACCTGAAAGAAGAATTAGTCGGGGTCATCCGAGGAGTAAACCAACTCATCAGTGGGAATCGAGATCCAACTATCATCGCATGATAACGTGACGGAATCCGCTCACGTTATCACAGTCCAGAAGGTATGCGCATATCTGGCAAGTTTCAGTTTCTTTAGAAACTCCCGATGTGATTTTTTGCCCCATGCTCTTATGACCTTGACTAAGGCCAACAAATCATAAGTCACATGTCAAGTTCTACCCGTCATTGTCCAGGTTAATTTGAACCCACCCGTACAAGCCCTTGACTAGGGCCAACAAGGCTATACGACTGTCCCAAACCAACGCATCTATCTATGCAGTAGAAAGGTAACAAGCAGCTACCATACACTATGCCTTGACTAAGGCCAACAAACATAGCATGAATACTACGTACTACCCGTCTGAAATGACGGAGGGCTACGAATGGTTTTTGGCGAAAACCATTAACGTAATGAACTTGATATCGTTGAAGGAACCAGATAGCTTTTATAAAAATATAGTGGCGAAAACCTTTGCTAAAGAGGTCACTCCTGGTGAAGGGATCTCGGCTCTTTCCCCGTAGAATGAGGTGCAGGATATTCCAACTGAATACCACGATGCAAAGCAAAAGTAAACGACTATAGTGAAGTTATTGCCCTGACGCAAACTTCTGTCCAAGGGGTCACTCCCGGTGAAGGGATCTTGGCCCTTGCCTCGTCGACTGAGGTGCAGGATATTCCAACTAAATACCACTGTGCAAAACAAAAGAGAACGTCCTTGCAATAACAGCTTTTTGAAAAATATTCCAACAACATCAGAATAGGTTTGTTTAGCTTGCATTGATCCGAATCAACGTAGTCCCATCAATTGATCACACCAATAAAGAACGAAAATAATGATGTACGTATATGCCATCCGCATTCGCCACAGGGTCCCGTCATTACACGTTTGGTTACTTAACTAACGACAAAGCAGGGACTGGACTAGCGCGGATGCAAAACATATACAACATCTACTAGTATATATATCAATATATAATATTCGCTCAAGGCGTGATAAAATGCAACATCACAGAAATGTAATAAGTATCACAGAACAATATAGATATCTGGGATCCCCGGGTTTCATAGAGCCGCTACTGAAACCCGACGTTCCCCAGGTCGTGTGGATAGCCTATACAATGAAATCCTAGACCCCTACGGGCGCGGCAAGTTACCCGCCAAAACCTGAAGCGAGGCAGCCCCCTTCAGCAACGTGAATGGACCACCCAGCACTTCAGGGAATCCGGTAACTTGGGCACACCTCCTGGGTCAACCTGTACCCCTTACGAGTGCGGCGAATAGCCCGCCAATTCTAGAGTGAAGCCCCCTCCATCTCAATGCCATAAGATGCGGGCCCGTTGCCCTCTAGAACCCGGCTATCCATGCATCCCACCTTGGGGTAATCCTAGTACAGAAAGTAAAATATACATACAACGGGTACATCGACCTCACCCCGGTCGTGCCCCAAAAGAATAATATACAAACGGGCAGTGACGGCAGTCCACATGTGTAACACTTTGAATTTCCGTTAGAATGTTTTTCGTGATAATTAGTAATTGTACGTGTTATTATATATGTGTTCATAGGATTATTAGTTATTTTAGTCAGGTTTACTAATTATATTTAGTCGTGTTAGCAAATTGGAAAATTTTCCTTCGTAGTGTACACTTGCACACTTAGCCATTTTTGAGACCTAGGTTTAAAGTGTTAGCCAATTCTTTTCGTGCATGGTTCACCTTATTTCCATCACCTTAATCAAGCTAAAACCTTTTTTTTAAAAAATGCAATCCTAATAAACAAATGAGGCATGGGTGTTAGGTAGGAATGGGACTTTTGTTGACCTTCTCTCTCTCTTCTCCTCACTACTGAATTCTGCAGCTTCCAGCAGAAAAACCCTCTCATTTTCTTCATCTCTTCTTCTTCTTTTCATTTCACTTTGATCCCCAAACAAAACCCTACACAAATCAACACTTTTCCTTCACAAAACCATGGAAAAAGGGGCTTTTTGGGGTGTTTGAAGGCTAATCTGCACACCTGAGGGAAGAGCTGGGACTTTTGGTGTTTTATAAGGTTTTTAGAAGGTATTAACTCATGTTAGCACTCCTTTTCCTTAAACTTGTAGTATTGTTTAGCAAAAATCTCATTTTTGTGCATTTTTAGTGATATTAAAGGATATTTGTGATTCACATGTTATATTAGGGTTTTGTTAGTTTGGTTAGCTCTATTATGTGTTATTCGAACTATTTTAGGCCAGGTTTGTTTCAGTTTGCACAGAAATACCAAAAAGTTCCATTTTAGTGCAAAAGTGTGGATTTTAACTTGATTTAAGGCTCTGTAGGATCTGCTACTATCCGAGATATTTCAGAGCAAAACTAGATATTACTGTAGCATGTATAGGGGGTATAGAGTGCACACACCAAACCTGGGAGCCCACCCCCCTACCCAGACCGCCGGAATATTCATTCTGGCCGCAATTTGCGGCCAGATGGGTGAGTTGGGATTTGGGGTTTGGGCCACTGGAGTCTGCTGCTATGTGGGTTATTTTGATATATATAGTTTTACAATATCATTTCTGTAGCAAAATCTGTAGGTGAATACCTATTTTCCAGTATTTTTAATCTTCGCGACACGCGTGATACGTGTGTATGGGTTTTGGGTTTCTGCGTATCGCGACGCGTTGGAGTGGCTTCAGGCGCGTAATCACACATTTTAGCGTATCGCGCACACGTGCGCTTGGTTCACGACACGAGTCACTAGTTCGGCTTTAATGTCGTGTTTGTGAGACTTCAAGCTTATGTATGATATATTGTGTAATTCTAGGTTCGTATGCGAGTACGGCGGACGCCGCGCAGAAGGGGAAACAAGTTATTGGCTATACCTAGCGAGAGACTACGGTGAGTAGATTTAACATCGACGGGGATATCGCCCGCATGGCGTTCTACGTCAGGGCTGATAGGACCTTATAGCTACATTTACATACAATGACTGTTCATGGCTACTGTTTAGTGCATACTGCATTCCCTGCTATATGGATATAAACTAGAATTGATAGAACACCGCACTATTACTAACGGTTCTTGTTGCACGAGCCCTATCCTGCATGTTACACACACACCGTTAGTAATTGCCATGACACTCACACTGTAGAATCTCATCGGATCATTATGTTGTAGCTCATCTTTATGTGACTTGACATGATATTCATACTTGATGCACATATCACATCGGATCATTATGTTGTAGCTTATCTTCATGTGACTTGACATGATATTCATACTTGATGCACATATCACATCGGATCATTATGTTGTAGCTCATCTTTATGTGACTTGACATGATATTCATACTTGATGCACATATCACATCGGATCATTATGTTGTAGCTTATCTTCATGTGACTTGACAAGATATTCATACTTGATGCACATATCACATCGGATCATTATGTTGTAGCTATCTTCATGTGACTTGACATGATATTCATACTTGATGCACATATCACATCGGATCATTATGTTGTAGCTCATCTTTATGTGACTTGACATGATATTCATACTTGATGCACATATCACATCGGATCATTATGTTGTAGCTTATCTTCATGTGACTTGACATGATATTCATATTTGATGCACATATCATATCGGATCTTTATGTTGTAGCTTTTCTTCATGTGACTTGACATGATATTCATACTTGATGCACATATCACATCGGATCATTATGTTGTAGCTCATCTTTATGTGACTTGACATGATATTCATACTTGATGCACATATCACATCGGATCATTGACTTGCATATTGGTTTGGATTATATGTGATTTCTGGATTTGGGAACCATGGCTATTTCAAAAAAGTAATTATTTAAAAACCCGGTTCCCTTGATATGATATTTCGGCGCGTCCACCATGTGTTTCCTCGGTGCTAGAGTGATATATGTGAACCCGAATCGAGGAGCTGGTTGAGGCCGATTACGGGTACATGGTAGACCCGGTATGGTACCCCGGGGCGAGAACGGTTTCGCTGTGTAGTAGACGGTGAGGCTGGCAGAGGGACTACTACCTACCAGTGATTGGTTGGACCTGACAGTTATCCGGAGGATACTGATAAGAGTCGATGGATGGATGCGGGATGATCCGTACTGCCGGGGCCGAGGGCCGATACCGCAGACGGAGCCCGTGGGCTGACCCGGACTGACGGGGCCCGATGGATGAGGATTTGCATTTCAATGCTGGACACGAGTATTTATGATATTTGGGTGCCGATGTTGGGCACTCGTGATTCTCAGAGATTTACAGTATTAGAGGGCCGATGAGAGTGCCGGCGCCTGAGCTTTTTGGGGGATCTGGGTGCATTGATGGACACCGATTATATATTCCACGTTGGCATTCCGTGTAGATGTTATATTGCCCATGCTCAGCATTTATTATTGTACCTCATCCTGTAGTTATATTACCTGATAGAGCACTTGCATGATTATTGCACATACTGCTTATCACATATTGATATCATCTGTTGGCATATGATAGAGTAGCGCAGTACGTGCATGCTCGCGATTACCTTTATATGTTATCTCTATTCACGAGTTGGCAACTCACCCCCGTTGTGCCACAGTGTTTGCAGGTTGCCCTTCGGAGTAGTCGCGGCAGGCTGCGTTTTGCATCTTTAGACACAGATACCCCCATAGTTGGTGTACTAGCTCTTTTGCTGATAGGTGGGTTTTGTACGGTATCTGTTTATCTTTCAGTTATATACATTGTTGTATCTGGTATTCTCCATCAACCATGTATGTATTTGACTTAGAGACAGTGTGAGGACGATGATGTATATTATTTGTATTCTTTTGTCGAGCTCGTTGTGAGCCGACTGTACTTGGAGTTTACTCTATCTGTGATGTTCCCACTTATGGATCTTGATCTTCGCTACGGCGTCGTATATTGCTATCTTGGTGATTGTTTACTTAGATTTCTTAACATGCTAGTAAGTGCTTTCATTTAAAACTCATAATACTCTATACTTTTACTGGTTTGATTTCTGGGTTTTCGGTTCACTTAGTCGCGTTACGCCTGTAGACGTTACGTGGTTAAGTGCCGGTCACGGGCCAAACTTTGGGTCGTGACAAAGTTGGTATCAGAGCGTAGGTTTTACCTTTCGGAGTGTAGGATGACCCTGGTATGATGGAGTAAGTAGCTGCAGCAGGGTAGCGTAGCGTGTGTATGTTCCGCGGCATACTCACAACACGGTACTCCGCCTATGCGACCTTAGGACTTGTTGATTTAAATTCCTTCTTGAGTATATGCATTCTTGCGATTCGATTTCCGTATCCTTACCGAATCCTATTGTTCCTTTCAGCCATTATGCCGCCAAAGACTACGAGGGCGCAGAGAGCGGCCGCGAGGGCCGAGATTCGAGTTGACTCGTCCGAGAAGAGGACTAATCCGGGTAGTACACCGGTTGTGCCCGAGCAGGCTGGTCCTGCCGTGACAGATCAGATTGCTATGTTAGGGGCTGGTGTGCAGGAGATACGCCAGACGATGGGATCCAGTATGCAGGAGATGCGCCAGATGATGGGATCTCTAGTTGAGACACTTTGAGCGCAACGACCAGAGGTAGTTCCACCCATTGCAGAGACCGCGGTGGTACCCACAGTGCAAGTAGTTGCACCTGCGACTACAGAGGTTATTACAGTATCGCTGTCAGAGTTTATGAGGCTGAAGCCTCCGGTCTTCACAGGCACCGATGTGGCCGATGACCCACAGTCTTTCATTGATAGGATGGCGCGGATATGTCGTTCACTTAGATGCGCAGATGCGAGATGGGTTGAGTTCGCGAGCTTTCGTCTGGAAGGTCTTGCGCAGAAATGGTGCGAATCAGTCGAGAAGGGTAGAGCAACAGGTCTTCCTCCTATGACCTGGACAGAGTTCGTGGCGCTATTCCTTGCACTTTTTCTTCCGTTGAGCGTCAGAGATGCTAGAGCACGTAGGTTTGAGTCCTTACGTCAGACTCCGGAGATGTCAGTGGCAGAGTATGATGTCCTGTTCACCGAGCTATCAGTTTATGCTCCGTACTTAGTGGCTACCGAGGAGATGTGAGTTAAGAGATTTGTCCGAGGCTTGCTCACTCCACTGTTCCTTGCGATCAGCGCGCAGCATTACGAGACCTACGCTGCGGCAGTAGATGCAGCATTATTGGTTGTGGAGCGCCTTGCTGAGACTTCAGCAGTCCAAGAGCCGAAGAGAGTTCGTGCAGATACGTCAGTGCAGAGACGGCCTTTTCGGCGCCGTGACAGGCACCTTACAGGTGGCAGAGATTCGAGGAGAGGCCGATTGTTTAGCTCCTATCCTCGGGAGGGTCAGCGACCATCATCGGGATGTTACCGTTGCGGGAGTTCTTATCATCGTATGCGAGATTGTCCTGAGGTACCCCAGAAAGAGGCGGCAGCACCGCATGTCACATTACCACCTTCACCACCCCAGACGGCATTGCCGATAGTACCTACTGTTACTCCGCGTCATACGCATGCATAGAGAGGTCGTGGTCGCGGAGGATTTGTTCATAGAGGACGGGATGACCGAGGCAGAGAGCAGCCAGCGGCCGGCAGGGGACAGTTAGTTCCAGGTGGAAGACAGGCGCGAGTTTTTGCTTTGACACATCAGGACGCGCAGGCGTCCAATGCGGTGGTCTCAGGTATCCTTCCAGTATGTTTGGTTGATGCACACATGTTATTCGATCCCGGATCCACGCACTCGTACGTATCCACACACTTTGTGCCGAGTTTGGGTAGAGAGTCTGGTTTGCTTGATCAGCCGCTTGTTGTGACTACTCCTGTGGGAGAGTCGTTTGTTGCTAGGCACGTGTTCCGATCCTGTACCGTCCGTATTGGCGAGAGAGAGTTGCCGGTCGATTTGATCCTTCTTGAGATGTTGGACTTCGACGTTCTTTTAGGCATGGATTGGTTAGCCACGTGCTATGCTTCTGCTGACTGCCGCGAGAAGACAGTTCGATTTTGTTTTCCCGGCGAGTCGGTTGTTGTTGTGTTGGGGGACCGTGGTGTTACCCCTCACAGTGTGATTTCTTCTTTTCGCGCTGGAAAGCTTTTGAGGAAAGGATGTCAGGGATTTCTCGCCTATGTTTGCGATACTAGAGCTACAGAGGTTCCGGTTGTTAGCGAGTTCCCTGATGTGTTCCCTGACGAGCTTTCTGGGCTACCGCCCGAGCGTGATATTTCTTTCTGTATTGATTTGGTTCCTGGCGCGGGGCCTATTTCTGTACCGCCTTATCGGATGGCCCCGGCGGAACATAGAGAATTGAAGGGTCAGTTGCAAGATTTGCTGAATAAGGGACTTATTCGACCCAGTGTTTCTCCTTGGGGTGCTCCGGTCCTGTTTGTCAAGAAGAAGGACGGCAGTATGCGTTTGTGTATCGACTACCGCCAGCTGAACAGGGTGACAGTGCGAAACAGGTATCCTTTTCCACGCATCGACGATTTGTTCGACCAGCTTCAGGGGGCAGGATACTTTTCGAGGATCGATTTGCGATCAGGCTACCATCAGCTGCAGGTTCGAGAGGAGGACATTTCTAGGACAGCTTTCTGCACGCGCTACGGCCATTATGAGTTTTTGGTGATGTCGTTCGGACTCACCAACGCGATAGCAGCATTTATGGACTTGATGAATCGTATTTTCCGGCCGTATCTTGATCTGTTCATCATAGTGTTCATTGATGATATCTTGGTGTATTCTCGGAGTAGAGAGGAGCACGAGCAGCACCTGCGGATTACACTGCAGACCTTGAGGGAGCATCAGCTTTTCGCCAAATTTTCAAAGTGTGCTTTCTGGCTAGACAGCGTAGACTTCTTGGGGCACGTGATTACACGAGATTGTATATATGTAGACCCGAGGAAGATCGAGGCAGTTCGGAGTTGGCCTAGACCCATGTCAGTGACGGAGGGTCGCAGCTTTCTAGGGCTGGCAGGCTATTACAGGCGATTCATGCAGGACTTCTCTCGCATTGCTACACCTTTGATCGGGTTGACCGGGTTGACCCGGAAGGGAGTTCGTTTCGATTGGACGGAGGAGTGTGAGCACAGTTTCCAGCAGCTACGGGCTCTACTGACTACGACACCAATGCTGTCATTGCCTTCAGGATCAGGCGGATTTGTGGTCTACTGTGATGCTTCACGAGTGGGGCTAGGGTGCGTTTTGATGCAGCATGACAGGGTGATCGTGTATGCTTCACGGTAATTAAAGAAACTTGAACAGAATTACCCCACTTATGATCTGGAGATGGCTGCAGTGGTCTTTGCACTTAAGATCTGGCGACATTATCTGTATGGAGATTCGTGCCAGATATTCACTGACCACAAGAGCTTAAAGTATATATTTCAGCAGCGAGACCTGAACCTTAGACAGCGCCGATGGATGGAGTTAGTGAAGGACTACGATTGTGAGATCTTGTATCACCCGGGCAGGGCGAATGTAGTGGCGGGTGCTTTGAGCAGGAGGCCCGGGGGTAGTCTATCTTGTTTGAGCGCAGTGCATAGGAAGTCGTCGGCAGATTGGCAGATCTTATGCGACAGCCGGGTACAGTTCGAGTTTACGCCGATCGGAGGACAGATTGCGCATGTTTGTGCATGCCCACAGTTGCTTGACTGTATACATGAGGCACAACACAGTGATGACCGCTGTTCAGAGATCAGGACACAAATGGGACATGGCAGATTTTCCTAGTTCATGATCGATGATCAGGGGATACTACGATTTGGGGCTAGACTGTGCGTACCAGATGCTGAGGGATTGCGGCGTGAGATTCTTGAGGAGGAACATCGATCGGTATATAGTGTTCATCCCGGTTCCACCAAGATGTACCATGACTTGAGAGGTGTTTACTGGTGGGACGGAATGAAGAGAGACATCACAGATTTTGTGTCGAGATGCCTGACTTGTCAGCAAGTCAAGGCTGAGCACCAGAGGCCCGCGGGAGAGCTACAGCCGTTACCCATTCCGGAGTGGAAATATGAACAGATCTCTATGGACTTCATTGTGGGTCTACCCAGGACTAGTCGAGGGTATGACTCTATCTGGGTGATCGTGGATCGTTTGACGAAAGCAGCTCACTTCCTACCGGTGAAGACGACATTCGGATTTGCTCAGTATGCCCAGATTTACATTGACGAGATTGTACGACTTCACGGAGTTCCGACATGTATCGTGTCCGATAGAGGCACCCAGTTTAACAGCCGGCTATGGCAGAGGCTTCAGGAGGCTTTGGGCACTCGCTTGAGTTTCAGCACAGCATTCCATCCGCAGACCGATGGACAGTCAGAGCGGACTATTCAGACTCTCGAGGACATGCTCAGAGCATGCGTATTAGACTTCGGAGGTAGCTGGGATCATCATTTGCCCTTAGTAGAGTTCTCCTACATAAACAGCTACCAGGAGACCATTCAGATGGCATCGCTTGAGGCCCTTTATGGGAGGAGATGCAGATCGCCCACCTGTTGGACGGAGCTCAGTGAGAGCAGTATCTTAGGGCCGCAGATTGTGGAGGAGACGACCGCGAAGATCCAGTTGATTCGCGATAGGATGAGAGCAGCCCAGAGTAGGCAGAGATCTTATGCGGACCGTCGTCGGCGCATACTTGAGTTTTCTGTTGGTGATCATGTTTTCTTGAGGGTCTCCCCAATGAAAGGCGTGATGAGGTTTGGGAAGAAAGGGAAGCTTAGTCCCAGATATGTGGGCCCCTTCGAGATCCTCGAGCGTGTTGGTGCGGTTGCGTATCGATTAGCCCTTCCGCCCAGTTTTCCAGACGTGCACCCCGTATTTCACGTTTCGATGCTCCGCAGATATCTTCATGATCCTTCGTATGCGATTCAGCACCCGACGATCCAGCTTGAGCGTGACCTTTCCTATGCAGAGCAGCCGGTGATGATCTTGGATCGACAAGTGAAGAAATTGAGGTCGAAAGAGATACCGTTCGTCAAGGTACTTTGGCATGGCCAGAGCGGCGAGGAGGTCACTTGGGAGACCGAGAGCGAGATGAGGAAGAGGTATCCCCATCTTTTTGAAGGTGCGTATAGTTAGATTTTAAATTCGGGGACCGAATTTCTTTAAGTGGGGTAGATTGTAACACTTTGAATTTCCGTTAGAATGTTTTTCGTGATAATTAGTAATTGTACGTGTTATTATATATGTGTTCATAGGATTATTAGTTATTTTAGTCGGGTTTACTAATTATATTTAGTCGTGTTAGCAAATTGGAAAATTTTCCTTTGTAGTGTACACTTGCACACTTAGCCATTTTTGAGACCTAGGTTTAAAGTGTTAGCCAATTCTTTTCTTGCATGGTTCACCTTATTTCCATCACTTTAATCAAGCTAAACCCTTTTTTTAAAAAAATGCAATCCTAATAAACAAATGAGGCATGGGTGTTAGGTAGGAATGGGACTTTTGTTGACCTTCTCTCTCTCTCTTCTCCTCACTACTGAATTCTGCAGCTTCCAGCAGAAAAACCCTCTCATTTTCTTCATCTCTTCTTCTTCTTTTCATTTCCCTTTGATCCCCAAACAAAACTCTACACAAATCAACACTTTTCCTTCACAAAACCATGGAAAAATGGGCTTTATGGGGTGTTTGAAGGCTAATCTGCACACCTGAGGGAAGAGCTGGGACTTTTGGTGTTTTATAAGGTTTTTAGAAGGTATTAACTCATGTTAGCACTCCTTTTCCTTAAACTTGTAGTATTGTTTAGCAAAAATCTCATTTTTGTGCATTTTTAGTGATATTAAAGGATATTTGTGATTCACATGTTAGATTAGGGTTTTGTTAGTTTGGTTAGCTCTATTATGTGTTATTAGAACTATTTTAGTCCAGGTTTGTTGCAGTTTGCACAGAAATACGACAAAGTTCCATTTTAGTGCAAAAGTGTGGATTTTAACTTGATTTAAGGCTCTGTAGGATCTGCTACTATCCGAGATGTTTCAGAGCAAAACTAGATATTACTGTAGCATGTATGGGGGGTATAGAGTGCACACACCAAACCTGGGAGCCCACCCCCTACCCAGGCCGCCAGAATTTTCATTTTGGCCGCAATTTGCGGCCAGATGGGTGAGTTGGGATTTGGGGTTTGGGCCACTGGAGTCTGCTGCTATGTGGGTTATTTTGATATATATAGTTTTACAATATCATTTCTATAGCAAAATCTGTAGGTGAATACCTATTTTCCCGTATTTTTAATCTTCGCGACACACGTGATACGTGTGTATGGGTTTTGGGTTTCTGCGTATCGCGACGCATCGGAGTGGCTTCAGGCGCGTAATCACACGTTTTAGCGTATCGCGCACACGCGCGCTTGGTTCACGACACGAGTCACTAGTTCGGCTATAATGTCATGTTTGTATGACTTCAAGCTTATGCATGATATATTGTGTAATTCTAGGTTCGCAGGCGAGTACGGCGGACGCCGCGCAGAAGGGGAAACAAGTTGTTGGCTATACCTAGCGAGAGACTACGGTGAGTAGATTTAACATCTACGGGGATATCGCCCGCATGGCGTTCTACGTCAGGGCTGATAGGACCTTATAGCTACATTTACATACAATGACTATTCATGGCTACTATTTAGTGCATACTGCATTCCCTGCTATATGGATATAAACTAGAATTGATAGAACACCGCACCATTACTAACGGTTCATGTTGCACGAGCCCTATCCTGCATGTTACACACACACCGTTAGTAATTGCCATGACACTCACACTGTAGAATCTCATCGGATCATTATGTTGTAGCTCATCTTTATGTGACTTGACATGATATTCATACTTGATGCACATATCACATCGGATCATTATGTTGTAGCTTATCTTCATGTGACTTGACATGATATTCATACTTGATGCACATATCACATCGGATCATTATGTTGTAGCTCATCTTTATGTGACTTGACATGATATTCATACTTGATGCACATATCACATCGGATCATTATGTTGGAGATAGTGCCCTCAGAGTCAATTATTGGATCGCAGGCACGTGATTGCAATGATTGAGGGAGGACCTATGCCGGTAGGACAGTCTTACTCGAGATGATAGTATGCTATCTGGTTTATCTTTATCATCGTGTACTGCTTTAGGTGACCTTACGAGTCGCTATTACACGTTGATAGAGCCCCTAGGATTCTTGCTTGACTACCAGCAGTATGAGGGCGATCATATACGTGAGAGCTGGAGTCTATAAGCACATCCTTAAAAGGTCCCTAGTCGTGGGAGTTTCGATACAGGGCATCGATACTCCGGAGTAGACTAGTGTATACAGTCGAGACCCCGGCGAGGGGCGGTGTCCGGTCTCACAAGCCACTGGTGTCAGTTGGTTCACCTAAGATGTATACAGGTGCTCATTAGGTTATGAGTACACCGGACATGACTCGCCGGGAACCTGCTAGTTGGTATTATACCTGACGTCAGATAGCAGTTCCCTGGTGACATATGTACAGGTTAGTTCATCGACCTGAGATCGTCATTTGTCTCGTGTGAGTTCCCACTGTGCTTTGATTACTACCCTACCACGGCTCAAAGGAGTCGTGCAAACAGGTTTTAGTTGGGTACAGTCCCGAGCCACATGGAGGCAGTGAGCGGATCTGCAGGGGTTCGTCTTTCCCGGTATTGGGGGTAAGGTCGCGCTGTGTCTAGGAGAGCCAGAACATGAAAAGTCCTTGGCCAAGGCAGGAGATTTGCTGGTAGGTATTCCAGTAGTATCTCAGGGTGTTCTGGGCTGCACTCCGACACGACTTGTACCGCTATTGGGGGTCTGACTTTTACCAACCCCCTAAGCCCGCCATGCGATGCTCATAGACGAACGGACCGAACTGTACGGATATTGTCACTGATAGGCTCAGTAGGGTGTCAGGATGAGTTCGCTCATCGACGTCCCTTTTGGTCAATAGCTGGTGGCCCGTCACGTATGGCTAATACCTCTGACGTGCTAGTGGTTAAATCCACAGCCATAGTATTGACGAGTCTTTAGAGTCCACCACACACACAGTTACTCAGGTTTCGGGTGAAACGCTGTAGAGGTCGTATGGAGATATGGCAGGGTTCGATCAGATACGTGCAGTATTGCATGGATCGTGATCGGACGGATTTTACTAGCCGGCTTTGGCTTAAGCCGGATTTGTAAGTGCACGGCGGCGCCCCGCCGTCAATCCGACGCCGGAATGCGGAAGCGGTGATTTACTTTAACTTTTCAAACCGGCACCACCGCGCACTATATACCCGGATCGTGCCATTAAACTAGTCCTAGCTAACTACAAGATGGGGAAGAGAGATATACCAAGCGATCCGTGTCCTCCGGTCTTCTCGCCGTCGTCCCGATCTCCCGCGGAATGTCCGGTCTCCACCTCCTCGCCGGAAGGGCACCACGTCGCCTGCTTCTTTTACGGGCTCCCACCTCTATACCGAGGCAACTCGGGCACGAAGTTGGCAAGTCGACGTGCCCAAGGTTTGCTGTAGAATGTGTGTAGAACCATGTCTCATTTTAGGGTTCATGGAGGTTGCCTTTTGAGATGGTGGAGGAATGAAGTTTTGGAGATGGAGCTAAATGGATTTTGTGCAATGCCAATGAACAAAAATCCCCACCCAAAAATATTGGGCAGCCCCCCCAAGAGCCAAGGCCGGCTATGACAAGGTGAGGATGGAATGAATAATGAGAGAGTGAGTGAGAGAGAGAAGTCCAAAGGGATGTGTATCAATCATGATGCAAGAAAAGAATGATGATCAAAAGCAATGAACACAACCACATCCACACTCAACCACAACCATTATCAAAACCATGTCACACAAAAGTCAAGCCATGATGGATAAATCAAGTCAAAGGATGGTGCACCCATCATGATGCAACAAAATGCAAAGAACACCCTCCACAAATGCTTATTTGCACAAATGCAAATAAGCCCTCCTCCACCAATCTTCTGCCATTGAAAGATACAAATGAAAATGGCCAAAACGGAAAGCAAACTGGCTACTCCAGAAAACTGGTCCCGTAATAAATTACAGGAAAACCCCGATACTGTGTATACAAACCCGCATCTGTATTCCGACCGGATACAAATGCAATGAGACAATCTACACTGTACTATACTAGGATCCGGCTTAAACCAAAGCCGGCTAGTATTATCCGTCCGATCCTAATCCGTGCAATACCGCACGTATATGATCGAACCCTTCCATATATCCATACGGCCTCTAGTACTAACCGTCCGATCCTGATCCGTGCAATACCGCACGTATCTGATCGAACCCTGCCATATCTCCACACGGCCTCTACAGCGTTTCGCCCGAAACTTGAGTAACTGAATGTGGGGGACTCTAAAGACTCGTCAATACTATGGCTGTGGATTTAACCACTAGCACGTCAGAGGTATTAGCCATACATGACGGGCTACCAGCTATTGACCAAAAGGGACTTCGATGAGCGAACTCATCCTGACACCCTACTGAGCCTGTCAGTGACAATATCCGTACAGTCCGGTCCGTTCGTCTATGAGCATCGCATGGCGGGCCTAGGGGGTTGGGAAAAGTCAGACCCCCAAAAGCGGTACAAGTCATGTCGGAGTGCAGCCCAGAACACCCTGAGATACTACTGGAATACCTACCAGTAAATCTCCTGCCTTGGCCAAGGACTTTTCATGTTCTGGCTCTCCTAGACACAGCGCGGCCTCACCCCTAATACCGGGAGAGACGTACCCCTGAAGATCCGCTCACTGCCTCCATGTGGCTCGGGACTGTACCCAACTAAAACCTGTTTGCACGTCTCCTTTGAGCGTGGTAGGGTAGTAATCAAAGTACAGTGGAAACTCACAGGAGACAAATGACGATCCCCAGGTCGATGAACTAACCTGTACACATGTCACCAGGGAACTGCTATCTGACGTCAGGTATAAGACCAACTAGTATATTCCCGGCGAGTCCTGTCCGGTGTACTCATAACCCAATGAGCACCTGTATACATCTTAGGTGATCCAACTGACACCAGTGGCTTGTGAGACCGGCCACCGCCCCTCGTCGGGGTCTCGACTATATACACTAGTCTACTCTGGAGTATTGATGCCCTGTCTCGAAACTCCAACGACTAGGGACCTTTTAAGGATGTGCTTATAGACTACCAGCTCCCACGTATATCATCGCCCTCATACTGCTGGCAGTCAAGAAAGAATCCTAGGGGCTTTACCAACGTGTAATAGCGACCTGTCAGGTCACCTAAAGCAGTACACGATGATAAAGATAAACCAGATAGCATACTAACATCTCGAGTAAGACTGTCCTACTGGGACAGGTCCTCCCTCAATCATTGCAATCACGTGCCTGTGATCCAATAATTGACTCTGAAGGCACTATCTCCAACAATCTCCCACTTGCACTCAAGGCTAATTATTGCGATGTCGCATACTCACAGCCCGTGTGATACCGAACACCCAACTCCTCTACTAGTCAGTCTCACAAAACTCGTTTGCGAAACTATTGCGTTCGAGGAATAGCCTCAGTGAGTGGATCCGTCTTGATGTTTCTTTCTATGTCTCTCTATATCTCAAGTTCGCGGAGAAACCCATCTCCCGAAATGAGCAATACCTGTCTTAGAATATGTCTGGATGTCTGATGGGACCTAGCTCATAAGTGAACTCCAAATCCAAACTACTTAGACTGTATCGTCAACTGAACTTAATCAGTATCATGCGCCATGCCTCCCTCAGTATTGCCTTGGACCACCTGTCCAAAATACTGCTCCTCGTCAGAAGGAAAAAACTATAACTCTGACAACCTCCTTATCGTCCAGGTCACCTTGGAAGCCTGGAATGATAACTGTCTCCCGCATGAGGCTATCGTTATCATATCCCTAGAACATCCACTTATGTTCTAAAACTGCTTCCGACTATTTCTCCAGGATTGGATCAATGTCAACTTATTGCATCTAGTGCAAGAACAACATCTGATGTGGTACTTGATATCTCATGATTGACTCAATTGCCTGAGAAAGTGATCTGCCAATCATGCACATCCCTCTCCCCTTTAGTCTGTAAGACACCTTTAGAGAGGGTGACTCCATTACCTGCAAGTACACTACCGTGCCAGGAGTCGTCCATTCTAAATACTCTTAGAATGCTGTCTAAGTACCCTGATTGGGAAACCACCCAAATCTAGATCAAAAACCATATATCCAGTAACCAGTATGTCTGATATAATGACCAAGTCCCATGTGGAGAAACCATTGTGTGACGACCAAAGTATAACCGATCGTAGTATAGGAATATCACTTCCTACTCTGTGTATGTCATCCTAATACCATGACATCACACCCTACTATCTTCTCAACTGATCCATCCCCTATTCTGATGAAGTCAAACCTATGACTGTCACATCAGAAATTGATGATCTATCTCTGCTATATCTGCTTTAGTTTATAAATAGACATAAGCTACCTGTCCACCAATGCTTCCGCTGCTCTCACTTACTACGACAACCCTCTGGCAGAGTCATATAGACGTACACTTCTAAAGCCTGTTTAGAACGACGCTATACTCATCCTCCCGCCGGGTCTCGCAGCCTGGAACAACAGCAATGGTAATTGTGGGTAAACAAGAACCTCCCTATCACCGTCCTTGAGGCTACCGGAGTACCTCTCGGGTGCCTGAGGTTACCCACCGTATCTGTGGAGTGGACAATGGAATATCAATCCAGATTGAATCTTTAGGTTCCTTATCAAATCTTCAGTAATCGTTTGCGGTTCTGGAATAACTTCCAGTTCTACCATACTCCCACTACTGTTTTCTGAAAAAATCCATTTTTATTAAAACTGTGGCGAGTCTAGAACAATATCACTATTGATCTTCCAGATGGTAGAAAGTCAACCCTCGTCATAGCCTGGGTCAACCCACAAACAGCCATTACAGATATGTGCCTTGAGCAGTCCGGAGTCTGGTTTTAAGCATAAGCCGGACAACTCCCCATACCTTAACATCGTTAAGATATGAACTGTTTTATATCCAATATAGAAACAGAGGCACTGATTTAATTGAACCAGATTCAAATCATGCAGCTGTCCCCAGTGCATGTCAACTAAATGGAAAGAGGCCGATCAGCGTTACTCAATTTAGGAATGTTTCCAATTATGAGTAACCCGAAAGAGAAGCAAGTTCTCTTAATCATTACTATCAACTGAATACCATACTCAAGTATCTACATCTTCGATCAACTTGAAGAATCCCGATACTTGCAACACCTGGTTCTCTACTTTATTCAAATACCTATAACTTCTCAAAATTTGGACCCTGTGTTTCCACGAAACACATGTCTAAAAACTAGAGAAGTCATAAGTAAACCGAATATAGTACGAGGACCAACCCCTCTGTCCTGATGGACCCTGGACAACATACAATACTCTGTATAAGTCCCTTGAGTCTGATAACTCATTCACTGTGTGTCGTAGGTTGAAAACTGTACTTATGGTTAAGAAGAATTACACCGCTGTTTAATGCTCCTTACCTAACCATCCACTGATATAGGTAAATGTCATAGACATAATTTCAAAAAGGTATATCTCACTCTATGAAAATAGACGTACAGATATATCAATTTGAAATTGGTGCATAACAGCGGATATTCAAAACCAAATATTTGTCATCTGGCAAACAGCCCAGGTGACTTCCTCAAATATCACCGATTACAACGAATCCCGATATAATGAGGATGATCACCCAATTCCCAATAACTTACTCCCACTCATCATCTGTAAAACCATACAGATGTGAGAATCATACCTGGTAAATACATACCCTGGAGCAAGTGTCTAATCGGGAAATCAGTTTTCCTTTTAACAGTACACAGTGAAACTGAAACATTGAAATGTTTCGTTGGGTTATCCCGGTATTCCTAGTAATGCCTATTCCATTATCCATATTCACAACTGTAACCGTGTAATTCTTTGCCACCTCTCCAAATCCCTTTATATGTCTTTAGTCATTACCTTCTGCACACCCCTTTAGGCCAAATGGTTTTCTTCCTTCCCTACCGTTCGGCACCAGCCTATGGTTTGGAAGAAGACTATCCAAGAAGCATAATGGGTGTACTGTACTAATCCTAGGATCACTCGCAAAGCGAGAGAAGGTGAAGATAAAAGACAACCGAATAAACCTTATTCCTATTTCTCCTGAACCAGAATCCATCCCCGAACTGGAACAAGTTCCTTTCGAGTTCGTATATAACCATAGGATGGAGTATCCAATAAATTGTGGATCTTCGTAGTGATACGGAGTGTCCTGGAGAAATACAAAGGTGATTTAGGATTGGCGAAGGAATATTTGGTTTGGTCGTGAATAACAGTCGCAATTTACTTTGCCCTCTTACTAATCCCTTGTTATGTCTTTACTTAATACCTTCTGTACACCATCGTTATGCTAATTGATTTTCTTCATTCCCAACCATTCGGCACCAGCCTAAGGTTTGGAAGAAGACTATCCAATTTGCGTAATAGGTGTACTATCTCCTAAACCAAGAAGTACTCGTAACCTGAGAGAAGGTAAAAGGAAAAGACAACTGAATAGTCCTATTCGTTTTCTCCAGAACCGGAAACCATCCTCGAATAAATTCCTTCGAGTTCGTATCTAACCATATGATGGTTTTGTCCAATAAAAGTGGACGTTTGTAGTAATACGGGGTGTCCTGGAGAAAAGGGTAAAAGTAGGAGTGGCAATGAGGTCTGCAACTCTGACAATCCAAAAGCCAGTGTTAAGAAGGTTCGGTTAATTTTGGTCTCTGAGTCATAGTCTTAGGGTCGGGTCAATGGTCGCTGCCAAAGAGAGAGAGAAAAGAAACACTCAGCGTGCACTCTATCCTAGATCAGAATGGTTACCAATTTATCTAATCTGGAAACCTCCCACTGTACCGTCAAATTCTCCTCCAAACCTAAAAGAAGAATTAGTCGGGATCACCCGAGGAGTAAACCAACTCATTAGTGGGAATCGGGATCCAACTATCATCGCATGATAACGTGACGGAATCCGCTCACGTCATCACACTCCAGAAAGTATGCGCATATCTGGCAAGTTTCAGTTTCTTTAGAATCTCCCGATGTGATTTTTGCCCCATGCTCTTATGACCTTGGCGTGAGGTCAAAATATCATAAGTCACATGTCAAGTTCTACCCGTCATTGTCCAGGTTAATTTGAACCCACCCGTACATACCCTTGACGTAGGCCAAAATAGTAGTACGACTGTCCCAAACCAACGCATCTATCTATGCAACAGATAAATACCCGGCAGCTACCAATCACTATGCCTTGGCGTGAGGTCAAAATACATAGCTTGAATACTACCGAATATTTAACTGAAATGACGGAGGGCTACGAATGGTTTCTGGCGAAAACCATGAACGTAAAGAACTTGATATCGTTGAAGGAACTGATAGCTTTTTAAAATATAGTGGCGAAAACCATTGCTAAAGAGGTCACTCCCGGTGAAGGGATCTCGGCTCTTTCCCCGTAGAATGAGGTGCAGGATATTCCAACTGAATACCACGGTGCAAAGCAAAAGTAATCGGCTATAGTGAAGTTATTGCCCTGACGCAAACTTTTTGTCCAAGGGGTCACTCCCGGTGAAGGGATCTCGGCCCTTGTCTCGTCGACTGAGGAGCAGGATATTCCAACTGAATACCACGATGCAAAACAAAAGAGAACGTCCTTGCAATAACGGCTTTTTGAAAAGTGTTCCAACAACATCAGATTAGGTTTGTTTTTAACTTGCATTGATCCGAATCAATGCAGTCCCATCAATTGATCACACCAAAAAGAACGAAAATATACTGATGTACGTATATGCCATCCGCATTCGCCGCTGGGTCCCGTCATTACCCGTTAGGTTAGCTAACTAACGACAGAGCGGGGACTGGACTAGCGCGGATGCAAAACATATACAACATCTACTAATATATATACCAATATATTTTATTCGCTCAAGGCGTGATAAAATGCAACATCACAGAAATGTACAGCATCACAGAACAATACAGATATCTGGGATCCCCGGGTTTCACAGAGCCACTACTGAAACCCGACGTTCCCCTGGTCGTGTGGATAGCCTGTGCAATGAAATCCTAGACCCCTACGGGCGCGGCAAGTTACCCGCCAAAACCTGAAGCGAGGCAGCCCCCTTCAGCACCGTGAATGGACCACCCAGTACTTTACGGAATCCGGTAACTTGGGCACCCCTCCTGGGTCAACCTGTACCCCCTACGAGTGCGGCGAACAGCCCGCCAATTCTAGAGTAAAGCCCCCTCCGTCTCAATGCCATGAGATGCGGGCTTGTTGCCCTCTAGAACCCGGCTATCCGTGCACCCCTCCTTGGGGTAATCCTAGTACAGAAAGTAAAATATACATACAACGGGTACATCGACCGCAACCTGGTCGTGTCCCAAAATAACAATACAAACAGGCAGTGACGGCAGTCCACATGTCGGACGCTCGCCCCGCAATATCAAATGTACATAATACAACCACAACTGTACTAGCATTGCATCCAGGCTATCCCCCACGACCAATCTGCAACATCACAGCACAATCACAAAACATCAACGTGAATGTCACGTTCGCAAATCCGTCTAACCGGGCTATAGCAGTTAGACTGGATTTACCGATCAAGTGGCATTCACGGTCGCAGATATAATGTAAATACTGTGAACTAATGTGTTTAAAATATTAGATCGATCAAATTTTACCAAGTGGGCCCCCAAGTACTACTGTAGCACATCAAGAAATTCTGGGCCCAAAAATAATATTCCAAAACCCCTATTTTCATCACAGGAGCTTTCTGAAAAAATTTGGCACACTGATCTGCAAATACTGCGGCGGAACCGCGGCGCAAGCATGGGTTCGGCCGCGGTTCCGCGGTCGTATGGAGCGATCACGTGATCAAATTTCTACAGAATTCTTATAATTCCCTGCACATCATTCTGCAACACCCTGAAAAAATTTTGGAGACAAAAAAATTTCGACAGAAACTGATATGCATGAAAACGCGGGTTTTGGGATTTTTGTTCGATCGGAAATGTAAACACGTTAGACAAAACTAGACTATGTTAATGGCGAGGCTCTGATACCACTGTAAGTGCACGGCGGCGCCCCGGCCGTCAATCCGACGCCGGAATGCGGAAGCGGTGATTTACTTTAACTTTTCAAACCGGCACCACCGCGCACTATTTGTTAGTTATATGTATGCCCTAGAGGCCATTACTGTACATAGAATGTATATTGTAGTGAATGCTGGGACATATATAGGGAGGACCTTCTTGCTCGACATGATAGTATGCTATCTGGTTGATCTTTACCTTAACGTGTACACTCATTGTCTCTCTGTTACATGTTGGTAAAGCCCTTAGGATGTGTACTTGACTACCTGGACTGTGATGCGGATCATACTAGTGGGGACATGGTAGTCCATAAGTACATCCTTCAAGGTCCCTAGTCGTGGGTATATCGAGACGGGGCATCGATATACCAGAGTAGACTAGCGTATACCTTCTCGACCCATACAGATGGACGATGAATGATCCCTTATCCATTGGTGTTTGACATCAGAGATCATATACGGGTGCTCAGTAGAGACTGGGTACACTGGACGGACTCGCCAAGAACTCCCAGATGGTATTATACCTTACGTCAGATGGCAGTTCTCTGGTGACACTGGTACAGAGTAGTCTGTTGACCCGAGATCGTCATAGAGTCTTGTGTGGTTCCCACTGTGCTTTGATTTCCACCTTACCACGTCCAAGAGGGCGTGCAAAACGGTGGCTTTTGGGTACAGTCCCGAATCACATGGAGGCAATGAGCGATAGGAGGGGATTCGTCTCTCCCGGTATAGGGAGTTGATGTTGCACTGTGTTCGATTGGCTATAACCGGAAATCCCTGGCCAGGGTTGCTGAGATTTACTGGTAAGTGTTACCAGTAGTTTCTCGAAATGTTATAGACCTCATATAGACACGACTTATCGAGCTATTGGGGTCTGACGTTTACCACCCCTAGGCGAGATATGCGACATATCAGACGATCAGACCGGACTGTACGGTAAGTGTTACTGGTTGGATTCACAGGAGTGTGAGCGGGCTTGCTCGTCGATCTTCTCATCGTTCAATACCCGGGTGGCCGTTACGTTTAGCAGACCGCTTGCGGCTTGTGGGTGTTTGATATGATCATCACCTGCTGCCGGCGTATTGACGAGTCTTTAGAGTCCTACACAGAGGTTTCCTGGCTCAAGCGAAACGAAATAGGAGCGCATATGAGATATGTGCGGGACCGAGAATAATGCGTGTATGTGATACCGTATTCTATTCTCGCGATGAATGTATCAATAAGGTTGTATGCGATATAACCTAGTTATCGAATCAAGGATTGATTCGATAAGCCGATACATTAGATACTAGTCGGTTATATGCGATATGACCGGATCGTTAAATCAAGTGTTGATTTAATGATTTAATGTATAATTATATATTTGATATATTACTTTGCATTAACTAGTATCGGTTCACTTTAAATGGATTTTCTCACTCGGATGTGCACATTGTATATGTGATATACTTTTGTGCACTTGATTGTATCATGTTTGATGATACATGCTAGTTTGGTTTGTGTAAAGAATTAAACCATGGTTACTTAAGTGGTTAGGGTTTCATTTCCTTTTCTCATTTATTTATCTATTTATTCTTTTTGGAAAAATATTAAGCATAAAGGAAAATGGTGGCTTTCTTTGGAAGCATATTGAAGCTTTGACTAAGTCACCATTTTGTCTCATGCTTAACCCTAACCATTCCACTTAACCATGATTCATTCTCTACACTTGACCATGGTTGATATATGATAAGTATTCTTATTATTTTCTTTTTAGAAAATAACTTATCATATTATCATCTTCTTCTTCTTCTTGAAGATGAAGATAGCTTGCCTCATCAATGGCAACTAGTGAAATTGAGTGAGAAATCCAATTCTAAAGTGAACCCACTTCCTATTTCTTCATCCTCTACCTCTTGCCAAGTAGTATAGGGTGTTTCCTTCATAAGTTTTCATGGCTTGGTGAAGGTGGAGCTTGATCTAGTGATGCCTCGACGTAGATCATCTTCGGCATCGTCGTCGATGACCTAGCCCGCTTTTTCTCCGATGAAGCCGATGCAAGAGTCATGGTTCGATTTGGACAGCGGAGAGGACTTCATCATGGAGCTATGGAGGTGGAGAAACGGATCTACAAAGGTTGTATTTCCGTTCTTTTAGTTTAGTTGTAAACTAGTTTCATTTTTCGCCTAAAAATCTAGCCAACGATCTTGTTAGGGTTTCTCGGCACCGTTAAAATTTGAAATTGGCATGGTTGATGCCTTGTGAGACCTCTTGAGAGTGCCTAGGAACCCTACAGTGGTATCAGAGCCTAGCTAGAGCCTTAGGCGAAGTCTAGACGGAGTTTTAAGTTCGATCGACCCGAAACCCTAACCCTAAAATGCTCTCTGGACAATTTCTGAAATCTGGTCTTTTTCGAAAATAAAAATATGCAGAAATATCAGCAGGGAAATCTAAGAATTACGGTGCAAAACTTTTTCCATGAACTTTTCATAGTGCGGCGGAACCGCGGCAGAAGCATGGCTTCTGCGGCGGTTCCGCGGCCAACTAATGAGTTTAGTCAACCATTTTTGCACAGTAATTCCTCTTTTATTGTTCTGGTTTTTCTGGGAATTTTTAATTTGATTTAAGAGTTGAGTGTTCTGGGGTTGTATTGGGAGTTTGTATATTCGATCGGATTATCAAACTGTGTCTATGTGTTTTCCGGATAATTTTTGAATATGTTAAAAAGTTCGACCGGATACAAATACCCACTTTTTCCCCTGTCAGGAAATTTCCAAGTGTTGGATTTTTCCGTAGTTTAAAGACGTTCTAAGTAGTGCATGTAACTCGATGGACCCTCTAGAAGAAAACAAACCTTAACTCGATTATGTGACCGTCTTGAACTGCCCTTTGAACCTTCGGGTTTGGGGCAGTACGCCGTGCCACATGTGAGGCGTTGGCTTGACCCTTCTACGGCTGGACCGTTGGTACTGAGGCACGAACTAAATGTTTTTAGACTTGTTTCATGTGTTGATCTGTATCGGGAAAACTTGGGTGTTCGATTGTTCGATCGGAAAGTTTGACATTTTCTATTTATCCGGAATGGGATACAATAATTGGAATTCACAAGAAGTTATGAGATAACTGAATGAATGTTATAAACATAGCAGTTTAGTCTCACTTGATCGGTTGCCACGGAATTTTGATGTGATCAAAAGTCCGTCGCAATCACGTAGCGTACGCGGATACTCGCCGGGTAAACTTAATAGACAGCTACACCCCATAGCCCCGACCAAGTGACTGTAGGAGAACCCCGTCGCCGAAAGCATCCGTTCGGGTGCTCGCGGCAGCGGTGTTCTGCCTTGGTGCACTTCGTCGACGGCGTTGGGGGTGCGGCCGCCTACTGAAGTTTGCGACGAGCATTCGATCAGGATGTCGGGAATCTTGTTGAATTCCCCGACTAAATATTGAAAAGTGTTTTCGATAATGAGACTAAAATGCGGGGTTTATAATTGTTAGGCATGCGATGTCTAAGTAATTCATTTGGTCAGGCATGCGATGTCTGAAGAGATTGCGGATTCCAACTGTTGTAGTTTTACACTTTCTTTTCTGTGACCGTAAGTGTAATATGTGATATCGCCGGTTTCGTTGCTATATGTCAACGGCAATTGGGATACGCATGTTTGCTTACGTTGATGACATGTGATGTTATGTGTTGCTGGATATATTATATTGGATCGTCGTGTATGAATAGCCGGGGGTTTTTATGTGAGATGAGTGTTTTTCATTTTCATTCATGTAAAAACTTGTATGTAATATTCTTTTATTGGGGCACTTCCAGGTTGCGGAAGTTGTCACCGTTTGTATATTATTTACTTTTCTGCACTAGGATAGACCCAAGGAGGGGAGCACAAGTAACCGGGTTCTAGGGTCCAGTGGGAGACCAACTCGAGGAGTCGAGTCCGGGTCTCCTAACTCTAGAATTGGTAGGGTTTCTTGCCGCTCTCGTAGGGGTTTAGGGGTGTGGGTTTGGCTATTCATCGCGACCGTGGAATCCGTGTTTTATACTGGCTCGTATTGAAAACACGGACGTCCTAGTATATCCAATATTTCATATGATTCTTCTGCTGCGATATCTGTGATATGATCATGTGATGTTCTGTGATAGATACAGTATAAAGTATATATGATATATTATATAGACGTTACTTATGTTTTACACCCGTGCTAGCCCTGCCCCGCTCTGCCGTTAGTTACCTAACCTAACGGTGCACGAGGGGACATCGAGGCGAATGCGGATGGCATAAGTGTACGTCGTATTTGTCTGTGATGTTTAGGTACTTAAATGATGGGACTTCATTAATGAGATTAATGAAATTAAAAGAAACCTAAGATGTTGTAGAATCGAATTTCAAAATAAAACAGGTAGCTACAGTTCTTGCTTTGCACAGTGATATATATGATATATCCTGCACCTTATTCGATGAGGAAAGGACCGAGATCCCTTCACCGGGAGTGACTCCTTTAGCAATAACTGGCAGATGCTACACATTCGGTTTGTCTTTTGATTGCTTTTAAGAGTTTTTGCTTTGCACAGTGATATATATGATATATCCCGCACCTCATTCGACGAGGAAAGGACCGACGATCCCTTCACCGGGAGTGACTCCTTTAGCAAAACTAGAAAAGCCTCAAAAACACTCCATTTTTTTTTCAAAATCATTTGATTCTACAATGATATCAAGTTCATTACGCAATAGGTTTTCAGAAAAACCTGTCGTAGCCCTCCGTCATTTCAGATAAGTCCTACTTGGTATTCGTGCTACGTTTGTTGACCTCCGTCAAGGCGTAGTGTGCGGTAGCTAACTAGTATTTATCTGCTTATGCATATGATGCAGATTGGATTAGGGTAGTCGTGCGGACTTGTTGACCTCCGTCAAGGGTCGTGCAGGTGGGTTTAATTCGATCAAGAAATGACGGGTTGAACTTGACTAGTAGCCTATGGTTTGTTGACCTCCGTCAAGGTCATAGGGTGCTAGAGGCAAAATATTATCGGTAATTTCAAGTGTTGAAATTTGCAATGAGATTGCATACCTTCTATGAGATAGTTGGATCCCGATACCCGCTGCGAGTAATTGTTACTCCTGGGAGAGTTTTACACATTACAATTAGCCGATCAAGTAGGTGTCTAGAAAGGTGTTAACGAGGTTACGCCTCTGGGAAAATGAGGTTTACATTAATTAGGTTCGTGCGAAAGCACGGGGGACCTCCCTCAAAGTACCGACACTGGCCTGGCTGAAAGATTGGCGAACTTGTAGTGTGTAATTAATCCCGGCTAGTCTTTCCTTTTAGGGTTTGAAGGAAGATTTGATAAAAAGCAGTGGGAGCCATCCTGATTAGATAAAATAATAACCAATCTATTCTTGCAAGAGCGCACGCTGAGTGTTTTCTTCTCTCTCTCTCCTGGTAGCGACCATGTCACGCCTTAATCAAGATATATACGGAATATTGACCGAACCCGCTTGTTATACTGAGCTGGGGAACGTTGGTCCCGCTCCAACTTATAATTGTTATAAGATCGAGCAGGAAATTGGGGAATACCAGATTTCCCGTGCCGCCCAAACGAAGAAAGTGCATGCTGATGCATCATCTTCGGGTGTGTTCGTTACAAAGAACTGTTTCTCAGTATCCTCCGCATCCTGGGTATATGATACCGGATCATGATCCCAGATATGTAATCTGTTACATAGGGCTACAAAAGGGTAGAAAAACTGAGAACGGGTGATAAGTTTCATGAGACAGAAAACGGGGCAAGTGTTGCAGCCAAGTCTGTTGGTCACTGTCACCCTGTATTACCAATACATTGATTCTGAATGAATGTTATTAAATACCGAACCTGATATACAAAATCATATCAGTCTCTTTATTAGTAAAGAAATGATAAAACTTTGTATTGTTGGATAATGTTTTGAACATTTCCTATATCAAATGTTGATCGGTTCAGGCACGTTATCTAAAAGCGTTGATGTTCTAAATCAAACTACAGTTCTTAGTATACAGAACACACACAAGAGGAAGAGTTTAGAATTGAACCATTCCTTCTTGAGGTATTGTAGACTAGGTCAGATCAATGTGACCCGACTAGCTAGAGTTACATAAAGATGCATATTTAAATTAGTTTGAATTTACATCTTGTGGAACTCGCCAGTCATGTCACAAAGATAAGATGACCATAGCTCCGTTTACTGGAAACAGAGAAAGAGTTAATGAACTCTTGGGACTGATACATGATGTTGTATGGAAGGTCCCCTGTCTACACATGCCAGGAATGGTTCTTTATACTTTATTACGTTCTCTGATGATCTCTTTAGATTCAGACATATGTTCCTGTTGAAACATAAGTCCGAACCTTTTGAGATATTCACAGAATATAAGTTAGAAGTAGAGAACCAAAATACGGGTATAAGTATTATGTCCTTTGATGTGATCAAGGAGGAGAATACTTGAGCACGGAAATCCTGGACTATTTTAAAGGAGAATGAGATTCTCTCTCAGAATTACTCCTCCGTATACACCATAGCACGATGGTATATCGGGGCGGAGCAGAAACACCCTATATGATAAGGTGTGCTCTATGATGTGTACTACTGAGTTACCTATTTCCTTATGAGAGTTATGCACTTGAGAAGATGCATACCTATTGAATAGGGTTCCAATCAAATCAGTTTCCTACCACTCCATATGAGATATGGAAAGGGAAGAGCCCATTTCTTAAGTTAGTTAAGATTTGGGGTTGTCCAGCCTATGTCTAAAAGCAAAATCTGGACAAGCTCGAGGCAAAGTCTGTTATGTAGAACTGGAAAGGTTCCAGCTATACAAAATACAGCTGATGATTTGATAAGAACCAAAGGATTCAGTAGATTCCAACGAACCTCAGCCTCTCCGCCGATCTAGTAGGGTTCCTCACCCACCTGAGAGATACTTCTGTTTCTCTATGACAGTGGGAGCGAGGATTGCATCATGAGATGATAACCCAACTAGTTTCGAGCTGGCCATCAGGAGTGAGACTCTGTAAGAATGGCTGGATGTTTATCGATCTGAGATGGAATCCTTATACACCAACAAAGTATGGACTTTGGTTGCAATATCTGAAGGGTTAAATCCCCATCAGGAGCAAGTATATCTTGAGAAGATTACTTGGTGTACATGGAAAGGTTGAGACTTTCAAAGCTAGACTTGTTAAAGGTTTTCGTCATCAACCAGGCGTGGATAATGATGAAACCTTTTCCAGTACCTATGCTTAAGTCCATCCAGATCCTACTTGCCACGGCTACATACCATGACTACGATATCTGGTGGTTGGGTGCCATGACTGCTTTTCTAAATAATGATTTAGAAGAGAATGTCTATAAGAACACAGCCAGAGGGCTTCGTAAACAGTGGGAGCAGCGGAAACGCGTGCAAGATGTTTTATGTGATAAAGCAGGCATCGCGGAGTTAGAACGTCTGTTTTGATGTGTTAGCCAAAGAGTTTGACATCATCAAAATGGTAGATGAACCTTGTATAAACAAAAAGGTAGTAGGGAGTATGGTAGTGATCCTCGTAGAGTACGTGGATGGCATACTCTTGATAAGGAAGGAGTTTCCTATGCTACGATTGGTCAATCTCCGCTTATCACAATGATTCTCCATATAGGATCAAAATGATACCTACTAAATCCTGAGTTTTGGATCTATGAGATAGATCTAATTGGATATTAGGATACTCACTAGTTGTAGTGAGATGGTATCAGTTGATCCTGGGGAAAATCACTGGAAGGGTTCCAGGGTGATAAAGACGACTGAGTGTCAGTCACAGGCATTGTCTTTACCCTCAGAAAAGGGACGGTATACGGGAAGAGTTCCAAGCTAGATACCGTGACATACTAGACGATAAAGGCACGATACATCGCTACTAAAGATGCTACCAAAGAGGCTGTTTGGGTGTATATTGGTTCATGAGATGTACTATGTTCCTCCTATTGTGTGACAATGGAGTTGTGGCTTATGCCAAGGAACGCAGGTCCCATCAGTGATCCAGACATATTCTAAGGCAGTATCACCTGATCATGGAGATGGTTGATCTCCAGTATGATCGAGGTTAGGAGAACAGACTCAGAGGACAACACGGCGGATCCACCCACGAAGGCCTATTCCCAGAGAGAGACTTTTATGGGATGGTTGAGTATGGGATACTACAACCACTGCTTCAGATGGCCCTAGTGCAAGTGGGAGATTGTTAGTTATATGTATGCCCTAGAGGCCATTAATGTACATAGGATGTATATTGTAGTGAATGCTGGGACATATATAGGGAGGACTTTCTTGCTCGACATGATAGTATGCTATCTGGTTGATCTTTACCTTAACGTGTACACTCATTGTCTCTCTGTTACATGTTGGTAAAGCCCTTAGGATGTGTACTTGACTACCTGGACTGTGATGCGGATCATACTAGTGGGGACATGGTAGTCCATAAGTACATCCTTCAAGGTCCCTAGTCGTGGGTATATCGAGACGGGGCATCGATATACCAGAGTAGACTAGCGTATACCTTCTCGACCCATACAGATGGGCGATGGATGATCCTATATCCATTGGTGTTTGACATCAGAGATCATATACGGGTGCTCAGTAGAGACTGGGTACACTGGACGGACTCGCCGAGAACTCCCAGATGGTATTATACCTTACGTCGGATGGCAGTTCTCTGGTGACACTGGTACAGAGTAGTCTGTTGACCCGAGATCGTCATAGAGTCTTGTGTGGTTCCCACTGTGCTTTGATTTCCACCTTACCACGTCCAAGAGGGCGTGCAAAACGGTGGCTTTTGGGTACAGTCCCGAATCACATGGAGGCAATGAGCGATAGGAAGGGATTCGTCTCTCCCGGTATAGGGAGTTGATGTTGCACTGTGTTCGATTGGCTATAACCGGAAATCCCTGGCCAGGGTTGCTGAGATTTACTGGTAAGTGTTACCAGTAGTTTCTCGACATGTTATAGACCTCATATCGACACGACTTATCGAGCTATTGGGGTCTGACGTTTACCACCCCTAGGCGAGATATGCGACATATCAGACGATCAGACCGGACTGTACGGTAAGTGTTACTGGTTGGATTCACAGGAGTGTGAGCGGGCTTGCTCGTCGATCTTCTCATCGCTCAATACCCGGGTGGCCGTTACGTTTAGCAGACCGCTTGCGGCTTGTGGGTGTTTGATATGATCATCACCTGCTGCCGGCGTATTGACGAGTCTTTAGAGTCCTACACAGAGGTTTCCTGGCTCAAGCGAAACGAAATAGGAGCGCATATGAGATATGTGCGGGACCGAGAATAATGCGTGTATGTGATACCGTATTCTATTCTTGCGATGAATGTATCGATAAGGTTGTATGCGATATAACCTAGTTATCGAATCAAGGATTGATTCGATAAGCCGATACATTAGATACTAGTCGGTTATATGCGATATGACCGGATCATTAAATCAAGTGTTGATTTAATGATTTAATGTATAATTATATATTTGATATATTACTTTGCATTAACTAGTATCGGTTCACTTTAAATGGATTTTCTCACTCGGATGTGCACATTGTATATGTGATATACTTTTGTGCACTTGATTGTATCATGTTTGATGATACATGCTAGTTTGGTTTGTGTAAAGAATTAAACTATGGTTACTTAAGTGGTTAGGGTTTCATTTCCTTTTCACATTTATTTATCTATTTATTCTTTTTGGAAAAATATTAAGCATAAAGGAAAATGGTGGCTTTCTTTGGAAGCATATTGAAGCTTTGACTAAGTCACCATTTTGTCTCATGCTTAACCCTAACCATTCCACTTAACCATGATTCATTCTCTACACTTGACCATGGTTGATATATGATAAGTATTCTTATTATTTTCTTTTTAGAAAATAACTTATCATATTATCATCTTCATCTTCTTCTTCTTCTTGAAGATGAAGATAGCTTGCCTCATCAATGGAAACTAGTTAAATTGAGTGAGAAATCCAATTCTAAAGTGAACCCACTTCCTATTTCTTCATCCTCTACCTCTTGCCAAGTAGTATAGTGTATTTCTTTCATAAGTTTTCATGGCTTGGTGAAGGTGGAGCTTGATCTAGTGATGCCTCGACGTAGATCATCTTCGGCATCGTCGTCGATGACCTAGCCCGTTTTTTCTCCGATGAAGCCGATGCAAGAGTCATGGTTCGATTTGGACAGCGGAGAGGACTTCATCATGGAGCTATGGAGGTGGAGAAACGGATCTACAAAGGTTGTATTTCCGTTCTTTTAGTTTAGTTGTAAACTAGTTTCATTTTTCGCCTAAAATCTAGCCAACGATCTTGTTAGGGTTTCTCGGCACCGTTAAAATTTGAAATTGGCATGGTTGATGCCTTGTGAGACTTCTTGAGAGTGCCTAGGAACCCTACACTATATACCCTGATCGTGCAATTAAACTAGTCCTAGCTAACTACAAGATGGGGAAGAGAGATATACCGAGCGATCCGTGTCCTCCGGTCTTCTCGCCGTCGTCCCGATCTCCCGCGGAATGTCCGGTCTCCACCTCCTCGCCGGAAGGGCACCACGTCGCCTGCTTCTTTTACGGGCTCCCACCTCTATACCGAGGCAACTCGGGCACGAAGTTGGCGAGTCGACATGCCCAAGATTTGCTGTAGAATGTGTGTAGAACCATGTCTCATTTTGGGGTTCATGGAGGTTGCCTTTTGAGATGGTAGAGGAATGAAGTTTTGGAGATGGAGCTAAATGGATTTTGTGCAATGCCAATGAACAAAAATCCCCACCCAAAAATATTGGGCAGCCCCCCAAAGAGCCAAGGCCGGCCATGACAAGGTGAGGATGGCATGAATAATGAGAGAGTGAGTAAGAGAGAGAAGTCCAAAGGGATGTGTATCAATCATGATGCAAGAAAAGAATGATGATCAAAAGCAATGAACACAACCACATCCACACTCAACCACAACCAATATCAAAACCATGTCACACAAAAGTCAAGCCATGATGGATAAATCAAGTCAAAGGATGGTGCACCCATCATGATGCAACAAAATGCAAAGAACACCCTCCACAAATGCTTATTTGCACAAATGCAAATAAGCCCTCCTCCACCAAGCTTCGGCTATTGAAAGATACAAATGAAAATGGCCGAAACGGAAAGCAAACTGGCAACTCAAGAAAACTGGTCCCGTAATAAATTACAGGAAAACCCCGATACTGTGTATACACACCCGCATCTGTATTCCGACCGGATACAAATGCAATGAGACAAAATCTACACTGTACTATACTAGGATCCGGCTTAAACCAAAGCCGGCTAGTATTATCCGTCCGATCCTAATCCGTGCAATACCGCACGTATATGATCGAACCCTGCCATATATCCATACGGCCTCTAGTACTAACAGTCCGATCCTGATCCGTGCAATACCGCACGTATCTGATCGAACCCTGCCATATCTCCACACGGCCTCTACAGCGTTTCGCCCGAAACTTGAGTAACTGAATGTGGGGGACTCTAAAGACTCGTCAATACTATGGCTGTGGATTTAACCACTAGCACGTCAGAGATATTAGCCATACATGACGGGCTACCAGCTATTGACCAAAAGGGACGTCGATGAGCGAACTTATCCTGACACCCTACTGAGCCTGTCAGTGACAATATCCGTACAGTCCGGTCCGTTCGACTATGAGCATCGCATGGCGGGCCTAGGGGGTTGGTAAAAGTCAGACCCCCAAAAGCGGTACAAGTCATGTCGGAGTGCAGCCCAGAACACCCTGAGATACTACTGGAATACCTACCAGTAAATCTCCTGCCTTGGCCAAGGACTTTTCATGTTCTGGCTCTCCTAGACACAGCGCGACCTCACCCCCAATACCGGGAGAGACGAACCCCTGAAGATCCGCTCACTGCCTCCATGTGGCTCGGGACTGTACCCAACTAAAACCTGTTTGCACGTCTCCTTTGAGCGTGGTAGGGTAGTAATCAAAGTACAGTGGGAACTCACACGAGACAAATGACGATCCCCAGGTCGATGAACTAACCTGTACACATGTCACCAGGGAACTGCTATCTGACGTCAGGTATAAGACCAACTAGCATGTTCCTGGCGAGTCCTGTCCGGTGTACTCATAACCCAATGAGCACCTGTATACATCTTAGGTGATCCAACTGACACCAGTGGCTTGTGAGACCGGCCACCGCCCCTCGTCGGGGTCTCGACTATATACACTAGTCTACTCTGGAGTATTGATGCCCTGTCTCGAAACTCCCACGACTAGGGACCTTTTAAGGATGTGCTTATAGACTACCAGCTCCCACGTATATGATCGCCCTCATACTGCTGGAAGTCAAGCAAGAATCCTATGGGCTTTACCAACGTGTAATAGCGACCTGTCAGGTCACCTAAAGCAGTACACGATGATAAAGATAAACAAGATAGCATACTAACATCTTGAGTAAGACTGTCCTACTGGGACAGGTCCTCCCTCAATCATTGCAATCACGTGCCTGTGATCCAATAATTGACTCTGAGGGCACTATCTCCAACAGGATCCTAGTATGAGATAGTGTAGATTTTGTCTCTTTGCATTTGTGTTCAGTGGGAATACAAATGCGGGCATGTATTTGCAGTAGCGGGGTTTTCCTGTAATTTATTACGAGATCAGTTTTCTGAAGTTGCCAGTTTGCATTCCGTTCCGGCCGGTTTTCTTTTATTCTTTCACGGCCGGACTTTCCGTAGGAGGGTGTTATTTGCGGTTTGCAAATAACATTTTGTGGAGGAGTTTCTTGCATATTTGTGGCCTCTTCATCATGAGATGCTTTTCTTGTCCATTTCATTGCTTTTCATGTGATGGTTGTTTGATTTGATGAGAAAAGAAATGGGTGTGACCATTTTCATCTTAGCTTATTCTTCTCTTGATTATTGATTTTTTTTCTCACACCCATGAAGAGTAGGGGCTTGCCACTATTATGAGGGGAGATTGATTTTAGTGGGAGGTGATTTTATCTCATCTCATGCCTTGGAAAAATTGAGAGCTCCATTTTTCCTTCTCTCAAGTTCATTCTTTTCCTCCACATACCATGGCAACTTCTAAGCCCCAAAAGAGACAACCTACTACTCTAGTCTACAGCAAATCTTGGACGCGTCGGCTAGCCAACTTCGCGCCCGAGTTGCCTCGGTTAAGAGGTGGGAGCCCGTAAAAGAATCCGGCTACGTGGTGCCCTTTCCGACGAGGAGGTGACGGATGGAGATTCTACGGGAGATCGGAGTGGAGACGAAGACCGAAGGACATGGATCGCTTGGTATAACTCTCTACCCGTATTTTAGTTTGCTAGTAGCTAGGTTAATGGCCCGATCCGGGTTAAAAGTGCGCGGTGGTGCCGGTTTGCTAGTTTGCAAAGTTTTTCGTTTCCGCATTTCCGGCGTCGGATCGACGGCCGGGGCGCCGCCGCGGACTTACATTGGTATCAGAGCCACGCCATTAACCATGCCTAGCTTGCTCTAGTATGTTTAAAACCCGATCGAACAAAATCCCAAAAACCGTATTTCTAGTGCATGTGTTCTCTGTTGAAAATTTTCAAGCTCCAAAAATTTTTCAGGTCATTGCAGAAAGACATGCAAGAAATTCTAAGAATTCTGGGAAAATACGATTCACTGATTCCTTACTATGACCGCGGAAACGCGGCCAAACCCCTGGTTTGGCCGCGGTTCCGCGGTGGGTAAGTGGAATCGCTGCACCAAATTTTTTCAGTGGGCTTTTGAATTGGAAATAAGGGTTTTGGGATATTCTTTTTGGGCCCAGATTTTTTGTAAGTGCTACAGTACTGCTTGGGGCCCACTTGATAAATTTTGGTCGATCGGATATTTTAAACATGCTAGTTCACAGTATTTACATTATATCTGCGACCGTGAATGTCACTTGATCGGTAAATCCTGTCTAACTGCTATAGCCCGGTTAGACGGATTTACGAACGTGACATTCACGTTGATGTTCTGTGTTGTGCTGTGATGTTGCGGATCGGTCGTGGGGATAGCCTGGTTGCAGTGATAGTACAGTTTTGTTTTATATGTACATTTGATATTGCGGGGCGAGCGTCCGACATGTGGACTGCCGTCACTGCCTATTTGTATTATTCTTTTGGGGCATGACCGGGTCGAGGTCGATGTACCCGTTGTATGTATATTTTTACTTTCTGTACTAGGATTACCCCGCGGAGGGGTGCACGGATAGCCGGGTTCTAGAGGGCAACAAGCCCGCATCTCATGGCATTGAGATGGAGGGGGCTTCACTCTAGAATTGGCGGGCTATTCGCCGCACTTGTAGGGGGTATAGGTTGACCCGGGAGGGGTGCCCAAGTTACCGGATTCCGTGAAGTGCTGGGTGGTCCATTCACGTTGCTGAAGGGGGCTGCCTCGCTTCAGGTTTTGGCGGGTAACTTGCCGTGCCCGTAGGGGTCTAGGATTTCATTGCACAGGCTATCCACACGACCAGGGGAACGTCGGGTTTCAGCAGCGGCTCTGTGAAACCCGGGGATCCCAGATATCTGTATTGATCTGTGTTGCTGTACATTTCTGTGATGTTGCATTTTATCACGCTTTGAGCGAAAATTATATATTATATATATACTAGTAGATGTTGTATATGTTTTGCATCCGCGCTAGTCCAGTCCCCGCTCTGTCGTTAGTTAAGTAACCTAACGGGTGATGACGGGACCCAGTGGCGAATGCGGATGGCATATACGTACATCATTATTTTCGTTCTTTTGTGGTGTGATCAATTGACGGGACTGCGTTGATTCGGATCAATGCAAGTTAAACAAACCTATTCTGATGTTGTTGGAACATTTTTCAAAAAGCTGTTATTGCAAGGGCGTTCTCTTTTGTTTTGCACAGTTGTATTCGGTTATGAATATCCAGCTCCTCAGTCGACGAGGCAAGGGCCGAGATCCCTTCACCGGGAGTGACCCCTTGGACAAAAGTTTGCGTCAGGGCAATAACTTCACTATAGCCGATTACTTTTGCTTTGCATCGTGGTAATCAGTTGGAATATCCTGCACCTCATTCCACGGGGAAAGAGCCGAGATCCCTTCACCGGGAGTGACCTCTTTAGCAAAGGTTTTCGTCACTATATTTTTAAAAAGCTATCAGTTCCTTCAACGATATCAAGTTCATTACGTTAAAGGTTTTCGCCAGAAACCATTCGTAGCCCTCCATCATTTCAGTTAAATATTGGGTAGTATTCAAGCTATGTATTTTGACCTCACGCCAAGGCATAGTGATTGGTAGCTGCCGGATATTTATCTGCAGCATAGATAAATGCGTTGGTTTGGGACAGTCGTACTACTATTTTGGCCTTCGTCAAGGGTATGTACGGGTGGGTTCAAATTAACCTGGATAATGATGGGAAGAACTTGACATGTGACTTATGATATTTTGACGTCACGCCAAGGTCATAAGAGCATGGGGCAAAAATCCACATCGGAAGTTTCAAAAGAACTGAAACATGCCAGATATGCGCATACCTTCTGGAGTATGATGACGTGAGCGGATTCCGTCACGTTATCATGCGATGATAGTTGGATCCCGATTCCCACTGATGAGTTGGTCTACTCCTCGGGTGATCCCGGCTAATTCTTCTTTCAGGTTTGGGGAAGAATTTGATGTTACAGTGGGAGGTTTCCAGATTAGATAAAGTGATAACCATTCTGATCTAGGTTAGAGTGCATGCTGAGTGTTTCTTTTCTCTCTCTCTTTGGCAGCGACCGTTGACCCGACCCTAGACTATGACTCAGTGACCAAGTTGACTGAACCTTCTTAACACTGGCTTTTGGATTGTCAGAGTTGCAAACCTCATTGCCACTCCTACTTTTACCCTTTTCTCTAGGACACCCCGTATTACTACGAACGTCCACTTCCATTGGACAAAACCATCGTATGGTTATATACGAACTCGAAGGAATTCGAGGATGGTTTCTGATTCTGGAGAAAATGAATAGGACTACTCAGTTGTCTTTTCCTTTTACCTTCTCTCAGGTTGCGAGTACTCCTTGGTTTAGGAGATAGTACACCTATTACGCAAATTGGATAGTCTTCTTCCAAACCATAGGCAGGTGCCGACCGGTAGGGAATGAAGAAAGCCAATTAGCCTAAACGGTGTACAGAAGGTATTAAGTTCAGACAAAGCAAGGGATTAGTAAGAGGGCAAAGTAAATTGAGACTGATATTCACGACCAAACCAAGTATTTCTTCGCCAATCCTAAATCACCTTTGTATTTCTCCAGGACACTCCGTATCACTACGAAGATCCCATTTTATTGGATAATCCATCGTATGGTTATATACGAACTCGAAAGGAACTTGTTCCAGTTCGGGGATGGATCCTAGTTCAGGAGAAATAAGAATAAGGTTCATTCGGTTGTCTTTTATCTTCACCTTCTCTCGCATTGCGAGTGCTCCTAGGATTAGGACAGTACACCCATTATGCTTATTGGATAGTCTTCTTCCAAACCATAGGCTCGTGCCGAACGGTAGGGAAGGAAGAAAACCATTTGGCCTAAAGGGGTGTACAGAAAGTAATGACTAAAGACATAAAAAGGGATTTGGAGAAGTGGCAAAGAATTATAAGGTTGCAGTTGTGAATCTGGATAATGGAAGAGGCATTACTAGGAATACCAGGATACCCCATCGAAACATTTCAATGTTTCAGTTTCACTGTGTACTGTTAAAAGAAAACTGATTTCCCAATTAGACACTTGCTCCAGGGTATGTATTTACCAGGTATGATTCTCACATCTGTATGGTTTTACAGATGATGAGTGGGAGTAAGTTATTGGGAATTGGGTGATCATCCTCATTATATCGGGATTCGTTGTAATCGGTGATATTTGAGGAAGTCACCTAGCTTGTTTGCAGGACGGCAAATATTTGGTTTTGAATATCTGTTTTTATGCACCAATTTCAAATTGATATATCTGTACGTCTATTTTTATAGAGTGAGATATACCTTTTTGAGATTATGTCTATGACATTTACCTATACCAGTGGATGGTTAGGTAAGGAGCATTGAACAGCGGTGTAATTCTTCTTAACCATAAGTACAGTTTTCAACCTACGACATACAGTGAATGAGTCATTTGACTCAAGGGACTTATACAGAGTATTGTATATTGTCCAGTGTCCATTAGGACAGAGGGGTAGGTCCTCGTACTATATTCTGTTTACTTGTGACTTCTCTAGTTCTTAGACAGGTGTTTCGTAGAAACACAGGGTCTGAGTTTTGAGAAGTTGTAGGTATATGAATAAAGTAGAGAACCAGGTATTGCAAGCATCAGGATTCTTCAAGGTGATCGAAGATGTAGATACTTGCTGATGGTATTCAGTTGATAGTAATGATTAAGAGAACTTGCTTCTCTTTCAGGTTACTCATAATTGGAAGTACTCCTAAGTTGAGTAACGCTGATAGGCCTCCTTCAATTTAGTTGACATGCACTGGAGACAGCTGCATGATTTGAATCTGGTTCAATTAAATCAGTGCCTCTGTTTCTATATTGGATATAGAACAGTTCATATCTTAACGATGTTAAGGTACGGGGAGTTGTCCGGCTTATGCTTAAAACCAGACTCCGGATAACTCAAGGTACGTTTCTGTAATGGCTGTTTGTGGGTTGACCCGGGCTATGACGAGGGTTGACTTTCTACCATCTGGAAGATCAATAGTGATATTGTTCTTGACTCGCCACAGTTTTAATAAAAATGGATTTTTTCAGAAAACAGTAGTGGGAGTATGGTAGAACTGGAAGTGATTCCAGAACCGCAAACGATTACTGAATATTTGATAAGAACCTAAAGATTCAATCTGGTTTGACATTCCATTGGCCACTCCGTAGATATGGTGGGTAACCTCAGGCACTCGAGAGGTACTCCGGTAGCCTCAAGGACGGTGACAGGGAGGTTCTTGTTTACCCAAACTTGCCATTGCTGTTGTTCCAGACTGTGAGATCCGGCAGGAGGATGAGTATAGCGTCATTCTAAACTAGCTTTAGAAGTGTACGCCTATATGACACTGCCAGAGGGTTGTCGTAGTCAATGAGAGCAGCGGAAGCATTGGTGGACATCAGGCTTGTGTCTATTTATAGACTAAAGCAGATATAGCGGAGATAGATCATCTATTTCTGATGTGATAGTCATAGGTATTGACTTCATCAGAATAGGGGATGGATCTGTTAAGAAGGTAGTAGGGTGTGATCTCCTGGTATTTGATGACATACACAGAGTAGGAAGTAATATTCCTATACTACGATCGGTTATACTTTGGTCGTCACACAGTAGTTTCTCCACATAGGACTTGGATATTATATCAAACATTCTGGTTACTAGATCTATGGTTTTAGATCTAGATTCGGGTGGTTTCCCAATTTGGGTACTTTGACCGCATTCTAAGAGTATTTAGAATGGACGACTCCTGGCATGGTAGTATACCTGTAGGTGATGGAGTCACCCTCTCTAAAGGTGTCTTACAGACTAAAGGGGAGAGGGATGCGCATGATTGGCAGATCACTTGCTTAGGCAATTGAGTCAATCATGAGATATCAAGTACCACACCAGATGTTGTTCTTGCAGTAGGTGCAATAAGTTGATACTGATCCAATCCTGGAGAAACAGTCGGAAGCAGTTTTAGAACATAAGTTGATGTTCTAGGGATATGATAACAAAATTCTCCTTCAGGAGACAGTTATCATTCCAGACTTCCAAGGTGACCTGGATGGAAGAGTGGCTGTCAGAGATATAGTTTTCCTTCTGACGAGGGGCAGTATTTTGGACAGATGGTCCAGGTAGATACTGAGGGAAGGCATGGCGCAGGATACTGATTAAGTTCAGTTGACGATACAGTCTAAGAAGTTTGGATTTGGAGTTCATTTATGAGCTAGGTCCCATCAGACATCCAGACACATTCTAAGACAGGTATTGCTCATTTCGGGAGATGGCTTTCTCCGCGAACTTGAGATAGAGAGAGACATAGAAAGAAACATCAGAGCGGATCCACTCACTGAGGCTATTCCTCGAACGCAATAGTTTCACAAACGAGCTTTGTGAGACTGACTAGTAGAGGAGTTAGGTGTTCGGTATCACACGGGCTGTGAGTATGCGACATCGCAATAATTAGCCTTGAGTGCAAGTGGGAGATTGTTGGAGATAGTGCCCTCAGAGTCAATTATTGGATCACAGGCACGTGATTGCAATGATTGAGGGAGGACCTATGCCGGTAGGACAGTCTTACTCGAGATGATAGTATGCTATCTGGTTTATCTTTATCATCGTGTACTGCTTTAGGTGACCTTACGAGTCGCTATTACACGTTGATAGAGCCCCTAGGATTCTTGCTTGACTACCAGCAGTATGAGGGCGATCATATACGTGAGAGCTGGAGTCTATAAGCACATCCTTAAAAGGTCCCTAGTCGTGGGAGTTTCGAGACAGGGCATCGATACTCCGGAGTAGACTAGTGTATACAGTCGAGACCCCGGCGAGGGGCGGTGGCCGGTCTCACAAGCCACTGGTGTCAGTTGGTTCACCTAAGATGTATACAGGTGCTCATTGGGTTATGAGTATACCGGACAGGACTCGCCGGGAACCTGCTAGTTGGTATTATACCTGACGTCAGATAGCAGTTCCCTGGTGACATTTGTACAGGTTAGTTCATCGACCTGAGATCGTCATTTGTCTCGTGTGAGTTCCCACTGTGCTTTGATTACTACCCTACCACGGCTCAAAGAAGTCGTGCAAATAGGTTTTAGTTGGGTACAGTCCCGAGCTACATGGAGGCAGTGAGCGGATCTGCAGGGGTTCGTCTCTCCCGGTATTGGGGGTGAGGTCGCGCTGTGTCTAGGAGAGCCAGAACATGAAAAGTCCTTGGCCAAGGCAGGAGATTTGCTGGTAGGTATTCCAGTAGTATCTCAGGGTGTTGTGGGCTGCACTCCGACACGACTTGTACCGCTATTGGGGTTCTGACTTTTACCAACCCCCTAGGCCCGCCATGCGTTGCTCATAGACGAACGGACCGGACTGTACGGATATTGTCACTGAAAGGCTCAGTAGGGTGTCAGGATGAGTTCGCTCATCGACGTCCCTTTTGGTCAATAGCTGGTGGTCCGTCACGTATGGCTAATACCTCTGACGTGCTAGTGGTTAAATCCACAGCCATAGTATTGACGAGTCTTTAGAGTCCACCACACACACAGTTACTCAGGTTTCGGGCGAAACGCTGTAGAGGCCGTATGAGGACATGGCAGGGTTCGATCAGATACGTGCGGTATTGCACGGATCGTGATCGGACGGATTTTACTAGCCGGCTTTGGCTTAAGCCGGATCCTAGTATGAGATAGTGTAGATTTTGTCTCTTTGCATTTGTGTTCAGTGGGAATACAAATGCGGGCATATATTTGCAGTAGCGGGGTTTTCCTGTAATTTATTACGGGATCAGTTTTCTGAAGTTGCCAGTTTGCATTCCGTTCCGGCCGGTTTTCTTTTATTCCTTCACGGCCGGACTTTCCGTAGGAGGGTGTTATTTGCGGTTTGCAAATAACATTTTGTGGATGAGTTTCTTGCATATTTGTGGCCTCTTCATCATGAGATGCTTTTCTTGTCCATTTCATTGCTTTTCATGTGATGGTTGTTTGATTTGATGAGAAAAGAAATGGGTGTGACCATTTTCATCTTAGCTTATTCTTCTATTGATTATTGATTTTTTTTCTCACACCCATGAAGAGTAGGGGCCGGCCACTATTATGAGGGGAGATTGATTTTAGTGGGAGGTGATTTTATCTCATCTCATGCCTTGGAAAAATTGAGAGCTCTATTTTTCCTTCTCTCAAGTTCTTTCTTTTCCTCCACATACCATGGAAACTTCTAAGCCCCAAAAGAGACAACCTACTACTCTAGTCTACAGCAAATCTTGGACGCGTCGGCTAGCCAACTTCGCGCCCGAGTTGCCTCGGGTAAGAGGTGGGAGCCCGTAAAAGAATCCGGCTACGTGGTGCCCTTTCCGACAAGGAGGTGACGGATGGAGATTCCGCGGGAGATCGGAGTGGAGACGAAGACCGAAGGACACGGATCGCTTGGTATAACTCTTTACCCGTATTTTAGTTTGCTAGTAGCTAGGTTAATGGCCCGATCCGGGTTAAAAGTGCGCGGTGGTGCCGGTTTGCTAGTTTGCAAAGTTTTTCGTTTCCGCATTTCCGGCGTCGGATCGACGGCCGGGGCGCCGCCGCGGACTTACACATTATGTTGTAGCTTATCTTCATGTGACTTGACATGATATTCATACTTGATGCACATATCACATCGGATCATTATGTTGTAGCTTATCTTCATGTGACTTGACATGATATTCATACTTGATGCACACATCATATCGGATCATTATGTTGTAGCTCATCTTTATGTGACTTGACATGATATTCATACTTGATGCACATATCACATCGGATCATTATGTTGTAGCTTATCTTCATGTGACTTGACATGATATTCATACTTGATGCACATATCACATCGGATCATTATGTTGTAGCTTATCTTTATGTGACTTGACATGATATTCATACTTGATGCACATATCACATCGGGTCATTATGTTGTAGCTCAGCTTTATGTGACTTGACATGATATTCATACTTGATGCACATATCACATCGGATCATTGACTTGCATATTGGTTTGGATTATATGTGTTTTCTGGATTTGGGAACCGTGGCTATTTCAAATAAGTAATTATTTAAAAACACAGTTCCCTTGATATGATATTTCGGCGCGTACACCATGTGTTTCCTCGGTGCTAGAGTGATATATGTGAACTCGAATCGAGGAGCTGGTTGAGGCCGATTACGGGTACATGGTGGACCCGGTATGGTACCCCGGGGCGAGAACGGTTTCGCTGTGTAGTAGACGGTGAGGCAGGCAGAGGGACTACTACCTACCGGTGATTGGTTGGAACTGACAGTTATTTAGAGGATACTGATCAGAGTCGATGGATGGATGCGGGATGATCTGTACTGCCGGGGCCGAGGGCCGATACCGCAGACAGAGCCCGTGGGCTGACCCGGACTGACAGGGCCCGATAGATGAGGATTTGCATGTCGATGCTGGACACGAGTATTTATGATATTTGGGTGTCGATGTTGGGCACTCGTGATTCTCAGAGATTTACAGTATTAGAGGGCCGATGAGAGTGCCGGCGCCTGAGCTATTTGGGGGATCTGGGTGCATTGATGGACACCGATTATATATTCCACGTTGGCATTCCGTGTAGATGTTATATTGCCCATGCTCAGCATTTATTATTGTACCTCATCCTGTAGTTATATTACCTGATAGAGCACTTGCATGATTATTGCACATACTGCTTATCACATATTGATATCATCTGTTGGCATATGATAGAGTAGCGCAGTACGTGCATGCTCGCGATTACCTTTATATGTTATCTCTATTCACGAGTTGGAAACTCACCCCCGTTGTGCCACAGTGTTTGCAGGTTGCCCTTCGGAGTAGTCGCGGCAGGCTACGTTTTGCATCTTTTGACACAGATACCCCCATAGTTGGTGTACTAGCTCTTTTGCTGATAGGTGGGTTTTGTGCGGTATCTGTTTATCTTTCAGTTATGTACATTATTGTATCTAGTATTCTCCATCTAACATGTATGTATTTGACTTAGAGACAGTGTGAGGACGATGATGTATATTATTTGTATTCTGGTGTCGAGCTCGTTGTGAGCCGACTGTACTTGCAGTTTACTCTATCTGTGATGTTCCCACTTATGGATCTTGATCTTCGCTACGGCGTCGTATATTGCTATCTTGGTGATTGTTTACTTAGATTTCTTAACATGCTAGTAAGTGCTTTCATTTAAAACTTATAATACTCTATACTGTTACTGGTTTGATTTCTGGGTTTTCGGTTCACTTAGTCGCGTTACGCCTGTAGAAGTTACGTGGTTAAGTGCCGGTCACGGGCCAAACTTTGGGTCGTGACAACATGTCGGACGCTCGCCCCGTAATATCAAATGTACATAAATAACCAAACTGTACTAACATTGCATCCAGGCTATCCCCCACGACCAATCCGCAACATCACAGCACAACACAAAACATCAACGTGAATGTCACGTTCGCAAATCCGTCTAAAAGGGCTATAGCAGTTAGACAGGACTTACCGATCAAGTGACATTCACGGTCGCAGATATAATGTAAATACTGTGGACTAACATGTTTAAAATATTCGATCGATCAAATTTACCCAAGTGGGCCTTCAAGCACTACTGTAGAACTTAAAGAAAATCTGGGCCCAAAAAGAACATTCCAAAACCCCAATTTCCCTGTACAAAGATCACTGTGTAAAAATGGTGCAGTGAAGACACTGTACTACGGCGGAACCGCGGCGCCAAGGGGATTTTGGCCGCGGTTCCGCGGTGGGTCTACAGTATCACGCTACTATTTTTTCACAGATGTCTTAGAATTTCCTGAACATTATTCTGCAACAACCTGAAAAATTTTTGGAGCCAAAAAAAATTTCGACGGAGAACTGATGCATTGAAATCGCGGGTTTTGGAATTTTGTTCGATCGAAGATGTAAACATATTAGACCAAGCTAGACTAGGTTAATGGCGTGGCTCTGATACCATGTAAGTGCACGGCTGCGCCCCGGCCGTCAATCCGAGGCCAAATGCGGAAACGATAATTTGCTTTAACTTTTGAACCGGCACCACCGCGCACTAAATTCCCGGATCGGGCCATTAATCTAATCCTAGATAACAAAAGAACGGGTAGAGAGATATACCGAGCGATCCGTTTCCTTCGGTCTTCTCGTCGTCGTCCCGATCTCCCCGCGGAATCTCCAGTCTCCACCATGTCGCCGGAAGGGCACCACATTGCCGGCTTCTTTTACGGGCTCCTACCTCTGGACCGAAGCAACTCGGGCAAAGTTGGCGAGCCGACGTGCCCAAGGATACTGTAGGTTAACTGTAGAACTCTATGTCTCTTTGGGGTTGTCGAAGTTTCCTTTGGTGGAGGAATGAGATGATAGCATTTTTGGAGATGAAATTGGGGATTTTTGCAAGCACAAGAGAACCAAAAATCCCCACAAAAATAATGGGCAGCCCCACCTTTCTTGGCCGGCCATGGCTCATGAAGAAAATGAAAGAGTGGAGTGTGTATGAATGAAAAAGAGTGAGCCACATAATGTAAGAGAGAGAGAGAGAGAGAGAAGGTTATCATGAAGAATCATGATCACAAAACCAAGTCACAGTCAACCATCATGAACAACCATCATGAAGCAACAAGTCAATGTGATGGTGGAACCATCATGACACAACAACATGCAAATAACACCTTCCAAAAAGCTTATTTGCACATTTGCAAATAAGCCCTCCTCCACCATTTTTCGGCCAAAGAAAGATACAAAGGAAAATGGCCGAAACCGGAAAACAAACTGGCAACTCCATAAAAACTGATCCCGTAATAAATTACAGGAAACCCCGCTACTGTATATACATACCCACATTTGTATTCCGACCGAATACAAATGCAATGAGACAAAATCTACACTGTACAATACTAGGATCCGGCTTAAACCAAAGACCGCTAGTATTAATCGTCCGATCCTGATCCGTGCAATACCGCACGTATATGATCGAACCCTGCCATATCTCCATACGGCCTCTACAGCGTTTTGCCCGAAACTTGAGAAACTGGTCTGTGGGGGACTCTAAAGACTCGTCAATACTTTGGTTGTGGATTTAACTACTAGCACATCAGAGGTATTAGCCTATACGTAACGGGCTACCAGGTATTGACCAAAAGGGACGTCGATGAGCGAACACATCCTGACACCCTACTGAGCCTGTCTGTGACAATATCCGTACAGTCCGGTCCGTTCGTCTATGAGCATCTCATGGCGGGCCTAAGGGGTTGGTAAAAGTCAGACCCCCAAAAGCGGTACAAGTCGTGTCGGAGTGTAGCCCAGAACACCCTGAGATACTACTGGAATACCTACCAGTAAATCTCCTGCCTTGGCCAAGGACTTCATGTAATGGATCTCCTAGACACAGCGCGACCTCACCCCTAATACCGGGAGAGACGAACCCCCTGCAGATCCGCTCACTGCCTCCATGTGGCTCGGGACTGTACCCAACTAAAACCTGTTTGCACGTCTCCTTTGAGCGTGGTAGGGTAGTAATCAAAGTACAGTGGGAACTCACACGAGACAAATGACGATCTCAGGTCGATGAACTAACCTGTACACATGTCACCAGGGAACTGCTATCTGACGTCAGGTATAAGACCAACTAGCATGTTCCCGGCGAGTCACGTCCAGTGTACTCATAACCCAATGAGCACCTGTATACATCTTAGGTGAACCAAATGACACCAGTGGCTTGTGAGACCGGACACCGCCTTTCGTCGGGGTCTCGACTGTATACACTAGTCTACTCTGGAGTATCGATGCCCTGTCTCGAAACTCCCTCGACTAGGGACCTTTTAAGGATGTGCTTATAGACCCCCAGCTCCCACGTATATGATCGCCCTCATACTGCTGGCAGTAAAGCTTGAATCCTAGGGCCTTTATCAACGCGCAATAGTGACCTGTAAGGTCACCTAAAGCAATACACGATGATAGAGATAAACCAGATAGCATACTATCATCTTGAGTAAGACTGTCCTACTGGGATAGGTCATCCCTCAATCATTGCAATCACGTGCCTGTGATCCAATAATTGACTCTGATGGCACTATCTCCAACATGCGCGTATGTGATACCGCATTCTATTCTCGCGATATGTAACATCGGTCGGTTATATGTGATATAGCCGGGTTATCGGATCAAGTATTGATTCGATAAGTTGTTTCATTTGATATTAGTCAGGTTATATGTGATATAGCCGGATTATTAAATCATGTGTTGATTTAATAATTTAATGTAGAATTATATATTTGATATATTAAATTACATTAACTAATATTAGCTCACTTAAGCATTTCTCTTTCTCACTTTTGATACATTAATATATATGTGATATATGTTAATCGTATTGTTTTCTTTCTTAGCACACAAAATATATATGTGATATATATTAGTGTGTCATGCTAGGTTACACATGCAACATGGATGTATGAGACTCACACCATGCTTAGGGTTAAGGTGAGGTTTTATTTGTTTTTAAGTAATTCAAAACAAATGGAATTTGTCATGGTTGATTAGTGGAAACTTGTAGAACATTGACTTAGTCCACTTGTTTTGTCATGCTTAAGATATTTATTAACCTAACCATTACCCTACACCATGGTTTAGTCTCTACAAAGGTTAGTGTATGTCATATACTCACCATGGTTGCATTTCTAACCTCATGAGTTTCATTCATCATCTTCTTCCTCATTTGAGAAAAAGCTTGCTAGTTTTTTCTAAGTGATGAAATATTGTGAGAAAAAGAAATATAAAGAGAGCCCAATACCTACTTCATCATCCTCTACTATTAGCCATTTAGTTTAGGGTGTTTGCATCACTAAACCCTAATTTAGTGAAGAGGTAGAATGAGCTTGAGTCTTCTCGACGTATATCATCTTCGGCTTCGAAGACTTCGAGCAAGTTTGCATCTTTCACCTTGTGGAGCCGTTCAAGAGTTCGGGATATCATTACTCGCAGTGAAGGGACTTCTACACGGAGCATTTGAAGTGAAGGACCGGTCTACAAAGGTTTTATTCCGCATTCACTTAGTTGTTAAGATGTTAACATTGCTAGTTTGTTTAAATCTCTAGTTAAGATTCTAGGGTTAGGGTTCTTTAGAACGGTAAAATTTTGAAAAAAGCATGGACGATTCCTCCTGAAACCTTGCTGTCGTGCTAAGTAACCCTACAGTGGTATCAGAGCCAAGCTACAGATTTAAACGATGTTTTCTAGATTACGAAACCGAAACTACTTCGAAACATGCAACGCCAAATTCCAGTTTCTGTCGAATTTTTAAAGGGCTCTAAAATTTTTTTTAGCAACTGCAGAATGTTGTATGTGATATAACATGAACACTATCAAAATTTGAAGCAATTTGGCAAGATTGTGGCCGGCCACATAGGGTTTTAAACCGAGCTCACCGGGTCAATGGTGGAATTATGGCTTCAAATTTTCATAGTGTTCCAGTCTCTGGGTTTTGGTGTTTCAGGTGTTGCTAGTTTTTGCTAAATTTGCATGTGATGTTATCTTTCTGTAAAGGCAATTCGGAGTGTTTCGTAATCGTAATTCTAACATGTATTCGGGTAATTTAGACGATGTTAAAAAGTTCGAACGGATATCAATAACCCATATTTTCCCTCGCTGGTAATTTTCAAGAGTTGGATTTTTTCCGAGTTTAAAATCTTCAGAAAATCTTGCAAGCGATTCTGTGGACCCTCTATAAGAACGATACCCAAACTTGACTTTTTGGATCGCGGAACCACGGTCATACCCTAGGGTTTGCCGCAGTTTCGTGGCGACATGAGTGGGGAATCGGTCGGCCCTTCTACGGAGCTGTGGCAGTTTCTGGGTACTTTTTGAACTCTGCTCAAGTGTTGAGCTTGTTGGGAAATTTTAGGTGCTTGCTTATTCGATCGAAAAGTTTAACTTCGTCTAGCTATCTGTGATTGTGATACAATATTTGGAATCCACATAATTAGTTATGAGATAACTAGTTTGAATTTTATAAATCTAGCAGTTTAGTCTCATTTGATCGGTTGCCACGAGATTTTGATGTTGATCAAAAGACCGTCGCAATTACGTAGTGTACATGGATACTCGCCGGGTAACCTTACTAGATAGCTCGCCCCATAGCCCCGACCAAGTGACTGTAGTAGAACCCCATCGCCAAAAGTATCCGTTCGGGTGCTCGCGGCTGCGTGTTTCGCCTTAATGCACTTCGTCGACGGCATCATGGGTGCGGCCGTCTACTAAATTTTCCGATGAGCATTCGATCATGTTATTAGAAATCTTGTTGTATTACCCGACATGTTATTGAAAAGTGTTTTCAATATCGAGACTAAAATGCGGGGTTTATAATTGTTAGGCATGTGATGTCTAAGGAATTCATTTGGTTAGGCATGAAATCCAAAGTATGTGATACATTGGGTTTATGATGTCTAAGGTGGTTGCGGATTCCAATTGTTGTAGTTTTTCACTTTCTTTTCTACGACCGTAAGTGTAATATGTGGTGTATCGCCGGTTTTGTTACTATATGTCAACGACAATTGGGATACGCATATTTACTTACGTTGATAACATGTGATGTTATGTGTTGCTGTGATATGTTATATTGGATCGGCGTGTTTTGAATAGCCGTTTTTTTTTATGTGAGATGAGAGTTTTTTTCATTTTCATTCATGTAAAAACTTGTATGTAATATTCTTTTATTGGAGCACTTCCGGGTTGAGGATGATGTCACCATTGATGTATATTATTTACTTTTCCGCATTAGGATAGACCCAAGGTGGGGAGCACAAGTAACTTGGTTCTAGGGTCCAGTGGGAGACCATCTCGAGGAGTCGAGACCGGGTCTCCTAACTCTAGAATTGGTAGGGTTGCTTGCCGCTCTCGTAGGGGTCTAGGGATGTGGGTTTGGCTATTCACTGCGACCATGAAATCCGTGTTTTATACAGGCTTAATTTAAAATACGGAATTCCTAGTATATTCAATATTTCATATGCGATCTTCTGCTGCTGATATTGTGTGATGTGATCACTTGATATTCTGAGACAAATGCTTATATTATTATTATATATATGATATATAATAACTATTGCCGCTTTCGTTTCTTCTGTGTTGCTTTGGAAGCATAATTGATGGGACTTCATTAATGAGATTAATGAAATAAAAGAAACCTAAAGATGTTGTAAAAACTTGTTTAAAAACTGGTAGCTCTAGTTCTTGCTTTGCATAGCGGTATTCCTTGTAGAATATCCAGCACCTTATTCGATAAGGAAAGAGCCGAGATCCCTTCACCGGGAGTGACCTCTTTAGCGAAACTGGCAGATGCTACAACCCACTCGGTTTGTTTTTATTGCTTTATAGTTTTTTCTTTGCATAGTGGTATTTGAGAAATATCCTGGTCCTCATACGATGAGGAAAGAGTCGAGATCCTATCACCGGGAGTGACCTCCTTAGCGAAACTAGTAAAAGCCTAAAAAACACTCCTTTTTAAAATTCACACGATTCTACAACGATATCAAGTTCATTACACAAAGGGTTTTCTTAAAAACCTGTTGTAGCCCTCCGTCATTTCAGATAAGTAGTATTTAGTATTCGTGCTGCGTTTGTTGACCTTGTCAAAGCGTAGTGTGCGGTAGCTGATTAGTGCTTATCTGCAAAGCGTATGATGCGTTTGGATTAGGGTAGTCGTGCGGCCTTGTTGACCTTGTCAAGGGTCGTGCGGGTGGGTTTAATTCAATCAGGAAATGACGGGTTGAACTTGACTTGCGGTCTATAGTTTGTTGACCTTGTCAAGGTCATAGATCGCTCGGGGTAAAATATTATCGGGAATTTCAAGTGTTGAAATTTGCAATGAGATTGCATACTTTCTATGAGATAGTTGGATCCATTTACCCACTGCGAGTAAGAGTTACTCCTGGGAGAGTTTTACACATTACAATTAGCCGATCAAGTAGGTGTCTAGAAAGGTGTTAACGGGGTTACGCCCCTGGAAAAACGAGGTTTATTGTCATTAGGTCCATGTGAAAGCACGGAGAACCTCCCTCAAAGTACCGACACTGGCCTGGCCGAAAGATTGGCGAACTTGTACGGTGTAATTAATCCCTGCTAATCTTACCTTTTAGGGTTTGAAGGAAGATTTGATAAAAATAGTGGGAGCCATCCTGATTAGATAAAATAATAACCAATTTGATCTTGCAAGAGTACACGCAGAGTGTTTTCTTCTCTCTCTCTCTCTCTCTCTCTCTCTCCTGGTAGCGACCATGTCATGCCTTAATCAAGATAATAATATGGATTCATTGACCGAACCTGCTTATTATACTGAGCTGGGGAACGTTGGATCTGCTCTATCTTATAATTGTTATAAGTCCGAGCAGGAAATAGGGAAATATCCGGATTCCCATGCCACCCAATCGAAGAAAGTGCATGTTGATGCATCTTCTTCAAGTGTGTTCATTACCGAGAACTGTTTCTCGGTATCCTCTACGTCCTGGGTATGTGATTCCGGATCAGGATCCCGCATATGTAATATGTTACATGGGCTACAGATAGGTAGAGAACTGAGAATGGGTGATATATCTCTAAGTGTAGAGAATGGTATAAGTGTTGCTGTCACGACCCGAAATAGCCCGTGACTAGCACTTGAATCATATAAAGTCTATAGGACTCCATCTAATTCAAGTAAGCCAAAATCCCAGAAATCTAAAACCATTTTTAAATAATAAAGGATGGAAAACTCATTTGAAAAGCAAGTGTCTTTAAATAGCATAAGCCGAATTATGCGTTTTTAAAATATCAAGTCTTTTCTGAAAATTTCGGCAGAGTTTCTTTTGTAAATACTGGCCCCGAGCGGGGTACAACATAAATAGTATACGAAATGATAAAAGACATCCCCAAGCGGCAGCTAGCTCTTTGTCAATCGACGGTCACAACCACGCAAGCAATATAATGTACAACGCCGAAGAACGGGGATCAAAACTCAACAGGAAACTTAAAACAACAAGAAAACCCATAATAATACAAGCGCGACTCTACGGTCGAAATGATAAACAACTCTAGTCTCTAAGTCTGAAATAAATATACATGCCTGGTTGATGGAGTTTCTAGATACAATAATGAAAATAATATACAAGAGGGGTCACGATGCGAGTGAATCCACCTACCAAAGCAATCACCCAGAAAGGGAGCAGTGTGCCAGAAAGCCGCAATGAAACCTGTACGGCAAGACCTGCAAGAAATTGTGGCACAACGGGGGTGAGTTGCCAACTCGTGAGTAGAAAAAATATCTACAAGCAAAAATCGAATAAACAACGACTCCTGGGTCAACTATATCAAAAAGGCAATACTATGATATCTAGGGTGACCGGGTCGTATATGTGCCAACAATAAACTCGAGTCTATAGGTATGCTGATATCATCCAATAATATAATCAAGGTCTGTATGCATGTGGATCTCGTCCATCCATATACTTAAAGTATGTGTGCATGTGGATCTCGTCCACGCGTCAACCAATGACACAGCAATATCATGCATGTAAATATCATAAAAGCATATGCATGAAAATATGAGGGTATAAATCAACGTGTGTCCCTCGCGACACATCAAAATCATGGAATTGGAGTGTCCAACCTCGACACTCGAAAACATCATGAAACCCGTGTCAAGCATCGACACGTAAATCCTCATATATATCGGGCTCCGTCGGTCCGGATCGGCCCTCGGACTCCGTCTGCGGAATCGGCCCTCGGCCCCGGCAGTACGGGTCATCTCATATCCATCTCTCGACTCCGGTCGGTACCCTCCGGATAACCGCCGGGTCTAACCAATCACCGGTAGTTAGTAATCCCTCTGCCAGGCTCACCGTCTATATACACAGCATCCCTTTCTTGCCCCGGGGTACCATACCGGGTCCACCATATACCCGCAATCGGCCTCATCCTTCTCCTCGAATTGGGTTTTACATGTCACGCTCAGAACCGAGAATACACATGGTGGACGCACTGAAATATCATATCAAGAGAAACCGGGTTTTTAAAACAGTATTTACTTTCTTTTAAAATAGCCACGGTTCTCAAATCCAAAAATCTCATGAAAACGACATATCTCAATGCGTAAAATCATAAAGCATGATGTATGCGACCTATGATAGAAGTGTAAGCATATCTGTGTATCATGCAACATGGCACAGTGATGTATCATATTAAGGGAAAACCGCTCTTTTAAAAGATTTCAGTTTTTAAAATATATCCTACGGTTCCCAATTTCTCCAAAGTCAAATACAACATCGTATAAAGGTGCATATGCAACAATAGCAAGTAAATTATGCAAGGAGTCATATCATGATGCAGCAATCCTACTGTGTAGTGACATGGCAATTATCGATGATGATGTGTGTGAGCCGGCAAATCTGTGTACGTGTAACATACGCATCATCGATAATGGTGTAAGTGTACTAACACAGGTATATGCAATGCAATGATAATATCATGAATGCAGCATAAGGTAAATCATCAGCTAAAAGCTGTAAGATATACGTGTCTACAAGACCGAGTCGGTGAATCTATCAATCGGCATCCAGCCTCACAACATCAAGTACGGTATAATCCATCGTACGGCATCCACTAGTCAAGGGGGTGGATCAAATCATCAAGTCAACCTCATCACGTATGGAAAAGGTCATCGTACGGCGGCATTTAAAACATTAGGGATCCTATCAACCTTTAAGACAATGAGGGTACAGCTTAATATCATGTACGGCCTATCATCCATGATTCACAACATTCTACTGATATATATATCTATCTATATACCTATGTCCCAGGTCACATCCATAACGATCTTATATCAGGGGACCGACAAGGTATCAATCATATCAATCGACTCGCATCCGTATACCAATATATCATCAGATCATCATATTCGTCTTATATTCTTTTCATCGCATTTATATCTCACATCAAGTCGAGTTTACATAATATTCTATCTCTACTATAAGTATAACTATCTAATCTAACATACACACCCGAACCATACAACAGTTTTTGAAAGACGTGAATCGTAGTTTTGAAAATAAGGGTAACGATGTTTTTATGGAAAATATATCGTTTGAAAATCCGTAACGTCCCTCAAGGTATTTGTTTAAAAGATGCATACGATTCTTCAGTTTATAAATATGTATGGTTCGGATGACACATCTACGTCGACTATCTAGTCCTATAGTATTCTAAACGGCAATATCGTCAAACATCATCCTCAAATCCGTCATTACATATTAGCCGTAAAATATCACTTCTAACTATCCTTAGTTTCTAATATGGTTTTACTAACTATCATTTAACTCTAACCCTAGTTTCCAAATCAAGGTTTCTTTAACCATATTCTATAAATCAGTTTCTATCAAAACTTTGCGGGGGTGCTATACGCCATCCACCCGACTTCCCCCGTAGATATAGATCTACTCACATTGATCTTCGCTTGCCGTTGTCGACGTCGCCACGTGCTTGGTTGTCGTCTCGAAGTCCTTGCGGGGTACCTACAAATATAACGCAATCGCAATACGTATTAAAATCACATCAGAAAACCAAAACGACACGCTAAATGTTAGTGTATATGCCCTAGAGGCCATTATTGTATCATACTAGATTGTATATTACTTAATGGAAGCTTGGGATATTCACAGTTATATATACAGTCTTGCTAAAAATGGTAGTATGCTACTTGGTTTGAGTCTACTTTAATATGTGCATATGTTTCTTGTAACGTATCACTTATACATATTACTAGAGCCCATAGGATCTTTGCTTAATTACCAGCGTCGTGATGGCAATCACACTAGTGGGGGCTGGGTAGTCTGTAAGCAACATCCTATACAGGTCCCTGGTCGTTGGATTATCGAGATAAGGCATCGATATTCCGGAGTAGACTAAGTGTATACGCTTCTCATCCCAGTTGGGGAGATGGTCTGTCCCACAGCCATCAGTACGTCGTACTAGAGATAGTATACAGGTGCTCGTTAGGTTACGGGTACACCAGACAGGACTCGTCGAGGAACAGATTGGTTGGTATTATACCCATCGTCAGTTATCAGTTCCCAGGTGACATGAGTACAGCATAGTCCGCAGACTTGACACTGCTGCTTCGCCTCGAGTGTGTCCTACTGTTCTTAGATTGCTACCCTACCATCGCTCAAAGGAGTCGTGCAAACAGGTAGCAGTTGGGTGCAGTCCCGAGCACTTGGAGGCAGTGGCGGTTAGATAGGATTCGTCTCTCCCGGTATTGGGAGTTGATATCGCACTGTGTCAGAGAGCCATTACGCAAAGTCCCTGGCCAGGGCAAGCGAGATATACTGGTAGGTTCCAGTAGCTTCTCAGGGCGTAATGGGCTTCGCTCCGACACGACTTATACAGCTATTAGGGGACTGACGCTTGCCGCCCCCTAGGCTTGATATGCGATAGTCTTAGAAGAACAGACCGGACTGTACGAAGATTGTCACATCAGGCTCAGTAGGAGTTCGGATGATTTTCCTCATCGGCCTTCTTATCGACATCTACCTAGGGACCGTTACGTACAGCTAGTGCCGCTTGCGGTCTGTGGTTAAACCCCTGCCAGCGTAGTGTCGAGTCTTTAGAGTCCCACACAGAGAGTTTTCCTGCTCCAGGCGAAACGATATAGAGGTCGTATGGTTTTACGACAAGCGTTCGGATGCGTACGTGTGTTTTCGCACGTACGACTTTTCGGACAGTTTATACTAGCCGACTTTGGTTTAAGCCAGATTCTAGTATAAGGTTATTGGATTTATACAGTCTAAAGTTTTTCCGTGTTTTCACGGATTGGAGGGGCGTTCTCGTAATTTGTCGAGAAGGTTCTAGAAGAGTGGTGACATGAGGGGTTGAGGTGGCTTTTTCATGATTACTTTGTGTGACTCATTTATATGATTCATCATATCATTAATGCTTCATTAATGATCTAACGACTCACATGATGAATCACTCTCCTTGATTAAATGAAACATGGTGAATAATCAATTAATTGATATTATTTGATAATTCATTATGTATCATATATTCAAGTGAGAAGGTTTTTTATTATGATTATCATTCTCACCTTCTCTCTCCTCAAGCTCACTCTCTCTTGAAACCCTAACCCTAACCTCTCATGTGTTGAGATCAAGGGTTAGATAGACTAAAACATCCATAACCTCACTCTATATCCTCTAGGTAGCTTAGATTAGCACTTTAAGCAACCTAGTTATCTCAAGTTTGAGATTAAGCTTGGCGTAGAAGCTTTCGGGTGGATCATCTTTGATTCGAGGAGGCCGTGAAGTTGCCGATGTTCCAAGGAGCCTACGAGGAGTGGAGGACAGCGATGAAGACCCGAAGGACATGTAACGTGAGGTATAACTCCGGTACCGAGTAGTTAAACCTCTAGTATAACGTTAGCAATGGTTTAGATTACGATTCATGCGCTCAAGTCCGTGTTACGAAGCTTTGATAATCGTTTTTCATATATTCCGCCTCCCCGCAGGTTAGTGGGGTGCGTGACATGGACTTACAGTGGTATCAGAGCCAACTAAACCATTACTAGCTTGTTAGCAATTGATTAGAAGTTCGATCGACGAAAAACACGGAAAACAAAACCCTATTCCATAACAGTTTCTGTAAATTTTAAATGTGTCGCAAATTTTTTTTGACATACCTTAAAATTCACAGCAGGGAATTATAAGAAATCTGGGAAAATTCGAGGAGGCAACTCGACTAAACGGCCGCGTTTCCGCGGCAATAGAGAGCTTTTGCCGCGGAACCGCCGCCGAGTCAACGCCGAGTTGACTCGGAGTTTCACAGTAATTCATTATTTTGGGTTTTTTGTTTTCCTGTATATACTGTTTCTGTCCAGGTTGCCTCTGTGATGATTTGCTTTTGAGGGTAGACACGGATATAGGTAATCGATCGATGTTCTAAACTATTTGCTAATTGGATCTTTATCTGTAATGTTTAATGTGTTCATAAACCTCCCCTAACTGCTAGTATGTCGGTTAGCAGGGGGTTGCACATTTCTGTAATGGATTTTATCTGTTTGTGTATATAAACTGTATTGGACTGTTGTGGTGGATAGCCGGGTTTTGTGATGGGTTATTGTATTAATTCATTCGATGTAATTGTAATAAGTTGTAATATTATTTTGCGGGGCACATCCAGGTTGCGGTTGTAGCCACCGTTGTATTATTTCTTTTTACTGTTTTTGCTCCTAGGATAGACCCAAGGTGGGGTGCACAAACTACCGGGTATTTTGAAGTGTTGAGGCAGACCGCTTCACTTCTGGTACTTGGCGGGTAGTTTGCCGTACCCGTAGGGGTCTGGGGTGGGGTAATGGCTATTCACCACAACTGTGTAATCCGTCTTTCATTGCAGGCTCAAAGAAACGCGGATTACTTGCATATCCAATAAAGTTTATCTGTGATCTGGAATGCTTATTATTGCGTCTGACGAATGTACAATATCTATATATGATAGCTACTTAGACGTCACTTATGTTTTACACCCGCGCTAGCCCAGCCCCCGCTCTGTCGTTAGTTAAGTAACCTAACGGGTGATGACGGGACCCCGTGGCGAATGCGGATGGCATAAGAGGACGTTGTATTTTCGTTGTTTTCTGCAATGATAGGTTAATGATGGGATGCATTATTATAATGCAAAGAAAAATAAACCATAGTTTAATCGTTGGAACAATTTAAAAGAAACCACTCGGTTATTTTAAAAGATCGGATTTTTTAATTGCGGAGCTTTAACCACTCCTTTTAAAAAGTATCAGGTTCCTTCGATTATATCAAGTTCACTACGTTCACGGTTTTTGCCAAAACCATTCGTAGCCCTCCGTCATTTCTTATGGATGGTCAGTAGTATTCAAGCTATGTTTGTTGGCCCTTAGTCAAGACATAGTGTTTGGTAGCTGCTGGGGTATTCATTTGTTGCATAGATAGATGCGTTGGTTTGAGACAGTCGTATTACTTTGTTGGCCCTTATTCAAGAGTATGTACGGGTGGGTTCAAATTAACCTGGACAATGACGGGTAGAACTTGACATGTGACTTATGATTTGTTGGCCCTTAGTCAAGGTCATAAGAGCATGGGGAAAAAGTCCATATCGGGAGTTTCAAAAGAAACTGAAATTTGCAGAGAGATGCATACCATTTTGGAGTTTGATGAATGTTGGTAGGATTCCTTCAACATTATCTTACGATGATATTTTGGATCCCGATCCTACTGTGAGTACATGCTACTTATCAGGGGATTCATCACTTAACGATCAATGCTATAAACCAAGTAGGTGCCAAGAAAGGTGTCAGCGGGGTTACGCCCCCAGAGAAAAGAGGTTATTTAATTAAGGAACTTCGCGAAAGCGTTGGAAAACCTCCCTCGAAGTATCGACACTGGCCTGGCTGAACGGTTAAGCAAGTATTGTACGGTGAGAATTGTCCTGGCTAATTCTTCTTTTATGGTTTGAGGAGGGATTCGAGAAACAGTGGGAGCCATCCTGTTTAGATAAATTAAACCACTCTAAACTTGCAACAGCATCATGCTAATAGTATCTTCTTCTCTCTCTTAAATTGCAGCGACCCTGTGACCACACATAGGTTACATCTAGATAATAATTTGACTGAATCTGACTTATATGACTGGCAAAAGTCTGTCCAGATGTCCATTGCCTATGACAAGCTGGACCACCCTATTGAGGGACATTCCTATTGCTATGGGATTAGGCATTGGCAGAGTGATTGCAGGGCTTTAAAAGCCAGTAGCCAGGATATGAAGCATGTTGTGGCTTCGACTTCGGGTGTGTTTATGATAGAAAACTGTATGGCAGTTAACCCTACTTCCTGGGTATTAGATACCGGATCAGGAACTCACATCTGTAATTCATTACAGGCTCTGAGAAATCGTAGGGTTATCGGGATAGGAGATATGACCCTCACAGTTGCTAACGGAATGAGCATGAATGCTGAATCCGTAGGGGAATATCATCTTCGGATGACAACTGGGCAGATATTGATTCTGCGTAACTGTTTTTATGTACCAGGTACGACTTGTAATATCATATCTGTACCCTTACTTTCTAAGGAAGGATATTATTTTACTTTTACAAGAGATGTGGTTCACATCCACCTAAATCAAGATTTGATTGGGTCAGGTACATTAGAGAACGGAATATACGTATTAAATCAAGCTCAGATTTTCAGTGTCCAGAACACACTTAAAAGAAAGTCTCCGGAAACAAATCAGGCTTTCTTATGGCATTGTAGACTAGGTCACATCAATGAGAGAAGGTTGACTAAGTTACATAGAGAAGGATACTTGGATCCGTTCGAGTATCAGTCTTATGCCACTTGTGAATCTTGTCTCATGGGAAAGATGACAAAAACTCCGTTCACTGGACACGGAGTAAGAGCAAGCGAGCTCTTGGGACTCGTACACAGTGACGTGTGCGGTCCAATGTCTACACATGCGCGAGGTGGTTATTCCTACTTCATTACTTTTACGGATGATTTTTCTAGGTATGGATATGTCTTCTTAATGAAGCACAAATCCGAGGCCTTTGAGAAATTCCAAGAATACAAGAATGAAGTGGAAAAACAAACAGGCAAAAGTATAAAGACACTGAGATCTGATCGAGGTGGTGAATACTTAAGTACCGAGTTCCTGGGTTACTTAAAAGAGAATGGAATTCTCTCTCAGCTTACTCCTCCATACACACCACAACATAACGGTGTATCAGAAAGGAGGAATCGAACCCTATTGGATATGGTTCGTTCCATGATGAGTAACGCTGAGTTACCGCGATCATTCTGGGGATATGCACTAGAATCAGCTGCATATCTTTTAAACCAGGTTCCTACCAAAACTGTGCCTACCACACCATATCAGATGTGGAGTGGGAAGAAACCCTGTCTAAAACATTTTAAGACATGGGGATGTCCTGCTTTTGTAAAAAAGCAGCATGCGGACAAGCTCGAGGCACGCTCAGTAAAGTGTAAGTTTGTAGGATATCCAAAGAACTCCAAGGGATATTATTTCTATTACGCAGAGGAACAAAAGGTTTTTGTTTCTCGTCATGCCTGCTTCTTAGAAACTGAATTTTTAGAAAATCAGAAGAGTGGGAGCGCAATAGAACTGGAAGAAATTCCAGAAACACAAACTACTACTGAAAGTTTGATAGAACAAGAAGTTCAAGAAGAACAGGACATTCCGACGCCACTCCGCAGGAGTAGTAGGCAATCTCATCCGCCCGAGAGATACTACGGTTTTCTCATAGACGGGGATAGAGAGGATTGCACTATTGAATATGATGAGCCTACTAGCTTCCAGCAAGCCATTCAGAGCGGTGACTCGGTAAAATGGCTAGATGTAATGCGGACCGAAATGGAGTCCATGTACACCAACAAAGTATGGACTTTGGACATTGCTCCAGATGGGGTAAAACCCGTTGGATGCAAATGGATCTTCAAAAAGAAGATTGGTGTAGATAGACAGGTTGAAACCTATAAGGCTAGACTTGTTGCAAAGGGTTTCCGTCAAAGACCTGGTTTGGACTATGACGAAACCTTTTCTCCAGTAGCCATGCTTAAATCTATTCGGGTCCTTCATGCTATTGCTGCCTTCCACGATTATGAAATCTGGCAGATGGACGTAAAGACGGCCTTTCTAAATGGTAATTTAGAAGAGAGCGTCTATATGGATCAGCCAGAAGGATTCATTCAGAGTGGGAGCAGCGGTAAAGTATGCAAGCTGCTTAAGTCCATTTATGGACTAAAGCAGGCATCGCGGAGTTGGAACATCTGTTTTGATGATGCTGTCAAAGAATTTGACTTTATCAAAAACCCAGATGAACCATGCATATATAATAAGATTGTAGGGAGAGCTGTAGTATTCCTCGTCTTGTACGTGGATGACATTCTCCTAATAGGAAATGATATTCCTATATTACAGTCAGTCAAAAGATTCTTGTCACATAAATTCTCCATGAAAGACCTGGGTGATGCCACCTACATTCTGGGGATCCGGATCTATCGTGATAGATCAAAAAGGATATTGGGACTTTCACAGTCCAGGTACATAGACACCATAGTGAAGAGATTCAGTATGGAAGATTCTAAGCGCGGTAACCTACCGGCTTGTCACGGAATCACCCTCTCCAAAGAGATGTCTCCCTAGACTGATTTGGAAAGGGATCGCATGTCAATTATACCCTACGCTTCTGCAGTAGGCTCTATAATGTATGCGATGTTATGTACCAGACCAGATATAGCATACGCATTGAGCGTAGTAAGCCGGTATCAAGCAAACCCAGGGGAGAAGCACTGGATAGCAGTAAAGAACATTCTCAAGTACCTGAGAAGGACTAAGGAGATGTTCTTGGTATATGGAGGAAAAGACCTTCAGATGGAGGCCTTTGCCGACTTCGGCTTCCAGAGTGACAAAGATGACTCCAAATCCATGTCAGGTTTTGTCTTCACCCTCAATGGAGGGGCGGTCTATTGGAAGAGTTCCAAACAGGAGACCGTTGCAGACTCAACGATGGAAGCAGAGTACATAGCTGCTTGCGATGCCGCAAAAGAAGCAGTCTGGATGAAGAAGTTCCTCACAGAACTTCAGGTGGTTCCTACCAGTGTTGATCCAATACCTCTGTATTGTGACAACAACGGCGCTATAGTTTTAGCGAAGGAACCCAGGTCCCATCAGAAGTCCAGACACATCTTAAGGCGGTATCACCTGATCAGGGAGATCATAGATCGCCGGGAGATCGAGGTGAAGAGAGTAAAGACGGAGGATAACATTGCTGATCCATTCATAAAGGCCATTCCTCAGACGCATTTCGAGAGGCTATTCGAGATGATAGGTCTACGATATGCCAGCTCTTGGCCCTAGTGCAAGTGGGATATTGTTAGTGTATATGCCCTAGAGGCCATTATTGTATCATACTAGATTGTATATTACTTAATGGAAGCTTGGGATATTCACAGTTATATATACAGTCTTGCTAAAAATGGTAGTATGCTACTTGGTTTGAGTCTACTTTAATGTGTGCATATGTTTCTTGTAACGTATCACTTATACATATTAGTAGAGCCCATAGGATCTTTGCTTAATTACCGGCGTCGTGATGGCAATCACACTAGTGGGGGCTAGGTAGTCTGTAAGCAACATCCTATACAGGTCCCTGGTCGTTGGATTATCGAGATAGGGCATCGATATTCCGGAGTAGACTAAGTGTATACGCTTCTCATCCCAGTTGGGGAGATGGTCTGTCCCACAGCCATCAGTACGTCGTACTAGAGATAGTATACAGGTGCTCGTTAGGTTACGGGTACACCGGACAGGACTCGTCGAGGAACTGATTAGTTGGTATTATACCCATCGTCAGTTATCAGTTCCCAGGTGACATGAGTACAGCATAGTCCGCAGACTTGACACTGCTGCTTCGCCTCGAGTGTGTCCCACTGTTCTTAGATTACTACCCTACCATGGCTCAAAGGAGTCGTGCAAACAGGTAGCAGTTGGGTGCAGTCCCGAGCACTTGGAGGCAGTGGCGGTTAGATAGGATTCGTCTCTCCCGGTATTGGGAGTTGATATCGCACTGTGTCAGAGAGCCATTACGCAAAGTCCCTGGCCAGGGCAAGCGAGATATACTGGTAGGTTCCAGTAGCTTCTCAGGGCGTAATGGGCTTCGCTCCGACACGACTTATACAGCTATTAGGGGACTGACGCTTGCCGCCCCCTAGGCTTGATATGCGATAGTCTTAGACGAACAGACCGGACTGTACGAAGATTGTCACATCAGGCTCAGTGGGAGTTCGGATGATTTTCCTCATCGGCCTTCTTATCGACATCTACCTGGGGACCGTTACGTACAGCTAGTGCCGCTTGCGGTCTGTGGTTAAACCCACTGCCAGCGTAGTGTCGAGTCTTTAGAGTCCCACACAGAGAGTTTCCCTGCTCCAGGCGAAACGATATAGAGGTCGTATGGTTTTACGACAAGCGTTCGGATGCGTACGTGTGTTTTCGCACATACGACTTTTCGGACAGTTTATACTAGCCGGCTTTGGTTTAAGCCAGATTCTAGTATAAGGTTATTGGATTTATACAGTCTAAAGTTTTTCCGTGTTTTCACGGATTGGAGGGGCGTTCTCGTAATTTGTCGAGAAGGTTCTAGAAGAGTGGTGACATGAGGGGTTGAGGTGGCTTTTTCATGATTACTTTGTGTGACTCATTTATATGATTCATCATATCATTAATGCTTCATTAATGATCTAACGACTCACATGATGAATCACTCTCCTTGATTAAATGAAACATGGTGAATAATCAATTAATTGATATTATTTGATAATTCATTATGTATCATATATTCAAGTGAGAAGGTTTTTTATTATGATTATCATTCTCACCTTCTCTCTCCTCAAGCTCACTCTCTCTTGAAACCCTAACCCTAACCTCTCATGTGTTGAGATCAAGGGTTATATAGACTAAAACATCCATAACCTCACTCTATATCCTCTAGGTAGCTTAGATTAGCACTTTAAGCAACCTAGTTATCTCAAGTTTGAGATTAAGCTTGGCATAGAAGCTTTCGGGTGGATTGTCTTTGATTCGAGGAGGCCGTGAAGTTACTGATGTTCCAAGGAGCCTACGAGGAGTGGAGGACATCGATGAAGAGCCGAAGGACATGTAACGTGAGGTATAACTCCGGTACCGAGTAGTTAAACCTCTAGTATAACGTTAGCAATGGTTTAGATTACGATTCATGCGCTCAAGTCCGTGTTACGAAGCTTTGATAATCGTTTGTCATATATTCCGCCTCCCCGCAGGTTAGTGGGGTGCGTGACATGGACTTACACTAAAGGCCTATAGGTTAGAACCTATGGACTACGCCTTCAAAACCACCAAATAACACTCGATTTTGACGTACAAACCTCAAGTGATCGAGGTACAACACAGATACGAAAATCCAGAATGCAAAATAAGCAAAACAAAACCCCGAATCAAACTAGCAACTCTTGAAAATGGTCCCAGATTTTATCCTAGGTCAAATTGGTCAATTTTGCATATGCTAGGGGTCTAATTTACAAGAGATGGAGCTACAGAACAAACACGAAGCCATTTGGACCAGGTCTGCCCGCAAATTGCATCTAGAAGGGATTTATTTGTGGCCTGGGTTAGGGTATAGGGGCTGGGGTCTTGGGTGATGCTTCCTAGGTGCCTGCTGGTCTCTCTGTGTTTGCAATATAATTTTTCAGGTCCCCGAGCGTTAGCAGATTTCAATATCCCTACAGAATTCCCACAATTTCAATATCGACAGAAATTCAAAGTTTGTATTTGGGGGTTACGTCTCAGGATTGGGTCCAATACGATAACACTAGAGGGGGTTTAGGGTCACTACTAACCTCAATTACGCTTTTGGAATCAATTCAAACCCTAATCTTTTTCTAGGAATTTCCAAACCCCACTAAACATCGCCTAATCACTTCTAAACATGCATAGAAGCTCAAGTAAACCAAATACTACACTAATGGTTTAGAAATTACCTCATTTGGCAACTTAAGAATTTTCTTGAGTTGCCCCAAGTGCTCAAGATCCACCCTTTCTTGGTCCAAAGTGTAGCTAGAAGGCTTTTGCACATTTTTAATGAAGTGGTGATTGGGTTTTGGGTTAATTTTGATGGTGTTTGAGAGGATGATGAGGGGGAGGGAGTGAGGGCAGCAGCCATTGAGGATGGGGGAGAGGAAAATGAAGAATGATGAAGGCGGAAACTGTTAGGTTTACCTAGCACCTCATGAAGGGTTTGGAAGCATCACATGTCTCAAAATCAAATTTTTAAGGTGCTAAGTGAACATACAAAGAATCATCACTAGAAAATTTGGGTTTCATTACAAAGACAACATCACAAGTAATAAAGGCTAGGGTTTTGAGAGTACAACCTTTGTAGCTCCCTACGCTAGACTCCTTGGCTACTTGAGGGTTGGAAAAAGGTTCGCTTGAGGTCTTCTAAGTCCACGACGATCCACCCGAAGCTCCTTTTCCCAAAGCTCCTTGCTTTACTCAATATATCAATGAAGTAGAGCAAACACCCTACACAAACCGGCTAGATGTGTGTAATATGATGATGTGGTTTGTATTCTTTGATCAAAACTCTTTCTTTTTATTAACCTCGCTTAAGAAAATAATCAAGAGAGGAAGAAGAAGATGGTGGCTAAGCTTTTTCACACAAGAAATGATATGAGAGAGTGAATAATTGAAATGAGAAAAGAATAATATATCTTAATCCTTTCTCACTTCAACCATGGTTAGAATCATCTAGATTTTTATCAAATGAGTTAAAGATGAAAGGATAATTAACTCAAGGTTAAATGGTGGTTGAAGCATGGTCAAAGATGATAAGTATAAACCTTGTAAATTATCCCTTTTCTTTTTCTAAATGATAAATAAAATAGATAATTCTACAATGTGAGTCTTGCATTGCCACCAAACATGTATCAACAACCATGATACAATGTATGTATGTATGTATCCATGCACATCATCATGTGCATACATGCATGCATACAAAAATAGAAAAAGAGTTTGATTAAAGAATTAATCTAAAAGTCATTTGTTAAATCAACACTTGATTTTACAAACCGGTCATATCACATACGACCCGACCAATAGAAAATGCCCGATTAATATACGGTATTACATATCCGTATTTAATCGGGTCCCCGCGCATATCTCATATGCACACCACATCTTTTCGCCTGAGCCAGGAAACTTCATTGTGGGACTCTAAGACTCGTCAATTCGCCGGTAGCGGGTAATGATCATATCAAATACCTACAAGCCGCAATCGGTCAGCTAAACGTAACGGCCACCCGGATATTGAGCGATCAGAAGAAAACAAGCGAACCTGTTACAATTCCCGTCGAGCTAACCGGCAACACTACCGTACAGTCCGGTCTCTTCGTCAGATATGCTGCATATTGAGTCTAGGGATGGAAACGTCGACTCCAATAACTCAATAAGTCGTGCCGATGAATGGTCTATAACAGATCGAGAAACTACTGATAACACTTATCATCAAATCTCAACAGCCCTGGCCAGGGACTTACTGATATAGCCAGTCGAGCACAGCACATCATCAACTCCCAATACCGGGAGAGACGAAACCCCTCCTATCGCTCATCGCCTTCGTGTGTCTCGGGACTGTACCCAACGGCCACCTGTTTGCACGACTCAGTAGAGCCGTGGTAGGGTGGTAATCAAAGTACAGTGGGAGAACACACAAGACTCTATGACGATCTCAGGTCTACAGACTAACCTGCACCAGTGTCACCTGAGAACTGCTATCCGACGATAGATATAATTCCATATAGGAGTTCTCGGCGAGTCCGTCCAGTGTACCCAGTCACCACTGAGCACCCGTATACGATCTCGATGTCAAACATCGGTGAATGTGGGAACATCCATCGCCCCATCATATGGGTCTAGTATCATGTACGCTAGTCTACTCTGGTATATCGATGCCCCGTCTCGATACACCTACGACTAGGGACATTTCAGGATATGCTTATAAACTACAGATGTCCCACTAGTATGATCTCCATCATAATCACAGTAGTTAAGCCTATATCCTCAGGGCTTTATCAACATGTATGAATGAATAAAAGCATGATCAAATCAACATGTCAGATAAAGAAGAACCAGATAGCATACTATAATGTCGAGCAAGAATGTACACTGAATATATATATATATATATATATATATACATGCATAAATACATCCACTATCATATAATGGCCTCTAGGGCATACATATATCCAACAGAAACAATGCCATGGCCAATGAAGACCCCTCACACTCTCTCTCATGCCCATACCCCATTTTTTTATTCCATTTCTTTTCTTTTCCTTTCCTTTTTCCCTTTCTCTTTTATTTTCTCATTTTAAACCCAAACCTTGCATGAAAGAAGAGAGAAACTATGATAAAAATGTAACAAGTGTTAAAAAAAATGACATGTGCACAAAACACGTTTAAAGCCCATTTAGCGATTTTTAATCGCGATTAGCACTAAAATAGTGTCAAATAAATCATAAATTTTCATAATTTGCTTAAATCACATAAAACACCCTCTTTTTAGTATTTTCCATAATTTTCAAAAATTTTCCCAATTTATCGGTATTTAATTATACCGTCTTATTAAAATATTCAATATAATATTATTTAATTATAAAAATTCCCAAAAATAATATTTTATTTTTCTGAAATGTTACAGTTGCAGCCAAATCAGTTGGCAGATATCACCTTGTATCAATACATTGATTCTGAACGAATGTTGTTACATACCGAACCTGATATACAACATTACATCAGATTCTTTATTAAGTTAAAGAATGATATAATTCTGTATTGGAGGATAATGTTGTGAACATTTTCCTGAATCAAGATTTGATTGGATCAGGCACGTTATGTAATGGCATATACGTTCTAAATCAAACCATAGTTCAAAGTATCTAGAACACACACAAGAAGAGTAGTTCAGAAATGAATGAATCCTTCTTGTGGCATTGTAGACTAGGTCATATCAATGCGACACGACCAGCTAAGTTACATAAGGATGAATATGAGAATCCGTTCGAATTTTCATCTTATGCTACTTGCCAGTCTTTTCTCAAAGGTAAAATGACCAATACTCCGTGTAAGTGCACGGCGGCGCCCCGGCCGTCAATCCGACGGCCAAATGCGGAAGCGGTGATAAACTTTAATTTTACTTGAACTGGCAAACCGCCGCGCACTAATACCCGGATCGAACCACTAACTAGTCCTAGCTATCTACAAGAATGGGAAGAGAGATATACCGACAGATCCGAGTCCTCCGGTCTTCTCGTCGTCGTCCCAATCTCCTGCGGAATGTCCCGTCTCCTCCTCGTCACCGGAAGTGCACCACATCGCCTACTTCTTTTACGGGCTCCCACCTCAATGCCGAGGCAACTCGGGCACGAAGCTGGCTAGTCGACGTGCCCTAGAATTGCTGTAGAATATCTAGTGAGCAAGTCTCATTTTTGGGGTTTATGGAGATGCCTTTGTGATGGAGGAAAAAGAACTTGGAGAGAGGTGGGAAAAAAATGTAGCATACAAAGAATGAGAATAACATTTTCCCACACCCAAATGAAAAGGAGCCCCCTCCCTCACTAGTGGCCGGCCATGCCTCATGGTGGTAGGTGGGAATGGAGTGAAGTCAATGAAAGACAAGGGAGTGGGTGAGCTATCATGGAAGGAAGAATAATGAGTGATGATCAAAACAATATCATCACAAAACAAAAACAAACACTCCAAAACAACCATGATGACCCCAAATGGTCAAGCCATCATGAAGAGGTCAAGAAGTCAAGGTCAATGGAGCAACCATCATGATAAAGCTAGAATTCAAGGTCAAGGAAAAGCTATCATGATACAACAAAATGCAAAGACCCCTTCCACAAAAAATTATTTGCATCAATGCAAATAAGCCCTCCTCCACCAATCTTCGGCCAATGAACGATACAAAGGAAATTGACCGAAACGGAAAGCAAACTGGCAACTCCAGAAAACTGGTCCCGTAATAAATTACAGGAAAACCCCGATACTGTGCATACATACCCGCATTTGTATTCCGACCGAAATACAAATGCAATGAGACAAAATCTACACTGTACTATACTAGGATCCGGCTTATACCAAAGTCGGCTAGTAATATCCGTTCGATCCTGATCCGTGCAATACCGCACGTATCTGATCGAACCCTGCCATATATCCATACGGCCTGTAGTACAAACTGTCCGATCCTGATGCGTGCAATACCGCACGTATCTGATCGGACCTTGCCATATCTCCATACGGCCTCTACAACCTTTCGCCCGAAAGCTGAGTAACAGAATGTGGGGGACTCTAAAGACTCGTCAACACCTTGGTTGTGGATTTAACCACTAGCACGTCAGAGGTATAAGCCAATACGTAACGGGCTACCAGGTATTGACTAAGAGGGACGTCTGTGAGCGAACTCAGCCTGACAACCCTACTGAGCCTGTCAGTGACAATATCCGTACAGTCCGGTCCGTTCGTCTATGAGCATCGCATGGCGGGCCTAGGGGGTTGGTAAAAGTCAGACCCCCAAAAGCGGTACAAGTCGTGTCGGAGTGTAGCCCAGAACACCCTGAGATACTACTGGAATACCTACCAGTAAATCTCCTGCCTTGGCCAAGGACTTCGTGTAATGGCTCTCCTAGACACAGCGCGACCTCACCCCCAATACCGGGAGAGACGAACCCCTGAAGATACGCTCACTGCCTCCATTTGGCTCGGGACTGCACCCAACTAAAACCTGTTTGCACGACTCCTTTGAGCCGTGGTAGGGTAGTAATCAAAGTACAGTGGGAACTCACACGAGACAAATGACGATCCCCAGGTCGATGAACTAACCTGCACACATGTCACCAGGGAACTGCCATCTGACGTCTGGTATATGACCAACTAGCATGTTCCCGGCGAGTCCTGTCCGGTGTACTCATAACCCAATGAGCACCTGTATACATCTTAGGTGATCCAACTGACACCAGTGGCTTGTGAGACCAACCACCGCCCCTCGTCAGGGTCTCGACTGTATACACTAGTCTACTCTGGAGTATCGATGCCCTGTCTCGAAACTCACACGACTAGGGACCATTTAAGGATATGCTTATAGACCCCAGCTCCCACTTATATGATCGCCCTCATACTGCTGGTGGTCAAGCAAGAATCCTAGGGGCTCTATCAACGTGTAATAGCGACTTGTCAGGTCACCTAAAGCAGTACACGATGACAAAGGTAAACCAGATAGCATACTATCATCTCGAGTAAGACTGTTCTACCGGGATAGGTCCTCCATCAATCATTGAAATCACGTACCTGTGACCTAATAATTGACTCTGAGGGCACTATCTCCAACACTCCGTTTACTAGAAACAGAGAAAGAGTTACTGAACTCTTGGGACGGATACATGATGATGTATATGGTCCTATGTCTACAAATGCCAAGGTTGGTTCTTCATACTTCATTATATTCACTGATCTTCTCTCAGGATTCGGACATATGTTCCTATTGAAACACAAGTCTTGAACTTTTGAGAAATTTAAGGAATATAAGCTTGAAGTTGAGAACCAGACGGGTAGAGGTACTGAATTCCTACGATGTGATCGAGGAGGAGAATACATACGTATGGAGTTCCTGGAGTTTCTAAAAGGAGAATGAGATTCTCTCTCCGCTTACTCCTTCGAATACACCACAGCACAACAGTGTATCGGGGCAGAGGTATCGCACCCTATGAGATATGGTGTGCTCTATGATGAGTAATGCTGAGTTACCTGTTTCTTTTTGGAGTTATGCACTTAAGAAGCTGCATACGTATTCAATGGGGTTCCATCCAAATCAGTGCCTACTACTACATATGAGATATGGAATAGAAAGAGACCATGCCTTAAATTTATTAAGATATGGGGTTGTCCGGCCTTGTTGAAAAGCAAAATCCGGACAAGCTCGAGGCAATGTCAGTTCTGTATAAGTTTGTTAGGATATCCCAAACATTTGCAAGGGAATATCTTCTACCACACTGAGGAGCAAAATGTGATTTATTTCTCAACATGCCACTGTTGGAGATAGTGCCCTCAGAGTCAATTATTGGATCACAGGCACGTGATTGCAATGATTGAGGGAGGACCTATCCCGGTAGGACAGTCTTACTCGAGATGATAGTATGCTATCTGGTTTACCTTTATCATCATGTACTGCTTCAGGTGACCTTACAGGTCACTATTACATGCTGATAGAGCCCCTAGGATTCTTTCTTGACTGCCGGCAGTATGATGGCGATCATATACGTGAGAGCTGGTGGTCTGTAAGCACATCCTTAAAAGGTCCCTAGTCGTGGGAGTTTCGAGACAGGGCATCGATTCTCCAGAGTAGACTAGTGTATACAGTCGAGACCCCGACGAGGGGCGGCAGCCGGTCTCACAAGCCACTGGTGTCAGTTGGTTCACCTAAGATGTATATAGGTGCTCATTGGGTTATGAGTACATCGGACAGGACTCGCCGGGAACATGCTAGTTGGTCTTATACCTGATGTCAGATAGCAGTTCCCTGGTGACATGTGTACAGGTTAGTTCATCGACCTGAGGATCGTCATTTGTCTTGTGTGAGTTCCCACTGTGCTTTGATTACTACCCTACCACGGCTCAAAGGAGTCGTGCAAACAGGTTTTAGTTGGGTACAGTCCCGAGCCACATGGAGGCAGTGAGCGGATCTTCAGGGGTTCGTCTCTCCCGGTATTGGGGGTGAGGTCGCGCTGTGTCTAGGAGAGCCATTACGCAAAGCGCTCGGCCGAGGCAGGAGATTTACTGGTAGGTATTCCAGTAGTATCTCAGGGCGTTCTGGGCTACACTCCGACACGACTTGTACCGCTTTTGGGGGTCTGACTTTTTCCAACCCCCTAGGCCCGACATGCGATGCTCATAGACGAACGGACCGGACTGTACGGATATTGTCACTGACAGGCTCAGTAGAGTGTCAGGATGAGTTCGCTCATCGACGTCCCTTTTGGTCAATAGCTGGTGGCCCGTCACGTATTGGCTTATACCTCTGACGTGCTAGTGGTTAAATCCACAGCCATAGTATTGACGAGTCTTTAGAGTCCACCACACTTACAGTTACTCAAGCTTTCGGGCGAAACGCTGTAGAGGCCGTATGGAGATATGGCAGGGTCCGATGTAGCGTCTTGAATAGTCGTTTTGGTGTTTTCCTGAAATTCGGTGAAAATTCGGTATTTTTCCGAAAACCGTCTTTCTCGTTATTTTGCAGTTTAGGACTAATTATACCTAAAACGGATAGGTAATTGCTTGTTTTTAGTATCTTATGAGTTAATTATGAAATTCTGGTCGTTTAAAAATTTTCCCTAATTTTTCAATTTTTTAATATTATTTTAAGCCGGTAAGAAAATACATTAAATTAGCGATAAATACAAATTTTTCCTGGCTAATTTTAATCTTTAAAATTATGATAATTAAAATCTAGTTGTAACAAAAAATTTTAGTATTTTATTTTGATTTTTAACAAATTTTTATGATAGGAAACGAATTTATTGAATTTTAAGCTAAAACTTGTAAATTTTGACTTGTAGGGGGTCTTTTTGCATAAAATTTCTTTTGTAAAACCCCTCTCTCTTTTCCCTCAGCCCTAGGACAGCCCCACCTTGTGCAAGTCCAGAAATTTCTGGCCTCACTTCTTTGTTTCCTTTCTTGAGTTGATTTAGTTAGTTTATGGATTTATTTTAAATATAATGGATAAGTTATGGTACATTGACTTTTGGAGACTTGACTCTTGACTTTTCCCCACTCACCCACACCCCTCCCCTTACCTCCTAATCTGGCCGAAACCTGCACCCCTCCTCTTCATCTCTTTTCTTCTCATTTTCTTCAAAATTCTTCAAGTTTAATTCATCAAAATTTGCAAATTAAAGCTTACAAATTAAACCCATCCTTCATCTTTCTTTTCCTTCACCTCCCTAGCTTGGATCTTGATGCTTGAGGCCATCATTTGGAGCAAATTTATTCTTGCTAGATCTCAAATTGAGGTATAATTTCCATCAAGTTAATTTCTTTTGGCTAAATGCCTTTACTTATATGGTTTTAGTGTTAAAAGTTTAACTAATTTCTAATCTAGTTTATAAAAGAGTAGTTTGTATTAAACTAGGGTTTTTGAAGCCATGATAGTTAATTAAATTGTTTTGTAGTTAATCTAGTTGTTAATTAACTAATCTATATGGTCACCTTGTTTATGTAGTCTTCAATTATGCTAATTTAGTTAATTTTAGAAGTGTGATTTGGTTGTAAATTGTTGTTTTAGGAAAATCTAGAAAGGGGTTAGTGTATGGAAATGGGTTGTGAAGCATGATTAATGAGTTGAATTAAGGTTTAGAAACCATTATTTAGTTGATTAAACCTAATTTGTTATCTAGTTGTTTTGCTAACATAATCTAGAAGGTTAACTTGCTAATTGGGTTTGAAATTAGTGTTAGTTAAGTTTTTCTAGTATGGATTTTGATTTGCAATTGCTTTTGAGAAAAATCAAGAAAGGGTTGGTTGTGGAATTTAGGTTTTGGAGCATGGCTAATGTGTTGTAATTATAGTGTTTGTAGATTGCTTGTTGTGTGGTTGGTTTGTGTTAACCGTATCGCTAAGTTTCGATTTTTGCACCAAAATTGCTAGTTTGTGCTTACTAGGTTTTTATTAAAATTATTTGGTGAATTATTTGTGATACCTTGGGGATATTTTTAGCATCTCCTATGACGTTTAGGATGCGTGAGTGCGGATTTTTGGGTAGTCGGGTTTTAGTTTTGCCGGGCGACCAAATCGGTGTTTTTTTGGCAGTTTTTGCGATTTTCGCGTGTGTTCCGCGCACTTTGTGCACGTTGTACCTAGCTAGCGAACATTAGTAGTTTCGTTGGGGTTTTGCGTCGTTCTTGATATGTAACCTTATGTTTGGTATTGATGTAAATTCCAGGTTCGGTCGCGGAGACGTCAGACGCGGCGCGAAAGGGGAAAGCGGTGATTGGACACAGCTAGCCAGGGATTCCGGTGAGTAGATGTAATATCTACGGGGGACTATCGTTGGATGGCGCAAGCCGCCCGATAGTTTTAGTAACTTACAAGATCCTTAGTGATGTTAGTAATTAGGGGTGAAATACTTATTTGACTATTTGCTGCATCCATGCATTATATTGACATACCTATACGAAACCATTTTATAGGACACCTGCACCATTGCCAGGGTTTTTATATGCCGCACGAGCACTATTCATGCTTACACACACACCCTGGTAATTTCCATGCCACCACACTAGATAACCTTTAAATTTAAACCTTTTACTAATTGATACTTAAACTTGTGCTATTGCCTTTAATTCCTTAAAATGAAACCGTAGGATTGCTATTCATGTGCATGTACTTCATCATATTAATTGTTCATGCTTAATCCATTAATCACACATCGCAACTTGATTATTGATACCATATGCCTTCATTATCACTGATATATGCACTTATGAGGATTTCTTGAGATTTTATGATATTGCTGGATTTCGGGGGAAAGCCGCAAAATTTCTAAACTTATTATATTTTTAAAATATGTAAATTGCGGTTTTCTAGTGATGTAAGTGTCGTCCACCATGAGTTTGCTGTGGTTTTGGAAATCCGTGTCGAGGAGTGGAGGAACCGGCACGGGTACATGGTGGGCCCGGTAAGGTACCCCGGGGCAAGAGGAATGTGGTGTTGACGTTGAGCCTGGCAGGGGACGGATCACCTACCGGTGACTGTTTGGGACGGCGGATATCCAGAGGATACCGACCGTGGCCGCTAGATGATGAGATATTGATATTTGAGATGGGTCAGCCGGACGGCTGAGGCCAGAGATACATTTATGAGATTTGAGACAGCTTTTGGGTGTCGTTGCTGGACACCGGTTCTCGTCGATTCTTTGAGTATTATGCTGGCATTCTAAAAGAGTTTCAAAAACAAAAAGAGTTAAATGTTTCTTATATATACCTATTGAGACCTCAGATATTCATGTTGCATACATATTCGTACACTGATGTTGTATACACACCTGCTAGTGCACCCATTCATACCTGTATTTTAGATGCTAGGATGCTTGTGTGCATTCATACGATAGCCTTTGTAGGTGTTATTTATTACTCACGAGTTGGCAACTCACCCCCGTTGTGCCACAGTCTTTTGCTGGTCCGCTCCGTCAATTCAGTAGCGGCGGGCGCACTTGTTCTTTTGCCTCTTTTGCCTGGACTCGAGATTTTGCTCATAGGTGGGTTATGTTATTGTTTTTGTACCACCTTGTATATTCTTTGTATCTAGTGTACTCCATCTACTGTTTCTACCAGTATTATTGTATATTGACCTAGAGATGAGACTGTGAGGTTTGTGGACTTTTATGCTGTATTTTGGGGTCGAGCTCACTTGAGTCGACATGATGTTTTCTTATGCTTCATTATGATTATTTTGCTTGTTGTCATTTTATATTGCGTGGGATTTGTGATCGCCTTGTGGCGAAGTGCTAGCTCCCGCTTGGGGATGCCCTATTTTGTTGGATTCATATATATTTTGTTGTACCCATTTTGGGGGCCAGTATTTACAAAGGAGACTCTGTCGAAATTTTTGGAAAAATTGGTATTGTTTTTAAAAAGGGTTTTACATGACTTATTCGATAAACTCGCTTTCAACTGATTGGGCTTTCTTCACTCTTTTGCTTAATTGGTTTTGTTTTCTGGGCTTTGGCTTACTTACTTTACGGACGTCTTTAGACGTTTCGTAAACTTAAGTGCCAGTCACGTTCCGTACCCTGCGGGTCGTGACAAAGTTGGTATCAGAGCGATAGGTTTTACCTTTGTGAGTGTAGAATGACCCTTGGTAGATGGAGTAAGTGACTTAAGCAGGGTAACGTAGCGTGCGTATGTCCGCGGCATACTTACGATACGGTACTCCGCCTAAGTGACTTTAGGGTATACTTGCTTGAAAATTCCTTCTTCAATTCCGTGTATCCTATGATCCTATTGCACTGTTCTTACTATCTGTTTTCCTGTAACAGCCACTATGCCGCCGAAGGCTATGAGGGCACAGAGGGCTGCCGCCAGAGACGAGATTCGAGCTGGCTCGTCCGAGACTAGGACTGAGCAGGGTGGTATGCCTACGCCGCAGGGACAGACCGATCCACCTTCCCCAGGCCGTATGGATAGGCTCGAGACCGGTATGGAGGAGTTGCGACAGATGATGGGAGGCATGCAGGAGCTACGTCAGATGGTAGGATCCCTAGTTGCATCCAGTCGTACACCGAGGCCGGATGACGTACCAACTACATCACAGACGACCATGATACCTGCTCCTACTACTACCACCATGGCCATTCCGGTTTCACTACAGGATTTCATGAGGCTGAGACCTCCAGTATTCACCGGCACCGAGGCAGCGGAGGACCCACAGACGTTCCTTGACAGTTTAGCCAGGATTTGCCGTTTGCTGAGATGTTCGGATGATCGATGGGTAGAGCTTGCGAGTTTCCGACTAGAGGGTTTCGCGCAGACATGGTGGGAGTCAGTCTTGAGAGGTCGAGCTGCAGGTCTACCGCCTATGACTTGGGTCGAGTTTACAGCGGTCTTTCTAGCCCGTTTCCTTCCAGAGAGCGTTCGTGACGCCAGAGCTCGCAGCTTCGAGGCCTTAGTCAAGACACCTGGGATGACGGTGTCTGAGTATGACATCCAGTTTACACAGTTATCCCGATATGCTCAGTATTTGGTGGATACCGAGGAGAAGATGGTGAAGAGGTTCGTACAGGGACTTGATGCCCAGCTATATCTTGCCATTGGCGTCCAGCACTACGACACTTATTCAGCTGCTATGGATACGGCATTGCGGATGGAGGCACGCATATCACGGACTTCGGCCGTTTCTGGGCCGAAGAGGATTCGCACCGATGTACCGTCTCAGAGGCAGCGCGCCAAATTCTTTCCGAGAGATAGGCCTGGCAGAGGATTTGGGCGGGGACAGTTATATGGTTCTTATCCCCAGGGGAAGCAGCCGTCGCCAGGGTGTTTTGGGTGCGGGAGTTTGCACCATCTTGTCAGAGACTGTCCGGTGAGACGACAGGGAGCAGCGACAGTTCCGCATGTGACCCTGCCAACATCACCACCCCCTCCTCAGAGAGCCCTACTTCCTACCACCGGCGATGCTCCACGCCAGTTAGGTGCACCGAGAGGCCGTGGACGCGGCGGTCCTGTTCAGAGAGGACGAGGAGGCAGAGGCCGAGGTCGAGGTCAGCCCGCTATCGGTGGAGGACAGGCCCGAGTTTTTGCTTTGACACCGCAGGATGCGCAGGCATCCAATGCCGTTGTGACAGGTACCTTGCCAGTTTGTTCTTTCGACGCCCGGGTATTATTCGACCCAGGTTCCACACATTCGTACGTCTCTACACACTTTGCACCGATGTTGGGCCGTGAGTCGTCGTCGTTAGATCAGCCGCTTGTTGTTATTACTCCGGTAGGCGAGTCGTTTGTCGCTCGGTTTGTATTTCGTTTGTGTTCCGTTCGTATCGGGGAGAGGGATTCATCAGTTGATTTGATACTCCTCGATATGTTGGACTTTGATGTGCTTCTGGGCATGGATTGGCTAGCCACTTGTTATGCTTCGGTGGACTGCCGTGAGAAGGCAGTCAGATTTAGCTTTCCGGGAGAGCCAGTCCTTGTCATTCAGGGAGACCGCAGTGTCACCCTTCCCAGCTTAATTTCGTCTCTTCGCGCTGGTCAACTCTTGCGGAAGGGGTGTCAGGGATTCTTAGCGTCTATTTGTGATACTCAAGCTGCAGAGGTTCCGTTAGACCGGGTCCCGGTAGTTTGTGAGTTCCCTGATGTTTTCCCTGATGAGCTACCTGGGCTACCGCCTGAGCGCGATGTTGAGTTCTGCATTGATTTGATTCCCGGCTCGGGGCCTATTTCTATACCGCCTTATCGGATGGCCCCGGCAGAGCTTCGAGAGCTGAAGGATCAGTTGCAGGATTTGTTAGATAAGGGGCTTATTCGACCGAGTGTTTCTCCGTGGGGTGCTCCGGTCCTGTTTGTCAAGAAGAAGGATGGAAGTTTGCGCTTATGTATCGACTACCGCCAGCTGAACAAAGTTACCGTTCGGAACAGATATCCGTTGCCGTGCATTGATGATTTGTTCGACCAGCTTCAGGGTGCGGGGTATTTTTCGAGGATCGACTTGCGATCAGGATACCATCAGCTGCGAGTTCGACAGGAGGATATACCGAGGACAGCTTTCCGCACGCGCTACGGCCACTACGAGTTTTTGGTGATGTCGTTCGGACTCACCAACGCCCCAGCAGCATTTATGGATTTGATGAACCGTACATTCAGGCCGTATCTTGACTTGTTCATCATCGTGTTTATCGACGATATCTTGGTGTACTCCCGGAGCAGAGAGGAGCACGAGCAGCACTTGCGGATTAGGTTACAGACTCTGAGGGAGCACCAGCCGTTCGCGAAGTTCTCCAAGTGTGCTTTTTGGCTGGACAGCTTCGGATTCTTGGGTCACGTGGTTACGAGAGACGGCATTTGTGTGGACCCGAAGAAGATTGAGGCTGTTCAGCAGTGGCCCCGACCTACATCGGTTACTGAGATCCGTAGTTTTCTAGGCCTGGCGGGCTACTACAGGCATTTTGTTCAGGACTTCTCCCGTATAGCTGCACCGTTGACCGGTTTGACCCGGAAGGGAGTTCCTTTCGTCTGGACAGAGGAGTGCGAGCGCAGTTTTCAGCAGCTACGGACTTGTTTGACTACGGCGCCGGTATTATCTTTGCCTTCGGGATCAGGCGGATTTGTTGTCTACTGTGATGCTTCGCGAGTGGGATTAGGATGCGTATTGATGCAGCATGGCCGGGTGATCGCTTATGCTTCTCGGCAGTTGAAGAAGCATGAACAGAACTACCCCACTCATGATTTGGAGATGGCTACAGTGGTCTTTGCACTGAAGATTTGGCGACATTACCTGTACGGCGAGTCGTGTCAGATATTCACCGATCACAAGAGCTTAAAGTACATATTTCAGCAGCGAGACCTGAACCTCAGACAGCGTCGTTGGATGGAGTTGGTGAAAGACTACGACTGCGAGATCTTATATCACCCCGGCAAGGCGAATGTGGTGGCAGATGCGTTGAGTAGGAGGCCCGGGGGTAGTCTATCCTTTTTGCGCGCAGTGCAGAGGCAGTCGTCAGCAGATTGGCAGATGTTATGCGACAGCCGAGTTGAGTTCGAGTTCACTCAGACAGGGGGACAGCTCGCGCATGTTCGTGCACGCCCACAGTTGCTTGACCGTATATATGAGGCACAGCGCAGTGACGACCGTTGCTCAGAGATCATGGCACAGATGGGACAGGGCAGATTTTCCGAGTTCATGATTGACGATCAGGGGATTTTACGATATGGATCTAGACTATGCGTACCAGATGCTGATGGATTGCGGCGCGACATTCTTGAGGAGGCACACCGATCAGTGTATAGTGTCCACCCCGGTTCCACCAAGATGTACCATGATATGAGAGAGACCTACTGGTGGGACGGGATGAAGAGGGACATTGCGGAGTTTGTATCGAGATGCCTGACTTGTCAGCAAGTCAAGGCCGAGCACCAGAGGCCCGCAGGAGAGCTACAGCCGTTACCCATTCCGGAGTGGAAATGGGAGCAGATTTCGATGGATTTCGTTGTGGGTCTACCCAGGACCAGTCGAGGGTACGACTCCATCTGGGCGATCGTGGATAGATTGACGAAAGCGGCTCACTTCCTACCGGTGAAGACCACTTTCAGCTTCGCTCAGTATGCTCAGCTCTACATTGACGAGATCGTGCGACTACATGGCGTACCGACTTGTATCGTGTCAGATCGAGGCACTCAGTTTACCAGCCGACTATGGCAGAGACTTCAGGAGGTTTTGGGCACTCGTTTGAGCTTCAGCACAGCGTTTCATCCGCAGACCGACGGACAGTCAGAGCGGACTATTCAGACTCTCGAGGACATGCTCAGAGCGTGCGTTTTAGACTTCGGCGGTAGCTGGGATCGTCATTTACCTCTAGTGGAGTTCTCCTACAATAACAGCTTCCAGGATACGATTCAGATGGCACCTTTCGAGGCATTATATGGGAGGAGATGCAGATCGCCCGTCTGTTGGACAGAGCTCAGCGAGAGCAGTATTTTAGGGCCGCAGCTTGTAGAGGAGACGACAGCGAAGATACAGTTGATCCGAGACCGGATGAGGGCAGCTCAGAGCAGACAGAAATCGTATGCAGACAGGCGCGTCGCAGGTTAGAGTTCGCAGTTGGCGATCATGTTTTTCTGAGGGTCTCTCCGATGAAGGGCGTGATGCGTTTTGGGCGAAAGGGGAAGCTTAGCCCTAGATTCGTAGGTCCCTTCGAGATCCTCGAGCGGGTTGGCGCTGTTGCATATCGTTTGGATCTTCCTCCCAGCTTCCCCGATGTTCACCCCGTCTTCCATGTTTCGATGCTCCGCAAGTACCTTCACGACCCTTCGCATGCGATTCAGCACCCGACAGTCCAGCTAGAGCGCGACCTTTCTTTTGCAGAGCAGCCGGTGGCCATCCTGGATCGGCAGGTGAAGAAGTTGAGGTCGAAGATTATACCAACCGTCAAGGTCCTTTGGCGTAGCCCGAGCAGCGAAGAGGTTACCTGGGAGACCGAGGGCGAGATGAGGAAGAAATATCCCCATCTCTTTGAAGGTACGCGTAGCTATATTTTTAAATTCGGGGACCGAATTTCTTTAAGGGGGGAAGATTGTAGCGTCTTGAATAGTCGTTTTGGTGTTTTCCTGAAATTCGGTGAAAATTCGGTATTTTTCCGAAAACCGTCTTTCTCGTTATTTTGCAGTTTAGGACTAATTATACCTAAAACGGATAGGTAATTGCTTGTTTTTAGTATCTTATGAGTTAATTATGAAATTCTGGTCGTTTAAAAATTTTCCCTAATTTTTCAATTTTTTAATATTATTTTAAGCCGGTAAGAAAATACATTAAATTAGCGATAAATACAAATTTTTCCTGGCTAATTTTAATCTTTAAAATTATGATAATTAAAATCTAGTTGTAACAAAAAATTTTAGTATTTTATTTTGATTTTTAACAAATTTTTATGATAGGAAACGAATTTATTGAATTTTAAGCTAAAACTTGTAAATTTTGACTTGTAGGGGGTCTTTTTGCATAAAATTTCTTTTGTAAAACCCCTCTCTCTTTTCCCTCAGCCCTAGGACAGCCCCACCTTGTGCAAGTCCAGAAATTTCTGGCCTCACTTCTTTGTTTCCTTTCTTGAGTTGATTTAGTTAGTTTATGGATTTATTTTAAATATAATGGATAAGTTATGGTACATTGACTTTTGGAGACTTGACTCTTGACTTTTCCCCACTCACCCACACCCCTCCCCTTACCTCCTAATCTGGCCGAAACCTGCACCCCTCCTCTTCATCTCTTTTCTTCTCATTTTCTTCAAAATTCTTCAAGTTTAATTCATCAAAATTTGCAAATTAAAGCTTACAAATTAAACCCATCCTTCATCTTTCTTTTCCTTCACCTCCCTAGCTTGGATCTTGATGCTTGAGGCCATCATTTGGAGCAAATTTATTCTTGCTAGATCTCAAATTGAGGTATAATTTCCATCAAGTTAATTTCTTTTGGCTAAATGCCTTTACTTATATGGTTTTAGTGTTAAAAGTTTAACTAATTTCTAATCTAGTTTATAAAAGAGTAGTTTGTATTAAACTAGGGTTTTTGAAGCCATGATAGTTAATTAAATTGTTTTGTAGTTAATCTAGTTGTTAATTAACTAATCTATATGGTCACCTTGTTTATGTAGTCTTCAATTATGCTAATTTAGTTAATTTTAGAAGTGTGATTTGGTTGTAAATTGTTGTTTTAGGAAAATCTAGAAATGGGTTAGTGTATGGAAATGGGTTGTGAAGCATGATTAATGAGTTGAATTAAGGTTTAGAAACCATTATTTAGTTGATTAAACCTAATTTGTTATCTAGTTGTTTTGCTAACATAATCTAGAAGGTTAACTTGCTAATTGGGTTTGAAATTAGTGTTAGTTAAGTTTTTCTAGTATGGATTTTGATTTGCAATTGCTTTTGAGAAAAATCAAGAAAGGGTTGGTTGTGGAATTTAGGTTTTGGAGCATGGCTAATGTGTTGTAATTATAGTGTTTGTAGATTGCTTGTTGTGTGGTTGGTTTGTGTTAACCGTATCGCTAAGTTTCGATTTTTGCACCAAAATTGCTAGTTTGTGCTCACTAGGTTTTTATTAAAATTATTTGGTGAATTATTTGTGATACCTTGGGGATATTTTTAGCATCTCCTATGACGTTTAGGATGCGTGAGTGCGGATTTTTGGGTAGTCGGGTTTTAGTTTTGCCGGGCGACCAAATCGGTGTTTTTTTTGGCAGTTTTTGCGATTTTCGCGTGTGTTCCGCGCACTTTGTGCACGTTGTACCTAGCTAGCGAACATTAGTAGTTTCGTTGGGGTTTTGCGTCATTCTTGATATGTAACCTTATGTTTGGTATTGATGTAAATTCCAGGTTCGGTCGCGGAGACGTCAGACGCGGCGCGAAAGGGGAAAGCGGTGATTGGACACAGCTAGCCAGGGATTCCGGTGAGTAGATGTAATATCTACGGGGGACTATCGTTGGATGGCGCAAGCCGCCCGATAGTTTTAGTAACTTACAAGATCCTTAGTGATGTTAGTAATTAGGGGTGAAATACTTATTTGACTATTTGCTGCATCCATGCATTATATTGACATACCTATACGAAACCATTTTATAGGACACCTGCACCATTGCCAGGGTTTTTATATGCAGCACGAGCACTATTCATGCTTACACACACACCCTGGTAATTTCCATGCCACCACACTAGATAACCTTTAAATTTAAACCTTTTACTAATTGATACTTAAACTTGTGCTATTGCCTTTAATTCTTTAAAATGAAACCGTAGGATTGCTATTCATGTGCATGTACTTCATCATATTAATTGTTCGTGCTTAATCCATTAATCACACATCGCAACTTGATTATTGATACCATATGCCTTCATTATCACTGATATATGCACTTATGAGGATTTCTTGAGATTTTATGATATTGCTGGATTTCGGGGGAAAGCCGCAAAATTTCTAAACTTATTATATTTTTAAAATATGTAAATTGCGGTTTTCTAGTGATGTAAGTGTCGTCCACCATGAGTTTGCTGTGGTTTTGGAAATCCGTGTCGAGGAGTGGAGGAACCGGCACGGGTACATGGTGGGCCCGGTAAGGTACCCCGGGGCAAGAGGAATGTGGTGTTGACGTTGAGCCTGGCAGGGGACGGATCACCTACCGGTGACTGTTTGGGACGGCGGATATCCAGAGGATACCGGCCGTGGCCGCTAGATGATGAGATATTGATATTTGAGATGGGTCAGCCGGACGGCTGAGGCCAGAGATACATTTAAGAGATTTGAGACAGCTTTTGGGTGTCGTTGCTGGACACCGGTTCTCGTCGATTCTTTGAGTATTATGCTGGCATTCTAAAAGAGTTTCAAAAACAAAAAGAGTTAAATGTTTCTTATATATACCTATTGAGACCTCAGATATTCATGTTGCATACATATTCGTACACTGATGTTGTATACACACCTGCTAGTGCACCCATTCATACCTGTATTTTAGATGCTAGGATGCTTGTGTGCATGCATACGATAGCCTTTGTAGGTGTTATTTATTACTCACGAGTTGGCAACTCACCCCCGTTGTGCCACAGTCTTTTGCAGGTCCGCTCCGTCAATTCAGTAGCGGCGGGCGCACTTGTTCTTTTGCCTCTTTTGCCTGGACTCGAGATTTTGCTCATAGGTGGGTTATGTTATTGTTTTTGTACCACCTTGTATATTCTTTGTATCTAGTGTACTCCATCTACTGTTTCTACCAGTATTATTGTATATTGACCTAGAGATGAGACTGTGAGGTTTGTGGACTTTTATGCTGTATTTTGGGGTCGAGCTCACTTGAGTCGACATGATGTTTTCTTATGCTTCATTATGATTATTTTGCTTGTTGTCATTTTATATTGCGTGGGATTTGTGATCGCCTTGTGGCGAAGAGCTAGCTCCCGCTTGGGGATGCCCTATTTTGTTGGATTCATATATATTTTGTTGTACCCATTTTGGGGGCCAGTATTTACAAAGGAGACTCTGTCGAAATTTTTGGAAAAATTGGTATTGTTTTTAAAAAGGGTTTTACATGACTTATTCGATAAACTCGCTTTCAACTGATTGGGTTTTCTTCACTCTTTTGCTTAATTGGTTTTGTTTTCTGGGCTTTGGCTTACTTACTTTACGGACGTCTTTAGACGTTTCGTAAACTTAAGTGCCAGTCACGTTCCGTACCCTGCGGGTCGTGACATCCGATCAGATACGTGCGGTATTGCACGGATCAGGATCCACTACTACAAAGAAGGGTTGCCCCTACGGATTTATCCGTAGGGGCAACCCACTGCCCCTACGGTTATATACGTAGGGGCGAAAAAATACCCCGTAGGTGCAAAGGCCGCAGGTGCAAGTTGAGGCCCTGAACTTGCCCCTACGGATTTATGTGTAGGTCCATTTTCCCCTACGGATTAATCCGTAGGGTATAAGATTTTATATTATTTACGGTTTATTTTAATAAATTACTTGGCCCTACGGATATAGCCGTAGGGGCATGTACTACCCCCTACGGATATATTCGTAGGTATTTTCCGTAGGGGCACAAATTCAGGATTCCTGATATTTTGCCCCTACGGATAACGCCGTAGGGGAGAGTCAGTGGCCCCTACGGATATATCCGTAGGGGCATTCCCAACCAGCTGGCACTGACATCTGTGGGGAATATCAGTTACTGCTGATATTTAGCCCCTACGGATATATCCGTAGGGGTAAAGTGTGTGCCTACGGATTAATCCGTAGGTACATATTGTCTGTAATTTTTTTTTAAAAATGGGCTGCTTGATTTTTTCCCGCCCTGTGCACAATAATATATACATCAATCAAATCATATATTGCAGTATTCATAATCACATCTCACGCATATATATAATATACAAAAGAAACACAAAAACTGAATATGATATAAATACAAACCAATATCAATATCGTTTCAAAATGTAGTACAATGTGTATGATATAAATAAATACATGTTTCAAAAAAAATGAACCAAAAATCTACCCTAGCTCGGTCCAGCTCCACCTCTGAATAACGATAGAATAACGCGCGCCTGCTCCTCGGTCAATAAACTCTGCAATTCGTCGCGAGCGGGAGTCTGAGTGGGCGGTGGAGCTACAGGAGCTGTCTGCGGAACCGCAGCCGATGTAGTGGCTTGCGGAGCCGCAGCCGAAGGAGATGCGTGTGGAGGCTCGGCCGATCTACCCTGTCGCGTCTGGATATAACGTGTGTAAGAAGCGTGTAAGAACTGTTTATTATTCGAATTCGTATCATTATTAAGTTATTTCGAAACCCTGTTTGGATATCTAGTTTGGAAAAGCGTTGTTTATTTCAATTACATATGTATGTATGATTAATCAAACTTAAGTCTAAAACCAAATAAGCTCAAGCTACGTACTAATTATGGATATGTTGATATGCGTATAATATGAAATGATATTTTACTATAAAGTAGTATACATACCAGCATCTCCTTCAACTCCTGAACGCTGGCCCTCAAGCTATCCAGTTCATGATGGACATGCCGGTCACTGGAGACGGAGGAAGTAACCGCCGGGGTGGAGTCCAACCTCATATGGGCCCTACTAGGGCCTAATCCCCGGCCTCTCCCAACCTCCGTGGTGCCCTCCGTGTGCGGCGTCCAGAACAGGGGTCAGCAGCCTCGGATCGTTCTGTCCGGTAAAATCGTTCCCCAGGCCTGGGCCTACTCAACCACCCGCTCCTACACCCACATTCGAATTCTTATCATTATCGAGTTATTTCGAAACCCCATTTGGATATCTAGTTTGGAAAAGTGTAGTTTATTTTAATTAGATATGTACATGTATGATTAATAAAACATAAGTCTACAACCAAATAAGCTCAGGCTATGTACTGATATTGGATATGTTGATATCTATAATATGACATTATATTTTACTATTAAGTAGTATACATACCAGCATCTCATTCAACTCCTGAACGGTGGCCTTCAAGCTCTCCTGTTCCTGCTGGATACGTCGCTCACTGGAGACGGAGGAAGTAACCACCGGGGTGGAGTCCAACCTCATATGGGCCCTGCTAGAGCCCAGTCCTCGGCCTCTCTCCCAACCTCCGTAGTGCCGTCCGTGTGCGGCGTCCAGGACTGGGGTCAGCAGCCTCGAATGTTGCCTTCCCCCTAGCAACTGTCAGAACATTATATTTAGCACATACCGGTCTATAAAATTGACAAGAAATACCAAAATCAACAAATTCAAAGCCTTACCTACAGAGATAGAAGATGTGCTCCTCTGGTATCTGCATGTATCAAAATTTGAATAATATTAATTAATTTCAGTACATACATACTAACAAGGTAAACTCGCATATAGCGCTGCTTACACATATGACAGGGAGTGAACAAGCTCTTGTAGATCATCAGGCGCAAATCTAATCTCATCAAGCAGCCCATGATAATGAGTTGGACGACTAAGAGCAAAAGGAATGTGTGTATATTTATGATATAGCATTCTAAATCAATATACATGCCCTATATAATATATAAACATACCTGGAGGAACGGGAGTGGCCTCTGTCCCTGATATGGACGCATCACCAACAACTAGACAATCAAACATTGACAATATAAGTAATTTTGACATAAAGAGGCATGGATATCTATAATATTACATTCAAAATGAATATTAGAGAGCGCACCTGCAATGAGAAGTGATAAAAGTATCACCCAACAAGAGTGTAATTTACAGAATCAGTTGAGACTCTTAAAAGTCATAGAAGAACCCGACCTGCACAAATCTGATGTATGCTTTCCATTGGACACTAAGAAGTCTCTAAAGGGAAAAGCCTATGTGAAAGCCATCATTAGTTCATATCAGAAGATTGATGCTGAAACAGAGAACGAAGAATGCCATTTTTTTCTTCTTCCGCCACATTTCTGTCTTCTCCTTCTGCCACATTACTGTCTTCTCCTTCTTATTATGTGCGCGTGCAAATTCAATGACTATATTGAGAATATGGATTAATAGTGGATAGGAAAAGTATTTCTCAAATGGCTTTTGCGTCTTAAAACCATAAACTACTAAGTAATGGCATACATAATTTTTTTAGTATAAAGGTTGTTATTTTAAGTTTTCCCTTATAGAGATATGATCTAACTGCATCTATCAACTATAAGTGTGCAGAAAATTATGATAAGAAATCATAAGAAAGGGTCGTAGCCATGCATAACCTTGAATCTACATACCAAATCATGCAAAAGCATGCACTTATTGTCACCTTGCCTTGGAATATAAAATATCTTGGAAGACTATAAGCGAGCATTTAAATCTTGATAGCTTTTGACTTCAACATATATTTTTCTCAAGTACCATGAAATATACTTGCTCCGTATAAACCGTTTTCAGGAAGATGGATTAATAATGACAAATTATCCATTGTGGCTCACTAGGTTAGTATTTTCTCTTCTATTGACCATCTTTCTAATCTGCTTGGTAAATTTATTCGGAACCGGCTGCGAATCATTAAAAGACATGCATAAGAAAGAAAGCTAAAATACAGATATATAGCATACCGATACATCGAAACTTCATAGTTGCGATGGCAATCCAGAGATATTTATTTCTACACACGTGGTGCGCGTGCGAATGCGTCAGGCATCATGGACAAATATTTCAGAACATGGAAAGTATTATTCGTATAAAGTAATTAAAACTTTTAAACACCTTGGGTAGATATTTTCTTAGTTGATGCAATCATATCATAAGGACTAAATTTAAGCTATTATACATATGCATATGTATTTTTCTAACCTAATATATCACACACACACACACACAGAGAGAGAGAGAGAACACCTGGTAGGTAAAGAAATCAGGTAGCAGGATCCTGAAGAAATGGAGTCCATAGCATTGCTCATCATCATCATCCATGATCCCTTTGATAATATTTTTTCAAAGGGATCACGGATGATGATGATGAGCAATACTATGGACTCCATTTCTTCAGGATCCTGCTACCTGATTTCTCTATCTACCTGGTGTTCTCTCTCTCTCTCTCTCTGTGTGTGTGTGTGATATATTAGGTTAGAAAAATACATAAGCATATGTATAATAGCTTAAATTTAGTCCTCATGATATGATCATCAAGCAGGCATCGCGGAGTTGGAACGTCTGTTTTGATGTAGTAGTCAAACAGTTTGACATCATCAAAATGATAGAATATTGGATTATATCTGTGATTGTTTAATGTGTTCGTAAACCTCCCCTAACTGCTAGTATGTCGGTTGGCAGGGGGTTGCACATTTCTGAAATGGTTATATCTGTTTGTGCATATAAACTGTATTGGACTGTTGTGGTGTTTAGCCGGGGTTGAGCAATGGGTTATTGTTTAATTCATTTGTCGTAAATGTAATTTGTTGTAATATTATTTTGCGGGGCACATCCAGGTTGCGGTTGTAGCCACCGTTGTATTATTTCATTTTACTGTTTTTGCTCCTAGGACTGACCCAAGGTGGGGTACACAAACTGCCGGGCGGGTAGTTTGCCGTACCCGTAGGGGTCGAGGGTGGGGTAACGGCTATTCATCACAACTGTGTAATCTGTCTTTTCTTGCAGGCTCAAAAGAAATACAGATTGCTTGCAAATCCAATATTGTTTATCTGTATTCTGGAATGAATATCATTGCGTCAGACGAATGTAAAATATCTATATATATTGTAGCTATTTAGACGTCACTTATGTTTTACACCCGCGCTAGCCCAGCCCCCGCTCTGTCGTTAGTTAAGTAACCTAACGGGTGATGACGGGACCCCGTGGCGAATGCGGATGGCATAAGAGGACGTTGTATTTTCGTTGTTTTCTGCAATGATAGGTTAATGATGGGACGCATTATCTATAATGCAAAGAAAATAAACCAAAGTTTTAATCGTTGGAACAATTTAAAAGAAACCACTCGGTTATTTTTTAAAACAGATATTTTTAAATGCGGAGATTTAACCACTCCTTTTAAAAGCTATCAGGTTCCTTCGGTTATATCAAGTTCACTACGTTCACGGTTTCGCCAAAACCAGTCGTAGCCCTCCGTCATTTCATTTGGGTATTCAGTAGTATTCAAGCTATGCAGTTTTGGCCAACGTCATGGCATAGTGTTTGGTAGCTGCTGGGTATTCATTTGTTGCATAGATAGATGAGTTGATTTGGGACAGTCGTATTATCATTTGGCCAACGTCAGGGATATATACGGATGGGTTCAAATTAACAAGATAATGATGGGTACAACTTGACATGTGACTTATGACATTTTGACCAACGCCAAGGTCATAAGAGCATGGGGCAAAAATCAATATCGGGAATTTCTAAAGAAACTGAAATTTGCAAAGAGATGCATACCATTTTGAGTTTGATGAATGTTGGTAGCATTCCTACAACATTATCAGACGATGATATTTGGATCCCGATCCTACTGTGAGTATATGCTACTTATCAGGATATTCGTCACTTAACGATCAATGCTATAAACCTAGTAGGTGTCCAGAAAAGTGTCAGCGGGGTTACGCCCCCAGAGAAAAGAGGTTATTTAATTAAGGAACTTCGCGAAAGCGTTGGAAAACCTCCCTCGAAGTATCGACACCGGCCTGGCTGAACGGTTAAGCAAGTATTGTACGGTGAGAATAGTCTTGGCTAATTCTTCTTTTATGGTTTGAGGAAGGATTCGAGAAACAGTGGGAGCCATCCAGTTTAGATAAACTAAAAACCACTCTAAACTTGCAAGAGCATCATGCTAAAGAGTTTTCTTCTCTCTCTCCTAATTGCAGCGACCCTGAAAATGACTGGACTTAAGTTACTTTTAGAGAAAAATATACTGACGGGGCCAAACTATAAAGATTGGCTGCAGAATGTCAAAATGGCTTTGACCTATGACAAACTGGGGTACGTCCTCACCGCTACGGCACCTGCTGTCCCTGGTCCCAAATCCAGCAATGCGGATAAGGAAATCCGCAAAACCTGGGATTTAGATTGCGCGAGAGCCAAGTGCATCGTGCTTGCCTCAATGAACAATGAACATCAGAGGAGGCACGAGGATATGTCCCTAGATGGCATATTTCTCCATACAAAGGAACTTTATGGAGAGCAATCTCGTATAGCAAGATACGAGACCTCTAAGAACTTGTTTCGAGCGAGGTTGGCTGTCGGGTCATCGGTAGGTGAACATGTCCTACAGATGATCGGCTATATTGAAGAGCTCGCAGACCTTGGGACGACTTTGGATAATGAGCTCTATACAGACCTTATTCTCCAGTCCCTTCCTCACACCTACGCCCAGTTTATCCTGAACTTCAACCTTCAAAGAAAAGAAGTTGAACTTCCGGAACTCCTGAACATGTTAAGGAGTGCAGAGGGCACCTTGAAGACATCAAGGGAAACACCCGCTATGTTTGTTGGCGGTTCATCTTCTTCCGGGTCCAAGGCTAGGGCCAAAGGAAGAAAGAAGAAGGCCGCACCCAGACCTAGAGGAGGTGTTAGTAAGGTGGGATGGAAGGGAAAGAAAAAGAAAGCAGTACCGATAGTTGGCCAGGATGAGTGCTTCCATTGTCACAGGAAAGGGCACTGGAAGAAGGATTGCAAGGCGTGGAACGCCAAGAACCAGGAACCGAAGCAAGCTGTGGCTTCGACTTCAGGTGTGTTTGTAATTGAGAATTGTCTGTCGATCAACTCTACTTCCTGGGTATTGGATACCGGATCAGGATCTCATATTTGCAATTCATTGCAGGCACTGAGATACCGTAGAGTGCTGAAGGAAGGTGATATGATCCTCAGGGTTGCTAACGGAGCTAGCGTGGGAGCTGCGTCCGTCGGGGATTATCACCTAGGATTGACAAGTGGACACATTTTGGTTTTACATAACTGTTATTTTGTACCCAGCTTAACGTGTAATATCATATCAGTTTCCTTGTTATCAAATAAAGGTTATGATTTCACGTTTGTAAGAGATGTTGTCAACATCCACCTTAATTATGGTTTGATTGGGTCCGGTACTCTAAATAACGGCATATATGTTTTAAACCAACTCCAAATTTTCAATGTCCAGAACACACTAAAAAGAAAGTCTCCAGATTTAAATAAAGCTTTCTTATGGCATTGTAGACTGGGTCACATCAATGAGAGAAGGTTGACTAAGTTGCATAGAGAATGATATTTGGACACGTTCGAATATCAAACTTATGACACTTGTCAATCTTGTCTCAAAGGAAAGATGACAAAGACTCCATTTACTGGACAAGGAGTAAGAGCGAGCGAGCTCTTAGGACTCATACACAGTGATGTATGTGGTCCAATGTCTACACATGCGAGAGGTGGTTATTCCTACTTCATTACTTTTACAGATGATTTCTCTAGGTATGGATATGTTTTCTTAATGAAACATAAATCAGAGGCCTTTGAGAAATTCCTGGAATACAAGAGTGAAGCGGAAAACCAAACAGGCAAAAGTATTAAGACACTGAGATCTGATCGAGGTGGAGAATACTTAAGTGGCGAGTTCCTAGGTTACCTAAAAGAGAAAGGAATTCTCTCTCAGCTTACTCCTCCATACACTCCACAGCACAACGGTGTATCGGAGAGACGGAATCGAACCCTATTGGATATGGTACGATCCATGATGAGTAATGCTGAGTTACCGCGATCTTTCTGGGGATATGCGCTAGAATCAGCGGCATATATTTTGAACAGAGTTCCAACCAAAACTGTGCCTACCACACCATATCAGATGTGGAGTGGGAAGAAACCCTATCTTCAGTATATAAGGATTTGGGGATGTCCAGCTTTTGTCAAAAAGCAGTTTGTGGACAAGCTCGAGGCACGATCAGTAAAATGTATGCTTGTAGGATATCCAAAGAACTCCAAGGGATATTGCTTCTATTACGCAGAGGAACAAAAGGTTTTTGTTTCTCGTAATGCCCATTTTCTAGAACAACAAGTTTTAGAAAAGGATACAAATGGGAGCGAAATAGAACTGGAAGAAATTCCAGAACCACAAGCTGCTACTGAAAGTTTGGTAGAACCAGAGGTTCAAGAAGAACAGAACATTCCCGCACCCCTCCACAGGAGTAGTAGGCCGTCTCATCCGCCTGAGAGATACTACGGTTTTCTCATAGACGGGGATAGAGAGGATTGCATCATAGATGATGATGAACCTACTGACTTCCAGCAGGCCATCCAGAGCGGCGACTCGGTACGATGGCTAGATGCAATGCGGACCGAAATGGAGTCCATGTACACCAACAAAGTATGGACTTTGGAATTTGCTCCAGATGGGGTAAAACCCATAGGATGCAAATGGATCTTCAAGAAAAAGATTGGTGTAGATGGACAGGTGGAAACCTATAAGGCTAGACTTGTTGCAAAGGGTTTTCGTCAAAGACCTGGTTTGGACTATGAAGAAACTTTTTCTCCAGTGGCTATGCTCAAATCCATTCGGGTCCTTCTTGCTATTGCTGCCTTCCATGATTATGAAATCTGGCGGATGGACGTAAAGACGGCTTTTCTGAATGGAAATTTAGAAGAGAGCGTCTATATGGATCAGCCAGAGGGTTTCAATCAGAGTGGGAGCAGCGGGAAAGTATGCAAGCTGCTTAAGTCTATTTATGGACTAAAGCAGGCATCGCGGAGTTGGAACATCTGTTTTGATGAGACAGTCAAAGAATATGACTTTATCAAAAATCCAGATGAGCCGTGCATATATAGTAAAGTTGTAGCCAGAAGTGTCGTATTCCTCGTCTTGTACGTGGATGACATTCTATTGATAGGAAATGACATTCCTATGCTACAATCTGTCAAAGGATTCTTGTCACATAGGTTCTCCATGAAAGACCTGGGTGATGCCTCTTACATTCTGGGGATCCGGATCTATCGTGATAGATCCAAGAGGATGTTGGGACTTTCGCAGTCCAGGTATATCGACACTGTACTGAAAAGATTCAGTATGGAAGATTCTAAGCGCGGTAATCTGCCGGCTTGTCACGGAATCACCCTCTCCAAAGAGATGTCTCCCAAGACTGATTTGGAAAGGGAACGCATGTCTATTATACCCTACGCTTCTGCGGTAGGCTCTATAATGTATGCGATGTTGTGTACCAGACCAGATGTAGCTTACGCACTGAGCGTGGTAAGCCGGTATCAGTCAGACCCAGGGGAGAAACACTGGATAGCAGTAAAGAACATTCTCAAGTACCTGAGGAGGACTAAGGAGATGTTCTTGGTTTACGGCGGAAAAGACCTCAGGTTGGAGGCCTTTGCTGATTCCGGCTTCCAGAGTGATAAGGACGATTCCAAGTCCATGTCGGGTTATGTCTTTACCCTCAATGGAGGGGCGGTGTGCTGGAAGAGCTCCAAGCAGGACACCGATGCCGACTCGACGATGGAAGCGGAGTATATAGCTGCTTGCGATGCCGCAAAAGAAGCAGTCTGGATGAAAAAGTTCCTAACAGAACTTCTGGTGGTTCCTACCATAGTTGATCCAATACCTCTGTATTGCGACAACAACGGAGCTATAGCTTTAGCGAAGGAACCAAGGTCCCATCAGAAGTCCAGACACATCTTGAGACGGTATCACCTGATCAGGGAGATCATTGATCGTCAGGAGATCGAGGTTCGGAGAGTTGCTTCAGAAGAGAACATTGCTGATCCATTCACGAAGGCCCTTCCTCAGATTCAGTTCGAGAGGCTACTCGAGATCATTGGTCTACGATATGCCAGTACATGGCCCTAGTGCAAGTGGGAGATTGTTAGTGTTTATGCCCTAGAAAGCCATTACTGTATCATACTGGCTTGTATAATACTTAATGGAAGCTTGGGATATTCACATGTATATAACAGTCTTGCTAAACATGGTAGTATGCTACTTGGTTTTTCTATCTTAATATGTGAGTGTACGTATTGATAGAGCTCTTAGGATCTTGCTTGTCTACCAGCGTTGTGATGGAAGTCACACTAGTGGGGGCTGGGTAGTCTACAAGCACATCCTTATTCAGGTCCCTGGTCGTTGGATTATCGAGACAGAGCATCGATACTCCGGAGTAGACTAGTGTGTACGCTTCTCATCCCAGTTGGGGAGATGGTCTGTCCCACAGCCGTCAGTACGTCGTACTGGAGATAGTATGCAGGTGCTCGTTAGGTTACGGGTACACCGGACAGGACTCACAGGGAACTGTTGGTTGGATTGATACCAGTCGTCAGTGAACAGTTCCCAGGTGACATGAGTACAGCGTAGTCCGCAGACTTGACACTGCTACTTCGCCTCGAGTGTGTCCCACTGTTCTTAGATTGCTACCCTACCACGGCTCAAAGGAGGCGTGCAAACAGGTAGCAGTTGGGTGCAGTCCCGAGCACTTGGAGGCAGTGGCGGTTAGACAGGATTCGTCCCTCCCGGTATTGGGAGTAGATATCGTGCTGTGTCAGAGAGCCATTACGCAAAGTCCCTGGCCAGGGCAAGCGAGATTTGCTGGTAGGTTCCAGTAGTTTCTCAAGGTGTAATGGGCTTCCCTCCGACACGACTTATACCGCTATTAGGGGACTGACGCTTGCCGCCCCCCTAGGCCCGATATGCGATAGTCTTGGACGAACGGACCGGACTGTATAGAGATTGTCACATCAGACTCAGTAGGAGTTCGGATGGGTTTTCTCATCGGCCTTCTTATCGACAACTACCTGGGGACCGTTACGTACAGCTAGTGCCGCTTGCGGTCTGTGGTTAAACCCACTGCCAGCGTAGTTGTCGAGTCTCTAGAGTCCCACACAGAGAGTTTCCTACTCCAGGCGAAACGATATAGAGGTTGCATGGTTTTGCGACAAAGGGTTCGGACGCATACGTGCGTTTACGCGCGTACGACTTTCGGACAGTTTTTACCAGTCGGCTTTGGTTTAAGCCAGTTACTGGTATCCGGTTTTTGAATTTTTACAGTCTAAAGTTTTTCCGTATTTTTGCGGATTGGAGGGGCGTTCTCGTAATTGTACGAGAAGCTTCTAGAAGATGTGACTAAGGAGGTTAAGGTGACATAAGCTTTGGATAAGATTAGTGAGTCATGAGGGTGATTCATCATGATCATTAATGCACCATAAATGCTTAATGACTCATGTTAATGAATCACCTCTTTTCATTTATGAAGCATGCTTATTCATTTCTATTATTCATTATTCTTTAATAAGAATGCTTCATAATATATTATGATACACTCTCTCTCATCTGATTAACTCATCTCACATTCTCTCTCCTCAAGCTCTCATCTTCAAGAGACTAATCCTTAATCCTCATGTGTTGAGATCAAAGGATTAGTTAGACTTAAACATCCATTACCTTCACTCTATATCATCCTTCCTTCTTTGATTAGCAATCAAAGTAGATTAGTTACCTCAAGTTAGAGGTGTAGCTTGGTGTTTTGCTCTCGGGTGGATCGTCTACTACCTAGAGAAGGTCGAGGAGAACAAAGGAGAACACAAAGACGAAGGACCGGTTTCGATAGGTATAATCCCTAAGCATAGTAGTTTAGAACAACTATATGTTTGGTTAGTTATCGTTTAGCTTCGATTCAAGCGGTTAGTCGATGTTCGTTCTTTAAACATGATCGTTTTTGAAATTTCCGCCTCCCCACAAGTACTGGGGTGTACTACATCGACTTACACGTAGGTCCTTTGTTTGCGGCTCCGTAGGGGCAAACACCTAATTAAGAATTAATATTTTTATTCTTGGACGTCTTTGCCCGTAGGGGCAACCTTTTAGCCCTACGGATATATCCGTAGGTCCAAGTTATTTCTGCCCCTACGGATTAAACTATCCGTAGGGGCAACCCCTATTTTACTAGTGATCGGACAGTTTTGTACTAGTGGCCGTATAGTTATATGGCAGGGTTCGATCTGATACGTGCGGTATTGCACGGATCAGGATCGAACGGATATTACTAGCCGGCTTTGGCTTAAGCCGGTCCTAGTTTAGTACAGTATAGATTTTGTCTCATTGCATTTGTATCCGGTCAGAATACAGATGCGGGTGTGTATGCACAGTATTGGGGTTTTCCTGTAATTTATTACGGGACCAGTTTTCTGGAGTTGCCAGTTTGCATTCCGTTCCGGCCGGTTTTCCTTTGTTCTTTCCCGGCCGGACTTTTCCGATGGAGGGTGTTATTTGCAAGTTTGCAAATAACATGTTGTGGAGGGTTTTCTTGCATATGTATTAATTATGATATCATCTTTTTTATTCCTTTCTTTTCTATCATCATTTCTTGTAAAAGGTGATTAGGATTGATTTGGTTTTGATGTGAGATTGTGATGATAATGTTTGGCTATGGTCACCACTTGCTTTTACTACCATTACCTTCCTTCTATGGTTGTGGTTTTGTATTCCCTCCTCCACCATTCTCATTTTGGAGATGATAGAACTCACTTGAGAGAAAAGAGAAGAAGAGGTTTTCATTCTTGAGAGTTTTCATTCTTGATCTCATTTTCATGCCAGAAAAATGCAAGCACCATTTTTCTAATCTTGATTCCTCCATCATCTTCAAAGGCAACTACATAAACTCCAAGAGATAAAGTTTCTACACTACATTCTACAGCATTTCTTGGGCATGTCGACTTGCCGGCTTCATGCTCGAGTTGCCTCGGTATTGAGGCGGGAGCCCGTAAAAGACGCAGGCGATGTGGTGCCCTTCCGGCGAGGAGGCGACGATGTGGAGACAAGACATTCCGCGGGAGATTGGGACGATGAAGAGAAGACCGAAGGACTCGGATCACTTGGTATACTTCTCTTCCCATCTCTTGTTTGCTAGCATTAGGTTAATGGTTACGATCCGGGTTTTCATTGTCCGCGGTAGCGCCAGTTTCCAAGTAAGGAAAATTTTTGATTCCGCATTTTGGCCTCGGATAGACGGCCGGGGCGCTGCCGTGGCGCAACATGGTATCAGAGCCACGCCATTAACCTTGTCTAGCTTGCTCTAACGTGTTTACAAGTTCGATCGATCGGATTTTCCAAAAACCACATTTCCATGTCGCACTTTCTGTCGATTTTTTCCTTGCTCTAAAAATTATTTGGTACATTGGAAAATTACGTGCAGGGTTTTTTATGAATTCTGTGAAAATTTGGTACGCTGATGTTACTGTAGCGCGGCGGTTTAGCGGCCAAAACCACGTTTTGGCCGCGGAACCGCCGCCGTTTTGTGGCCAAACCGTACCAAATTTCTACAGTGGTTTACTGACATGAAAATAGGGTTTATGGTATATTCTTTTTGGGCCCAGATATTTTTGAGTGCTACAGTTGTGCTTGGGGCCCACTTCGGAAAATTCAGTCGATCGAAAATTTTAAACATGTTATTTCACAGTATTTACATTATATCTGCGACCGTGAATGTCACTTGATCGGTAAATCCTGTCTAACTGCTATAGCCCGGTTAGACAGATTTGCGAACGTGATTTTCATGTTGATGTTCTGTGTTTATGCTGTGATGTTGCGGATCGGTCGTGGGGATAGCCTGGATGCAATGCTAGTACAGTTTTGTTTTATATGTACATTTGATTTTGCGGGGCGAGCGTCCGACATGTGGACAGCCGTCACTGCCTGTTTGTATTATTCTTTTGGGGCACGACCTGGTTGCGGTCGATGTACCCGTTGTATGTATATTTTACTTTCTGTACTAGGATTACCCCGCGGAGGGGTGCACGGATAGCCGGGTTCTAGAGGGCAACGGGCCCGCATCTCATGGCATTGAGACGGAGGGGGCTTCACTCTAGGATTGGCGGGCTATTTGCCGCACTCGTAGGGGGTACAGGTTGACCCGGGAGGGGTGCCCAAGTTACCGGATTCCATGAAGTGCTGGGTGGTCCATTAACGGTGCTGAAGGGGGCTGCCTCGCTTCAGGTTTTGGCGGGTGACTTGCCGCGCCCGTAGGGGTCTAGGATTTCATTGCACAGGCTATCCACACGACCAGGGGAACGTCGGGTTTCAGCAGTGGCTCTGTGAAACCCGGGGCTTCCAGATATCTGTATTGTTCTGTGATGCTGTATATTTCTGTGATGTTGCATTTTATCACGCCTTGAGCGAAAATAATATATTGGTATATATATTAGTAGATGGTGTATATGTTTTACATCCGCGCTAGTCCAGTCCCCGCTCTGTCGTTAGTTAGCTAACCTAACGGGTAATGACGGGACCCAGTGGCGAATGCGGATGGCATATACGTACATCAGTATATTTTCGTTCTTTGTGGTGTGATCAATTGGTGGGACTGCGTTGATTTGGATCAATGCAAGATAAACAAACCTATTCTGATGTTGTTGGAACACTTTTTCAAAAAGCTGTTATTGCAAGGACGTTCACTTTTGTTTTGCATCGTGGTATTCATTTGGAATATCCTGCTCCTCAGTCGACGAGGCAAAGGTCGAGATCCCTTCACCGGGAGTGACCCCTTGGACAGAAGTTTGCGTCAGGGCATTAACTTCACTATAGCCGATTACTTTTTGCTTTGCATCGTGGTATTCAGTTGGAATATCCTGCACCTCATTCTACGGGGAAAGAGCCGAGATCCCTTCACCGGGAGTGACCTCTTTAGTAAAGGTTTTCGTCACTATATTTTCTAAAAAGTTATCCAGTTCCTTCAACGATATCAAGTTCATTACGTTAAAGGTTTTTCGCCAAAAACCAGTCGTAGCCCTCCGTCATTTCAGATTAGTATTACTTAGTATTCGTGCCGCGTTTGTCGTGCATTGCCGTGGCGTAGTGTTCAGTAGCTATGTAATGCTTCTCTGTCACATGGATCAGTGGATTGGTTAGGACAGTCGTACGGTCTTGTTGGCATTGTCAAGGACTCGTACGGGTGGGTTTAACGCAATCAAGATAATGACGGGTAGAACTTGACTAGGACTCTTTGATTTGTTGGCATTGTCAATGTCACTTGGGTCCTAGGGGTAAAAACACACATCGGGAGTTTCAAAAGAACTGAAACTTGCCAGGCATGCGCATACCTTCTGGAGTGTGGTAACTTGAGTGGATTCCGTCAAGTTATCATGCGATGATAGTTGGATCCCGATTCCCACTGATGAGTTAGTTTACTCCTCGGGTGACCCCGACTAATTCTTCTTTAAGGTTTGGAGGAGAATTTGAGGTACAGTGGGAGGTTTCTTGATTAGACAAAGTGATAACCATTCTGATCTAGGTTAGAGTGCACGCTGAGTGTTTCTTTTCTCTCTCTCTTTGACAGCGACCATTGACCCGACCCTGGACTATGACTCAGTGACCAAGTTGACCGAACCTTCTTAACACTGGCTTTTGGATTGTCAGAGTTGCAAACCTCATTGCCACTCCTACTTTTACCCTTTTCTCCAGGACACCCCGTATTACTACGAACGTCCACTTCCATTGGACAAAACCATCGTATGTTTATATACGAACTCGAAGGACTTCGAGGATGGTTTCTGGTTCTGGAGAAAACGAATAGGATTATTCAGTTGTCTTTTCTTTTCACCTTCTCTCATTACGAGTACTCCTTGGTTTAGGAGATAGTACACCTATTACGCAAATTGGATAGTCTTCTTCCAAACCTTAGGCTGGTGCCGACCGGTAGGGAATGAAGAAAACCAATTAGCATAACGATGGTGTGCAGAAGGTATTAAGTTAAAACAAAGCAAGGGATTAGTAAGAGGGCAAAGTAAAATGTGACTGCTATTCACGATCAAACCAAGTATTTCTTCGCCAATCCTAAATCATCTTTGTATTTCTCCAGGACACTCCGTATCACTACGAAGATCCACAGTTTATTGGATATTCCATCGTATGGTTATATACGAACTCGAAAGGAACTTGTTCCAGTTCGGCGATGGATTCTGGTCCAGGAGAAATAGGAATACAGTTTATTCGGTTGTCTTTTATCTTCTCCTTCTCTCGCTTTGCGAGTGCTCCTAGGATTAGGACAGTACACCCATTATGCTTATTGGATAGTCTTCTTCCAAACCATAGGCTGGTGCCGAACGGTAGGGAAGGAAGAAAACCATTTGGCCTAAGGGGTGTGCAGAAGGTAATGACTAAAGACATATAAAGGGATTTGGAGAGGTGGCAAAGAATTATACGGTTATAGTTATGAATCTGGATAGTGGTAGAGGCATTACTAGGAATACCAGGATACCCCATCGAAACGTTTCAATGTTTCAGTTCAGCTGTGTACTGTTAAAAGAAAACTGATTTCCCGATTGGACACTTGCTCCAGGGTATGTATTTACCAGGTTTGATTCTCACATCTGTATGGTTTTACAGATGATGAGTGGGAGTAAGTTATTGGGAATAGAGTAATCATCCTCATTATATCGGGATTCGTCGTAATCGGTGATATTTGAGGAGATCATCTGGGTTGTTTGCCGGTCGGCAAATATTTGGTTTTGAATATCCGCTGTTGTGCACTAATTTCAATTTGATATATCTGTATGTCTATTTTCATAGAGTGAGATATACCTTTTGATATTATGTCGATGACATTTACCTATATCAGTGGATGGTTAGGTAAGGAGCATTAAACAGCGGTGTAATTCTTCTTAACCATAAGTACAGTTTTCAACCTACGACACACAGTGAAAGAGTTGTTAGACTCAGCGGACTTATACAGAGTATTGTATGTTGTCCAGTGTCCATTAGGACAGAGGGGTTGGTCCTCATACTATATTCTGTTTACTTTTAACTTCTCTAGTTCTTAGACATGTGTTTCGTAGAAACACAGAGTCCAAGTTTTGAGGAGTTATAGGTATTTGAATAGAGTAGAGAACCAGGTGTAGCAAGTATCGGGATTCTTCAAAGTGATCGAAGATGTAGATACTTGTGTATGGTATTCAGTTGATAGTAATGATAAAGAGAAATTGCTTCTCTTTCAGGTTACTCATAATTGGAAGCATTCCTAAGTTGAGTAACGCTGGTCGGCCTCCTTCTATTTAGTTGACATACACTGGTGACAGTTGCATGATTTGAATCTGGTTCAATTAAATCAGTGCCTCTGTTTCTATATTGGATATAGAACAGTTCATATCTTAACGATGTTAAGGTACGGGGAGTTGTCCAGCTTATGCTTAAAACCAGACACTGGACAACTCAAGGCACGTTTCTGTAATGGTTGTTTGTGGGTTGACCCAGGCTATGACGAGGGTTGACTTTCTACCATCTGGCAGATCAATAGAAATATTGTTCTAGACTCGCCACAGTTTTATTAAAAATAGATTTTTTCAAAAACAGTAGTGGGAGTATGGTAGAACTGGAAGTGATTCCAGAACAGCAAACGATTACTGAAGATTTGATAAGGAACCTAAAGATTCAATCTGGCTTGACATTCCATTGGCCACTCCGCAGATAAGGTGGGTAATTTCAGGCACCCGAGAGGTACTCCGGTAGCCTCAAGGACGGTGACAGGGAAGTTCTTGTTTACCCACACTTGCCATTGCTGTTGTTCCAGGCTGCGAAACCCGGCAGGAGGATGAGTATAGCGTCGTTCTGAACTAGCTTCAGAAGTGTACGTGTATATGACTCAGCCAGAGGGTTGTCGTAGTCAGTGGGAGCAGCGGAAGCATTGGTGGACAGGTAGCTTATGTCTACTTATGGACTAAAGCAGAAGTAGCGGAGATAGATCATCCATTTCTGACGTGACAGTCATAGGTTTGACTTCATCTGAATAGGGGATGGATCTGTTAAGAAGGTAGTAGGGTGTGATGTCCTGGTTTTGGATGACATACACAGAGTAGGAAGTGATATTCTTATACTACGATCGGTTATACTTTGGTCGTCACACAGTGGTTTCTCCACATGGGACTTGGACATTATATCAGACATTCTGGTTACTAGATCTATGGTATTAGATCTAGATTTGGGTAGTTTCCCAATCTGGGTACCTTGACAGCATTCTATGAGTATTTAGAATGGACGACTCCTGGCACGGTAGTACACCTGCAGGTAATGGAGTCACCCTCTCTAAAGGTGTCTTACAGACTAAAGGGGAGAGGGATACGCATGATTGACAGATCACTTGCTTAGGCAATTGAGTCAATCATGAGATGTCAAGTACCACACCAGATGTTGTTCTTGCAGTAGAAGCAATAAGTTGATATTAATCCAATCCTGGAGAAATAATCGGAAGCAGTTTTAGGACATAAGTGCGTGTTCTAGGGATGTGATAACGACAGCCTCTTTTAAGAGACGGTTATCACTCCAGGCTTCCAAGGTGACATGGATGGCAGAGTGGCTGTCAGAGTTATAGTTTCTCCTTCTGACGAGGGGCAGTATTTTGGACAGGTGGTCCAAGGCAATACTGAGGGAGGCATGGCGCTGGGTACTGATTAAGTTCAGTTATCGATACAGTCTAAGAAGTTTGGATTTGGAGTTCATTTATGAGCCAGGTCCCATCAGACATCCAGACATTCTAAGACAGGTATTGCTTATTTCGGGAGATGGCTTTCTCCGCGAACTTGAGATATAGAGAGACATAGAAAGAAACATCACAGCGGATCCACTCACTGAGGCTATTCCTCGAACGCAATAGTTTCGCAAACGAGCTTTGTGAGACTGACTAGTAGAGGAATTGGGTGTTCGGTATCACACGGGCTGTGAGTATGCGGCATCGCAATAATTAGCTTTGAGTGCAAGTGGGAGATTGTTGGAGATAGTGCCCTCAGAGTCAATTATTGGATCACAGGCACGTGATTGCAATGATTGGGGGAGGACCTATCCCGGTAGGACAGTCTTACTCGAGATGATAGTATGCTATCTGGTTTACCTTTATCATCGTGTACTGCTTCAGGTGACCTTACAGGTCAATATTACACGCTGATAGAGCCCCTAGGATTCTTGCTTGACTGCCGGCAGTATGATGGTGATCATATACGTGAGAGGTGGTGGTCTGTAAGCACATCCTTAAAAGGTCCCTAGTCGTGGGAGTTTAGAGACAGGGCATCGATTCTCCAGAGCAGACTAGTGTATACAGTCGAGACCCCGACGAGGGGCGGTGGCCGGTCTCACAAGCCACTGGTGTCAGTTGGTTCACCTAAGATGTATACAGGTGCTCATTGGGTTATGAGTACACCGGACAGGACTCGCCGGGAACATGCTAGTTGGTCTTATACCTGATGTCAGATAGCAGTTCCCTGGTGACATGTGTACAGGTTAGTTCATCGACCTGAGGATCGTCATTTGTCTCGTGTGAGTTCCCACTGTGCTTTGATTACTACCCTACCACGGCTCAAAGGAGTTGTGCAAACAGGTTTTAGTTGGGTACAGTCCCGAGCCACATGGAGGCAGTGAGCGGATCTTCAGGGGTTCGTCTCTCCCGGTATTGGGGGTGAGGTCGCGCTGTGTCTAGGAGAGCCATTACGCAAAGCCCTCGGCCGAGGCAGGAGATTTACTGGTAGGTATTCCAGTAGTATCTCAGGGCGTTCTGGGCTACACTCCGACACGACTTGTACCGCTTTTGGGGGTCTGACTTTTTCCAACCCCCTAGGTCCGACATGCGATGCTCATAGACGAACGGACCGGACTGTACGGATATTGTCACTGACAGGCTCAGTAGGGTGTCAGGATGAGTTCGATCATCGACGTCCCTTTTGGTCAATAGCTGGTGGCCCGTCACGTATTGGCTTATACCTCTGACGTGCTAGTGGTTAAATCCACAGCCATAGTATTGACGAGTCTTTAGAGTCCACCACACTTACAGTTACTCAAGCTTTCGGGCGAAACGCTGTAGAGGCCGTATGGAGATATGGCAGGGTCCGATCAGATACGTGCGGTATTGCACGGATCCGGATCGGACAGTTTTGTACTAGTGGCCGTATAGTTATATGGCAGGGTTCGATCTGATACGTGCGGTATTGCACGGATCAGGATCGAACGGATATTACTAGCCGGCTTTGGCTTAAGCCGGTCCTAGTTTAGTACAGTATAGATTTTGTCTCATTGCATTTGTATCCGGTCAGAATACAGATGCGGGTGTGTATGCACAGTATTGGGGTTTTCCTGTAATTTATTACGGGACCAGTTTTCTGGAGTTGCCAGTTTGCATTCCGTTCCGGCCGGTTTTCCTTTGTTCTTTCCCGGCCGGACTTTTCCGATGGAGGGTGTTATTTGCAAGTTTGCAAATAACATGTTGTTGAGGGTTTTCTTGCATATGTATTAATTATGATAGCATCTTTTTTATTCCTTTCTTTTCTATCATCATTTCTTGTAAAAGGTGATTAGGATTGATTTGGTTTTGATGTGAGATTGTGATGATAATGTTTGGCTATGGTCACCACTTGCTTTTACTACCATTACCTTCCTTCTATGGTTGTGGTTTTGTATTCCCTCCTCCACCATTCTCATTTTGGAGATGATAGAACCCACTTGAGAGAAAAGAGAAGAAGAGGTTTTCATTTTTGAGAGTTTTCATTCTTGATCTCATTTTCATGCTAGAAAAATGCAAGCACCATTTTTCTAATCTTGATTCCTCCATCATCTTCAAAGGCAACTACATAAACTCCAAGAGATAAAGTTTCTACACTACATTCTACAGCATTTCTTGGGCATGTCGACTTGCCGGCTTCATGCTCGAGTTGCCTCGGTATTGAGGCGGGAGCCCGTAAAAGACGCAGGCGATGTGGTGCCCTTCCGGCGAGGAGGCGACGATGTGGAGACAATACATTCCGCGGGAGATTGGGACGATGAAGAGAAGACCGGAGGACTCGGATCACTTGGTATACTTCTCTTCCCATCTCTTGTTTGCTAGCATTAGGTTAATGGTTACGATCCGGGTTTTCATTGTCCGCGGTAGCGCCAGTTTCCAAGTAAGGAAAATTTTTGATTCCGCATTTTGGCCTCGGATAGACGGCCGGGGCGCTGCCGTGGCGCAACAGCCACCTTTTTAGAAAAGGAATTTCTTATGAAGAAATTAGTGGTCATGAGGTAGAACTGGAAGGAGTTCCAGCTAGACCAATTAACAGCCGATGATTTGGTAAAACCAAAGGATTCAATAGTATCAAACGAACCTCAGCCTCTCCGTGAATTTGGTAGGGTTCCTCATCCACTTGAAAGATACTACAGTCTTCTCGGTGACAGTGGGAGCGAGGATTGCATCATGGTAGATGATGACCCAACCAGGTTCAGGTAGGCCATCACGAGTGGGGACTCTATGAAATGGCTGGATACTATGCAATCAGAGATATAATCCATGTACACCAACAAAGTATGTCTTTGAATGTTGCACCTGAAGGGGTAAAGCCCATTAGGAGCAAAAGGATCTTGAGAAGATTCTTGGTGTAGATGGAAAAGTTGAGACTTTCAAAGCTATGCTTAAGTCCATCAGGATTAGAGCATGCATCGCGGAGTTGGAACATCTGTTTTGATGTGGCAGTCAAAGAGTTTGACTTCATCAAAAAGGTAGATGAACCTTGTATATACAAGAAGGTTATAGAGAGTAAGGTTGTCTTCACGTATTGTATGTAGATGACATACTCTTGATAGTAAATGGTTTCCTATACTGCACTCGGTCAAGCTCCTCTTATCACGAGGATTCTCCATGGAAGATCTGGATGATACCTACTACATCTTGTGGATTATGATCTATGGTGATAGATTTAAGTGGATGTTGGGAGTGTCCCAAATTCAGGTACATTAACACCATACTTAAGGGGTTTAGTATGGAGGATTCTAAGCATGGTGGTTTGCCCATTTACTAAGGAATCACTCTCTCCAAAAAGATGTCTTCCGAGACTAATTTGGAGAGAGCTCGCGTGCAAGGGATACCCTATGCTTTGGCAGTAGGCTTGTAACATTTCAGAAAAATAAAATATTATTTGTGGGGATTTTTATAATTAAATAATAAATATATTTAATATTTTAATAATGCGGTATAATTAAATACCGATAAATTGGGAAAAATTTGGAAAATTATAGAAATTACTAAAAAGAGGGTGTTTTATTGGATTTAAGAAAATTATGAAATTTTATAATTAATTATATACAATTTTAATGCTAATCGCGATTAAATATCGCTAATCTTGCATTAATCCGGTTTTGTGCACATGACATGCACCATGTCATATTTTAGAACTTGTTACATTTTGTCATGGCTTTTCTTCATTTTTATGCAAGGTTTTGTTTTTATATGAAGAGAAAAGAAAAGATAAGAAAAGGAAAGGAAAAATGATAAAGAAAAGGGTATGGGCATGAGGGAGAGAGGGTGAGGGGTCAAACCTTGGGCATGGCTCTTGTTTCATCTCATCATCTTCATCGTTCTCTCCTCTTTCTTTCTCCATGGCTGCTTCCTTCTCTCCCACCACCTCAAACCCCTCACAACCCGTTTAAAAACACATCCAAAGTTCATCTCCACTTCAAAAAAAACATGCACAAGCTCCTCTAAAGCACTTTAGACCAAGAAAGGGTGGATTTTGAGCACTTGGGGCAACTCAAGAATATTCTTGAGTTGACAAATGAGGTATATTATTCACCATTAGTGTAGTATTACTTTCACTTTAGCCTCTATTCAAGTTTAAAACCGATTTAGTGAAGTTTTATGAAATTTGAAATTCCTAGAAGAGAGTTGAGGGATTCTGTAGTTGTGGTTGTGTAATTGAGGCCTAGTAGTGACATTAAGCCCCCATTATGCTAAAGACCTGGACCAAACCAGAGCTAGAACCCAAACACAGAACTTTAGATATCGAATGTCGGTTTGTGATTAAATAGAGGGTGCAGGGAAATCTGGATTGATCTGGAGCATTTTTAAGAAAAGCAAACAACTCCAGAGACCAAATTAAGACACCACGAGACCACCCTATCACTACGAACCCCATCCAAGCCTGTAAAACCGAGGAGGCCGGAAATTATGGGTATGTGGCCGGCCATGTGGTGGGGGTTAGGGTCCAGGTTGCTTCAGTAGCTCATATTCACCCTATACATCACCCCGGTATTGTTTGTGCACCTTGTTTTTGCCTGAACCAAAATCTAGAGCAAGTTTTCCTAGGTTGCAGCATTTTTTTTATAACTTTTCGTGACTTAAGTTTTAGTATTTATGTTTTTTATCGTTCACTTGACGTTTGTACGTCTATATCGAGTGTTATTTGGTTGATTTGCGTGAGTAGACCATAGGTTTTGACCTATGTACGTTTGGCGTATCGTTTTGGTTTTCGTTCGCATTTTCAGTTTAAGATACTATATGTGATATGTAGGTACCCCCATGTGGATTTCGAGACGATGAGGAGAGCGTAGCATCATCGACTCCAGCAAGCGAGGATCAAGGTGAGTAGATATATATCTACGGGGGAAGTCGGGTGGATGGCGTATAGCAACCCCGCAGTTTCGTAATGTTGTATACGAATACGTATACATATATATATATATATATATGTTTATTGTGAGTTTATTGATTATTAAGATAGATTCTAGGTGTTCATGTTATAGTTTTAGTGTAATTAGAAGTAACTTAGTTTAGCTTTTTAGTCGCGAAACCCTAGATTAGAGATTACACCCACATGCGCACGCACACTTGCATTCATTTTATTACTTGTGCGTATATGGGGATGTGTGTGTGTGTGTGTGTACGCATAGGTATGCGACTATGTATATATATATATATATATACGTATACATAAACATGGATAATGAGGATAGTAGATGATATTGGACATGAGTCGAAGATATTGGGCAGGATGCCATGAGATCGGTGATGTGTTTTGGTTCGTATTTTGAGATACGACATGATTATTGTAGCGGATCTTTAGGCGATGTGTTTTCATACACACGCATATACATATAGACGTTGATGGTATCAGAATGTACTAGACTGTAGATCAGTACCCCTAAATCAGGACATGATGATAAGGATACCAAATGAATATTGATAAATGTGGTATTTGACTTGTACCCAGATTTCAGATGCCGTACGACGGATTTACCGTACGAGCTATATATTGATGATTGATTCGTACTCTTGACTCGAAGATGTCATGTTATATATATATATTGTATCGTATGCGATACTATTGAGGCGAGATCACCGACTACTATATATATATATATATATCGACTCAGACTTAGGTGGTTTTCCTTACCCTTTTGATTAGTCTGTTAGTTTAGTCCAGTAGTTTACTTGTAGATGTTAGACTAGACTCGGGTCATACCTATTTCAAAACTAACGAATCGTGAGTATTTTAAAGACAGGCCAAGGGATTCTACGGATATTTCATAAGACGTACCTTTTCTTAAAAACACCGTAGCCCTATTTTCAAAACACCACGATTCGTATTATTTCAAATGGAAAAACTGTATGACCGATATATTTTAATGTAGATTATTATTGTTGTGTTTATTATTCAGCTCCCGCATATTCTTGCTGTTCGCCTTGCATCACATGCTTATATTGTGTTTTCATATGCTATTATTGAAATCATTGCTGTCAGGACACCAGCACCATTATCGATGATGCGTATGTTCCACGTACACCTGCTTGCCGGCTCACACACATCATCATCGGTAATTGCCATGCCACGTACACTTTAGAGAATATTACTTTATTGATATCGCTTGTTAGCTGACAGTTTAGACATTGCATTCATTACTGTGCTAGTTTAGATATTGCATTCATTATTGTGATACGTCATGCATATTTATTATTCATTTCATGCATTATTATTTAGGGCCAGTCCGGATTGCCGGAGCCCAATACTTTTAATTCATTGTTTATTTATTCTTTGATTCCGAATTTTCCATGAGATTTATGGATTTGGAGAAACCGCAAGATTTTATAAACTTATTATCATTTTAAAATGAAAGTTGCGGTTTTCTCATGATATGATTTGAGATATGTCCACCATGAGTTTTCTCGGCTCTTGAGCGATATCATACACCCGATTCGAGGAGGAGGAGGAACCGTTTGTGGGTGCATGGTGGACCCGGTGTGGTACCCCAGGACGAGAAGGTCACAGATGATGGCGTTGAGCCCGGCAGAGGAACACTACCGACCGATGATTTCATTATGACTCATCGGATATCCGGAGGATACCGATCGGAGTTTGGGCCAGTCCGAATAGCCGGAGCCTAGGGGCCAGTCCGGATAGCCGGAGCCCTAGATATTGAGACAGCGATATATATATATATATTTTTGTGTCGATGCTAGACACTGTTTAATGTTGATTTCATTGATGACATCTCGATTTTATATGCATAAATCTCACTGAGATATGAAAATAGTTTTTCTCATTTACATGTATTCTATTTTCATTATATCGCATTCATACCTCATCTTTATGATATGTTACAACCTGAGGCACTGATACGAGCACATGGTATTACACTTATGTCTAGATGTTTACCCTTGCCACTTTATCATGCTTCAGACCTTATCATATTGAGGATATATATTACTGATCGTATTGACCTAGGATTGAGTCATACATACGATTTCTGCTCTGTGATGTTTTCTACTCATGAGTTGGCAACTCACCCCCGTTGTGCCGCAGTTTTTTGCAGGTTTTGCCATACAGGTTTTCATTGCGACTTTGCTGGCACACTGCTTCCATTTCGAGTGATTTCTTTGGTAGGTGGGTTCACTTGCATCGTGGCCACCCTTGTATTTTATTTACCTTGTTGTATCTAGTAAACTCCATCAACCAAACTTGTATTTTTATTTCAGACTTAAAGACCAGTTGTATATTATTTCGACCTTGGAGTCGCGCTTTGTATTATTATGGTTTTCATGTTGATTTTGAGTTTCCATTTGAGTTTTGATCCTCGCCCTTCGGCGTTGTATATTATATTGCTTGCGTGGTTATGATCGTCGATTGACGAAGAGCTAGCTCCCGCTTGGGATGCCTTTTATCATTATGCATATATTATTCATGTTGTACCCCATTCGGGGCCAGTATTTACAAAGGAAACTCTGCCGAAATTTTCAGAAAAGACTTGATGTTTTTAAAAACGCATACTTCGGCTTATGCTATTAAACCACTTGCTTTTAAAACAAGTTTTCCTTCACTTATTATTTAAAATGGTTTAGATTTCTGGGAATTTTGGCTTACTTGAATTAGATGGGGTCCTATAGACTTCATATCATTCAAGTGCCAGTCACGGGCCATCTCGGGTCGTGACAAAGTTGGTATCAGAGCGCTAGGTTAACCTTGGTTCGAGTCTATATTTGACTATGCGGAGTCTAGGGCGTATGTATATATACGGAATCTAGGCTTGACCTTACGGAACTTAGACTTAGTCGAAGGGGTATTAGACCCGAACTTTCGTCGCGTAGGTTGACCTTGGTTGATAGAGTAGGTGACTTAAGGAGAGTGACGTACCGTGTGTATGTTCCGCGGCATACTTACGATATGCCACTCCGCTTAAGAAGCCTTAGGATGTACATTTCCTTGCACAACATTATATTCATTCATGATCTATCCTCATCGATAACGGTTTATGGTTTTGCTGCCACGATTACACGGGAAGAGAGAGCTACGGCTAGAGTTGCGGTCAGCACGAGCTCATCACGGACGAGGACTGACCAGGACGTGATTCCATGGACATACGATTGCATAGATGCGTCGTTTTATTGTGCTTTCGTGCCATGAGCGTTTGATGGATCGCTTTTACGAGATTTCTCGGACGTGCAGATCAGCACCAGAGGATTAGGACACTACCAGAAGCCAGCCAGATTGTGATGACCGTCAATGTACAGATTATTCTTGATGATTGAGGCACTGTTCAGCGTGAAGATGAATGAGCCAGTTGTTGCTGCGAATGATAAGATATCGCCCCAGATGTTTGGAGCTAATGCAGTACGAGCATATACTTAGAGATATGATATAAGATCGCTAGTCACCAAGGATGAATGACTAGGACATGTGGATCGTTTGCACACCCCGATGCGAGGTCATCAGATTGATTGATTCCAGCTAGAGAAGACTTCACGCAGGTACGTTGAGAGTCGAAAGAAAATGATCGAATGTCAGAAACAAAATTTCCAAGTTTAAAGTATTCAGAGAAACATGTAAGTAATTCTACGGATCCTCTAGAAGAATGAAACCTTAACTCGACATAATAACCATGGGAACGCCTTTGAACCTTAGGGTTTACGGCAGTTCAGCGGTGCCATTAATGAGTCTTGGGTTTGCCCTTCTAAGGTTGGTCCATAGGAACTGTGGCATGTACTCGATATTATTAAACTGTACTCAAGATGTGAAGCTCTTGGGGGATTATGAGGTTTTGACGAATCGATCGAAAGGTTCGACTTCATTCGGATATCATGTGATGGGATACATTGCTTGGGAGACTCCAAATACGAGTATAGCCGTTAGAGCACAGTCCATACAGCCATGAAGAGACGAGTCCGAATCAGTCGACATTAGAGAAAAGTGGAGTAAGAGGTTCGTACGAGATTTCGAGATGACGTTCCACTCCGCTGACATCAGATACGTGATACGCATGCAGAGGCGTTGTGTATGGATATATCTTCCAGAAGGAGTCGTGATGAATATGCAGCCGTTCCAGAACAAGAAACAGATTTAGTAAAGGATGATAACTTCCGGGCATTTCGGCAGAAACGAGATTTGGGAGAGACTTCGACAGAACCTTTCTAGAATACTATACGAGTAGACTTGGACCCAGGATCGGTCATATTACGCAGACCTAGCAGACCAGAGTTCGGCATCGTCGATGAGACATGATATGAGTGACCATGACAGTTGGCCAGAGGTCTTTATAGGATGTGCCAGAGCGGGACGGTTTCCGCCATATTTGATTTTGCTATTTTGGGCGATTTATTTGCATGATTGAGATTTTGTGCACCACAGTTGCACTTGACTTCGGTTTGCTGTCATTTGAGATATTGATTTTGATTCCATGTGTATGGTATGCATGTGATTTGACTTATGCTTTCGGCATAGTTTTCATGCATTTTTAGTATTTTGATTTGATTTTGTGCACGCTGATGCACATGGTTGTGAGATTATATACCACGGTATACCTGATTTGGATTTTGATTGAGATATGCCGTGTACCGTCGATTTCGATTGTGATATTCGATATTCGTAATCATGCACTTTGTGCACTTGATTTGGATTTTGCGCATACTTGAGGTGCTTGAGGCGATTTAGGTGCACACCGGATGCACTAATCGAGATTCTTCGTGCATATCAGATGCACCTGGTTTTGCTATCAGGCACACACGTTTCCCTTGACAGGTGTTTTCTTGCACACCCGTTGCACTCAGATTTTGTTCTGTGCACATGTATGGCATATTCATTGATTTCGATTTCCGTGCGCACCAGACTTACGTGGCATTCTTATATGCATTTTGGGAGTGATTTCCTTTGAGAAGCATGTTTTATGATATTTACTATTTGATATAGCGACTGAGCAGGACTAGTCCTAGAACAGTACCTGAATATATTTTTGCATGCATTGATAGTTATCGAAGGGATTTCCAAAAAGGAGCAATAGTCTCAGTATTTACCTACGTGTCTGAGATGACACGAAACGTTTACAACGGAAACCCTTCTAAATGATTTTCAAAAAAAACGGCGGGGCATGTATGTTAAACAAAGGATATATATATATATATATATATATATATATATATATATATAGTTATTTTCTTACAATAGACGTCCGCCACTGTGCCGCGATCCGCGCATCGCATAGCAACATGAAATGTTTGGCATGCATTTCTTTCCGATGTTTTAATGATATTTAGATGTATATTTTGATGTATATCATGTTGGTTTTCGTATTGGACTTGATGTAACATTTCAGAAAAATAAAATATTATTTTTGGGGATTTTTATAATTAAATAATATTATATTGATTATTTTAATAAGGCGGTATACTTAAATACCGATAAATGGGGAAAAATTTGGAAAATTATAGAAATTATTAAAAAGAGAGTATTTTATGTGATTTAAGCAAATTATAAGTTTTTATGATTAATGATATTCACTTTTAAAGCTAATCGCGATTAAATCTCGTTAATCGTGCATTAAGCTAGTTTTGTGCACATGACATGCACCATGTCAAATTACACTTGTTACATTTTCTTTCATGGTTCCTTTCTTCTTAGCATGCATGGTTTTAAATTTTAAAAGAGAAGAGAAAAGAAAAGATGAGAAAAGAAAAGAAAAAGGAAAATGATAAACTATTGGATATGGGCATGAGAGAGAGAGAGGTGAGGGGGTCAACCTTGGACCATGGCCTTTGTTCCTTCAATATTTCTGTTAGTTATATGTATGCCCTAGAGGCCATTACTATACATAGGATGTATATTGTAGTGGATGCTTGGACATATATAGGGATGACTTTCTTGCTCGATTGATAGTATGCTATCTGGTTACTCTTTACTTTAACGTGTACACTGATTGTCTCTCTGTTACATGTTGGTAAAGCCCTTAGGATGTGTACTTGACTACCTGGACTATGATGCGGATCATACTAGTAGGGACATGGTAGTCCATAAGTACATCCTTCAAAGTCCCTAGTAGTGGGTGTATCGAGACGGGGCATCGATATACCAGAGTAGACTAGCGTATACCTTCTCGACCCATACAGATGGGCGATGGATGATCCCATATCCATTGGTGTTTGACATCAGAGATGATATACGGGTGCTCAGTGGAGACTGGGTACACTGGACGGACTCGCCGAGAACTCCCAGCTGGTATTATACCTTACGTCAGATGGCAGTTCTCTGGTGACACTGGTGCGGGTTAGTCTGTAGACCCGAGATCGTCATAGAGTCTTGTATGATTCCCACTGTGCTTTGATTTCCACCTTACCATATCTAAGAGGGCGTGCAAAACGGTGGTTTTTGGGTACAGTCCTGAATCACATGGAGGCAATGAGCGATAGGAGGGGTTTCGTCTCTCCCGGTATAGGGAGTTGATGTTGTGCTGTGCTCGATTGGCTATAATAGGAAGTCCTTGGCCAAGGCTGCTTTAGGGATTTACTGGTAAGTGTTACCAGTAGTTTCTCGACCCGTTATGAGCCTTAAATCGACACGACTTATCGAGTTATTGGGGTCTGACGTCTACCACCACTAGACGAGATATGCGACATATCAAATGATCAGACCGGACTGTACGGTAGTGTTTCTGGTTGGATTCACAGGAGTGTGAGCGTGCTTGCTCGTTGATCTTCTGATCGCTCAATACCCGGGTGGCCGTTACGTTTAGCAGACCGCTTGCGGCTTGTGGGTGTTTGATATGATCATCACCTACTGCCGGCGTATTGACGAGTCTTTAGAGACCTACACAGGGGTTTCCTGGCTCAATCGAAACGAAATAGGAGCGCATATGAGATATGTACGGGACCGAGAATAATACCAGTATGTGATACTGTATTCTATTCTCGCGATTTGTGACATCAATCGGTTGTATGCGATATAGCCGGGTTATCGGATCAAGTGTTGATTCGATAAGTTGTTACTATTGATATTAGTCGGTTATATGCATTATGACCGGATCATTAAATCAAGTGTTGATTTAATGATTTAATGTATAATTATATATTTGATATATTACTTTACATTAACTAGTATTTGTTCACTTAAGATTGATTTTCTCACTTGATGTGCACAAGTAGTATATGTGATATATTTTTGTGCACTTGATTGTATCATGTTTGATGATACATGCAAACTTGGGTGTGTGTATGCTATATGTTAGTGTTTATGCCCTAGAAGGCCATTACTGTATCATACTAGCTTGTATATTACTTAATGGAAGCTTGGGATATTCACATGTATATAACAGTCTTGCTAAACATGGTAGTATGCTACTTGGTTTTTCTATCTTAATATGTGAGTGTACGTATTGATAGAGCTCTTAGGATCTTGCTTGTCTACCAGCGTTGTGATGGCAGTCACACTAGTGGGGGCTGGGTAGTCTACAAGCACATCCTTATTCAGGTCCCTGGTCGTTGGATTATCGAGACAGAGCATCGATACTCCGGAGTAGACTAGTGTGTACGCTTCTCATCCCAGTTGGGGAGATGGTCTGTCCCACAGCCGTCAGTACGTTGTACTGGAGATAGTATACAGGTGCTCGTTAGGTTACGGGTACACCGGACAGGACTCACAGGGAACTGTTGGTTGGTTTGATACCAGTCGTCAGTGAACAGTTCCCAGGTGACATGAGTACAGCGTAGTCCGCAGACTTGACACTGCTACTTCGCCTCGAGTGTGTCCCACTGTTCTTAGATTGCTACCCTACCACGGCTCAAAGGAGTCGTGCAAACAGGTGGCAGTTGGGTGCAGTCCCGAGCACTTGGAGGCAGTGGCGGTTAGACAGGATTCGTCCCTCCCGGTATTGGGAGTAGATATCGTGCTGTGTCAGACAGCCATTACGCAAAGTCCCTGGCCAGGGCAAGCGAGATTTGCTGGTAGGTTCCAGTAGTTTCTCAGGGTGTAATGGGCTTCACTCCGACACGACTTATACCGCTATTAGGGGACTGACGCTTGCCGCCCCCTAGGCCCGATATGCGATAGTCTTGGACGAACGGACCGGACTGTATGGAGATTGTCACATCAGACTCAGTAGGAGTTCGGATGGGTTTACTCATCGGCCTTCTTATCGACAACTACCTGGGGACCGTTACGTACAGCTAGTGCCGCTTGCGGTCTGTGGTTAAACCCACTGCCAGCGTAGTAGTCGAGTCTCTAGAGTCCCACACAGAGAGTTTCCTACTCCAGGCGAAACGATATAGAGGTTGCATGGTTTTGCGACAAAGGGTTCGGACGCATACGTGTGTTTACGCGCGTACGACTTTCGGACAGTTTTTACCAGTCGGCTTTGGTTTAAGCCAGTTACTGGTATCCGGTTATTGGATTTTTACAGTCTAAAGTTTTTCCGTATTTTTGCGGATTGGAGGGGCGTTCTCGTAATTGTACGAGAAGCTTCTAGAAGATGTGACTAAGGAGGTTTCTTTTGGATAAGAAAGTGAGTCATGGTGGTGATTCATTCATTTCATTAATGCACATTTATTGCTTAATGACTCATGCTAATGAATCACCACTAGATATTTTATGAAGCATGCTTATTCATTTCTTTTATACATTATTCTTAAATAAGAATGCTTCATAATATTATGATACACTCTCTCTCTTCTCTCATTATCTTATCTCATATTCTCTCTCTTCAAGCTCTCATCTTCAAGTGACTAATCCTTAATCCTCATGTGTTGAGATCAAAGGTTTAGTTAGACTTAAGCATCCATAACCATCACTCTATCTCATCCTTTCATCTTTGATTAGCAATCAAAGTTGATTAGTTACCTCAAGTGAGAGGTGTAGCTTGGTGTTTTGCTCTCGGGTGGATCGTCTACTACCTAGAGAAGGTCGAGGAGAACAAAGGAGGACACAAAGACGAAGGACTAGTTTCGATCGGTATAATCCCTTAACACTATAGTTTAGTATAGCTATGTGTTTGGTTATTATTTGTTTAGCTTCGATTTAAGCGGTTAGTCGATGTTCGTTCCTTAAACTTGATCGTTTTTGTAAAATCCGCCTCCCCACAAGTACTGGGGTGTACTACATCGACTTACAGTGGTATCAGAGCCTCGCTAAACAATAAATAACTTAATTGCAAATTTGTACGAATTTCGAACGGAAAAACAAAGCCGCAAAACCCTAATTATGTCAAGTTTCTGTCGAAGTTAAAATCAAGTCAGAAAATTTTTCAGGTGTGTTCAGAGAGCTTGACATGACCACAGGAGAACACCCAAAAAATTTGGGCTTCTGATTCGTCTACAGTGCCGCGGAAGGGCGGCGGATCCCACCGATCCGCCGCGCAACCGCGGCCGAGTTGACGAGTCAGGAACTCGTTTTTTTTGGGTGGGTCCCCTGTGGTGTTTTGGGTTTTCTGGAATATTTAATTCTTGCTCAGGTTACTGTTTAACAGAGCAGATTTTGGAGCAATATTGATGTTGTTTATTCGATCGAATTGTACAGTATTTGCATATTGGATTATATCTGTGATTGTTTAATGTGTTCGTAAACCTTCCCCAACTGCTAGTATGTCGGTTGGCAGGGGGTTGCACATTTCTGAAATGGTTATATCTGTTTGTGCATATAAACTGTATTGGACTGTTGTGGTGTATAGCCAGGGTTAGCAATGGGTTATTGTTTAATTCATTTGTTGTAAATGTAATTTGTTGTAATATTTTTTTTGCGGGGTACTTCCAGGTTGCGGTTGTAGCCACCGTTGTATTATTTCATTTTACTGTTTTTGCTCCTAGGACTGACCCAAGGTGGGGTACACAAACTGCCGGGCGGGTAGTTTGCCGTACCCGTAGGGGTCGAGGGTGGGGTAACGGCTATTCATCACAACTGTGTAATCTGTCTTTTCTTGCAGGCTCAAAAGAAATACAGATTGCTTGCAAATCCAATATTGTTTATCTGTGTTCTGGAATGAATATCATTGCGTCAGACGAATGTAAAATATCTATATTTATTGTAGCTATTTAGACGTCACTTATGTTTTACACCCGCGCTAGCCCAGCCCCCGCTCTGTCGTTAGTTAAGTAACCTAACGGGTGATGACGGGACCCAGTGGCGAATGCGGATGGCATAAGAGGACGTTGTATTTTCGTTGTTTTCTGCAATGATAGGTTAATGATGGGACGCATTATCTATAATGCAAAGTAAAACAAACCAAAGTTTAAATCGTTGGAACAATTTAAAAGAAACCACTCGGTTATTTTTAAAACAGATATTTTTAAATGCGGAGATTTAACCACTCCTTTTAAAAGCTATCAAGTTCCTTCGGTTATATCAAGTTCACTACGTTCACGGTTTCGCCAAAACCAGTCGTAGCCCTCCGTCATTTCTTATGAATGGTCAGTAGTATTCAAGCTATGTTTGTTTGGCCCTTAGTCAAGACATAGTGTTTGGTAGCTGCTGGGGTATTCATTTGTTGCATAGATAGATGAGTTGGTTTGGGACAGTCGTATTACTTTGTTTGGCCCTTAGTCAAGAGTATACGGATGGGTTCAAATCAACAGGATAATGATGGGCAGAACTTGACATGTGACTTATGATTTGTTGGCCCTTAGTCAAGATCATAAGAGCATGGGGCAAAAACTTATATCGGGAATTTCTAAAGAAACTGAAATTTGCAAAGAGATGCATACCATTTGGAGTTTGATGAATGTTGGTAGGATTCCTTCAACATTATCATACGATGATATTTGGATCCCGATCCTACTGTGAGTATATGCTACTTATCAGGATATTCGTCGCTTAACGATCAATGCTATAAACCTAGTAGGTGTCCAGAAAAGTGTCAGCGGGGTTACGCCCCCAGAGAAAAGAGGTTATTTAATTAAGGAACTTCGCGAAAGCGTTGGAAAACCTCTCTCGAAGTATCGACACCGGCCTGGCTGAACGGTTAAGCAAGTATTGTACGGTGAGAATAGTCTTGGCTAATTCTTCTTTTATGGTTTGAGGAAGGATTCGAGAAACAGTGGGAGCCATCCAGTTTAGATAAACTAAAAACCACTCTAAACTTGCAAGAGCATCATGCTAAAGAGTTTTTCTTCTCTCTCTCCTAATTGCAGCGACCCTGAAAATGACTGGACTTAAGTTACTTTTAGAGAAAAATATACTGACGGGGCCAAACTATAAAGATTGGCTGCGGAATGTCAAGATGGCTTTGACCTATGACAAACTGGGGTACGTCCTCACCGCTACAGCACCTGCTGTCCCTGGTCCCAAATCCAGCAATGCGGATAAGGAAATCCGCAAAACCTGGGATTTAGATTGCGCGAGAGCCAAGTGCATCGTGCTTGCCTCGATGAACAATGAACATCAGAGGAGGCACGAGGATATGTCCCTAGATGGCATATTTCTCCATACAAAGGAACTTTATGGAGAGCAATCTCGTATAGCAAGATACGAGACCTCTAAGAAATTGTTTCGAGCGAGGTTGGCTGTCGGGTCATCGGTAGGTGAACATGTCCTACAGATGATCGGCTATATTGAAGAGCTCGCGGACCTTGGGACGACTTTGGATAATGAGCTCTATACAGACCTTGTTCTCCAGTCCTTTCCTCCCACCTACGCCCAGTTTATCCTCAACTTCAATCTTCAAGGAAAAGAAGTTGAACTTGCGGAACTCCTGAACATGTTAAGGAGTGCAGAGGGCACCTTGCAGAAGACAAGGGAAACACCCGCTATGTTTGTTGGCGGTTCATCTTCTTCCGGGTCCAAGGCTAGGGCCAAAGGAAGGAAGAAGAAGGCCGCACCCAGACCTAGAGGAGGTGTTAGTAAGGTGGGAAAGAAGGGAAAGAAAAAGTTTACAGCACCGGTAGTTGGCCTGGATGAGTGCTTCCATTGTCACAGGAAAGGGCACTGGAAGAAGGATTGCAAGGCGTGGAACGCCAAGAACCAGGAACCGAAGCAAGCTGTGGCTTCGACTTCAGGTGTGTTTGTAATTGAGAATTGTCTGTCAATCAACTCTGCTTCCTGGGTATTGGATACCGGATCAGGATCTCATATTTGCAATTCATTGCAGGCACTGAGAAACCGTAGAGTGCTGAAGGAAGGTGATATGATCCTCAGGGTTGCTAACGGAGCTAGCGTGGGAGCTGCGTCCGTCGGGGATTATCACCTAGGATTGACGAGTGGACACATTTTGGTTTTACATAACTGTTATTTTGTACCCAGCTTAACGTGTAATATCATATCAGTTTCCTTGTTATCAAATAAAGGTTATGATTTCACGTTTGTAAGAGATGTTGTCAACATCCACCTTAATCATGGTTTGATTGGGTCCGGTACTCTAAATAACGGCATATATGTGTTAAACCAACTCCAAATTTTCAATGTCCAGAACACACTAAAAAGAAAGTCTCCAGATTTAAATAAAGCTTTCTTATGGCATTGTAGACTGGGTCACATCAATGAGAGAAGGTTGACTAAGTTGCATAGAGAAGGATATTTGGACACGTTCGAATATCAAACTTATGACACTTGTCAATCTTGTCTCAAAGGAAAGATGACAAAGACTCCATTTACTGGACAAGGAGTAAGAGCGAGCGAGCTCTTAGGACTCATACACAGTGATGTATGTGGTCCAATGTCTACACATGCAAGAGGTGGTTATTCCTACTTCATTACTTTTACAGATGATTTCTCTAGGTATGGATATGTTTTCTTAATGAAGCATAAATCAGAGGCCTTTGAGAAATTCCTGGAATTTAAGAGTGAAGCGGAAAACCAAACAGGCAAAAGTATTAAGACACTAAGATCTGATCGAGGTGGAGAATACTTAAGTGCCGAGTTCCTAGGTTACCTAAAAGAGAAAGGAATTCTCTCTCAGCTTACTCCTCCATACACTCCACAGCACAACGGTGTATCGGAGAGACGGAATCGAACCCTATTGGATATGGTACGATCCATGATGAGTAATACTGAGTTACCGCGATCTTTCTGGGGTTATGCGCTAGAATCAGCGGCATATCTTTTGAACCAGGTTCCAACCAAGACTGTGCCTACCACACCATATCAGATGTGGAGTGGGAAGAAACCCTGTCTAAAACATTTTAGGACATGGGGGTGTCCAGCTTTTGTAAAAAAGCAGCATGTGGACAAGCTCGAGGCACGCTCAGTACTGTGTAAGCTTGTGGGATATCCAAAGAACTCCAAGGGATATTATTTCTATTACGCAGAGGAACAAAAGGTTTTTGTTTCTCGTCATGCCCACTTCTTAGAAACTGAATTTTTAGAAAATCAGAAGAGTGGGAGCGAAGTAGAACTGGAAGAAATTCCAGAACCACAAGCTGTTACTGAAAGTTTGATAGAACCAGAGGTTCAAGAAGAACAGAACATTCCCGCACCCCTCCGCAGGAGTAGTAGGCCGTCTCATCCGCCTGAGAGATACTACGGTTTTCTCATAGACGGGGATAGAGAGGATTGCATCATAGATGATGATGAACCTACTGACTTCCAGCAGGCCATCCAGAGCGGCGACTCGGTACGATGGCTAGATGCAATGCGGACCGAGATGGAGTCTATGTACACCAACAAAGTATGGACTTTGGACTTTGCTCCAGATGGGGTAAAACCCATAGGATGCAAATGGATCTTCAAGAAAAAGATTGGTGTAGATGGACATGTGGAAACCTATAAGGCTAGACTTGTTGCAAAGGGTTTTCGTCAAAGACCTGGTTTGGACTATGACGAAACCTTTTCTCCAGTGGCTATGCTCAAATCCATTCGGGTCCTTCTTGCTATTGCTGCCTTCCATGATTATGAAATCTGGCAGATGGACGTAAAGACGGCTTTTCTGAATGGAAATTTAGAAGAGAGCGTCTATATGGATCAGCCAGAGGGTTTCAATCAGAGTGGGAGCAGCGGGAAAGTATGCAAGCTGCTTAAGTCTATTTATGGACTAAAGCAGGCATCGCGGAGTTGGAACATCTGTTTTGATGAGACAGTCAAAGAATATGACTTTATCAAAAATCCAGATGAACCGTGCATATATAGTAAAGTCGTGGCCAGAAGTGTCGTATTCCTCGTCTTGTACGTGGATGACATTCTATTGATAGGAAATGACATTCCTATGCTACAATCTGTCAAAGGATTCTTGTCACACAGGTTCTCCATGAAAGACCTGGGTGATGCCTCTTACATTCTGGGGATCCGGATCTATCGTGATAGATCCAAGAGGATGTTGGGACTTTCGCAGTCCAGGTATATCGACACTGTACTGAAAAGATTCAGTATGGAAGATTCTAAGCGCGGTAATCTACCGGCTTGTCACGGAATCACCCTCTCCAAAGAGATGTCTCCCAAGACTGATTTGGAAAGGGAACGCATGTCTATTATACCCTACGCTTCTGCGGTAGGCTCTATAATGTATGCGATGTTGTGTACCAGACCAGATGTAGCTTACGCACTGAGCGTGGTAAGCCGGTATCAGTCAGACCCAGGGGAGAAACACTGGATAGCAGTAAAGAACATTCTCAAGTACCTGAGGAGGACTAAGGAGATGTTCTTGGTTTACGGCGGAAAAGACCTCAGGTTGGAGGCCTTTGCTGATTCCGGCTTCCAGAGTGATAAGGACGATTCCAAGTCCATGTCGGGTTATGTCTTTACCCTCAATGGAGGGGCGGTGTGCTGGAAGAGCTCCAAGCAGGACACCGTTGCTGACTCGACGATGGAAGCGGAGTATATAGCTGCTTGCGATGCCGCAAAAGAAGCAGTCTGGATGAAGAAGTTCCTAACAGAACTTCAGGTGGTTCCTACCATAGTTGATCCAATACCTCTGTATTGCGACAACAACGGAGCTATAGCTTTAGCGAAGGAACCAAGGTCCCATCAGAAGTCCAGACACATCTTGAGGCGGTATCACCTGATCAGGGAGATCATTGATCGTCAGGAGATCGAGGTTCGGAGAGTTGCTTCAGAAGAGAACATTGCTGATCCATTCACGAAGGCCCTTCCTCAGATTCAGTTCGAGAGGCTGCTCGAGATCATTGGTCTACGATATGCCAGTACATGGCCCTAGTGCAAGTGGGAGATTGTTAGTGTTTATGCCCTAGAAGGCCATTACTGTATCATACTAGCTTGTATATTACTTAATGGAAGCTTGGGATATTCACATGTATATAACAGTCTTGCTAAACATGGTAGTATGCTACTTGGTTTTTCTATCTTAATATGTGAGTGTACGTATTGATAGAGCTCTTAGGATCTTGCTTGTCTACCAGCGTTGTGATGGCAGTCACACTAGTGGGGGCTGGGTAGTCTACAAGCACATCCTTATTCAGGTCCCTGGTCGTTGGATTATCGAGACAGAGCATCGATACTCCGGAGTAGACTAGTGTGTACGCTTCTCATCCCAGTTGGGGAGATGGTCTGTCCCATAGCCGTCAGTACGTCGTACTGGAGATAGTATACAGGTGCTCGTTAGGTTACGGGTACACCGGACAGGACTCACAGGGAACTGTTGGTTGGTTTGATACCAGTCGTCAGTGAACAGTTCCCAGGTGACATGAGTACAGCGTAGTCCGCAGACTTGACACTGCTACTTCGCCTCGAGTGTGTCCCACTGTTCTTAGATTGCTACCCTACCACGGCTCAAAGGAGTCGTGCAAACAGGTGGCAGTTGGGTGCAGTCCCGAGCACTTGGAGGCAGTGGCGGTTAGACAGGATTCGTCCCTCCCGGTATTGGGAGTAGATATCGTGCTGTGTCAGAGAGCCATTACGCAAAGTCCCTGGCCAGGGCAAGCGAGATTTGCTGGTAGGTTCCAGTAGTTTCTCAGGGTGTAATGGGCTTCACTCCGACACGACTTATATCGCTATTAGGGGACTGACGCTTGCCGCCCCCTAGGCCCGATATGCGATAGTCTTGGACGAACGGACCGGACTGTATGGAGATTGTCACATCAGACTCAGTAGGAGTTCGGATGGGTTTACTCATCGGCCTTCTTATCGACAACTACCTGGGGACCGTTACGTACAGCTAGTGCCGCTTGCGGTCTGTGGTTAAACCCACTGCCAGCGTAGTAGTCGAGTCTCTAGAGTCCCACACAGAGAGTTTCCTACTCCAGGCGAAACGATATAGAGGTTGCATGGTTTTGCGACAAAGGGTTCGGACGCATACGTGCGTTTACGCGCGTACGACTTTCGGACAGTTTTTACCAGTCGGCTTTGGTTTAAGCCAGTTACTGGTATCCGGTTATTGGATTTTTACAGTCTAAAGTTTTTCCGTATTTTTGCGGATTGGAGGGGCGTTCTCGTAATTGTACGAGAAGCTTCTAGAAGATGTGACTAAGGAGGTTTCTTTTGGATAAGAAAGTGAGTCATGGTGGTGATTCATTCATTTCATTAATGCACATTTATTGCTTAATGACTCATGCTAATGAATCACCACTAGATATTTTATGAAGCATGCTTATTCATTTCTTTTATACATTATTCTTAAAGAAGAATGCTTCATAATATTATGATACACTCTCTCTCTTCTCTCATTATCTTATCTCATATTCTCTCTCCTCAAGCTCTCATCTTCAAGTGACTAATCCTTAATCCTCATGTGTTGAGATCAAAGGTTTAGTTAGACTTAAGCATCCATAACCATCACTCTATCTCATCCTTTCATCTTTGATTAGCAATCAAAGTTGATTAGTTACCTCAAGTGAGAGGTGTAGCTTGGTGTTTTGCTCTCGGGTGGATCGTCTACTACCTAGAGAAGGTCGAGGAGAACAAAGGAGGACACAAAGACGAAGGACTAGTTTCGATCGGTATAATACCTTAACACTATAGTTTAGTATAGCTATGTGTTTGGTTATTATTTGTTTAGCTTCGATTTAAGCGGTTAGTCGATGTTCGTTCCTTAAACTTGATCGTTTTTGTAAAATCCGCCTCCCCACAAGTACTGGGGTGTACTACATCGACTTACACTATACACCATGTTTAGTTAATGGTTAGGATTTCATTTGCCTTATTTATTTATTTTCTTTATTTATTTTTTGGCAAGAAACAAAATGGTGGTGGCTTTCTTTGTTTTATTCTTGAAGATTCATGAAGCTTCAACCATTTTGTTTTATGCTTAACCTAACCATTTAACTAAACCTTAGTTTATTCTCTACATGAGTTACACTCACCCATGGTTGCTAAATGATAAGCATCACTTGATTTTCTATTATTGATTATTCATTTTTCATTATTTTCTTTCTTCTTCTTCATCTTCTTCATGAAGAGAAGAAAACCATTGCTAGAAAATTCCAAGTGATGAATCCAAGTGAGAAATCCAAATCCAAAGTGAACCCACTTCCTATTTCTTCATCCTCTACCACTTGCCATGTAGTAGAGTGTGTTATCTTCACAAGTTTCATGACCAAGTGAAGATGGATCTTGAGTTAGAGTTTCCTCGACGTAGATCATCTTCGGCATCGAAGTCAACGACCTAGCCCGCTCATTTCTCCGACGAAACCATCGCAAGAGTCCGGGATCCCGGTGATCGAAGCGAAGGGACGTCATCACGGAGCTAAAGAAGTGGAGGACCGGATCTACAAAGCTTGTATTTCCATTCACTTGTTAGCAAAGTAGTTTGCTTGCTTTTCTTTTCGCCTTACCTCTAGTAATCGATCTAGTTTAGGGTTTCTCGGCACCGTAAAATTTTGAATTTGGCATGGTTGATTCCTTGTGGAACCTCTTGAGTGTGCCTAGGAACCCTACAGTGGTATCAGAGCCTTGCTAGAGCTTTAGGCGAAGAGTAGACGATGTTAGAAGTCCGATCGAACCCGAAACCCTAATCCAAAACCCTTCTCTGTACATTTTTTGAAATCGCGGATTTTTGTGAATTAAAAATACTCAAAAAATTCAGCAGGGTTTTCTAGGAATTACAGTGAAACACGTGGCCCTGATTCCATCACTGAGCCACGGAACCGCGGCCTAAACCTTGGTTGGGCGGCGGTTCCGCGGCAAGATGTGGCTTCTTGCTCCACTGTTTCAACAGTAATGTCCACAAGGTAGTCCTCTGTGTTTTGGGTAATTTTAATTTATACTCAACAGTTGAATTTTCTGGGTTGTTTTGGGGACTCGATGATTCGATCGGATTGTTTAACTTTGTCTATGTGTTTTTCCGGATAATTTAGAATATGTTAAAAAGTTCGACCGGATATAAATACCAAATTTTTCCCCTGCCGGGAAATTTCCAAGTGTTGGATTTTTCCATAGTATGAGAACGTTCTAAGTAGTGAAAGTAACGCGATGGACCCTCTAGAAGACAACAAACCTTAACTCGATTATGTGACCGTCTTGAACTGCCCTTTGAACCTTAGGGTTTGGGGCAGTACGGTGTACCACATGTGAGGCGTTGGCTTGACCCTTCTACGGCTGGACCGTTGGTACTGAGGCATGAACTGGATGTTTTTAAACTTATTTCATGCATTGAGCTGTTTCGGGAAAACTTGGGTGTTTGATTGTTCGATCGGAAAGTTTAACATTTTCTATTTATCTGGAATGTGATACAATATTTGGAATCCACAAGTAGTTATGAGATAATTGATTTGGTTGTTATAAACATAGCAATTTAGTCTCGAATGATCGGTTGCCACGGAATTTTGATGCGATCAAAAGTCCGTCGCAATCACGTAGCGTACGCGGATACTCGCCGGGTAAACTTAATAGACAGCCATGCCCCATAGCCCCGACCAAGTAACTGTAGGAGAACCCCGTCGCCAAAAGCATCCGTTCGGGTGCTCGCGGCAACGGTGTTGCGCCTTAGAGCACTTCGTCGACGGCAACCGGGGGTGCAGCCGTCTACTAAAGTTTGCGAAGAGCATTCGATCAGGATGTCGGGAATCTTGCTGAATTGCCCGACTTGATATTGAAAAGAGCTTTCGATATAGAGACTAAAATGCGGGGTTTATAATTGTTAGGCATGCGATGTCTAAGGAGGTTGCGGATTCCAACTGTTGTAGTTTTACACTTTCTTTTCTGTGACCGTAAGTGTAATATGTGATATCGCCGGTTTCGTTGCTATATGTCAACGACAATTGGGATGGACATATTTACTTACGTTGATGACATGTGATGTTATGTGTTGCTGGATATGTTATATTGGATCGTCGCGTTTTGAATAGCCGGGGGTTTTTTGTGAGATGAGAGTTTTTAATTTCATTCATGTAAAATTTATTGTATGTAATATTCTTTTATTGGGGCACTTCCGGGTTGAGGTTGATGTCACCATTTGTATATTATTTACTTTTCCGCACTAGGATAGACCCAAGGAGGAGAGCACAAGTAACCGGGTTCTAGAGTCCAGTGGGAGACCAACTCGAGGAGTCGAGTCCGGGTCTCCTAACTCTAGAATTTGTAGGGTTGCTTGCCGCTCTCGTAGGGGTCTAGGGCTGTGGGTATGGCTATTCATCGCGACCGTGGAATCCGTGTTTTATACAGGCTCATATTGAAAACACGAACGTCCTAGTATATCCTGTTGGAGATAATGCCCTCAAAGTCAATTATTGGATCACAGGTACGTGATTGCAATGATTGATGGAGGACCTATCCCGGTAGGACAGTCTTACTCGAGATGATAGTATGCTATCTGGTTTACCTTTATCATCGTGTACTGTTTTAGGTGACCTGACACGTCGCTATTACACGTTGATAGAGCCCCTAGGATTCATGCTTGACCACCAGCAGTATGAGGGCGATCATATACGTGGGAGCTGGCAGTCTATAAGCATATCCTTAAATGGTCCCTAGTCGTGTGAGTTTCGAGACAGGGCATCGATACTCCATTGTAGACTAGTGTATACAGTCGAGACCCCGACGAGGGGCGGTGGCCGGTCTCACAAGCCACTGGTGTCAGTTGGATCACCTAAGATGTATACAGGTGCTCATTGGGTTATGAGTACACCGGACAGGACTCGCCGGGAACATGCCAGTTGGTCATATACCAGACGTCAGATGGCAGTTCCCTGGTGACATGTGTGCAGGTTAGTTCATCGACCTGGGGATCGTCATTTGTCTTGTGTGAGTTCCCACTGTACTTTGATTACTACCCTACCACGGCTCAAAGGAGTCGTGCAAACAGTTTTTAGTTGGGTACAGTCCCGAGCCACATGGAGGCAGTGAGCGTATCTTCAGGGGTTCGTCTCTCCCGGTATTGGGGGTGAGGTCGTGCTGTGTCTAGGAGAGCCATTACACGAAGCCCTCGGCCGAGGCAAGGAGATTTACTGGTAGGTATTCCAGTAGTATCTCAGGGTGTTCTGGGCTACACTCCGACACGACTTGTACCGCTTTTGGGGGTCTGACTTTTACCAACCCCCTAGGCCCGCCATGCGATGCTCATAGACGAACGGACCGGACTGCACGGATATTGTCACTGACAGGCTCAGTTGGGTGTCGGGGTGAGCTTCCTCATCGACGTCCCTTTTGGTCAATAGCTGGTGGCCCGTCACGTATTGGCATATACCTCTGACGTGCTAGTGGTTAAATCCACAGCCATAGTATTGACGAGTCTTTAGAGTCCACCACACTTACAGTTACTCAGCTTTCGGGCGAAAAGTTGTAGAGGCCTTATGGAGATATGGCAAGGTCCGATCAGATACGTGCGGTATTGCACGGATCAGGATCGGACAGTTTGTACTATAGGCCGTATGGTTATATGGCAGGGTTCGATCAGATACGTGCGGTATTGCACGGATCAGGATCGAACAGATATTCTAGCCGGTTTTGGTATAAGCCGGATTCTAGTATAGTACAGTGGAGATTTTGTCTCATTGCATTTGTATTTCGGTCGAAATACAGATGCGGGTGTGTATGCACAGTATCGGGGTTTTTTCCTGTAATTTATTACGGGACCAGTTTTCTGGAGTTGCCATTTTGTTTTCCGTTTCGGCCAATTTCCTTTGTTCCGTTCATTGGCCGAAGTTTGGTGGAGGAGGGTTTATTTGCATTGTTGCAAATAAGCTTTTGTGGAGGGGGTCTTTGCATATTATCATGTCATGATACTTGTCCCATCCTTTGACTTGATTTCTTCATGATGGCATGACTTTTTAAGTCATCATGGTTCATGATGGTTGGACTTTGTGAGGTGATGATGGTGGTGTTGAGTGTTGAGTTTACCTTGGTGATCATTCCCTTTTGCATGATAGACTTTCCTCTCTCTCTCTCTTGTTTTGATATAGGAGAATGACTCTCTCATTTTTTGCATCCATCTCATTTGTCCCCTCCTCTCTCTAGCATGGCCGGCCTCCCCTTTGATGGGGCTGTCCAAATATTTTGGTGTGGGTTTTTGCTTCATTTCATGTTGCAAAAATCCCACAAGTTCCATCTAAAAAGCTCCAAGTTCAATCCCTCCTCCAATGGCAATTCCACAAACCTCAAAATGAGACTTGCTCACTACATATTCTACAACGAACCTTGGGCACGTCGAGTAGCCGGCTTCGTGCCCGAGTTGCCTCGGCATTGAGGTGGGAGCCCGTAAACGATGTAGGCGACGTGGTGCACTTCCGGCGACGAGGAGGAGACGGACGGATATCCCGCGAGGAGATCGGAGTGGAGAGAAGACCGGAGGACTTGGATCGTCGGTATATCTCTCTTTCCCATCTTCTAGTTAGCTTAGACTTGTTAATGGTAACGATCCGGGTGTTTAGTGCGCGGTGGTACCGATTTGCTAAGTCCGCAAAATCAAAGTTATTCACCGTTTCCGCATTCCGGCGTCGGATTGACGACCGGGGTGCCGCCGTGCACTTAGAGTGGTATCAGAGACTCCCCATTAACTTAGTCTAGCTTTGTGTAATGTGTTTTTCTGTTTCGATCGATCGAATGTTCCAAAACTGCATTTTAGTTTGCATCAGTTTCTGTTGGAAATTTTTAGTGTCGAAAAATTTTTCAGGTTGTAAAATATTGATGTACTGGAAAATCTAAGAGCTCTGTAAAAATTTGATGAAGTAACTCCACAGTTGGAGCGCGGAACCGCCGCGAAAACCCCATTTCCGCCGCCCTTCCGCCGCGCACTATTCACATCACTTCACCAAATTTTTTCAGAGGCCTTCTGGGCTTACAATATGGGTTTTGGAATATTAATTTTGGGCCCATGATTTCTTTAACTGCTGCAGTATTGTTTGTGGGCCCACTTGTTAAAGTTTGATCAATCGGAATATTTTAAACACATTTTTCACAGTATTTACATTATATCTGCGACCGTGAATGTCACTCGATCGGTAAATCCGGTGTAACTGCTATAGCCCGGTTAGACGGATTTGCGAACGTGACTTTCACGTTGATGTTCTATGTATTTGCTGTGATGTTGCGGATCGGTCGTGGGGGATAGCCTGGATACAATGCTAGTACAGTTGTGGTGGTATTATGTACATTTGTTATTGCGGGGCGAGCGTCCGACATGTGGACTGCCGTCACTGCCTGTTTGTATTATTATTTTGGGGCACGACCTGGTTGCGGTCGATGTACCCGTTGTATGTATATTTTACTTTCTGTACTAGGATTACCCCGCGGAGGGGTGCACGGATAGCCGGGTTCCAGAGGGCAACAAGCCCGCATCTCATGGCATTGAGACGGAGGGGGCTTCACTCTAGAATTGGCGGGCTATTCGCCGCACTCGTAGGGGGTACAGGTTGACCCAGGAGGGGTGCCCAAGTTGCCGGATTCCGTGAAGTGCTGGGTGGTCCATTCACGGTACTGAAAGGGGCTGCCTCGCTTCAGGTTTTGGCGGGTGACTTGCCGCGCCCGTAGGGGTCTAGGATTTCATTGCACAGGCTATCCACACGACCACGGGAACGTCGGGTTTCAGCGGCTCTGTGAAACCCGGGGATCCCAGATATTTGTATTGTTTCTGTGATGCTGTTCATTCTCTGTGATGTTGCATTTCTTTTCACGCCTTGAGCGAAATATAATATATTGGTATATATATTAGTAGATGTTGTATATGTTTTACATCCACGTTAGTCCAGTCCCCGCTCTGTCGTTAGTTAGCTAACCTAACGGGTAATGACGGGACCCAGTGGCGAATGCGGATGGCATATACGTACATCAGTATATTTTCGTTCTTTTTGGTGTGATCAATTGATGGGACTGCATTGATTCGGATCAATGCAAGTTAAAAAACAAACCTAATCTGATGTTGTTGGAACACTTTTCAAAAAGCTGTTATTGCAAGGACGTTCACTTTTGTTTTGCATCGTGGTATTCATTTGGAATATCCTGCTCCTCAGTCGATGAGGCAAGGGCCGAGATCCCTTCACCGGGAGTGACCCCTTGGACAAAAAGTTTGCGTCAGGGCAATGACTTCACTATAGCCGATTACTTTTGCTTTGCATCGCGGTATTCATTTGGAATATCCTGCACCCCATTCTACGGGGAAAGAGCCGAGATCCCTTCACCGGGAGTGACCTCTTTAGCGAAGGTTTTCGTCACTATATTTTTAAAAGCTATCCGTTCCTTCGACGATATCAAGTTCTTTACGTTAAAGGTTTTCGCCAGAAACCATTCGTAGCCCTCCATCATTTCAGTTAAATATTCGGTAGTATTCAAGCTATGTATTTTGACCTCACGCCAAGGCATAGTGATTGGTAGCTGCCGGGTATTTATCTGTTGCATAGATAGATGCGTTGGTTTGGGACAGTCGTACTACTATTTTGGCCTACGTCAAGGGTATGTACGGGTGGATTCAAATTAACCTGGATAATGATGGGTAGAACTTGACATGTGACTTATGATATTTTGACCTCACGCCAAGGTCATAAGAGCATGGGGCAGAAATCACATCGGGGGTTTCAAAAGAACTGAAACTTGCCAGATATGCGCATACCTTCTAGAGTGTGATACCGTGAGCGGATTCCGTCACGTTATCATGCGATGATAGTTGGATCCCGATTCCCACTGATGAGTTGGTATACTCCTCGGGTGACCCCGACTAATTCTTCTTTCAGGTTTGGAGGAGAATTTGAGGTACAGTGGGAAGTTTTCCAGATTAGATAAATTGGTTACCATTCTGATCTAGGTTAGAGTGCACGCTGAGTGTTTCTTTTCTCTCTCTCTTTGGTAGCGACCATTGACCCGACCCTAAGACTATGACTCAATGACCAAGTTGACCGAACCTTCTTAACACTGGCTTTTGGATTGTCAGAGTTGCAAACCTCGTTGCCACTCCTACTTTTACCCCTTTTCTCCAGGACACCCCGTATTACTGCGAACGTCCACTTCCATTGGACAAAACCATCGTATGGTTAGATACGAACTCGAAGGGATTTATTCGAGGATGGTTTCCGGTTCTGGAGAAAACGGATAGGATTATTCAGTTGTCTTTTCCTTTTACCCTCTCTCAGGTTACGAGTACTCCTTGGTTTAGGGGTAGTACACCTATTACGCAAATTGGATTGTCTTCTTTCAAACCTTAGGCTGGTGCCGACCGGTAGGGAATGAAGAAAACCAATTAGCATAACGATGGTGTGCAGAAGGTATTAGGTTAAGACAAAGCAAGGGATTAGTAAGAGGGCAAAGTAAATTGCAACAGATATTCATGACCAAACCAGGTATTTCTTCGCCAATCCTAAAATCACCTTTGAATTTCTCCAGGACACTCCGTATCACTACGAAGATCCACAGTTTATTGGATACTCCATCGTATGGTTATATACGAACTCGAAAGGAACTTGTTCCAGTTCGGGGATGGATTCTGGTTCAGGAGAAATAGGAATAAGGTTTATTCGGTTGTCTTTTATCTTCACCTTCTCTCATTGCGAGTGTTCCTAGGATTAGGACAGTACACCCATTATGCTTATTGGATAGTCTTCTTCCAAACCATAGGCTGGTGCCGAACGGTAGGGAAGGAAGAAAACCATTTGGCTTAAGGGGTGTACAGAAGGTAAAGACTAAAGACATATGAAGGGATTTGGAGAGGTGGCAAAGAATTACACGGTTACAGTTGTGAATCTGGATACTGGAAGAGGCATTACTAGGAATACCAGGATACCCTATCGAAACATTTCGATGTTTCAGTTTCACTGTGTAATGTTAAAAGAAAACTGATTTCCCGATTAGATACTTACTCCAGGGTATGTATTTACCAGGTATGATTCTCACATCTGTATGGTTTTACAGATGATGAGTGGAAGTAAGTTGTTGGGAATTGGGTGACTATCCTCATTATTTCGGGATTCGTTGCAATCGGTGATATTTGAGGAAATCACCTGGGTTGTTTGCCGGTCGGCAAATATTTGGTTTTGAATATCCGCTGTTATGCACCAATTTCAAATTGATATATCTGTACGTCTATTTTCATAGAGTGAGATATACCTTTCTGAAATTATGTCTACGACATTTACCTATATCAGTGGATGGTTAGGTAAGGAGCATTGAACAGCGGTGTAATTCTTCATAACCAAAGGTACAGTTTTCAACCTACGACACACAGTGAATGAGTTTTCAGTCTCAAGGGACTTATACAGAGTATTGTATGTTGTCCAGGGTCCATCAGGACAGAGGGGTTGGTCCTCGTACTATATTCGGTTTACTTATGACTTCTTTAGTTTTTAGACAAGTGTTTCGCGGAAACACAGGGTCTGAATTTTGAGAAGTTATAGGTATTTGAATAGAGTAGAGAACCAGGTGTAGCAAGTATCGGGATTCTTCAAAGAGATCGAAGATGTAGATACTTGTGTATGGTATTCGGTTGGTAGTAATGGTTAAAAGAACTTGCTTCTCTTTCAGGTTACTCATAATTGGAAATGTTCCTAAGTTGAGTAACGCTGATCGGCCTCCTTCCATTTAGTTGACATGCACTGGAGATAGCTGCATGATTTGAATCTGGTTCAATTAAATCAGTGCCTCTGGTCCTATATGGGATATAGAACAGTTCGTATCTTGACGTTGTTAAGGTACGGGGAGTTGTCCAGCTTATGATTAAAACCAGACTCTGGATAACTCAAGGCACGTTTCTGTAATGGCTGTTTGTGGGTTGACCCAGGCTATGACGAGGGTTGACTTTCTACCATTTGGGTGAACAATAGAGATATTGTTCTAGACTCGCCACAGTTTTATTAAAAATGGATTTTTTCAGAAAACAGTAGTGGGAGTATGGTAGAACTGGAAGTGATTCCAGAACCACAAACGATTACTGAAGATTTGATAAGGAACCTAAAGATTCAATCTGGATTGACATTCCATTGGCCACTCCGCAGATGAGGTGGGTAACTTCAGGCACCTGAGAGGTACTACGGTAGCCTCAAGGACGGTGACGAAGAAGTTCTTGTTTACCCACAATTACCATTGCTGTTGTTCCAGGCTGCGAGACCCGGCGGGAGGATGAGTATAGCGTCGTTCTAAACTAGTTTTAGAAGTGCACGTGTATATGACTCTGCCAGAGGGTTGTCGTAGTCAGTGGGAGCAGCGGAAGCATTGGTGGACAGGTAGCTTATGTCTATTTATAGACTAGAGCAGATGTAGCGGAGATAGATCATCTATTTCTGACGTGACAGTCATAGGTTTGACTTCATCAGAATAGTGGATGGATCTGTTGAGAAGGTAGTAGGGTATGATGTCCTGGTATTTGGATGACATACACAGAATAGGAAAAGAAACTCCTATACTACGATCGGTTATACTTTGGTCGTCACACAGTGGTTTCTCCACAAAGGAAATGGATTTTATATCTGACATACTGGTTACTAGATCTATGGTTTTAGATCTAGATTTGGGTGGTTTCCCAATCAGGGTACTTGACAGCATTCTAAGAGTATTTAGGATGGACGACTCCTGGCACGGTAGTGTACCTGCAGGTAATGGAGTCACCCTCTCCAAAGGTGTCTTACAGACTAAAGGGGAGAGGGACGTGCATGATTGGCAGATCACTTGCTCAGGCAATTGAGTCAATCATGAGATGTCAAGTACCACACCAGATGTTGTTTTTGCACTAGATGCAATAAGTTGACATTAATCCAATCCTGGAGAAACAGTCGGAAGCAGTTATAGAACATAAGTGGATGTTCTAGGGATATGATAACAACAGCCTCATTCGGGAGACAGTTATCATTCCAGGCTTCCAAGGTGACATGGACGACAAGGAGGTTGTCAGAGTTATAGTTTTTCCCTCTGACGAGGGGCAGTATTTTGGACAGGTGGTCCAAGGCAATACTGAGGGTGGCATGGCGCAGGATACTGATTAAGTTCAGTTGACGATACAGTCTAAGAAGTTTGGATTTGGAGTTCATTTATGAGCTATGTCCCATCAGACATCCAGATATATTCTAAGACAGGTATTGCTCATTTCGGGAGATGGGTTTTCTCCGCGAACTTGAGATATAGAGAGACATAGAAAGAGACAACAATGCGGATCCACTCACTAAGGCTATTCCTCGAACGCAATAGTTTCGCAAACGAGCTTTGTGAGACTGACTAGTAGAGGAGTTGGGTGTTCGGTATCACACGGGCTGTGAGTATGCGACATCGTAATAATTAGCCTTGAGTGCAAGTGGGAGATTGTTGGAGATAATGCCCTCAAAGTCAATTATTGGATCACAGGTACGTGATTGCAATGATTGATGGAGGACCTATCCCGGTAGGACAGTCTTACTCGAGATGATAGTATGCTATCTGGTTTACCTTTATCATCGTGTACTGTTTTAGGTGACCTGACACGTCGCTATTACACGTTGATAGAGCCCCTAGGATTCATGCTTGACCACCAGCAGTATGAGGGCGATCATATACGTGGGAGCTGGCAGTCTATAAGCATATCCTTAAATGGTCCCTAGTCGTGTGAGTTTCGAGACAGGGCATCGATACTCCATTGTAGACTAGTGTATACAGTCGAGACCCCGACGAGGGGCGGTGGTCGGTCTCACAAGCCACTGGTGTCAGTTGGATCACCTAAGATGTATACAGGTGCTCATTGGGTTATGAGTACACCGGACAGGACTCGCCGGGAACATGCCAGTTGGTCATATACCAGACGTCAGATGGCAGTTCCCTGGTGACATGTGTGCAGGTTAGTTCATCGACCTGGGGATCGTCATTTGTCTTGTGTGAGTTCCCACTGTACTTTGATTACTACCCTACCACGGCTCAAAGGAGTCGTGCAAACAGTTTTTAGTTGGGTACAGTCCCGAGCCACATGGAGGCAGTGAGCGTATCTTCAGGGGTTCGTCTCTCCCGGTATTGGGGGTGAGGTCGTGCTGTGTCTAGGAGAGCCATTACACGAAGCCCTCGGCCGAGGCAAGGAGATTTACTGGTAGGTATTCCAGTAGTATCTCAGGGTGTTCTGGGCTACACTCCGACACGACTTGTACCGCTTTTGGGGGTCTGACTTTTACCAACCCCCTAGGCCCGCCATGCGATGCTCATAGACGAACGGACCGGACTGCACGGATATTGTCACTGACAGGCTCAGTTGGGTGTCGGGGTGAGCTTCCTCATCGACGTCCCTTTTGGTCAATAGCTGGTGGCCCGTCACGTATTGGCATATACCTCTGACGTGCTAGTGGTTAAATCCACAGCCATAGTATTGACGAGTCTTTAGAGTCCACCACACTTACAGTTACTCAGCTTTCGGGCGAAAAGTTGTAGAGGCCTTATGGAGATATGGCAAGGTCCGATCAGATACGTGCGGTATTGCACGGATCAGGATCGGACAGTTTGTACTATAGGCCGTATGGTTATATGGCAGGGTTCGATCAGATACGTGCGGTATTGCACGGATCAGGATCGAACAGATATTCTAGCCGGTTTTGGTATAAGCCGGATTCTAGTATAGTACAGTGGAGATTTTGTCTCATTGCATTTGTATTTCGGTCGAAATACAGATGCGGGTGTGTATGCACAGTATCGGGGTTTTTTCCTGTAATTTATTACGGGACCAGTTTTCTGGAGTTGCCATTTTGTTTTCCGTTTCGGCCAATTTCCTTTGTTCCGTTCATTGGCCGAAGTTTGGTGGAGGAGGGTTTATTTGCATTGTTGCAAATAAACTTTTGTGGAGGGGGTCTTTGCATATTATCATGTCATGATACTTGTCCCATCCTTTGACTTGATTTCTTCATGATGGCATGACTTTTTAAGTCATCATGGTTCATGATGGTTGGACTTTGTGAGGTGATGATGGTGGTGTTGAGTGTTGAGTTTACCTTGGTGATCATTCCCTTTTGCATGATAGACTTTCCTCTCTCTCTCTCTTGTTTTGATATAGGAGAATGACTCTCTCATTTTTTGCATCCATCTCATTTGTCCCCTCCTCTCTCTAGCATGGCCGGCCTCCCCTTTGATGGGGCTGTCCAAATATTTTGGTGTGGGTTTTTGCTTCATTTCATGTTGCAAAAATCCCACAAGTTCCATCTAAAAAGCTCCAAGTTCAATCCCTCCTCCAATGGCAATTCCACAAACCTCAAAATGAGACTTGCTCACTACATATTCTACAACGAACCTTGGGCACGTCGAGTAGCCGGCTTCGTGCCCGAGTTGCCTCGGCATTGAGGTGGGAGCCCGTAAACGATGTAGGCGACGTGGTGCACTTCCGGCGACGAGGAGGAGACGGACGGATATCCCGCGAGGAGATCGGAGTGGAGAGAAGACCGGAGGACTTGGATCGTCGGTATATCTCTCTTTCCCATCTTCTAGTTAGCTTAGACTTGTTAATGGTAACGATCCGGGTGTTTAGTGCGCGGTGGTACCGATTTGCTAAGTCCGCAAAATCAAAGTTATTCACCGTTTCCGCATTCCGGCGTCGGATTGACGACCGGGGTGCCGCCGTGCACTTAGATATCCAATGTTTCATATGTTTCTTCTGCTGTGATATCTATGATGTGATCATTTGATATGTTGTGATAGATACTGTATATAGTATATACGATATATTATATAGACGTTACTTATGTTTTACACCCGCGCTAGCCCTGCCCCGCTCTGCCGTTAGTTACCTAACCTAACGGTGCACGAGTGGACATAGAGGCGAATGCGGATGGCATAAGTGTACGTTGTATTTATCTGTGATGTTTAGGTGATTTAAATGATGGGACTTCATTAATATGATTAATGAAATAAAAGAAACCTAAAAGATGTTGTGGAATCGAATTTTCAAAAAAAAAGGTAGCTACAGTTCTTGCTTTGCATCGTGGTGTTCCTTGTAGAACATCCTGCACCTTATTCGATAAGGAAAGGGCCGAGATCCCTTCACCGGGAGTGACCCCTTTAGCAATGACTGGCAGATGCTACACCCCTCGGTTTGTCTTTTGATTGCTCCTATAGTTCTTGTTTTGCACAGCGGTATATATGATATATCCTGCACCTTATTCGATGAGGAAAGGGTCGACGATCCCTTCACCGGGAGTGACCCCTTTAGCAAAACTAGATAAGCCTCAAAAACACTCCATTTTAAAATTATTTGATTCTACAACGATATCAAGTTCATTACGCAATAGGTTTTCAGAAAAACCTGTCGTAGCCCTCCGTCATTTCAGATAAGTAGTAGTTAGTATTCGTGCTGCGTTTGTTGGCCTTTGTCAAGGCGTAGTGTGCGGTAGCTGACTGGTGCTTATCTGCTTATGCATATGATGCAGATTGGGTTAGGGTAGTCATGCGACCTTGTTGTCCTTTGTCAAGGGTCGTGCGGGTGGGTTTAATTCAATCAGGAAATGACGGGTTGAACTTGACTAGCATCCTATGGTTTGTTGGCCTTTGTCAAGGTCATAGGAGGTTAGGGGCAAAAATTATCGGGAATTTCAAGTGTTGAAATTTGCAATGAGATTGCATACCTTCTATGAGATAGTTGGATCCCGATACCCACTGCGAGTAATTGTTACTCCTGGGAGAGTTTTACACATTATAATTAGCCGATCAAGTAGGTGTCTAGAAAGGTTTCAACGGGGTTACGCCTCTGGGAAAACGAGGTTTACTTTAATTAGGTCCGTGCAAAAGCACGGGGAACCTCCCTCAGAGTACCGACACTGGCCTGGCTGAAAGATTGGCGAACTTGTAGCGTATAATTAATCCCGGCTAGTCTTTCCTTTTAGGGTTTGAAGGAAGATTTGATAAAAACAGTGGGAGCCATCCAGATTAGATAAAATAATAACCAATCTGATCTTGCAAGAGCGCACGCAGAGTGTTTTCTTCTCTCTCTCCAGGTAGCGACCATGTCACGCCTTAATCAAGATAATAAAACAGATATATTGACCGAACCCGCTTGTTTTACTGTGCTGGGGAATGTTGGTCCCGCTCCAACTTATAATTGTTATAAGACAGAACAGGAAATTGGGGATTACCAGAATTCCCGTACCGCCCAAACGAAGAAAGTGCATACCGATGCATCATCTTCGGGTGTGTTCATTACAGAGAAATGTTTCTCAAATATCCTCACGTCCTGGGTATTTGATACCAAATCAGGATCCCAGATATGTAATCTGTTACATAGGGCTACAGAAAGATAGAGAACTGAGAACGGATGATAAGTTTCATGAGACAGAAAACGGTGCAAGTGTTGCAGCCAACTCTGTTGGTCACTTGTCACCCTGTATTACCAGAATACATTGATTCTGAACAAATGTTATTAGATACCGAACCTGATTTACAAAATCATATCAGTCTCTTTATTAGTAAAGAAAGGATATAATTTTGTATTGTTGGATAATGTTTTGAACATTTCCTATATCAAGAGTTGATCGGTTCAGGCACGTTATCTAAAAGCATTAATGTTCTAAATCAAACTACAGTTCTTAGTATACAGAACACACACAAGAGGAAGAGTTCAGAAATGAACAAATCCTTCTTGAGGCATTGTAGACTAGGTCATATCAATGCGACCCGACTAGCTGAAGTTACATTAAGATGGATATTTAAATTAGTTTGAATTTACATCTTGTGAAACTAGCCAGTCATGTCACAGAGATAAGATGACCATAGCTCTGTTTATTGAAAACAGAGAAAGAGTTAGTGAACTCTTGGGATGATACATATTGATGTATGAAGGTCCCCTGTCTACAAATGCCAAGACTGGTTCTTTGTACTTCGTTAAATTCTCTGATGATCTCTCGAGATTCAGACATATGTTCCTGTTAAAACACAAGTCCGAAATTTTTGAGATATTCACAGAATATAAGTTAGAAGTAGAGAACCAAAATACGGGTATAAGTATTATGTCCTTTGATGTGATCAAGGAGGAGAATACTTGAGCACGGAATTCCTGGATTATTCTAAAGGAGAATGAGATTCTCTCTCAGCATTACTCCTCCGTATACACCATAGCACGATGGTATATCGGGGCGGAGCAATAACACCCTATGTGATATGGTGTGCTCTATGATGAGTACTACTGAGTTTCCTATTTCCTTTTGAGAGTTATGCACTTGAGAAGCTGCATACCTATTGAATAGGGTTCCGATCAAATCAGATGCCTACCATTTCATATGAGATATGGAAAGAGAAGAGCCCATATCTTAAGTTTGTTAAGATTTGGGGTTGTCCAGCCTATGTCTAAAAGCATAATCTGGACAAGCTCGAGGCAAAGTCAGTTCTGTGGAAGTTTGTTGGATATCCCAAGCATACGCAAGGGAATATCTTCTACCTAACCGAGGAACAAAAGATATTTTGTTACTCAGCATGCCACCTTTGTGAAAGGGAATTTCTTGTGAAGAAATTATTGGTCATAAGGTAGAACTGGAAACAGTTCTAGCTATACAAACTGCAGCTGATGATTTGGTAGAACCAAAGGATTCAATAGCAATCAACGAACCTCAGCCTCTCCGTCGATCTAGTAGGTTTTCTCACCCACCTGAGAGATACTCCAATTTCTCTATGACAGTGGGAGCGAGGATTGCATCATGGGATGATGACCTAACTAGTTTCGAACTGGCCATCAGGAGTGGGACTCTGTAAGAATGGCTGGATGTTAATCGATCTGAGATGGAAACCTTTTACACCAACAAAGTATGGACTTTGGTTGCTTTATCTGAAGGGTTAAATACTCATCAGGAGCAAGTATATCTTGAGAAGATTACTTGGTGTACATGGAAAAGTTGAGACTTTCAAAGCTAGACTTGTTAAAGGTTTGCATCATTGACCAGCTATGGATTGTGATGAAACCTTTTCTAAGTACCTATGCTTAAGTCCATCCAGATCCTACTTGCCACGGCTACATACTATGACTACGATATCTGGCGGTTGGGTATTATGACTGCTTTTCGAAATGATGTTTTAGAAGAGAGAGTCTGTAAGTACACAGTCAAAGGGCTTCGTAGACAGTGTGAGCAGCGGAAACGTGTGCAAGATGTTTTATGTGATAAAGCAGGCATCGCGGAGTTGGAACATCTGTTTTGATGTGGTGGTCAATGAGTTTGACTTCATCAAAATGGTAGATGAACCTTGTATATACAAAAAGGAAGTAGGGAGTATGGTGGTGATCCTCGTAGAGTACGTGGATGACATACTCATGATAGGGAAGAAGTTTCCTATGCTACGCTCGGTCAATCTCTGCTTATCACAAAGATTCTCCATAAAGGATCAAAGTGATACCTCCTAAATCCTGGGTTTTGGATCTATGAGATAGATCTAATTAGATGTTAGGATACTCACTAGTTGTAGTGAGATGGTATCAATTGATCCTGGGGAGAATCACTGGAAAGGTTCCAGGGTGATAAGGACGACTGAATGTCAGTCGCAGGCATTGTCTTTACCCTCAGTGGAGGGACGGTATGTTGGAAGAGTTCCAAGCTAGATACCGTGGCATACTAGAAGATAAAGGCTGGATACATCGCTACCAAAGATACTACCAAAGAGGAAGTCTGGGTGTATATTAGTTCATGAGATGAACTTCGTTCCTCCCATTGTGTGATAATGGAGTTGTGGCTTATGCCAAGGAACGCCCGTCCCATCAGTGATCCAGACATATTCTAAGGCAGTGTCACCTGATCGTGGAGATGGTTGATCTCCAGGGGATCGAGGTTAGGAGAGCAGACTCAGAGGACAACACGGCGGATCCACTCACAAAGGCCTTTTCTCAGAGAGAGACTTTTATGGGATGGTTGAGTATGAGATACTACAACTACTGCTATCAGATGGCCCTAGTGCAAGTAGGAGATTGTTAGTTATATGTATGCCCTAGAGGCCATTACTATACATAGGATGTATATTGTAGTGGATGCTTGGACATATATGGGGATGACTTTCTTGCTCGATATGATAGTATGCTATCTGGTTACTCTTTACTTTAACGTGTACACTGATTGTCTCTCTGTTACATGTTGGTAAAGCCCTTAGAATGTGTACTTGACTACTTGGACTATGATGCGGATCATACTAGTGGGGACATGGTAGTCCATAAGTACATCCTTCAAAGTCCCTAGTCGTGGGTGTATCGAGACGGGGCATCGATATACAAGAGTAGACTAGCGTATACCTTCTCGACCCATACAGATGGGCGATGGATGATCCCATATCCATTGGTGTTTGACATCAGAGATGATATACGGGTGCTCAGTGGAGACTGGGTACACTGGACGGACTCGCCGAGAACTCCCAGCTGGTATTATACCTTACGTCAGATGGCAGTTCTCTGGTGACACTGGTGCAGGTTAGTCTGTAGACCCGAGATCGTCATAGAGTCTTGTGTGATTCTCACTGTGCTTTGATTTCCACCTTACCACGTCTAAGAGGTAATGTTGCATAATGTTGCATATAAGGTTCGGCATGAAATAGCATTCGTTCAGAATCAATGTATTACCAGTTGGCAACACAAGGTGATATTCCCCGACGGTTTTAGCTGCAACAATTGCACCATTTCCAACCCTTATGTCTTTATTACCTTCTCCAAGTTCTCTACCTTTCCTAAGCCCATGTAACTAATTACATATATAGGATCCTGACCCGGTATCTAATACCCAGGATGTAGAGCAAATGGAGAAACAGTTCTCTATAACGAACACACCCGAAGAAAATGCATCAACAAATACTTTCTTCATTCGGGTGGCATGGGAATCCTGGTATTCCCCTATATCCAGTTCAGTCTTATAACTCTTATAAGAAAGAACGGAACCAACGTTCCCCAGCACAGTATAACATGCGGGTTCGGTCAATACATCCATATTATTATCTTGATTAAGGCATGATATGTGTTAGTTGTATGTATGCCCTAGAGGCCAGTATTGTACAGATGATGTATATTATATTGGATGCTTGGACATATATAGAGATGACTTTCTTGCTCGATATGATAGTATGCTATCTGGTTGCTCTTTATCTTAACATGTACACTAGTCACTTTATACTGTCTTATAGTTACATGTTGGTAAAGCCCTTAGGATGTGTACTTGACTACCTGGACTATGATGCAGATCATACTAGTGGGGACATGGTAGTCCATAAGTACATCCTACAAGGTCCCTAGTCGTGGGTGTATCGAGACGGGGCATCGATATACCAGCGTAGACTAGCGTATACGCTTCTCGACCCATGAGATGGGCGATGGATGATCCCATATCCATTGGTGTTTGACATCAGAGATGGTATACGGGTGCTCAGTGGAGACTGGGTACACTGGACGGACTCGCCGAGAACTCCCAGATGGTATTATACCTCACGTCAGATGGCAGTTCTCAGGTGACACTTGTGCAGGTTAGTCTGTAGACCCGAGATCGTCATAGAGTCTTGTGTGATTCCCACTGTGCTTTGATCTCCACCTTACCACGTCCATGAGGGCGTGCAAAACGGTGGTTTTTTGGGTACAGTCCCGAGTCACATGGAGGCAATGAGCGATAGGAAGGGTTTCGTCTCTCCCGGTATTGGGGGTTGATGTTGCGCTGTGCTCGATTGGCCGTAACAGGGAAGTCCCTGGCCAGGGCTGATCAGAGATTTGCTGGTAAGTGTTACCAGTAGTTTCTCGACCTGTTATGAGCCTCACATCGGCACGACTTATCGGTTATTGGGGTCTGACGTTTACCACCCATAGACTTGATATGCGACATATCAGACGAGGAGACCGGACTGTACGGGAAGTGTTGCCGGTTGGCTCGACGGGAGTTGTAGCAGGTTCGCTTGTTCTTTTCTGATCGCTCAATACCCGGGTGTCCGTTACGTTTAGCTGACCACTTGCGGCTTGGGGGTGCTTGATATGATCATCACCCACTGCCGGCGTATTGACGAGTCTCAGAGTCCCACAATGGAGTTTCCTAGTCCAGGCGAAACGTTGTGGTGCGCGTATGCGATATGCGCATGGACCCGATTAAAATGCGTGTATAGGATACCGTATATTGATCGGGCAGCTTGCTTTTGGTAGGGGTCATATGTGATATGGCCGGATTGATAAATCAAGTGTTGATTTATCATTTAACCATTAGCTTCTCACTTGAAATCCTTTCTTGAGTTAGTTGGATGTATGCATGCATGTATGCCTTCTTTTTGATTCATGCACATATGGATGTACATATACACATACATACATACATACATACATCTTTCATGGTTGTATATACATGAAAATGGTGGCAATATAAGACTCACACCATGGTTTTATTTATGAATTATTATTTTATTTATACTAAGACATAAAAGGAAAGAAAAGGTTCATTATTGATTTGTTCTACACTCTTCTTTTGACCTAACCATTCTCACCCACCTTTTAACCTTTGGTAAAGTTTCCTTTTGTGTTTTAACTATAGTACAATAATGATTCAACCATGGTTTGAGATGATAGATAGAAAATATATATTGATATATTTTTCCATTTTCTAAATAAGTAAAACTTATCATCTTCTTCAAAAAGCCATCATCTTCATCAACCTCTCTCTTTTGCTCTCTAGTTCCTTGTAGTGAGCAATATACTCATCAAGATTGGATTTTGAAGTGAGAAAGAGAACCACAACACCATTCTACACAAGTCTAGCCCACTTGTTTAGAGTGTTAGCTTCATTTCGTTCATTTGATCGGATAAAGTCGCAAGCTTGGACAAAGCGGGCTCCGGGTGGATCATCGGTGACCTCGAGGAGTTCAAGCGGAGTTCTTTCAAACCCCAAGTAGCCGAGGAGTCTAGCGTAGGGAGCTACAAAGGTTGTACTCTCTAAACCCTAGCTTTCCTTTCATATGTTGATGTGAAAATTTGAAACCCTAATCGATTCTAGGAACGATTCTTTGTTAGTTAACTTAGCACCCTAAAGACTCCACTTTTGGTTCATGTGTTGCTCCCAAATCCTTCATGTAGTGCTAGGCTAACCTTTCAATATGGTCGCTACCTGGAGAGAGAGAGAAGAAAACACTTTAGCGTATGCTCTTGCAAGATCAGATTGGTTATTATTTTATCTAATCAGGATGGCTCCCACTGTTTTTATCAAATCTTCCTTCAAACCCTAAAAGGAAAGACTAGCCGGGATTAATTACACCCTACAACTCGTCAATCTTTCAGCCAGGCCAGTGTCGGTACTTTGAGGGAGGTTCCCCGTGCTTTCGCACGGACCTAATTATAGTAAACCTCATTTTCCCAGAGGCATAACCCCGTTGACACCTTTCTAGACACCTACTTGATCGGCTAATTGTCCTCTGTAAAACACTCCCGGGAGTAACAATTACTCGCAGTGGGTATCGGGATCCAACTATCTCATAGAAGGTATGCAATCTCATTGCAAATCTCAACACTTGAAATTACCATAATATTTTTCCCCTAACGTGCTATGACCTTGACGAAAGCCAACAAACCATAGCACGCTAGTCAAGTTCAATCCGTACATTTCTTGATTGAATTAAACCCACCCGCACGACCCTTGACGAAAGCCAACAAAGCCGTACGACTACCCTAATCCAATCGCATCTTATGCAGCAGATAAGAAGTATATAGCTACCGCACACTACACCTTGACGAAAGCCAACAAATGCAGCACGAATACTATATACAACTTATCTGAAATGACGGAGGGCTACGACAGGTTTTTCTGAAAACCCATTGCGTATTTGAACTTGATATCGTTGTAGAATATAGTGAATTTTGAAATGGAGTGATTTTGAGGCTTTTATTAGTTTTGCTAAAGAGGTCACTCCCTGTGAAGGGATCTCGGCTCTTTCCTTATGGAATAAGGTGCATGATATATCATATACATCACTATGCAAAGAAAAACTCCAAAAGCAGTCAAAAGCAAACCGAGTGTTGTAGCATCTGCCAGTTTTGCTAAAGAGGCCACTCCCGGTGAAGGGATCTCGGCTCTTTCCTCATCGAATAAGGTGCGGGATATATCATATATATCGCTATGCAAAGAAAAACTGTAGCTACCCTTTTTTATTAAAATTTGATTCTACAATACCTTTAGGTTTCTTTTCTTTCATTAATCACATTAATGAAGTCCCATCATTTAAGTCACCTAAACATCACAGATAAATACGACGTATACTTATGCCATCCGCATTCGCCCCGATGTCCCCTCGTGCACCGTTAGGTTAGGTAACTAACGGCAGAGCAGGGTAGGGCTAGCGCGGGTGTAAAACAAAAGTAACGCCTATATAATATATCATATATACTATATACAGTATTTATCACAGAACATCAAATGATCACATCACAGATATCGCAGCAGAAGAAACATATGAAACATTGGATATACTAGGACGTCCGTGTTTTATTTTGAGCCTCTATAAAACACGGATTCCACGGTCGCGACGAATAGCCAAACCCACACCCCTAGACCCCTACGAGAGCGGCAAGCAACCCTACCAATTCTAGAGTTAGGAGACCCGGACTCGACTCCTCGAGTTGGTCTCCCACTGGACTCCAGAACCCGGTTACTTGTGCTCTCCTCCTTGGGTCTATCCTGGTGCGGAAAAGTAAATAATATACAAAAGGTGACATCAACCTCATCCCGGAAGTGCCCCAATAAAAGAATATTACATACATTTTATTTTACATGAATGAAAATAAAAACTCTCATCTCACATAAAAAACCCCGGCTATTCAGAACGCGACGATCCAATATAACATATCCAGCAACACATAACATCACATGTCATCAACGTAAGTAAATATGCGCATCCCAATTGTCGTTGACATATAGCAACGAAACCGGCGATATCACATATTACACTTACGGTCACAGAAAAGAAAGTGTAAAACTACAACATTTGGAATCCACAATCTCTTTAGACATCGTAAATCCGAAATATCATATATTCCGCATTTCATGCCTAACTGTATGAATTCCACATATTGTATCACATTCCAGATAAATAAACAGTATTAAACTTTCCGATCGAATAATCAAATACCCAAGATTTCCTAAATAGCTCAACACTTGAGCGGAGTTCAAAGATTCCAGAATACGTCACAGTAGCAACGGTCCAGCCGTAGAAGGGTCAAGCCAACGCCTCACATGTGGCACGCCGTACTGCCCCAAACCCTAAGGTTCAAAGGGCAGTTCATGACGGTCACATAATCGAGTTAAGGTTTGTTGTCTTCTAGAGGGTCCATCGCATTACATGCACATTTTTCCGAAAGATTTAAACCCGAGAAAAATTCAACACTTGAATGTTTTTCGTGCCGGGAAAAATTGAGTTAATGATATCCGTTCGAACATTTTAGTACTTTCTAAATTATCCGGAATAAAATAACAAAATTAAATTCTCCGATCGAATCGACGATTACAAAATAAACCCCAAAAATACTCAACACTTGAGTTAATTTAAAAATACTCATAAAATACAAATAACATAACTGAACATTACTGTACAAACAGAAAACACCAATGTTACAGTAACGCGGTCGTCCGTACGATTCAAGTGCTCGTTTTGCACACTAATGCTTAGAAAACCCTGCTGAATTTTTTAGGTATTTTTAATTCAGAAAAATCACAGATTTGAAAAAATGTCCAGAGAGGGGTTGATTTTGACGTGTACGGGTTCGTTCGGAGTTTTAACTTCGTTAACACATCGCCTAATGCTCTAGCTAGGATCTGATACCACTGTAGGGTTACTAGGCACACTAACAAGGCTCTACAAGGCATCGACCATGCCAAAATTAAATTTTTATGTGCCGAATAACACTAAGCAAGATCGTATACTAGAGTTTAGGTGAAACAATTAGCAAGTAAACAACTTTACTCTAAAGGGAATACGAAATACAACCTTTTTAGATCGGTCCTTCACTTCTAAAGCTCCTTGATGAAGTCCCTTCGCTGCGATCAAGGTTCTCCCGGACTCTTGCATGGCTTCACGAGGCGAAAGATGCGACCTTGCTTGAAGTCTCCGAGGCCGAAGATGATCTACGTCGAGAGAATTCCAACTCAGGCTACTACTTCGCTAATTTGAGAATTAGTGAAGCAAACACCCTATACTAAAGTGGTAATCTAGTAGAGGATGGAGAAATAGGAAGTGGGTTCTCTTTGGATTTTTGTTTCTCACAATCTATCTCACTATTTTCAAAACCCTAGCAAGCTTTTTCTCTAGCTCAATAAAGAAGAAGATGATGAACAAAAGAAAAGAAATGAGGATGATTAAGTGAGAAGGCTAACCATGGTGAGTGAGTATCATATACTAACTCTTGTAGAGCCATAACCATAGCTAAGTGTGTGATGGTTAGGTTAAAGTCCAAAATAAAAACAAATCTAGTGGACTTTAGTCAATGCATCCACAAGCTTCCACAAGCTTCATGCATTTTCTAATTTTCCACTAATTTTGTAATTACTTTTAAACATTAAACCCAATCATAACAAATTGGATGGTGTATGTCTCATACACACATGAATGCTGTATCATCAACCATGATACAATATGATAACACATTTTAACATATATCATATATATGTTAAAGTAGTGTACATGTGAGGAAAAAACCCTAAGTGAACAAGTGTTAGAAAGTGTAAATTAGTATATCTAATATACAATTATATACTTAATTATTAAATCAACACTTGACTTAATAATCCGGTCATATCTCATATAACCGGCTAACATCCATTGTATCGACTTATCGAATCAACACTTGATTTGATTACCCGGTCATATCATATATAACCGACCGATACAAAAAGTCACGAGAATAGAATACGGTATCACATACACGCATTTATTCTCGGTCTTGCACATATAACATACGTGCTCCTATTTCGTTTTGCCTGAGCCAGTAAAACCTCTATGTAGGACTCTAAAGACTCGTCAATACGCCGGCAGTAGGTGATGATCACATCATGCACCCACAAGCCGTCAACAGTACTAGCTGGACGTAACAGCTACCCGGGTATTGATCGATCAGAATATCGGCAAGCAAGCCCGCTCCAACTCCTGTAAAAGCCTGCCGGTAACACTTCCCGTACAGTCCGGTCTCCTCGTCTGATATGTCGCATATCAAGTCTAGGGGTGGTAAACGTCAGACCCCAATAACCGATAAGTCGTGCCGATGTAAGGCTCATAACGGGTCGAGAAACTACTGGTAACACTTACCAGTAAATCTCTAAATCAGCCATGGCCAGGGACTTCCCTGTTACGGCCAATCGAGCACTGCGCAACATTAACCCCCAATACCGGAAGAGACGAAACCCCTCCTATCGCTCATTGCCTCCATGTGACTCGGGACTGTACCCAAAAACCACCGTTTTTCACGCCCTCATGGACGTGGTAAGGTGGAAATCAAAGCACAGTGGGAATCACACAAGACTCTATGACGATCTCGGGTCTACAGACTAACCTGCATAAGTGTCACCAGAGAACTGTCATCTGACGTGAGGTATAATACCATTTGGGAGTTCTCGGCGAGTCCGTCCAGTGTACCCAGTCTCCACTGAGCACCCGTATACCATCTCTGATGTCAAACACCAATGGATATGGGATCATCCATCGACCATCTCATGGGTCGAGAAGCGTATACGCTAGTCTACTCTGGTATATCGATGCCCCGTCTCGATACACCCACGACTAGGGACCTTGAAGGATGTACTTATGGACTACCATGTCCCCACTAGTATGATCCGCATCATAGCCTAGGTAGTCACGTACACATCCTAATGGCTTTACCAACATGTAACTATAAGACAGTATAAAGAGACAAGTATACATGTTAAGATAAAGAGCAACCAGATAGCATACTATCATATCGAGCAAGAAAGTCCTCTCTATATATGTCCAAGCATCCAATATAATATACATCATCTGTATAATACTGGCCTCTAGGGCATACATACAACTAACACCTGGCAGTGGGACCACTACCTACCGGTGATAGTATTTGGGCTCGGCGGATATCCGAAGGATACCGACTGGAGTCGAGAGATGATATGGGCCGATTCGGACGGACGGAGCCCGTGGGCCGATCCAGACTGACGGAGCCCGAGATATGAAGATTTACGTGTTTATGCTGGACACGGTTTTCATGATGTTTTCGAGTGTCGATGTTGGCCACCCAGGTTCCATGATTTTGATGTGTTGCGAGGGACCCCCGTTGATTTATATCCTCATATTTACATGCATATGCTTTTATGATATTTACATGCATGATATTGTTGCGTCACTGGTTGACACATGGAGGAGATCCACAGGCTTACAGGCATTGATTTCATGGTTGATTGGATTCTGTTTTCATGGATTCATACATCATACATATGATATGTTGTTACCTAGGAACTGAAACGAGCACCTGGTATTACACATATGCATAGATGAATACCCTTATCCATATTTTATGCTTCAGGATATATTTTGAGGATATATATTATGATCGTATGACCTAGGATTGAGTCATACATGCGATTTCTATCTGTGGATGTTTTCTACTCACGAGTTGGAAACTCACCCCTGTTGTGCCACAGTTTCTTATAGCTTTTGCCAGACAGGTTCGTTGCGGTTTTGCTGGCACACTGCTCCATTCCGGGTGATTGCTTTGGTAGGTGGACTCATTGTATCGTGACCACCATTGTATATTTATATTCAGTTGTATCTAGTAAACTCCATCAACCAGACATGTATATTTTATAGACTTGAAGACCAGAGTTGTTTATTCTTTCGACCTTAGAGTCGTGCGTTGTATTATTATGGTTTTCATTGATGATTTGAGTTTCCTTTTGAGTTTTGATCCTCGCCCTTCGGCGTTGTATATTATATTGCTTGCGTGGTTGTGACCGTCGATTGACGAAGAGCTAGCTCCCGCTTGGGGACGTCTTTTATCATTCATGTATATATTATTCATGTTGTACCCGTTGGGGCCAGTATTTACAAAGGAAACTGTGCCGAAATTTTCAGAAATGACTTGTGATTTTAAAGACGCATAATTCGGCTTATGCTATAAGAAACACTTGCTTTAAAACAAGTTTTCCTACATTTACTATTTTAAATGGTTTTAGATTTCTGGGCTTTTGGCTTACTTGAATTAGATGTGGTTCTATAGACTTCATATGATTCAAGTGCCAGTCACGTGCCATTTCGGGTCGTGACAAAGTTGGTATCAGAGCGCTATGTTAACTTTGGTTCGAGTCTATGTTTGACTATGCGGAGCCTAGGGCGTTTGTATATATATACGGAATCTAGGCTTGACCTTACGGAACTTAGACTTAGTCGAGGGGGTATTAGACCCGTACTTTCGTCACGTAGGTTGACCTTGGTTGATGGAGTAGGTGACTTAAGGAGAATGATGTACCGTGTGTATGTTCCGCGGCATACTTACGATACGCTACTCCGCTAAAGAAGCCTTGGGTTGTACATTTCCTTGCACAACATTATATTCATTCATGATCGATATTGGTTTATGATCTTGCTTCCACGATTACACGGTCAGAGAGAGCTACGGCTAGAGTTGCGTTAGCACGAGCTCGTCACGGACGAGGACTGACCAGGGCGTGATTCCAGAGACATACGATTGCATAGAGGAGTCGTTTTATTGTGTTTTCGCGCCAGGAGCGTTTGATGGATCGCTTTTACAAGATTTCTCGGACGTGCAGATCAGTACCAGAGGATCAGGCTACTTCCAGAGGCCGGCCAGCATGTGATGACCGTCAATGCACCGATTTTTTTGATGATTGAGGCACTGTTCAGCATGCGGATGAATGAGCCAGTTGTTGCTGCGAATGTAAGATATCACCCCAGATGTTTGGAGCTAATGCCGCACGAGTTGTACTTAGAGATATGATAGAAGATCGCTAGTCACCATGAAAGAATGACTAGGACATGTGATTCGTTGCCTAACCCGATGCGAGGTCATCAGATTGATTGATTCCAGCTAGAGACGACATCACGCAGGTACGTTGAGAGTCGATAGAAGACGATCGAATGTCAGAAACCCATTTTTCCAAGTTTAAAGTATTCAGAGAAACATGCAAGTAATTCCGTGGACCCTCTAGAAGAATGCAACCCTAACTCGATATAATGACCATGTGAACGCTTTGAAACCTTAGGGTTTGCAGCAGTTCCGCGGTGCCATTTATGAGGCTTAGGTTTGCCCTTCTACGGTTAGTTCATAGATTCTGTGGCATGTACTCGATACTATTAAATTGTACCTAAGATGTTGAGCTCTTGGGGCATTATGGAACTTTGACGATTCGATCGGAAGGCTCGACGTCATTCGGATATCCTGTGATAGGGTACATTGCTTAGGAGACTCCAGATACGGGTATAGCCATTGGAGCGCAGTCCATGCTGCCACGAAGAGACGAGTCCGAAGCAGTCGTCGACATTAGAGAAAAATTGAGTAAAAGGTTCGTACGAGATCTTGATGAGATTACGTTCCACTCCGCTGACATCAGAGATAAGATACGCATACAAAGGCGTTATATATGAATATATCTTCCAGAAGGAGTCGTGATGAGTATGCAACCGCTCTGGAACAAGAAACAGATATAGTGAAGGGTGATAACCTCCAGGCAGTTCGGTAGAAACGAGATTTGGGAGAGACTTCGACAGGACCTTTCTGGAATAATACTACGATAAGACTTGGACCCAGGAGCGGTCATATTGTACACACCCAGCAGGTTAGAGTTCAGCATCGTCGATGAGATAGTTGGCCAGAAATCATTAGAGGATTTGCCAGAGCGGGACTGTTTCCGTCGTCATTCCATATTGGGCAGTTGAGCCGAGGAGCTATATATCTAGCAATTCGCAGTGATAGACAAGAGCCTAAAGGCACCAGGCGCCAGACCATGAACAGGAGGCAAGTAAATATCTTGCTCTGCTGGCTTTGGATGCACCGTCACCTTCTCGACTGCGAGGGAATGACATATCGACGACAGTGTTTACGATCTAAGATTTGGTGATTCGAATATCACGCATCCGTCATTTTTTTTTATTTCGGTATTTTGGACGAATTGTTTGCATGATTGAGATTTTGTACACTACAGTTGCACTTGACTTCGATTTGATGTCATTCGAGAGGTTGATTTTGATTTCATGCCTATGATATGCATATCATTTGACTTGTGCTTTCGGCATAGTTTTCATGAACTTTTAGTGTTTTGATTTGCTTTTGTGCACGCTGATGCACATGATTGTGAGATTATATACAACGGTATACCTGACTTGAATTTGGATTGAAATGTGTTGTATACCGTCAATTTCGATTGTGATACTCGATATTTGTTTTGTGCACCTTGTGCATCTGATTGGATTCTTGCGCATATTTGACGCGCTTGGATTGGATTTTACGCATGTTCGGCGCTTGATTTTGGATTTTGTGATTTCGTGCATGTTGGATGCACATGATTTAGATTTTATTCGTGCATGATGGATGCACCTGATTTGGATTTTCGCGCATGTTGGGCGCATGATATAAGATGTGATTTTGGTGGACACTAGATGCACTAAATCGGGATTCCTTGTGCTTATTAGATGCACCTGATATTGCTGTCAAGCACACCGTTTCCTCTGACAGGTGTTTCGTGCACACCCGTTGCACTTAGATGTTGTTTCTGTGCACATGTAAGGCACATGCATGGATTTTTATTTCCGTGCGCACCAGACGCACGCGACATTCTTATGCACATTATGGGATTGATTTCTTATGGAGCAGTACGCTTTTATGATATTTACTAATTGTTTTCGTACTGAGCAGGACTAGTCAGAGGACAATACCTGGATATATTTTGCATGCATTGACAGTTATCAAAGGAATTTCCAAAGAAAGAGCTATAGTCTCAGTATTTACATACGTGTCCGAGATGACACGAAAATTTTAACAAGGAGACCCTTCAAAATTATTTTCTCAAAACGGCGGGATGTGTATGTTAAACAAAGGATATGTGTAGATATACATATAGTATTTTCTTATAATAGACGTTCGCCACTGTGCAGTGTTTCGCGCATCGCACAGGGACTTAAGAGGTTTGGCATGCATTTCCTTTTGATGTTTACATGTATAGTTTGATGTATATCATGTTGATTTTCGTATTGGATTTGACATTTGTGTCTTCACCATAACTCCGATGAATGCGAGATGCTTGACCGAGTCCTGATTTTGATTTTGGGTTATATACGTGTTTTTTCATGCACATGCATTGCGATATGATATGCTTTATGTAATTATGATTTCGGGACCCCGACGACTTAGTCTTTTACTGAAATGTTTTAGTATTTGAGGGGTTTAAATTTAAATTCGGGAACCGAATTTCTTTAAGGGGGAAGACATTAACATTTCAGAAAAATAAAATATAATTTTTGGGGATTTTATAATTAAATAATATTATATTGAATATTTTAATAAGGCGGTATAATTAAATACCGATAAATGGGGAAAATTTTGGAAAATTATAGAAATTATTAAAAAGAGGGTGTTTTATGTGATTTAAGCAAATTATAAGTTTTTATGATTAATGATATTCACTTTTAATGCTAATCGCGATTAAATCTCGTTAATCATGCATTAAGCTAGTTTTGTGCACATGACATGCACCATGTCATATTACACTTGTTACATTTTCTTTCATGGTTCCTTTCTTCTTAGCATGCATGGTTTTAAATTTTAAAAGAGAAGAGAAAAGAAAAGAGAAGAAAACAAAAGAAAAAGGAAAATGATAAACTATTGGGTATAGGCATGAGAGAGAGAGAGGTGAGGGGGTCAACCTTGGACCATGGCCTTTGTTCCTTCATTATTTCCTCTTCATTTCTCCTCTCCCCTCTCATATGGCTGCTGCCCTCTCTCCCTCCCCCCATCTCCCTCCTCATTTCATCATCTAAAACAACCCAAAACCCCATCTCCATTTCATTAAAAATGTGCACAAGCTCACAAGCTACACTTTGGACCAAGCAAGATTTGATTTTGGACACTTGGGGCAACTCAAGAAATTTCTTGAGTTGCCAAATGAGGTAATTTCTGCACCATTAGAATAGTATTTCAATTCCTTAAGCATCCATAAAAGTTTAGAATCGATATTGTGTAGTTTAGCGAACTTTGAAATTCCAAGTTAGGGATTAGGGTTGGAATTGATTCCAAAGGTGAAATTGAGGTGTAATTATGGAGTACAACCCCTGTAGGGATTGTATAGTGGGCTAAACCATAGAGTAAACCCCCAATTCCCAAACTTAGAAACCCCGATATCGGGAATTTGTGAGAATTGTGATGTGTTTTTGTGATCTGCTATAACCCGGGTGACCAGAAAAATATTTAGCGAAGACTTAGAGTTGTGCAGGAAACCTAGAACCTATACCCAAAACCTGAGACCCCCACTCTAAGTTCTGGCCGCAAATTTACTAATTTTGGCCGCAAATTGCGGCCTGGGTAGAGTGGAAATGATCCGTGTTTGGTCCAGGGCTTTATCTTTAGTAAATTAGACCCTCCATATGTTCAAAATTGGCAAATTTCACCTAGGGTAAAATCTGGCACCATTTTCTTGAGTCGCTGCATTGTTTTGCGACTTTGTTTTAATTTAGGATTCGGTATTTGATTTTATGTTCCATCGTATGATGTTTGTACGTCAGCGACGGGGTTGTTTGGTGGTTTTGCAGGCATAAGCGATAGGTTTTAACCTATGAGCGAAACGTGTGCCGTTTTTTTTTTCCGACTTGATTTTAATACGCATTTGCGATTGTGTATTAGTTGTAGGTACCCCCACATAGATTTCATGATGACGAGGATGAGCATGGCGTCATCGACTCCAGCAAGCGAAGGATCAGGTGAGTGGATATATATCTACGGGGGAAGTCGGGTGGATGGCGTATAGCACCCCCGAAGTTCGTAATGTAGTGTATGGTATATATTATATGGATATATTTATATGTTTATTGTGAGATTCTGATGATCTAGATAGACTTTAGGAGTCATGGATAATTTTAGAATAATTGGATGATAGTGTCGTTAGTTAGTTTAGTCGCGAACCTTAGAATAAGGTTTACACCCACACGCACACACATGCTTACTCTATTTTACTTATGCGTATATGGGGATATGTATATATACACACACACAGAGAGGTATGAGACTTTGTATATATATATACGTATACGTATACATGGATGATGAGAATTGTATATGGTACTTGGAGATGAGTCGATGAGATTGGGCATGATGCCACGAGATCGGTGATGTGATTTGGATCGTATTATGAGATACGACATGTGATGATAGCGGATCGGTAGGCGATGTGTTTTCATACACACACATTTATATATGTTGATGGTATCAAATTGTACTAGACTGTAGTTCAGTACCCCTAATTCATTATGTGATGATAAGGATAACAGATAAATGATGAGATAGATGTGATAGTTGACCCGTACTCAGATTGGGATGTCGTACGATGGATTTGCCGTACGAGCTAACTATGATGATAGATCCGCACTCTTGAATCGAGGATGTCATATGATATATCGTATCGTACGTGGTACTATAGAGTCGGGATCACCGACTATTGTATATGTATATATATCGACTCAGAGTTAGGTGGTTTCCATACCCCTTTCGATTGGTTTGTTGGTTAGACCTGTACTTTACCTAGTAGATACTAGACTATACCCGAGTCATACCTATTTCCAAAACTAACTAATCGTGAGAATTTTAAAGACATACCAAGGGATACTACGGATATTTCAAAAGACATACATTTTCTTAAAAACACCGTGGCCCCTATTTTTCTAAATACCACGATTCGTGTTATTTCAAAACGCCAAAACTGTGTGACTCATATATTTATTGCATATTTCCTTTTTACTGCATTATCTATTCATTTTTCCGCATATACTACTATTCGCATCGCATCGCATGCTATTTGTGTTCTCTCCAGTTATTATGAAATCCCTGCTATCAGGACACCGGCACCATTATCGATGATGCGTATGCTTCATGTACACTTACTTGCCGGCTCACACACTTCATCATCGATAATTGCCATGTCACTACACAATAGAATTGCTGCATTTTGATATGATACCTTGCATGAATTGTCTGCTATAGTTGCATGCACCTTTATATGATATTGCATTTAACTTGGAGGAAATTGGGAACATCGGGATATATTTCAAAACTGGATTCATTTAAATGATCCGTTTTTCCTTGATATGTGCATAGTATTGTTCCATGTTATATGATATACGGATATACTTACATTTCTGTTATATGTAGCATACATCATGCTTTATAATTATACGCATTGAAATATGCTGTTTTCATGAGATTTCTGGATTTGAGAACCGTGGCTATTTCAAAAGAAAGTAAGTACTGTTTTAAAAACCCGATTTTTCTTGATATGATATTTCAGTGCCTCCACCATGTGTTTTCTAGGTTCTGAGTGTGAAATGTGAAACCCGATTAGAGGAGCCGGATGAGGCCGATTGCGGGTACATGGTGGACCCGGTATGGTACCCCGGGCAAGAAAGGGATGCTGTGCTGCAGACGGTGAGCCTGGCAGTGGGACCACTACCTACCGGTGATAGTATTTGGGCTCGGCGGATATCCGGAGGATACGACCGGAGTCGAGATATGATATGGGCCGATCCGGACTGACGGAGCCCGTGGGCCGATCCGGACTGACGGAGCCCGAGATATGAGGATTTACGTGTCGATGCTGGACACGGTTTTATGATGTTTTCGAGTGTCGGTGTTGGACACCCAGGTTCGATGATTTTGATGTGTCGCGAGGGACACCCGTTGATTTATATCCTCATATTTACATGCATATGCTTTTATGATATTTACATGCATGATATAGTTGCGTCACTGGTTGACACATGGACGAGATCCACAGGCTTACATGCATTGATTTCATGGTTGAATGCATTCTGTTTTCATGCATTCATACATCATACATATGATATGTTGTTACCTGGGGCACTGACACGAGCACCTAGTATTACACTTATGCATAGATGTATACCCTAGCCATATTTTATGCTTCAGGATATATTTTGAGGATATATATTATGATCGTATGACCTAGGATTGAGTCATACATGCGATTTCTATCTGTGGATGTTTTCTACTCACGAGTTGGAAACTCACCCCCGTTGTGCCACAGTTTCTTGCAGGTTTTGCCATACAAGTTCCTTGCGGTTTTGCTGTCACACAGCTCCTTTCCGGGTGATTGCTTTGGTAGGTGGACTCATTGTATCGTGACCACCATTGTACATTTATATTCAGTTGTATCTAGTAAACTCCATCAATCAATCAGACATGTATATTTTATAGACTTAGAAGACCAGAGTTGTTTATTCTTTCGACCTTAGAGTCGCGTGTTGTATTATTATGGTTTTCATTGATGATTTGAGTTTTCTCTTAAGTTTTGATCCTCGCCCTTCGGCGTTGTATATTATATTGCTTGCGTGGTTGTGACCGTCGATTGACGAAGAGCTAGCTCCCGCTTGGGGATGCCTTTTATTATTCATGTATATATTATTCATGTTGTACCCGTTGGGGCCAGTATTTACAAAGGAAACTCTGCCGAAATTTTCAGAAAGGACTTGTGATTTTAAAGACGCATAATTCGGCTTATGCTATTAGAAACACTTGCTTTAAAACAAGTTTTTCTACATTTACTATTTAAAATTCTTTTAGATTTCTGGGCTTTTGGATTACTTGAATTAGATGTGGTTCTATAGACTTCATATGATTCAAGTGCCAGTCACATGCCATTTCGGGTCGTGACAAAGTTGGTATCAGAGCGCTAGGTTAACCTTGGTTCGAGTCTATGTTTGACTATAAGGAGCCTAGGGCATTTGTATATATATACGGAATCTAGGCTTGACCTTACGGAACTTAGACCTAGTCGAGGGGGTATTAGACCCGAACTTTCATCGCGTAGGTTGACCTTGGTTGATGGAGTACGTGACTTAAGGAGAGTGATGTACCGTGTGTATGTTCCGCGGCATACTTACGATACGCTACTCCGCTTAAGAAGCCTTAGGATGTACATTTCCTTGCACAACATTATATTCATTCATGATCTATCCTCATCGATATCGGTTTATTATCTTGCTGCCACGATTACACGGGCAGAGAGAGCTACGGCTAGAGTTGCGTCAGCACGAGCTCGTTATGGACGAGGACTGACCAGGGCGTGATTCCAGGGTCATACGATTGCATAGAGGCGTCGTTTTATTGTGTTTTCGCGCCAGGAGCGTTTGATGGATCGCTTTTACAAGATTTCTCGGACGTGCAGATCAGCATCAGAGGATCAGGCTACTGCCAGAGGCCAGCCAACATGTGATGACCGTCAATGCATCGATTATTTTGATGATTGAGGCACTGTTCAGCGTGCGGAAGAATGAGCTAGTTGTTGCTGCGAATGTGAGATATCGCCCCAGTTGTTTGGAGCTAATGCCACATGAGTTGTACTTAGAGATATGATAGAAGATCGCTAGTCAACAGGAAGGAATGAATAGGTCATGTGATTCGTTGCCTAACCCGATGCGAGGTCATCAGATTGATTGATTCCAGCTAGAGACGACTTCACGCAGGTACGTTGACAGTCGATAGAAGACGACTGAATCTCAGAAACCCATTTTTCCAAGTTTAAAGTATTCAGAGAAACATGCAAGTAATTCCGTGGACCCTCTAGAAGAATGCAACCCTAACTCGATATAATGACCATGAGAACGCTTTGAAACCTTAGGGTTTGCAGCAGTTCCGCGGTGCCATTTATGAGGCTTGGGTTTGCCCTTCTACGGTTGGTCCATAGGTGTTGTGGCATGTACTCGATATTATTAAATTGTACCCAAGATGTTGAGCTCTTGTGGGATTATGAAACTTTGACGATTCGATCGGAAGGCTCGACGTCATTCGGATATCCTGTGATAGGGTACATTGCTTGGGAGACTCCAGATACGAGTATAGCCGTTGGAGCGCAGTCCATGCAGCCACGAAGAGACGAGTCCGAAGCAGTCGTCGACATTAGAGAAAATTGGAGTAAGTGGTTCGTACGAGATCTTGATGGGATGACGTTCCACTCCGCTGACATCAGAGATAAGATACGCATACAGAGGCTTTATATATGAATATATCTTCCAGAAGGAGTCGTGATGAGTATGCAGCCGTTCCGGAACAAGAAACATATACAATAAAGGGTTATAACCTCCAGGCAGTTCGGACGAAACGAGATTTGGGAGAGACTTCGATAGGACCTTTCTAGAATAATACTACGAGAAGACTTGGACCCAGGAGCGGTCATATTGTGCACACCCAGTAGGCCAGAGTTCGGCATCGTCGACGAGATAGTTGGCCAGAGATCTTTGGAGGATGTGCCAGAGCGGGACTGTTTCCATCGTCATTCCATATTGGGCCGTTGAGCTGATGAGCTATATATCTAGCAATTCGCAGTGAGAGACAAGAGCCTAATGGCACCAGGCGCCAGACCGCGAACATAAGGCAAGTAGATATCTTGCTCTGCTAGCTTTGGATGCACCGGCACCTTCTCGACTGCGAGGGAAGGACATATCGACGACAGTGTTTAGGATCTGGGATTTTGTGATTCGTATATCACGCATCCGTCAATTTTTTTTATTTCGGTATTTTGGACGAATTGTTTGCATGATTGAGATTTTGTACACTACAGTTGCACTTGACTTCGATTTGATGTCATTCGAGAGGTTGATTTTGATTTCATGCCTATGATATGCATATCATTTGACTTGTGCTTTCGGCATAGTTTTCATACACTTTTAGTGTTTTGATTTGCTTTTGTGCACGCTGATGCGCATGATTGTGAGATTATATACCACGGTATACCTGACTTAGATTTGGATTGAAATGTGTTGTATACCGTCGATTTCGATTGTAATACTCGATATTTGTTTTGTGCACCTTGTGCACCTGATTGGATTCTTTCGCATATTTGACGCGCTTGGATTGGATTTTGCGCATGTTCGGCACTTGATATTGGATTTTGTGATTTCGTGCATGTTGGATGCACATGATTTAGATTTTATTCGTGCATGATGGATGCACCTGATTTGGATTTTCGCGCATGTTGGGCGCATGATATGAGATGCGATTTTGGTGCACACCAGTTGCACTAAATCGGGATTCCTTGTGCATATCAGATGCACCTGATATTGCTGTCAGGCACACCGTTGCCTCTGACAGGTGTTTCGTGCACACCCGTTGCACTTAGATATTGTTTCTGTGCACATGTATGGCACATGCATGGATTTTGATTTTCGTGCGCACCAGACGCACGCGACATTCTTATGCACATTTTGGGATTGATTTCTTATGGAGCAGTACGTTTTTATGATATTTACTAATTGTTTTCGTACTGAGCAGGACTAGTCAGAGGATAGTACCTGGATATATTTTGTATGCATTGACAGTTATCGAAGGGATTTCCAAAGAAAGAGCTATAGTCTCAGTATTTACCTACGTGTACGAGATGACACGAAAACTTTAACAAGGAGACCCTTCTAAATTATTTTCTCAAAACGGCGGGACGTGTATGTTAAACAAAGGATATATGTAGATATACATATAGTATTTTCTTATAATAGACACTCGCCACTGTGCAGTGTTACGAGCATCGCACAACGACTTAAGAGGTTTGGCATGCATTTCCTTTTGATATTTACATGTATAGTTTTGATGTTTACATGTATAGTTTGATGTATATCATGTTGATTTTCGTATTGGATTTGACATTTGTGTCTTCACCATAACTCCGATGATTGCGAGATGCTTGATGGAGTTCTGATTTTGATCTTGGGTTATATACATGTTTTTTCATGCGCTTGCATTGCGATACGATATGCTTTATGTAATTATGATTTCGGGACCCCGATGACTTAGTCTTTTACTGAAATGTTTTAGTATTTGAGGGGTTTAAATTTAAATTCGGGGACCGAATTTCTTTAAGGGGGGAAAACTGTAACATTTCAGAAAAATAAAATATTATTTTTGGGGATTTTTATAATTAAATAATATTATATTGAATATTTTAATAAGGCGGTATAATTAAATACCGATAAATGGGGAAAATTTAGAAAATTATAGAAATTATTAAAAAGAGGGTGTTTTATGTAATTTAAGCAAATTATAAGTTTTTATGATTAATGATATTCACTTTTAATGCTAATCGCGATTAAATCTCGTTAATCGTGCATTAAGCTAGTTTTGTGCACATGGCATGCACCATGTCAAATTACACCTGTTACATTTTCTTTCATGGTTCCTTTCTTCTTAGCATGCATGGTTTTAAATTTTAAAAGAGAAGAGAAAAGAAAAGAGAAGAAAACAAAAGAAAAAGGAAAATGATAAACTATTGGGTATGGGCATGAGAGAAAGAGGGGGGTGAGGGGGTCAACCTTGGACCGTGGCCTTTGTTCCTTCATTATTTCCTCTTCATTTCTCCTCTCCCCTCTCATATGGATGTTGCCCTCCCCCCTCTACCTCCTCATTTCATCATCTAGAACAACCCAAAACCCCATCTCCATTTCATTAAAAATGTGCACAAGCTCACAAGCTACACTTCGGACCAAGCAAGATTTGATTTTGGACACTTGGGGCAACTCAAGAAATTTCTTGAGTTGCCAAATGAGGTAATTTCTGCACCATTAGAATAGTATTTCAATTTCTTAAGCATCCATACAAGTTGAGAATCGATATTGTGTAGTTTAGCGAACTTTGAAATTCTAAGTTAGGGATTAGGGTTGGAATTGATTCCAAAGGTGCAATTGAGGTGTAATTAGGGACTAGACCCCTGTAGGGATTGTATAGTGGGCTAAACCATGGAGTAAACCCCCAATTCCCAAACTTAGAAACCCCGATATCGGGAATTTGTGAGAATTGTGATGTGTTTCGGTGATCTCCTAAACCCGGTTGACCTGAAAAATATTTAGCGAAGACTGAGAGATGTGCAGGAAACCTAGAACCTATACCCAAAACCTGAGACCCCCACTCCAAGTTCTGGCCGCAAATTTACTCATTTTGGCCGCAAATTGCGGCCTGGGTAGAGTGGAAATGATCCGTGTTTGGTCCAGGGCTTTATCTCCAGTAAATTAGACCCTCCATATGTGCAAAATTGGCAAATTTCACTTAGGGTAAAATCTGGGACCATTTTCTTGAGTTGCTGCATTGTTTTGCGACTTCGTTTTAATTTGGGATTCGGTATTTGATTTTGTGTTCCGTCGTCTAATGTTTGTTTGTCAGCGACGGTGGTTGTTTGGTGGTTTTGCAGGCGTAAGCTATAGGTTTTAACCTATGAGCGAAACGTGTGCCGTTTTGGTTTTCCGACTTGATTTTAATACGCATTTGCGATTGTGTATTTGTTGTAGGTACCCCCCACGTGGATTTCATGACGACAAGGAGGAGCATGGCATCATCGACTCCAGCAAACGAAGGATCAGGTGAGTAGATATATATCTACGTGGGAAGTCGGGTGGTTGGCGTATAGCACCCCCGCAGTTCGTAGTGTAGTGTATGGTATATATTATATGGATATATTTATATGTTAATTGTGAGATTATGATGATCTAGATAGACTTTGGGAGTCATGGATAATTTTAGAATAATTGGATGATAGTGTCGTTAGTTAGTTTAGTCGCGAACCATAGAATAAGGTTTACACCCATACGCACACACATGCTTACCCTGTTTTACTTGTGCGTATATGGAGATATGTATATATATATACACACACATAGGTATGAGACTATGTACATATATATATACGTATACCTATACATGGATGATGAGAATTGTATATGGTACTTGGAGATGAGTCGATGAGATTGCGCATGATGCCACGAGATCAGTGATGTGATTTGGATCGTATTATGAGATACAACATATGATGATAGCGGATCGGTAGGCGATGTGTTTTCATACACACGCATTTATATATGTTGATAGTATCAAATTGTACTAGTCTGTAGATCAGTACCCCTAATTCATGATGTGATAATAAGGATACCGGATAAATGATGAGATAGATGTGATAGTTGACCCGTACCCAGATTGGGATGCCGTACGATGGATTTGCCGTACGAGCTAACTATGATGATAGATCCGCACTCTTGACTCGAGGATGTCATATGATATATCATATCGTACGTGGTACTATAGAGTCGGGATCACCGACTATTGTATATGTATATTTATCGACTCAGAGTTACCCTTTCGATTGGTTTGTTAGTTAGACCTGTATTTACCTAGTAGATGCTAGACTGGACCCGAGTCATACCTATTTCCAAAACTAACGAATCGTGAGAATTTTAAAGACATACCAAGGGATACTACGGATATTTCAAAAGACGTATCTTTTCTTAAAAACACCGTGGCCTATATTTTTCTAAACACCACAATTCGTGTTATTCCAAAACACCAAAACTGTGTGACTCATATATTTATTGCATATTTCCTTTTTACTGTGTTATCTATTCATTTTTCCGCATATTCTTACTATTCACATCGCATTGCATGCTATTTGTGTTCTCTGCAGTTATTATGAAACCCCTGCTATCAGGACACCGGCACCATTATCGATAATGCGTAAGCTTCACGTACACTTACTTTCCGGCTCACACACTTCTTCATCGATAATTGCCATGTCACTACACAATAGAATTGCTGCATTTTGATATGATACCTTGCATGAATTGTCTGCTATAGTTGCATGCACCTTTATATGATATTGCATTTGACTTGGAGGAAATTGGTAACCGCAGGATATATTTCAAAACTGGATTCATTTAAAAGAGCGGTTTTCCCTTGATATGTGCATAGTATTGTTCCATGTTATATGATATATGGATATGCTTTCATTTCTGTTATATGTAGCAAACATCATGCTTTATGATTATACGCAATGAGATATGCCGTTTTTATGAGATTTCTGGATTTGAGAACCGTGGCTATTTCAAAAGAAAGTAAGTACTGTTTTAAAAACCCGGTTTCTCTTGATTTGACATTTCAGTGCGTCCACCATGTGTTTTCTCGGTTCTGAGTGTGACATGTGAAACCCGATTCGAGGAGCCGGATGAGGCCGATTGCGGGTACATGGTGGACCCGGTATGGTACCCTGAGGAAAGAAAAAGATGCTGTGCTGCAGACGGTGAGCCTGGCAGTGGGACCACTACCTACCGGTGATAGTATTTGGGCTCGGCGGATATCCGGAGGATACCGACCGGAGTCGAGAGATGATATAGGCCGATCCGGACTGACGGAGCTCGTGGGCCGATCCAGACTGACGGAGCCTGAGATATGAGGATTTACGTGTCGATGCTGGACACGGTTTTCATGTTGTTTTCGAGTGTCGATGTTGGACACCCAGGTTCCATGATTTTGATGTGTCGCGTGGGACACCCGTTGATTTATATCCTCATATTTACATGCATATGCTTTTATGATATTTACATGCATGATATTGTTGCGTCACTGGTTGACATGTAGACGAGATCCACAGGCTTACATGCATTGATTTCATGGTTGAATGCATTCTGTTTTCATGCATTCATACATCATACATATGATATGTTGTTACCTGAGGCACTGACACGAGCACCTGGTATTACACGTATGCATAGATGTATACCCTAGCCATATTTTATGCTTCAGGATATATTTTGAGGATATATTATGATCGTATGACCTAGGATTGAATCATACATGCGATTTCTATCTGTGGATGTTTTCTACTCACGAGTTGGCAACTCACCCCCGTTGTGCCACAGTTTCTTGTAGGTTTTGCCATACAGGTTCGTTGCGGTTTTGCTGGCACACTGCTCCTTTCCGGGTGATTGCTTTGGTGGGTGGACTCATTGTATCGTGACCACCATTGTACATTTATATTCAGTTGTATCTAGTATACTCCATCAACCAGACATGTATATTTTATAGACTTAGAAGACCAGAGTTGTTTATTCTTTCGACCTTAGAGTCGCGCGTTGTATTATTATGGTTTTCATTGATGATTTGAGTTTCCTTTTGATTTTTAATCCTCGCCCTTCGGCGTTGTATATTATATTGCTTGCGTGGTTGTGACCGTCGATTGACGAAGAGCTAGCTCCCGCTTGGGGATGCCTTTTATCATTCATGTATATATTATTCATGTTGTACCCGTTGGGGCCAGTATTTACAGAGGAAACTCTGCCGAAATTTTCAGGAAGACTTGTGATTTTAAAGACGCATAATTCGGCTTATGCTATTAGAAACACTTGCTTTAAAACAATTTTTCCTACATTTACTATTTAAAATGGTTTTAGATTTCTGGGCTTTTGGCTTACTTGAATTAGATGTGGTTCTATAGACTTCATATGATTCAAGTGCCAGTCACGTGCCATTTCGGGTCGTGACACTTGACATTGGTGTCTTCACCATAACTCCGATGATTGCGAGATGCTTGACAGAATTTTGATTTGGTTTATATACTCATTTTCATGCGCATGCTTTGCGCTATGATGTGTTTTATGTATTGATGATTTCGGAGCCCCGACGACTTGGACTTTTTACTGAAATGTTTTAGTATTTGAGAGGTTTAAATTTAAATTCGGGGACCGAATTTCTTTAAGGGGGGAAGATTGTAACATTTCAGAAAAATAAAATATTATTTTTGGGGATTTTTATAATCAAATAATAAATATATTGAATATTTTAATAATGCGGTATAATTAAATACCGATAAATTGGGAAAATTTTGGAAAATTATAGAAATTACTAAAAAGATGGTGTTTTATTGGATTTAAGCAAATTATGAAATTTTATAATTAATTATATACAATTTTAATGCTAATCACGATTAAATATCGCTAATCTTGCATTAGTCCGGTTTTGTGCACATGACATGCACCATGTCACACTTTAGCACTTGTTACATTTTGTCATGGCTTTTCTTCATTTTTATGCAAGGTTTTGTTTTAATATGAAGAGAAAAGAAAAGATAAGCAAAGGAAAGGAAAAATGATAAAGAAAAGGGTATGGGCATGAGAGAGAGAGGGTGAGGGGTCAAACCTTTGGCATGGATCTTGTTTCATCTCATCATCTTCATAATTCTCTCCTCTTTCTTTCTCCATGGCTGCTTCCCTCTCTCCCACCACCTCAAACCCCTCACAACCCCTTTAAAAACACATCCAAAGTTCATCACCACTTCACAAAAAACATGCACAAGCTCCTCTAAAGCACTTTGTACCAAGAAAGGGTTGATTTTGAGCACTTGGGGCAACTCAAGAATATTCTTGAGTTGCCAAATGAGGTATATTCTTCACCATTAGTGTAGTATTACTTTCACTTTAGGCTCTATTCAAGTTTTAAACCGATTTAGTGAAGTTTTGTGAACTTTGAAATTCCTAGAAGAGAGTTGAGGGATTCTTGAGTTGTGGTTGTGTAATTGAGGCCTAGTAGTGACCTTATGAAGGTGTTTCTACAGCACCACTACTAGGGTTTGGTAGCAACACACATGCCATATTAAAAAAAAATAGGGTGCTAAAGAAAACAACCTAAGGATCATACTAGAAAAGCTAGGGTAACAAGACTTTTTAACACCATCACAAGTAGTAAAAGGCTAGGATTTGAGAATACAACCTTTGTAGCTCCCTACGCTAGACTCCTTAACCACTTGAGAGTTGAAAGATGTTCGCTTGAGGTCCTCTAGGTCTACGACGATCCACCCGGAGTCCTCTTTATCCAAGCTTGAAGCTCCACTTGATCAAGAGAAGAAGTAGAAGCCAACACTCTAAACTAATGGGTAAGAGTAGTGTAGAATGGTGATGTGGTTTATTTTCTCACTTCAAAACCCTAACTTGATCACTATCTTGCTCACTAATGGAATCTAGAGAGCAAGAGAGAGGAGGAAGAAGATGATGGCAAATGAGAGCTCAAGAGATAATGATAAGTATTAAAATAAAAATGAGAAAAGAAAATATATATATTTTCTTCTTCTCATTCTAAACTCAAGTTAATAAATATCTAGATATTTTCTTTTGGAGACAAAATGGCTATGGAAATTAACTCAAGGTTAAAGCAAAGGTTAGTGGGTGAATAAAATAATCAAGCATGATAGAATTTCCATTTCCATTTTCTCTTTTCCAAAAAATAAATATCAATATATTTATTAAGGTGTGAGTCTTATTGCCACCATCCAATATATCAACAACCTTGATACAAGAGTGTATGCATGTATGTGTGCATGCACATCCATATGTGCATCAATGAGAATAAATGCATACATGCATGCATACAACAAAAGACAAGAAGAGTTTAAAGTGAAAAAGCTTATGGTCAATGATAAATCAACACTTGATTTAGCAAACCGGTCATATCACATACGACCTGACCAATAGCAAACCGCCCGATTAATATACGGTATCACATACGCGCATTTAATCGGGTCCCCGCGCATATCTCATATGCGCACCACATCGTTTCTCCTGGACTAGGTAACTCCATTGCGGGACTCTAAGGCTCGTCAATACGCCGGTAGTGGGTGATGATCATATCAAACACCCCTAAGCCGCAAGAGGTCAGCTAAACGTAACGGCCACCCGGGTATTGAGCGATCAGAAGAAAACAAGCGAAACTGTCATAACTCCCGTCGAGCCAACCGGCAATACTACCGTACAGTCCGGTCTCTTTGTCAGATATGCTGCATATCGAGTCTAGGGATGGTAAAGTCGACCCCAATAACTCAATAAGTCGTGCCGATGAATAGTCTATAATAGATCGAGAAACTACTGATAACACTTATCAGTAAATCTCAACAGCCCTGGCCAGGGACTTACTGATATATCCAATCGTGCACAGCACAGCATCAACTCCCAATACCGGGAGAGACGAAACCCCTCCTATCGCTCATCGTCCTCATGTGTCTCGGGACTGTACCCAAAAGCCACCTGTTTGCATGACTCAGCAGAGCCGTGGTAGGATGGTAATCAAAGTACAGTGGGAGAACACACAAGACTCTATGACGATCTCGGGTCGACAGACTGACCCGTACTAGTGTCACCTGAGAACTGCTATCCGACGATAGATATAATACCATATAGAAGTTCTCGGCGAGTCCGTCCAGTGTACCCAATCACCACTGAGCACCCGTATACGATCTCGATGTCAAGCATCAATGGATGTGGGAACATCCATCGCCCATCCTATGGGTCTAGTATCATATACGCTAGTCTACTCTGGTATATCGATGCCCCGTCTCGATACACCTACGACTAGGGACATTTCAGGATATACTTATAAGCTACAAACGTCCCACTATTATGATCTCCATCATAATCATAGTAGTCAAGCAAATATTCTCAGGGCTTTATCAACATGTGTAAATGAATAAAAGCATGGTCAAGTTAACGTGTCAGATAAAGAAGAACCAGATAACATACTATCATGTCGAGCAAGAATGTATACTGAATATATATATACATGTATAAATACATCCACTATCATATAATGGCCTCTAGGGCATACATATATCCAACACCTTAAGCCCCCATTATGCTAATGACCTGGACCAAACCAGAGCTAGAACCCAAACACAGAACTTTAGATATAAATTGTCGGTTTGTGATTAAATAGAGGGTGCAGGGAAATCTAGAGTGATCTGGAGCATTTTTAAGAAAAGCAAACAACTCCAGAGGCCAAATTAAGACACCACGAGACCACCCTACCAATACGAACCCCATCCAAGCCTGTAAAACCGAGGAGGCCGGAAATTGTTGGTATGTGGTCGGCCATGTGGTTGGGGTTAGGGTCCAGGTTGCTTCAGTAGCTCATATACACCCTATACATCATCCCGGTATTGTTTGTGCACCTTGTTTTTGCCTGAACCAAAATCTGGAGCAAGTTTTCCTAGGTTGCAGCATTGTTTTTATAACTTTTCATGACTTAAGTATTAGTATCTGTGTTTTGTATCGGTCACTTGACGTTTGTACGTCTATATCGAGTGTTATTTGGTTGATTTGCGTGAGTAGACCATAGGTTTTGACCTATGTACGTTTCGCGCATCGTTTTGGTTTTTGTTCGCGATTTCAGTTTAAGATACTATGTGTGATATGTAGGTACCCCCACGTGGATTTCGAGACGAAGAGGAGAGTGTAGCGTCATCGACTCCAGCAAGCGAGGATCAAGGTGAGTAGATATATATCTACGGGGGAAGTCGGGTGGATGGCGTATAGCACCCCCGCAGTTTCGTAACGTTGTATACGAATACGTATACATATATAAATATGTTTATTGTGAGTTTCTTGATTATTAAGATAGATTCTAGGTGTTCATGTTATAGTTTTAGTGTAATTAGAAGTAACTTAGTTTAGCTTCTTAGTCGCGAAACCCTAGATTTGAGATTACACCCACACGCACACACACACTTGCATTCATTTTATTACTTGTGCGTATATGGGGATATGTATATATATATATATATATATATATATATTTATATATATATATATATTTATATATATATATATACGCATAGGTATGGGACCATGTATATATATATATACATATACATATACATATACATGGATAATGAGGATAGTAGATGATATTGGAGATGAGTCGATGATATTGGGCAGGATGCCAGGAGATCGGTGATGTGTTTTGGTTCGTATTTTGAGATACGACATAATTATTGTAGCGGATCTTTAGGCGATGTGTTTTCATACACACGCATATACATATAGATGTTGATGGTATCAGAATGTACTAGACTATAGATCAATACCCCTAAATAAGGACATGATGATAAGGATACCAAATTAAATTGATAAATGTGATATTTGACCTGTACCCAGATTTGGGATGCCGTACGACGGATTTACCGTACGAAATATATATTTATGATTGATCTGCACTCTTGACTCGAGGATGTCATGTTATATATATATATATATATATATATATATATATATATTGTATCGTATGCGATACTATTGAGGCGAGATCACCGACTACTATATATATGTATATATCGACTCAGACTTAGGTGGTTTTCCTTACCCTTTTGATTAGTCTGTTAGTTTAGTCCAGTAGTTTACTTGTACATGTTAGACTAGACTCGGGTCATACCTATTTCAAAACTAACGAATCGTGAGTATTTTAAAGACAGGCCAAGGGATTCTATGGATATTTCAAAGGACGTACCTTTTCTTAAAAACACCGTAGCCCTATTTTCAAAACACCACGATTCGTATTATTTCAAATGGAAAAACTGTATGACCCATATATTTTAATGTAGATTATTATTGTTGTGTTTATTATTTAGCTCCCGCATATTCTTGCTGTTCGTATCGCATCGCATGCTTATATTGTGTTTTCATATGCTATTATTGAAATCATTGCTGTCAGGACACCGACACCATTACCGATGATGCGAATGTTCCACGTACACCTGCTTGCCGGCTCACACACATCATCATCGGTAATTGCCATGCCACGTACACTTTTAGAGAATATTATTTTATTGATAACTCTTGTTAGCTGACAGTTTAGACATTGCATTCATTACTGTGCTAGTTTAGATATTGCATTCATTACTGTGATACGTCATGCATATTTATTATTCATTGTCATGCATTATTATTTAGGGCCAGTCCGGATTGACGGAGCCCAATACTTTTAATTCATTGTTTATTTATTCTTTGATTCCGAATTTTCCATGAGATTTATGGATTTGGAGAAACCGTAAGATTTTATAAACTTATATTTAAAACGAAAGTTGCGGTTTTCTCATGATATGATTTGAGATATGTCCACCATGAGTTTTCTCGGCTCTTGAGCGATATCATACACCCGATTCGAGGAGGAAGAGGAACCGTCTGTGGGTGAATGGTGGACCCGGTGCGGTACCCCGGGGCGAGAAGGTCGCAGATGAAGGCGTTGAGCCCGGCAGGGGAACACTACCGACCGGTGATTTCATTGTGACTCGTCGGATATCCGGAGGATACCGATCGGAGTTTGGGCCAGTCCGGATAGCCGGAGCCCAGGGGCCAGTCTGGATGCCGGAGCCCTAGATATTGAGACAGCAAGATATATATATTTTTGTATGATGCAAGACACTGTTTAATGTTGATTTCATTGATGATATCTCGATTTTATATACATAAATCTCACTGAGATATGAAAACAGTTTTTCTCATTTACATGTATTCTGTTTT